>CM051619.1:47720871-50120871 GCA_028020825.1 Podargus strigoides
CAGCTCCCTCAGCCTTTCCTCATAAGGGAGATGTTCCACTCCCTTAATCATCTTTGTGGCTCTACGCTGGACTCTCTCAAGCAGTTCCCTGTCCTTCTTGAACTGGGAGGCCGAGAACTGGACACAATATTCCAGATGCGGCCTCACCAGGGCAGAGTAGAGGGGGAGGAGAACCTCTCTTGACCTGCTCCTTCAGACACTATGCAAGAATCAACCACAGAGACATTTGTGTGTGCCTTAAGATAAGGAAGATGCAAGAACCTGCCTTGTGTGTTTTGTATAAGGGCTTCTTAGTACTTTTTAAAAAATTTCTTTAACCTGTTGCAGAGCAAAAACATTATTCAGGGTCTTTGATCTTAAACAATCAAGAAGAAAGCTGTGAAATGAAAGGGCTGTGTTGAGTAGTGATGTTCACAGTCACCGTCTGGAGTTCTAACATCCTATAAAAGTGCTCACCTTTCTTTTGCAGGAGCTGTCTGAGCCATGCATAGCTCTTTTTGAAAAGGTGAATTTCCAAGGAAAGAAAATCGAATTCAGTACAGAAATCTTAAATCTCCAGTTCCTGGGATACAATCCTCGAATAGCTTCAGTTCAAGTCCTTGGCGGCCTGTAAGTTCAAAATCACTTTTTGATTCTTTAGAATGACGTACTTACTCAACAGAAAAGTTGCAGGTTTTGGAAACCGAGGAGTGTGTGCAGTGCGTTAATGCACTTTTTTCTTACACAATTCTTTCATATCCTGTTTCAGCAACAAGTTATCACTGACCAGTGCTCTGTGCTAGAAGTTGAAATGAATTTGAATAAAGCTCACAAAGAAACTGGTGTCTTCTCTCATGCCACATTATAAAAGCGAGCTTGCATAGCATCCTTAAAAACAATTTCTGTGCTCCTGGTTTAGGTCTCAATCATAAAAAAATCATTCAGTTTGTGATCTGTGTCATAAGTTCAAAATGTTTTAATAAGTCTTCACGTTCATCCTTTTACCTAGATTTATGGACACAGTGATACAATAGGATCATGATCTGGCCCCTTTTGGCATTAGTAGTAATCCCTTTTATTTCAGGAATTGGGTCAGACTCTTGGTTGTAAATCTAGCAGTTAAATTCATTAGCTATTTTTAAGCAGTTGTGTTCTCTAAATTTACTTTCAAAGATCATGTAAAAAAATAGTCTATGATTAAGTTTAAAAACTGTCTGAAAGCATTTGGAAAACTACTGTGCCATCTTCTTCCAGTGTTCCAGCAGATCTGTTACATTTCTCTTTTTGTGTTTTTCTTCTTTGTTAACCTTTACCTCCAAGCTGCTTGCCCCAAGTATATATTCAGGTTTTTTCCAACGTGGAGAATGTGACTGATTTTTTTTTTTTTTTTTTTTTTTTTAACGATAGATCCATGTTAGTGTTGCTTTGCATTTAAATGTGTTTTTCTGAAGAGGTAAATTTCCAAGGTGTGTGCTAGAGAGATGCTGTTGGATAGCTTACGGCTGCCCTCAAGTGGATAGCTAATAACCAGATCTTGCAGAGCAAACCATTTTCTGCAGCTGGATAAGCTGGTCAGAGGGTTTTCTTAGCATACAGAACTGAAGTTTGAAATGTAAAGTTCATAAGAAAAGGTACACGCTCCATATTCTTAAGTCTCCTGAGATTTCAGAATCTTTCACCATAACCAGGATATAGTTGATTCTCACTTTCCATAACATGAAGTTAAACATCAAGTTACTTCTTTGCCAGGAACATGGTTATCATGATTCCAGGTAATGGAGTTGTGAATTGTGCATGTTTCCTGTCCAATGAATGTATGCTTTTTCTGGTTGATCACTGGAAACATATATGAAAATTCCGTTTTCATTATAGCAGTGTCAGCTGCTGAAGTGTGTCAAAATACAGGTTTCAGGGTGTCCTTGCCCCTACTGCCTCCCTTACTGAAAGGGTTTTCATCTTTTCTTCCTGTGCTAAGAGACACCCATTTATAACTCTCTTAATTTCATACCTGGGGATAGATGTGGATTAGGCTGTGAAAAAGCACCAAAATTAAGGTGAGTGTGCTTCTTCTGGATATAAACATCTGCTGACAAATTGGTTAGAGGAAAGGAGGTAACAGGAAGATAGCATATTGAGTGTTCATGTATCCAAAAGCCTGTGGCTATTAGACAGTCCCAGCAAATCAGTGTGAGAAAACTCAACCAATTGCACTGTATTACAGCCTATTTCAAAGTCTAGTTGTAATTCACTGCCTGTGCCAATAGTAGAGAAGCAGAAGTCAGGTTCTGACAGGTTGCGCTCAATGTGATCATAAGCATGGTTGGTGTGCTAAGGAATGCTAACCAAAAATTTCCTATACGCTTTTTCTCTTTCTCCCTGCCTGTCTTTCCCCCCCCCAACCCACCCTTCAGGCATTTGGGAAGAAGAAAGGTGTTTTGAAATAAAACCTCTATCAAAATACCCTAGAGAGGTTCACCCTGTTGCAGTTCCAATATTTGCTTGTTGTAGTGTGCATCCCTAATAGTACTTTCCCATGTGGGTCAGGCCTGTCCAAATTAAGATACACAGAACTACTGGTTCAGTACACACAGCAATCTAACATATACAGCATATGTAGCATATACATATATGTGCCTTGAGGAGTCACAGTACCTCCTGAAAACAGATGACATTTAAAAGTTGGGTTCTCCCTTTAAGGCAAGAAAATGCTTTGTGTCATTCAGCTTGTAATTTTTACATTTTACAATGTATTGGTTCCAAAGCAGGATATGGCAGTAAAAGCATTTCTGTCTGTGTCCCCCCCCACCCCCCCTTTTTTTTTTTTCTTATAGATGGATAATTTATGAGCATAGTCATTACAGGGGGCGTCAGATGTTATTATCACCGAATGAAATTCCAGATTGGTATGAAGTGAGTGGCTATTGCCAGATAGGTTCTCTGAGACCTTTACTGCAGGTGAGTAGGCTCTGACATGAGGTTGTCGTGTACTAATTTATATTTTATAATGGGTTTGGGGAGATATTATATAGTGGAAAGCAACATTACAGTCTTGATGCATGTCACAAACTTCAGCAATGGCAATTGTGTAAAGAAATAGCTCTACAGTTTTGCTTGTAGTAAAAGCTATTTGGTTATGCTACAAGGCTTTGCAGTTCTACTACTTAAACTCTTCATTAAGTGTATTTTTAACCAAAGCATAGAAGACACCTTATAAGGATTGGCTAAATTGTTTTAACAAACAATGGCTGAAATTACTATCTATAAATTATTTGAAGTTTTATAATGAGTGCCCAAACTGGTCACTGGTGTACTGTCTGTACTGTCTGCATTATTTTTGAAACAAGAAAATTGGTCAACAAAATTGGATACTTCAATTAGTAGTGATTTTGTGTTGAATTAGGGAGGAAGGTCCTTCCCTGCTTATTACTTGGCAGAATAATTTGCAAATCTAATGTGAAACTTATTCTCATGGTGTCTTTTTCATTTTGCTCTCTAAATAAGGACCATGTGATTTGGCCCAATGCTGCAGCAGTCCTGCGAGCTTTAACATTTGAGGTTCTTGCTGAACCATGTTTTATTGAGAAAACAACTTTCTCAAATTCACCGATTACTTGTACCTGTAACCAAATGCATTTGCTTGCTGTCATAGTGTTGTCTTTGTATAGCCTTAAGCAGAGTTAGGAATAATGCATTTTGACTTCCCCAGCTGAGAGCTTGCCTAAACAGAAATGTTAATGTGTAACAAGCCGCTGCATGAATGTGCAGTATAATACTCGTTTCCAGTGAAATAAGCAGCACTGCGCAAGTACACACTTAATAAACGCTAAGAGCATCTATACAAGAAGTTAGCAGAGACAAGTTAGTGCTGCTCTGAATTAAAAATTCTTAGCTTTCCACTGTGTGCTGATCTTAGTGCATAGAAAAGCCTAAAACTCTCCATGCAGAATCTCTCCATGCAGAATGGCGAGGTCTCAAAGCTTGGCTTGTCCTAGACATTTATGGACCTTGGAATTAAATTCCAAAACAGAAAAGTTAAGCTATCTGAAAGAAAGAAGGAGGCACGGGGTTCAGTACTGAACAGGAATTGCTGTGAAGTTAACCAGAGCGGGATGTGTTCTGCACTGAGACTGTGGTTGAAGAGTTCTGTTGTCTTCTGCAGAAACGTGTGTACTTCAGGCTTCGAAACAAGGAAACAGGAAAATTCATGTCAGCTGATGGAAACTTAGACAATCTGAATCTTCTCAGAATACAGGTTGCAGAAGATACAGACTCAGATGATCAAATTTGGGTTTATCAGGATGGATTCATAAGGTGCCGGGTGAGGTTCAAGTTCAATGTGAATTTTCACTTTTCCTCTCCAATAGTAGGGCTTTCTGAATCCAGTTCCTACTGTATCATCTTAATTTATTATATAGGCTTATTTCATTTCAGCTGTAATATCTTTTTTGTAGGGGCTGGTTGTTGTGCTTTTATATTTTTATTGAACTCTGGCTTTTACAGGTGAGATAAACTAGTTGTATGATGCCTTTTTTGATGTAATTGAAATTTTGAGAGATTTTAGTCATGATTTACTTTTCCCCTGAAGAATAGTAGCCTCATAAGTACAAGAAACACCAAAAGATCATTGTCTTGCTATTCGTGAGCTCCTTCTATTTTCATGCCGTCTTTCTCCACAGTGAAAATATCATAAAAGTGTTAAAGCAGGGAAGACCTTTTAAAATGCTGACCCTTCCCGATAATATTTTGAACTATGCATACCTTGCATACCTTGTGGTAGTTAGATTAGTTAAATGTAGGTTATATCCTCTTCTGCTTTCAGGCAAGCTTAAAGATAAAATCCTACTACTTTTTTTTTTTTTTTTTTTTTTTTTTTTTTGAGTTTCCGATTGTTTTTTTCTGCTTATTCCATTATTTATCAAATTTATCTCTTTTGCATTCCTCTGCACAAATTTCAAAATGAAGTTCTACTTTTCTCACAGTCTGTAAACCTAATCCTGTGTGAATTGTCATTGAAGTGAGCAGGGGTACGCACAGTTCATAATGTTGAAGTGTGAACAGTCTTAGGTAGGGATGCTGGCCAGAGAAAATTAAGTTACTTTAATACTGTTAAGCAGCTTGACTGTAAAGAATCATGTGAACTTTTTCTATAGGATTTTATAACTTCAAAGGAGCCATTTATAACTATGTCATCTATGCTGGAGGGAAGAATCTTAATAAGCTAAGGCATTGTTTGGACATGTTTACAGGACACATGCAGTAGTAAAAGGGATTTATGCACACAGCAAAATGATGCAAAGTAAGCTAAAAGCTTTAATATCACATACAAAAGACTTCTCTCTTGACAGTGCCTCTCAAACATTTCACTGAAAGTATTCATATTGAGACAGCGTGGTATTATATGGCTTTGGATAAATGCTCTTGGTTCTTGTCCGTCTCTGTATCTCATAAAGCAGTTTTTCTGTGCACAGAAAATACACAGCTTGTGCTGTATAGCAATTGGGTAGCTTAGCGTGGAATGCAAGCTGGCAACATTGATCTTAAGTGACTGAACTCTTACAGAGCTCTGCCATCTTTCTGTTGAATGGCAGTAAATGTATTTTGCACAAGAAAAATGTTTTTTTAAAAAAAAAAAAAAGAAAATAAAGTCATGGGTGGGTAGGGATGTGCATGTAGGCAAGACATAGGTCACTGGAAGAGTTTGCAGCTTTCTTCCTGTAAGATCAGGTCATCTCACTGACTGATTCATGGTGCCTTGAGGTATGCTTGAGGTTTTCAAGGGGGAGCTGTTTTAGGTAGGTAGGATAACCAGTAAGTAGGATATGAAAGTTATTCTGCTCATTTTGTCAGAAACAGGTATGAATAGCAGATACGAATTCAGGTCTCTTCACTCTTCATGAGTTTCTTGGAGATGGGTGAAGTAGTGGCCTAGTGGACCTAATGTGTAAGCTTTGAGTCTTCCAAGTCCCACTACAGAACATTTTTAGATACAGATGAGAATTTCAGAACTGCAGACCTAAATTGACTTACTTCAATTCTAGGCTATGATAGTAAGAAGTACTGCTTTTTCAAAACTGTGTATTTAATAATTTAGGGCCATATCAACAATGACAGATGAGTGTTTGTTTAATGTGTCATTGAAGTCCATTCAGAAGTTAAAAGGTGGCTTATGGGTGATCTGTTGAAAATCACTGTTCACATAGAATAATTAACTGTAATGTACTACTAATACAGCCTTAATATTATTTTCAAGTAAGCTTGATTTTTGCCAGTTCTTTTTTTAACCATAAAGGCATTTGCAGAGTTTTGAAAAGGAAAAGAATATAGAACAAGGAAGAAAGTATTATTGTGCTGCGCTGTGAAATTCATACACTCCCTACTGTGCAGTTATGTCCTTTATCACAAAAGGTTATTGCAGAACTAGAAACAAAGAAAACCAGAAGGATGCACAGAGGAGATGGAGGGCTTCTATGCAAGGAAGAGATGAAATAACTAAGACATTTTAGCCTGCAAAGGGGGCAGGTTGAGGGATGATATGATTGAAGTCTCTGCAAACATAGTGTGGACAAGACATCCCTTAAAATAAAGGGGGGGAAAGGCGGGTGAAGAGAGCATCAAATAAAACTAGTAGTTGCCTATCAAATTATTTTTAATTTTTTTTTTTTTTACAGTAGTAGTTAAGATATGGAACTGCTTCCCACAGAAGGGTTATGATACAGAAGGGTGTCATGTAAAAGGGTTACATTGATGTCAGTGGGTAGTGACTAACAAATTCACATATGGGACAGAAACCATCCAAGTATTAAAGGTACCAGCTCTACATGGAAAAGTCTCTGGGCTGGAAATTGGTGTAGACTGGGAGAGATCACCAGGAACATACTGCACAGAAGAACAGAGTGAATATAATCTTCCATGCCATCAGTTATTGGCCACTGCTAATTGCACATTTGATCTGATACAGTGTGGTTATTTTAATGTCCTTATGTAATGGAGAGTGTCAGCAGAAATGGCAACAAAAGAAAAATAACTAGTCTTGACTATGGTGCAAAACAACATTCCTTTAGGGGAGGTAGTTCCTAGATTCTGTTCTCACCTACTGACATCTCTCCATCTGATTGAAAAAGAGTGGATACTAGAAGTAAAGCCGTTTTCAGTAATTGCTGTTGCCTTTTTGATGATACAGATGGCAGAGGACTGCTGCTTGACAATTGTTGGAAATCTTATAACTCCTGGCTCTAAACTCGGTCTGTCATTTGAGCAGAACGAAGACAAACAATATTGGCATATTAGTCCTGATGGCAGGATTTATAGCAAGATGAAACCCAAGCTGGTTTTAGATATCAAAGGTAAGCAAATATTATCTCATTACATTGTGTCTTAATTACATAGTATTTACAGTGGGATAGGCACTAAACGTGCCTATAAATTAAGGATGGTGTTATAGTTACTTTAATCTAGAATCAAAAAGGACCCGATTAGCTAGTCTGACCTCCTGAATTATACAGGCCCTAGGACTTCATTTTGTTTTTTCTGCATAGTTTTGTAACTCACAGTACTTGCTTATCTTGTATTCCCAGTGTCCACTCACTGTAGATATCCTCAGTTAATTTTACATGGCACTGGGTGATGTGAATATAATTACTGAAAATGCTGAAGCAAGAAAAAACTAGCTTCTCATTAACTTTAATTTGTACAGAGCAAATTTTCTTATATAGTAGTTGTAGATGCAATAGCCAAAGGATATTGGGAAAGCTATACACTGATGTGATTAGATGCAAAAAGTTTTTTCATTTGTTTATTAATGACTATAAGTTTATTGCAAACAGGAGGTTCTGTCATAGCAGCCTAAGGTCTGTGTGCACTTGCTGCCTGTTTTAGTCACCTTTGAAACAGCAATTTGATTCATGTAGATACTGTTTCTGAAGTTTGTTTTCATAGTTTCATAGAAGGTCTGAAAAAGCAGCAAAAGCAATAATTAGCAGAATTAGCAAAATCAGATGTTCTTACAAATCTCCGCATTTACGGGTGAGGGGAGTAATCATTTCCTATAGATGTTAATTTTTTTTTTTTAGCTGTTTCAAAATTAATTTTACATTGATGCTGTGACATTAGAGCAATTTAAAAAGAAAAAAAAAAAAAAAGCAGTCAGCACTTTAGAACTAAAAAGGACAGGACTATCAGAACTGTGAGAAAAGGGTTATCTAATGTCTGGCCATACTACAACACTGGCACAAATAGGCACAAATTCTCTTTACTGCCATGAAAAGCTAGTGTTGATTAATTATAAATGTATCGAAAAGATTCCAGTTCAAGGGAGAGTCTTTAGTCACAAATGACTCTGCATACCTTTTTCTAAAGTCAGTTCCAAGTTGCACCAAACAAGCAGAAATATTATTTTGCTGCCTTGTCTTCCATTAATCATGTTAAAAGCAATTATGTTCTGCATTTATAATTGAAGAACTTCACAACGGACCAGTGATGAGAGTATAGATGCACTATTAGTTTTTTTTTTAAAAAAAGTAAATCTGTACAGTAAATATGAAAGGAGGTAGGTACATTTAGCTTTTATTTGAGAAAGCCTAGCAGGAACATTACATATTTCTGCCAATTCTGCTGATCCATTCTTGAGCACAAATTGAGCGTTAAGGAATTCTTCAGCAAATGAATGCAGTTGTTCAGCTGTGCAGTTACCAGTGCCACCTCGTGGTTACACGGGCATTGCACAAAACTTTGTTCAGAGCACCGCTCTATCAAAGTAGTCTCTTGTTCCACTGAAAAAAAGTCCCATCTATTCCCATTATAACATGTTTACCTTCTGTCAGACACCACTTACATAACATGTTTTGTGCTTGCAGTGATAACTGAGCTATGTAGCTAATGTTATTTTTAGTAGCTCCTGGCTAGTTGTTGTTTTCTTTTCCTGTGGGAGTATTTAATCTGGTATTCCCTTCCTTTTCCCCTCTTTCTGAAGAACTTTACAAGTATTTCTGCTGTGTATCTCTACTGCTTTTTAGTAGTTGCCTGGTGAGGGCAAGGAGGGAAATCATGTCACAGAGGCCTTTCTGATTTGGGACCTGGCACCAGAAATCCTCCCCCAAATTCCTGAAGCAGAGAACAGCTCAGGTGCTTGAGATGGCATTTACTTAGTACAGAAGAGCTGCTCTTAAATGTGCCTGCCCATGCAGGACTCCAGCTGCCTAGCATATTTCTTTCTGAGATCTGCTAGAATCCCAGAATCGCAGAACGGTGGGGGTTAGAAGGGACCTCTGGAGATCATCTAGTCCAACCCCCCTGCCAGAGCAGGATCACCTAGAGCAGGTTGCACAGGATCACGTCCAGGCGAGTTTGGATGTCTCTGGAGAAGGAGACTCCACCACCTCTCTGGGCAGCCTGTTCTAGTGCTCTGTCACCCTCACAGTAAAGAAGTTTTGCCTCATGTTCAGATAAAACTTCCTGTGTTCCAGTTTGTGTCCATTGCCCTTTGTCCTGTCACTGGGCACCACTGAAAAGAGTCTGGCCCCATTCTCTTGACACCCACCCTTTAGATATTTATAAGCATTGATGAGATACCCTCTAAGCCTCCTCCAGGCTAAGCAGATGCAGGTCTCTCAGCCTTTCCTTGTAATATATGCTCCAGTCCCCTCATCATCTTTGTAGCCCTCCACTGGACTTTCTCCAGTAGTTCCTTGTCTCTCTTGAACTTGGGAGCCCAGAACTGGACACAGTGTTCCAGATGTGGCCTCACCAGGGCAGAGTAGAGGAGGAGGAGGATCACCTCTCTTGACCTGCTGGCCACGCTCTTCTTAATGCATCCCAGGATGCTATTGGCCTTGGCCACAAGGATGCATTGCTGGCTCATGGTTAACTTATTGTCCACCAAGACTCCCAGGTACTTCACCACAGAGCTGCTTTCCAGCAGGTCAGTCCCCTAACCTGTACTGGTGCAGAATCCATATTTGTTAACATTCACCATAAGCTTTCAGCTGCCAGGCTTGTCTTTTGCTCATTTAGGGAGGGTGAGGCTATAGGGGGTGCAGAATGAAAGACAATGCCCATAGGAATGTCCTGGTGCTCCATATAAATGGTTGGCTCAGATGGTTGCTTCCAGTGGGAATATGACCTGCAACTGCAGATGTGTTTTACTACGCAAGATGCACATATTCTACACTTCTGCAGTATCGACTAGATCTGAGAAAAAAAAAGTCAGTTCTGACTTTCAGCTCTAGTTGAATGTTTCTTTGCTTCTGAGCTTCTTAAGTCAGAATGCTAATGGTGGGAACATGTTTGGCATTCTGACATTGGGTGATATTCTGTGTATGGTGACTTGTGATGCAGCTGGTCCAAATACAGGATTATAATGGTGAAGAGTAAATGAGTACCAGACCTTGTCCCTGGTGTGGTCATGCTTGTATTGTCTGTTAGCAACAGGACTTACTTAATTGTGTAAACATGATCTTTAGAGCAAACTGACAACTGTTGAGGGGAAACTGAACAGACAAGTTTGGCTTGGGGAACTGACAGTCTTAAAGGAGTTACACCTGACTGTATTGCAGTGTTTTCTTCCTTTCCCATCCAGGCTGAAAAAGCTATGGTACTGGAGAGCAGCAGGCCAGCTCCTTTGTTTCATAATTAAGTTCAAAAGCAGGCAGTGATGAAAATTAGTTTGTCTTTTCAGTGCCTTGGGGAGAAGGGAAAATTAGAGTTGCCCTGAAACCTAAAAAAACATGTCTCTTATTTCAGTCTTTGAATTTTTTTCTTTACAGGGGGCGCACAATATGATCACGACCATGTTGTTGTCAGCACAGTCAACGAAGAAAAGTTAACGCAGTGTTGGGAACCACTAGTTGTATAAACCCAAACAAGCAAAGATGACGTTTGAATTGGCCACTATTCCAGAGACTAGAATTGGCACTGCCATCTCTGAAGGATACAGGATCAACACTGAAAGTTTTGTCTTTTCTTTGCAATTTTAAAAAGAACAAGCGGCAGAATGATTTCACCTCTCTGAGATTATTATCCCTATAAAAGCTTGAGTATCTCTCAGCTTTTTGTCTTTTAATCATTACAACTCAATGTGAGATAGAGAGTGGCAGTATGCCTCAGGCCAGAGTGGAAGAACTAAAGGTGGGAGAGACCCTCACGGAGTTACAGTTGTGTCAGTGAGTAGTTAATCCAGAATAGTCAATAAGTATAATTTTAAATTATTTTTAAAAGTCAGGGGTTTTTAACTGAGAGAAGGGCTAAAAAATAATTAAAGCTTATTTTATAAAGGACAGGAGTGCAGTGTATATGAGTATAGCAACTCAAACCTATAGGCTGTAGAATAGAGAAATATTCACTACTGGAAATTAATTATGTATGTTTCACTGGAACAAACTTACGTTTACTGAAAATTTAAAGACTGCTAGCTCACAGCCCATCCAAAGAGTTTAACATGTGGCTTCAAAGATAGTTAGTATGCTAATAAAGTAAATCCTAAATTAAGAAAAAAATCTAGATTTTCTTACGTAGAGATGATGTAAATTAGTAGATGTTTGTAAGAAAAAGAGAGGGCTGGCAAAAGGATGCATTGGAATGTGAAGAACTTGCCCATTTTCTAGGCTGCCTAACTCTGAGTTATGGGTATTTTACATCTTTGCCAAGTCAATTTTTACCTTATAAAACAGTTCCAGTAAGTATAGTCTTCCTGAACTCCAATATCATACAGAAAACAAGAATTCTTAGGCTGTGACAGCACCTGCGTGCTGTAGTTACTAAGTTTTTCAGCCACTGCCTGGTGGGCTTACCATGGAGAATGCCAGACTCCCAAGTATTTCTGGTGATGTTGGAGAGCAGCATCTGTGGTGGGCTGCTAGCTCCCAGCTGCTGCTGGGCTGAAGTGTCAACTGCTCTAGTAAGGGTCACTGCCAGGCCCAGATGTGTGCCCCATCACAAGGGCTGTGCCCATTCACCGTGTTTCTGGTTTAGTAAAGAGCTTTTGACAAGTAAGACGTACTAATCACTGCAGGAGGTTCTTCTGTTGCCTTGCTCTTAGCCTGGTTTTGTTAGTTTTCCTTAATAATGTCGGCAAAAAGGTAAAATACAAAGCCTTGTACTATGCTGCTGTGTTTTGTTCTGGCTTAGACCAGTGTTATTACAAGCTGCTCCTAGGGGCATCCAGGCCTTTGTCTTGCATAGTAAGTCTGTTCAAAATTAACATTTTCATTACTATTGTATTGCCTCAAAGGATACTGGTGCTTTTATTACCACCCTAGAGGAAGTGCCTTACTAATTTTCCTCCTTTTGTACAGACGTACTGAAGTTTTGTTGCTCAGAAATGTGCTGCTTTTAGTTCTTCATAGAAAATGTGTTGTTACTGGTTCCAAACAGTGGTACTTTGTCATATTGATGTGCTCTTGCTATATATAATATAGCATTTTAAAAATAAATTTAAGTTAGGTAACTTTTTATTGAAATTATTTTTAAAGGTAGAAAGCTGACATTTTGTGGTTAGTTTTGCTTCTGTCTTGTGCCCTCCTCTGCCCATAAGTCTTCTGTGACAGCTAGCTAATGAAGAGTGAATGTGTGGTGTGAGGCTCTGAGGAATGGGTGCTTCTCCTATAAAAGCACATGTTCGGTGCATCTGTACATGGGGCCACAGTTCACATGGCTGCTGCTTCTGTCTCCTGGTGGAAGCACTCCACAAAGTGTTTTCTTCCATCACTGTAGCTGCACTACAAGTAAATGGGCAGTTCACAATTAAGAGGTTACCACTTTCCTTCAATCTGCCTGCGTAATTGCAGGGGAAGTCACTTTGTAGCCCATCTCTGGCAAAATTGTTTAAAAACAGACACACACCCCCATCAAGCACTTCACCCCCACCAGCAGTGGCGGGCATGGCAGGAACAGGGTCTCCTGATTACTGACAAAAATCATGTCTAGCCTACCTGCATAAACACTGTAGTCAGCTGAATCTGTGCCAGGAGTTAGGCAATTAGAATAATTAGAATTATTATCAGTTACAGATTGATTTTGTTCCATGCTTCTCTTGTCCGTTATGCCATGAGAGATTTGCCATAGCAAGATTAAAGTACCAGTCTTGAGACAGCAATGTGACCACTTAATACAGGAAAAGTTTACAGGTTCTGAGAATGAACTAGATGAGTAATAATATATATTAATAAAGGTGAACAGAACTAGGAAAAGCCAAGGAAAAAAGGACAACAGAAGTTTCATATGGACAATTAGATGAAACTGTGCCTTACCAGGACTTAGCTAAAACAGATGGAAAACAAAAGCTCCAAGATACACAAACTGAAAATGCTGCCAGCTGTTCCTCTTATCCTAAGAGTGAGGGGTGTTCTTCAAGAGACATAACTACATGCTTAAGATGGTTTTAATGCAGAAATACTTAAGGGACATTAGTATTTCTTGTCTGCATATTCACAGTTACTAACAGGCAGAGTATGAAGGAATCAAAGAGGCTTTTATAAACCAAGACTTTTTAAAAAAATTACACATCCTGTGTGAGCTTTTGAAGAAGAAACAGTTGCTACATACCAATTCATGTTCAAGTATAATTTACCAGTAAAGGACTGAGTGTGGGCAGGGTAATGATTAGAGATACTTTATTTTTTACTAATTACTTCGATCACTGTTTTTCCACGTGCGTGTCCTCCTTCTAATTTCAGAAAGGCCTTTGGAACTTCAGAAAATGAGAAGACTTGATCAATAACTGGTTGAATCTGCAGAATAAAAAAAAATTGTCACTCTATTAGAAATAAAATAATGTATCACCTTCACACTTGAAACCGTATGAAGAAAGGGGGGAGATTTCTTTATAATATTGAGAGCAGAAGTTGCCAAATGATGTTAAAAGCTAGTGACTACATTTTTCAGGGACCCCTCTGCATACAGGAGAAGGCTTTCTGTTGTTCTTTGCCCAAGTTTCAAAACACCTCTACTAGCACAGTTTGGAGCCCTCACCTGGGATTCTTGACAATAAAGTCACCATGCAAGGCTCTAAGTCCCTTTAAAAGCTGCCACTGTGGTTCAGCTCGTTGTTGTCCACAATGATACACTGAGGAAGAGGAAGAACATTTTTTTCCTCATATTTTGCTACTGATTTTCTTGTTAAACCCAAGAATTTTCAAAAGGTCAGATGTTTTAAAGATACCTATGAATCTAGTGCCAATCTGCATCAGTACATGCCTCAGTACCCTTAAGACTTGGCCAAAAATGAAGTACAAAAGTCCACAAACATTTACTGCTGAATCATGTAGATAGATACACTTGAAAACTCAGCCACTGTGTATTCCAATAGGCATACATCATTAAGCCCAGCTTGCATCAACTGCTATTTTGGCATTAATTTTATAGAGTAACCTTCTGGATTGTTTTAAACTCATTTCTAATAATGAAGGTGAAACTACCCTATATTCACTGTTCCCATTATTGGCTAAGGAGCCTGAAAGCCCTATGAGCATTTTCTTTAGACATCATTGTGTACCAGAGGCAGGAGAAATCCCAGCTGCTTCTGAAAAATATTTGTCCCTACTGGTCCAAGGGAAGAGACTTTTTCTATCATCAAGTTCTGAGTCAGCCTTCCAAAGGCCAAAATAAGATCTGTGTGCAGAAGTACCTCCCACACCTCCTAAACATCCTACCTACCCTGAAGTGGATCCCCTAACAACAGCCCAATGTATGTTCTCTTGCATTGATGAACTGAGCCTAATCCTCTTATCAGAAGAAAACATTAACAGTAGATGAGCCTGCAGCTAGCTCTTGAAGTGATGAAGATTTGAAGTAACAAGGACCCAAGCACCCTATTTACTGAGCTAGAAAAAGATCCTTATTACTTGTGTCAGTTAAAAAGTATCTTCCGGCTTTTCCTCACAGCTACTAGCATGCCTGCTAGCTCACTGAATACTCCAGAACTGATAACTGCCCTCTCCTGGTAGGCCATGCATCTTGCTAAATAGAAAAGGAATACATCAGCAATAGGGACTCAAACAATTTGCCAGCATCAGAACAGTGCTGTCTTCCAAAAGGCTTGCTTGCTTTTATCAGAAGGCGAGGGGTATGTACTCAGACATGCCGCTTAGAAGGTGAACGTGCAGCACTACCAAAGAAAGGTTTTCATATGCACACATTTTCCAAGCATCAGCACTGACTACCCAGCACCCTTCCCAACAGCACAACAAATGCAATCCAGTAGTTGTCCATGCTTGTGTAGGTCTTCTTCTCAACTCTCTTAATTTTCTCTTTATTCATACAGAGTGCCTTACCTTGAAGTCCATCATTGCACTAAAATAACTACTGTTTTAGCTTATATAATAACAGTAATCCACGGCATCAATAATCTAACTTACTCTGCAGTATCTCCTAATCTTAGCACTAGATTTTCCTTTTTATTTTGGCACAGCAAGCTTAGCAGTAGTGTGAAACTTTACATGGCAGAAAAGTAGGAATGAGTGAGCCCTCTCCAAAGAAAAAGTCGGAATTAGCAGCCAAATCACTATAAGAGCAACTGTGCAAATAAATATATTCATTAAGTGCCTCAAACTTGCCATGCTGCAGGGTAATTTCTTCCTCTTGTTCTGCCGGGACAATCTCGGTAAACAAACCTCTAGCAAAGCCAGTAGTAACACAGCAGAGGAGCCACAAAGATATACCATGTAACACTTTCAGCTGCCCAGCTGGGGCAGAAATGCGGGGCATGAATGATCAAGACAAAATCACGTTTGGTCAGCATCCAGCACTAAATGGAAATGTTGTCTCGGGTGTCAGCAAAGTCAGGGACATGGACCCAGGGCAGCAAAAACACTGAATGAGACAATAGCTTTGGGTAAACTGAGCATCTGAATAAACTGCAGCTGCAGTGACTATCAGCAGGAGGAACGTGCTGCTGATCAGTAGTGACTGTTTTGAGGAAGACCGGCCCTTGCTTTCATAGCAGAAGCTTGGGGAAAAAACAACACAGTAACCTTGTTGAACCAACCACAAGTGTAGCACTTGTACAAGTACTTACTGTTAATGGCAGTTACACACAAAGCTGTGCTTCAGTTAAGAAAAAAAAAATAATTACAGAAACTCAGCCTGCTGGAGCATCAACACAGATGACCCAAGCAGGGCAAGAGGCTGAGAGAGGGGGGAAGGTATTCGGGGAAGAAAGCAGTGCAGCAGCACAAGGGATGTGAAGCACAAGGGATTCCAAGAAAAGGCAGAGGTGCAGCAACTGAGAAAAAATGAACAAGACACCAATGTTCTGCTACCTACAGAACCTCATTTACTGTAGGCTGCAGCTTTTAACCCTGACAGAATGAGGTATGTTACGCCCCCAGCCTATTAGGCTGAGTTCAATGCATCGCATTTGAAAAGTGGTGACACAGGGATTCAGAGGAGCCCTGAATTCAGCCTCACAGTTCAAAACACCGTGTGTATTGCAGCCACCACACACTCAAAGCCCCTCTGCTACATTGATGTAACCTCTAGCTCCATTTAAACACTGGCTTTAGGCAGTACTATAGAGAGACATGAATACTAAATTGATGATCCTGACAATCTAGAGCATTAAACATTTTATCTGGCTGGCTGGTCAGTCCCATTGTTTGAATAACCCTGAAAGGGCTGACCGTGTTGCAGCACAGTGATTCACTCAGCCTTTACCATAATCCACTGACTAAGATAAAATTTCTTCCTGTGAGCAGACAAACAAGTAGGGGAGCGTCTGCTGTTTGTTGAATGTGTGATAATAAATGGAGATTAACTGGATAATAAAAACACTGCCTATTTACAGCCACACATCAGTTCCTTGCCAGAGGACACCTATTTGTTCAGGGAAAAGGGATTAAACTAAAGTCTGGGAGAGAAAGGATTACACACACATGCATTGAAATGTTTATCTGAAAACAGATTGGGCCTAAAAGGTATTTTCTTCCTCGTTATTCTCTCCGACGCAGGACATGCTATAGAAATGAAACTCAGGTCTCTTGAAATGAACTCATGTGTTTGGAAAAATAAAAAGAGTAATTGCTGATGCTGATTAAGGCTATCCCACAGAGAGCACAGAAGTGGTACCCCAGCTACCCCATCTGACTCTGAACGCAGCAGGCAACAAACAGGCACTGGCAGGAGTTGACCGGTCAGCAGGAACACACTCCCGCTAATGCCAAATGCAAGCCCACCCTTGGAGGTCCCCATTTGTGTGGTAGCAAAGACACAGTCTGAATTTATCAGGAGGGGACAGGTGGGAAAACGCGAAGGGAATGAAGCTGGCTTTGACCCTCATACTAGCAACCAGTCGCCCCAGTGGGTGTGGAGCTGCTTCCTGCCGCTGGAGGGAGAGCTAGAGCCTCGAAACCCTCAGGAGAGGGAGGAACCGAACCTCGGAGGCCCTCAAAAACAAGCCTAGTTCAAAGTGGGAAGGAAAAAAAAAAAAGAAGTCCCCTCATTCCAAGGGCAATGACAGTGCATTGGCTCTCCCCCAGGTTTGTAAAGGACGGCTGTGTCAAAACTGCGGGGCAGCCTTGCTGTACGGAGTGTCTCCCTCCCAGTGCACACACCCTGCTGACACCTGGCTGAGCAGCCCTGAGTCTGCTCAGGGCTTGGGGACATGCTCTGGAAGATACGTGCATGTGCATGGAACAGCCGTGATGTGCCCCAGCAGACCTCACAATCCTCTTGCCATCTCTTGCCAAAGACCTGTGGGCCAGTTTGACTAGCTGAGTTAGAAGATAAAGGCTGTCATCCTCCAGAAACTACCATCATGCCCCTACCTCGATACTCTCCTTTGGCCATCAGCGAGTCTCCCTTCAGTGTCAACAAGAGACCTGAGCAGAAACCATTACAAAGAACAGTCCCTGTCCCGTAACTAAACATTTAGTTATCCGCTCAGTACAGTATTGTCATCTCATGGAAAAAATGCTATTTTGGGACGCTGCTGTTTCTGTCATTTGTTCCCTTTAGCTGAGCATCTCCTTCTCTGCTGTACTCAAGTTCCATGTTCTTTGGGTCTTAATCCCACCCTTTCTTCATCCTTCCTTCCCCTTAAGATGGCATGCAACAATGTATGCTGGGCTTCGTACTGCTTGCCACCATTAGGTTCCAGGGTCAGCCCTCACTGAAGACAAAGATTAAAAAGTTCTTGCCTTATGGAACAGCTGTCTCTGGTCACATGTTGTAGGGGCAGCTTTGCAACTATACAGTACTATGGTTTTGATCAACTTGTATTTCGGGGAATACGCACTTTCATCCAAGAGCACATTAAAGGACATGAGGTACATGATATTTCTGTCCCAAATGCCTAACAGAAGTAAAAATGACCCAACAATCCACTCTCATACGCCCCTAAGAAGAATGGTTGTGCAGTGGTTAAGACGCAGGAATGGAAGGCATTTATCCTGGGGTCTGTTCCCACAGTCATCTTACAAACAACTGTATTACCAGGTTTTGTTTGTTTGTTTTTCAAACCAAGATACATTCTTTCATATCAAGCCTCTAACAGCAGCCCACAGGAACTCATAAGTATCATCTACAGTTACTAAAATGCTAGAAGATAAATCCCAGTTAAGCAGGTTGTCAGCGTATGGTTATATATATAAAATACACATAATATATATGGTATATATATTATATATATTAGAAAAATAGTCCTGCATGACCTGCATCTCCCCAGGTCTCAGCAAATTAAACTCACAACAGACAAAACCTGTCTTGTTGACCCCACATTTCATTACTGTGCTGGACATAATTCCCACCTACACTAGGGGAACAGAGCTCAGAACACTAGGACTGACTTTCTACAAAATATGCAATTGCATCAGGCTGAGGTAACACATTTGATTAAACACCTGGTATGTGATGAAGTTCTTCCAGATCTCATTGTGGTTTATGTGAATTCACATATTCAAACCCTTTCTCTCCACAGTATGCCAAATTTCCATTAGTCTTCTTCACAGACACTTTATGATGTAAACACAGAGCACTTTCAGAAAGCTGCCGTGTCCTGGAGGAAGAGGAGATCATGTGTTTTAATAAAAATCATGATGTTTTTTCTGGTGGCTGTGACAAAATGCAGATTGAGGTTCTTTTTGGAGGAGAAAAGACTGAACAGAGCTTTTGGCAGCCTCTCCTTGATCAACATCTCTGGGTTCTAGCCAAACAACCTGGCAAGCAAAAGCACTGCAACAAAACACAATTTTTTTTTTTTTAAAAAAAAGTGAAAAGTGCAAGCTTTGCAATTTAGCATGGAGAAAGATGGTGCAAGTGACTAAAGAGAGTGTAGAGGACTGGTCTCTAGTCAGTTTAGACATTTTAGTACAGAATCACTACCCTAGTGTCCTCCTTCAGAGTAAAGCAGGTACCACCCAAGGTCAAGTCACCTCTGGTACCTTAAGATACCTTAGCACAGTCAAAAAGACAAGGACTGGAATTACTGCATAGAGGCCAAATCTAGAGATGCCAGACTTGGAAAATGTTCAAGGACTCAATATGTTACATTAGCTGTTTGATATTCATACAGATGAGAGAAATCTGCAACAATTGTGCAACAAGGGCCAAGGAAAAAGTTACTTGCAGAACTGTAACAGGATAAATTGGAAGCAAATCAATCACATTGGTTAGGACACAGAGTCAAGAAGCTGTGATAACCTATGCTAGCAGGAGGAATGTGAGCCATCTTAAATCACAGCCATCCAAAGAACTCAAACCCCAAGTAATGTCAAAGTGAGTGACCATATCCATTTGTTTTATTTTATTCCTGAATAAATATAATATTCCTGAATAGCAAAGACTAGCAATGTAAAACAATTGAACTCCACGTTTTAACAGTCATAGAATCATAGAATAATTATGGTTGGAAGGGACCTCCAGGGTCAAGTCCAACCTTTATCCCATCATATTCCTAACCATTAAAGTATCTCAGAGCAAATCACCAAAGGTGGATAAAGGGCGTTAGCCCACATTAGTAGATAGAGAAATTATGGTAGTGAAAGGTTATGTGATTTGCACAGCATTGCACAGGAAGACAGCAGCAGAGCCGAAGAACAGTCAGCATCCTGTCCTCCAAACCACAACAGCAGGTGCTAAGTCCAATGCATCTAGTATCTTCAGCAAAATGTATAATCAACACTACACACAAATTACATTAATATAGGCATGCAATTGTTTTTCTTATGTGTGCCTGTGCTGTAACATTTATCTAGAAAACACCACAGAGAATGATTTGTTCATTTCATGATTGGAGATTCTGTTTGTCCTTTAGCTTTCCTTCTGCAAAATCAACTTTCATCCATCAGCCTATCTGATGCAACTCTGCACAGAAGGAAAGATTATTAAGCCATCAGAAATACTGCACACACACACCTGCACTGCATTTAAACAGCACTGAATTAAAATGAAATTTCCTCTTTCTGTAGGGCTGCCTGTTAACCCACATCCTATCATGGTCCAGCAGGAACATACAACATATGTAGTGCTCCCCCTTACAACACTAAAGAGTCTTTTGAGCCTGCCTTCCTCCATCAGGCTTTATAAAAGGCAAAGTGCTCAATTTTAAGTTAGAGGCTTTCTGCAAACTTACGTAGTTATGTGAGTGTGGTATATTTTCAGCAAGGACTAAATGGTACATCCTTAGAAAGGAGGAAAAAGTTAAGCAAGCAGCAAAAAATCAAGACTGTCAATATTAAATCTACAACACTGACCATAAACACACCAAACTAATTCCTAACAAGCCTTTCAGTGACAATGCTGGCAGCAGAGACCAGTGACAATGCTTCAGCAAACAGTGTGCCAGCATATCTGTGTCCTGAACGAAAGGCTCTGTTGATTTCAGTTGTCTTTACATGAGAACCTTGTAATTCACTGGGATCATTCTGCCACAAAAAGAGAACCCCAGCTTCTGACATATGCTTCATCAACTCATTTGGTGGAGGCCACATTAAGCCAGTCCTTACTGGCTCATAATTAACTGGTAGAGTTCAACCTACAACAGGGACTTCTCAGCAGTTTAGAAAGCAGCCAGTATCTCTAAAATTTGTCAAGGAAATACTTGATTTTCTCTGTGCCCAGTACTGTTGCAGCAGCCTCCCAGCCCCTCAGTCTAACAGTAGTCTTTTTGCAAGGTGTCCAGCTGCAAGGCAAAGAAAACAGCTCATAAACTGAAAATGGTTTTACAATCCTCAGAACTGAGCTGAAGTGCAGGTAAATTACAAAAGGAAAATTATTCTCCTTCCTTGCACTACCAGCTCATCAAGTACTCTCCTTCTCCTCCCCATTAAAAAAGGTTGTTAAAAGAACCTTTTGCTTTCGCAAAGGAAGATGATGAACTCAGAACTGAAAATCTATGTTGGTGTAAAAAGAATAAAAGAATAAAAAAAGGATGATCTGTCCATTTAAGAGAACTCTTGTGTCTAGGCAATAAAGGTCATAGTCTTATTTACATCTGTCTAAATGGAATACATCTGGGTCTTACAAAATACTGATGATAGCACAGGTGTTTTGGCTATGCAGATAAACAGCCTGACATTATGACCTGTTTTTGCACAGAGAATAAAAGGCCAAGCAAACATCTTTGACTTCATGATCATCTTACAACAAAAAGTACATCAGGACATTCATATATGTATGACGTACATTATAAATGACATTGTAATTCACCTGTCCAGATTATTAGGCAGAGAACACAGATTAAGCCCTATCTCTATTGCATAAACAGGTGTTTCCCAAGAAGCTTTCATGGGCTTATTCTGCACTTGTTTTGCATACAAGGTAGGAGCAGAACACAAAACAAGTTGTGACTGGCTAAGAGTCAGGACAAATGGTAAGAACAAACACAAGGGCATTTCTGTTTCTTAGACAATTATGATTTATTAGTGTGATTGGATGCAATCACAGAATGAGGAGCATCTCCTAGGGTTTCTTTCTTGACCATGGGATAATGCCTATAGCACTGGACATAAAGCAAAGCAGAGTAGTGCAAAGCTGTATCCAGGAACACACTTCACCACACCATATTTGCTGCTGCAGCCTCTGTTTATGAGCAGGTAAACTTTTTAGGAAACACAGACTTTCCACTGGCTGTGTCTGCAGCACACTGGTCATGACAGAGGAATAGGAGATTTTTATTCTGATCAGCAGCACTGAGGTGGCAAATGGAAGCAATCAGGCCTTAAGTACAACAGCAATTTTACTCTGCTCTGAACTCCGGAACATAACGCATAGCAAAAAAAGGAGATTAACACAAAGATGATGAAGGGAGTGGAACATCTCCCTTATGAGGAAAGGCTGAGGGAGCTGGGTCTCTTTAGCTTGGAGAAGACGAGACTGAGGGGTGACCTCATTAATGTTTATAAATATGTAGAGGGCGAGTGTCATGAGGATGGAGCCAGGCTCTTCTCAGTGACATCCAATGATAGGACAAGGGGCAATGGGTGCAAGCTGGAACATAGGAGGTTCCGCATAAATGTGAGGAAGAATTTCTTCACAGTGAGGGTGACAGAGCACTGGAACAGGCTGCCCAGAGAGGTTGTGGAGTCTCCTTCTCTGGAGACATTCAAAACCCACCTGGACATGTTCCTGTGTGACCTGACCTAGGTGTTCCTGCTCTGGCAGGGGGATTGGACTAGATGATCTTTTGAGGTCCCTTCCAATCCCTAACATTCTGTGATTCTGTGAACACTCAAACTTTGAGAGATCTAAATTTTATCAATATGCACAATTTTGAGCACAAGGTGGCCTGACAGCTCACCTACTGGAATTACCAGCAGTCATGGCAGACTCAGCTTTCTCTTCTGCTTATGCACCATGTAGAAAGATTAACAGCAGTTGTCCATATTCTCTACTCTGGGAATTTTGGCACGTGAAATTATCCAAAAGAGGACACTGCCAGGACGTACAGCACCACACAGTCCAATAAACAGGCAATCAGCTGCTCACACATTGTGTAACAAGCTCATAACCCTGAAATGATCAGAAAAGCAGTCATCTATCTGCCACTTCATACCTTTCCCCCAAGTCCACTAAGAGACTGCCCAAAAGCTCACAATATTCCAAGTCCCTCTGCCGATAGAACAAGCCTTATACTCTGAAGTGCTGAATTAATGAAATACAAGATTCTTGTCACCACTCTGCCAATACACATCATCTATGACCTGCAATGACATGAATATCCTAGTTCTGTGCATGTTTTGAGCAGAACTCCTGATCATCCAGGCTAAGCAATTCTGCATCTGCAGATACACAGTCATGTCCATTCTGACCAAATGAACCAAATAAGGCCTCTTAAAACACATCATTTTCAACACCAGAGGTCATGCTAAACAATTCCAGCTGGCAAAAATAAACAATCACTGACCATTCTTTCCTCAAAACTTAGTAAGCTTTGTGTTTTTAAAAACAGGTAGGGTGGAGAGGGAGAAGGCAGAATGGCCTGAGGATTACGAACTCCTAAATGCCATGCAAAAGGTGGAAGTTAGAAACTTGAACAAGTCAATTCTCAACTAATTTTCATCACTGTGACTCTCGTGACATTTTATTCCCTAATTGTGAACTACACAATTTTTGAGTCAGAACAGCACCTCTTTCAACACAAACACCCCAATAACCATGGCTGACTGTTTTGCCAATCACTAGGCCTAGCGCAAAGGACGCAGCCAGCGGAAAAACAATCCAGTAACCAGATTCTATTGTACGTAGAAAAGTCAGTATATGGGGGATCACTGGAGGTACAAACAAGTCAGACAGATCACACATAATAGATATCAACCCCAGCAACCCCAGGAATGAAACAGCACGACCAATAATACATGGAATAAACAAAGACACAAAGTCTCCCATAGAAAAAATGGGAGACAACCAAGTCAATAGGCTGATCATATAGGATAGAAGTAGCCCCATATTGTCTCCCCACAAAGCCCACATTTGCAAATCCCAGACCTGACTGGGGCCCAGTTGCATGAAGAGTCAGGAGGTCCTTCCCCAACAGAGAAACTCTGCAAAGTGCATCTACTTCACAGACAGACACTCCACCCTTCCTGCAAGTGGTCCCAGCTTTTATGCCCAAAGCAGGACACCTGGCACTCATTTACCCAATGCGGGGCACCTGGGGCTTGTTTACCCAAGGGCTTTCCTTACAAGGCCGGCCGCACCTTGGAGGAAAGCCAAAAGGCAAACTCATCCCCTCCTTTTAAAGGACTCTGGGAACCACCCATATGTCAGCCTTAATTCAGGGCTTGGGGTTCAAACCCCAGCACTTCACTGACATACCTTTCCAGAATCAACTAGTTCTGCTATTTCATCCAAACTTGGGCCACTTGGCATGAAAAATGCCCACCGATAATGGACTCCTTTAAAGAGATGCTGCAAGAAAGACCACAAATATATTAAAAAATCATGAGAGGAAACTGAAATGGGAACTAAAATTAATGACAGAAGCACTAGAGAAGTAATTTAAGGAAAACACATGGAAATTATATGCTAGTGTCTGAAAAAAAAATGTCACCTAAGCACGTGGATTAAATGTACAGACAGGGATGTTGTATTACCACAATAGGATCAGGGTGAATTTTGTGTCCAATTGCACAAGTCAGCTAGTTGAGAAAAACAACCACCTTGTCTCTGCAGCTAGAAACAGCATTATTTGTTATGTAAGAGAGAAATGGTGCTGTATGTTTATACACATTCACAAAGGGGGTGAAATAAACCCAGCAATGTGACATTTAGAACCTTCCACCTCAGTGTCAGTGATGAAGTTTTCTACCACCACATCTGCCAAAGTTATCACCATCCAGTGACAGATGGCAGCTCCCATGAAAAGCATTTTGATAAGATCTCACAAGCACAAGTCAAGAGCACCTCCTCTGAGTAAGTCATTACAGGAGTGAGAGCCATCATCTGCCAGAGAGAGATGATTTTGAATACATGGCATACAACGTTCCTCATCATGGAAACATGCACACTGAGAAATAATATTATATTATTTCTTCCCAGCCTTTTAATTTTGTTTTTGAGCTCTCCTTTGAAAGTATTGGTGCAGGACTTAGAATCTCATTCAACTATGCCATCACAGGAATACCATAGCAACTGCTTGAAAAGCATTCATTTGGAGAGCAAGTACACATTTGAGAGAAGAAAGAGAAAATTTCTTAAAAGCCTCACTGATCTGGCCACTGGCAGAACATTTTAAGATCCTCTTATGGAAACTAGAAAAATCAGTATCACCATCCAGACACATGAACATGAAAGAGATGAAAGACTTTCTAGCCACCCTCAACCACTTTATTACTCTCTGGTGCTGGAATATGATGAAGAGAATCAGTCATGGAACAATGTTTTGAGAGAAAGCCTGACCAGCCTAAAGCAAGTAGTGAAATTACCCTCACTTTAATGAGGCAGGGATTTGCTCTGTTTACTATGAAACACGAGCTGTCAGCAGGACTCGCTAGGGAGGCCATATGGAAAAGGCCACCATGAAAAGCACAATGAGGAATCAAAACTTCAAAGCACCCCAAACTACCACATACACCAATGAGCACTACCCCATTTTTTTTTTTTCAGTGCAAGAAAGAAGGAAAGAATAAAAATGCATCTGAACTATACTTAATGACATATGAGGAAAATAAAACAGATGCTTCTACATGAGCCACATGACTAGCATCCAGGCCACAAAGGAAGCCACTGGAGTACTACATAATATTAAAGTATACAGGATTTTGTCAAATACCTTTAAAGTTTTGGAACCAACAGTTACTCCTGTTCGTAACATGCCATCAGCCACTCCAAGTTTGTCCATATTGATCAGGAAAGGTGTCACTAAGGTAACATATGTTGCTCCTGACCATTTCTTCAGAAGATCTAGAGCCCACTTCTCAGTGGATCCACCAACATTATCTAGGATGAAATCAAATCTGCACACATGTAAAGAACAGGTTTAAAATCAAGATATGGGAAAAATAATTTCATCATAATTAAGCTAATTCATATCAAAAATTGGCCATACTTTACATTTTTGTGTGTCACTGCAATACAATAAAATAATCTGCCTGCAAGAAAGTCCCAAGACTTCAGCTAAATCCCAGCTTTCCTGTACAATGGGAGTTAAATTTACAGGTTATTGTCCATTCACTGCACAGCAGACACAGGCTATTTAGATAACTTAAACTGCACTTAAACTGAAAAAAGCACACTCTTAGATGCACAAGTACATTCTCTACTTCCTTAAAGCCTTCTAGAGCTCTATCTCTTCAGCCCTCCCACTGAGACTACTGTGGAACACACTTGAGGTCTGGTCCCAGCATCGAACAGTATGGTATGTACATCTAAAAACCTAGCCTGGACTCACATCCTCACTAGGAACATCTCCTGTACATGCTGTACTCACGTGCAAGTCAGTTCCAGTAGCCAAAGTTATGTAAACAAATTACTAACCCTTATCTCCTCACATCTTTTCTGTGACCTAATTTCAGCTTCATTTCTAAAATCCTGTTTTTGACTTCCTTTTTTTGGGGCCATTCTGCCTCTACTGACAGCTCTTTTCTTTGCATCTACCTATTCAACGTAGAACCTAACAATGCAAAGGGTCTAAAACCTTCCCCCCATGGAATGGGTATATGCAGCCTCTGGCCACAAGCCACAGTTTCAGCATTCCTTCTCATTATCCCAGCATGCGAGCTTGTAAAGGCTGAATAGGGCAACAGGGAGCTATGCCCCTATTCTGTTAGATGCACAGCTCATTCCCATTTTCATCTGTAAATTTCCAGTAACCTCCAGATTACAATATGTATATACACGTATATCTAATCTAAATAACGTACAAATAAGAGAGAAAATACTTTAAAGCAAATTTTAAAAGTTCTTATCTCTGGAAAGACAGTTTTCCTGCCTGTCTTCCAGGGTTGTGATTTAATGTTAAAAGTTCAGTCAACCTAACAGTTAGCTGCCAACAAGAGAAATTAAAATAATGAAAACTAATGCTCCAGGAAAGAAATAGCTCACTGTGGGGTCTGAAGAGTGAGTACAACTGAAAAGGGGAGGGAAGTAGGAACATCCCTCTCAGTATTCCTGACTGATCAACTTAGCTGTATCATAAAACTGCACCCTGTTCTGTTGATATCTCCTAAAAAGGGTAACTGGCTAGAACAGGTGTTTAGCATTTAAGATGCTGAATTGCACAAAGGCAAATTTAGCACTGCTTGAAAACTTCTAAGTTAGTTGATGCACGTCCTGCCCATACAAACAGTGCCACTACCCCTACATTTGACCTCAGGCCTACTGACCATCCCACCATAGTTAAAGGGCACATGCCTTTTTAGCATATCTATCAGAAAGATTATTTCATAGATTGAACAGCTTCTATTTCCCCTCCCAGAAAATTAACTCAATCTAGCTAAAAAGTGCAGTGTAAATACCATATTCAAATACAAGTCACAGTAGACTAAGTTTAAACAGATGGAAAGATTACAAAAGCAAAATACTTCTGTTCTAGAGAAGGCCCCCCAAGCTGGTTTAAACGTCACTGCTGTGACAAGATAAGTGTGATTGCTCATCAGAGACAGCTGTACCCTCTTGCAGAAGAAAAATTTACTCCCAGGTGAGTTGCACAGTGGCTAGAGACCTTCAGGCAACTCATTTAACTGCTTCATGACATAGTTCTTCACTCTAGAAGATCAGTTTTACTATTTATTAACCTCACACAGGTTTTCTGAGACTTATTTTAATTTATTCATGCTCTGTAAATGCTCCAAGATCTGTGGATGGAAGCTGACAAAATTGTTCAAATCACAGTCATTGAAGAGAAGCATGTGAAAGCGAGCTTGCCTCCACAAACCCAATTAACTGGCTTAGTCTTACAATGAAATCTGTGCCTGGGATACTAACTTGGCAAACCACATTCAAAACGAGCGAGGATGAATTTGCTTTACAAAGTAATGCTTTAGAAATGGGGAAAAAAAAACCAACAAAAAAAAGGAGTTCTGATAGATTGGAGTCAAGCAACCAAAAGGCAGAATGTCTGACAGCCAACTCCTTCATCTCAGTATTAAGCAACACAAACACGTACAAGGGTAATGTTTTAAGCTGCTCTTCCAGACTTCCAGATTTGTAATCAATCACATCATCTGCTCCAAGATTTTTCATCAGTGTGCTGGCATCATGAGAACAAACTGCTGTCACATGAGCACCCCAGGCCTTCACTAGCTAAAAAAAAAAGTATAAAGAAAGAAAGTCCAAAGTTTAAAATTTAGTGAAACATTGAGAACAACTTTAAAAAGTCAAAGTCTCATTATATTTATATAAAAAACGAGCACCTTTAGTAGTGAGTGGGGAGACTCTGTTCCAATATAGGATAATTTGTTCACACATCCCACAGACAAACAACAGTTAGAATTTATCAATGTTTAAGGAGGTTCTAGGGAGGGAGGACTTTGTGTGGAGGAAGGAGGGTGTTTTTTCAATGCCGCTTACAGATACCAGGTCTCAGGATAAATAAGGCTTCAAACACAATACTCAGTCTGCCATCTGAATCTGCCAGCTAAATGTATACCAAGAGGCATTGTCCAAGTCACCAATCTACAAAAATGTCACCAGATCAACTATTACATATTTTACAATATTTTAAATTAAAATATTTTATATTCCTACCAGCTCATTAAGTATTTGAGATATTTATCTCATTGTAAATAGCTTAAATATTAATAACGAGAAAAAGAAGGAAGTCATCTCGGATTCACCACAGGAAAGATGTTAGGTTATCTTCTACTCCAAAAGCTATAGCACAGTAAAGGATTTTTGCTAGTTATTTATCTCTTTTGTGATCTCATTTTTCATTCACAGTAATATTTTTCACATTTATTCCAGATTAATTAATGTAGTTTACTAAGGATTAATCAGGGAGGAATCGCACCTAGTCAGTGGCTGGTCAGCGTTTCACACTGATCTAATTTAGCCACCTGCTTTATCACGGATCAGGTAAATCACGTACCACTAAAAATTGTCCTGTAAGCCTCTTTAAAACCACTATGTTTATGGTCTAGTTACATGAAACACAGTGATGTAATCACCCAACTTCTGTATTTTTTTCATATTCTCAAGAGAAAGAGGTTTCTGCATGAGATGACATCAACTAGAATCAAAATACCCAAATGAAATGAGAGCATGAAAAGAGGATATTCCATAATTAACGGATCCATAAAAGAGCGCGTTGACTCCCCAAAGTTTAGAGCTACTGGATGAAGACAGACAAAAGGGCAG
Organism: Podargus strigoides; assembly: GCA_028020825.1. Classification (NCBI taxonomy): domain Eukaryota; kingdom Metazoa; phylum Chordata; class Aves; order Caprimulgiformes; family Podargidae; genus Podargus; species Podargus strigoides. The sequence goes on from CM051619.1 coordinate 47,750,071, forward strand.
CAGGGCAAAGACAATGAGGGAAAGTTAATAATCAAAGCCACTGTGCTTTATATGCGCTGCACATAAATAAAAGCCTGGTGCCTCTCATATCATGTGACCACCTGCAACAGTTATGGTAGATGATACATTCTCCGTCAGTTTTTCTATTCAGACACTAAGCTCCTTCCATATTTATGGAGCAGAGCTGACTGAAAGATAATGAAAACAGACACATATTTCAAGTTATACCAATTAGAGATTTCCTGCACCCAAACTAGTAGTAGTCTACTACTAGTAGAAATGTAGTCTTTCACTACCTATACTCACAACTCCTTTATTTGAAAGTCCCTGCTTCCTACTTTAAACCAATACAATGTCACAAATGGAAACTAATAAATCTGAAAATATTTCACTTTTGAAAATATCAATCAGATCAATCAGACTGATTGAACAGTAGCTTGCTGCTGTTTCACTATTCCTTCCATCAATTCCCTTCTGTTAATTTTTTTTCATATTGAATACTTCGAAGATGCACCCTCAGCATGTTGGTTTATATTACCTGTACAGCAAATGTACCAACTCCTCCTGAAGCTCCTAATATTAATACTCTGTAAGAGAAAATTAAAATATATTAAATAGTTCTTTAAATAAACTCTACAGTAACTCTACAGTATTCTAATGCTTCTTATACATCTCTGACACCAAAAGGTTATATTTGTCATTCAGTGTTACTTAGTGGTAACTCTTCAGGTAGCCAATAATGTGACTTAACATCGCTAATCATGTTTCCTGTACCGAAAGCATTAGCTCAGCACAGCCAGAGACTTCCTCGTATGTGTTTTCCACTAAATCCAGGCAGTGGAGCTGTCAGGCAGCAACATTTAACACCCCAAACCCCTGTCCCTGTCCTCACTTTCCCAAACATAATTGCTTGGTTTGGGACAAAATCAGTTAAGAGTCTTTCTGTCTCCCAGACTCCACTGTTCTATCTCCTAAAGAAAAAAAAAAAATCTGATTCACCAACATTTTACACATATTGGTGTTATCTAAGAGAAAAAAAAAGTTTAGCATTACATTATTTAGGGAGATTGGGTACATTTGAATATATGGAACAATTTTCCCATATTGCATATTTATCTAAAAGAAAGGCAAAAATACAATGAAGTAGCCTCACCATAAAGAAGTTTATGTGCTATTAAATTAAGATATTTGCCTTTTTCTTTAGAAAGAGACGGTAGAAAAGACAATTTCTTCAGAAAAAAAAAAAAAGGCAGTAGCATTTTTCTAGTTCAGTACATCTCAACAAGACGCTGTACATGCCAGGTTGTGGAAACTCACACACAAGCAAGAAAATGAAAGTGTATTATCAAATTATTAGCAAATGACAGTTCATTTTAACTGAACACATTACCCTAAATTTCATAAAAATGAATGTAAGTTTAGTTGTGAGAGAACCTTACTGCTGGCAGCCTAATCACAGTTCAAAATTTTCATCCAGATATTTTATTAAATAACTAAATTTCAGAAAGTTAATTAGTGAAAAAGCCTTGCTGCCTAAGTTACAAATGTTTTTTGGACTTTGGACCCATTTGCTCATTCTAAGACAAAAGGAAGATCCAAGACGAAGTCTTGGCATAGGTTTGGGGAACATCTCGTTTCTCAGAACTTGTGTTTGCCAGAAAAATCTCAGTATCTTCAGAAGCTGCTGAGGTTCCTGTTTTAAATTGCCCTGTGCTGGATGTTGAAGGCAATTGCTCTTTACAGTGCAAAATTGTACTATACAATCTGGAATCTCAGTTTACAAAAATTCTTTGAAGTAACCTAAGAGATTTGGCTTTGGTCACAGTATCCATTTTAAAATGCATCCTCTTATGTAACTGATCAGATTCCTTTCCCTCCTATTTCACTGCTCCAAGCTGCAAAATTCAGATTAAGAATTTGAAACCGCAATGCCTGCAGCTTTTGAATCTGCCAAAAAGTACTTATCCTCAGAACCATGCTTCTAACAACAGATGCCTGAAGCAACACTCAGATTTTTTGATACTTGAAAAGGCTCAGGGTTGCTACACTCAAGATACTCGGTTAAGCCCATCTTTATCCTTACAAAGGACAGTCACAATTAAATCCTTTCAAAAAAACCTTGTCAAACTGCCTTTCCAATTTTAATCCTTACTTAAAGGGCATTTCTCTTACTAGAAATTTTGGAGAAAGCCATCGATTTGAAATGTACATTTTGCTCAAGGATTTAGGTAACATTTTCAGTTTTGTGGAGCTGCTTGGTTAGTACTTCTTTTATTTTCCCCTTTAATAAAGGCCCTTGAGATTCTGCAGGTAGAAATATGTTCCAGATTTGATTTGTTCCTATGTTACATGGGCTATTTTCTGTCAAACCTTCTAATTATTAAAACTCTCTCCATACATTATGACTTCAAGAAAGCTCTTTGCTTCAGAGACAAACTACTTCTGCACAGGAGATCCATGTGTCACAGCTCAACAGATCAGCATTTTTACAGAATTGAGGACAGCAAGACATGTTGTTTGGCACAACACAAGGAAGTGGGGAAGCGTTTGAAGGTGCGTGACCTGTTAGGATGGTGCTGAAGGACCACAGAGGGTGGAAAGAGCCAAAGAAGGCACAGTTTTGTTTGCATTGCCTTGGGAAAACACAGCTGGGAGAAAACACATCGGAGAAACTACCTGTTTCACTGCGAAGGTGAGCTCAGGAGTAAACTAATATATAATCAAGTGTACAAGGGAACAAAGTAACAAAGTATTTGACCAGAACAGAGATCCAAGAGAATCTGTTCTCTCAAAAGAGGAAAACAAACATTCATAGCCCAGGTTATGCTCCCTTTTAACAGAGGCACATAATTCAAGCCAGCATTCACCAAGCCCCACCTGAGTGAGGCTGGTTCAAATGATCAGGGAGTCAGCAGATCTCTCCAGATGAGCATACCATGCGGTGTGAGAGTCCAGCCCTTCTCCCTGGGCCCTGCTTTGAACTATGGTGTGGTCAGAAACTAGCATCAAAGAGCCAGGACCTGTTTCCGATGTGTCCACCCCCCCAAAAAGACACAGGGGGTGGGGAGTGAGTGTAGAGATCAAGGACTAACATTTTCTCCAGATTATAAACAACTAACCATTTTCAGTGACTCAGCTACTTGCCAAATAAAAACCCATTATATTTATTGAATAAATAGATCATTTTTTATATACATAATTAAATTCCATTTGATTATGCCAACAAAACGTCCCTAAGATATTCATTCCTGTATCAAGACGCATGTACCCTATCAAGAAGTTTTACAACCTATGCTCATTTTGTACTTCTCAAGAAACAAAATGATGAAATAACACACACACTTTGAAAAAAAATATTTTCTAGGGGTATTATACCACTCAAATTTTCAGAGTAACACTACAAACCAGTAACGTACATTTAATAGCTTGCAGTAACAGAATCCAGCACACTTAAACGTATAAAATACTGACTCTGCATTTATATAAAAGACCTTTACTTAATATTAATGTAAATGTTTTCAAGAACTTGTCAAATTGTCAGGTTTGTCTTCATCACGCTTTTTTTGTGAATATAGCAAGCAAGATATTTAATAGCTATTGTTGAACAAGCGTATCCCTTTCTACCGAAATAGGACACTCGCACATATGAGAAGCTCTCCAGGTATTATCCACAGAGAACTTCAAAACAACAGAGTCATTATGAACATTTTGAATAACAAGACAATTCACTTTCAGCTTGTGCAAGGATATTGACATAAATTACAGTGGTATAGGAAAAAAGTTATGGAGAAATGACTGGAGTTATAATGAAGCTGGAGACATCATGAACAATGTCAGCACACTTCAGGTAACTTGTAAAAACTAAATTTGTGAAAGTGTGTGCAGATGCAAAAGATACTCCTGTCAGATCAACATACAGTCAGATGTTGGACTGTTAACAAGTATTTCTGGTTAGCCCACCCTTCCACCTTAAAGAGGCAACAAAAACAATACACACCAAGAGAAAAATCTGCTGTTTTGAGATGTCTTAATACTGCAATAAAATACAGTGAAGTAGCTTTCATCAAGGAATACAGCTGCTCTTTCAAAATAAGACACACTTGTGTGTGTATATACACCCTTCTACATAGCTATTTACATACACCTACAGGAGACAAAAGGACCAACATAAAATCACATATGTAGGTAACTTCTTACCACACATACCAAATTATTTCAAGAAATTAAGAAACACTATGTAAATTCTTGTCTTTTGAAATTATTGCCTTGAGACAGTAATGTAAAGTTCATGGAATATACTGTTGCACAGCCCCTTCAACACATTGTATGTATTTTCCTACAAGAAATTTTTCAGGGGAAAAAAAGCTACCATCACGTAAGTCATTCTCTGCTGTTTTTAAAATTCGGAACTTCTACATGGGAAACATCATAATTTTTTAAGTACATTGAAATGTTTTTTTCCTGACAAAGTAGTTAAATATTTATTTTTAACATAAAAGTAAATGTTAAATGTAAAGACATGATATAAATACAGCTTGATATTCACTTTTAACAATCTAAACACCTGAAGATTGGAAAAACACTTTAAACAAGGCTTGCCTATCAACGTATCTTCAGGCTAATTCCATTTACATGTGAAGGTTAAGATAAAAAAGTCTAAATACTGAAAAAATAAAAAGGAAGGCAACATATCTAGAATTTTATCACTAGCTGGAAGTTAATTTCAATGACATGTCTTTGAAATTGCTTTTAATTTTGCAATTTCTATTCCTCAAAACATTGTTTATCTTTAGAACAATCACTTGATATTTTCATGATGAAATTTACCATGACATATGAACAACAACTCACTCAATTATCTTCCAAAGATGTGGGTGAAGAATTTCAATAAATCTAGAATCCTTTGGAATATGTTGCATTACAACAGTAACAACCAAGATAAGAGGTGATGAGGCATCTGGACTCCTCCTGCCCAGTAATTACTTTATGACCTAAATTTTTGGTGCAGCGTAGTAATTTTGATGATTATTTTTCAATTCCAGTATTTTTACTTTTACCTTTCTTTCCATTCTCAACATTTTGCTATCTACACAAACATCCAAAGGACAAAATAACTGCAAATTTCAATTATCAGGAGAAAAATCTGCTCCAATCTTTCAATGCATTTTTCCTCTTCTGTCCTCCATCTGCCATTGTCAGATTAACAGGCTGATAAACAATGCCAATTTTTCTATTTTATTTGGCTGTTCATCTTGTATATTCTCCTCTTCTGCATTCCTGATCTCATCAAAGTTCTGGCCTACAGGTCAAATGAGACCCAGTCACCTGCTCATCTTTTTCTAAAAAGCTGGAAAAACAGTCTGTTCCAAATGGTCCACGCATGCATAAGCTGAGTGAACTACACCAGTGTGGCTGAGAGGGCTTTTTTTGAGTTGCCAAAATAACTCAAGAGAGGACAGTACACTTGGATAGCTGTCCTAGCAGGCAGAAAGGCAAAATCCCTATAAATTTCTAGAGATACCATCCTTACATTCTCTATATAGTCCTACACATTAGATATACATTGGACTACCTCTAGTCACTATATAGAGGAAGCGAGTAGCAAGTGATTAGGTACACTTCAGTTAGGGTCCTCATCTGAGTCTCCCTCTAAAGAAGACTCTCTCTCAGCAGCTGTGTAGATTGAACCTAGCACCTTCAGGCCAGCTGGTCTTTGTGAATGTCATGGTATAACAGTCTTCATCACTGTTGCACATGTCTTAGAAGCAGCTAACCAGTATAAAAATGTAACACTAAGTTTCAGCACCAGAACTATTTACTTACCTCTTCCCACTACAATTACTTTGGTTCAGTCCTCCAACTTGGTTAATGGCAGACCAGGCTGTGAGACCTACATACGGTAAGGAGGCAGCTTCTATGTGACTGAGACACTTTGGCTTAAAAGACACCTGAAATAAAATCAATCATATCCAAGTCACACAGCAGATCCTACATGACACTGAAGTATATAAACTAGCTTTACTGAATTGTAGATTGTGTATTTCACATTTTCAACAATCTTCATAACTAGCTGGAGTCTAAATCAATCCAAGCACCAAGAAATAGTTACTTAGACACTGAAGGAAAAAAAATGTCAGTCTTGACAATTTCGGGGGTTTGTCTGTTAGCCACATCTTTGAAGGTTTACCTCGTTTCCACTAGCTACCACAAACTCTGACAGAGTGCCCTGTTTCCACGGAGGAATTGCTGCCCACACCTAAAACCAAACAGAAAACAACTATCAATTTTTACGACTTTGCACATGATTGTACCTACACAGACAAGTTTTCTTCATTACAGACATCTTTTTTTTCCAATTTGCAGAATCTCTTCACTATTGCTTATCAGAAACCAGTTTAGCTTACTCTTTACACAAAACCCATCACGACACCAACTAAATGAAGGACCGCAGAGCTATGTAAATAAATTGTACCACACTCTGTATAAGACACAATTTTTTTAAAAAAAACCAAACTGCTTCCAAGCCAGGAAAACCCAGATTGGAGAGGATGGGGTGGGCAGGAATTAGAATTTGCTAAACTAAAATTGCTGAAATATGAAAGCAACTGGTGAAGGTGAAAGCAAACAATACCAGTACTTATGTGAGGACTCATAAAATGGTTCTTGGGTTACACCAGAGTTTCTATCCTAAGTTACTCAAGAAAAAAAAAAACAAACAACAAACCAATCTCTTCCTCTTAGAAATCTTCAGTCCAAAACAAAGCAGCATCTTGAGTGTGCACTTATAAATAAATAAATTCCTCTCTTGCTACCACTGAAATAGATCAAAAATTAAAAAGCAGAAGGGAAATTAACTTGCAGAAGCACATCCGGAAAAGACCATGTTTTTCAGAGAAAAAAGGTAGGGAAGAAATCATTCTAGGAATTTAGTGCCAGGCAGTCCTCATTCAGAGTGCAACGACATTTAAAAAAAAAAAAAAAAGTTTTCTCAAGAGGGAAATGAAAGCTGAACATCTCATAGTATATTTTAACTATACACTACAGAACAAAAAAAGAGATTGGTGGTATCACCTCATCTCCAGGCTTGAAATAAGACACACTCAGTCCACATTCCATAATAACACCAGAGACATCTCGACCAAGTGTTAGTGGAAATTCAGTGTCCTCACTTTTGAGTTTCAGGGGATCCCTCTTCATATTCAGTGCAGTTGCACCATAACCACCTGCAAAACTTGAAATTAATCATGACATATCATACTGAGTTTTCATTTATTAACAGGACAATTCCAATTAGAAAGCATTGTCTGTACCTAATGTGCCTCATTTCTGTTAGAACGGAAGCATGCAAAAAATCAGCATTATTTTATACTTTTCAGGATTACAAATAAAGAGCAAATCTCATTCTGGCTTACTTGTCCATGAAATGGCTCTCCATTATAAAAATCTTTAGTATGTGATAAAACTGTCAGAAATTCCAAGGACACTACTGGAAATGCTCCATTTTCCAACAGCACCATGTGGCTACAAATCCAAAAGAACTCCAAGCTTTCCATTTGTCTTTGCAAATAAAGTAGTGTAAAAAGCGACATGAACATCATTGTAAAAAATATTAAGGCGCATCTCCTAACATGAGTAACCTGAACTTCTATTCAGTAAGCAATAGCTAAATGCCCCAAACTCTCATTCGGCCACATATGCCCTTTGAAGTGTTTGGACAAGTCTGCCAAGGTGCCCCATTCTACCAGGAAGTATTTTAATACCAAAAAGAAAAGCAGCAGACACAAAAGCAGGCACCTCGAAAGCAGGATGAAAATTCAGTTTCTTCCAAATATTTTTACACTGATTCAAAATACTAGTTGTAGTCCAGCAGTTCAAGTGGGTCATTCAGCAGTAATCCTCAGATAGCAAGTATCCCATAATCAAACCCACAACTGTATACTAAGATTTTTTAAAATTCATTTATTAGAAACCCAAAACAGAGATTACAGCTGTCAGTAGGCTTCCTGCAGGTATCTGCATGCACCCCTGAATCTGATTTGACATGCAAGATCACTTCTCAAGAGGAAATATAGTCACAGGATCGTTTTGGTTGGAGAAGACCTCTAAGATCATCAAGTCCACCACTAAACCATGAGCTATCACCCGGTCAGACTTTCACTGCTCTCTCCCCTCCTCACCCAGCCAATCTAGGAATGGGAAGATGGCACTGTCCTGGCAAGGAAACGTGAATCTTTCCATTCCTCACACAGTCATAAGCTGGTAGAGGGTTCTGTGACAAGTTGATTATAAATGGATGATGAAATCCAGCATATTTCTGTAGATGTTAGCCTTACAAGGCAATCTTGCACCTTCTCAGAAGCGGTGCTATCCCCTTTTACTGCTGGGGCACTTCTGCCAACGAAATACCCCTTTCAAACACACTTCAGGAAACTACCGTTTTGCCTTCTACTACTACAACTGCCTTCTTGTCTTTTGAACTTTGAAATCGAAGTAAAATCTGATTCAGTGGCTCAAATGCAAAGAGTCAGTCAGTCAAAGACACAGCTTTCCTGTGCCAGATGACCGCAGGTACCAATCAGATGCCAACTCAGGATGAAGGGGCATGACCACGAGCAACATGGTTTGCGTTAGGTCACACGTGCCGACGCTGAGGTAACTTTGACCTTCAGGCCCATTCACCTCAAAGAGACGGGGAGATCCCGGACCTCTCAGGAGGTCAATGTCTCCCCCGTTTTGGATGCCGGGGAACACGGGGAAGCCGCGATCCCAGCACAGCCCCTGCCATCACGCCAGCCTGGCCCCGGCCGCTCGGGCCCGGCACTTACTTCTCATGCTAAGGTCGATGGGGTTCAGGCTTGCGGCGTGAACCTTAATGATGACCTCGTTCGGGAAGTGTATGATGGGGAACACCATGCTCCGGGTAAAGCGCAGCACGTCGTTGCGGCCGTACCGGTCTATGACCCAGGAGGGCATGGCGGACCGCGCCCGCGGAGAAGCGCGGAAGCCGCGGAGAGGCGGCTGCCCGCTCGCCCGCGCCGCCCCGCGCAGCGCCCTCCCGCCCGCCGTCCCCCGTGACAGCATGGCTGGGGGAGCCGGGCCGGGCCGCGCAGCCGGCGCCCCGCGGGATCGGGCTGGGACGCGGCGCCCTGCGCACGCTTCCCCGCTCAGCACCGGAGGCCCGGCCCAGCCTGCCCTCCGCCCTCGGCCTGGCGGCACCCGCGGCCAATGGGCGGCCGCCTTCTTAGCGGTCCTGCCAATGGTGCCGCTCGGTGTTGCGGCAAGATGGCGGCGCCCAGCCGCCGTGATGGGAGAAGGGTTGCGGCGGACTGGTGGGCGTGAGGCGGTGGCGAGCGGGCCGCCATGCTGCGGGCTTCACTCCGCGAGGTGAGTGGCGCTGAGTCCGCCCTGCGACGCGGGGAGGACGCCTCAAGGAGCGGGGTGGTGGCGGCGGCGGGGCGGGCTGACAAGGTGACCGTGGCGAGCGGGCCTTCCGCGGTGTCCCTCTGTGGCAGGGCCCTTCCCTTGCGTTGGCGGGGGTCGCGCTGTGGCCGTGTAAGGCCCCGAGGCAGTCTCTGTCACCCGGCTGCCTTGACAGGGGGATTGCGCTTTCAGGTTTCGGCAGCGCTGAGGGAAGGACGTGTCACTCCGACGGAGCTCTGCCAGAGGTGCCTTTCCCTCATCAAAAGCACCAGATTCCTTAACGCTTATATTACTGTGGCAGAAGAAGCTGCTCGGAAGCAGGCTGAAGAATCAGAGAAAAGATACAGAAGAGGTATGTGTGTTTGTAATTGAGATTAATCCTTACAAAGCTGTTGTGGAGGAGCTCTTCGCGTTAGGTGACTGACCCGTGTGGCTGTAGGGGGATGAGGACCGCGGTCGGGACTCCTGTGGGTGCATGCTCCTGCGTGCGTGTTCACTTGAAAAATCGAAGATCTGGAGCGCGCCAGGGAGGCACTGCAGGTGCGGCAGGCACTGTCCTGGAACAGCACTGCTGCTGCCTCCTCTTTCACTCAGCAGTTTATTTTAAATTGGCAGCCAGCAGTTAACACGAGCAGGGAGATGCAGTGATCTCTTGCAGGCCTCTTGGCTGGCGTAGACAAACATCTGGCTCAGCCTGTCGAGTTCTATATTAAGAAAGCAAGTGAAAATAAAGCAAACTTGTTAATTGCAGTTATTTGTTGGTGGGCAGAACAGCATTAAGCCCTGTTACCTGCAGCATTTAGAGATGGACCATCCTCATTTTCCTTTGCATTTCCTGGAAAACAGAAAAGGGAGATTTTCACCTTATTTGGGAACTTGTTTTCCTTCTTGGGTGACACTTGCTTAAGAAAATTGCTAGTCAGAGTTTTCTTCCTGACCTAGGCATTTTAATTTTGTAAAAAAATTTTTCTGGATTGTGGATAGTTGATCAATTAGGGAAGATTTTCTCTGCTTCTGTAATTTTTTTAGATGATACCTACTGTATATGTCAGGTGGACAGAATTCATGTCTCCCAGCCTGGGGATGGAGTAGATTTAGGCAGCACCTATGGCTCAAATAAGTGTTACGTGGTCATGTTTGAAGAGGTAAGCACCTCTTTGGTATAGCTAACCTGTATGAAAGCAGCTGCCTGTCTTGCAGGCGTAGACACATTTGCAGAGCTCTGCTCTGTGGGGTCAGGTCTGGTCTGGGCAGACTGCTCAATACTAGAGTTAGAGTTGAAGATGGTTCTTGAAAATGTAGCATCAAATGCTAAGTGGATAGGATAGCACTCTTGTTTCCAAAACACACCCAAAGGGACAATGTAAAATAAATTATAATTGATGAGAAGACTATACATGTAGCACACTGCTTTAATCTCTGTTGTCTTTGCAATAATTCCTAATGCAGGTCAGCCACTGAGTGTTTTAGATGGAATTCCTGTTGCAGTAAAAGACAACTTTAATACAGCTGGCATTGAGACAACATGTGCATCAAACATGCTAAAAGGTACAGTAGAGCTTTTAAAGTAAAATCAGTTCTCATTTCAGAGCTCTTGCTCTTCTCTTTAGAAGGTTTATGGAGTTGAGTCTTCCAGAAATATAAATGTTTTCAGAAAATGAGCTCAATTTATTTGAGAAAATGTGTTTATCTAATTTCTTTTGCCAAGCTCATCTGATATTACAGATGCATCTTTTTCTTGTGTAAGCACATTATCTCCTTTATTCATATAGTTACATGCTTTTAACAACGCAACATTTATTATAGCCCATATGCTAAAGTAGAGGTGTTCTGTAGTTCACTTTTTGCTTCACATTACTTTTAAGTCTCCAGGGACAGTCAGGACTGTTTGCTGCTGTTCTGTCTAGCAAAATCCAAAGACAGTCTTTTTGTTTGTTTGTTTGTTCTGTTGATAATTGTTGACTTAAGTAGTTTTTTCATATGGCTGTAGGAAGAGTAGACATTAACAATTTTTTTCTCTGTATTCCTGATATACAGACACATTCGATAAGGCTTTTTAAATTTTTTGAAATTTCCTAAGCTCATTGTTTCTATTAACATGCCGTGCACTTTTTCAAGGTGTTAAGAGTGTTTTCATAGTAAAAGCAAAAGTAGAAAACATTTCTTGTATCTTTTTTATTCTGCACAAATTAGAACTGAAAAGTTTTGTGGAAAATAGCTCAAGTAAATTAGCAGAACTCTAATCTGATTATGGTGGGAGCTTTTTAATAGCTGAAGAAACAAAATACAACTTTGCCATTTTAAAAAGTGTTATATTACCTGAGATGCTTTTCCTTAAAGCACATTCTCAGACCCATTGTAATTGACTGTAATGTCATGGCTGAGAGTATTCAGAGTGATGATGTCCTTGTTGCTCCTGTTAGGGTAGGGGTGGAGAAACCCCTGTCAATATCCACAAAAGGAATTGGTTGCTACCTAGGATCTCATGTAAGTGTCATGGTTCTCATCCTAGTTTGTGTAAGGTCTAAGTGGTCAAGGATGCACGTTTGATCACAAGATAGTTAGCATTTCAGCTTGTGGTTAACCATATGCTCTTTTATCTCATGGTAATGCGAGTTAATTCAAAGTAGCTTAGCACTTTTCTGTAAAGAGCTGTTTCTCATTTCTTCCAATTTTAGACAGTTCCTGCAAATTGGCTGAACACAGTAATTTTCTACCCTTGTAACTCATTTATGTGAAGTCTTAGCTCCACACTGTAGAAATGTGTAATCCAGAATCACTGGGTTGTAAGTTGTGGAGGGGAAAAAAAAAACAAACCAAAAACATTGCAAACATTTGGTTCACTTTTGCTAAACTTTGGAAATTACTCATATTATCTTGAAGCAAAATTTTGGCACTATGAACTGACAGTTCTTATGCGAGAATAATGACAACTTTGAGGAGTTCACAATAGCTACTTCTAAAAATTAGCTGTGTCTCACCAATCACTCTCTTAATTGTTCTGATTGTTTTCAGGTTATATTTCTCCTTACAATGCTACAGTAGTTCAGAAATTACTGGATCAGGGAGCTGTGCTTTTAGGAAAGACAAACCTAGATGAATTTGCAATGGGGTGAGTGATGTTTATTATTTTTGATGTGTGATTGCTCGTTAAATAGAATACACACCATCTGTTCTGATCTACCTGTAATCTTTAACTCCTCTTTCTATGAAGTTAGAAAATAATGAATACCTACCTGTGAAGAGTGTGTAGGATTGCATGAATTTCTCCCTGAACATTTATACTGTTGTGTAAATGGTACAAATGCTGAGTTTTATGAACGTATGTTCATAACTATAACTATAGCTGTGTTTGAGGGGGATGAAGCAGTGCAGCCTTTGCAAAAAGCCAAAGACAAACAGACTTCTTACAAATCCAGTAGTGTGTTAGTAGAATTGGCTACACCACCAGTTAATTGCTGCCTTTTTCTCTCTCTTTTCAGGTGTTTTTTGCCTCCTAACTAATTATTATCATGCCCTGGTGGCAGTCACTGCCTCTGCCAGTCAATCACTGGAGTAATTTGTATGAGTGCTCCTTGATTTGCTGCAAACAGGCTAACCTAGAGCAACACTTCAAATTGCCTAAGTTAATGTTGGTGACTTTTTGTCAGGAGCACATTGGAAAATGCTCTCACAGATTGATTCTCCAGCAAATCATTGAAGGCAGACACACTATAGCAGGGAACAGCATTGGGCTGTTAGGGATGGGAGTCACTGTCACCATAGCTGCTGGGTCTGGGAAGGAATGTCTGGGACTTTAGTTACCTATGAGAAACAACAAGTATTGTGTTTTGGTTTTGTTTTACCCAAACCTCTGTCTTTGGTTTAAGTATTCACATTTATGAGGTGGAAACACCGTTGTTTTGGATAAAGTCATTCCTGTATCAGAGACCCTCTTCAGAGAAAGAGCAGGGGAAAAAGCACAGACAAAACTCATTATGCAGTGTTACAACTGGTCTAAGCTCATTAAAGCTCAGGATTCTTCTAAAGAGGCTTATCCCACTGCTGGCCTCTCACCTCTGATCTGAGTGTGTGGTCTCTTATGCTAGCAGCAGCACAGCTACACTGTGAGCTTGATCAGGGAGCTGATCCAGCTCAAAAGTAATGATGTCTCAATAAGGTTTAGGTGTCAACTGCCCACTCTGAGAGTTTGGCTAATGACACTGGCACGCTGGAGTCAAGGGGAAACGTGGGGTGGAGGTTGTGAGGAAGGAGGAAAGTACCCCCCTGCCCTGCTTCTGGTGGCAGCTCGCACTTAGGTGACCACAGGCTGACTGGCACAGTTTCTGAGAAGCCAGTCTGGCACTCTGAACCACCAAACTGTGGCCTCAGGAGAGGGCTACAGAGTGAGTAATAGTGTCTTATTTACAGAGAAGTGCTTGTTCCTGTCACTGCGGTGCTTTTTACCCCCTCGCACCCCAGCAGCATGGTTTTCCACAAGATTGGTCATCTTCTTTTGCCTTTTCCAAATCTGGGGTTAGGAAACCAGAAGACCTTTGTCTTAAAGCAGACGTGCAGCTTTACTGTTAACGTAGCTTAGATCAGTTTTATGTTTTCATGATTACATTCTTTTCAGTGGCATTAGCAAAATTTAGAAAGAGGTACAGGTTTAGGTTCTGTGTCAGAAGGGGGTGAAGATCTATGAACTTTACAATTCTGTGTAACATTGTTGAAGTTGACTGCACAAGGATTTATGTACTCCAGTGTTCTTGTGTTGAAATTGAATTTGCTAGGTCGAAGGATGAGGGATTGGATAAAGAAACAAAAGCTTGGTGAATGCAGTGTGTCATCTGTCACTTCTCTCTGTATTTGTCCTGTTTGACTATCTTAGATCTGGGAGTACAGATGGAGTATTTGGACCAGTAAGAAATCCCTGGAGTTATTCAAGACAATATAAGGAAAAATCTATCCCAAAATCCCATTCTGATGGTGCAGAGTCTAACTGGGTAATAACGGGCGGGAGCTCAGGAGGGAGTGCGGCTGCTGTATCATCTTTTACATGTTTTGCGTAAGAGGCTTTTTAAAATTATGGGGTTCATTACATGTCTCAAAATGCATTGCAAGGTTTTTAATTTTATAATTTTAGCATAATCTAGTTTGAAAGTTCTTGCACTGGTGTGCAGGAATCTATTTCAGTGTTTCTAGTTTATTCATGGCATATCATGAAGCCAGAATGAATAAGTGTAGGCAAATTTAGGCTTATTCATTTTGACTGTTATTCATGATATGACCACTTTACACTGTGTGAAATAAAATTATAATATACTTAAAATTAACATGGGGTTTGTGACACATCTCATTCCTCAGTACATGCATTACACAAATACACACTGAAAATGTAATTCAGCAAATGAGACGATCCCTTTGTAACAGTATAGTAATGTTTCCTCCCCTCCTGTTTTTATATCAGAGCTATGTAACAATGTATGAGATTTGGGATCTAAAAGCTTTTGAATCCTTGACTTAACAAAAGGATCCACAGATACTTCAAACCTATCCACTTTAAAATATTAGAAGACAGTTTTCGTTTTTTGGGGTCTGAGTTTTGGTTGTTTGGGGTTTTTTTAAAGGAGTTTAAACAAGCTGGATTTTCGGTGTTTTGTTTTGTTTTTTTACAGCAGTTATCATCTGCATGGAATAGCAACACGCTATTTAGCAAATCAGTTGTCTACACTATATTCCCCTTCCAACTGTTAAAAGAAATCACATCCTTAAAATTTTACGTTTAATTTTATGCAGTTTTTAGAGCTGTGTAGTGGAGCACATTTTATAGAAGATTATTTCAGTTGTGCTCTTAATTGGAAGGTGTTTAAGAATGCTCTTTAGTTACTGTGTCCTTGTTTACCCATAGACTATATTATAGGCATCTATTTTATTGTTAAAATATCTTCTGCTAATGTTGATTACAGCTTTTTTTTTTAAAAAAATAGTGTTTTTCATATACAAAACCCAATTTATTTCTTTTAGTGATACCTCTGTTCATCTCATTGCCCTTTGCTAGGATGTAGTCTACTCAACATTTTAATATTGAAACTGAACTCAGTACAGCCATTCCCAAGGACTGCTGGTCCTTGTCCTGAGCCTGATCAGGTCTGGCACCTTCTCTTATGGTGCTGGGCATGCTGAACTCCCATTTTGCACTGCTCAGCACTTTGTCAGATCAGGGAGGTTTTTTTGTCCAGCTATTTTATTGCCTATAACCCATTGTATATCCACTCTATTAGTTTCTTTCAAGCATCAGGAATGCTGCCAGTCTTTTTCAGTTTGAGATTTGGATGTTACAGAAACGCTACGAAATTGAGGAGGTTTTATATCAACAAAAAAGCTTTGAAAAAATTCCACTTCAGCAAAGTCAATTGAACTGGTTCAGCTGTCTCAAAAACAGATGCCTATGGGAAAAGTCACAAACCCACCTCAGTAAAAATTGTACCTCCTTCTGAAGTTTCATTTCAATATGAATTTCCAATTCCATTATAATTTTTGAAATAAAAATTTCAGTTTAGAAAGAGGTTTCACCTGTGAAAGAACAAAAAAAGAAGTCAAATTTAAAAAAAAAAAAAAGAAACAAATAATGCTGTGTTCTAAAATGCACCTAAGCTACTCTAAACTGGGAGTTCTGATGCTATGCTTTATAGGTTTGGAAACAGGAAAAACATGCTAGACTTTGAAAAGCATGCCCTATTATTAAGAGCAAAAAGTGTACTGTGTTGCTATTTATTTGTATACTGAAAAATGCTGCTTCCTAGTGTATTGGCTGCTGAATACGTAAGATACCAGAGTCTGAAAATTGTACACTAAATCGTATCTGATGTATCTTGGAGTCCATGGAATTGGAACAGACCAACAGAGAAGGTGAAAGTAGATATTCAGATGGCCTAAATTTTGCCTGTCAGCTGCTGCTTTGTGGAGGAAACTGGGCTCTCCTGATGATTAATTCAGAGGCCCTAAGAAAAATAAGAGAACAGATTGAAAAATAGCAGACATAGACAGCAGTTTGAAGTTTAGGCTGTGTGATTATGACTTCTAATCTGGAAGAATTCACATGTTTTAAAATCCATGCATCTTAAAGCCATACATTTTTATTGTTTGGAAATGTTCTGAATTATTTACTAATGATAATCCTTTTGAAACCATAGAGCCTTAGGGTCAGACACAGGAGGATCTACCAGAAACCCTGCTGCTCACTGTGGTGTAGTAGGTTTAAAGCCAACATATGGACTGATCTCTCGCCATGGTCTCATTCCTCTAGTGAACTCCATGGATGTGCCAGGAATCCTAACTAGATGTGTGGATGATGCAGCAATTATGTTAGGTATTACTGCTTCATATGTCTTTGTATACAACATTGTCTCAAAATAAATGGAACTCTGGTTATCCAATGTACCTTTTCCTGGTTTTCATACGTCATGTCATATTTCAGGTTCACTTGCTGGACATGATCCTAAAGACTCCACCACAGTTCAGGACAACTTTAAGCCATTTGAACTACCGAATTTGACTGATGTCAGCAAGCTCTCCATAGGAATTCCAAAGGTAACATTTAAATTTTGTTAACCATTGTGTACAGGAACAGCAGATAGGAAACCTAACAAAAAAAATATTTGTGTCTTGCCCACCACTTCCCAATCTCTCATGATTTAAAGCCGTGAAGACAGTACAAGCAGCTTCTGGAAAAGAGTGGTATGTGCACTCTTGCAGCTGATTTAGAGTGAATGTATGCTAATGCTTCACCTAAAACATTTTGTCATCATTGTGGGAAGCATTGTTGGGAAGTTCCAAGGGAAGTGGGGAACTTCAGTTCTTGTTTCTCTCTGTTGCTTTTTTGTGAGTCACCTGTATAACCTCAAAGAAGTGGTCTTAGTGCCTTCTCATACAGCGGGGTGAAGTGCTGGGGTCTGAACCCTGAGCCCTGAATTGAGGTTGACATATGAGTGGTTCCCATAGTTGTTTTTTACTGCTACAGATTATCCTACACAGATACATGCATATATTAAATATGGCTCATAACTACTCAGAAATCAGACAGTATTATGATTCTGATGTTGTGAGATAGAACTAAAGCAAGTATCTTCAAAACCAGAGAATTTTAATAGAATATTTTTAACTTAAGCTACATTCATGTTTAAGAGCTAAGTCTTCTCCCAACCCCTTGGTTGCAGTTCTTTGCTGGGTGATTTTGTTTGTTTTGCTGAGGCATGCCAATTGCCACTGATATGCTGTGGCAACAGTTTCTTTTTCTTTCCTACTCACAGCAGCCCTCATGTTAGGATTTAAACCTAACAACTTTCTCCCCACAAACTGCAGAGCATTGCAGTACAATCTCCATCAATTAGACAAATAAGTGGATAACTGGGCAATTTCTCCTTCACAAGAAACCGCTGAAATTCCATGGTGTGTGATATGTGGGTTGATCCTACTGAGATGAACATAATATTCTTAAGAAGACTGAACCCTGTTAATTTAATACTACTTGATTGTATAGTATTTAGTAGATGCAAGAAGCTTTAATAAGCACTTTAAATCATATAGTGGTAATAGTTTCAGTGTATTTTCAGCAAGGAGTATTTGCATTTTGGTTGCCATTAGAAGTGAACTGGTATGTGGCATCACTCCCCTTTTTGTTTTTCTCTAAGGAATACCATGCACCAGGGCTTTCTAGTGAAATTCTGGCTCTCTGGTCAAAGGCTGCTGACCTCTTCAAGAATGCAGGTGCTAAAGTAATTGAAGTGAGTCTACCACACACTTGTTACTCAATTGTCTGCTATCATGTGCTGTGCACAGCAGAAGTGGCATCAAATATGGCCAGGTTTGATGGATTGGAATACGGTAAGGCCTTTGAAAAAACTTTTTTCTCAGACAATAGATACCTTGCTGGATGCTATTAAAAATTATTAGTTTTAATAGATGTGTTTTTCATGGTTGAATGTTTGGTGTTAATTCTCCAAGATGGAATAGAGTAAAACCCCCGTCCAAATAAAAATCCATAAATAAATACATATTTTATTACATTCCACTTCTAGACATGTCTGGTATTAAAATCTGTTTAATATTTCTAAAACAAAACAGGACTACGCTTTGTTGTTTTTCTAGAATAGTAGCACTTCAGACTCCAGCAAACAGTGGCTTATTGTATTACTATGTATAACATTACCTTGCGGTGTTAAATTTTAAGGTTTACAAAAAGTATTGAATTTCCAAATTGCTTTTTCTTTTCAGGACACCGCTCTGACATGAAGAAGTCCACAGAAAGCATGTATGCTGCAACGCGACGAGAAGGCTTTAATGATGTTGTAAGAGGAAGAATTCTATCAGGAAACTATTTCTTGTTGAAACAGTAAGCAGAACATCTTGAAACTCAAATTTGCCATGTTAACAATTTTTTAAGCAAATGGTGATTAATTGTTCATCATGACATGAAAAACAAATTATCTTTATACTAGTAGCTACTTTTATTCTTTCTTTAGCTATATAATACCTAGTGAACTGTTAATAATGAGTGAAAATGTTTTCCCTTAGTCTTACCAGTGAGCCTGCTGAATTAAATAAGTAAAGCAACTTGGCGATCTTTGTTTTTTCCCCTACCAGAGTATCATTGGCACCCATTAGTTAAATTAAGCAAAAATCTATCTTATGGTACGACATTGAAGTCATACTGAAGCTGTTACTGTCAGTCATAGTGGTGAAAGTACTGTAGATGTTAATCTCATGAAAATTGCATAGAAAAACTGCTGGTATGTTCTAGTGAGGTCTTCCTGGAGAAAGCCAAAAGGTACAGCAATTAATTTAACTGTAGCTCTTCAGTATATAGTGAAAGTAAGGCTCTGGCAAAGGTGCTGAACTGATGTCTTTACAGAAGACAGATTTTTATCTAGCTCTTGTAGAGAAGCTGGTGCATGGATCAATTTGAAATTTTTTCTTAGTTTTCACTGCTTATCCAATACTCCTAATTTATGTTGGTAAACCTGCTTTTTTTTCTCTCTCAATTTGTTCAGCTGCTATAGAAATATTAGTCATGTAATCAGTCTCAAAGCAAGTGCATTACAGAAAGAGCTCTGTCAGCGAGAGTATTCATCAGATGTGACTTCTAGTTGCTCTCAGAGACAGGAATGTTGTCAGTCAGTCTGTAACAACCAGCTTTTATGGAATGCTGATATTCCCACCAAGTGTGCTCCTTCTGGTTACCGCTGTCTGGGTCACCTTTCCTAAGGCTGCTTTAAAATTTGTGTAGTTCTCTCTTCTGTGAAGAAATATACAACTAGCTTCCATCAAAATTGAACAGGACAGTCCTGTTCCTGTCCACAGTAAATTACTTCTGAAGAACAGAACCCAGGGTTCAGAAAGTATTCTTTGAATAAATAGTAGAGAAAAAGCATCTGTCTCCTGCAAATGTTGCGGTTTACACATTACTTGTATCTTGCCTTTGAAATCTGTAGAATAACTAGGTGGTGGTTTAGGAAGCAATGGAAGCTTGTCAACATTGTATCAGAATTAAGAGTATGTGTTTGACTTAACAGTGTTTTTTCACCTTTTTTTTTTTTTTTTTTAAACCCAAAATAGTCTTTCCAGCTTATAATAATGTTTTAGGTCTTTTTTGTTCCTTTTATTGTTTTTCTGAAGTTAACAGCTATGATGATTTAAGAAGTGATTGTAGAAAAAGGGCCAGTTCCTATGATACAGCTTCTTAACTTGAATCTGATGTTTATTATTAATTAAAACAATTTTCATTGCAGTTTTTCAGAAACGTAAATCTTTAGATTGCTCTAACAAAGTGGCTTTGGGGAAGTTTCAGTTATTTTATCTACAGACACTCTGGCATGTAGCAGTTGTTAATATACACACCCCACCCCACCCTTTCTTTGGTTTGGGTTTCTTTTTTAGAATAGCTGTGGTTTTAGATGGCAATTGCTTTTGAAACTGAACTGAAAGGATTGAACTGAACTGAAAGGATTCCACATTTACCAGTTCTGCATATGAAGTTAAAAGGAACAGTAGACATAAAGCTGACTAATAATTTGTTTCTGCTGCAGAATTGTGTAGAGACGGTTTAGAAATCCATAGACCACATAGAGTCCTCCATGGATGCTGGATTGAATCCTGTATGATTGATGTCTGTTTTCTAGGCCTGGTTAGTTCTGTAGTGTTTCTAGGCTTTGCTGTGCTGCCCTGCAAGTGAAATTCAGTACACAGTTTTACTTTCAGAAAGGTCACAAAAGTGTTGTTTTGATTTTTAGTTAATTATTGTAAAGTAGGGTTTTGTTTTCCCTTCAGCTTTCTTCAGCAGTATGCCCTCACCTCTTTCTTCTCTAACAGCTTCATTGCTATGAGAACATAAACAGCATGTTTGATGACTATGCTCCTGGTATATCAAAAACTCAAATACTAGTGTTAGTCTTTTAACCAGAGGGAATACTGGCCTTATCATTTTTACAGTAACTAAGAAATTAAGTTCTGTATTTTTGGAGTTAGTGTCAAGCCCTGGTGTCCATGTTTATTTCTAGGAACTATGAGAATTACTTTATCAAGGCACAGAAAGTCAGACGTCTCATTGCCAATGACTTTGTGAAGGTTTTCAGGAGTGGCATTGATATTTTACTCACTCCTACCACTCTGAGTGATGCAGTACCATATATGGAATTCATCAAAGAAGACAACAGAACCCGCAGCGCACAAGATGACATCCTAACACAGGCAGCAAACATGGCTGGTGAGTAGGGACAGGTATTCAACTGTTTTCACCATTCCAGTAATTTGTAATGGCCATTCCCTTCAGATATTTAACCTCTTGTTTAGAATTAAGATAATTTACCTCTGTGAATGGGAACCACATTTGCAGTGGTAACCAGGTATAAGGATAGCTTATTTATGAAACACTTTAAAATGTAAGACTAGGTGTTAAATAAGGCACCTTGGAGCTGGGTAGGGGCTGCAGATAAGATGAATCCATTCAAGGTCCAGAGACCGAAATCTCTTTCTTAGGAGAGCTGATAATCTTTTCAGAGGATGCCGATTCCTTAAATCACTCTAATTCATTTCTTGTGATCACTTAAGCAGTGTTCTTAGCTCATTGCCTGAAATTATTTTAACTAGTCTTTTTCCTCTACATAAAAACAATCCTAAGAGTAGAATTGTTACAAAAATTACTTCTACTGAATTTTTTTAATAGTAAGTGTTTGCATGCGGTGTGGATTTTTTTTATTTTTCAGGATTGCCAGCCATAAATGTTCCTACAGCTCTTTCAGAGAGAGGCTTGCCAGTTGGGCTTCAGTTCATAGGACGTTCGTTCCAGGAGAAGCAGCTTCTCACTGTAGCCAAGTGGTTTGAAAAACAAGTCAAATTCCCAGTGATCCAGCTAGAAGAAGTGAAGAGGCATGACCACAATGTCTTGCAGCATCAGAAATCTGCTTTTTCATAACATGGGACTTGCTAGTCAGCTAAAACAAGACGACTGTGGGGATGGTCTAAAACTGTATTCCTGCAGTACAGTAATGCAGAATGGACTCATCACAGCTTGTTACTATGTAATTAAAGCAAAGTGACTCATTAAGTAAATATGTCTGTTATTAAGAACCATTTCTAACTGATATTAAAAACACCAGGTTGAAATTGTGTCTTATGCCTGTGGAATTGCTTTTTTCCATCCCCAGAGGGGTGTGTAAGGTATCTGGCCATTAAAGAACTAACCTGAACTTTCTTGTGAAAGTTGCATTGTTGCCAAAGTGTTGATTTCCTTTGGGAGTGCAGACTTTTGTAATGAAACAACCAGACAAGCTCTAATGGAACAAAGGTATCCAGGATCCCTTCACCAACAGGTAAGTACAAAAGGAAATAAGAGAAAAACATATAGATAGTTCATTAAAAAAAAATAAAAATAAATCCCTTCTAGTAAACTCCTGCAAGAGGTGAAGTAACTTCCAGGTTTACAAATCAGGCAGGTTATTCTGGTTACCTTTAGTGTAAGAATGATGAATTCCAGCTTTCTTCTAGGGAAAGATGCCTATTAATCCTTGAGTAATTATTTTCTTTTTCCTTCATCACTGTTCTTTGTAATCAGCACTTAATTTCTTTCTTTGTAAGTATTCATTTTATCTTCTTCAGTGTAACTCTCTGTAAGAGTAATACCACCTCTTCCTTCAGTGGATGGTCATTCAACACAATTTGAAACAAATTTCCAAATCATAATGGTGGTAGACTCAAAGACCTACTAAACAATTAATAACCTGTCATCAATGTTGTAGTTTCCACTTTTCAAAAGTTGAAAAAGTATGAAGGATAAGTTGGTAGACTTGGTTTTGCATCAGATTTGTTTTCAGTCGTAGTTCACAGCTTGCACAGATGTAAGAAGTGTAGGGTGGGGAAAACGATTGAGATTTAGACCCATATGGTAACATACAGAATCTTCCTGAATTACATCTTGTCTTAGGCCATACTGTCACCTATATTAAAAAAATCACCTTATTTCTAAAAATTGCAAGTGAATTGTCCACAGCTCCAAGTGAGCTATTCTAATACCTTTCCCACATGATTAAAATGGTACATGGTTAAAAATCCCCCAAGTTGGAATACCTGGATATATACTTGCTCTTTGATTAGCAGTCATGTCCCAAACCCAGTCCTGCCCCTTGGTGTTTCTAAAAGTAAGGGTCAGTGTCTTTTGCCCAGGCTTTGAGGTAAGATCCTGACTGTGGAAAGCATTCCTGGAGGGACACAAAGAGCCTTGGAGTGTCAGCCACAGAAGAGAACAAGCAGAGGATTGCTCTCTCCCTTGGAAGTTAATTATGGACTGACTTCTGGCCCAGAGGAAAGTGCCTGCTTATGCTTGGCAATCTTTCTTTAAACTTCCCCTGATATTAAGAGAACTCTGATGGAAAAGCATCAACGCAAAGATGCCCACTCCATGTTTGCCAAGCAGCTAGAGGAGGGGTAGGTGAAGGGGAACTGTTATCATACCTACACTACTATTTTTTTTTAATTTTTTTTTTTTTTTTTTTTTTAAAGCAAGGCTTTGATTCCAGTCTCCAGCAGCCTCTAAGTGGTCATTCAGTTGATCAGAGGAATTGGCTGTTCTGGGCCCCTCAGCAAATCCTGAGGTAGCTGAACACCCTGGCTTATCTGGAGATAGAGCAGTTGTGAGAGGTACCTCTGAGCAGAGCTTTGTGCAGCTGCTACCAGCACCAAGTCGTGGCTCCAGAATTATAAACAGTAAAGTTTCTGTGACAGATGATTAGACTCTCAAAACCCTTGTTACAGAAGTAGAGGACTGCCAGGGAGCAGGAAGGTCTGGGAGTAAAAATAAAGAAAAAAAAAAAAAAAAAAAAAAGGAAAACAAAACCCCTACCTATACAAATGTTTTGTACAGCTGCCTTGAAAAACAATTTGCTGAAATGATAGATCTCAAAGTTTTATAGCACTGCAGCATAGCCACAGCAGGGGTAGATGTAACCTTAGTACAGCCTGAGCCCAGATAGTTCCAGTGTTTCCTGAAGGAAACAAAAGCTAGAGCTTTAGCAAATGAGCAAGCTGCTTAAATGTTTGGGCATGCAAGTTCTTTTCTTCAGGTAAAGAGAAACTGTAAGGACCTTGTATAGGGGAAAAGTTATTTTTGAGAAGAAAATCTTTAAGAGCTTTTGCTGTAAGAAGATATTTTGAAATACAACTGCAGTCCATTATTGCTGTTTATACAGTTTCCATATATGAGAAATTCAAAATTTAACCTGCATTTCTGAGTTTTCAGGCATCAGGCACTTAATAGTTTACTGTGACTTCATTGTAGCTTCCTCTTACATAATCCTACTCACTTCTCCATCGCTTTTATGATTCACCTAGGAACTAATCTGTCTGGAAAGCTGCAATGGGAAATGGGCTTTTTAGCCTACCTGGGATGACCTAGGAGCTCCTCTTCAGTTCTGCCTCCCAGAATACTGAGAGCAATACCACTGGACTCACGTATAGGAGATGGACAACTGAAAAAGGATGAAGAGGTATGCACAGCATGTCTAAAAATCACTGCTAGCGTTATACGGCAGTCATCCTTCATGTTAAACTGGTGCCTGCAATGCTGCCAGAGAGGGCAAGGAAATAAGCAAAAAAGAGGAGCAAAAAAGGTTTATTTAAGTTTTCTGGTTTTCAGTATGTATCTGAAATAAAGTATCCAAGTACAGGAATGTTAGAGGCAGGAAATGAAAAACACAATCATCTTAATTAGCTTACCATAGCTTTGCAGAGGAAAGGCTGGCTGAAAGGCTGCTGCAAGGTAGGTGTAAAAGCTGGAGAGATAAGGGAGCAGGAGCAGAGGTAGTAGGTGGTCAGTACTGGCTGATAGCAACTGGGCACCCACCTGCACAGTACTGTGAACTGCCAACAGCTGCTGGGTTGCAACTGCTGTTTGCCAACACTAATCCCAATGGGGAGACAAGCTCCTGCACAGCACTGTATGGAGTAAAAGCACTAGGCACTTCATTGTGCCACCCAAGGGGATGCTTCAGCTTGGGAAGAGACATGGAGAAGCACAGAAAGGTTGTCTAGGCAGGCTGTGAAACATCAGGAGGTAGAAAAGACACAAAAGAGGAGAAGGATTAAGTGTCACAGAAGCTGGTAAACTCAGTTGAAAAGCCAGAGGCTTAGGAGAGGAAGATTGAAGAGCTAAAGGACACAGGGATTAGGAAGCAGAAGTATTGTGGTGAAGAAGGGGCCCCAACTTCATATTCCTGAGTTGAAATCTTTGAAGGTGGGTACCTGAAGTGAATTGTACCTCTCTGAACTAGAGAGTCTGCTTGATTTAGTCCAAGACCAGAGTGCTTAAGACTTGCATTCGCCAGCTATTAGTTCCAAAGTGAGTGCTATTCAGGCACACGTAATGCCTGGCACAGACACAAAATATGTGCTTAACAAAGATCAAAAGGAAAACTTTATTAACAATATACTTCAGACAGCCTAGGAACACTGCAAAAGGGACCTTGTGGGCTCGGTTTCTCTTCATAGGTAACTATTTCATACAGTCATCTCCATAAATTTATTGAAATCTATCTCTAAGGAGTTTTTTGGTTTCTTTCTCCTGTTACTATTCTGAAACCTTTTGTTAGAACCTTTAATCACAGCCAAGCCACACACACCTATTTGCTCAAGGCAATATTGTTCTTTTGTTTAAATATGCCTTCTCCTTCCTTGTGTTTAATTCACTCTTGTATTTATAAATCACAGTTGCATTCTTCCTTAGCCTTTATTCTGCTCAGATGAATAAGTCAAGCTCTTCCAGTTTACTCCCGTATATTAGAGTGCCCTTTGCTAATCCCTGTAGCCTTTCACTGCACCTGCTCCAGCTGAATCCATCTGTCTTCCAACATGGGTGTTGACTGTTGTAAAGACAATTCCAGGTGCAGTTTTACAAGGCAACAGCATTAATATTTCCCCATTGCTCCTAAAAAATTCCTCCCCAGAACACTCTGGAATCGCACTCATCTTTTACACAGCCACATTACACCACACTGGTAGCTCAAAGCCAATTTATAATTAACCAATGCACTCGAGGCTTTCTCTGTCTCCACTGCTTTCAATGGATAAGCATTTCTGGTATGAGCTGAAAGCTCATTACTAAGCCTCTAGGTTCATGACCCTGCACTCCTTCTCATTACTGTATTCAAATTGTCAGTGTTTTCCAGTTTTTCCTGTAGAGCCCCACTCTCCACTGTTTTGACAGTAACTCCCAGCTTCACGTAATCAGAAACAAAGAATGTGTCCTTCAAGTAACTGTAATTAACACCATAACTCTACCCTCATTGCAATCATTTTCCAAACTCTTGTTGCCAATGGACTTCAATAAAATCAACCTTCTCCTGTGTGGCCTCTGTGTCATCCTGAGGAATCATGGCAATGTACCACCTATCAACTACAGCTAGGTACAGGCTGAGGAGCTGCAGGCATCCTTAACAAAAACTTGGGGTTTTGATCCTCACCCTATTCTGTAACTGGCTTGCTTTGAAGGCTACAAGCAAACAGAGCCCTGTTGCGATAAACACTGTGCAATGATATCAAGAAAAGAAGCTGCTCCTCCAAAGAGCTTGCATCTATTGTGCATCTATCCAAAACCTCCCATAAAAACAACAAAAAAACCCACCCTGGGATAATAAGCTATTGTGAACAAGTGCTTTTGCCTTTTTGCTTTGTATCCACTGCACTGGAAACATAAGAGCCTGAATGATCTACTCTGAATTGCAAACAATGGAAACACGCTGAATCACTAAAACCAAACCTTCAATAGGCAAAATGCAGCCTTGTCACTAAGACAAACTGCTACTAGCAACAATGGGGCTTGGAACAGCTTGTACTTCAACTGAAGTTCATCCAAAGTTGAACAGGGAAGTCTCCAGATGGTCATTGCAACTGGGGCTAGAAGGAGGGTCCACTATGTTACTTTCTTGTTCATGCATGAAGTGTAGAATTTTAATGCTTTAAATTAAGACTTGCTCCCAGAGGAGTGGACAGGATAAACCACGAAGGAAAATGGCATCACTTAAACAGGGAGAATGTTACTACTTTTAAAAAGATATTGTAGTCATAGCACTTTGGCAGTTATTAACTCAAAAAAACAGGGAAAAGCTCAATTGTGTTCAACATTTGTGCTGTCCTTTTTTTTCGTATGGCATGTAAAACAATGCCATTTCTTTTATAGAAAAAAAAAAAAACAACATCTAACTTCACAGTATTTAAACAGACAAGCAACAAAATCCTCTATTGCAGTCCTGGCCAGGAATGTGACAGGCAGCAGGATGTCCACGTTGCTAACTGAACTGTAAGCTACCTTCATTCTGAATCTTCCATTTCGGGTCCAGTTTGTGTCTGTCCCCTGTGCTTCACAGCCACACTGATGATGCAAACTTTGCCAATAGAGACTCAGGGAGAGCACGAAATACCTCAAAAAGACTTTCAGAGAGATGCATCAGCTCTGAGTTAATCTGCCCGCTCCCAGGGACACCAGGATGCCTGCTGGGCAAAGTGCTGGACCCCATCAGCTTGGTCGCACAACAAGTCAGAGAACATATTTAGGAGGAAAAGTTGCCCCTGAGAGGGCTGCCCACTACACCTGGGCAAAGGCTGTCTTTGGAGGGACACGAAGGCAGACACGGTGCCTCTTCACATTTGTTGGCCCACAGGAAAGCTAATAGGAGAGGGGCATTTCTCAGGACTTCTTTTAAATAGATCTATACTTACAGTTTTCAAGCATAATGATAATAATAATTATTAGGCTTCTTAGCTTCCCAGGACTCAATAATAAATAGTGTTTCTTCATTTCCCATCCCAGTCCTGAATCTTGAATCAATCACAAGGTTCAAAGCACCCATAGTAGAATGTGAGGAACATATAAAAGCCACAGGGGCTATGTGAAACACTGACAATGCAGTCAAGGCGATAACACATCTCAAGGCACGAGGTCTGCCCTGGGGAACACGCCTAAACATCCTCAAGGAGGAACAAGGACCCAGCTCTGCTCATGCCTGTTTGATTTGGGACTTAAAGCATCCGGTTGACAGAATCACCCGCAAAGCCAAGAAACATTCACTCTGTGTTGTAGCCAACACTGCTGTGTACCTTTGCCATGAGACTTCCTCACCTTATTTTTGCAAGCAAGCCAGCAAAATATTTTAATGCATTCGGTCTTTAAGCACAGATACATTTGCAAACATCCTCATGAAAAGGAGGTGTGTTGCTCCAGTTCCATTATCTCAGCAAGACCAGTTTGGAGCACTGAAGGAGTAGGACTTGATCTAATATGCTTTAAACCTGGTGAAAATCAGACTTCAACTGACCATGCACTGAACTGGTACCCTAACTGAAAACAAAGAAGAAAATTATTTCCCTCTCTTCGTTAAAGGTGAGACTCTAAGACAAGTTATGGCATAGAGGAACTTTAGGGAACCATTGCTCTTCTCTGTGCAGCCTTTGCACTTTTCACGTAGAACATCTCTGACTCCTGCTCTTCCAGTCCGACACTTCATTGACACTAAATTTATTCATTTTAAAAACAAGATTTCCTAATGATTTTGGCCAATAAACGTGGAATTCATTGATAAACCAGCAATGGTGGAGGAAACCTTTCAGAAGTGAGAAGAAAACTGGTTCTACTTGCTGTAAATGGAATGGATGTGCTGTTGTCAAGAAGAGGCATCAGTAAACATAGTAATATGCATATGTTTGCCTAACAAAGATGTCCAAAACTTCCTTCTCCTGCCATTCTTCACTCTGAAAGCACAGGCATTCCCTGAACCGTTGCCTTTAGTGAGCAAACTCACTAAACAGACGTCACGTTTCCATGAAATCTAGTATTACCAGAGTGAATGTGCTATTGAATTAACAACACTTTGAAGACATTTTAAAGCATATTTCAATCTTAAATAAGACATGAGAATTTAACTCATCTCAAAGTCTATTTCTTACAGCTAGAAATTGCTGTTATTGCTTTAAGTATCAGCACAGTAGATGGGTGGGGGATAAGAAGACTAAATACTGCTTAATTATTCTGTTGATCTATTCCATTTTTAAGTCATTTTTCTAGGACCTGCTGCAAGCACTAACCTTTATCTGTAATTACCATTAAGGGACATTGGCAAGAAACAGTCCTGAAAAATTATGAACTCTCTGAACTTGAAGATGAAATCAGAAAATGAGTTTCATTATGAGATACCAAACTTTGGAGATACCAAACTGTTTCTATATGGCTGACATTGTCAGGTCCCTACCCATATGCCACTTCTAGAACATATGTTATATTTTCCAATATATTAATCTTTACCAATAGGTAGGAGGCACTGGTTTTCTCTGCTTTACCAAGGAAGAGCAGCTGCACAGAGAAAGTGAAGATATTTTCAAACTGATTGTTTTCAGAAGTGACTTAGCTCTGAACTCATGGCACCCCTTCTGAAAGCTTGATCAGCCATGAGCCTTGAAGTTGCCTCCCAGGAGCCTGATGAAACATTACAAGGACAGGACCAATACTCAGAGACCACACGTGTCACTTTGCGATAAATTTTCTTACTATTCTGCTGAAGCAGGCCATATTTACTTTAGTGTGCTGTGCTGATTTTGTATCACTCCCAGTTTCTACACAAGTGTCAAGTACCACCCAAGGAAAAAAAAATCATTCTCCAACTCTAAATATTATTTTTATCAGCAACATTATTTTTATCAGCCACCTCTTATGAAGACATTAAAAAGCTGTCAAGTTAGTTTGATGCGAAACATTTTTCTGTCAGTCTGTTGACACTCATTTTCAAAGTGTTTCAAAGCATCCAGTCCCCCCCCATCATAGTTTCTATTATTTTTCCTGTGACTAAGACCCAACAGACTTATGATTGGATGTGTCCATTGAAATGCTAACAGGTTTAACACACTGGTTTTCTCCCCTCCTTCCTTGGGACTTCCCCAGTGGCCATGCACATGCTCACTGACTGTCCTTCAGCCCACCTCACTTTCCTGGAAGGAAGTTGTGCATTTTCAAATGCATTTCAAAAGCTGCAATTTAGCATTCTCCCAAATTATTACTGGATGGGAAGATACCATACAGTTGTATGACGTGGCTATAACATTCCTGGTTTGTATCTATAAACACTTTTAAGTTCTTTCCTGCTGTTAGTGACCAAGCTTTTGTTTCACCGATGGCACCAGTAGACGACCAGGAGCGCAGCTGGGCTGAGAAGGGAAGCTTGATTTTTATTCTTAAGAAGCTTAGGGCTCAAGTGTTTAGCATCTCAGCCTATGGGAAGAGCTGTATCAGCTTTTCCAGTTAGAAGTTTCTGTCTTATATTTGTTACTCTCAGTTTCCCCATTCTTCTACTTATATATTCACAGGGAGGACAAATATTATTTTAACAACTCCCTCTCAGCCAGGATGTTGTTGTTTTTCTTGAAATTAATGTACCCTTATTTTTTCCCAGTTATGACTTATTAGGCAATCTGTAAAATATTCTGAGATGTTTTCCAATTATCATTTACATTTTTTCCCCCCAAGTGACTTAGTTCAGAATTGTTTTCTGCTTTGTGAAATTGTTTCAGCTGAAGCTGCTGATTTGCATTTTGTTTGTCCTCAACAAACATTTTCAAGTTATGAACATTTTAATTTATTTACTGTACTGCTAATTTTTAGTACTGTAGTTCCTCCCCTCTGCTGAGGCAAAAGTCTAGTCCAGTGTGTCCCTGGTCTCTGGTGCAATACTTTTTAAGCAATAAAATTAAGAATGTTATTTAGTGATGTTATTTAGTGATTCTGAAGATGCTTCAGTGCTGGCAGCAGGAGACTGCAGGCATGTATCATTTGGATTAACATCTCCCACAAAAATGCGGCTTTCTTTTTCCTCCTATGCATTATAGATAGTAGCTGAAGGAGCCAGTCATCTGTTCCTCCATAAAAACAGCTGCTCTCTCACAGACAGCAGCTCATACTCAGTTTTGCACTTTTCATGGTGGGAAATCAATCCATGAGATCATTTCTTTGTCATTTGTCACTAGTAAATAAATCATGCCCCCCCTTTTTATTTCCTTGGTCATAGTGTGCCATTTCTCATCCCCTTCTGCCCACTAAACCTTTCGTGAGAGATTATAACCAGTGATTTAAAGATTTCAGTCACCAGAAATTTCCCATCAAGTTCCAGCAATGCCACCTCTATCGAATTTATGCTCCTAAATGAGCAATTCCAGTTCCTCTGTTTGTTATTTAGGACCCTTGCATTGGTTTAAGCAGCTAAATAATTTCTCCTTGTCATGTCCTTGCGCATTTGGATTGGTTTTATTGACCATGGCATGGCTTGGGGTTAAACGGGTCCTAATTTATTTCCCCTTTTCACTTTTTCCTAATGCTGGGGCTGCCCAAGGTACCATGCTCTGCACCGTGGGTCCCTTTCTCACAAATGGCAGGAGCAGCAGATTTTGCCCCAGCCAGCTCAGGGGCTGCCCGCTAACCAGAAATCATCCGAGAAGAGGAGCCTCCCTTGTCCCCCTCAGCCAAAGGAAGGAGACATTAAGCAAATTTATGCCTGCAGACTTACTTCTGCTTGCATAAGTTACTCTGGTTAATACTTTACCATGTTGCTCTGCTTCTCCCTCCCCCTCCTCCCTTAAAAAAAACCTAATATTGCCCCTTGAGTGGTTTTGCCCCTTGGAAGAAGGTAGACAGGAATGAACCTTTTAAAAAAAAATCATTCTTTGTGTGTATTCATATCTTGGCCCTCAGCTTTCATTTTAGGAAAGGTTTTATAGGAAACATGGTGTTAAAAATATCAGAGGTCAATTAAAGGTTGAAGTTGTTTTATCGCACATAAATTAAGGCGTTAATGATGCAGTCCTGTCCTTTGATTTTTAGTATGATACAAAATTTCATCAGGATGGTTATCCTGCACAAATAATCAAAACCACAGAAGCCCATTCTTGAAATCAGAGCTGTGTCTATCAGAGATATATTGGACGCTGAACAAGAACAGCTTTAGCAATCTCCTGTCAATGCCTTGCAAAATGGTCCTTTTACAGGATGTGCTGTAAAGCAGGACCAATTATTTTTCCAGATTGTAATACAAATGGTAGTGTAATTAGTACTTAACAGGGATAATGAAAGAAAGTGAGAAAAATAGTGAAAGGAAAGGAGAAAAAGAGAGAAAAAGCACTTTATTCAAAGTAATTGCACTTCCACCTATTTATTTAATATTTGCCACTTTCACATCTTGTCATCTTGCCAATACAGAAGCACAATGGTCTGCTGCTAGCCTGTTATATGCCTTTATAGAATAAAAATCTCAGCTGCAGTACTCCCTTACTCTCAGAAATCATTCCTTCCTAATCCAAATCTGCTAATGGCTCAGCATTTTGTACTGAGAGATCTTACATCTTCTTGGGAGATCAAATAAGCAACTTTTCAGTTGAGTGTCCTAAAGGAACTATTGTCTATACAGCCACTTTAAAAGCCAGGACTTTTTTTCCTCCCACATCTGAAGCATTTTCTTACTTAGGAGATGTTTATTGCATCCTCTGTAACCACTTCTTACTCAGTTTGCTTAGCCCAAGACAAAACTCACATTTAATGACCCCATTATTTCAAATGCCTGGAGAGACTTGATTCAATTCAAAGCCAATACCACTGTAAGGCTATTGTAGGTCTAAAAGATTTCCTTGCAAGTGTGTTGGAAGAAAGAAAAAGAAATAAATTTTAAAAACAGTCTAGAAAATAGCCACTAAGAACAAAGGTACAGGCCACGTTAACAAGCATGGCTGAAAGACATCCAGGATTTTACACTCTTTCGTCAATATTCTATGGTGCTCAGGATCCTCTAATTCTCCAAAATTTAAGGGGTTGGTTTTGTTTTGGATCTATGTCTCCAGATCTATGGCTATGAAAACATGAAACAAGTGCAAATCGCTACAGCATTAATTCCCAAAGTTGGCAGCCAGACTAAATCAATGGTATTTGGAAAGTGTGAATTGCCTCATGCATTTCAATGGTGCTTGCTCTCCAAGCTGCAGACAACTATTTGGATGATGAGTTTTTTAGCTGTTTCATCACTGATCATGCTACCAAAAGCACTGAGAAAATGCATTCCTCTCTGTATGCCTGTTGCTTTCTAGCCAGTGGTCAAAACCGTCCAGGTTCATCCTTTGCAATTCCTGTCACATATCGATGAACTGCCAATACAGACCTTTTAGATAACATGGAACCCAGACAAGGCATAAAACACTAAATATACCAGACGCATCAGAAAAGCAAATGTATGAACATATTGTTCACAACCACGCAGAAACTCATCAATTTTCAGAATGTCTGCTTGGACTTTCCAGCCTGCCCTGACCTTGTGTCACAGCAGCCAGGAGCCTTAAAGCAACCTTCCCGATCCTGCTTGTCACCAGGCATCCCGGTGTACCTGCCTTGTGTAAACTGGTCTGTCAGCAAAAGCAACAATCAGCTTTATATTTCAATGAAAAAGCTCGTGCTTTTGTCTGCTGTGCAGGAGTGGAGATGGAGAACCTGGACTTGTTTGCAAAGTCAAATGTTAGTAATATATGGCAGGATGAACTGAAAGGTTTAAAAGCCTGATTTAAATCCAAAATGAGTTGGAAAAGATTCAGTTGTTTTAGTGTGATTTGTTTTAGTTTTAAATACAACAATGCAATGCAGGGCTTGTTACCTGTTGTACTTAAGTTTGTGTGTATTATTTCCTTATCTGCATGGGAACAGCTATGTGTTACAGAGCACCTATACAGTGCTGTAGTAACCATGTTTGTGTCTGCAGTTGTGTAAGGAGCAGACAATCTGAAAAAAGGCACAAGTGCCCGAAATCTCTGTTTTTTTCCAGTGCACTGGTTGCTCTAACAGGGGCTATTACTTTTCTTTGCAAACCTTGCTCGCTTTATACTGTACCCACATTAATGAGCTTGTACCACTTTATCTACCCTGACAGACCATAGCAGAATAAGCTATGCGCTAAGGAGCACAACAGGTGAAACCAGAACAGGTTCCTGCATTTTGGAGCTGGATTTAAGCAACAGTTACTCCCTGCCTCCTCTATGGCCAGGTCACAGACAGGGCAGTTTCTTTCCTAAAGCTTTTAATGGTTTCCAAAGAGCTGCTCCAATCAGCCTGCCTTGCCCACATCCCTCAAAGTTACTGGGGACTGTTCACGTGAGGAAACCTGCTGGCACAGGTAGTGAGGATGCAGCCAGTCCCTGGCAGCCCTCACAGATGCCATTCCTGAACTGGGATCATAGCCTGCTCAGCTCCATGTTCATAGATCAGACCTGTACCCTTCCAGCACCACCGGCACCCCTCATCAGCAGTGCTGTACAGCCTACCTTTGCTCTGGGGCTACATGTGCTGGGTGGAGCCATGGCCCCATTGCACCATCGCTAACCTCCAAGCCCCAGGTCCTTCCCTGAGGACATGGGGACACAGAAATACCAGCACATGCATCCTTGTGCCTGGGCAGTCCTCATTGCATTCTCCTACACGATTGGTTGTGCAAGCATTTTGCCCTTCCAGATCAAATAACCTGACCGAAGGTGTCTCACATGATGGGATGCAAGGAAATTGAGAAGTTTGAATTGCTATGGTTTCACCTTTCTAAAGCAAGCACCTGAACCAACAACATTTTTGTGCTTCTGAATCCTGGGGACCGATATTTTTTGATCATCCCTCAAAAAAATACAGTAGAACTGTTCTTCAGAGAAACAGAACAAAAAAGACTGACACCAAACCAGAAATATTAGTGTTGAGAGCATACACATATGATTTGTCTGAAGGAACAGAGGGAGAAGGTTTAATCAGAAGGTATCCGCATGGTACTTTCAGTTATGTCCGAAGTCCCAAAGCCACACTGCTGTGCAAAACAAGCCATCCCACCGGTGAATGGAAAAGCATCCCTAAGCGCCCACTGCATGCTGCCAGCTAAGCAAAACTGAGCTGCTGACTTTGTGAACATGCACTTGATGTAATGTAATTATCATATCATTTTGCAGTGCACCATCAAGAATTTGAGCAGGAAGAGCTTTGTCTTCTCTGCTGTGCAACTGAAAAGCCAACAAAATACATCATTCACCTTCTCAAGTAGCATTGCCACTGTGAGCTTTAAAGGGACAGTGACTTAAAGGGATTAATGCTTTTTTTAATTTATAAATCAATGCTTCACATTTACTTGGATTCAGGGAAGAAATAAAGCCTTAACTCTTCCAGCAGTTCACCCAACTAAAAAATATAAATATTCTTGAAATATTTTTGAGCGTGTAAAACTGAAAGATGCTTCCTTGCCACATCTGATTCTGTTTTCAACTAGAAACTGAAGAATCAGAATACTATGATTTTTATCCAAGGCCAGAGGTAAACTCTTTCTTCCATTGCCCTACTGTATTGCTACTGTATTCTTGATACCTGAGCAGCTGTGGTGTGTTGCCAATTTTAGAGCAGCAGCTGCCTGTTTATATCTCACAAACATATAGTTTTATTTCTGAAAATGCACCTCCTGAAAGTCCAGGATGGCCAATAAAGTAAATCCTGGTCTGGAAATGGTTTTCAAAGAAGACATTCTACAGTTCCCAGTATTGCCTTCCCATTCCAGTGTCAAGGATAAGGGATGTGATGAGAACTGGCTCCTTTTTGGGAACACCAGCAGCTACTTTAAGATGACATCATAGATACAGAAAAGTGATAAATGAGTAACTAAATAAATTGATTACGAGCTACCAGCTACTCAACATTACTTTAAAATTCAGACAGGTACCTTTTCATACACTAAAGCTTAGATTTAGGACCTCAGGTTTAGGTTCCTGTGTTTGAAGGTTTTGACATTTGTTTTGGGTGAGAGACATGTCTTGAACCCCTGCTACTGCACTGTAACACTTTCCTCTTACATCCCAGGACATGTCCAGATTTGGGGTTCGCTGCAAGACCCAGCATGCTTCTGACACCTCTTCTTGCAGGTGCTGAAGCAGTTTGACTCTCCATGACATGGCTGGTAACTTCACTGAGCAACTATGTCAAACGTATCTTAATTTCATAGAATCATTTTGATTGGAAAAGACCTCTAAGATCATCAAATCCAACCATTAACCCAACACCACCAAGTCACCACTACACCATGTCCCTCAGCACCACATCTACACATCTCTTAAATCCCTCCAGGGATGGGGACTCCACCACTGCCCTGGGCAGCCTGTGCCAGTGCCTGACAACCCTTTCAGTGAAGAAATGTTTCCCAATATCCAATCTAAACCTCCCCTGGTGCAGCTTGAGACCATTTCTTCTCATTCTATTGTTTGTTACTTGGGAGAAGAGACCAACTAGCTACAACCTGCTTTCAGGTAGCTGTAGAGAGTGATAAGGTCGCCCTCAGCCTCCTTTTCTACAGGCTAAACAAGCCTGATTCCTTCAGCCACTCAAATTAGCACTTTCTTGCTAATTATTAGCTGCTGCAACAAGTTCAGCAGTCATCATTTGCTGCTTTCTTGCAGTCCTCCATACCTCCGTGGCCACACTTGCCACTGTACCATCAGCAGAGAGAGCCTGTTTTCACAAAAGTGCTGCCTCTGCCTGTGTCCCACATGCGGGCTGCTGTCTCCAGCACCAGGCTTTACTGCTTCAGCCTTCAAAATCTTTGTTTTTCTGTCTCAAGCCTTGAATCTAGGACAGTTGCCTACATTTAGCTAGTACCCAGGGCTAAACTGTAGCAGTTGTTCTACCACACGGTGCTCCCTCCCCAGCTGAGAAAGGGAATCAGGGAAAAAAGGGAGAAGTCCCATCAGTTGAAGTAGAAACACATTTAATGAAATAACAAAATGCATACAACAACCAACATAAAGTGTACAAGGTTCTACTCAACCTGGTCCTTGAGGTCAACAGCAGGAGCAGAAGGCTGGGAGGGAGAAATCCCAGGAAGAGTAAAGACTCCACCCTAGCGAACTCCCTCTTTTTATAATGAGCATGACTAGGTGGTATGGGATACACCTGTGAGTCAGCTGCCTTGATTGGATCTCCCAGCTGACTCGAGGCTACTCATGGCCTGCCTGTATGGCTGGACCATGGGTCTGTGCCTGGGGAGCCAGGACACTGGTGCATGGAGATGTCCTGTTCATGGGAAGCTGTACCTCCGTAGTCAACAACAGGGCTACTCTGCAGGGTAAGACATTCTGAAGCTCACACAACAAAGGCTGGAAATGGGCAGAGGTACCTACTGTCAAAAATATCTTGTGCAGCCCCCTTTCTTCCTCATTGCTGTTACTGTCATTCCTTCTAAAGGCCATAAAATGCCAGGACTCAGTCCTCTTTGGCTGGAGCTTCCTCCCCAGGGGCTCCTGGATGAGCCTTGCACTTGGAGCCCTGCTGAAGGACAAAGACCCCCCACAGAGCCTTGGGGCACCAGCCCCTCCCTTGCAACATGATGCCCACTCAAAGACATGTACACAGGTGGTGTGTCACACATGTGTGTGCTTTCCTCAGGAGACACAACTGTTAGCTGTTGCTGTCCCTGCCACAAGAAAACATTTTGACTTTCGTTTAAACTACTTGCAGCAGAAAAAAAGGGTATTTGTGAGCCACAGGTGAGGAGGAGTGTATGTGAAGTGCTATTGTGACCACTGCCACCACGAGGTGATACCTTGCTGGATGGAGTGTTTTCAGTCCCTGCTCAGACAGCAGCCACAATATCTTAATAGACTTTTTCTTTTCTGAGCATGCAATGCAGGCTTACAAGAGCTCCTACACAGTTCAACAAGGACAACCTGGGAAAACATAATACGGGAGCTCAGGACAGACCGGGATCTATCTGACTGGAGAGCAGCTCTGTGGAAAAGGACCTGGGTGGACAAGCAGCTCAGTATGAGTGAACAGTGTGCTGCAGCGGCAAAGAGAGCCAACACGATGCTGGATTGCATCAACAAGAGCATTGCTGGCAGATATAAAAAAGTCATCATCCCACTCTACTCAGTGCTTGTCAGGCCACACCTGGAACACTGTGTTCAGTTTTGGTCCCCACTATACAAAAAAGATGTGGAGACGGTCCAGAGAAGGGCCATGAAGATGATCAAAGGACTGGGAAGACTGCCATGTGAGGAGTGGCTGAGACAACTGGATTTGTTCAGCCTTGAGAAAAGAAGACTTAGGGGAGACCTCATCACCATGTTCCAGTACTTAAAGGTTGGCTACAAAGAAGATGGAGACTCCCTTTTTACAAGGAGTCACATGAAAAGGACAAGGGGTAACAGGTAGAAGTTATTCCTGGGGAGATTCCAATTGGACACAAGAGGAAAATTTTTCACAGTGAGAACAATCAACCATTGGGATAGTCTCCCCAGGGAAGAGGTGGACTCCCCAACATTGGACACTTTTAAGATTCAGCTGGACAGGATGCTGGGCTGTCTTTTCTAAACTGTGCACTTGCCAAAAAACCAAGTTCGCTGATGATACCAAGCTGGGAGGGGTGGCTGACACTCCAGAGGGCTGTGATGCCATCCAGCATGACCTGGACAGGCTGGAGAGCTGGGCAGAGAAGAACCTCATGAGGTTCAATAAGGGCAAGTGTAGGGTGCTGCACCTGGGGAAGAAGAATGCCAGGCACCAGTATAGGTTAGGGGGGGACCTCCTGGAAAGCAGTTCTGAGGAGAAGGATCTGGGAGTCCTGATAACAGTAAATTATCCATGAGCCGGCAATGTGCCCTTGCTGCCAAGAAGGCCAATGCCACCCTGGGCTGCAGAGGGAAGTGTGTGGCCAGTAGGTCGAGGGAGGTCATTCTCCCCCTCTACTCTGCCCTGATGAGGCTGCAACTGGAATACTGCATCCAGTTCTGGGCTCCCCAGTTAAAGAGAGACAGGGACCTACTGGAGAGAGTCCAGCGGAGGGCAACGAGGATGACTCGGGGTTTGGAGCATCTCCCCTATGAGGAAAGGCTGAGAGAGCTGGGACTCTTTAGCCTGGAGAAGAGAAGGCTGAGGGGTGATTTAATTAATGTTTACAAATACCTAAAGGGTGGGTTGAGGGAGGATGGAGCCAGACTCTTTTCAGTGGTTCCTGGTGACAGGATGAGGGGTAACGGACATAAGCTGGAACATAGGAGGTTCCATTTAAATACGAGGAAGAACTTTTTTTCAGTGAGGGTGCCAAAGCACTGGCACAGGCTGCCCAGAGAGGTTGTGGAGTCTCCTTCTCTGGAGATTTTCAAGACTTGCCTGGATGCAGTCCTGAGTGATGTGCTCTAGGGGATCCTGCTTTTAAGCAGGGGAGTTGGACTAGATGATCTCTGGAGGTCCCTTCAAACTCTGAATATTCCGTGATTCCATGAAAGGTTGGACCAGATGATCCTTGAGGACCCTTCCAACCTGGCATTCTATGATTCTGTGGTTCTGATTCTAATGGTTCATTGAGGTTTTATCAGCCCATTACTGCAATGGGACACATTCCTGGAAGAAACGTTCAGCCACAACTAATACAAAAGTAGTGACCTTGGTTCGGGGTCACCTGGGGCAATGCTGACTGCTTGATATGGCTGTTCTTACAGGCTTACATTTGCAACACGTGTCGTTCAAGTTTCCTTTGCATGTCTCCCCACATTTGCCACCATCTCAACTCTGTTCCCAATTTGCTACCCACTCGTAGAGGTCCCTCTGCAATCTTCTCTGTCTGCAGCCCATTTTGCCCAGCGATGCCAGCCTGTGTCCTGCCAGTTGGGTCACACCAGCATCCCACCAGCCCTTAGCTGTCCTGGCTGGGCTGCCAGGGTGCTGTGGGACCAGCAGAGACCCTGGGTTAGGTGGCCCTAGGGAGAGATGTGCCTCCCCAGCACACAAACCAACTGGCACAACTGGCCACAATGTCCAGGCAGGGTGTGAGCTCCTGCAGATATCCCATCTCCCTGGGGAGCTGCAGCACTGCCAATGTCACCTTACCCCTCGTTTCTTTTCACAGATCATTAACTGTTAAACAGGGAGAGAAAGCAGAAGCGAGTCCAGCTGCCCAGCATAACATAAAAAGGGGACTGCTACATATCGTCAATCCTCTGCTAAAGAAGTGTAGGGAATATCTTTGCCAAAAATAAGCAAGAAGGTGAAGTGCTGGGATCTGAACCCCAAGCCCTGAATTAAGGTTGACATATGGGTGGGCCCCATGGTCCTTGAAGAGGAGGGGATGAGTTTGCCTTTTGGCTTTCCTCCAAGCTGCAGCCGGCCTTGTGGGGAAAGCCCTTGGGTAAACAAGCCCCAGGTGCCCTGCATTGGGTAAATGAGTGCCAGGTGTCCTGTTTTGGGCATAAAAGCTGGGACCACTTGCAGGAAGGGTGGAGTGTCTGTCTGTGAGGTGGATGCACTTTGCAGAGTTTCCTGTTGGGGAAGGACCTCCTGACTCTCCCTGCAACTGAGCCCCAGTCAGGTCTGGCACTCACAAACATGGGCTTTGTGGGGAGGCAACATGGGGCTACTTCTATCGTATATGATCAGCCTATTGACTTGGTTGTCTTCCATTTTTTTTATGGGATACCTTGTATCTTTGTTTATCCCATCCATTCTTGGTCGTGCTATGTCATTCTTGGGGTTGCTGGGATTGATGTCTATTATTTGTGATTTATCTGACTTGTTTGTAGTACCAGCGATCCCCCATATACTGACTTTTCTATGTGCAATAGAATCTGGTTACTGGATTGTTTTTCTGCTGCTGGCTGTGTCCTTTGTACTAGGCCTGGTAACTGGCAAAACAGAAGGGTACAGAAAACACCCTTCCCAGGCCTTTTTGGCTTTCTTCTGCCAGTGTGTGCCTGTGTGTATTGGGCTTTGGCAAGTCACCATTGACTTTGTCTGACTGGGTGCCACTGTGACCATCCCCTGCGTGCCGGCGGCTGCCCAGGGTGCCTGAATGGGAGAGTAGCTGCCGCCGGAGGAAACCTGGAGGCAGGCATGGGCAGCGTGGCAGAGCTGACTCCAACTCAAAGTTTTTAGTGGACTGCAGTGAAGTCTCGAGGCATCTTTGCTGTTTCACCTTCATCCCAAAATCAGATTTTTCCACCTTCTTGAAACCCTCTCAAGAACACCGGAGTTTCCCTGGCAGTGGATGGCTGTCTCCCTCCATGCCCTCATTATTTTCAGCACAAAACAGTTTCCAATTTAGTGTCCCAAGTGGGAATTTCCAGCTGTAATGTGGCTGCACTTTAGTGTGGTGAGCAAGCAGGCTGACTTGCAGCCACATGATTTGCTCCTGACATTGAACTGTTTGTTCTTTTCACATCCCAGCCACTTCTACCGTGTCTAAGCATCACTCATAAAACGTAAGAGCTTGAAAACATAACTTCTAAAAAGCTGCAGAGCTGTTTGGCTTGTACTTCTCAATAATTAGATACTTTTCAACACTGTTAGCCTTTGTTTCTAAGGGCTTGCTTATCCCAAACACACCATATTGTTGTATTCTGGTCACACAGCTCATTTAGATGCGTGTGTGTTGTACTGAGCCCACTTTCCTATCTCTGATGTAATTGTATTGATCAAAAAAAGATGAAACTAGGGGCATACCCAGCTATCAGTCTTACCTGACCTGCAAGGACTGCTGATGAGGATTTTGGAAAGTCGTAGCCAGACATTTCAGCAGCTCCCTTTGATTTTAAGGATATCAAAGGATGCAGGTACACCTGCAGGAGGTGTAGAGGAGCAGAGCAGGAGACGGGCTTCATCATCTGCTTCAGTAATGCCTTATTCCCTTCCTTGAAGGCCATCCAGCATCCTGGGTTAATGCTGAGGGAGACAGTGCCACGTCATCTCCACCTCCTCCTGCATCTTTGGAATGCTGTGCCCTGCTGGAGGCACTGGGAGGAAGGAAGCTCTATGCTTCAGTCTGGTGCGAGGGCTGCAGTCATGAGGAACTATCCAGTCATTGCAAATAAATTTTTTGGAAGTTTTTCTTTTGCACTGGGCAAGAGTCGCACATTGCCTCCTGAAATGACTGAGGTACAATTTTTCTGGCTCTATTCCAGGCTTAAATAAAGATGAGTTATAACAGCAAGTTTTGTGAAAAGCATAGAGAAAAATGCTGATCGGGAAGTTTTGTGTAACTTCTTGGCAAAACTCAAGAAGGGAAGGATAGTTTAATTTTTATAGATTTATAGTTGCCTACAGAAGGGGAAAGGCTTGGTGTAGCTGTGGTTTAAATAACTAATTTTCAGTGAATTGTTTCTGTATCCTGTATTTTATCTGATTGTTCCCTATACATATCTTGAGTCCTTCGGACAGCGTCCGTCCTCTCAGATGCAGTGCCAGATTCCAGTATGAATGATCAAGAGAGAGAAAATACAATATAAAACCAAACATTGAATTTCTGCTTCAGCATAGCCTCCCATTAAGACTGCAATGGCAGCAGTTGCCAAAATCCTTGTGTTACTCACACTACAGCCTGTAGCCAGGCTGAAGTCAAAAGCAACTTCTCTCTTCATGTCTTTAAGCACTCCCCTGCCAGCATTAAAAGTCCCACAGATGTAAAATGGTATAACATGCTTATTTTGTTATTAGTTTTCAGGCACCAGTTAAAAAGGCCAGACTGATCAACCAACAAATCCCTAAACATCTATACTGTATTTTTTAACTTTTATAATAATATGCATATTTGTTCTCATTAGAAAGTTACTGCCTCCGTTCAGTTAGAGATTAAATAAACCATTATAAATCAACTTTAATTTTCCCATTTATAAATCAATCAGTAAACTTTCACTCATTCTCACTCATTTTGGTGTTTTCACAGAGATTGTTCTTTTTCTGTCTTTGCAAGCTAGTTACCATTATAACTAGTGTTATTGGGAATTTGCTTACAGTGTAAAGGAACAAAGACAACCTTGCAGTTGTCACAAGTTAAATGCAACAGAAATTACAATTTACACCAAGCCCTAAAATAAAGTCAGTGAGTGAATTACTTGATTGCCGAAGAAGGCTACTAGGTATGACCTGAGAAAGCTATAGATCGTTCAGCACAATTTCAAAATCTGAAGTGCCCAGCAAATCACTAGATAACTAGAAGTCAACAGAACACTGTCAGTAAAGCTAGCTGTCATCTGGTGAAATGTGGGTGAAGCACAGGACCTATTACTATGAATAACATTAAAACGCTTTAGAACATATTTTAAAATTAATGTGCTTGACCCAGCCACCCCTTTTTTTTTTTTTTTTTTTTTTTTTTTTAATGTGGTCTTTGAAAGAGAGAAACAAATGGTTTAAAATTTGATCCTGAGGCAGGAGGCCATGACTCTGAGAATGGCATCTTACCAAAGATGGTCAATATCTCAACACAAGACATCATTGACTGTCAGCCATGAGCACTTCTCTGCTTGAAATGAAAATCACATAAAGACAAGTTGCTTTAAGAAGGGCATGTGAGACTCCACAGAACTCTGTGGCATACATATTTCTTCTGATATTTAAGAGGTAACTGAATTCATCCTGGTTTTCGGGCCCATCTCTAATCCAGATGGCCACTAAAGATTTATTAATCTGCTGTCCCTGGGAATAAGCCACTAGATGTTGCCCGATTTGCCTCCAGAGGATGAAGGCCACTTTTAGAGTTGCTTTGACAACGCAGACAGGCTGTGGAGGAAAGCCCACATTTGGGGATTTCCACACTCAGTAAGAGAGCAAGAGGAAAACATATCCACAAAAAAAGACCTCAACGAGCACCAGCTCCATGAGATGCCTCAGCGTGTGGTTTAATAGTTGACTCATTGCTAGTGATACAGAAACCTCAGGACCATAACCCAGGTGGCAGAGATTTTTCAGGGATTTCTATGAAGGCTCACTCCCATTTTGAAATGGACTAAAGACCAACCTATT
This sequence comes from Podargus strigoides, assembly GCA_028020825.1. Lineage (NCBI taxonomy): Eukaryota > Metazoa > Chordata > Aves > Caprimulgiformes > Podargidae > Podargus > Podargus strigoides. The sequence continues at coordinate 47,793,833 of CM051619.1, forward strand.
GCGGGGGGAGAGAGAGGAAAGGACAAAAAAATAAACAAAGCTAAAAGAATCCCAGTAAATAATTTACCACCCTCCTCCAGAGTTAGACCCTGCACATGTATTTAATTCCTGATACTTGTCTAATCTGCTCTACACAGCTGGATGTCTAGAAATTTTGATGGACTTCCAGGCAATCTGCTTCACTACATCACTAGTTTTACCACTGGAAAGCTTTTCCCATTGCCTAACGTTGCTGCAAGGTGAGATGTCTTTCTTGTTGTATGCACCACTCAGACAGAATAAACTATTCATTCCTCTTTTCAAAAGACTTTTCATTGACAAAGTTTAATTCAACAGGGATTTTAGGAAAATATTTCTCAACAGATCAGGTCCTTTTCTGGTAAGTGTACATTTTATGCACTCAAATACAATTATCTATTACTTGAAGTAACATTTTCCATTTTAGATTTTTTTTAAAAATCCCCTCCTAATACATGCAATATAAATCAGTTCAAAGCTAGCTTCAGTACAACCATTATCAGTTTTCCACAGTATGTCCAAAGTCAGTTTACCCAAGGGAAATATTCTTTCAGCTATTACATCAGGAAGACATATGGATATAATATTTATAGACTTTATTGAGTAACCAAGAAAATGAGCTCTTACAGATAGATAGAAAATTATACCATTTCTGAAATCAATACTCCCGTAGCATGTAAACACATACTCCTCGGTCTCTCAGTACATAATACCCCTCACACCAACACAGTGTCCAACCTTCTGTCAAGTCCGTAAGCTCTAATAAGCAGTAGAATTGCCTGAACTCTACACTGTTTTCCCAGAGAAAGTGGCTGAATTAAATTAAAAGACAATTGTTCTCTGAAATCAGAAAGAAGTATTTCAGATCTAGTACAGACTGTCACATAAAATGTGTTTGTATCTCACTGTGTTTCTGTATTGATACACTTATAACCAAAAATATTTACCATTAGTTATTTAATAATCTAATGCATTTCTAGCAGTTCTTCCAACATATCACAGTCAAGATGTGACTGTTTTGATTTTAAGGCTATCATAAAACATTTGGTATGCTGTTAAAGAAAAGCATTATGCAATTACTGGAAGAGTTTCTTCATCACCCTTAATAAACAAAGTTTAGTTATTGTAGACTGACCTAATGTGCAGAAATAACTTATAGGAGCTGTAAAATATTTTAAGATCCTGTTCACTGCAGGCTAGAGAGATAAACATCTTACTAGGGTGTACCTCAATGTTTCCATGCTTTGAGAGCTGACAGAATGATTTTTCTTGGGATCTGCAGAAAAGCAATCAGTTTTGCTATATTAGCTTCAGGAGAATGTTTGTCGCCTGATTTAAGATGTCTATGATCTAGAAAAGTAGCTGGAAGCAAGTGCTGCTTCTTATTGTCTACTAATTTGCAGACAAAATGTCTTTTTCTAAACAGTAACATTAGCTGTAGCAAATGCAAGCAGTTGTACATCAGTAAAGCTCAAACCATCTGTTGGTAGTGCAATTTTTACATTTTTTGATATTCATAATGCTGCTTAACTGAGGTCTTGAAAATGCTCATTTGGAAAGCACACTATTCTTTTCTACCTACACAACAATAAATATTGGAAATACTTGGATTTGAGGCAACAGTGGCCACAATCTTTAATTGTTTTCTAAATTGCAAGAGGATCATGTTATTCACAGTAAATTAAGCTCTCACTCTAAAAAGCTAGGCTGCTTCAGAAATGGGTAGAAAATGTTATTGAATTTGCTGTCATAGTCAAGAGATTTATATGAATGGCTGCAGAGAGTACGATTGCTGTTTGCCGCTTTTACAATGCTAATTTTTGTTGTTCTCTCTAAAAACCTATTGAATTTTTTCTGTAGAACAAAATTACAATTATTTTTTCTAATCTACTCCATTTCCCTGCCCTCTTACATCTGACAGTACCCCATCAGTCATAAATATTTTCTGCATGTGCTGATAAGCCTTATATCCATGCCCCTTAACTGATCCATGCAGTCACTCCTCCACTCAGGAAGGCAATACAGAGCATTTCTTCCAACACAGGCAGGAGTGGACATGTTGGGGGGAAATGCTATTGTTGTACTCATGGTCATGATCTATGCAGACTAGCAAACCAATGACACATCATTAGTGTTTCAAACTGGTCTTGTTTCACCATCAGTTTGCAGGCAATGGATGTACTCTATTTGGTCAATATTTAAGTCATGAGAAATGGGATTAAAATCCCTCCTAGACCCCACAAGCTCGAGCATTTAAGCATAATCACAGGTTCTAGCCTTTTACATAAGCTACAGGCATCTTAGAGACAAAAGTCAATTAAAGCGTATTTCAGTGTGGAATTAACGTTGTTTCAGATGCTTTGCCATGTAAGCTCTTGTTTGACTAAATTCAAAGGACTTCGTGTCGCAAGAAAGAGGGGGCACCTGGCCTTCTGGCACTGTCTGTCACAGAAAGTCAGAGAACCTTTCCAGAGAAGTAAAACCCTCCTCTGTCTTTCCCAGGCCTTGACCTTTGCCCATCCAGGCTCTCAAGCCTTCAAGCAACGAGCCTTCGGACAGTGTCCATGGATCCTCCACTCCAGGTCTTCTGAAGGCATCCTCCCCTTCATGTCTGTTTCTGAACTCTTGCTCAGTTCTCCTCAGCTCTGAAAGCAAAGTTTTACTCTTTCCAGTTCCATGACCAAGTCCTGAAACCCTCATTTTATTACTTCCCTCCCTGCTCAGAAAGTGGCAGCAACGTAGTAACTTTTTATGGGCTGAGGGCCTCACCTATTTAGAGGCTGCGAGATGAACATTTCCAGAGAGTCTTGTTACGACTTCTGCGCAGAAGTTTCCATGCTATGCCCGAGTGAATTGGCACACCATCACACACACTTCATGAAATGCTGAATTGACTTTTGCAATGAAGTGTATCACATTTGACATTTACATAGTCACTAACAAAACTTTTCAGTTCTTCTCCGCACAGAAGATCTCTTTACCTGAGGTACAGTTACAATGCTTGATGCATAGTGTAATATAGTAATTTCATAAGTAAAGTCTGTCATCCTCAGCTATGGTTTAATAGCTTTTTCTTTAGAAGGCAGATTTTTTTGGTTTTATCCAAAGACTGGGGCTCCTCACACTGAAGACAAGTGCCTTCAAGAAGACATCACACTGAAGATAGATCCTTAACCCATAACTACAGCATGCCTTAGTCAGAGCTTACCAGGCTGACTTGATCCACTCTTACTCCACAAAGAAGTGGACCAAGGGATGCTCCTGAAAATAAGTGTTGACTGATGACACACATGCAGTAAATGGAAGTACTTTCTCCCACTGAGCCTAGATCAGCCCTAACAAAGTCTGCAAGCCCTCCCATTGCACCCCTCTGTCAAAAGGGGTTGACCAACGAGGGTTGGTCAACCTGCTTGCCTGTGTGGTGGAAAGACATCCTCTTTGTTGATCTGTCACCTGCCTGCTGCATGTGAGGGACCTTCCCCATGCTCGCTGCACTGAGGACCTCTATGTACTGCACCATTCCTCATGCAGGACAATCATATTGGCAGTCAACACCACAGTCCCTTTTCCCATTATCCCATTAGGTCTGTCTTTCAATCTCTCTCTGTGTTACAGAGGAAGAGTCACACACTCATAAAGCCTGGCTGGCAGTGGCGGCCCTCTGTCCCAGGATATGTCTGAGCCCTTCCAGACAGATTCTCCTGCTCTGCTCTCTCCATGCTCTGCAACAACTGCTGTCCATGTCCTGAGCTAAAGACACACAAGTGCCTGGCATCCATTGTTGCACAGCAACATTGGATCTGTGAGCAGAGAGAATGATGCTACAAGAATAAAGGAGAAGACAAAAGAAAAAAAAACTAATCCATTTTTCAGAGGTCATGATAAAGTGAGACTCCAGATTATTTCTGTCTTTCAAAATGCATCACTAACTTTCAACATTTTAAAATTATTGTAATTTCTGTAGTGCTTTTCTGGAAGAACATAGCTGACCTTTTATTATAAGAAGCATGCAGATTCTAAAGTTGGATTATCTCAGTCCAACAAAGTCTTAGAATAAGACTCCATTTCTCAGGACGTGGACATTTGAAAGAAGAATCTGGATTTTAAGACCTGTTTTTAGGAACAGTTAGCCATTGTACATCAGGCCTTATGAGTTGAGGTCAGTAACATTTACTGCAAGTAATTATTCTTTTTAATAGTTTTAAATCCCAAAGCAACCTTTATATGAATTCCAGCCTTTCCTAAACAGCAGAAATTTTACTAAATTAAAGGCTTTTTATAACTGAATAACCATTTATGCTTATGTAAGCATTTTCAATGGCCTTATGCATTTTATTTCTGGTATAATTCTTCTAGTTTCAGTACTAAACTTTCTTATGGCCACCTTCTAGGCTGAAGAACTCTCTAGTATAACACTTGCCTCCACAAGGTAATGAAAGTTTCTGGACAGCACACTTGTTAAAACCAGTGTGCCAGGTGCAATGTCATAAATACTGTAAACAGTAGAAATGAATTACTGAGTTTTGACTGACTTTACTAACATTATCTTTTAGTTTCATTCAATTTTTGTTTTACTCCCCCAAGAGCACTGATCAGTTGATGCATATCTCGGCCCTTATGTTAGAATGGATTCAAAGGTGTCCCCACACAGTCTCTCCTGATAGAAGGGAGCTACTGCAGAGGACCCCAAGGAGATCCCTTGCTGTCGTCTGGAGGACAGCCTCCTTTTCCAAGAAGGATGAGGAGACGTCTCTCAGCTCCCAGCACAACACCCAGATGAGATTCTCCAGAGCTTCCTTGCCCTGGTTTAGTGGCAAATGTCTCTTGATGACAGAATTCTGCCTGCAGACAACAGTGATAAACCTTGGAGATCATCACACAGAAGTCACAGAAACTCACCCTGGGTTTTTTGCTTCTGTGTCTTGCCTAATGAGAGACCTACACATCAGTCTCTGCTCTAATTCAAGCTTGTGTTATTTTTAACTTAGTTGAAGCTGCAGCTAAGGAAAGAATTTTTTCCAGCATCCAAAATTTGACATTTCACCCCATAAATATACCACTTTATAAACCCAGTATATCTATCCAGAGATTTTCAGATTCTCGTTATTAAAAAAAAAACCAAACAACAAAACCACAGATGCATGCAGACATATCTTCATTCCTGCTTGCATTCAGACGCAAAACCTTTGAGTAAGAAACCCTGGATTTCAGTGACACTAAACATTCAGTTCAGTGGTTCTCCTGTTACACTCTGGAGTCTGTGACTATTCTTGTCTTTTGAGAAACAAGGTTCTGAATATACACAAAAAGCAGCTCCACAGATGAGTAGAGTGATCTAACACTCGCAGAGCAATCTTTGAAATGTTTGTGCATGTGAACTACTGAACACCTACTCCTGTACTAGAGACAGATAACAAGGTTAAAAGTATAACACACCAATGTATCCTGGAGGTATGAAAAGATCTAACCTTGTACAGAAGTCCTCAGGAACTGAGAAGGTATATAAAAAGTTAAGAGAGATTTAGTATTACTTATTCATCTCCTTTTCTAGGCCTAAAATAAGATTTATAACTACTATACAAACATCTTCCTGACATTTTGGCACATAAGACAAACTGTTCTAAGAGAAAAATACATTATAAACAAATAGAAAAAAATACAGATATAATCAATCATACTCAGCTATAATGTAATTTGCTAGCACTTCTTCTTTTCCCCTCCCCAAATGTAGAGATGATTATAGAAATCTCTAGCAAATTCAAAATCATCAGGAGACACTTTCGGTCATATCTGACCAACATAAGGTTTGCCAGGAAACAAAACAAATGCACAAGAACATTGTCACTGAAATTCTAACTACAAAGCTAAGTTTTCATCCCCTTCTTTCTTGGGCAATTTTGGTTCTCTTATAGACAATCCAGCAAACAAATTTCTTCACTACTTTTCCTGTGATTCCTTACTCTCTTCTTGGCCAACTGATTCAAAATCAACAAACATTGTTTTAGCTAGTATATAAAAATCTATATAATAGGAACATAAATCAAGAATTGGAAAGAGAATTTAATGAAAGCAGAACAGATCAAATAAAAACACTATTTTATTCAAAATATACAATTATAAGACTAATGTGTTTTCTTAGGTGTCAGCATTTAGTGGTTTTAAACACAGGTTGAAAGCAGTTTACTTTACAGTCTTAAGTAAAGACTCAGTTAGATAGTTCTTTCTGCAGTTCTTTACAAGATTCAAGTAATTTTACCCCAAACTCAAAAAGTTTCCAATCAGTTAAATCTGAATTTCAAAATTTGAATATCTAATCTCCTGAATTAGTGCCACCAATAAAAGGATAAAATAATCTTCTGTTGGCCTTTTTGCTTTTTCTGACAAAGGTTTAAGATCTACAAAATACCTTGTTTGTGATATACTGCTGTCTTCATATAGAAACCTTATGCCTCACAGACATGCAAGAAACTGGACACTTCTCCTGAGTAGCTTCTCTGCTCTATATGATCACAGTGCTGGAGACTCACTGCCTTACTGTCGTAATGAGGAAGGCTCCATACTTCTAACAGGCTCTTCAGTAAAAAAGCAATTCAGAGAAGTACCATGACTGTATTTCCAGCCATTTTGTGGCAAACTATTTTTCTACTGCTCCCATTCAATTCTTTGCCCCAATATACATTCTTTGTGCAGGTTTGGTGAGGATTACTTCATACTGAACCTTCTTCTATCCTACTGTTTCTACTTCAGAGGCATAACAAGGGAAGAAGGGTGGTGATAGAGGCTACTCAAAATGACCATAAGATTTTTAAAAGTCTGCTGAAATTATTTCCAGATGAGTTTCCAATCTCATTTCACCATCCTTTCAGTTTCCTGCAACCTCATGCCAGCTAAGAGGATTGCCCATTTCGTGCAGGAGCCACACTTATATCTCAGTCTTCAGCAATTTCTGAACCTGCCTTCTCATGTGCTTTCAGTCAAAAATGTCATTTTAATTTTGAAACGGTCAGAGACATCTTAGGAGGTGAAACTCCTTTGCGCAGAAGACCTCAGCCTTTCAAAATGGCTTTGCCCCCATCAGAATTCAAAACTCTCTGTCAGTATAAAAATAATATCTCCATCAAAGAGCCTCTTCTTGGCCAAGTGCCCCAGAGCTGTGAAGCTTGGAAACCCCCAAGCCTGGGTACCTGCCAGAAGAGCCATGAAAAAGAGCTGTCTGGAGTCAAAAGAGGGACAAGAGGAAACCTGGTTCATGGGGACCCAAGCATCACAGGCACTCAGACTTCTGGGTGTCCTCTCCAGACCCAGCCATACAGGTGGAAGAGAGTACTGTTTCCCAGTTTCATCAAGCAGAGTGGTCCTGGGAGAAAATACCTGCTTGTGGCTTCCACTGAGCCAGAACCATCTCCATATAACTTTTTAATTTTGACAAAAATCAATAAATTCTGCTGAGTAGGTGTTCTATTGATTTTTTTTTTTTCCTAACCAGCTGTACAATTGCTAAGAAACTGATGCACTGTCAGACATTTCAGTGACTAAGTAATGAATAATTGGCACTTAATCCAACCAACTGTCACATTAGACAGTCTCTGAAAGCCTGTTCATAGTAAATACTGTGTTTGAGTGGGGAGTTGCAGGTACAAATATTCCCAGTGTGCATTTCTTGCTTCTTATTTCTTGAACTATTGTCTCCACATGAGCTCATCTCTCCTTTACGTGCATTGGAACATTTTAATTCTGTAACATTTTCATCCAGTGTCATTTTTAGCCTAAAAAAATTAAATCTCGCAATACTTGCCTGCAGAGGTCTTTATAATCATCATTCATAGGTCTTCATAATCATGCTCAGGTGTTTGATTCTGCCCAGAGAAACCTATAGGCATAAGGCTATTATGTGATAAATGACTACCTGATGACTTTCCTCAAATCCAGTTGCATGTTCTGTAGCCACTGACATATTTCATAGCTAGTGTCCACAGTCACACTTGTGGCATTCTTTGAAACTTTCTGAGAAGAGCAAATAGACACAGAATTTGAGTCTTGGATATCTGGAACCTTCAAATTCACTTTGCCAAGATTATATTGCTTTTCATATTGCATTCCTTAGGTACACTAGAAAAAAAGCGTTTAATGACCAAAAAATTTAGTGCTATATTGGAATATGAATCCAAATGATTATGTGAAGTGAATTACCTCTCCGCTTATGTCTTGCACAGAAGAGGATGTTGAATGGAAAAAAAACCCAACTATATATCTGTTGGCTTCAGTGATCAGTAGTTCATATTCATGTAAAATATTTAGAATTAAATCTTCCTTGTATGGAATAGAGCAATCCTGGCAAGGAAGAAGACTCGCTCTCTGAGTATCTTGCCCAGAGACAGTTGTCTGCCACATATGTCTATTGTATCCATTTAGCTTAGGGCATAAAAGTTTCCTCCTTCCAGTTTCCATAAGAATGAACAAACCTTGCTACTTACAGCAAAGCACAGATCTTGCTCCACCCGCACCTCCTCATCTCCATTATTTTTAGTGCAAATGTTTGAAGCAGTTCATTGAAGAAATAGCTATTAAGGAACAACAAGCCCTCATTTCCTCTCGGCTTGCAAGGTAATTAGACTGGCAAAGCAGTTAGTGTTAATTTATTCCTGGCAGTGAAATTAACTACTTCTTTGGAGACACTGGAGGAATGACTCACATCATTAACACAAGTTTATTAACTACAGTTTTTCCCCCTTCCCCACCTCCCACCTTCTTCTCCTTTGGGCATAAAGCTAAGACTGAAAGGTCAGCTTCACTGTGTTTCACAGTGTTTTCAGGGATTGTCTCTGTCTTCTGTCCCCAGTCCCAGGGTTCGGCCTCGCCAACATTTACGAGTGGCTTCTGCTCCCTGTGCAACCAGCCAGCTCTGCTGGGAGCCTGGCCAGAGCCGTAGTCTGTTCATCGTTTTTCATGGTCATAGCAGCCAGCAAAACTTCAGCAATGCCTTCTACACTGCAGCAGCAAGTCTGCCAGGAATGTTATTAGGATCTGATTTTCAGGTGTTTTTACACAAAACACAACTAGGAAAGTTTCCTACAGGCTGAAATTAGAGGGCTGGGTCCTTCAAGCAGTCATTCATACAAGCAGCCCTTACCTGCAAGCTTCATCAATGGCACTATTCACGTGAGATTTTTATGATTTACGGGATTAGACACTGTATGTAATGTCACAGGCTGAGACGCAGCCACACACCCTGCGCACAGCTGAAACCCAGCCACACAGCACGGCCCTTCTACCCTCTCTCCATCAGCAGCTGAGAGATACAGAAATAAAAATATTAAAAAAAAAAAACCACAAAAAAAAAAAGTGAATGGAAGTTGCCTTTTAAAGCCTCGATTTCGTCATCGCTCAGAAAAATCCAAGTGCTCGTGAGATGTATGCAGTCTGCCTTTAAGCCCACCACGATGAATTCAGCCTTCACACAGACCTGCATTGTAAATTGTGGTAAATACATTGCTGCTAGTCCTACATAACCAGTGAATTCATTTTCTAGGCTTGCCAATATGACATGTTTCAACAAGACGTACATTCAGCTTTTAAAGGTGTCATGTTAACATGTTTGTATAATGTTTTTCTTACACAAATCCCAGCAGAGATGGGGACCATTTTTAAGGACTGCTATCATTGCAAATGATGCTTTATCTTTGTCATGGGACCCCTGCTTATCTGCAGGCCTTTTGGCTCAGCAAAATTAGCCTCTTGCCACATCAGGAAAATTTCAGGTTCTGTTGTTTTTTAGGTTAAACAAGATGCTATGGCAACTCTAAGTAGAACCTGTTATACTGGCTCAGGTCTGCCAGCATGGTATGCGAGTCTCAGGTGCTCAGTTAAATTAACAGGAATGATGAAGGAGGCCTTTGTACCTTAACTCCCTCCAGCCCTTGCGGGAATAAGACTATTAGAGCCTGCATTTCACTGGTGACACTGTGACACTTTATACCATGGCATAAACATTATTTCTCTATGAGTTAAAATTTTGGCTACCATGTCTCTTGAAGGAGGTGTTCACCTTGTCTGCTCTCGGACTGCTTCTGCAATAAAACACTGCAGTGGGATTTGTTGTGGGTTCTCAATCCATATGCTGCTCACTGCCACCAGTCCCAATGGCCCACCCCAGTATGCCGGGGTATGTCAGACACAGCAGGTCTCTGACCAAACTGCCCCCCAAGCTAGACCAAAGAAAGAAAACACAAGGTCCCTTCATTATTCCCAGGAGAGCACTGGATGCTGGTGTGGGCAGTATCTTTGCAGGGAGAGCCCTTTCTGGACCACCTGAACAGGCTCTGTGGGATCCAGGAGCAAACCAATCTCTTCAGCACATAACAGCCTAACTCCAAATCCGAATTTCCTGATACCCTCAGCACTGCCCAGAGTCACCTGTGCAACCAGTGTTAAAGAACTTTCCACCCTACTTTGACACCTAATTCCAAATTCGAGGTATGTTGGCCTTGATTGATAAAACACCCCAACCCTTAGTCCCTGCCATGACCACAACCTGACTGCTGGCCCAGACTAGATGTGCTTTTTATTTGCTCATTAGTATCAATAAGAGAATTGGCAACAAAGGAGAAAAGAAATGGCACTGAATACAATGACCTACAGTGCACTTTTTAAAAAAAACCTAAGCACTGTGTCCAAAAAGATTCACAGACATTTGGCATAAAGCCAGCACCAGATCATGCTGGGGTAATAGGATTACTGTTTGCACTGGGATTAGGGCTAGGTTAAGACTTGGTATTTAGGAAAGCAGAGAGTGAAGAGTTTGATGTATGGAAAGGAGAAAGTGATATGAATAGCACATGGGGTGGAAGGTTTAACTAGTTTTTAGGTTGAGCAGGTTCAGGGTTACTGATTGTAGTGTCCAAAGTTTGCAGCCACATCTGAATATTGCAAGGACCAGAGTAAAACCTGTGTGTGAGGACTAAAGCTTAGCTCAGGTATGACCAGGGCTCATTTGTCTATGGGCTGGTGTGAGGTAATGAGGACTGAACTGCAGGGACATGGACAGTTAGAACAAGAAGCAGGAAAAAAATGTTGATGTTCACAGGAAGGATGAGATGGCTGCTGCTCCCCTCTTTCTAATGAATTAGGGAAGGTTCAAAATGTAGAGTGTGGAAGGTGGAGGAGGTAGGTGTGTTGCCTACTGCCCTAAAGTAGCAGCACTATAAGGATGAAGAATGGTTTGTACTTGTGTTGATCCAGGTACAGCCTACTGGAGTAGGTCTAAGGATATTACTGTGCAAGTCCAAAATAACTTTTAAAATTAGAGCTACAGCATGCTTTTAAAGTTAATCCTCCAATCATTCCCACTTATTATGCACTGGGCTGTACTGAACACAACTTCAGTGCATGTAAATAGACTCCTTGCAAACAAAACAAACCTGAAAGGCTCTCTCCAAGTGTACTACCACCCTTGAAGCAGACCTGTGGTCTGTAATTCTGTCTTGCTAATGCACCAAGGTCTGCAGGACAGTCTGTTCTTGGAGACTCCTAAACAGGTTTTAGCAGCTAGTCACAAGCTGCAGTGGGAGGCATCATTATTCAGATAGTATTGTGGGTCCCAAAACAACCTCACCAGATAAACTGCTATGCAAGGACCTGAGAAAAAGCTGACCTTGTAACAGAAAAAGTCTTGCTTGTATGTAACCTAGCTCCATAAGAACATAAACTGGACAGAGGCAGTTCGGAGACTGTAGCAGGTTAAAAGAAATGCCCAGAGTAAGATATCCGTAGTAGATGTGATAAAACCTTTGACTGGATGTAAAAAACAGTTTTGCATAGCACTTAGGAACTTGTAAAGAGTGATTGATGAGAAGAGATGAGTGGAGAAGAAAACTAAAGAATGAAGATCAGGATCCAATGTCAAGGAGCATTGCCAGGACTTGAGAAATGACACAGGAACCTGGGATGCTCTATGGTGATGTGTAAAAAAGCTCTCATTTAACTACAGTTTTGCTTATTCGTTACAGATACAAAGTTAATCTAACACACCCCATAGTTGTTGATAATAAAGTTACACTCTAGCTGACTGATGACTGTGTGTCAATATATTTGCACTTTTAAGTGTTATGGTAGACCACAACAGCTATTCCTCCACTGTAGGCATTCACTTGCCCCCTCCCCAAAAAGCTGGCAGCTTTCTCCTCGTCTGGCTGGCCCAGCTGGTGAGCCTTGGAGGCTGCAGCACATATGGAGGCTGATGCAGCTCTGCCTGTCCCCAGCCAGGCATCAGTTGGATGGAAGCCCATGAAAAACACCAGTATTTTCCAAGAACTCGAGGAAAACAAATGCCTGGGTGAGTTCGTACTCATTTTCCACTCTCATTACACAGAAGCAGGGAGTTTGGACAACAGCTTCAGAGATCTTTACTACAAAGACTCCCAGAAACTCATTGTCTATGTCTTCTTCCTGAAAAAAAAGGATGTTCAGGAGGTCTGCAAGCAGTTCATCCAGGGTGTTTTCCTAGAACAGCTGCCGTATTTCTGATTAAGCCCACCATTCTTCCACACAGTGCCTTTGACCAGAGACCAAACTCAGAGGTGAGGCAGCAACTGTGGTGTCACTTGTAGGGCAGGAAAAGAATGAACTGGAACAGAGAGATAAGGCATGAATGTATACAGCAGCGGAAGCAAGACTCATTTCTACATGGTCCACTGATATGGAAAGCAAATATGGTCAAGAGAAGGACAGAATGGCTTATACTTTGTTTTTTTCTTGGCCAGGTAGTTATTTCCAGGCTATTGTTAGGTTTACAACCAGAACTGGTGCTGGAGATAGGGTTGCAAAAAACAGGCAACTGAAGGTCAAAATAAAATACAAGGCACTCTGAGCCAGAATAAGGATGAATGCTGAAATTAAATTGTTCTTTCTGCAGTAGGGATCTCCCTAGCCTTGGGCAAGTCTAAGTTCAGGATGGGCTTAGATATGAAGCTCTGAACTGGAAGGATCAAATTGCCAGGACATTTTCTGGGTCCTGCTTGGTTTTCCTTTAGTTTGACTTATGGAACACTTGTGAAGAAAGGTTGGGGTTCTCCTTAGGGTTACAATTACTGAGAGCAGGATCAGCTTTGTCCTGGATCTGTCATATGCAGAGGAATGGGATGGAGATTCATGCTGAAAAGAGAAACTGGCTTAAGGCTACTCATGACACGTCCATCTCAGTAGTTAAACTGATTTTTGTGTATCTTGAATAATTGTTTACACTTAAGATTAACACTGGAGAGGAGACGAGAGTTCTGGAAAAGGGGCTGAAGATCTGTTTCGTGGTGCAAGGTTCAATGACAGAGGATGAGATATGGGGGCATGTGCAAGAATAGTTTCTTTGTTACTCTAAGTTCAAGGGACAACTAAAGGGAAGAGGCAGCTCTGGGCTATATAATTAAGCCAAGATTCAACTGAAGAACTAGTTTGATTTACTGATACTGAAATGCCTGTGGACTGGACTGCTACCAATAGGAAAGTACAATCTTTCTTCTTGTTCAAGTTGTTTGTTATTATTAAGCCTGTGGCTCAGGTTGTGGTTATGTTTATGGTTAAGGTTGGGTTATAAAGAACAGACACTGAAGGACTTTGATGTCAGAGCTGGCAGATTAGGATGAGGACTGGTACCAAAAGGAAGCAAACTTCTTATGAATACATCTGCTACTGGGATGTATCTCTTGGTACAACCAGCATGAGAAGTGTGGTTAGCATGTGGCTACTGGACAAAGGTGGGGAAACAATTCCTCTCTACTATTCATTCTAAATTTGAGTGTTTCACAAGACTCATTGACAAGACTTTGGCTTAGGCTAGTCCTATATACTAAATGTATATAGTTCTACATACTAAAACTTTAACTTTATTCACACCTATGAAGTTAGGCTTTAGTCTTAACACAGAGAGGTCCAGCTGGAAAAAATAAACTGTAAGCTATTCTTTCCTTCTAGCAATGGTCCTCATTGTAAGAGATCAAGCCTTGAATACAGTAGCCATGAATATATATATATATCTTCAGGTCCTGCTATTAACTCTACCATCCCTAGCACAAGGCAGATTCTTGCTCTTTACCCAAACAGAAAATAAAGTACATCCACACATTCATGATTTATATGTGTGTATAGAATTCTGGAGGAGGCTGAAGTAATATGAAGACCATTTTCCACCTCTTGCACAGCCCTTTATCCTAGACAGAGTCTGCATGTTCTTAGACTAAGATAAACTCATAAGGGCCTGATGATCAAAAATCCAAATTCCAGTTGGAATAGTTATAGACTGGGCTATGAGACTACAAAATCTATACCTGTCTGATTCCTAGCCATGGCATCTTTAAGGATCCAAATAGTCAAACTAGTATTTCAGGCTTCACTGTTTCCAACCCGAAAATTGATTGTATCATTGAAGCCCTTATGTGGGCTGTAGAGAAGCAGAAAATATTCTTGCCTTCTGGCACAAACCTGTATCTTAGTTCAGAGTGCCTCCTGTATTGCACCTTTGAACATTGCTCTTCTGGCCCTGCTGCCTGTTACAGTAACCTGATGTCTGTTACACTAACCTGATGTCTGGACATAGTTAGAGTCCCAAGATACTTATCGCAACTTGAAAAAAGAATGAGCTCTTCCCCTCTGGCTCCCAGTTCTGACCCTAAACTGCCACATAGGTATCTGCTTTCCATCAGGTCCTGCTAACCACAACCTCTGCCTTAGCTGCAGGCCACAGAAAGACACAAAAGAGTCTTCTCTTCTGAAACCAGCCCATAACCTAGGCCAGAGCGATATTCCTTCTACAGCTCAAAGCCTAGTTGTTCAACTCAGCTGTCCATCTCCTTAAGGAGAGGCCAAGTACTGACCCCAAATTTAACTATACTCCCTGAAACTGCCATTGAAGCCCCACCTCAGCCTCCTTCCAAAAGTCATTTTTGTCATCCAGAAATATCTAGCATTTGTAGCTCTGACTGATCTGAACAGTAAGTGAAGACAAAGCATAGCCTTAACTACACTCCAAGTAAACCCTACTCTACAGGGCACTCCACATTATTAATCCATCTTTTCAGGCACCATTCCTCAGTTCTAAACATGAGTATCTGGCCAGATCTAGTGATATAATTACCTCTTCAGCACTCATCTACCAAACCCAGATCCTGCTCCCAGTTCCAACCCTGGCACCAAACAAAACTCGGTGACTGCTAGCATCTTCAAAGGAGTTTTTAGTATCTGCTGCCTCCTAGAACCAATGGTAGATGCATCACTGTAAGCCTTGCAAAGTCTACCAGTAGAAACAAACTAATCCACGCCAGGCATCCAGAGTCATAGACTGACGGTATTTTTGGCTTATGAAGATGCTATAAACTAGATGATAGAAGCTGGCAGATTCCAACCCGTACAAAACCAGAGAATAAATCTGTGACTCTGTCTCAGCATCACCTTCAGCAATAGGCCAGTGAATTTTGCAGGGTAAGCAATAAAGCTGAGTATTCGGTACTTCATATTTAAAAAACTCAAACCGAATACTAACATTAATGTAGCCAGATACTTCTCACAAAAGGCATGTTGCAAGTGAGGCTTCTTTTAAAATAACTTAGGTTTCTTGTGGGGGATGGTGAAGACACATAAGTCATGTTTCCGTTGGTGGTCTTTTGCACTTACATGTGGTTGACGTTGACTTGGCATTTGAGGGAAAAGGGGTGTTGCAGGGTTTCACAAACTGGTTTTGCTTCTCTTAAGTTTGCAATGCAAATATAGACAGTATCACAGGGCATCTCAGCAGTATCACAGTCTAGGTAGTTTTGGTATTTTCACCCATATGGTTTCCCAATCATTTTTTTGACTGTGACTGCAGGCAAAACCTTGAAGTCACTGATGATGGGGGTCATTTCACTTTAGGTCAGATGTAGATAATTATACTGCAGATATCTAGACACTCTGGAACTCCTTTATATCTGATGGAGGGAAATAGGTACTTCGAAGGAGCAATTCCTCTGAGTTAAATTTAGAAATCTACTCTCTGATGACATGAATCTTATTCATCGTGAATCTTTTTCATCAACTATATCTCTGTCACTATGAAGGCAGCTGAAGGTGAGTAACTCAGACATAGACATCTACCTTTAATCAGATAAATCTTTTAAACTTGCTTACTAACCTGCAAGATCAGGATCTTGAATAATCAGCAAATTTCTATACATGCTGCCTTTATGGTGCTATGATTTATAGCTCCATGAAAAGGACTTTCAAGGGTATGATATGAGATTTCTTGTATCTATTATAAGGATTTTTTTTTTGTTATCTCCACTTCAGAATTAAATCCATCTATGAAATAGAAGAATCCAGTCTAATTAAATACTTGTAATAATGACAAAATTAGTTTAAGTCTGCTGGTCAGGTGGCAAAGACTGACCTAGCGAGGCTGAGACTCAGCAGAGCGGTGGCAATTTATAGCATATGAGCATCTGGCCTGGGATCTCTTTCCTTCCACCTCACAAGAACCAGAGGAAGGAAACTAGAAGATCACCACTTCCAGGAGTGGCTACATTTCATAAAGTCACCTTTGGGGAATGCTTCAGAGCAAATAGTCCAGCTTCTGGGAATTGTAAAAACGTTCCTCTACTCTGTACTAGGGTTTAGTTAATTGCCATATATAATATTTGCTTCTTACATATTATACTTAATTACTTAGCTGAAAAGAACCATCTGCAACAGTACAAACAGGGCTTCTCCGCTCATAATTACAAAGTAATTTTTTTAATGCTCATCCTTTCCTAGCCATGGCTGATTAAACTATGGGATTCAATATAATGTATGGGGGGAGCACTGCCCACCCCTCCTTCCACAATGTCTGATTATGGGAGCTGTGAGAGTGAATGGTTTCTAGGTATAAACTTTGTGCCCATTCATTTGCCATGGACCAGTCAGGAGGCTGATCCACAGTAATAAGTATGTAGGATGTAGTGATATTTCAGTTCTATCATACTACCAAAGGCATGCAGTTCCTCTGTGGCTGACAATTAAGCTAGCCAACTGCAGTTTTACTTGGTCTTTTTGCTTTCTTTTCTACCACTTAAAAATCCACACCCCCTCCAAATATTATATTAAAATTGTCATATCCAGTACTCCAAGCCATACTATCTTACTGAATATTCAAGGAGGGGTGTGAGTGATTGCCTGTCATTGGAGCTGAGAGTAACACTCCATTTTTCATGAAGCAGAATTAGCTCCATATGAATATTCAAAACTCCCCCCATTAAATGAGTGCTACAAATATGTGATTTGCTACAGTGCAGCTTGAGTAGATGTGCATAACCTGGCTGGCACAGGCACTACATGTAAAGTACCTGAAGTAATACAGAGCACAGCACAGGCTGCAAATCCTCCTTAGACCAGGGGTAAATGCTCTTACTTCAATGCCATGCTACCACAGTTATAGTATAAACTATGCCCAATCAGCTAGCCTAAAGCTGTATTTTTCTCATTTCTGCCTGTCTATCACAGCCTCCTCATCTCTTTTTTCTTCTAGTTTAAATGGATTAAATGAAGAAAAGATGAACTAAAAGAATGGAACTGTTTATGCACTTTCAAATCACGGCCAATACTTACCAAGGAACTGTTGTCCTGTGTTCAAAACACACATGATGTTTCCTTCAAAAGAGAAACAAATCCATTAAGGAGAAATTTAAAGTGTCCTTGGAGATGTGGTGTGCTTCTCCTTGTTTGCTACATGCAAGAGATCTTTCTGGCTGACAATGGTAAATGGGAAACATTTCTTCTCCCAAAACCCTTTTTAACCAATTCTCAAACTATCCTCCGTAGACAGGTAGAGACATAGCCTCTTTGAATTTAGATAACCTATGGAATACAGTACAGAGCTTGTGAACCTGAATAGTCGTCAGTATCTTGTTTTTTAAGATTGCCAGAGGGATTCTAAGAGTTCAAATAATTACCTTAAAATCACTCTAAGGCAATCAAGGTTAAACTAAAAGCAAATAAAAGCATCTGTTTACAAAATCCAAACAAACAATAGAGATGAAAGTTTGTAGGAGCCAATATACAGGAACAAAAAGGAAGAAAAAACCATATATTTCCATCTAGAGTTTGGGTGTTGCTTAAGGATCCCAGGCCCTCCTGGAGCTGTATGGCAGCAGTCAATGATGGGTGAGGAGAGGGGATAGGGCACTTCTTCTATGGGTCAGTGAATGGTGAAGTGGAAGCGAGGAAAGGAAAAAGCCTTGAATATAAGTGACTGACAAAGGTTTGGGCTGCAGAGAGAAATCCTGCTTCCCTTCTATCAGTGGAGACTGAACACTGTACAGGAAGCAGTCCTCAGACAGAGTTGTTGTGAAGCAGCAGATACTGCAGATTGTCTATCCTGTTAGACAGACTGTGATATATCTTTAGAGTGAAGTCTAGGTACGCTAATGTGTTACACAGTTTTGACTGGAATTTTTGTGCCCAAGACTCATTAGCAAATCATTTGTTTGCTTTATTCTGTGTACGATGGAAATTTAATTACCATAATCAGGTCACGATAACAAACACTTTGATTTAGAGTAAGTTATAAGGTAGCAGATTATTACTTGCTCCAAGACAGTTTCCCAAACATTTATTTAAAACATATTGATTATAATTTTCAAGGCAAGTCCTGATTACAGATTTGCATGGGGTTCAGCAGGTTCTCTTTATTTCATGCAGCCAACTGAAGAGACACCTTCTACTAAAACTCCATGAAACCAGCTTTCAAACAGACTTGGAAATATCTTCAGTGAATGCACCCCATCTCAGTTTCCCTGCTTTGGGGAAAAGCACTGAAGTGCCAGGGTCCCTGTGCAGCCCAGAGATTATCAAGATGACCATGAGATAACCTCATGGTAACTAATATCCCCAAATCACTCTTAGCACAAACCAGGATAAATACTTTCATTTGCTTTTATGTTTTTTTGCAGAAGTCAAAAATAATATGGCAGTTCAAAAGCTTTTTATAGACAGAAATGAAAGAAACATCTTCAACCTAGTTAACTGTTCTCTGTGTATCTATCATACATGAGTATTTGCCAGTTTCTTGCATCCCTCAAGACAGGAGCTCAGAAGAGAGTCTCAGCTTCCTGAGCTTGTTATTTCTTTCTTTTTCGGTTTCCAGGTCCTTTCTTGGCGTTCCCCTGAAACTGTTTGCAAGTCTTCCCCTTGCTCTTGAATCATGCTAATGTGCAGCTTATTCAAAGGACAGCTTTGATAATGTGTCTCCCAAACTCTTGCCTGGATGATAATCATAGAAATAGCCATCTACAGCCTTTTTTAAAATGTATTGTGGCAGTCATACTGGGGGACATCACTACTGGATAGTTTCCTAACCACTTACCTTGCAATGTCTCTATTGACAGATGTTTGGATAAGCACAACAGCTGGTCCCCTCGCATCAATGGGGACTATTTCTGCAGGGCCACGCTTTGGGTCCCCATTCATGTTTTTCTTTGGCCTATGTAGTCACATTAGGAACTTCTTTCATGTAAAAGTATTTCCCCAACTTTGTTATGAGCTGTATCATAGCTATTCAACTAGATCTTTAAGTCTCATTTTAATAAGAAAACAATTTAGTAAGTAGTGTCATTTTCAAATTCAAGGAAGTCTTATCAACTTTTATTTATGAACCCAAGGGCAATTCATGACTAGAAATCAGAGCTCTGGTTGCAGAGACAGTTTCTCCGTTTCTCCTTTCTTACCAAAGTCTCTTGGGTGCTGATAGAGAAAAAGCAGTGCTCAAAGTCAAAGTGGCAAAATGCTATTAAAAGTCAGAATTCACATTCACTTTCAAGAGAATATAGTTTTGAAATTATATAGTTTTAGATCCTACTTTAAAATTCCTTTGAAAATTGTTGTTATTTTCATTATCTCTATGATTTGTTCTCTTACTTGAAGTATAAAATCAAACTATTCAAAATTTGTGGAAATGCTCACAATATACGTTACTTTCTTTTTTCCCCATGTACTACTACATTCACACTTAAACAGAAGTTTTAAACAAAACTGCATTGCAAGTGAAATGCAGCCGAGCATTCGCTCTTGAAAACAGAACAGAACTGCTTATAGATAATTTAAAAGTGCACGCATATTATGTTTGGCTTCCTCAGGAGTAATCAGAGAGATGCCAGCTAGTTTGTACCAACTATTTTAAAGTAATTTAATACATAATGCATTCTAAACATATGACAGAGTGTGCAAAAACTGTCATTTCTATAGCAAGTTACTATAGAAAAGAGGAAAAAAGTTATGACAACTGCTTGTCAAGACATTTATTCCAGTGACATCTGCCAATGCTGAATTGAAAAAAAGAGCAGCAGCAACAGTGTGCTCTTAAGATGTGATTTAGAATGTAAGAAGTGATGGTAAGTGATGGAAGCAATTTGCTTCCATTAATGTTACTAGTATTTTTTTTTTAACTCTATGATATATTGACTTTCAGTTCTAGCTTGAGCATATTTTATTGAAAAAAGCCTTCTGCAGTCATGGGAAGGCACAGAGTGAGGCATATAGGCTGGCACTGCTATGAACAGAGGGAAGTCTAATAGGAAAATATTTCTGTGCTCAGTTTGTGACTTATTACTAAAATGTGTAGGGAAATAAGGGGAAGGGAGGCATCAGAAGAGATTCAGTCATACACACTGCACACTAAGCCATCCTTCTGACCAGCCACAACATGGGTCACGCTCCCTAAGCAAGCATTTACTGTTACTCCAAAGAGATTGCTTGATAAGAATTTTCCAATATGAAGCAAAAATTATTATAAGAGTTTCTGCACCATTAAGGAAAAAGAAAAAGACACAGTCCTGCAGTGTCTCCTGCCCTGTCCCCACCTGGTGTCTTCACTCATCCTGATGATGGCAATGACAAAGAAGACTCCTTCACTCTACCTGAACAGGTATCCTGAAAGTGACCAGAATAACTTGCCAAAACCACAAATCTCCACCTCTGAAAGTAAAAAAACAAAGGGAGTATGTCAGCTTTTGTATGGCAAATTCAAGAACTGACCTCTAGGAAGTGATAGATGGGTAAGAGCTTTGAATGAAGTGGTTAGCAGGTAGGAAGGGCTCAGCAGTCCATGGTAAGCCTTGATGCACAGAGCTAAACTTGGCATTAGCTATGCTGTCTGTCGTATGAGAATGAATGCAAGTCAGCAGATAAGATGCCACGATAGGAGAAAACAAGCAGAACCGAACCTGTTCCTATTTCTTACTGTGTGCAAGTTCATCAGCCTTTGTACCACAGCTTCTTTTAATATAAAAAGGGGGGGGGGGAAGAAAAAAAAACACCCCACCCAACTAACCAAAAAAATCTTCCATTATACTCCTTTATAAAAGAATTAGATCTATATAGGTTCCTAGCAGGCATCTCAGGGTAACAACAATCCTGTATAAAACAGTGAAGAAGAAGAAGAAAGAAGTATGGGGAAAAAAGGCAAAAATATGTCACAAGTGGATCTGTAACACAAGCTGCTGTTCCAGCACAGTCTGTGACTGTCATTTGCAGATGACAGCTCTGTATCAAGCTCCAAAACCCCCATTCTCAGTTGTTTTCTGCAATCTTCCTGGACAGCTTGAAGTTATGCAAACATTCGTAGTGAAAACCTTTTTGCTTTTACAAGGAAAACTGCACTTTACACCTAGCTGGGACATCCTCTTCTGTCGCTCCAACAGGAAGATGAGCACCTTCTCTATCTCCAGTCCTGCCATGCAGCACTGAGTATCCTCCTCTTTCCCCCTGCAGTAATAGCCTACATAACACATCTGATCCATCTGCCACAGCCACTGAAATTGTGGCCCTAATCCCAGGGTGCTACCCTCACAGCAGAGCTTGGCTGTATTTGGGAACACTAAAGGAGAAAGGCTGCAGTTTTCCCCAGGACATGGCTTTCATTTTCAGTTATGTTTTTTTTCAGTTGACATTACACCTATGTTTAAGGCTTCCAAGAAACAGAGATGCCTAAGGAAGCTTTAAGTGAGCTGCTTTACATGTCAGAAGTAGTATGGGTGTAGAGTTCAACTTAGTGTAGCTTGTGCGTGCAGGAAGTCACCGGCAAGCACAGTCTACAATCATTGCAGACTGAACTTCACACTGCTGCACTCAGATAGCATCAGCTGAAAAGGAAATGCACATTTAGAACTGAAACTTGGAAACAATAACCTTGGCTGTAGCAGGCTGTTCCACAGGAAGCACTCAGACAAGTGATATGGTGGCACATAAATAAGTCTAGCTTGAGTATTGGTTGCTGTAGCTCAAAATTGGTTTAGTGTAAAACACAGGTCTGAGGTTATCTTTTTAAAGGACCAATGAATATTTTGTTCTTCCACACCTGAAGGTATAAAAAGGAAACTCACTGCAGTTTTGTAGGAGGAAAAACAAAAGCCATTTAAAAGGCTGTTTCCTTATTCAGCCTCACATCTTACCTTCTTGTACACTTTCCCAGAAGCTACTTATCACCTAAATTTATATGCTTTAGCCTCTTAGCTTTAGCAAGGAGAAAAACAAAAGCACTGAGCTTTCTCAGGCTCAGCCTGTGAAAACTGGTGGATATTTAAAGTGAAAGTTAAAATTTCAGTGCCAGAGACATGTTGCACAGTACTTGCCAAATAGAATGTCATGGCAATCACGCAGAAATTATCTTTTTAACACCATACTGCATAATGTCTGCTGGGTTGACTCCAGTCCCAGCAAGTCAAAACTAGAGGTCACATGATCTAATTGCGCTCTTGTTCAAATTTTGTTTTCCATCAGGTCTAACCTCCAGTGAGAACCAGAGGCAACACACATTCATTGGTTTTGTCTTTTTAATTTTCTGAAGAGCAGAACTGTCATACTGGGGCACCCCACAGGTTCATATTCTCCATTGCTCCATCTCTATCACTGGCCCATACTGATGCCCAAGAGCAGCAGTATTTGTACCTGGACGTTTCCTTGGCACATGCCCCAGTCCCACATTCAAGAGCCTCTGGGCTCAAAGCTGGCATCTTTGTATTTTTTTCCCCATAATTTATCCAGTAATATTTTGAACAAACATAAACACCTCCTACAACATCCTGTGACAGAAGTTCCTCAGTTTATTTGCATGTTTCCTAAAAATTATTTCTTTTGTTTGTTTGGAACATGCCACGCACGTGTTTTGTTTGAGGACTCCTAGCTATTGTGCTGCAAGGTACAACAGGCAGTTTTTCCTTAGCCCTCTTCCTCATACCCACTAGTGATACTTTAGATATCTGTCAGGCCCTCTCTCAGTCATCTGGTTTCCAGGCTGAAGAGTTCATGGCTATTTAGTCATTCCTTGTTTGGTTTCAACACTTCACTGCCTCTTCTCTGCCTTTGCCATTCTATTATCCTTTCCTGGGAGCTGAAACAGGATTGCTGGAGCACAATAGCAGTATGCAACAATAAAATCACAAAAAAAAAATCTGTAGTTCCTCCTTCCAAAGTTTCCTAACTATGTCCGCAATAACCTCAATGTGTCATTTCTGCATGAAAAAGTGCAGCTCAGATTCCAACACTGTAAAATTAGAAGTGTTTTTTGCCCTCACCTTATAGTTAGCTATGTCACGTTTCACCTGCCATTTTATCACACAGTACTAAGAGATCCTTCATATTTAGCCCTTACCTTTACTATCCAAAATATCTTACTGCTAGTTTGGTCACTGTGTCTAGTCAGACCCTTCGCTGACCTTGAATTCCACTCCACCCTAATGTAAAGTCTTATAAGCCTCTGCTGTTTTGCATTCAATATCAAAGCTATCTAAGACTCCTAACTTCTCTTCATCTAGCTAGTTATGTATCTGCAAGGATGAATATCGACAGCAACCTAGTTTAAAGCCTTGTTGCATGCCTTTTGGTAGCCTACGCAGGCTTGGTCAGCTATATCTCATCTCATATGAACATCCCTGCTGACTTCTTCAGGACAAAAAGCTCCAATGCATTTCTGGGGAATAAGCTTTTGCAGTATTTGCCCTCCCCCTATATATCATATTTATCGGTGTGTACACTGTTTTCTTTAGTGCAGTTCCTAGTGATTTGCCTGGTATAGATGTATGTATCCATAGTTTCCCATACCTCCTCAGAAATACCTTCAAAAACTGGTATCAGTATTATAAACTTACATTCCTCAATTACAAATTAAGTTATAAAAAAGAGGCAATGCATCACAGTTAATTCATTTCTGAACTCTTTTAGAAAACACAATGTGTTATTAATAAAAGTAAGACACTTGGACATTGAAGTTTCTGCTTTCTGCCTTACCAAATATCATTTCTATCACTGTAGATGCCTTTCATTAAGTGTTCTTCACCTTCTGCCATTTCCACATTGGGTTATTTCAACCTCCTATTTAACCAGATTATTTATTCTAGGAAATCTGTCTGCATTAGGGGAATCTGAATACTGGTACTTCTGCCATGTGCTGCCTCATGCTTCTAGTTTCTTTTCTGCTTTCCTCATTTGTTGACCAAAACCAATTAAAACATTAGGAACTATTTAGTGCTTGTGAAGATTGTCAGGCTAAGAACACTCATAATATTTATCCACAAAGAAAGACAGCATGGGCAGCACCAGTAAAACACAACTTAGCCTTGACCTGAAGGAACGTGAAATCCATAAGAGATTATTTAAAGCCCACATTATAAGGATCAAGTCAAACTTTTAGCATAACTCAAGTCAACCAAGATCCTGATTCACTGCAATCTTTTAATCTTTGTTGATACATTTGAATGCCACTTTGCAATGCCTGGATAATGCCAATCAATCCAAGTGGAGATCAGTGACAAGTGGCACTCCTTAAGGGTTGGTATTTGGACCATCACCGTTTAGCATCTTTGTGGGCGACAGGGGCAGCGGGACTGAGTGCAACGTCAGCAAGTTTGCCAGTGACACCAAGCTGAGTGGTGCAGTCAACACACCAGAAGGAAGGGATGCCACCCAGAAGGACCTTGACAGGCTGGAGAGGTGGGCCTGTGCAAACCACATGAAGTTCAACAAGGCCAAGTGCGAGGTCCTGCAGATGAGTTTGGACAATCCCAAGCACAGGCTGGGCAGAGAATGGACTGATAGCAGCCCTGAGGAGAAGGACCTGGGGGGGGTTGGTTCATGAAAAGCTCAACATCAGCCGGCAACATGTGCTTGCAGCCCAGAAAGCCAATCATATCCGGGGCTGCAGCAAAAGAAGCGTGGCTAGCAGGTTGAAGGAGGTGATTCTCCTCCTCTGCTCTGATGAGACCCTACCTGGAGTACTGTGTTCAGCTCTGGGGCCCCCAACATAAGAAGGACATGAACCTGTTGGAGCAAGTCCAGAGGAGGCCCGCAAAGATGATCAGAGGGCTGGAGCATCTCCCCTACAGGAATAGGCTGAGACAGTTGGGGCCATTCAGCCTGAGAAAGAGAAGGCTCCAGGGAGACCTTAGAGCACCTTCCAGTACCTGAAAAGGCCTACAGGAAAGCTGGAGAGGGACTTTTTACAAGGGATGTAGTGATAGGATTAGAGGTGATGATTTTAAACTGGAAGCAGGTAGATTTAGATTAGACATTAGGAAGAAATTCTTTCCCGTGAGGGTGGTGAGACACTGGAACAGGTTGCCCAGAGAAGCTGTGGATGCTCTATCCCTGGAAGTGTTCAAGGCCAGGTTGGATGGGGCTTTGAGCAACCTGGTCTAGTGGGAGGAGTCCCGGGCAGTGGGGTCTGAACTAGGTGATCTTTAAGGTCTCTTTGAACCTGAACCATTCTATGATTCTATGAGTTTGACCCCCTCCTATTCTGTGCACTGCTTGTTCTGATTCAGCAGCCACACTTACCAGTGGGACTGTGTATTTCCCCACGTAAAGGACAGATATTACAGTGTGTTTTTCTGAAGAACTCTTTCTTGGTCCTATTTCTCATTTCTTAATGCCTGGGGAATACCTGGTATTCAGGGTTTGTGCATAGGTTGTTGCAATCTTAGAATTAAGTGCAAGATGCAACTCTAGTAAGAACAGTGGAGCTGACAGCCCTGTGGAGCAGCAGTAAGTGTGCACAAACTACTTAGCCCAAATCAGAGCTACACTTTGCATCCCACAATATTCTGTGATCTTCCTCTTCCAAGGTTCAAACTGGCTGGCTACTTTGGTAAGCTCTGCACACTACTCCATATCAATGGGCTGGATTCTGAAAATCCCATTAGAGAAAAACAAACGTTAACAACAGAATTAGAGCCCTTCATTTCTCCCCAGAAAATAGAAAACAAACATTCTAAATTGCCCATCAATTACTCAAATGCTTGAAGTTCTTTTCCCCTCTGCAATTATAGAAGTTGTTCCATGCAATAAAAGGTTATTAAGGCAATACTTAATGGCCTTATTCATAATTCTAAGCCATCTTCATTTAAAATTTAAACCTACCAGGCTGTTTGAACGTAAATCATGATGCTCTAGAGTATAAAAAAAAATATGTGATAACACCATAAATATCAAGTATTTTCAGACATGTCTATTCCCATCATTTCTGTTACATCAGATTTACCGCTCACTCACTCTCTCTCAATTAGACCATTCAGTATTCTAGCAATGCTCTCAATGTGTTTTTCCCATTCTTGGTTGAATAACTCTCCAAATACTACCATGGCAGGGGAGGAGGGGCTGCCTTTCCTGGAATCTGCTTACTTATCAGTATGGACATCCAAATGGTCTCGGAGCAAAAATTGATGCTATGAGGCCATTACAAGACAGCCTTCTGAAATCATTAGGCAAAATCAGACCGCAGTCCTGCATACACAGAAGTGCTTGGCAGTACAGCTGCTCTCGGTACAAGGCCTTTTAATCCTTTCCTGTTGAAAAGTTGGTCTGAATTACAAAAGAGGTGAGTTTCCATTTTGTTTTGTTTTTTAATGGTGTTGTGAAAGTCAGAAATCGACCCAGTAGAACCCAGTTTGTTATTAACTTAAGCCAGACTTTGTAGACCTTATCTGAGTCCATAATTAGCATGGGTATTTTTTTGGAATACTGCCTGGTAGCAAACTTGCACACAGAAGTAAATAATTTCTCCCACTCTGACGCTTTTGCCAACTTCACTTGAGAAGCATCTAAATTATTTGAGCTAAGAGATACCAGCATATGGAAAGGACAGGAAAACAATAAAATACTTTAATTTTTCTTTTGATCTCAGGAGCAGAAAGGTCTCCAGGAACTGAGAACAATATGCTTCACAAGTTTCAGTCTCAGACAGTACATCTACAGTTGACAAAGGTCTTTTGATAAGTTCCATCACAAATCAATAAGAATTGCTCCACAGGGGGTTCAGCAAGTACTGGAATACATCCAGTTAGTTGCTAGATAAATGCATTTATTTTTGTCTTCTAAACCAGTTTTTTCTTTGCTGGATGACCTTTCTGTACAAGGAGCAACATGAATGAACAAATGAATGCTATTACAGCCAGGGCAATCTCTTTATTCAGGGAAGTGTGCGTGTCTTCTCATCTCTGCTGCTATAGACTGATGAAGTAAGCTGTACTTTAAATTTCACTGCATAATTACTTTATCTCTTCTGTTCATCTCATATGAAATACAGAAATTGAAGACTGACTGTGGAGTATGTCTAGTGCCTATGTGAAAAGAATGACAATTAAGCTCCTTTTCTGAGGGATATGGGGACCCTGTGTTCAGGGTTGAGCCTCTAAGAGAAAGGCCAGAAAGGTCAGAGATGTGATTCTTCCTTCCCTATTTATTAAACAGCAGAAATAGCCAGATAGATAAAGGGCAAAGCTACGTCCCACAAAGAAAAGAAGTGAGAAGAAGAGGGGCCACATTATTACTATTACTTAAAATAGTTATTATGATGTAATGTAGAAAAAAATGCCATTTTTACAGGACAATTAAGTACCAAGCAAAATCTAAATTTACTTAAATTTATCCCTGGACCAAGAATAATGTCTTGAGGATGACTTTCAGGAAGTTTTTCTAATTCCCAAACCAAGTCCCATCGGGTCAGGTTTACCTGCTCCTCTGCCCTTAATCATTCTACACTGAACAATGAAAGGGATATGGCTTGCAGGTTTCCTTTTGCCTGCCATTGTACTGCTACTGCAATCACATTATTCCTTTAAAAAACCCAAAAACTTAATTCAGTCTATTTGAGGAAGGTATGACTGGAAGCTTGTATGAACATGAGAGCACTTTGCTCAGGATTTCATTTTTTTTCTTAACAGTTGCTGAGATCCATACCCAAGTCCAAATAATTTTGAAAACTAACAGAAATGAGTGAAATCTTTCAGACATTGCCCTGAAGAAATGCTTTATGGAAGGGGGACAGAACCCACAGGATACTACAGGTGCTGTGCTACACACCATAAGCATGCCTTATCCTTATGGGTTTTAAAATCCATTTTTCAGAAGCAAAATGAATGCATATTGAATTCTATAGGGGGATTAAAAAAATTACAGAGAAAGCTTTTCTATTAAGTAATATGATTACATTTCACAAAGAAAGAGCTCTAATCACTCTGGTCAATTTGCTGGTGGAAATGCAACCCCAGAGATATGCGAGGCATTAATCAGTGCATGGCCAGTGCAGCCTTGCTTCTACCTCTTCTTCCTAAGATGCAGCCAAGTTTTCATGGCTCTGTCACACCCTGTCCTCACAGAGCCACATTTATGTCATTGCACTTCCAAAGTCCTTCAAAGGACTTTGGCACATGGACATTTGTTTCAAAGCTTTCATTTTCCAATACTTCCTACCTACGAGACGACAGCATTATGAAAAGCAGAGCCAGCAGAGAGAAAATGGTGTCACCCATTTCCTTCCCATGACACTCTCTTTTCTAACCACTGCATACAAACTCATAGGGAAACTCAAGAGACCTGCAGGGTGCAAGTGTGTGGATGACAAACATTTCCAAGAAGGCAATGCTCTTCTAAGGTACCAGAACTTTTTTTTACTTTATTGCGTACAGCCAGAAGATGTTACAAACGAGACACCCTAGACACGAGTTTTAAAACATGCTTTGTATCAGACATTACAGCAAAGCTAAATTTTAAGGCATCTTTTCATACCTGATGACAGTGACATCAGACAGACATCTTTCATACCAGATGACCTGTGACAGTGAAAGAGGAGGAAGAGAGCTCCAGGACACAAGAAGAAACCTATCTCATACCAGTACAGATTTTCTTCTTGGTTGCAATCAAAATCCTCCCATTAACTTGTCAGAGACACGATATCTATGTGGGGCTGGTCAAGGTACAGTTTTCCTTCTCTGCTTGCAGCAGAAACAGCTTCGATACTTAACAATAATGATATTGTCACTGTTGTTTATCCCAATTACAGGACTACCAGCCCAACAGGTAGTACATCTGGCAAGCTAGGCAAGGGTCTCACTACTGTCATCACCATGGGCTGCACCTCAGAAAGAGCACTGTACTACATTATGCATGACTATTTAGTGGTCTAGTTACTGGTGGGCTCACTACACAGTCCAAGACAGAGGAAAGCCATACAAGTGGCTCTTCCACTTCTATGTCCCTGGACATGAGTGGGTAAGTCCTAGAAGTTCTCTTGTTTGCAGAAACCTTACCAGAATTTGCCTTCAACTATTACCTACGCCACAGTTTTAATTACTCAGTTTTGCCATTAAGCCACGGGCCATCAAGTTTTAATGCAATCCCACACTGTTGATTAAAACATTGTGTTATTTCCTGAATGTCAAACAACATATGACAATAAAGCAGGCATAAAAGATTTGGAAAACAAATGTTCAGCTACTGCTGTACTGAATGCAAAGCATAAATGGCTGATCTTTAAATGCTTTTGCATCTGCTTGAAGCTTTGTAACATTAAAATTGATGATGGTAATTAGTTTGCTTTTCAGAAGAATGAAATTTGAATATTTTTTAATCCTTCCAGGCTTAACAGCCTCCAGCAAAAGTATATTAACTCACTTTCTAAGGCTTTTCTATTAGTGCTGGTACTGTACTTTTTTAAGACTGAAATAACCCAAAACCTCTTAGTATTTCTTAAAGCAAGTTCAGGCATGCTTGATGAACAGTTTTCTTTATCTAATATGGACACCTTGGAGTTATGTACTCTATGGGGAGCTACAGGTACCACATGAGAATGTCTTATGAAGGGATGTAAACAAAGTAGGTCTGACGAATTACCTTCTAGAGGGGCCTGTTTCTCTCCAGTAATGTAAATAAAGCTTAGGGTGACTAGCTTAGACTTAGAAAGGCATTCAGATACACATTACTTGGTGGCACGTATTTTCCTTTTTTTCTGAAAACATATATGATATATGTATTAGAGCACTTCAGATTAAAAAGAGATCTTTAGAAGCATAGGAAAGCTAACTGACTTCAAATTTGCTTATTATGGCAGTCTTTTTAAATATTGTAAGTATATTTTCTTCCCTCCTGATACTCTTGCAGTCATGTCTGCTGCCAGCTGAATCCATATATGTAGGGGGAAATCAAAGTCCCAGAGGGAACACAAGCACCATCTCTTTCCCTGACTGGGAGGAACTTCCGGACATCATCTACAACCAGGACTGAGAAAACAACTCCCTGAAGAAGATCCAGGATCCTCCAAAACTAAATATCTCTGAAAAAGGAAGGTTTAAATCATACTTCTAATTTTGTGCCTGCAAACACAGTTATCAAAAAGAAAGACTATTAGATAGTCCCACTTTCTCACAACAGCCCATTTTTTTGGTATTGTTTTCCTATACATCATGTTACTGTCAGCTTGCCAAAAACACTGCTGCTATGAAGAGGCCAAGTTTTCTCCTCCCCATTTCTCACATCCATCTGCCTGAGGTTATTTCTCACCTTGCTCTGAGCAACCACTGACCTTCCCAGACTGGGGAAGATTTGGCACTTGTCAAAACTCTCACAAGACTCTGTCTGAAACATCACCCAGCCCTGCTCCAGGTGGGTGGGTCTGCATGGGGGTACATGGTTATAATGATGCATCTACATTTAGCCCATATCTGGGGCTAAACTGTAGCAGTTATTCTACCACCTGATGATTCCTCCCCAGATGAGAAGGGGAATCAGGGAAAAAAGGGAAAATCCCTGTGGATTGAAGCAGATTTAATGAAATAACAAAACTAATACAACCACCAATATAAAGCACACAAGGTTATACTCAGCCTGGTCCTTGGGAGGCAGGAGGAGGCCAAAAAAGGAGGAGGCCAAGAAGAGGAACACCCCACTCTTAGTGAACTCCCTCCTTTTATAATGAGCTTGATGTCAGTGGTATGGGATACACATGTGAGTCAGCTGCCCTGACTGAAACTCCTGGCTGACTCAGGGCTACTCATGGCCTGCCTGCATGGCTGGGCATGGGTCTGTGCCTGGGGAACCAGGACATAATGTCATGCCAGCAAAACCTTTGAATCATTATTTTCAATATTGTAGGGAAGAGGGGAGAGGTCTGCAGGAGGCAAATTTGATAGGAAGGAGGATATGGGAATTACAGAACCGGTTGACTGGTGTCCCATGAAAACAAGAGAACTATCAGTCCACAAGTACCCAGAAGATTAAGCAAATAACCCAAACAGTCTGGTTTTGTCAAAAACTTACACTAGATGAATCTTGTGTCCTTTTCTGACAAGGTAACTGGCCTTGTGGACTAAGGGGAAAGCCATATACGTGACTTACAATCGTCTCACATGACATCCTCATAAACAAGCTTTAGTGACACAGTCTAGCTCTAACCAGCCTTAGGTATGGGTTGATAACCTGCTTTTAGCACAGGGATTACTGGTGAGTCATTGTCAGATGGGGAGAGAGACTGTCAAGCAGACACCTGGTGGAATCTGCTCTCCTTCGCTCAATATTTTCATTAACAACTAAATGATGGTACACAGAGTGGATGACACAAAATTGTAAGTTGTAAATGTTGTGGAGGACAGGGTTAGAGTTAAAAGGATCTCTAATAACTAGGAGGAAGGGTATGAAATCACTATGAAAAAAAATCAGCGAAGACCAGTGTCAATGTTACACTACAGAAGGAGAAAAAAAAAACAAGTAAAAAATGAGGAGCACCTGCCTGGCAAGAGACCTGAGGGGTAAAATGGGTCCAAACATACTCCTGTACCAGCAGCATGAAGATGTGTTAGCCTGGGGCACACTGAGAGGGATATCCTTTGTGAGAGACAGGAAGCACAGTTTCACTCTTTTCAGCCCTAAGGTACTATATTCGGAGTGTTGCACTTAAAAGACAAAGGAGAGGGCAATCTGGAGAGTTTTAAGAGGGGAATAACTAGTGCTGAGAAAACCTGACCCATGAGAATGGTGTGTGGTGAGGCTCCTTCGCCCTGGGTGAGCACTGACCCAGGCTGCCACAGCTGCTGGTCCCCTCAGGTACTGCCTCCTTCCACTAGAGTCTTGGGCTCTTTTTTTTTACCCTTCATCTTCCCACACTGTTCCTGACCTTTAAATTGTTCCTTTTTCTCATTTGGCGAGGAAGGACACACTGTATCTTCCTCCTAATGAAGGGTTTCTAACCTCGTTTGATGTTCTCTCCTCTAGGTTTCCCACTGGCCTTTCTTCCCTCTTCTCACCCTTTGCTGGAGCACCTCCCTGCCCAGAGTGAGCTCAGGTCACCTTCTGTCATGCTCCTGCACCTCTACTTCTAGGTCACGGATCGCCTCTCATGTTTCAGTGCCCCCCTTCTTCCATCTTAGGCATCGGGCTAAACCTGGTGTAAGAAAAAAGGATCAGCAAGCCTGTAGCAAAAGCCTGGCAAGGAAAAGCATCAGCCTCAATGACTGATGCCTTAAACTGAATTTAAAATTGTTTCACTATTTATGTGGGCCGTCCTGAGAAGCTGTGGCACTGCTCATGGTGGGGTCCTGTCCATGATGGCTACACCCGGGCAGAGCTGCCAGGTCCACAGGAGGCATGGCACAGTCCAGTGGCAGCAAGGTGGTGACATGTAAGGGTCAGTTTTCCCTAACACACACACAGATGTTTTCTTTTTACCAGCTTGTACTTTGAGAAATTCACAAGGCTTCCTCATTTCCAAGGCCACTTTAGCTTGAGGCCAGGACAAGAAATGAAAACAGACTCACGTGTTTATCACTAAAAGGCACCTTTACACAATGTTCCTTGCACTTAGTGGATGTGTCAGGGGTTTAACCCTTGGTTCAAGCCTAAATGTATTGTTCATGCAGCTGAGCAGGATAATGGCATTTGAGTTGGGAAGGAAAGAATGAATCATTATTCGCTACAGAAGTCCTGACCCCACCATCTCCCCGGCAAATGAATGCGATGCTTTCCAGGGCTCTTACACTGATACGTTTGTGAGCCATTAATTATTTACATACCTGGTCAATAATTTAAATGTCCTACAATGTGCATATTACAAAATAACTGCCTTTGTTCTTTACATTTGCAAGGATACCCTGCTGGCACTAGCACAATAAATAGCTTAATAAAGCCTTAATAGGAAAATGGAAATACTGGATTTTACTGCTTTGATGATAACTAAGCTGACTTCCACACTTTGAAAAAGTTATCCTTGAAATAATATGTTAGGCATACAGAGAAGTTTTAGTAAATTGGGAGTGATGGACCCAAGGGTTTAAGCAAAACTTACATCAAAATGAAAAGAAATGTCACTTTCCCTTAAATAAGTTATACAGAGAGTAAGAAAATGCTTTTAATGGGGCTCTTGTTTAACTAACTTAGCCATTTGCATATGAACTTCAGTAGTGCTGAGATGAAATGAACACGGTGTGACTGAAGGCGATGCTACTCCGATGCGGCAGTGTCTGTAGCAGACATAGGATCACACCGGGCTCGAGCTCAGCCCTGAGAGGGATGCAGGCCTTCTGGAGGGTCCTTTCAGCCCCCTCTTTTCTCATCTCCACAGCTGGAGAGAGGTGTGTGTGCGATATTGGTAATTCACAATTCACCACCTTTAGAAAGGTGTCCAGGAGACCCTGTTGTCATTTTAATAATGCGCCTGGACAAAGGGTGGCTTGTGTTTGCTCACAGGACTTCTATAACTGCTCTGCTGAGATGTATTACAAATCAGAGTTTCAATGTAATTGAAGAAATAAACCTATATAAACATTTCTCCTGGAAAACAAACTGAATCAGCTTGTCTTCATGAGGGTGTTTGGGACCGCGATTCACATGATCTGAACTACTTTTTCTTTTCATCTCTTTGGGGATGCAAATGGATCCTAAAAAAGAGACTGTCTCAGATATTTGACATCACAGAGCACATCTTGTCTGAAATATTGCAGGTGGTTGGTAGATCAGTAAAACCAATTCCCCCACTTCATGCCAAAAAGGGTTATTTATGGAGCAGATGAGTCACCAGCCCACCTCACCAGGAGCATTTCAGGGTAGAGTGCTATAGCATAAACATCAACAAGTGCCAAAAGTGTTTACAGACAAACTGAGCTACACACTTCCAGGAATCTTTATCAATAAAAAGTTCTGCTTTACTGATAAAGGGTCAGTGCAGGATTTTTTTCAGGTCCAGGTAATGATATAAATAAGGGTTCAAACAGGAAATTGCTCCATCATTAATGTTTTTGGTAAAGAATTACAGGAATATGGAATAAACAAACAAAGCAACATGCAGCAGTTCTGTAAGTCACACGGAAACTTGAGGTCCTGTCGTTTGCATCCTAGAGGTAAGTAACAGTGTGGACTCTGATGGCTTACAAGGGTTGAGCACATGCTGTAGTTTCCATCGAACCTGGCTGGGGTGGTTCCTCACTGCCTCGCAGCACCTCTTTTCATAAAGTCAGTAGGAACCTAATACCTCATATCTTTCTGTCAGACATGGGTGGAATTTGTTAATATGTTCAAAAGTTATCTGGGGCAAGAGGAGGAAAGGGCTGATTGACAGGAGGAGCCCAATTTCCCGATTTCTGAATTTCTCTGTAAAACCATTTTTATTACAAAAGCAAATTTACATTAGGCTGCAGAAGTTTTATTCATCTCGTGTGCTGTTACTAGGTAGAAAACACAAAACTACTCTGGAAAACAAGGCTTTTACTAAGTTCTCTCCTTTGTTGCCTGGTCTGGGTGAGGACGGTGAGGAAATGCCATATGTAGAAAAAAGTGAGCCATAAAGAATGCTCTGTCTCTCTGCCTCACCACCTATTTATCCCTCTACACTACACATTTGGGGGCTTGTGAAAGAGACAGGCAGCATGACATACTTCCTTTCCAAATGCTGCATGATTTCTTTTTTAGATATGCTCATTTACCACCATGGCTACGTGGCAGTAGCACAGTTCCCACTCTGCTGACCCAAAGAATTGCAAGGCTGCAATGCACCCTGAGGGCTTCTTAGTGCTCGTAGAATCGTCATTCACATTTTCTTGCAAGCCTGGTTGTTCACATCACCTGCTTCTCAGTGGGAAGTCAGCCGCAAGGTTGGAGTATTTCCTAAGCTCCTATCATGCCTGTCCATCATTGCTGGATAAAGATCTCAGGAGTCCTCTCCCTCCCAGGCAGGCAACATTGCAGTTTCTAAAATCAAGTGGAAACTCTTTCACTCTTCTCTCCTGTTGGCACTTCTCTCTCTCTCATTGGAAAGGCTGTCTCAGAGCAAAGAATCTAATCTTTTAATTGGATAACTTTATTTGATTTACAGCTCAATTTTCTAACTTGGTTTTAAGAACATTTTTGCATCTTTTATTTAGGAAGCCATTGTTCAAAAGTTTCTTGCTAAGCTTCAGTTTGAAAAAAATCGAGATGGTACAGTTAAATCAGAGGCTGCTAAGAAGCTTTTCATTTATCTGTAACTGAGAAACGTGATGAATAGTTAAATCTAAACAAAACAAAAACATTTGTTAAAAAATCTAATCCTGAAAAATTGTATCCAAATATCAAAAAGAGTTGGTCAAGGAGTTCTACAAGTCAGACATTATGTCAATTTTCAATAACTCATTGAATATTAGAGATGTTACAAAGACTGGAAAGAGACCCAATATCCAATGTTGCACCAAGGCTCTTCAAAGGTTGTTAAAATAAATAAATATTGGATCACCAGCTGGGCACCAATCCTAGTCACTATAATCAAATACCTGAAAGCACAGACAATGAAAAGAATTTGAAAGTGAATGAGACAACTTATGGCAGTTAATACAGATTTACAGAAAATCAATTTTGTCTAATAAATATGATGACCTTTTTGTGTATTACAAGTTTCATTGTTAAAGTAATAACACTGATGTCAGAACTTCAGGTATATATAAAGTATTTTAATACAGTGAAAAATTAGGCAAAAGAAGAAACACTGAACACCAGATACAAAATCACAAGCACAGGCCCTAGAAGTAAAAAATCATAACTCAGTAGGGGGATTTCTAGAGAATGGGAGCAATTGGGAGGACAGGGCACAAAGCTAGAGATATTTGCAAAACTGAACATAAAGATAGAAAAAAAACATGAAATCAAACATCTAGAAACAAAATCTGCAGGCTAGACTCACAGGCTGAGAGCTTCTCTGCCAGGCAAGGGCAGCTTTGATAAAAAATTGGGAGTAGCCGGGGATCATCAGCTGAGCCGGATCTTCGGTGCAACCAGCCGAAAGAGACAACACGATCCTGTGCTGAACAACAGAGTACACAGCAGCTTCAAAGATGCTATTTTGCCTCTATATTTTTAATGGGATGTGAGTGCTTTTACAGATCTTTGACTAATTCTAGTGCCCACAATTGTGGAAAGAGGTTAATAGAGGTTAATGGACAAGACGAGCTTTAGAGGAAAGCCATAAGAACAATTGAAGGACTGGAAAATATACTTTAAACACAGATGTCCAGAATTCTGTATCTTGATCAAGTCCCAGCTTGCTACATATCTATATAATGTATATTTGTCTATAAATACCAGCCATACAGAACAAGACTAGAGTTACGGAGCCATTCAGTGTGACAGGCAGGAACCCAAAGGTAGACAAAATAAAAAGGCGCGAGGTTTTAATTACACAAGCTGTCAGATACTGGAGTAGGCTCTCAGGTTTTCTGGTAGTTCCTGTATCACTCAAAGTTTTTTAAAAAATATTAAGCTGTAATTATTTCCCTCTAAAAATGTGCTTGACTTCAAATGGGCATTAAAGAAAGCCCAGGGCTGATGTTTGGAGTTTGGTAAATATTTCACTTTCTGTAGAAGTTTCCACCTCTTTTTAAGCCATTGGCTCTAAAAGTGACTTCACCTGTAATCCTAAAAACTCCCTTTCTTCTTCCTCTTTCCCCTTGAGCCTGCCTGTTTCTGAGGTGGGTGCTGGCAGAAGAGCCGCGCTCCAGCTGGCTGGATGTGTCAGTGCAATCAAAGGAACCAACAGAAGAGTGATGTTTTTTGACATTTAATTGTACATCTCTTCCATTTCATAATGCTATTTTTATTACTTTTTTTCCAAAGACTTGGCCAAACATCTTGGAAAAGATTCTATAACTTGCTATGGGCTCTCACTATGAATTGCCCATAACTGGCCCTGGGTTCACAGCACCTGTCATATGTACCCCACCCTACTAAAAAGACCATAGGGTCAGGCATTGGACTTAATAGCCCAGATGCAGTCCATGTACCATGTACACAGCAAGCAGTGTTTCACAGAGATTTTGACAGAAAATGTTTTCTTTCTGTCCTCACACACACAAAAGAGAGCAAATTCTCCAGAACTATGTTTGCAGTCTCGTTAAATTGTTAAACAGGATTTTTAAAAACTAACTACTGCCATTCTCCTAGCTTTGAGATTAGTAATGTATCTAAATCCTCTTAGGATTTGTAAATCTATTAATCTTTCTAAGAAAGTATATCAAGCTGATTAAAAGACAGTTGAAGTGTTCTGTGTAAAACATTGCAATAAGACAAAAAACCCTCCGAAAAAATTATATGTATATATTCACATACTCAGACTGCTAGAGAAGACAGCTAATTCTGGTACACTGAATATTTTAGGAGATTATTTATCTCTAAATTTCCTTTTTCATCACAGCATTTTTGTTTGACTAGTTAAGATAAAACCTATCAGTCATGGAGGAGCAGAATGAAAACAGCTTTATTAAGAAGAACCCTCTGATAGTTCCCCTATTCCTGAAAGTTAAATTCTCTTGAAAAATTAATCACAGCGAATCTGGCAGAACTAATTTTAAAATGTGAGAACATGTGAGATACTCTGCTTGTAGCCTGGAGTGAGATGAGATCAATATGTTAAATTAAGTCTACATAATACCATACAGAAGAATTGGGGTAGGCAACA
The DNA here is from genome assembly GCA_028020825.1 of Podargus strigoides. Lineage (NCBI taxonomy): Eukaryota > Metazoa > Chordata > Aves > Caprimulgiformes > Podargidae > Podargus > Podargus strigoides. The sequence continues at coordinate 47,832,078 of CM051619.1, forward strand.
TTTATTCCCACTCAGAAGAGTAATTGCAATTTAGAGAGCAGTGAAGAGAGGTCTTGGTAAAAATATTACTGGCTAAAATTAATGACAGAAAACAACTGCACTGAACTCATTTATTGCCACACAGAAGTCCAGTATCAGCTGTATTCACTTTAAATCTTCTGAACAAAACCCAAACCAACAATAAAACCAAACCAGAGCTGTGAAATGTGAGTCAGCAAGCACATAAAAAAAAAAAAAAATCACCCGATGTAGAATCTAATCCCTAAAAAAGTCTTCCTATATTGACAAATAAAATAAACAAAGCTACAGAGATTTCGGGAAAAAATGACAAAATTAGTCACGAATCCTTAAAACACAATTTCATAAACAACCACCTAATACAAATTTTATAATTTAATACACACAAGCACACACAGAGTGCACAAATGTGCTATCTGAGCTTTCAAATCATCAAGGAGAAACTAATGGCTTGGATTATTTCTTTGTTGGGAGAGGAGAGAGCAAGCAGACTCATTATTATGTTCTTGCCTACTGCAATTTTACTTATATTACGCACATAGGCACTATTAATTGAGTGCAAGTGGCATTAAGCAGCAAAAATGCCAGCCAATGTAATTTGCATTGCTGCAGAAAGCAGCAGTGTTCAGGCCTCCAGGAATTTCTCTTGTATCAGCTGTCTTGATATTTTGATGCTTTAACTTCTTCCCAACTTTGATGTCTGGGCAAAGTTTCCAAGCTCCCTGTTCAGCTTCCTTTTCCTCCTTGGATCCAAGTTCTTTCAGCAAACTGGGGACTATGTGGTAATCTGTGCCCCACTGGTATTTAACAAATAAATTACACAGAATAAATCTATCCGGGCCCTGAATCCAAGTCTGTGCCCAGTGCAACATTGTGATGGAATTGCAGCATTATAGCTTAGACCAGATTTGGATCAGTACCAACAGGGCCAAAAATACACTTAACATAAGGCAACAGAGCACCACTAGGCAGAACTGTATGTACACTGCACTAGTTACCAACCCTTATACATAGGAGACCCTAAAAGGATGCTTATGACAATTTACAGTTACACAGTCAAAGCCAAAGACTTGAGAGGAGTTTTTAAGTGCGGTCAACAGATCTCCTTTTGCTTGGACATTCATTCTGTTAGTCAGCTGTGTTTGCTATTTTCAGATCACTGTAACTTGGTCATTATACTGATATGAAAAGTTTAAATGGAAGTCAATACAGAAAAGCAGAATTTCACCAGAGTCCTATATTGCTGGTGGATTGGTATTAAACAGCAATGACAGTGAAAGAGGAGGGCTACAATTATTTTCCTTTCATTAACTCAGAGGAAGAAGTTAATTAGATTTCAAAATCTACCTTTTCTCTAAAGGTCTGATATTTTTAGTAATAATACTCATTAAAAACCAATCCCTCTACGGTTTCTAGCAAGCAAGCCAACAGCCAACGTGCTGCCTCTTCATAGAGGACCATGCCAAGGTGGCTGTCGCTGCCTGTGCCACAAGTGCAGCATTCCCACAGCCTGCAGCCAGCTGCACCAGAACTCTTCAGCCTACAAAACTCTCTGCTGATGGTTTCATGGCAGTGACTTAGAAAAGCAAGTCTGCATACACCATGTCACAGTCCACATGCATGATATTTCTAGAGGATTTTGTACCCCAGAAGGCTTTAGAGGAGCTAAGCAAACCAAAACACAGGTGGGAAAAGTGAGCTACCTGACATCAGTTGCTTACTTTGCAAGAGACTTTTCTTTGGAACATGTTTTTTACAAGGCAAGGCAGATTTGTTGTGAGAGAAAGTTGGAATGTAAACACTGTCTTTAGAAGTAGCATCTGCTCCATTTGTTTTTAGCATATGCTCTCTTACCTTTTTGGAACATAACTCTTTCATTTACCATTGCAAAAAGACTCATGAAACTTTCCCATGCCTTTAAAATTCAAATATTCAAAATTTTTAAGATAACCATCAAAATCAGAACAATCTAATTTTTGTTTCCTCTTGATTGCTTTCATATTTTTTTCTACAGAAAAAAAAAAAAGGATATTTCTAATTTTTTTTAATCCTAGTCAATTTTGTAACAAAGAAAATGTTTGGGAACCCCTGGAATTTCTCACAAGATGAATAATCCAGCTCCTGCCTAGATGTAGTCATTACCAAACAGCACAGCCCTGGAGCATAGGCACAGGGGAGATGAAAGATTAAAAAATATGTTAGATATTCATGGTCTCAGCCTCCCTTTTAGATTAACTGATAATAACTGTGCTTTCGTGACCCAAAGCTTTGTCTGGATCCAACTGGATGTAAAGACAACACAGGTGACACAATATATCCAATCGTATATTTTCTATTTTTTAAAAAAAGGAAAAAAGAACCCAGCCCTAAAGTAACATGAATTTCTGTGCTCAGTGAAGTCAGTGAGAGCTTTGGCTTTCTTTTATTTTGGTGATGAATAACAATACAAAATGTTGCTCAACCCATAGTCTTTCTTTGAGGAACAGGGAAAATGGGAAGGAGTCAGGCAGCACGTGGGCTGAGATCCAAGGCAGCAAGACAGCAGGAGGCAGGGTTATTGCTCTCAGGTGAACAAAGCTTCCCTACCCCATACAAAGAAAATCAACACAGGAGGAGGGACAGGGCAAGGCAGAGTGCGCCAAGTAAAATTTAATCAATCCAACAGTTACAAAGAGCTAAACAAGGTACTTTATTTATCCAGGACCTGTCTTTCAGCCTATAAACCCTTCAAATCAGGGAGTGGTTGCATTGGGAAGCTGTGTAGTAGCAGGTGCTCCATCCATGTTACATTTATATCAGCTTTTCCAACTCTTCACATTTTCCTAGCACTACATCTAGCTACATGTTCATGGATAAAACTTACACATCACCAATGCCGCAGGAAGAGATTTCTTGTAGAGTAGCTCAGTCCTTTGGTGTTTGCAGGCTACTTGAAGCGGCCTGAAGGGGAAAATTAAAAAAAATTCCCTTTGCTTTATAAAATGTAGCTATTCCAGAGCTAGGAGCAATAATTTTTGCTCTCATGAGATCACTCTTCAGATAGCACAGTGAGACCTGGTAACTTATTGCCAAAAAGGTACTGATAAAGTATAGGTATTTCAGTGAAAAGCAACAAAACACATGTAATGTCCTAGAGGGGCTGATTTAACAGAAAAAGAAAGAAAAACCCTTAAGAACATATGAGCCAGAACTGGTAACACTCTCCAAATATTTGAGAAAGGAAAGAAATGTAATCTGGTATAATCAGGAAAACATGAAGGCAGGGAAATGGTGGTCATCAAGTCCATGCTAATACCTAGCACAAAAGCCTGGATAGCTCCTGAAATAATTCCCTTGTTTCCTCATGATGGGTCAAACAAGTTTTTCCCAAAGCCTAGGAGTGCCTTTCCTTTGTCTCTCAAGATTTTCCAATGGACCTGAAGGGCTCACAAACATCCTAAGGTGGGAGGCTGTCCCTTTACATACTTTTTTAATCTAAATCCCCATAAACATAGCTGACCTTTATCTCAGAGCCTGAGGGCACCACTTATAATGTCATGCTTATGAGACATCCACTCTTCCCAGCAACTTCAGCCTTGTGAAGAGTCTGAAAAGTCTGTTACATTTCTATCCTGCCTAATACCACTTTGATTGCCATGCTAATAAAAAGGTATATTATTGTGTCTGGAGATTTTGGGCCCGCCTTTCTATCAAAGTTATATTGGCTCTCTGCTATCTGTTAATCTCGTTAAGATAATTATCACTCAAATAGAGAAGTGGAAAGGAACAAAATAATCTTTGCCAACACTTAGGTCCTAGGAAGAGAGGTAAGTTTATTTACATACACAGAAACACACAAGCACGCAGCTCTGACTTACTCTGTTGGCATTTTCATAACATTTGATCATCTGGTTGCTAAGCTCACTGCCACATTACCTCTTGACATTTACATTTTATTTTCAGTTTATTGCTAAAGGTAGGAAATGAAGCACTCTCCCACTCTCTTAAATTATATTAACCTTGCTAATAATACTGCTAAAAGCCCCATTCAATTTTATTTAATGAACTTAGAATACCTGATAAATATTCAGACACTGCCAAGCAAACCTATTGTCTTTCCTGCCTGAAGAAGGCAGGATCTGTTGAGAGTATTTCCTCATTGGAGAGGAGGGTTGCTGAGGAATTCCCAGCTCTTCTAGTCTAGGTAGAAACTCACTGGAGCCTTCCAGAGGAGTTAAAAACCCAGAACAAGCCAAACCTCCAAGAGCCTCAAGTGGCAACATCAAAAAACTCAGCTCCTGTAATCTAAAAGAACTGGTAGGGCATTGTGCAACCGGGGAAGCCAAAGTGGAGGTCACCTCCCAGTAAACAGCAGAAGCAATTTGATGCAACGTACATCTGAGCACCTGACTGTGAGGGTGGCCTTCCTTGAGAAGGTAATTTATCAGACCGATGAGAGATCAGAAGTAAATTTTGCCAGACACATCATCTCTGATTGTTGGGTTGAGATTTTGACTCACTAGCAGCTGCAGTTTAAATCACTTCATAGCTGAAACATATGGCCTCCCGTGCCACAGCAAAACATGTGAAGCTTTATCTCATGTATAAAAGAGTGGGGCTCAGGCCCACTCACTGCCTAACTTCCAGACTCCCTAGTTAGGCATCCCACCCCCTGAGTCAATCCAGAGAAGTGCTGAGTTCTCCAACTCCTGCTGATTATAATAGCAACTGTGATTTTCCAGCCACTACTAGCAGTAAGAAAAACATTATAAAGATCTCAGAAGGGTCAGTCTGAGACAGGGCTGGAAAGTATCCTGAAGAATAATGAGTTTGCCTGTCCTCAGTTCCCCTTCAGTCTCTCTACACTGGTTTAGAGAGTCTCTCTACACAAACCGGCACACACTGTTTCAACCTCCCTTTTTATCTCTCACACAAATCCTCACAGTTCTGCATGTCCTGAGTAGCTGACCAAAGCCTGGACCCATCTTGCCCACCCTACCTCTCTCCCCCAACAATCTCCAGTTCCCAAAGCTCTGACTCCTGCCCTGTTTCCACAGGCAAGCCCCAGCCTAGGTGCAGCTGGGCAGGCAGGGAAAGCTCAGGAGCAACTCTCTTTCTTGTGGAGAAACAAGTTACCACCTGCCAGCTGCTCCACCATGACACACGCAGCAGCCCACGCACAGGCTCTTCTTTTGCATGGGAAAAAAATAGCTTACCTCTCCACATGAGAAGAAGCCATTGGGAAAAAGTTCTGAAGATGGAGCGTGCTCCCGGTGCAGCTGTGGCTTGTTGGTGCTGTGGCTGTGCCATGGGAGCTGGAGCATGAGGAACCACCAGGTCACAAGTGGTCCCTCAAATGGCCAGGACTGACCAGCCTGGAGGAGAGAAGGTTGGCAGAGGAGAATTGGGAGCACTAGCTGAAGCCAACAGCACAGAGACAAGGATTTGTCTGGGTGGGTGAAAAATTCTGGAAGAAAATATTCACTTATTTTCCAAAATAATTTGTGTCCTCCTGAAGAACAATTTATTTTTCTGATAAAAAATAACATCACTTCTATTCAATGATAGCATGCCTTGCTTAGAGTTTCTCTGGGATGGCTCTTCCAGCTTCACAATTTAGAAACAGCTTAAGTTGTGAAGAGACCTTGAAAAGTAGAGCAACAGGCCTGTGTTTGGTGGCTCGCACTGTGGCAGAGTGAGCCACTGCAATCAGCATGAGTAGCCAGGGAGGTCGCTCTGATATCATTTAGATATACACATCACCCTCTGGGTTTGGCCCGTACTGTCTAAAGGGATGTGGCATTTGCAGGTTTCAGCAGGTAGACTTGCAGATCTCACTCAATGTTAAGCGTTGCAGTGACCTGAAAATTGTCACATCATTTCTCCTACTCATGTTGTGCAACGTACAAGCACAGCGTGAAGCACTGCTGTGAGCTGCATACCCTGCAGAGTATGGTACTGAAGAGGTGCTGCAGCCTTTCTGATTTTCCCTGTAGTTCATGTGAATAACAACTATGGCTTAACAACCAATTTAAAAGTAGTTTATTGAACGAATAAACATTGCATCACTTACTAAACTGCCAGAAACGTCTGTATGTTCATAAATGAGGCGATGTCTGGATCTCTAATTTTCTCTCTTGTAATTTTAACAAAAATAACATTTTTCTAGACCGTAGATTTAATTCTCCTTCTTTATTACATGAAGCAGTTCCATTGTTTGGGAAGGGACAGTAGACAATCAGCTGCAGTTTCTGTCTGTATGCAGATGTTTGGTAATACTTGAATGTACAATTCTGATTATTTAGGAGCTAATTGTCCAATATGTATTGCAATTAATCCTCATAAATACTAGACTTTAAGAAAAAAAAGAAATAGCATAAATAAAGTTCCAGTCTCAGTGTATATCTATAACTTTGCCATTGTCGATGTCAAAAGCTGGTACCTGCAAATTTTCTGTCAAAAGAAAGAAACTAAACGTGCACAGTCCATTTTTTTTCCCCAAAAATTTCTCTTTCATGTAGCCTGACATACAGGTTGCAGATGTGACAGCCATTCAGCTAGCTTCTCCCTTCCATCTAAGGCTCTCTAAATATCACTTGATAATACTGCATTCGTTGGACTGTTGGGTTTCAGGGAAAAGAGGCTTTTTTCCTGATTTTTCTACATTTCTGCCTAGTTGGATCTGCATGCCAGTAAAAAACAACAAAAAAATCAAATTAAACCCCTGAAGAACTGTGAAGAAGAAGCTGTGCTTGGGTCACAGAAATCCAAGGGCTTGAACACAGTTGTGTGGTGCCCAGTTCTCATCAAGAGGTGACATTTGCCAGGCCTGTCCAGACTGTGGTTTGCTAAACGTAGCAAGCATACTGATCCATACAACAGTAACTCAACTTCTTTCTGGTAAATGTTTAATCTGAGAAGAATGTACTCTATTGTACAAAAGCAGGTACAGAATACCTCCCCTACGCTCCCACAAATTTCACCACTCCAATTACCACATTGAAAAGGCATTGTAGCACTGGACTGTGCCTTAGTTCACCCACGGTGATGAGACACAATTTAAATATATGAAAAGGGAGTGCGTCTAGCACCTGTTTGAAGAAAGAAAATAATAAATAATTAGGGGAGAAAGCAAAACTTCACTGAAGCCAGGAAGTTTAGCTCCACATATACTCACTCCTGAGGCAAAAGTTTTCTAATTAAACATTTTATCATGGGAATGCATTGCCAGCTGCCAGTTGGAGGGAGGAGAGAGCCCCTGTGCGTTCAGTGGGCTCTCACTAGTCTCCTGCCTTCCCTCACCACATCCCAAAACAATCCAGGGTGGTGGGTGTAGGGGCTCCCGGGAGCAGAACTCCAGCACACACACAAGACCCATTGTCAAATCGAAAGCGATACCACTTTCACAACAACTTTTGCCCAGTGGTTGCCCATGGGCAACTTGGAAACTAATGTTTTTCTAAATTAATGTCTCATTTCACTTGCAAGGTCATATATTCTCAATAGAAATATTTTATGCTTACACCAGAGGAACACCAAGCGCATTATGGGAAGGGATAGTTTCCTTCATTTCCACACTGCCTCCATCTCAAGGCTGGAAATATACTGTGTGAGCATCACACCACAGCAGTTAGGTCACCATCTAGAGGCTTTAATTTGACCATAACTGAGTTGTGGCACAATGTAAATGAGATCCAGCATTCCTGGGATGTCCCAAACTGTGGCTCCAGAGCAGAAGTAGTTTTTAACCTTTGTCTCACCTAGTTCAGACAGGCACAATATTAATCTGAAGAGCAAGAATTTAGCAGAAGTCAAGTAAATATTTTGTTAATAAAGTTTTTGCATTATCCTTGATTTTGCTTTATCCAAGTTATCCCACTTCTTCCTCGTCTTTCAGTTCCCTGTGATAACAGAGAGGGATAGGCTGAGATAAACTGAGAAGAGCCAGCAGTGTCTCTCATGTAACCTAGCATACCTGAATTTGACATCAGTGTTATTACAAGCACGCTGAAGAGTTCAAGCTCATGTTTCACATGACAGAAGAAAGAAATTGCATTAAGAGAACTGTTAGTTATAAGAGAGCAAACCTTGCAGTCATTCTACATGTTTTCAGGCACTGAAATAGCATTTCTGGCTAGCAACAAAACACCACCCTAGGAAGGCAGCAGGAGACAGTTACTTCTCTTATAAAGGGGTAAGGGCCTACAGTTTTAAGTGGGGTAATCACACCTGTGGAACAGTTTTCAGAGGAGAACAAAAATGAAAGTGAACCCATAAGTGCACTCACAGCTGGACTTCTCATTACAAAAGCAGAAGCCAGAGTGCTTGCTGACTTCTCATGATAGAGAGTTACAGGAAGCAGAGGCAACAGATATCCTGAAGAGCACCACTGTGTATAGCACAGGAATGATGGCAAAATACAGACCTCCTGAATGCCACCAGCTCCTCATTGTCACCACATCTCCTGGTCAGCATGAATTGTCCCACTACCTGCCCACCACCTGCACCTTAAAGCTGCATATCATGTCGCAAGCTTTATCAAACCATGTTGCCTCTCCCAGTGTCTCCAAGACATCACCTCCTTTTCTAGGCGCTAAAACTCTCTCCCAGGGAGAGTTTCTATGCATGAAAACTCTTTCTCACATGTAGTCACTCACTCTGCCTGCATCTCAATGGGGCCCCCCTCTTTCACATGAACTATGAACATCTGAGCCACTGGAGCAGCCCATGTGAAGTAGCCCATGAAGATTCTCACTTTTCACTTATCAAGAGTTTACCTTATATTTCCAATGCTACCCTTATCTACCTCTACAATTTCAAATACTTTCTTTGCCACCCTGCTGGCTTTCATGTTGGGGGCAGAAACTCCTAGAATTCTCCTTCCTTCTTTGTCAAGGGGTCCTTTGTCACAGAGACTGCTGAGCGCTCACATCGACTGTCATAGTGCGGGCACTGTTGTCTATGAAGCTGTCTGCCTGGCATCCTTCTACTCCCCATTACCACTGGTCTAAGGACCTCTGTGCAGCAGGTAGCACAGAGTGGTACCGGGACAGGATCAAGCCACACTGCCCCAACAGTGGTAACAACAAAAGCAGCAGGTGACAAACTTTTCTCTAGAGCACACATGAAAAATAAAGTGTGAGGTTCATGAAGGCATTCTCAGAAAATCCAAGGTAACGCCTCAAGCCCCATTGCATCATCTCTCAAACTCGATCCACTTTCAAAGGCATATAAATAAAACAGAAGGGCAGCAACAGTGCTTTTGCTTTCCTAATACCATCCACCAGAGCATCTCAAGGCAGCTGCTTCAGAAACACAAGTTGCTTTCCATGTATTGCCAAAGGAAAGATTATCATCCCCAGCTTGATTCTGACATAAACCCCATCCAAACCAGCTTGGATGTGCTCAGCTTGGTGAGATAGGTAGACTGAATAACCACCAGCAGAAAGGCAAATGTCATAGCTGCCTTAACCAATTCACTACAAATTGGGTATCTGCTGGGCTAAGATTTTTCTCTGTTTGAGTAAACCAACACAAATTAGAGAATATTGATACTGTAGATTCTCATAAAGTGTTCAAGTGCCCCCAGCTCATTCCGCCATATGTAATCAGTCACCTAAAATCACATGCTATTGCTTATTTCTCTGGGCTAAATAAAACAAGTTACAAATTTAGTTTGCAGATGAATACCTGTATGCATATGAAGATCAGTCATTCCTCACATTCTGCTGTGAATAAAACAACTGGATAATAAGTAAGCAGGGTCAAATCTGAACCTGTTTGGAATTCCAGAGAATTAATTACCATTTGGGGGTATTAGCCTGCTTCTGTCAGAGACTGTTCTAATATGCTCTAGAGATAAGAAGCAATCAAAATATGGTATAGTTATGAAACTGAAAGCCTTTCTGTCATCAAGTGGCAATGAAAAGGGAAAAGCAGGTACCAGGGAAATCCTTGGTCATCCTATTCATTACTGATTCCCAGGCACACATTTACCTGCATTTTGTAGATATGCATTTTAGACTGGACTTCAGACACGACCCTCACTTTGGGAAACCACCAGTATTCCCAGTTCCCAAATAGTTCTCTGCTGTGCTTTGACCTTGGCATTTTGCTTCCCTCTACCTCGTTTTTATTTTCTTTCCTAGAAAGAGAAGACAACAAAGGCTCTTAAATCCAGTTCCCATTTCCTGCAGGGTATGATATCATGTCATACTCTTCTGTAAGATGTCCAGACTCCATCACAGAACTAGTAACAATTTCTGTCCTCACTGCTCCTGTTGAAGAGTCATCCCAGAATCATCCTCAGTTAGAAACTTAGAGTCCTATCCTTAGTCTATTCACTGAATAAGTGTTTAAAATGTATTGCTGTTTATAAATGAATGCTTACTGATTATAAATAATCAAATCTACTTATGATTAGTTTACTCCTCTGATACTTGTCTCAGCCTTGCCCTGGATCTCCTTTACACCAAAGTTTACAGTGCATGGTGTGCACTGATAGTCATCTCCACTGCTATTTCACTGGGATCTTGCGACCCCTTTTCATGTTACAGACTCTCTAGTTGTTCTCTTCACCCTTTTTTGACAACTGCTCCACTTGAATTCATGCTTCTGAGCAGCCAGAATTTCAGATGCTATGCAAAGGAGGCATTGCAAGTACTTCTACAACAATATTAATATTTTCTACATGAAAGTGAAAATGCTCCATCTGACAAATTTGGGATGCCCTTCCTCTTTCTTTCATAACTGTACTGCACAGACAACCAATCTTATTCTTCCTTTCATTTTGTACAGCCCTATCCTATAGCATAAACTGGTATTAGCAGTCACCGTTCATGAATTTTACCACATTCTACTAGATTTCATTGCATTTCTATTTCTTTAATTTTTACCATCATCTAATATTTTCTTCAAGACATTCTCATTCTCCTTCACATTACCAGTACTTCTAACTTCATAACACAAACAAGTTTCATTAGCACATTCCTAATTTTATGCCAGGGTGAAAGCTTAACTTCTTTTGTCTCCCCGCTACTTGTACGGCTGTAGGATCCTTCATGGTTTATTTTTAATATCCTTTGCAAGTCTCGGCTTGATTTTCATCAAGTCTCAGTTCATCGCTCTACTTTTGAACTTGCAAAATGGAACTTCTCTTTGCTGAGCAGCCATTGCTTCACTCCTCAAAAGCTCCCCACCTTCTGCCTGGGGGTTTGAGGTTGTTTGGGCTTTTTTTAAAGAGATGTTCAGTTTGGTCTGGCAACTTTCATGGTTAGCCTTTTTCTTTTCATGAACTCTACATAACTTTGGACCTTTGATGGGAATTACATGTCTTCTTCATATGCATCATGTCTTCCCTTCTTCACCACCACCCCTCCCCTTTTTTGTTTTTGTGATTGTCTATATTTCAAGATCAATCTACTCCACTAGATTATATCTTTTTCTTTCTTGGATGGCCACCCTCCTTATTAAACTGTCCATGCTCTAGGTAGTCTTGTTGGTCAAATTTTGAGCAGTCTTTGCAACTGCATTTCCCTTTCCTTCAGAATACCTACACATCTCCATCTGAACTCCACCCTTGCCTTCAGCATCAACCCTAATCCTCTGATCTTCCTTTTTAAGACATGCAGAAGGCTGAATTTTATCAGTAAGTAGATCTTGTCAGAGACTCACTCTAAGGTAGTACACAAGGCAGAACTACTGCTTACAGAAGTACCTTTGACTGCTCTTGGTCACTGCCTCCCTGTAGCCATTACAGTCTTCTCAGCCTCTAGCCTTAAAAAAGGAGAGGACAGAAATCCCACCAGACTCACCTAGATTCCCCTATTCCTCTCTCACCATAGGTGCAGACAAAAAAAAAATTAGTGGCTTACTTATCAGAGAGTGCATCATATTACAGAAACCTAGTAAGAAACACTGTCCCAGGCTTCCCTGATCGCTGACACATGAGCCAGGCGCAAAGAATGTGTAAGCATTACCTTCCCTCCCTGCAGCCAAAAGGACACTGCCACCTTTGGAGTCATTTCTGTAACCATCTTCTACGTGAAGTCTTCTTCAGGCTCGGCTTTCAGGCAACAAGAACATTGCCAGTGCAAACAGGGACAGTTTTAAGAACCAGATCAAAAAGTCATTACCTCTTGTAGTGTCTTTCTTGTTTAATACTAGGAAAAAAACACCAAACGCCAAAAAAACCAAAACAACTAACCCCTCGAAATTTTAATAATAGTTTTTATTCCCACCTTTCAGAATGTGCTTTTTTTGGACATTTTCACAGGCAGCAGCTTCATTTTCTTTGGTTTTAAATTGACAGCCAAGACGGAATGAAAATTCCTGGTTCAGAAATCCTGATCCTAAGCTGTGCTGCAGGTGATGTTTGGCACCCTGACAACTAGCAAGATGGCCATGAATGTACTGCCTCATTTCAGCTAGTCACCCTCTCTTCTTTGGAGGAGTCACTAACATCTTTAGTCATCAAAAGATGTCTGCTGGCCACAGCAATGCATTTGTGTTTAGGATTCTTGTTTCCTACCTGAAAGCCCCTTTAAAACACTGTTCACAGTAGGCTGAACTAGAACTGCAGAGCTTTTGAAGGTGTTTGAGATGCAGCATCCAAGTCACAGCTGCAACCTCATTTGCCACCAAAACTGGTGTGTCCACCTGCCCCAGGCACCCGGATCTCTTCTTCCTCATTACAACTGGCTTAGAATTATTTTCACCCCCGCATGACTACAGACAGCGAAATACCATGCACCTTTTCGGTGCCTTCAGTTCATAATTATGAAAAAGTGGATCTCTTTGAAACTTGAAGGCTGGGAAGGAATGACACAATCATCTTATTTAACTTCCAGAGTGTTCTCACACTAAATACTTCCACCCCTAGACTTCTCTATTGAGCATGTTAACTTGTATTTAATACCCTGTATAATACCTTTCAGCCAGACCTCAACATTTGGGCTCAAAGACACTTCCCTTGGTGCTCTGCTAATAACTTTCTCCTTTAACTTTCCTCAGCAGCTCAGATCTAATACAATATGCCATTCTTACATAATTTTTGTCTCCCCTCCCAAATTTTTTACCATGAAAATTTAATTCAAGTAGAAGATGGGTACTGACAGTGGAATTCAATTTTAAGTATGAGCAGTATTCCCTTCCCTCTTATTTTTTCCATTTACTTTTCTGAATAGTGCTTTTCACAAAATATGGAGACCTATTTCTGTTTGAGACTGATGGCCTGTTCGTTCCAGGCACACTTACTTTTATCTGCTTTGTAGCACTCAAGCCATCATATTCTCTGTCTGCCTTACGAGTTCTTCAGCCTGGAAGACTGACAGTACTCATCTGTCAAATCTTGCTCCAAGTAGTCACCACCCTTCTCATCCAGATATGAGAAAAAAAATACAAAAACAAACCAACAAGCAAACCTCCAGATTTTTGCATATCAAAATAAATCTTCAGTTCCATTCTTCCTTTTCAAATTCCATTTTCAGTCCTTAATTAAATCAGTGGAGGAAATGGACTCTCCCCCTCTGGACGGATGAGAGGGAGGGCAAATGGAAGAGGTGAATGTCTGCTCTCTTTCAGTAGTACTTAAAGAGATTCCAGCTAGAGTCATTACACAATAGCAAAAGGCACTTAGTTCTTCAGATGCTGACTGTTTTGCAGACATTTTGATTACATTAGGTAAACATAGCAGGTCTGTACCATAGCACTGGAATTGCAAGTTTACTCTGTTTTAGCAGCAGGCTGCTAACTAAGGTCCTGAAAGAAGCAGCAATAATATTTCAACTATATTGCTGGAAAGATATTTGTTATGCAGACATTCCAAAGTAGTAGTGGTAGGAGTCTGGTTTACAGACACCATTTGGGATAATACATGCTGAAGCAATGCTGTCAACATCTTACTCCTTGCAGAGAGGTTGAGTAAAAGGTTTTAGCCATTTCTATGGGGCAGTAAAAGGATTTTCTTTCCAATGAAGAAAGTTCCATTAGCTCTTTGTAGAACCTGTGGTGTCTCAGTCTTTCATAGTGCCTCCCTTAACCTCCTGCTGCACACTGTGGGTATATTGACAACCAGGGTAACACCAAGTTGTTTGGAGATTAATTCACTGACAAAGAAAATGCAGTGTAAGGATGGCAAACAGAAAACTCATTCCATGGTTACTGGTAGCTACAACAAGGTTTTTCTATGCACACTCATGTGTTCAAGTTATCCACAGACACGCCCCTCCCCCCCAGGTGCCCCTTCCTTTGTCATCTTGAAATGCCAGCATGAAAAACAAAGTTTGCTCAGTCAAGCCCTTGCAGGCATCTCCATGGAGCACAACCAGGCAGCGCTGAATTGAGGCATGAAGTCTAGTACCAAATCAGGCCTTTGCTCAGAGTCCTGTACTGCAGAGAGCAAAAAAAAAATCTTCAATTCCTTCAGACTTTTCAGGTGGATGCCAGGGTCTTTGGTTCTCCCTGGGATGTTCAGCAATTTATGGAGCATGCTCCACTGTCCCTTTGAGGAGGACACTGGGTGAGGACAAGTGTGCCACACTGCCTCCCAAGAAAAGTAGTTCTGTGTCCTGAGCCTTGGAAGGAGCCTGGGAACTGGTGTACAGTCCCAGGGCTGGAAATAGCTGTGCTGGGGATAGCCCAGGCAGCCAAATGTCCCACCACAATTCTGTCAGCAGTCACACATTGGCATGAGAATTACATGCATGCAGCACTTTGAACACACACAGCATTTTTTTACAGTATCTGTAGGCTTTGATAAAAATAAAATAAAAAACAAAACACGAACACTTAGAGAAAGATTTTTGCAGATAGTCAACTGTGTTAAAATGAGGGCCAGGCTGATTCTTGTAAAAAGGTTTAATCACAAGCTTTGGAGCTGAGGTCTTTGCTCCTTTCTGCTCCCAGCCTGAATGGTCTGGTCTCTCCTACCTTCACCAAAGTGCAGCTTTCTTTTTCTTAGCCTGGCATGGAAAATGCTCTTTTCAGTGGGCAACTATCCTGTGTGGTTTTCTAGTCATGGAAAAGCCTGTTCTGGTCATTCAAGACAACTAACCTGTATAGACATACATTTTCTTGATGTTCAGATTTCACCTGCTCTCTTTCTTCCTTTTTAGTTCACATTACCCTTTCCAGTTTTCCTTCTTCTCTTCCAGTCCCCATCCTTAGTGAGAGAGTGACTCAAACTTTTGAATCTATCTTCTTAAGCCAAGGTGCTCAGAAACAGGCACACTGGACTTTCCTTCCTTACTTTACTTTAAATGAGTAACTACTTTCTAGCGCACTGAACTTCCAGAGAGAAAGAGATTAGTCAGCAATGTGCAGAAGAGCTTGTTTCCCTTCTTGCAGCAGAGCACTCCCAGGCAGGTAGATGAAACATATGCATCACCATCCTGCCCTGAAATACTTTCATCAGCCCGTTCCCAAGGCACTATTTGCATAAGAGCAATCTACAGGACAGCTGCCCAAACAATCTTGCCTCTGCATCAGAAATATAATTTAATTTTTTCTCAAATGAGCAAAGCACCTTTATGTGCTAAACCATTTTCAAGTGGGAGGTATCCCAATAAAACATTAAAGGTATTTTAATAGGAGGGCAGCCCACTAGAATTTTAACTACTATCTACAGAGCAAAGTGTATGCAGAGAAGCAAAATATACAGAAGCACAGGGTAAAATATTCATTCATCTTTTTAAGCAGCGCCTGTGTCAGAGAGACCTGGAAACCTCACCCAACCTGCTCTTGTGATAATAGACTAAAAAATAAGAAGCAAAGAAATCACCCACAAAACATCATCAAGAGACTTAAATAAAACATTATGCATAAAAAGAAGTACTGCTATACATTTTCATCTTATTTGTTTCTTTTAACTGTCCCTCCCCATTAGCTGTTTCTTTGGCCGCCTCCCACACCTCCTTTTAGCTGTGCAGGAACAAACCCTGGGCAGCACAGTAAATGCTTCCTGCATGTCCTTCATTACAACAGAGATCAGAAGCTGGCCCCAGAGTGCCAGCCAGACTTAAAGACACTCGCTGTGGTTAAGGGGGGAGGAATTTGTAACACCCTGATATAGCCAGTGCTCTTTGGAACTAAGGGCATGTAGACACACAAATGCAGGGCAGAATGAAACTAGCAGGGGAAATACCCCTTCTGACATTTTCTAACAGTCAAATACCTGTCTCAGCGCCCTGCGTACAGCCTTGGTAATATTTATAAAGGATAAACTGGGGCATTCTCTCTGTCATCTGCTAGGGTACAATTTTTGAAATGACCGCAGTGATCAAACAAAACATTAGTGGGGCCAAACTAAGTCCAACACCAAATACTTCCTCAGTCTTCCCACAATTTATTTATCCTGTTTGCAGCCAAGGAAACTTTAAAGTTTATTCTTGCTCATGCTTTTGGATGGCTACCCTGCATCACCAGTGGCGATTTGAAAACTTGATGTTATTTCCTGCAGTTCAGACCTTGAACTGCATGAACAATCCATAGTTGTGATGTTATTTTTCTTATTTCAAACTAAGATGTGTGTGAACAAGACATTTTTCCTTTGTGTGAAAATGTCAAGACTGATGTCTACTCCATGTGAAATATTTCAAACCATTTCAGCTCAATAACTGTACAACAAAGGTTATCCTTTTGCATATTCCCAGATACTTTAGCTGGCTGAACATTTTTTTCTCTGAGCTGCAAAATTCAGGACGTGTAAGAATTATCTGTAGTGACACATGAGTAACATCTGCCTTTATTAACAGAAGTATTAAATTTCTCGTAACTGCCCTTCCACGACACCTAGTAATTTCTCTTGGTGCAGTAATGTATATTAACTTGCACAGAGCACAGCTCTACCTCGCCCCTAGCTGAACCACCCCAGCATATGAACAAAGAATTAACGCTTTCTGCTTTCTCCTCTTACTATCAAGATCAAGTGAAACATTACTCTGCATTTCAAAACAGTGCCAGTGCCTGGTTTTGCACATTTTCCTGGAGAATTTATTTTAAAAGAGCTTTTCAATTCTGATTTTTTTTTCTCTTTCCTATGCCCAGTGATGGCCACAGCTATGCGCGAGGCAGGGCATTGCAGCAGCCCTACCTGTCCCCTGGCAGCCCTCCCCATGGCATCCTCCGTACCAAGCTAGCCTCCTTCCCACCACAGCGAACAAAGGCACGATTGTGCCCACACTGAGCAGGGCTTGTTTTCGAGCCATTGGTCTCCTGGGGAATGCACCCAGTCCCACCCTGCTCCTGACACACCTGCACTCAAGACACGCACAACTGATTTCCCTCCCTGAATCCCCAGGGCCTCCCACCACAGGGTAACGGCAACTTCTTGGAAACTGGCGGCTGCCCAGTGGGGTATAGGCTGCCCTGGATCCAGGTGATTTGTCTGCATGCCTGAAAACACAGGCTATGATTTTGGGCTTGTAAGCACATCACATTCCTTTGGCAAGCTGTAACACCCGTGCCAAAGCACAGCAGGGTAAATACAGGAAAAGCAATGACTGAGTATCATCTTGAATAATCATATTGCTTTTCTAAATATTAGCACCTCTATATATGTCTAGGAATGAGAGGCTTTTCTCTTTTTTAAATGTTTCCTTATTCCGTATTATTTTTCACTGATGATAAACTTACTTGCAAGCAGTCTGACAAGCAGCCTGTCAATGCAGCTTCAGCCTCCCATTTGCACCACAGAGAAGACAGCAGTGTGCTCGAGCACCAACAACACTTTTTCTGATGAAACGTAACTGTTGGAGCACTTTAGCTGAGGACAGACTCTGATACAACCCTGTGTATTCACACAAGCTGGTTGAAACCCAGTATCTCTGGGCACAGCAGGTGTTTCTTTGCTCCTTGCTCTCTGTTTCTAGCTACTGCTTAAATGCTTTCTCTCTTGCATACATTTTCTTAGAACATATTTCCAATTTTGCTGGTTTCTGTGCCTTTCTCTCACCTGCTGTTTGCTCACTGAAGAGAGCTATGTGCAAACAGTTAAACAATATCCTGGGAAATCTCACCAAAGCTCCAGGCTTTCAACTCCTCTGCAAGCAGTTCAAATCCACAGCTCATGTATTGAACAAGACTTTTTTTCCTCCCTTTTTTCAGTCTGCCTAGCTCTGTGTTTGTTACATTTACTCATAACAGAAGGGGAGCCATTTCACTCACCAGTTCCAGTCAGTTTAACCCAACCCATAATACCATTGTTGTAGTCAGCTTGCTGAGAGCTGGAAAAATTAGACATACCTGTTTGTAATGAATGCTGGTAATTACACAACACACAAACAACAAAGCAGTCTGCTAGATCCAATCACTCCCTCAATTTGAAGACATTAACATTGATAATTGCATACTGTAGAAGCTCCGAGGCACGAAACAAGATTGCCTCCTCCATACTCATCATAAGAGACAGTAATAGAGCAGAGGAACTTACATCCTAGGAGGAGAAATATATATGACATCTCTTCTAAAGATGAGGAATGGGATACAGAAATAATCATTGAGCCAAAGACATATTAAAGACTGTGTGGGGTAGAGCTGGAACTGGGTTACTATAAATACTTGCCAGTAGCTTTGGCTCTAAGCCATCTTTGTAAGACAAATTCTGGGACAAAACTGGAAGTTTTTCTGAGGATGTCCAGGATCCACAAATTCCATCTCTATGTGTAATTCCTTCTGAAAACCAATTTCTTATTTCACAGTCTACTACAGATGAATCTACAAGCATAATTGAACTTTTATATCTGTCTGTCCATGTGGTGAAAGTGAAATATTTTTAGCCTTTATAGGGGAGGACACATCATAGACAGTGGCATTTACATCCAGATGCTCCATTTTTGTTAGCATGTAATGCAACATCTTAAATAAGCTTATTTCTGTGTTCCTGATTTTCTGTTAATAGTGGTGCCTGAAAATGTGATTCACAAAAAGATGCTTTTTGAGCTAGGTTCCTATACGTGGGAGAACAAAGCCACGACCTTCCAAACCTTACCAACACTGCCACTTTTTTTCCCCCCAGTACTGAGCAAGTGTTGTATTTGCAGTAGACCAGAACATGATAATTCTCCCATCCAGCATTTAATTTGATTATCACCTTCATTTCCAGAAGACTGTATTTTATCCACCCCACTTACCTATATAATATAAAAATAATATAATCTACACAAATGCAGGTATCTTTTAAAACAATCACTGCTTTCCACACCCACCACCTGCAGCAGGATGAGGTGTCACTTGCCCTGCATATCACATCATTTACAATTACCAATATGCATCAACATACTTGCAAGACAGCAGCACACTAAAAGCCTGATCTTACCATCACTGATGATGGAGGCTGGAGAATATAGAAACAGAGCTGTAATACAGACCTGACTTCAGCACTCATTTTACTCACTGCCTTGGAAAAATCCCATGTGCTTTAGATCCCTTGTTAGTCCGCCTGCCCCACCCGCATAAATTCCCAGTATGGTCTCTAGAGGTGTGCAGAGAGGGTTTTATAGAATCATAGAATGGTTTGAGTTGGAAGGGACCTTAAAGATCACCTAGTTCCAACCCCCCTGCCATGGGCAGGGACACCTCCCACTAGACCAGGTTGCTCAAAGCCCCATCCAACCTGGCCTTGAACACTGCCAGGGAGGGGGCAGCCACAACTTCCCTGGGCAACCTGTTCCAGTGTCTCACCACCCTCACAGTCAAGAATTTCTTCCTAATGTCTAATCTAAATCTACTCTCTTTCAGTTTAAAACTGTTGCCCCTCGTCCTATCACTACAAGCCCTTATAAAAAGTCCCTCCCCAGCTTTCTTGTAGGTCCCTTCAGGTACTGGAAGGCCACTATCAGGTCTCCCCAGAGCCTTCTCCAGCCTGAAAACCCCCAACTCTCTCAGCCTGTCTTCACAGGAGAGGTGCTCCAGCCCTCTGATCATCTCTGTGGCCCTTCTCTGGACTTGTATATGAAGCTGCTCCTTTCTGCTATGAGCGAACTGATCGGAAGTGCCAGGTGTCTCCAGCGCCTCGCACTAACTACAGTAAGTGTCTGGGAAATTTTCAAGTGCAGTACAGAGATGCCTTGCAGTGCAAGAAGCAGACAGACTGGATTATTCTCTGAGCCTTAGGCTTTAGGCACCTAAGTCTCAATTTAAGCAGGATAGATTCCGCACAGAGCTAACACCTTATTAAGCGTTCATATTCCTTTTTCAGGCCTTTCACAGCTCCTCCTCTATCAGCTCTCACCACTTAAGTACCTCTGCTCCTGGCACAATGGCACCAAAAACATAGACCTGGTCAGAACATTGTCAGAGTGGTATTTAGTCAAATATCCCAAATGAAACATCTCAGAGGAACATGAACATTTCAACACTGTTTCACTTGTGACCAAAATGAAAACCCCCAAATGGATACCTGAAGTCTCTTATCTCAAACTAGGCATTTCAAGGCAGCTCTGTTTCACAAAGGCATTTGAAAGAGGCTGCTTTGTATTTTGTTCCTGCAAAAGATACAGAGAGATTTCAAAACCTCAAGAACTTTCCATGGGATGGAATGGCTGTTCCTCATCCAGTTCTGCTCTAGCACTTCACAGGAGCAGATGCAATCAGGTAGATGTGTTCATGTCAACCACAGTCATTCAAAAAAGAGTGACTGGAAGCATGGTGCACATTCTCCTTGTTTTCCTTCAAAAAACTGCAATAAAATAAGGTAAGAATTTTGCCTAATTCTTCTACAAAGCCAAAAGAAAAAAATAATACTCACTGTATTAAAACATATTTCATTATTACGAAGTGTCTGGGAATCTCTTGTATCAATTTCTCTTCCGACACATGTCCAATTAGTCTTTAAATAGTTTACTTCAGGTTTTTATATGAGGAACAATCTATCTTGGCTTATGTCTTTTTAAAAGACACTTAGTAGGCATTTTGTGCAAGTAATTATTTAAGTCGCAATAGAAGAAAAAAGAAGGCTACCTTCTAACTCCATTACTGTACATTAATATATCTTTCCTTACATTTACAGTTTTCTTTATGGTCAATCTAGTTCACACAATTTAGTCTCTTATTGGCTGTGAGAATATCTCACAGTCCCTCCATTGCCTGATGATTCCCACCACTTTAGGTGTCTGTTTTACCAATCACAAGAACCACAAACTATTCTGAAAAATAAATTATTTGCCTTGGAAACTGATAGGATTAGAATCAAAAGTGTGAATAAGATTGAGAAAATGTTGCCTTTGCATGATGTGCACTCTCAGGAGCAAATAAAGAATTTCCACTTCCTATCTACCTTTTGGCCTTTTATATTTTTTCAGTGTAATTTGCATTTGAAATCAGGACAGAGTGTAGGTTGATGCCGCATTTTTTTCCTTTCAAACAGACCTCATGTTATTCTTCTGCCAGATGGGCCCTTGTGTTACTCTCCCAGTTCCTCATTACATTGCAGCCAGTTCATACGGACATATGAAATTACTGTCAAGATAATGAAAGTGTTTCATTTCAGGTCTCCTGAACTTATTTCATCGACTGAGTCATCAATAGCTTTGTGCTTGCTTGTATCCAAGTGACCCTCTAATGGGAATGAATGACATGATTATTTCAGCCCAAAAGGGTGAAGCTAGATTCCAAGAGAAAATTATTTATAGTTTCAAGTCAAAGATGATGCAAAAATAGGTTATTTTGTATCTCATATATTGTTGATTTATCGTAAAAAGATTTTCCACTTGAAGTAGTGAGTTGTATTTTGGATTGAGGATAGGGAAATTGAGCAGAAGGAATTGACAAGAAATGACTTTATCAAAACAATTTAAGCCAAATAATTTTCCTTGAGAAAAAAGGAAGGTCAGACTTAAATGGACTGGAACAATTTGATGGCCTCTTCCTTCCTCTCTAGATCTTGTGTGTGTGAAGTCCTCTTTGGGTAGCAAAGATGTAGGACAGCATTTCTGGAAAAGCTTTCTCTTTGTTCTGACGCTGATGTTCTGGAGTCTCAGTTCCTGTTATCAGATGCCTGCATGTACTCCAGCATGGGTGCAGGGAGAGGGACCTCCTGTAGTTCAGTAACACCATAGCCAAGCTGAGAGCATCCACCAACAGAAGGGAATGATGCAGCTCAGGCACTGCTAGAACAGGCCAGAGAGGCTTCTGAGCCTGCCGAGCACACGCAGATCAAGCCACAGCAATGGCTCCCACACTTGTTGGTGCTCCAGCCCCACATCTGGAGCTGCCCCAGCTGGGACCACTGCAGAAGTATTCTGGAATGATGTCTACATCCTCCTGCATATTTAATTACATGTGCGCAACCAAAAGGGATTACTGTGAATGATGCTCAGCAAATGTCTGAGAAGAGCTGTCAGATAAAGGCTTCATCAATTTTAGTATCCTCAAACAATTTGCATTAAAACAAAGAAATAGATGGATGTCACTGATTGAATTAATCACCTCCAGCAGTGAAATCTAAAAAGGCAGCAATCAAAAAGGTGCTGAAAACTTTTGAGGTTTTTCATGCTGCCCAGAGCTGAGGTGGATACTTGAATACGTCATAGTTTTCAAAGCAAAGGGATAATTCCCATTTACAATACCACCTTTTTTGGTAGAATATGGTCAGCCTAAAGAGGGGAAAAAATAGAGAATACCCATTTGATAATTCTGACAGAAAAATCTGTCAGATAAGGAGGACTGAGACTAAAATTAAAAAAAAATGAAAATGAACTGTGAAGCATGAAAAAGCCAAGTATCTGCCCCGAAACAGCAACAACAAATGGTAGCTTCTTCAAGAGTAGAGTCTTTGCAACAGAGGCATTTTAGTTTTTGATGTTTATGCAACAGGTAGCAGGGTTATAATCCATATGCAGTGCTCCCAGTGCCACCTCGACTGCTAACAGAACTGAATAAGCAGCATGGCTGCAGTCTAACATTGGCAAGCCTGGAAAGTGAAAGAAATTGTTAGGTTTATTAGAAGACAGTCCAATTTCCATAGAATGCTACTTCCAAGCCGTCAAGAAATGCTACTGTATTTCACCTGATCAAAGGACCTTGCTTTCAGGAGGAAATAGCAGGTGAATAATTCTACCCTCACCTGAAGCAGTGACTCCATTAGCAACAGTGACATTTCTCCTCCGCCATGAACAGATGCAAAGTGAGATTCCTGGGAGGAAAGCAGCTCAAAGGCTGTGTTATCTTCTCTGCTTAAGCTCCAACATCAGGGGCAAGCTGCTTAACATGATGAATTAAAAAACAGAAACAGAAGCTTCCAGTCTAGAAGGTGAAAAAAAAAACCCTGTGCACCAGAGGAAATCTTTTGTATCCTTTGTCAGTACCTGTGACTTTGTGCCGTCATCCAGGATCTTACTCAAAAAAACCCCCAAAACCAACAAAACAAAACCAAAAAAAGGTCTCTGCATTGCAAGTTTAATCTGTCCATCAGTAAGGTGCAGAATCTAATATGTAACTTGTCCTTCCCTCTTGCTCTCATGGATCAATGCACACTGCTATTTATTAGTGAGATTAAAGATCATGCCATTAGGAGAAGCCATTCATGACAAACAGCTGAGGCATTTGACTTCTCCAGAACAGTAGATGTTGATTTTTGCTCTAGCTCCAGCAAATTAGTGATTACCTGGAAGCTATTCAGAGTTCCAGCGCCAAGGTGGGTAGGAAGCACTAAACAAGGTCTTGTGAACATCTTTTCTCTCTCTTATTAAAAGAAAAAAATGCACATCCAGAATAGCTGGCACGATTCATTCTGGTGACTAAATTTCTGGCTCTTTTTTATAGTCACAGGTTAGGGGTATTTGATGTAAGTACCACAGTGTGTCTTTCTCCATTCAAAGGGGTCAAAGAGTGCTGCCAAAGCAGAGCTGTATCATGGACTTAAACTCAGAATGAAATTCAGGAGCATATTCAAGTAACACTGCCTCCAGCTTCTGGCAATCAGGTCTACCAGGAGCTGAGCAAAAGGAGATGCACACCACCACATCCTGTTAAGCACAAGCCTCTGTGACCCCAGGTCCCATTGTTCAGGGTCTGACCAGAAAAATCCCCAGTTTTCTTGTTCTCCAGCTGTCTCATTCTCTCCTGGGCAGAAGGAGGCTGCTCCCACTGCAACAATGCTTGTGATGCTGTGAGATGTTGGTACAGCTCTTTCAAAATTGCACAGAAAAATTCAGATGGTTGAAAACATAAGGGGGGAATTCAGGCCTCATGAGAATCACTCGTCCTTCGGCCACTGGCTCACCACTCCTGTCTTGTAAGCAGTCGTTGCCTCTGTTCTGCTCTCACACCTCTAGACAAGTCTGATGACTCATTTGTCTTTCAGGAATGTTTTAAGATGTAATGGATGTTTTACTACATAGTACCATAAGCCTTTTGGATGAAAGAACCAATGTAAACTCAAAGAATTTACTAATGAAAGTCATTAATAATAAATGTAATTACAGGGCTTTTGTAATGATTCAACAACTTCAGAATATTTCAAAGTCTAAATTATCTATTTACAATTTTAAAACAGAGGAAGACAAAAGAATTTTTACAGAGATCTGTAAAAGGGATCAATTCTACATGATGATTAAAACAGTAAGATTTTTTTCTGGGAAAAAAAACAAATCCTGGGCGAGGGGAAAAAAGGAAGAGGAAAAAATCTTTAAGATTTAGTACCAATTTCTAGGTCATAATAAAGTCTCTCAGAAATATGCACAATTTAAGACTGGAGGGGGGGGAGCATTATAGCTAGCTCCAAAATAGTCAAAAGAACACACAGATTAATGCAGTGAATATTGCAAGGGGGAAAAAAAATCATTAATATTAAAAAACAGAACAGTAGAGAATAAAATGGATTAAATAGCAGAAGGAGTGGAAAAAAAGAAGAAAATAAGAAAGTTCACATAAACGAAATAATGTATAATCAGACAACTTTATATCCCATTTTATATTTCTCTGCACATCATTGCATTTTTCTTACGTACAAATGTTGAATGCTCGACAGTATGAACATGTGCAAGGCTGCCACTCCTCCTTAGAAATCTCCCAGGTGCACTTTTCTTGACTTTTCCAAGCTACTTATTCCTTTGAGATTTTCATTTTTGAACCTTTGAGGTTTTCATTTTTCTAACCACCACACACACATTGTAAGTCGTCTTATTTAATAGGCATCTAGCAGTATCTGATATCAAGAACTGAACAATTAACTGGTCCATTTCTTCTCCATCACCACAACCCTTACATATTCCCTGATAAATCAGAGCTCTTTAGAGAACAAGCAACCCCCCAACAGAGTTTTCTCACAACAAATCTCTAATACACCATGAAAACCCTGTGTCTTACTTGCCTTTCTTGTCAGGGCTCAGCATATACTCTAGGTAGATTTTTCACCTCTGTTAATGCATCTTGAAAGTAGTAGTAAAATGTAAGCAAGAATAAGGAGAAGGAGAAGAGTCACAAAACTTTAATCAACCCCTGCACATTGCAAATAATAAAACAATTGCTTCAATCAGAATTCAATGCTGCAGTCTTTGACTTCAACAAAAACCTGAGTTAAAATTACAAAACTAGACCTCGGTAACACTAAACCTTCAGCAGAAGATGTTACTAATCATTAGACATCCAATGGGTCTTAGTTTAGTTTGCCAAAAAAGTCCAATTTTGCCCTACTTAATATGTGAAAGGTTTTTAAATTAACACCAGTATATAATGACTCCCACAAGATTTTACAAAAAGTCATGATCTGTTGCTTGTATTCAACACAGGTATTCACTAGAGAAACATAAGTTGATATGCTTGCTTGATGTTCACAAAGAATTTTGAAGATGAAAAGTATCATGTGCTAAACATTAAGCTAGTCTGACCATCTTCTCATTACACTACAGATAGACAATCTGTCAGAACAAGCAAAACGAGACACAAAGCTGGTCTGGTGAGGATCCTGTTTTGCCTTTGAAAAAATGTTAAAATAATTGATAGTTTCAATGACAGATAGTTTCAAAGTATTAATCATTCTTTTGCTCACTGCTTCAAAGGGGTCCCCAAATACCTAGAAATGTAACTATTTTCCTTTTCATGTTTGATAAGAAGAAGTATTGAAAAGACTCTCAAAAATACAAATAAAGAGATCTATCCACTTTTTGATCCACCTTTATCTAAAATTAAAAGAGAAATTTGAGTGCTTTACTTGTCCTCCTGTAATGAAAAGCCTCACAAAAAGACTCTGATGTGGAACTAATTTGCATTCTGAATATACTGAATGGACTACAGAGACTATAGCAACCTTTAGAGAATCTTTGCCATGTTAAAGTAATTCATACTCTTATCTTCTTCTACATAAAATGAAAGGTTGAAAGCTGTAAATTAGACAAAACAAACAAACATTTCATAGTATATTATGAGCTCCAGGTCTCCTGTGCATTTACTAAAATTCCTCTTCCAATTTCAAGCACAGTAAATTTGGGCCATTTGACAAACGCCTTATCACCATTTTATTTAAGTGTTGCCATGTACAGAAGGATATTTCAAGGAGAGAAGCATTGAGAAACAACTTCTTTGAACTTGTTTTTCCCTTTCTTACTCTCTCTGCTGTGCCATCAAATGGCTGATAGTTTTTTTATTATTTAAAACACATCATTTCCAGCCTGGCTAACTGACTTTTAGCTTACATGACCATGTGGTGCACGTACATCTTCACATTTCTTTAATTTATATGTTGAAATCCACTGGCCCATCTTGACAGGCTTTAACAGTGTGATCAAAGTCCCAAATAGAATTAAGTTCCTACTTGCCCCATGAAAACAGAGAGCTGAGGAGAAGAGAAACATCCTCTAAAAGCCCCAATTAAGAAATTGGGAACAACATACACTTGTCTCACGTGAGAGACAGCGAGCCCTTCTAAAGGCTCAGCTCACACAGAAGGTATCTGTTGGACACCAGAATTCCCTTAGCTTCAATGTTCATGGAGCTGTTCATTAGAGGGCAATAAAGTTAACTTCAAAAGCAGCAAAATAGTAATTTGATAACAATTCCTTAGCCCCACCCTGCAGCATTATTAAAATTACCTGACTTCTACCCACACAAGCTGTCTTTATTTCCCTTTTTCCTTATAATGACTCTGCCAGTCCTACATAACCATGCCCTATTGCTTCATATTGCTCCATATTCCCCAAATCCTTGGCTGCTCTGCCCCTTTGTCTCCCACTACACAAGTTTCTCTGCAGACCTGAGGTAAAGACAACATCCATTATCATCGGCTGTGGAGACACTAGCCTCTTTGACATATGCTTTGCAGATCTCCAACTCCACGGAGTGCTGTGCAAGGTGGAATTTATCCTCCTGCCTTGGAAGACTGATGTCTGCTTGTGCAAGAGACACATGGCTTCACACTTTCCACCTCCTGTGGTTAGGGTTGTGGGGGAGCTTTGTTAGCCCTTTTCCAAACACACCCAGTATAGCACTACTCCGAGCACCTGAATGGACAATTAAGTTATTAGGATTTGCTAACTGGAGGCATGGGTTGGAGCTGGAGGTATCCACAAGTCTTGTTATCACCAGCTGAGGACAGATATTTCCAAACCTTCCTTGATTGCGGACAACTGACACCTCATGGGACAAAATGATAAAATAAAACCACAAGCCTGCAGAAATATGTGGTTATATCTGTTAAGTTAACACAGTGGAAACAGAGTTTACCTCTACACTGGGCACACAGAAAAGTAAAGCCTCACTCAAGCACCACATTTAAGATGGTTTGTGTTATCCATCTGTCAAGACATTTATTAAACCTTGGAGGATCCATCTGAACTTTCAGTACCCAAGTAACTGATTCAGGGATGCAGCACTCGCAAAAGTAAGAAACCAGAGCGACTCAGCATTATTCATTCCAATTATTTGTCTTAAAGGGACATTTTACACAGAAGAAAATTTCTGTTGGGAGGAAGGGAGGGATGCTTAACGTGCTCTTCATGCTCTAGGATTGCATCAACACTGTTATCCTAGAATCAGAGGGGGGGAAAGGGCTGTGAGAGGCCATCCAGACCTCCCCTTGCCCGAAGGCATGAGCAGCTAGATCTGAACTGTTCCTGAATTATGTTTATCTAGTCTGCTTTCAGAAACATCCACAAGCTCCACCAGCAACTTAGCTCAATGATTCAGGGTGTGACTTGTTCTCTTCAGAGCATGCAGGAAGGACAGGCTATGCCATATGTCTTAGGAGCTGTCTTTTACATGCAGGTTTCATTATGCTTCCCACTTCTCTTTCAGCAACTGAATATGCTCCACTCTTTCTACTTTTTTCCATCTACACTTCTCATAATTTTCATTGTTCTACTCTGAGTTTTAACAGTTCATATCTGTTAACTGCAGTGCCCAAAACTGGACACAGGACTACTTCTTTGAGGCTTGTAAGATTTCTGTTGAAGGGTTTGCTATAAGCATTTTCCAGACATTTCTTTCTGTTTTTCAGTCCCTCCATGATGCTGCCCTAAATTGCTGCAGCAATTAAATCCCAATTTTTACTGTTTCCCAGGCCGAACAAACCCAGCTCCCCAAGCCTCTCCTCCTACGTTACATGCTCCAGAACCAAGCCCACTGCTGTGGCTTTCTGCTGGACTCTCAGTCCACTCTTCTACTGGGGGTCCCTAAACTTCACACTGTGTCGCAAATGTGATCGCATGGGAGGTGAATAAAGGACAGCGATCGTTTCCCTCAACCTGCTCACAACCTGCTGGCAACACTTGTGACCTGGGGGGTTCAGAAATGCGTGCCATGACCACGGGCCCTGGCTTCCCTGCAGGTGCACAGCCTGGGTGCCCCCTGCCTTCGGCTTCAGCTTCCACCCTGGGATAACACTGCTGTAATCCCACCCGAGGGGTTTGTCCTGCTCCTTGTCCGAAGCCAGCAGCTCCCTCTTGCCTCAGGGTGGTTTGCATGGCAGGGGAAACTTGCCTGCTCCAGATAGGAGGGGAGAGGACACCCATTGCCCCCATGTCCCCAAGGGTGGGGCGTGCTGAGGTTACAAGGAATCACATTTTTCCTTGTCTACACATCTGATGTGTCTTTTTTTGAAGTAAGACTGCAGGCTCTTCAGGGCTGAGACCATCTCAAGGCACTCAAGCTATAGTGTTACAATAATATAAATGGTAAGTAAGAGTAAATACAGTATTTTAGTGTTATTGGAAATCAAATGCGAAGGGTCCATCTGGAAGAGAATGCCATTTTCCACATTCCCAGTTCACTAGCCTCTCACTCAGCCCCTCCTTCTGTCTTCTCAGAAATCAGTATAAACCCATCATCCAGGTCTTCAGCACAATGACTGGCTCAAGCCCAAACTGGGGGCTTGATTGAGGCCCCCAGCTGCCTTTAGGCTGAACCACTAAAGGAGCGTGGCTGCTTTGGGATAGTGCTGACCCCCACATGAGAGCCTGGGATGGGCTTTTCCCAATGGAAGGAGTACAGGCAAACTGCGGAGAGCAGGCAGCACTAAACCCTGTAAAACCTTCTAACCTGCTGTAGCAGGGATGAATCTGACAGAATCACAGAATGGTATGGAAAGGTATTTCCTCAATGGAAAGATAGCTCCAAACACTCCTTCTGCCATAGCAATCACGGGTTCTATAATACAGAAACGAGCAAGCAGGTGTTTTGCCAATTAGTAGGCCCAGTACAAAAGACACAGCCAGCAGCAGAAAAACAATCCAGTGAGTAAGTTCTATTTCACATAAAGGAATCAGAATATAGGGGATTGCCAGGGGTACAAACAAGTTAGATCACAAATAATAGACATCAACCCCAGCGACCCCAGGAATGACATAGCATGACTCATAATAGATGGAACAAGCAGAGACACAAGGTAACTCACGGAGAAAAGGGGAGACAACCAAGACAATAAGGTGGTTACATATGATAGAGGTAACCCCATGTTGCCTCCCCACAAAGCCCGCGCTTGTACGTGCCAGACCTGACTGGGGCCCAGTTGCATGAGTGGTCAGGAGGTCCTTCCCCAACAGGAAACTCTGTGAAGTGCATCCACCTCACAGACAGACTCTCCAACCCTTCCTGCAAGTGGGCCCAGCTTTTATCCCCAAACAGGACACCTGGCACTCGTTGTCAAAATGCAGGGCACCTGGGGCTTGTTTACCCAAGGGCTCTCCTTGCAAGGCCGGCTGCACCTTGGAGGAAAGCCAAAAGGCAAACTCATCCCCTCCTCTTAAAGGGCCATGGGGACCACCCATATGTCAACCTTAATTCAGGGCTGGGGGTTCAGACCCCAGCACTTCAGCAGGCAAGCAAAACAAAAAAAGAGAGGGGCTTTGTTGTTGTTTCCCTGAAAAATAAGCATAGCTCTCACAAGGTCTGTAAAAGCTTTCAGTATTATATACTAATTTTACACAGAAGGCAGTCAGACTACAACCCACAAGGACACTGATTTCAATAGGAATTAGAAGTCAGGCACCAAATTACCTTTGAAGACCTGGGCTTTAATTACTGCTGTTACGGAAGGCAGTGTAAAACCTGCTGATGAATAACTAATGCCTGGTAGAAGTTTTGCAGACACTCAGCAATGACTGCCTTTGCTCTGAGGAACACATGATATAAGAGTGGAGGAAGAAAAAAAAGGAGTGAAGTTGAACACTGTCAGCCTGCATTGCTGAGTAAGAACAGACCTGCTACATGTGAACACGTTGAAATACCAATTAAAACCATAGACCCCTATTAGGTACCTAGGAAGATCCACAAATCTCTAGTGTATTAGGTCACACATTTTGGGATCCAAGCTGACACCTTGGACAGGGCACAGCAGTTTGTGTAAATGCTTTACCTGTCATCCAGTTCCTCTGCCATGCTAACAATGTCCTTTTCCTTACAGTGAAACTGTGGCAGAGGTCTTAGATCAGTGCCAGATTAACAGGGCTAAATTACTGTGGAGTTTGAATTGTATCCTGAAAATGACTGAGTGTTGTTTTGATATTTTAATTATAGAAAAAACACAGACTGGCAGGAAAAAAAACCAAGTCTGTCATCCCGGCAATGCTTCACTTTGGCTCATTTACCAGTAGTACTTCGCAAGAAGACACACCTTACGGAAGCCTGAGAATTATGGAATGGAAACAATGACTAATTCCAAGTTGAAAAAATCTGCTGCATTGCATGTAGCATGTAGTTTTCCATTAGTTTCCTGAAACAGAAAAGATAACAAAATGAGAGTAGTGAGAATAGCCTTAAAAAGGAATTTAATGATATTATTGGAAACTTGTAAAAACACACTAAATGCCAGCAAGTTTTGGAAAACATATATTAAAAAAAATGTAGATAGTAGATATAGTAGACACATGACAGCAAATGTCATCATCATGTCTCAGGATCACAATGCCATCACATCTTTGCATTACTCTCACAGCCCTGCCAAAAGACTCTTCATGCTCATTACTTAAAAACTTAAACATTAAAATACTGAAACGATCATGTTTGAGCAAAGACTCCATTGAGCCCATTTTCATGCTATGAACATGTCCCAGACTGGCTTCTTGAGGGAAAACACAGTAAACAGCTACCAGGTAATGTGCTCACAGGGGAAATTCTCCCTCACTTGTAAAACAATGAAGGTCTTCAAAACATGTTTTCTATCCATTTTAAATTGGTTTTTTAGTCCTTCTTATTATGTCTCTGAATACTGTATGTACTCAATCAGCTTTGGATCCTACCTGTCTAATCAATCAGACAATATGCATTTGTTATTGTAGTCTAGTATATATAACCCTCCAGTCTCAATCTTACCCCTCAAAAAAATTTGTGTTTTATATAATTCAGTAGAAAAAGTATACAGGTTTTCTAATGTGAAGTTTACATATTTCAGTGCAATGAACACAGACTTTAAGACCAAATTATGCACACTAAGCGATCTGAAAAAAGTCCATGCTGTGTGTTCAGTGAGAGTCGTTGAAAAGAGGGAAACAGAACAATTGCTTTACAGAGGCGTTGCTTCCTTTAATAATTTGTGCCACGTAAAGAATACTTTTCACACTAGGTCATTCAAGAGAGATTTTGGTGGAATGCGATCATTCAGTTTATGCAGCAAAACCAAGCTACCACAATTTAATTCTGTTGCATGCTCAACTTTTATATTGTACACCCATCAGTTGTTAAAGCGTAGCTCCTGCTAAGCTGAAAACATAAAAGAAAGAGTCCCAGGTTGCTTCTGAAAAGCTTGAACATGTTTTATTCATGTATTTGTAGCACATACGTTGCAGGGTGTATTGCTGGATTCAAGAGAGAATTGAATGACCCTTCATAGATGAGATGTTGTTAGTTGAGGGGTTTGGCTGGGCTATATAAAATTGATCATGTTTTATTTCAGCTCCAAGTCATTCATTCTGGATATTTTGATGAAGACTAAACCAGAGCAATTATGCAT
This sequence comes from Podargus strigoides, assembly GCA_028020825.1. Classification (NCBI taxonomy): domain Eukaryota; kingdom Metazoa; phylum Chordata; class Aves; order Caprimulgiformes; family Podargidae; genus Podargus; species Podargus strigoides. The sequence continues at coordinate 47,864,449 of CM051619.1, forward strand.
TCATGAGCAGGATGCTGAGAGCTTCGCTTGGAAAACTGAAGGCTGATAACCAAACTAAGGATCAAGTATCTTTCCCAAGGCTACTGCATAATGATGAAAACACCACATCTTAAAGCATATATTGCAGAAAGGCTTGTGCTGCTCTATAAACTGCTGCAGGTAAAATGATGGACTGAAAATAACCAGCCTCTCCATCTGTTGGGGCACGGCAGACCTATACAGTGCATAAAATGTAGTGTGCACTCTATAATGAAGAGCTTTGTGCTGCTAAGAAGCAGAGCCGACAGATCCTATTTCAAAGTTATCTTTAATGCAAAAACAAGAAATGTTCCCAATTGTATCCATTACAATAAAGTTGCTCGATGATAAAGCCCACTACCTAAATCATTTCAGTCACGTATGGGAAACCAAATCCCTATGAAGCCTGCATGCACACAAAATGCAAATCACTCCAAATTGCCTCTAATATATGCACGTTTATATACATCCTGGCTTTCAGATACAAGGTGTCATTGTGAGCTCTGCTGTGGAGCCCGGTGTAACCTGAGTGCAGGGAAATGCTGACTCGGAAAGATGCATGACAAAGAGCCCAGCTCTGCAAGTGCTCCTGCTCACCAGCCATTCCACAGGCCAACAGGCTGCATAAGAACTACTCACAGGAGAAATGACTCCGTATGAGATACTGTACTAATGACATTAGGGAGTACGCTCCTGTCTCAAGCTAGCTGGAGTGTATTTGCCTTGTACAGGCAAATGCTAAGGGTTTGAGGGATTAGGCTAAAAGCTGGGAATAGCTTGTCAAAATAGTCCTGAGTTCATTTGAAAAGTCAGTTATCGAGACATTAATAATGTCACATCTCCATGTGGACAAAGCAGGGCTATCCTTAGCACAATACAGCAGCACCATGCATGCTGCCTTTCACACGTAGAAAAAGGCTCAGAGTATATGGTTTCATCTTGCTGAAAACAAGGAAGCCCACAGCAGAAGCATATGGGTATAACAGCATTGGATCTGGCCCAAAATACTTCACCTTGTGGAGATCTTTGTTGAATGAAAGTTGTTCATTCAAAGTCCCTGCAGATTTCCAGACCAGCTGAAAACTGCAATTTGAAAAAACTTAAGGGCTATTCAGAATATGATGTGAAGGAAGGAACGGTAGGCTGCACACAAACTCTAAGCGCTCATTTTAAGCTATTTCATTCAAATAATAACACTATACTTTATTCAGGACATATGTGTCTAGCGTATGTTTACAACGAAAGTAGTGCCATGCGTCAAACAGAAGCAGGATTGTTTCAGAGTCATTGCAATATACATTATCCAGCTGGATAATTGCAATTTACACTCCAGCTGGACAGGTTCGTGAAAGTGAGAGGAATAGGTAAGAGCTGGTCCAAATTATTAAGGGTGTCAATAGTCATGAAGTGCATAGGCTCCATTCTCCTCCCTTCCCTCCCACCTTCTCATTTGGTTAAATAAATCCATCACATCCTCTTTCCCTGGGCGGATTTCTCATCACCGATTCCATTGTTCTGTGATGGCATGGAAAAAAACAAAGGTTACCAGATCATTTTTCTAAATCACTCATCTGGTCTAACGAAAACTCAAAAACTCAAAAGATTTTAAATATGCTTAGACAATAATAGAAAAGCAAAGCAATCTGGCACTACTTCTTAAAAAAAAAAAAAAAAAAAAAAAAAGTAAGCATACCACCAATTAAGCCAACCATCACAACTTATTTGATTATATAGCAAAAAAACCTTCAAACGTATTCCTATACCTCATTTATTTTACCAGAACGACATAGAATTAAGGGCCATTGTTGCAGCCTTTCTTAGTCTCTATTTTCAGTTTTAAGTTTTTAAAAATAGTTGCACAGCCAGGTAACGGTTAGTGTAATATTTTATCTTCACGTTTTCTTCGAGAGCATTCAGAGAAGCGAAACAATGGAACAATGTGCTCTGATACTCCCTGCAGATTCCAAGACACATTCAAATGGTGAGCTTTGACAAACTCAGCCTACTGGAAAAGTAAAGGACCACAATCAAAGGCCTGCCATGCTGCGTCCCCTCCAGGGGCCTCTTTCCCACTGAAAAATGCAGACTGGTGTGCAGCATGACTAAATAGCTGGGAGTTTTTAAATGCATTGAGGGAGTAAAGATAATCACTCTGAATATTGCTGGGCCTTTAAGGGTTACTAGAAAGGAGAATACCTGAAAAACAAAGACACAACTTCGGAACGTCATGAACTGTAACTACTTGTTTTTGACTTCCCACCCAGTTAATTTTTGTTTTTCAGCAAAATATTGCACAAATTCCTACCTCTTCCAGCCTCTGTCCTTCAAGCATGCTGAAACTTGAGTTATTAGCATATTCTTATTATATTAATGGAGTCTCTGGAAGTCGGAAACCTCAAGCAGTTAATTCATATACTTGATAACCAGAAGCTGAAAACCAGCTTTAGCCTTTGTAAGGAAAATAACTCATTGCCACAGTAAGAAACAAAGGAAAACTCTGTTTAAGCACCATTTAACTAAAATGAAAGCATACTACTACTTTGAAAGGGAAGAGGTTGTAGTAAGTGTGGAAAACTTACTGCAGTTATTAGAGATGTTAATCAAATCTCACCCATTGATTTCAGAGTGGAATCCAGACTCCCAGTGTCACTAAACCTTACAGAGAAATAAAACTAATTACACTTCAGCATTTCTAGACCTTGAGGTTTTTAATCACATATACTGTCTTGCTTAACAGTTCATTCACGTTATGCAGGCAAGTTACAAGTTTTTGTAGAAGTGTCTAGAAGTGCATCTGGAATGCATTGCCTGTCCGCTGTTTTATTTACAGGGTTTTTTTCCAATGAAAATCAGTAGCTAATAAATCAAAGCATAATTACACAAACACAAAAATACAATCACTAACATTTTACTGGATACAAATGATAAGCATAAGGAAATGTCCATGTACACTCACCGACATGAATTTGTGTTAGTTTGCTATTAATATATGATACTCTGGATTGGTGGTAATGTAACTGAAAGACAGAGATGTATATTTAAAAAAAAAAAAAAATAGAGAGCCACTCATGTTTGACATGATCTTATACTGAGATAAATATCTATACACAGTGATATGATCATGTATACTCACATGTGATCATATCAACTTTTGTTTTTTTCCTGACAAGGTATTATCATCAAGGTAGTTGAACCTCCTCAACAAAGCTTGCTTTGATCAAGTACCAGATACTATTATCTAAAGTGTTGGATGATACAGAAACAATCTGTGCAAGTGTAGCAATTTTGATTCAGAAAATTTTAAAAAAAGTAGTATTTACAAAGGTAACTTTTAAATTCAGTGATTAAATGAAGACTCCAGTCTTCGTATTCCAAACATCTGATCATTTAATTTCTTATTTTTGGCGTTTTACTCTCCTCTCCCCATTCCTTCTCCCCACCGCAAATATTAGCCCAAGTTTAAAGTAAACACTCACAATTAAAACTCTTCAAAAAGGAAACAAACAGTGAGTTATTCACCTTGTGCCAGAAAAAAAGCAGCACTAGAACATTACTCAAAAGATTCCATAAATCCTTCATAATTAAGGAAAGTTCCAGGAGCAAAAAGAACTTAAACTTGTAGAACTTGGGAGGAGAAATAGGGGAAAGAGGAGATGTTTATCCCTTGACTTTTTTTTTTTTTTTTTGTCTGAACTTCATTTACAAAAAGCTCCTGGTACTTTTCCCAATGTTTCCACACCTGCATCCTCTGGCACATATGGTTTAATATACAAACAATTTAAATAAAATGTCAAATTCCCACCATAAATAATTCAACTCTTATGAAAACTGGTGGTTTTAAGCTATTTCAAAACTAGCTCTGCCTGGCCAGCCATTTGGTTAGGACTCAGAAGTTAAATAAGAGGAATCTTACAAAAAAAAATTTGGTATTCTATTTTAGCCTTGTAACAAATTCACACAAATGAAATCTAGAAGAAACCCTTTTCATTGACATTTTGCTTCTTTTGTATACATCCTACTACCCATAGGTTGTAACTGTATAGACTGTGCAAGAAACGGAACCACTAAGGTTTTCTGTGTTTTCTAGTGGTTCTATGAGCCTGGTGATTTGAACAAATTTAAATGGAAAACGAAATCTCTTCAAGTCCTTATTCTAAACCCTCTAGCCTTTTTTCATTGGTGGAGTGTTATCATCCGTCCTTATTATAAAGACACTGCATTTCTTCTCAGCTTTAAATCAGGGGTTGTCAATACTGTCTCTTTTTGCTTCCATCTTGTTTTTCAAATTCCAACTCATTTGGTGAAAGAGCTCATTGTTTTACCTCCTTGCCAAAGTCGGTCTTTTCACACTGGTCAGCTTTGGAAAGTCAGAATATTGAGTGCTTCTCTAGGTCAGACTGGTACTAATTTGAGTGAGTATGGAGTGGAACCGAGCTGGTTTGATGTAGAGTTTGGACTGATTTATTTTCATGCTGGCTTGGAGATCTAGCCATCTCAGATGGTTCAGGAAACTGGGTGGGGAGTGGTAGCCATTTCCATGCCAGAGTCTCTTAACAGCAAAAATACAGAAGAGAAACTGAGAGAATGAAAAGAAGACTTGTGGTCGAGTGAAGGGCATTTCCATGTCCCTGAGGGGTGGTACTGTTCACTGAATTTGTGACAGTTGACAGAGAAATGGAACTTGCTGAAGAATTGTTTGAAGGCGTTGGACTTGTTCCATTGGGATCGCAGTAGATCTAGAATGCAGAGGGGGGGGGGAAATAACAAAAAGGAGGTTTTGAGGGGTTTTTTTGTTTGTTTTAAAAGCAGAAGACAAATTAGTAGTAGTGAACAATGCGTAGCACTACTCAGTCACAGCACTCAGATACGACACACAATTGCTCATGCCTCTCATTGTGCAGCTAAGGACAAAGACGTTTTGAATTGCACGCATGGTATTTGTTAAACAAATAAATCTAACATTTTTCTAAATGTTTTTCTCTTGTTACATAACTAGCACTTTATTAAAACCCTGCACTAAAACAAAAGTTAGAGAAGTAGGTTTCAAAAAATCCCCCACAAAAAAAAAAATGCAAATGTAAAGCTATGCAAAGACAAGTCTTTGGATAAAAAAGACTTTTGGGCAACTGCACGAATTCATTGTCTTTGCAAACTAAGCCACAAACAAAAACACAAACAACTGTGAAGAACCTATTGATACTGTTTAAGGCTGATTTGCAGATGCCTTTTAAAAAAAAATGGTGGGGCTTTTATGTGAGTGGACTTCATGTTTCAGCCTCTCTTGCCTCCTATCTTGCTGTGGTAGTACTGAACTGCACGACTTAACACAATGGAACTATACTGATTAAATCATAACCTATTGGCATGCTAGAGTACACAAACAGGAAATGCAGTGGAAAGACCACATAATATTAGTAAATTAAAAAAATTATGACAGAAAGCAAAAATTTAAAAAAAAAAAAAAGTGTTTTCCCCCATAACTCTGCATTGTATGGATAGAACATAAAAGTGTGCACCCTATGTAGCTTCAGTATCAAGCTATCTCCTACACATGTACAGGAGAACTCAAAGCTAAGCTAACGTGTTCTTTACTAACAGTGGAAAAAATCATGTGATACATGAGGATGAAAAACAAGGGCAAGAATCGTATGTCTGCTCCTCAAAAGTGAGCATAGTTTAGCAAGCTTAGCCTCAGCTCTGTGGCAGCAAACTTGTATTGTACCAGAGCCTTCTGGTAAGCTCTGACAGAATCAGCTGAAGTAAAAACAAGTGCCTTTTTTTTTTTTTTTTAAAAAAAAAAAAAGCAGATATTTACTAAATAATAATCTCCATTTAAAAAGTGTCCTTATTGTCTCAAATTTCTATTGCTGATGAGCAAATTAATTTTCTTCAGCAGAAATATAATTGTAGTCCCTCAATGCTGAAGCCATGAAGTCAATGTGAAGTTTATTAGCAAACCGCATGAGCATTTTCTTTAATTATTTTCTACTTTAAGAAAAGCATAAACCAGAAAAATACCAGGATGGTGTAAAGCTTCTGATAGCTAGGGTATTTTGGCAGCCAGCAACATGCTGGAAGCAATTTAGGACTGCAGAATAAAAAAAATTGCTGTGTGGAAGTTTCTGTTGAAACCAGTCCGAAGGTGATCAATAATGAATTGCAGAGTTAATAACCTACAACTGGATACGAAGCAAGTCCAAACCTGCCTTAGAATATATTTCAGTCTTTATAAAAAAACTCTCCACCACTATTTCACACTTGGTTATATATATTTTTTTAAGTTTTCTTAGTTTTAAACAGAAAGCCTAGTTTCTGGATTTATTTTTTTTTTTTTGGTGGAAGAGGAAGGGCTTAGAGCCAAGTTCCACGGCACCGGGGTAGATCCTGCTCCCATCCCTGCTAAGGGCAGGACTCCGCTGGGCGCGATGCAGGAGGATAACGCCCTTCCCTACCAACAAAGGCGCGGGGGGGGGGGGGGGGGGGGGAGTATTTAAACCGATCTCCAGCAAACCTTTTGCCGTTTATTTATATGATATTGCATCAATGGCCCTTTTTAAAAGGTGGCCTCTAGGAACAACACATCGAAGCGGTACCCGAGAGCCCCGCTCCGGCAAACCACGCCGGCGTTCGTTACCTGTGCGCCGAGGGTCCGCCGGACCCTCGGCGCACAGGTAACGAACGCCGGCGTGGTTTGCCGGAGCGGAGCACGAGGCGGCCGGCCCTGCCTCACGTCCCCAGACCGCCACTGCCGCCACGCCCGAGCCCCAGCGCTCCGGGGGAGGCGTGGGGGGGCTGTTCCCAGCGGGGTGCCGCTCCCCTCCAGCCGCAAATCGGAGGGGCCGGTCCACCCCGCGGGAAGGAAGCCGCCAAACTTCAATCTCTTTTTTTTTTTTTTTTTTTAGCGTGCCCCGGGTTACCCACGGCATCACCATCCCGGGGCGCCCACCCATCTCCCCACCCGGCCGGGGCTGCCCAGGCTCGTTCCCCTCGCCCCGGGGCGGAGGCAGGGGAGCCGCCCGCCACCCACGGCGGGCTCCGGGCGGCGAGATGGCGGCGGCACACCTAAGGGCGGGCGGCTCCAGGAGGGTCTCGGCGTGGCCGCTCTCCCGCCCCTCACACCGGGGCCGGCGGCGGGGCTCACCTGCGTGGGTAGGAGGAGGGCCAGGAGCAGGAGCCCCAGGCCAAGCCGCGCCGCCAGCGCCGTCCCCATGCCCGTCCGCTGCTGTCCCACCGCGGGCCGCTGCTGGTGGTGCTGCTGCTCCTGCCGCTGTGGCTGCCGGCGAGAGGGATGCGCAGCTGAGCCGCGCCCGGCCTTTTTATGGCAGCGCGGGCTGCCGTGCCGCCCCGCCGCCGCCTTCCCCCTCCTCCTCCCCACACCTCTGCCCCCGCCCTCCACGTCCACCGCCCGGCAAGTCGTGCCTCCCCCTCGGCCCCCGTCCACCTCGGGTCCCGCCGGGGCAGCTCCTGCGGGCCGCTCTCCGCGCCGTGGAGCCTTGCGGGGGGCGGCGTCTTTGTCTAGTGCCGGCGTCGTGTTCTGGCGGGGTGGTTCTGGCACAGGGCTGCACAGGCTGAGCTGTTACCCTAGAGAAACGCTTCAGTTTATAAAAACATCAGGCTTTTTTTATTTAAAAAAAAAAAAAAATCAAATTATGAGTGAGAGGAGGAAAGGTAAGGAAGGCTGCGGGTACTCCCGAGTGATGGGAACAGTGGGCGCACGGCCGAGTCGTTAAGAACCCGTCTGGTCCAGAGCTGCCTTACCCCGAGTGCTGACTTCAGACCACAGGTTGCAATTTCGAGCACTCCTTGGATCTAAATATTTTATTATTACCATTACTTCTTAAAGAGTAGGAAACCGGTGTACCAAGTGGAACAGAAGGTTCTTCCAGCTGTAGCCTCTGCATATGTAAGGTTCTGGCTTCTGGCACGGTAAATACTGTAGTTATATTGTATCTCCTCCCTTAATAGACTGAAGATTGTGCCAGTGCCTCACCGAATTGGTCAGGTATCTCAATGTACAGACAAACTAACAAAGATAGTCCGAGTCCGCTTTATAAACTACAAAAAGAGACACTGATGTGCTGATTTTATTATGACAAAGAGGTTATTTCCCTTTCAAAGAAGAGGAAGATGTCCTGTTAGCTCAGACTAATCAATGGATGCATTCATGTTTACCTCAGAACAAAGCATGAGGAGGAGACATCCACATGCAGCACTACATAACTCATTTCCCATCTCCAGGGGCAGGACTGCTTTTCAGGTGTTTCCGAGAGTATTGCTAGAACTTTGTGCCGAAGCACAGGAAACATGGAGACGTGCCACAGAACCAGATGATGGGACTCGTGTTAGGCAAAATGTATAATTCTAAACCAAGTCCTACACTAGTTGCTTCAGAATGCCTGACAAGGCTATAGTTCCTTTGTTTTTTCCAGGAATAAAGGCATTTTACAAGCTGTATCACCCAAAATATCAATCCTTATTCTATGCCAAGATGAAAGTACTTCTGAGAGCTACACGAAGCCTGAAGCACTCCTGAAGTAACATTTCCCTGTTTTTCATAAATCCTTGATCATAGTTAGAGTCCAGTTCCTAACTATTAGAGGCATGGTCTATCTATAGAGTAACTATGGGAACAGTTGGCGAATTGAGGGTCCTATATCTCTGAACAGTCGTTGTCTCCTGAAAGCTGGTTACCAGAATATGGGTTACCATGATTACAGAGATATAAAAAGGGAAAAAAGGAAACTGTGATTGACTTAAAAGGGGGGTGACAAAGCCGAAAACTCTCCTATTACTGCTTTTCCTTGCAAACAGTTTGCTTTAGTTGTCACAGTTAAAATGAAATCACAAATGGGATGGCAGGTCACCTTTTCACTGAGGAGACATGCTTAACTCTACAAAAAGGTGAAGTTCCCTCTGAGAGATCACATGAATCATAGCAACAAAGTGAGGGCTCAGACTAGTCCAACACCTGGAGGAGATGCAAAAGGAAGGGAACCCAGCTAGGGCGAAAGTAAAGAATACCCTAATGTACAGCTGACAGAGATGGTTTCCATTATAATCTCTCCCACCTTGTTTGGGAGAAAAGGAAGCAATACAGCTGTTGCACAGTCCCGTAGGAATCATAACTGGCTGTTGCCGGTTAATGCAGCAGCTGAGATACGTTAATGTCAAAGCTGGGACAAATGAGAATGAGGGAATAACTATCAGATGGCCTCTCCCATTCTCTCTACCCAGTGCACCTTACCTGAGGTCTGGAACTATGTCCGTAAGAAATGAGAATGACGCACAATTCCTGTGAGGTGACATGAACCAAAATGGTACTACACAACTGCTAATTATTATTATATAGGGTACGGCACTTTTGGCATTTTAACAAGTAAAAATGGGGATATCTTTCTTTTTGCTAAAAATATTATAAAGTCTGTTCCTTTAATAGCCTTTTAAATAAAGAAAAATGCAGAAGTTTTAAAACATTTGGCAGAAATGATAAATCACTGAAATAATAAAACTATGTTAATTTTATGTTCTGAGGCTAAAAAACATGCCTTTCTGAAATATTCCTGAAATACTTATGCAAATAAGGAAATGTACTGGCAGCAAGGAAGAAGCACTAAAAATATTTCAAGACCAAGATTTTCTTTGAAGCTTTTGCAATTGAAATTATAATGCCTATGTTCCATTATATTTCTACAACCAACTCCATTCAGGAAAGCTGCAATATCATTGATTCCTCCTGAACACATAAATCATCTGCACACCTAATTCCAAAATCTTTACATTTTTTCAGCTGAAGTCTATAATGAAGTCTGCAAAACATTTATCTGAGCAAGAGACCAGGACACAATATATGGATTTTTCTATGAGATGAGAAACAGTGTAGTTGAGCTGAGAACTATACAAAGTGAAGCACTGCTATCTGGTGGCCAAAAGGCATTTCTGATTTTTTTCTGTCAGAAAAGACTATATACTCTCTCAATTAAACATCCTGTGATAGCAGTGTGCTCTAACAGCTTACATGATGCTGAGATATATTCTTAAATATTATTGATAAATCCTCATTGTTCTGCTTACTTTATTTTTTCTAGGTCAGAATAGTACTCAGCATCTCTCCCAGTTACAAACATAGTGATGAGAAAGCCTAACAAAGAGAAGGGACAAAACTACTTTGATCTTTTGGGCTAAATGTAAGTTCATCTGTATATTCCACTAGTGACTTTTAAGTCAATTGAACTTTGCTATAGTCATAGCTTTCAATCTAGCAATCAGAAGCAAAACTTGTGCTGCTTTGTGTAATGCATTAACAGACAAGATCAGCTAAAGTGACTGGCAGAAAAAAAAAAAAAGTCCTTTATAAAAGGAAGCAGGGAAGTAGTCTCTGAGAGGTATAAGTAACATATTTAAATCTGGATAAGCTTTAGCAAAATAAGTGTAGTCAGAGCACTGAGTGGAATTAATGATAGCTAATTTTGACGTAACCAGTCATTTATTCTTGCCTTTTAGCTGCCAATCTTGATCCATCTAAGATTAAATATTTTAGGAGCATCAATTGCCATTGAGAATTGCTGGATCCTGTGCTCCCAAGCAGCTCTTTGCTCTCCTTGGCTGTACATAGACTGGAACCTATTAAACACTCTGTGGCCCATCCCAGGGTCTTCATCCAATTTAAGCTCACACTAGAGTGCACTGCAGCTCTCAGTGCTCACCTGGTTTATGTGTATATTATGAGTTATTTTGGGTAACCCTTATCTGTGACCATGTTATTCATTTATATGTTAGAACCTGATCTTTTTTTGAAGGACAACTTTGAAGAGAGAAATCCAGCTTTCCAGTGTGTATCGACTAGCCCGTATATGCTGATCTATGCTGACATCATCTGGTGGTAAATTTTTTTGCCATATGGATTTTGCCTTGAGAAACTCACAGGTCAGTATTTTCTAATATATGGGAACACTGTCTTTTCACAAGCAAGACTGGCCCTTCTCTTACTACTTGTTTCGCAGAAAGGACCTATCTTGCAGCAACGTCAGAGTCCCAGACATACAATCAAAACCTGACAGCTTTTCTTAAGCACTCTTCCTTACAGTTGCACATTCACTGTCATTGCAGAACCAGATTGAAACACTGATGGGAGCTGGCTGGTTGATTTTAGACAACTGGACAAAGTTGTTTGGCATGTGTCTTGAGTAACAACTTGGAATATACATTGGTGATAAATGTTGATTGGATTCAACTATAGGTGTCTTCAGACATGGGCCTTGTTGCCATGATCCAGATCCTCATTACACCAGGATTCCTTCAGTGCCACTGTTTTGCTTCTGTGTCGACCTGACACAAAAAGCATTGGGCTGCTTAATTAGAGGTATATAGTTACGAAAGTAAACAAAGCCATGATTGCCAGCCCAGGAATCATAAGCCTGGAAGTCTGAGCAGGAGTGAAACTGTGGTTCCAAAAATAGTCTCAAGAAGAAATCTTTAAGAGTTGCTGCCCTAATACCCATGGATCTTTTGACTGCTGGGTAGACTGCAAGGAATGGTGTCAACTTACACAGCTATGTGTGGCTTTTGATCTGTTTGAAAGCACACCTTTCTCCCCAAGTCAAACAAACACTTGGATGACATCAGTACAAACAAATTAAATGGTAGCAGAGCCTGTTCTTTGGCCTTGAGGCCAACTGACATGTCTAGTCACGTCCATACTGTTAAACTCTCTCAGTCTCCAGAAGAGGGTGGCTGAATCTAAACTGCCTATTGGTAGGTGGCTGTCCCTAGCCTGGGCCAACCCCTGAATCATGCTCAGGAATTCTTTGGGATCACACTACTTGGTATGGGACAAAACCAAGACAGGGCTCTCCTTCAGCTCCTGAGGCATAAAGTCAGCTAACAGGTCTAGAGATGTGAAGAAGTAAAAATGATCAATGATCATTTTCTCCATCTTCTGATTTGAGGCATGTTTAAACATAATTCTCAGAAAAAAATCAGTGAAGGGTATTGCACAGCCCATAGGCCTCCTGTTTCTTTGCCAAACCATCTTTGCAGAATATTTCTCTTAATACAAAGCCTTTTTTGCTGCAAATTTAAAGTAATGATTTATTACATTGCCATAGTAAAGCGCACCGATAATAATGATGGCCAGATTTGTGACAAAGTGTTTACCGGTTGAAAACGTATCAAGCATTTAGTATTGAGAGGAGGAAGAGAAGGTCGCATGACAGCAGCTGTCTACATCTACATGAGTCTCCCTGGAAACCCTTGACAGAGGATGAAGGGAAATGAGTGCTTCTATGATGTAATTCATCTCCTTTCAACATAGACATCTGAAACAGGTTAATCACATCTTGGAGATGCCTACATCACTTCACTGACTATCAACAGAGTGTAGATGATTAGCTCAGACATTTGCCACTATATTTTCCCTTATTTTGAGGAACCAGTTCAGTTCCTTCAACCTTTCTTCATAGGATTTCTATGCATTTTTGTCACTTTCCTTTGTACTCTCTCACATCTGTCTTCATTAGATCAAGTTGTTCAAAGTAGCACACTCTACCTAAGATGAGAGTTCAGCAATCAACAACTCTGTTGACGTAGCTTAGAAAGAAATTTGTCTTTTTTTGCAGCAGCAGCTTCATAAGATTTGTGGTCTGATGCAACTTTGAGATTATCTCACTCCACTTCTTGAACAATAGTGCAATGTTTGCAGTTTTGCCATCTTCTTGAATTTTCCTTCTATGATAAGACTTATCACCAATTGCAATTAGAGCAACCAAGTTCTTCTCACTATTAGCTTGAGCACTAGCTCTGTAAGTCTGTGATTTCTCCATTGGATATGAAATTCTGCATTACCTCCATTACCAGTGGATGAAAAGTTAGTTATCCTGATATTATACTACTACTTCATTCTGCTCCTTTCCAAACAAATGAGAAAATGTTCACGGAAAATCTCTGCATCCTTATTAGTAATTTTAACCACTATAATTAGTTTATGACTGTTGAGATTTCTTCTATCCCTGACACATTTCAAGACCTATGTTTTTAGCCCTGACTACCAAGCATTTTTTCTGGTGTCACTGGAAGTCTTTATCTTCTCTTGAGAAGTGCTGAAAATCCATATCTTGCAATTTGAATCTGGTAGTCCTCCATTTCCCTTTTTTGTTTGTTATTGTTTGCTTATTTTTCATGGTTACTTACTGCTTTCTCTTTGCCACTAAACAGGGCAGATTTGTCCCCACAGTTATCGAACAGATAGTCTATATAAAAAGGCCGCTGCCTTACAGAGTACTCTGTTTCAGAACTAATTTCTAGTCATGACTGCTGCATGGCATCCTGAAAGACTTATTCTTTTATAACCTTTTCTGGGTAATTTCTAGTTTGAGTACAGGGCAGGCAGAGATAACAAGGTATCTGATAAACAGGAACAGAAAAAAATGGAGCTGTTTATTTTAGAAGACAAAATAAGAACAAATAGAATTAACAGGTATATAAATGGACAAGTTCTAGAAGGCAGATCAGCTCTTCTTCCTATTTCATAATAGGAAAAGGGACCAGCCTAGGATTTAAAAAGATGAATTGCTGAAAGGAAACATGTATCAAGTATCACTAAGAGACTTCATGTATCTTTTAGATGGTGAATTCTTTGTCATAGGGTATCATTAGGCAAGGTGCAGAGAAGGAGTGGTCAGGTAGTGATGAGAACATTCAGAGTTTAAATTGCAAGTGTTGCAAGGACACACTTCCCTGGGAGACAGATCATCACAGATCTTCCTACTATGTGATTTACACATCTTTTATACTTCTGGAGATGGACACTGCGAAAAGACAAGACAGCCTTGACACCAATATGATTATTCTGACATTCTATGCCTCCCTATTGCACCTTTATTTCTATTATTTCTTTTTTTTAGTATCAGTGGTATATTGAAACCTACAGATACATTTTTCTTTCCTAATACAGTGGTTATAAATGCTAATCAAGGCAACTTTGTCCCTTAGCCACAATGGAAGCTGAAGTACTTTGAACAGTCTTTTTTCTGCTTTTAAAAGCAGACCTGACACAAAACATAATTTAAAAAAAAAAAAAGAAAAAAAAGAAAAAAAAAGAAAACTTTAATTGTACACAGATGGAGGAACAATCTACATTTCCTCATAGGGAATTAATTACATTAGACTTGAATGCATGTATCTGGAATTAGTTGCTATCAATTAGAGAAGAGAACATTATATTCTAAATAGCAAAGCCATTAATCTCAGGAGAATACAGAGGAAACACAGAAGTAAACAAATAATTCAAACTAATTAACATTTGTTCATGGAATGTGTAGTTTTATGGGTAATAAGTAAGGTTCAAATAACAAATGTTTAATTGATTGCTTTTTCTTTTTATTGCATTTGCCACCCGCTGTTAGAAGTAGCTAGATAAATCCTAGCGCAGCAACCAAAACCAGCAGGACCTGAGCATGTTCTCTACAGAATGAATGAAAGTTTGAAAGCCTGGCTTAGGAAACAGTATAGTAACTTATCCTACAACAAATTATCATGTTTTTGATAACTGGCAAACAAGAAAGTGAGGGAAAAACAAACAAACAAATTTCATTGTAAACCTTTCACCAAATTGGGAAGTTGAAGAATTAGCAGTGGAACTGTAGAGCTTTTAATCTCCAAGTAGCTGGATTGAATACCTGGCTGACTGAAGGAAGTTACTGTTTTCTTCCCATTTGCTTAACCACTGATGCAACACTGATTTTCACTGGCAAGGAAGCTATCTATTTCTGGTTTAGGTGGGTCACCATGCTCTGACTAATTCGGGTGGCCTCTATCAGCTTCTTTAGCACTGGTCAGAGTAGTCTGCACTGCCCATCTCCATTTTCTTTCTCATTATGGCTCAATGTGGCCTTCTACTGTAAAAGAGGACAAGCGGACAAAAGCAAAAGCCAAATTAGTCAGGTAGTGAAAAGGATGGGGGGAAAAAAAGACTGTTGCTTTAGCAAGTGCCTGTATCTCCATCACTTAAAGAAATATAAAACAATATCTGAAACTCATCCATGTTACCTTACTCACCTAATTATCCATCTCTAATGCCAAAGATGAGTTTTCAAGGAATAAGTAGGCTGCAAGCAACAGTGTTTTATGAGACCTCGCTTACTTCTGGAAAGGGTTTCTCTGTGCAGGACACTAACGTGGCTGCAGGAAAAAGTGGACAGAAGTTCATAATGCAAGTGTTATTGCAAGAAATGAAATAGCAACACAAAGATTTGGTAAGTAGAGAGAGACAGAGACAAGTTTTAGTGTACATGGGGGCTGGAGACATTAAATCTATCCTAAAGAGAATAAACATAATGTTTTATACTAAGGCACAGTAGATGATATGGGTAAATGTGTAAGAAAGGGAAACCAGTTTAGAGCAATGTGCCAACTGAAAAGGCAGTGGTGGAAGGGCCAGGAAAAGAGCTTCTGCTGCATGAGCGATTAGTTTTCAGAGATGTGCATTAAAGAGATGGTAGGATCATTTGGTCACAGACTGGATGCAAGCAACAAGCTACAGCAATTGTCTCAAGACTATGGATTAAGAAAAGAGAACATCTAAGCAGTCACAATAGGTGTGTAACACTGGAAGAGGTGAATTAGCAGTCAGGGAGGTTTAGCTCATTATTCAAATGAATATGAGGAAATGTAAAGGTGGTGCTCACATGGGGACATTGTTTTCTCAGGCTGCATAAATATGCATAGAACACAGTCCAGTCACCTCCTCAGTGCACCTTGAAATAAGCAGTGTAATTTAGAAGGCGTGTGGTTCCAACAAGGTAATGCTGAAACTAAATCTGCAGTGACAAGTAATCTGGTGAGATGTGCATTGCAGAATGTTAGTCAGAGCTACTCACAGGGCTAGAATGGCAACATGGTGCTCTTGACTTTATTTCAAGATGCAACGAGTGTCAGCAGATCTATTGCCGTCATTGGTCTGACCTTGCAGGAAAATAAAGGTAACAAAAACCCTTAGGCAATGGGGAGGGAATTCCCCATTACAGATTCCAACATACAGGTCAAAAGCTATTAAGAATTTTCTCTCTGAGCTATCAAAACTAAAAGGCTAATCTCCTTGTGAGTGAATGTCATAGGGAGTACATTGAAATATACAAAATGAAAACCATAAACGCAAGAGGAATTACCCTTCCTAAACAGGAGATGACTCCACTGAAAAAAAAAAAAAAAGAAGCAATTCTATGAGGATAACCATGGGAAGGAGAATACATCTTGGTCCGACTAATTTCTCACTCAGACTTCAAAAGGATACAATAGACCACCACTTATCTGCCAGACATAAATGATCACTGTTTCTTACCAAAGCTGAAACTTTTGGCTCTATGTTGCTGAGGTGTCATATGATTTAGAAAAAAAAAAGGAAAAAAAAAGCTTCAAATCACCTGAAAGCAGCTTAAAGAACATCTTCCTTAGATACATGTATGACTAGCCTGCGTATGAGCAAAAGGTCTTGAGAGCACAGCCTGGGCTTGTGGCGGCTATGAGAGGGAGCTATTCACTGCCATCTAATGGTGAACTGAAGAGGAGAAAAATTACACTCTGGTCTTCGCCCCATCGGAATGTTTTGGTTATAATTACAGTTTGATATAATTAAAATAGGTCTAATGAATATTAAATTCATTTTTTGGTCATTAGAAATACACTTAATGACCCAGGCTGGGAGCTGCCAAGACCTCAGACAACTGGACTACAAATCTTAAAGACGACGGGCTTTCACGGCCCTTCTTACCCTGTGGCGCAGGGAGGGAATCTGACGACAAGGAGACCTGTGTGACGCTGAAGTTCCTCTGCAGTCCAGGGCTAAACGAATCCTAACAAAAACCTTGGTAAGGATCTGCCTTTGTGACTGAGACATAAGTGTAACATGATATATCTTCTAACTCGTACAGCTAGAACAGCCGCCCATGTAGCTGGGCTAGGAAATGAAGCAAGCGTGACAGAGGTGATGTCTCTGGAGTTGCACAATAATGAGATAAGTGAGATGCATGATGCCTGTTCGTGACATCCAAGTTACATTTCCCCTGTGACTGGAGAGGGACCTGTCTGAGTACCACACTATTAACCTTCTGCAAACGGTAAGGCCTGCAGAAAAGGATCCTGAGCCATGAATTGATAACTTTCTGGTTTTGTAAGACGCCACTATATCATCATATTTGAAGGATATAAAAGACAGCGCGACTTTAGGCACGTCCTTTACCTTGCCTTTCAACCTGAAGATGCAATAAATATGTATAATGCCAGACTAACCTAGAAAAGCACTAAGCCTTATAACTTTGTTTACTCAAATTGTCTTCACTCTTAGCAAAGTTATATCATGACTTCAATCCTATGTGAGACAAATAAAATTCTAAGAGCTCTGAAAAAAAATGGGGTGTATGGAAAGCTAGGGTTTTCTTGGTTTTCTTGGTTAGGTTTTGGGTGTGGGTTTTTTTTTCCCATAGAGGAGGTAGCATTTCTGCTTGAGGAATCCCCACTATTCAGACATTTATTTTTGTTCTGACTCACTATCTGCCTCTATGAGTGCAAGAAAGTTACTCTTACCAACTTTTTTTTTTCCTCAGTAAGGATGTATGTATACTTTAAGACATATGGGGCAGAAAGTGCTAAACAGCTAATGACTATATTCCCAACTGAAATAGGTCGGAATCTCACAGAACTGGGCACCGGAACATTCAAATTATATAAGGACATAAAGATATTCACAGCTTCCTTCTCAGTGAGGTTTCTAAGGAGCTTTGCCAAAGAATTGCTCCATTACAAAATATCTGTGACATTCAAATGTTTTATGGCAAAGTTTATACAGGTGTGCAATTAAGCAATCACTTATAATGCCCACGCTAATAGCACAGCTCCTGTGCAGCCAGTAGCTCCACAGTTGTATCACTTGCCACGTCTGCTGACAATTTTCCAAGGGAGGATTGGTCTGCCAAGTGAGGTGATGGGCACTTTAAAGCAGAACTTTGAAGCTGAAGCGCTCTTCCATCTGCCAAAATCACCCTGAACCTTGTACAGCCGTTTACATCAGGGCAAGATCCTGCCGATCTGATGGGAGTCGCATTTTGTATGGATATAGAGAATTTCCCAAATGCTGAGTATTCCGAAGCACCGCGAGGGGTGTGGTTGGTGCGTGCCAGAGAGAAAGCTGGGCGAAGGTGGCAGCAGGGATGGACTTCTCCAAAGAGAAGGGGTTACGGATGGCAGCCAGTAGTGGAGATACGGAGTGGGAGAGGGAGATGTACCGTGAAGGAAAGTAACCAAGATAAAGACGGGAAACACAGGCCACAAAGGGATTTGGATTAGATTGCCATCATGACCAAGCCTTTCAAATTAATCTGTGGTCAGGAAACTTCAGCATCTGCTGGAGGCACTTTGCCAGGGAGAGATTTCAGCTGCTTTCTGGTTTGGGTTTGTGGGCAGAGCCTGGGGGGCTGCAAACACAGGCTGGCCTTTGGCGGAGGTCCAGGAGGCTTGGGTTCATGGGGGCAAATACTTCAGTGAGTCTTGCAAAGGGAAAATCAGAGGTGTGTAAAATCAAAACGATATGGAAAGTACTGATGTAATTACTCCCGAATGCTTTGACCACGAGATCTGAAGAGCAGCATCGGTCGTGAGGGAGGGAGAGCCCTGTCCGGCGGGGCTCGCCGGTGGCCGGCCGCGGGGGAAGCTGCTGCCGAGACACCCCCGCAGGCGAACCCGTGGTCTTGTCGCTCCCCCCCCAGAACCAGCACCGAGGCGCGGGGAGCTCCTCCGGAGACCTCTGCCCCCTCCTGAGCCCCGGGGCAGGACGGCACCCGCCTCAGCTCGCCGCCCTCCCGCCTGTCCCCCAGCTCCCTCTGACCGCCGCTCCCAGACCGCCTCCAAACCCCGCCCGGTGCCGGCGGGCACAGAGGGCGGAGAAAGGCAGAGGCACCTCCGCCTCCCGCCCCGGGGAACGGAACCCCCCCGCCCGTAGCCGGTCCGCCGGGCCCCGGCCCCGGCAGAGGGCGCCGAGCCGGTGCTGAGGCGGCTCCGCCTCCAGGCTGCAAGCGGCGGTGCGGGGACAGCGGCGGCAGGCCCGGGCCCGAGGCGCCTGGAGGACCCAGGTAACCGCGCCTCGGCCGCGGCTCGCTGCGCCCGGAGCCGCGCTGGGCCTCCGCTCCGGCAGGGGCGGGGCAGCGGCGGGCCCCGCCGCCGCTACAAGGTCGTGGGGCCGCTGGGGCTGGCGTGGCACCCCAGGCGGTGGGGGGTGGGAGTCGGCCAGGCGTCCTTGCAGCGGCCAGGGGAGCGGAGGCTCCCCGGGCCCTCCGCCCGCGGCGGGCCTGCCACCGAGGCCCCTAACGGCGGGTCGGTGTCTGCGGGCCGCGCTGCATACCGCGAAGGCTGGCACTGGCACGGCTGCGTGCTTCGGAGCGGCTGCCAGCTTTGGCGGCGTTCAGCCTCGTGTCCCGAGGGCGGGCGGTGGGAGAGCCTGTCCGCGTTAGGGTGCATGGCGGGGAGAGGCCGCTCGTCGGCTGCGGGGCGTGCTGATGGCCGCCCCGCCTCGGCGGCCGGCCGTGCCCGCTGACCGACCGCAGCAGGGCCACATCGAGCACTGAAAACAAGCAATAATCATTGCGCGTTCAAATATAACTCTTCTGGGAGTTTGCCCCCAAACTGAGGAGCGCTGTCTTATGTGAGGATTGCACCAGCCTGAATTTTAAACTATGTGTCCTAGGTTTTAAGTTCACGTATTTATTTTTTTTTTAAAAAGTCCAGGGAGGTGTGGTTATTTTTATATGGTCAATAATTGTCCTCATTGATCAGGGCTTTATCCCAGCGACAGAAAAAGAAACCCCTCATTCAGATTTCGGCAGAGTTCACTTGGGTGCAGGGAGAACAAACTCCAGTCTCGGGGAGGAACCACGTGTTTCCACACGTACCGGGCCCTGATGAAAACGAGTGCTCCAGCTAGCGAGGAACGACTGCAAATCAATTTCTGAGTGTCGAAAGACATGTAGGGGCCTTGGGGAGGTGTTTCCACCTGCTTGTCCCAGGTTAGAGAGGGATGCAGAAGGGAGCAGTGCTGGGGAGCTTGCACGCTGGACTGTTCCTGGGGGTGTCTGTCAGTACTGTTGCAGTACATAGAGCAATGTTACTTCTCCTCAGCTCTACCATGATGCTGTTTGCTATTCAGAGAAACGGAGGGGAACGTTGTGCAGCACTCTGCCACGCAGGAGCGTTGTGGTCTCAGCAGAAACTGAAGTTAAGCAGGGTTTGACTCTTCTGGGTTTACTTGCTTGCAGTATAGAGCAAGTTGATTCTACTGAGAATGTCATGATAAATGCAGGTCTCCCTATGCTTTCTATGACATGTTTAACTTTCTGTCTTTTGTGAATTGCGTTTCAGATGTAGGGAGGAAAATGCCACAAATATGTTTGGACAATTAATATGAAACACCAGCAAAGTAATTGTGAATTGCTTTATAGGGAACTAGATAATAATCTTTTTGTAGTAATGCCGTACCTGGAGAAATCCTTCCAATATTCAAAGTAGTTGCTCATTTTAACATATGAATGTTTGTTTTATTTTAGGGTATGCTATGACTGGCTTCAGACTCCCCATCACTACTTTTCGAAAACTAAATGTTTGGTTTGGACTGTGGGAGAAATTCCCCTCTAACAAACTCTATCTCCCTTGGAGGAGAAGCATATTCTGTAGCTGTCAAGCAAGCACAGTAAACTACAGAAGATGTTTCAGCTTTTCCCCAGTAAAACTCTCTGCACTGAGACTTCCTCCAGAGTATATCTCTGTACTCTCTCTGCGGAACAAAAGTAACAAAAGCTCTAAAAGGAGCAGACAAACTGTACAAGAAGAGGAGGAAGAAGAGGATGAAATTGAAGAGGAAAGTGATTTGGAAGATGAATTTGAAAATGACCCCAATGTAGTAAAAGATTACAAGGATCTTGAAAAAGTGGTGCAGTCTCTTCGATATGATATGATCATGAAGGCTGGTCTAGACATTGCAAGAAAGTAAGTACGGAAGAAAACCTGCTGATGAGAAAGATGTTATGCCTCTAAAATTTCAGTTTTGATACCCTTCTATTGGTGGAATAATGGTATTTGGGTTGTAGGGTTTTTTTCTGTAGCTGTTCTGACTGTCTAAAAATATGTTTTGGATGTATGGGTGTTCTTGTTTGTTTCACCTTACCTCCCTTGAAACAGCCCGTTTTCTGCCTTTCACTCCCTACGATATTTCTGAGATTGCTGACGAGGCATTTTCTATCAGTTACTATTTATTTAAAATGAAGAAAACACAAAATAATGTAATAAGTAATACAAAAAGATCTAATGGGAGATAGAGGGAGTAAAATAATACTAGAAATAGGTAAGTTTAAACCTAATGGACTAGGTCAACCAGGTAAACGTGCAGTCTATAAATATATCACAATGTTTGATGTAATGCAACCTACAGAAGCCTTAGACTGCAATGTTGTTAGAACAGAATATTAGTGTATAATATTGGTCACTTAAAATTATTAAACTGGCTGGTGCAGGAAAGGGGACATTATTGGTTGGATATTCAGGAGACAAGCTGTTAGAAATAGCTTTTTATTGCTTGCACCTGTGGCAGAGAGCAACTATACTGTTATTTCGTTTAATATCTATGAAAGCCTTTTTCTTCCAGTTCAGGTCTGTCTTGACCTTAAATAAAGGTATCCTTTATGTGCAAATTAGAGTTGTGGAAATGTGCCTTACACATGACTGGTATTCTTGTGTATCTGCAAAGAAACAATTGCATTTGGTCTGCTGCACACTGTAAATGCAATAAAACCTTGTTTTTCTTCAGTAAAGTAGAAGATGCATTCTACAATAATGAACTCAGGCTGAATGGAGAAAAACTGTGGAAGAAAAGTAGAACTGTAAGACTTTTTAAAATTTAAATCTTTTAATATGGTACAAGAAAATAACTAAGGCATGACTTCTTCTTCTCCCTCCTTTTACGTGGGTCAGAAGAGCTAACCATTAAATTGCTCTGCAAAGGGGAATGAATAGCATTGCTAACACCACTTCTAGCTTTGTGTGTGTGACTATGATTCCCTGGGTAAGATGTTATTCCCTAAGGCAGACAGGAATCCTGTGATATTAGAGGGTAAAATCTAAGGCTGCAAGTCAGGAGAATGCAGGTGGTAGCAAGGACAGAACTTTCTAAGTTTCTGAAAGAGGTGATGGTAGATGTGAGGTTGATGGAGTAGCAATGATTAAATCTGAGGTATTGGTGGAGTGGGCACATGATTAAAGGAAAAGAGATAGTTTGATGATAGACAGGAATGGAAACTGGGGTAGCTCAGGAAAGGTGATTGTACCTGTAATAGAACACACAGGAACACAGGGGAAGAGCCAGAAGGGTCGCAGGCCATACTTCACAACAGAACTCGCCAGAATGGTGACAAACATAACTCTACCACCCTATGTGTGAGGGTGATCTGCGGTGGTGGTTACTTTCATCAAAGGGCAATAAGAAGAGAAATTTTAATTCCTGATCCCCTAAAGTTAAGGCTAGTTTGTTGAGAGGCATACTGCTTCTGTGACTTTTGAAAGGAACACAAGCAGTTGACGAGCACTCTTGTTTTTTAAAGCATTTTAAACTGTTTTAAAGGAAGGAGGGAGAACTTTGCATTTTGCTGTTTAGTGTTTGTGTTGATAGAAAATGATTGGCAGGAAACACCCTTCAGGAAAGAAAACATACTACATTACACAAGGGTAAAGCTCTTGGCAGAGAAGGTCACGGGACATTTAATTGCTTATTGCCAGAGCTTTCCTAGAAGTTCATAGCTGGAGGATCTATAATGGCTCTAGTATTGCCTGCCTGCCTCCTCTCCTGTGAGATAAGAATATTAAATGGCAAGCAAGGAACAAAATTAAAATTGTACATGGACTGCAGGATTTGTTTTCTTCAGGGAGTGTTTATAATCACTCATCTTCTCTTTCTGTTTCCAGGTGAAAATTGGTGACACGCTGGATCTCATAGTAGGTGAAGATAAAGAAACAGGAACTGCTGTAGTTATGCGGGTAGTCTTAAAAAAAGTATCTAACAAAACTGAAAGTGAAAAATACAAGGTAATTTTGAGGCGTTGGAAAAACTTGAAAGTGCCCAAACAGGATGTATTGAAGTAACAGGGGGTTGCATGTGGGAGCATAAGATTTTTGCAGAAAACTATATTTGTTGCTATATACAAATTTTGGTTAAACAAAATTATAGTACCCTTTTTTTAAGGGTTTGTGTTAGAATGTTATTTCCCCCTGCTGTGCACATCAACATTCATGCAATAAGCCTGTCACTTTTTGCTGTTAGTTTTGTTTCATTGTACTGTGGGATAAAAGTTCCAACCCTTACATTTCCAGGCAGTTTCTTTTCAGATGTTATATGTAATGAACCAATAAAGACTAATTTGATCACTGGTTGATTGCTGTCTAGTTTTGTTAATCAGAAAGGTTACATAGGAGAAGGAGGAGGCTCTGGGGAGACCTTATAATGGCCTCCCAGTACCTGAAGGGACCTACAAGAAAGCTGGGGAGGGACTTTTTACAAGGGCATGTAGTGATAGGATGAGGGGCAATGGCTTTAAATTGAAAGAGGGTAGATTTAGACTAGATATTCGGAAGAAATTCTTTCCTGTGAGAGTGGTGAGACACTGGAACAAGTTGCCCAGGGAAGTTGTGGCTGCCCCCTCCCTGGAAGTGTTCAAGGCCAGCTTGGACGGGGCTTTGAGCAACCTGGTCTAGTGGGAGGTGTCCCTGCCCATGGCAGGGGGGTTGGAACTAGATGATCTTTAAGGTCCCTTCCAACCCAAACCATTCTATGATCTGATGATTCTATTAAAACTGATATTGCAACAAGCAGAACTGTTTTCTTAGTTTTATATCTAGGTTCATGAAATAGGGATAATAAGGATTAAAAAAACCCAGTTTTATAAAATTGCTTCCTTTTTCATTATTGGTTTGATCTTGGTTAACATACCAGCTCTGTGCTTATATACCCTGCTGCTATACCGAGAATACAGAAGGGTACTGATCGCAGCTGAATATTTCTAAGCAGGAAACTTGACAGTGATACAGAATGAATCATGGCAGAAATACTCTGCTCTCATGGAGAAGGCAGATCAGTGAGTAGACACATGTAGTACTGCTGATTTTTACTGTTTAAGTAACCATGCAGAGGAAAATGAAATCTCAGTTTGTCACATACTCATTTCAGGGTGGCATTTAAGAGAATATTTAATACATAGGCGGTGTAAAGATCTGAGCAAAGCTCAGACCACACTGTGATGAAAAGCTTGTGTCTGTTATGCTACAGGAAAATACTGTCACTTAGGACAGGCATCTCGGGAGTCACCACTTGCACTTGTAATGTTGAACACGCTCCAAGCACAAGCAGCTTGTTGGATGAACTGCGGTGCAGACAGAATTTTTATTTTGGCTATATATGTTTATATATATGTTTAGACAGTCACATGCAGGTGTGTGTCTATGGGAAAGCTGGCCAGTAGGAGCAGGTAGCTACTGTTTGTTCAGTTCATGGTCTGCTCCCTGTCCTAGTCTGAAGAGCGTAGAGGGAAGCAGATAGCCTAGAACAGGCAGCCAGAGCGTACTCCAGGATGCTTTCTCATGGGTGATCCTGAAATCCGAATGGGCAAGCAAGAAATTGTTGCTCACCAAGCAAACCTAGTGTTCCAGTTAAGCCTCAGACCAGCAGGTGCACAAAAAAGTTATGGTAGTGACTGGATTTTCACTGCATGAAATGTCTCTGACGTGAGAGGAAGCAATGGTGCTCACCTGGTTAGAAATGCATGGGAACTGTTGGCCTCAACTGTCACCAGCTACTCAGTGACTGTGTAGTCAGTGACAGTAGCAGGCTGTACCTGCTGCTGTCCATAGCCTTGGAAGAAAGTGGCGGCTGCTGAATGCAGGATTTAAAATAAATTCTAGCTTTCTTCAGGCATAGCTACAAATCTGTGCTGTTTTGGGCTTTTTTTTTTTTTTTTTAAATGATTGTGTAGATGTTTAAAGATGCAGATAAATGTCCAGTTAATGGTTTAGAGGCATAGTGACCTTTTAAAAAAATCGGTTCTTAAAAGGACATGATCCTGGAAAGCTTTCCTAGGGGATTTTGGTGATCCTTACACTGCAGAAGTGAAGGGATTCAGCATGCCAAGCACCCAGAGGAACATGGCAGGCTGTACTTTCACTGTGGGCACTGCTGTCTTCGCTGTATTTGGTGGGAGCTTGCACCAAGTGCTGTGGAAATAAAAGTGATGAGATGCAGCCTCTGTTCCCCAATTCCACTTAATAGTGCTATTCTAAGTGGCTCCCACGATCTCCAGGGATGCTGAGAGAAAGGAGTAGAAAGATCTGTTAGGAGTAACATGTCAGTGAGCTCCAGTTGTTGGTCAGCAACCATTCGTTACCTGTCAAGCATTTATCGGTATGTGCAGTCATACTGCCTGTGACCTTCAGCAGTAGCTTACACACCAGGGCTTACAGGGGTAGAACAGCATGCCACTCATAAACCTCAGGAATGCTTTGGGGCTTGGGGATAGCCAAGGTACAGATACAAAGAAATGAACTTTCTGAAAGTGTCTGTTTTGCCTAGGATAAAACCAAGAGCAACAAAAAAAGCTGGCATCCAAGATCGGCAGGAAAGTTGCATCCCTGAAAGCTGCTGGCATAAGAGCGAGCATAGGCAGGGTAATTTCTTGAGTTGGACAGAATATGAATACAGCATTAGGCCAGAACCTTAGATTTGAACTTCTAGAAAAGCCTACTGGGAAGTAAAGAAGACAAGAGCTTGCAATGAAGACCTAGTGCTTTCCTAGTGGTGATGGAGAGAGACTTTTCACCAAGGCCTGTAGTGACAGAACAAGTGGCGATGGTTTTAAACTGAGAGCAGATTTACATTGGACATAAGGAAGGAATTTTTTACAATGAGGATGATGAGACACTGTAACAGGTTGCCCAGAGAAGTTGTGGCTGCCCCCTCCCTGGAAGTGTTCAAGGCCAGGTTGGACGGGGCTTGGAGCAACCTGGTCTAGTGGGAGGTGTCCCTGCCCATGGCAGGGGGGTTGGAACTAGGTGATCTTTGAGGTCCCTTCCAACCCAAACCACTCTACTATTCTATAATTATTCTATAACTAACTATTCTATAAGCCACCAAAAACGTCTTCACTGACAGCCAAAGGTGGAAACAGGCTTTCATAGGTGCTAAGTTTTGATCCACTGGTGGTATCAGCAGAGTAAAGAAAAGAAAGGCAGAGCTGCTGAGTCTTGTGATGGGTGAGAGCAGCCTCTGTGGATTCAGGATTGAAATGGCTGGAGAAAAAACTGTACCCATTGGCCTCAGGAAAGAAGCTTCAGTCACAGGCAGGGTGATCTCAGAGGAAAACTATGACAGCAGGAAGGTGAGTGGCTGTTCCGCTTGGCTACATTGATCTGTCCTGGATAAGCTTTTCTATTGATCAGACCCTTTTATTGGGTTGTGCTGGTTTCTGCAGCCTTCAAATGTCTGGACTGTGAGCTAAAGAAAGGCAAGGCTTGGTTAATGACTGACATGAGTGTCAGGCGAGCAGAACCAGCACGTATTCTGGGGGGTGTAGCAACAGGCACATCACAGCCATAGTTTTTGCTGGACCCTCAGTGGGCTTTTAGACAAGGTAGGCTCACTGTGGTATGTAAAGCACACATAATAAACTCATCTGGGAATCACTTGTGCATCTTCATCAGCCATGAATTTAAGATGATGGAGTCCATCTGATAACATGGTCAAGTGTCCAGTAAGATGACAGGGCAAAGTAGTACAAAGTGGTCAAACAAATTTTTAACGATCTTCCCAAAACAGAGAATATGCCACTAGTCAATTACCAAATCTCTAGTGCCACCAAGTACTGAGTGCTGGGAAACACACAAATGCTTTTCCTCCTGCTCAGACATTGGGGTACTGAGTTGGGTAAGTGATCACTGCTTCTGCCCTTCTGTCACTGCTGGAATGGTTTTCCTGCTGCAGGACATGGGCATCTGCCATTCTTAGTCTGCATGGTGGAAGAACTGTATGAAAGGGCTTCCTTGTGGAGACACTGCTGAGAGATCATAAAGAGAGGTTTGGATGGCTTGAGAAGTGATTGACACGTTCACTGGAGGATGCCCAGGTGCCTATGCTGTCCGAACCACCTCTGCGTTAACTGTAGACAAATCCCACCTAATGCTAGGCATGGAGCCCAGCGTGGCTAGTGTACCTGCCCGTGCACAGAAGGATGGCCTGATCCAGAAATCAGCCTGGTCCTGTCAGAGGCAGGCACCGTCAGGCTGGGGGTACAGGGCCCCGTTGTCCCTGGTGTAGCACACAGCACTATCTGACAGCTTTGAGTTTCACCTGCTGCAGGAGCAATGTTACACGCTGCAGCATCTGCTGTACATGGGCCAGCCTGCGTTACAGAGCAGGGCACGGGACGATCCTGTGAAGGAATAATGGGGACCCCTCTGGTCCCCTAAAATAACAGGCAATTCTTTTTTCCATAGAATGAAAAAGCACCAAAACTTTTTGGGTTTTCTTTTTGTGTTTTTTGTTTGGTTTTGGTTTGTTTTTTTTTTTACTTGGGCTTGGTTTTTTTCCTGTAATGGCATGTCAGAACAGGACAGTCTACCTTCAGCACCTACCAAATTACAGTGCAGGCCAATTGTGGTGGTCATTCTATGATGGCATGCATGGGGAAAGGAATGCAAAAGGGATGTGTTGAAGCCATGCAAATCTGAGTACTGCTGAAGCTAAAACATTCAGTTTTCAGCACTTGAGTATTCAATGCACATATAGACAAGCACTTCAAGGAGTCCCTGGAGTTTTTCAGTTCTTGGAACAGGGAGAGACAGGAAGCAAGAAAGACAAGGGGCAGCATTACCTGACATAAAACCAAACTCCTAGGTTTTATACAAGGGATCAAATCTCAAATGTAGAATGTGATCCGATTGAGGGACTCATTCCTACTCCTGACAGTACCTTGGGATTTTCTTTTCCCAGGAAACATTTGCAGACCTCGCTAACACACTACCTTATGAGCTAATTGAAGTGGTACATTCCTGAAAGTGTAATGATCGAAGGAGTATTTTGCCTCCCAGGGAAGTGAGCACCCACACACACCGCTACAAAATGCCTCTGGAAACAGTGACAGTTGTTTTGCCATAATGAAATCTGTGAAGCCTTCCTGTGAAAATCGACCTTCTTCTTTCCTAATTGTTAATGAAAGAAAAATGCTCAGTGAGGACCACAGTCTCATCATGGAACAGATCAGGAAATAAGAGTAAGCAAGTGGTCTGCCCATGTCACAAACTTTTCTCAGAATGTTCCTGAGGAAAAACCTGTAACTCTACTGCTGCTGAGTTGCAGTAACAATGGAAAAAATCAAAGTCAAACCGAGGCAGTGAAGAAATTTTGGCAATGACAGTGATGGAGTTGTTTGATTTACTCAGAAAAATCATAGGCTTGAACCTGCCACACTTCTCCCAGAGATTTTAAGTGCAGTCAACTAAAATGTGCATGCTGAGAACACTTACCAATTTATGCACCATCCTCAGTACAGGCAAGCTTAAGACATTGAACTTTCCAGCTGTTTCACATCTCTTTAATCAGTGAAACAGAATCTGAATAAAAATAAATTATGAATAAAACCTGCCTATTATTTTCTGTGCTTCTTGGGACTGCAGAATTCATGTTGGCCCCTTCCAGCGTGAAATCAGACCTGATGTGCCTTTGTAGAGCATTGAGCACAATTCTCTGTTTCTCACTGCTATAATACAATTGTCAAACAATAACTAAAAAGAGACAGATTTTTAAAAATGTACCGAGAAATAAATTATGTACATTTTGAAGATAAGAAAAAACAGTCACAAACATTTCCTAGAACATGAAACACACTGGTGGCTGTAATGCATTAGCATAACAAAGTGGTTGACTTCAAGCAAATATTTTTCTCGTTTCTAAACCTGGTGATTCTGTCAGCTAAATACAGTTAACAGGCAAAAACCAATGCATACTTGATCTCCCTTTTGATGTGCTGCTTTACATCTTTTACAGAGCTTCTAAGTAAGTTTTTAATTTGTAGAAAATGAGTAAGACACAAAAATATAGAGCTATCATATATTACACTGTTTCTTTTAGAAAGCTGTTAGAAGTGGGCCATTCAATGCTTATCCAAAGCTGACATATTTAAACTCTAAGTAGACACACTTGATATTCACCTCAACAGGGTTTACTGACCTGGTAATGTTCATCCATAGGAAGTCAGTGTGTGCATGGCTGTGTATGTTCCAAACACTTCAGTATCTAGCAATCTTCCTATCATAGCCTCATTTTCAAACTGACAACTTTATTCTTTTATACAGAAAAAAAGTCTGAAAGACAGAAAAGTCTTTTTAAATGGCTGCAGCAAACCAGGGTATTTTCATTTATGTTTTGTCTAACTAGCTAAGGTTATCTCAGATCTTAGTAACAGACTTTAGAGGGAAAAAAATCCTGCTCATACTCAAGCAATCACCAGACAACATTCCTCTTTTATGAAAATAATATTCCTTTAATTTATTTACAAGACTGACCAACTGGATGAAGTGGCTGTACTTCAGATGCACTGCAAGAGCTTTCATTAGTGAACTATGTCACTATTCATATGTCTGTATTTTCTTGATATCAGTTATAAAACATACAATCAAACAAATCATGAAAGGGTCGTGAAGAGTGAGATAAAAGGAATGTACACAGCAATTAGACAGAAGTTTAAGAGAAAAAAAACAATGAAAAACCTCCTATACCCACTCTCAAAAATGTCATTTTAGAAGGTGAAAAGTGTTTTTTCATTAATTGGCAGATAATATGAATGGACCAATTTTTTTATTTAATGTCAACATCTACAGTAAAAGCCAGTATGTCTCAAATTTGCATGCTAGCTAGTAACATCTGTCAATTGTAAAAAAGTTTAATATATATCAAATTTTTCTGGGAGCTTCAACATCACTAAGTGGTGAAACGTATATGACATTAAGATAAGAAAATATATTTCTTACCTTCTGGCCAGCCATTTGCAACAACAAATTAAGCAGCTGTTAATAATTTCTGTCATTTTATATCTCCCATAAAAGTGCATGTAAAAAATTTCACAGAGGTGCTAGGTAGCATACAATTACAAGATAAAGTCTTGGTTTCTGATACATTCAATTTGCTAAATTTATGCACAAAAATGAAAGATCAGACATCGTGGTATCAGTTCTTTATCTTTGGTAAAATGTTTTCATTTTATTATAGCCATATTTACTCTGATATCCATTTTGTGCATGGTCTGCTATTATTTAAACCAACAAGAAACATTTAAATGGATATAAACAGTATTAGTGTATTCTTTAGTACATTCATGACTTTCTTCAAACATTCTTTCAGAATGTTACTAGCATATGGGGAAAATGAGCAAATGCTACTATCTATTATGATTTACTCCCAGTTTAACATAATACTTTTACTAGTTCTTGGCATTAGGAACAAATGTTTTGTTTTGCTTTTAAAAGAAACGGATTTATAAGACTCTAAGAACAATAAATTCTAAAAATCTTAAGTAAAAATATCAAGTATTTTGTACTTTCTTACAAATGCTAAAATAGAAAATTACACTGGAACGGACCGAAAATTTGATACTATGACCCATCTAAGTAAACAATAAAAAAGGACCACAGAGAACATGAACAATTGCTCCAAGGTGTTCCAGCGACGGTCAGTAAGCGATCACTGTCTTTCTTGTCTTAAAAATCCATCTCTCACTCTCTCTCACCATTTCTATCAGTATTAAAAGAAAGAAAGAAAAAAAAAGAAAAAAAAGAGGAAAACTAGTTTTAAAGCAGCACTCTCCAGTGACAAATCATACAGCAAATTCACATTGGGTTCTGAGTGGTCTTTGTTACACTTGAACATATTAATGATGCAAACTTGACCATATGAACCTAAGTTATACATACACACTTATGCCTCCAAATAGCTACTAATTACACTAAATCAATTTGGCAAAATGAGAGAATTCAATATCTCTACACTCGAAACATCCAGATTGTGCTGCACTCACACAAAAATAAGTTACATTACCACAGCTCATATGTAGGGAACCTGAAACACTTAATTCCATCACAAAACTAATCTTTGCACATACTTCTTATGTATGCAATTCAATATGAATACTGGAAACCTTTGGAATCATGACCTTGATAGACAGTAAGGTCTAAAATTTTTCAAGTTCTTGTTTTGGGTCTTGTTGTCTTTGTTATTTTACAAATAGAGTGGCAAGCAGGCAATGGCAAGACATTCCATGGGTATAGGCTTGGGGCTGTTCTGCTGGCTTTATTCAGATGAGCCATCCTCAGTCACACCAGCAATGACACTGGACAAAACAAAAAAAGAACTCACAGGGGCAGGATCAAGCTTGTGGTGTCAATATAAAAAAAAACATTCACATTGTGTCTATGCTCACGTCTCAATTGTTCAACAGTTAATTCTTGGTTTTAGAAATAAAACCTGGGTAACAGTCAAAAATGCAAATGACACCGTTCTGACCCATTCTTTGACATGGTGGTATTATTAATATGATTATTATTATTTTCAGTATCTCAGTATCATCAAGAACAAAACAAATGTGAAGCTGCAATTACTGTAGAAGCAAAGTCTAATATTCCAGTGATTTCCAATGAACATGGCACTTTCAAATTTAAATTAAGTTTAAATTTCAAACTCTAAATTAACTAACAAGACTGTTTATAAGGGTGTAACTAAAAATTGCCCCCGAAGAGCACAACGATTAAAAAAAAATTATTATTAGAAAGTGATAAAAAAGGAAGATGCAGAAATGGGGAGTGGAGTAATACAGTTTCAATACATGTATTTGCACCAGTGAAAACCCTGCTCTTAGCAAGTCACTGATGACTTACAGCCTTTACCCATGTACAAATGTAGTAAGCCACTCCCCACTGCTGCGGTGCCTACGTAGATGCAACACACACATTAGAACACAACAAACTTAGTGCCTGACTGTCCTAGATGCTGAGCACCCTCAGCTCCCGACAGGCCCCTCAGTCTAAACCAGAACATAATCCTGAAAATAATTTAGTGGTCAAAGTCTTAGGGATTTAAAGAGCCTGTCACTTTTTTGCTTTCTTTGCTTTTTTCAGTATATCACACTTTTTTCTGTTAGGACGCCGGCATCTTTCATCAATGCTCGGTATACATTCATAATGCCATACTTCTTCCATTTTCTCCACGGGGTAAACTGCCTCCACGTAATGACGGATCAGTCTCAGTCTGATAGGATCGAGCTGTTTTTTGTTACAAGCACCTGAATGGTTGTATTGCAGTCTGAGATTCTCCGGAGTAAAGAGTTCAGGAAAGAGTCTTACGAGAAGCCTGGCGGCAAAGTTGCCGACCGACAGGCTCTGCTGCACTATCTCTCTTACCTCCTTATCAGACAGCAAATACAGAGAAGGCACAGGGAAGTCTGGATTAGGAACAACGAGTTCATCGAGTGGTATCTTGCAAAAATCCTTGCTGCTTCTTTCCGGTGGCAGCGGCGGCCCTTCAAATTCTTCTCGAAACCTCTCGGGGTTTATTGCATAGCTGAAAAATTCTCTCCGGTCAGGCCCTGGCATGTGGATTTTCCGTTGCTGTTGGTACGTGCGCCTTTGCTCAGTGTCTCTGCGCCGACACCTCTCGTCAAGCTTCCCAACAAACTCCAATGTCCACACTCTGTCATTCTTTGCTCTGGGGTACAGTATCTGCACATAATGTCGAATTAATTTAATTCTAGTGGGGTCGAGCTGTTTCTTGCCTAAAGATCCACTACAGTTGTATTGCTTCCGTAAGTTTTCATGAGTAAACAGTTCAGGAAATAAAAGAACAAGCAATCGAGAGGCAAAGTTGCCTATGGAAAGACTGCTTTCATATATGCTTTTAATCTGTTCTTTGTTCAACAGGTAATCCGGGACAGGGACATCAAAATCGGGAGGGGGAAAGTCAAGTTTGTCAAAGTCTATGGGTACAAGCCAAATTTTTTTTGAGCGTCTACCAGGTTTTTCATATTCAAAACTGTCTTCCACTTTTATGATTGATACATCATCTGGTAAACTAGAAGAATCATAACAGTCATCTCTCATCTGATCACATTCACTTCCATCCATATATGTATTTTCAAGCTCATCGTTTATTCGCTGAACACATTGCTGCAACCAGGCTTCTTCTTCTTGCACATCTGGAAAGTAAATTTCAGTGTACCTACGGATTATTTGAAGCCGATGAGGATCCAGCAGTTGTTTCCCAGAGTCTCCATAGCAGCTGTACCTTTCAGCTAATTTTCTGTGGTCAAAGAGTTCCGGAAACAATCTGTGTAACAAAAAAACAGAAAATTCCCCTGGAGAAGAAGCTTCGTCTAAAAATTCATTGAGATCCTGAGCATCCAGCATGTAATCTGAGGCAATGGCACTACTCCTGTCCAAGGACAGAGCTTCCTCCTGCTCTTTATCCTCCATAAAATGAGAGGATTCAACCTGCTCAGTCTCATAAAAACTGGACGATTGCACACTCTGCTGACTGTTTTCCATTTCCCTTTGAGCCCAAAATCTATTAAAAAAGTCATTGACTTGAGGCAAACACTCCACCTGCCACACAGCTGTATTCTTCACAGAAGGATAACAAACTTCCACATAGTTACGGATAAGCTGCAGATGAAGAGATTCAAGTTTCCTTTTGTTGAGAAAGCCGCATGCACTGCAGCTTCTGCCGAACTCATCGTCACTGAAGAGCTCTGGGAAGAGCTGCACTAGCAACCGGCACGCTAAGTCTCCACCCGATGTGCTTTGATCCATGATCTGTTTGAGCTCTGCTGAAGTCAGCTGGTACTCCGGGGGAGGCCTGAAGTCTGCAACGGACTCTGCTGGACTGACTTGCTTTTTAATTCTGCTAACCTCCAGAGACAACAAGTCAACTTTACTGTGAAGTTGAGTCATATTGGTATTGAGGGTGTTCAGCGTGTAAAACATTTTCTGTATCAAAGAATATATATTTGGGTCAGAATCTATGGCAGCCGCTGTTATGGCAATGGCTGCAGCTGAGTCCCTTTTGCGTTGGTCGTTCAAAGTCCGAAGATGCGAGGGACTGCTGGGGTTGATTTTTTCGAACAACTCATAAGAAGCAAACTGCTCTGCTCCTGCTGGGTTCTTCTTCTCTGTGATTTTGTGTGAGATGCCATAGAGAGGTTTTTTATAAGATGGAGTAGTTATGTCACTGAAGGATTCCTCTTCACAGAGCCAAGTTACGTTTGGATTCTTGTTCTTGTTTGGCTGCTCTGCATTTACATGAGTGGGTGAGCCAGTATCTCTGTTCTTCATGTTTGAAACGGGGCCCTTTGAATGAAGAAATACTGTATTAGTAAGACTGCCTTAAAAATATTAGCTATAAAGATATGCCCCTTAAGCAGTCATTGTTACATAAATATGCAAAGTCAGATTTTCTCCAGAGGACTTAGTTGTGTAAAATACATCAAAATTAATAAAGTCATTAGGAAAAATAAAAATACAGTAAAGTATTATTTAGATGTTTGGGGGTTTTTTGGCTCATGGCTTTCTTCATGGAATAGAAATGCAATAATAATCTTTAGTACTCTTTACTCAGAGCTCTAAATACTCTCTCAAATTAAGTATCAATATGTTTCACCTTGCATAGGAGGGAGGATCTTGGGCTGTAGAGAATTTGGGTGGCAACAAGTCAGCAACAGAGCCAAGAATAGAATCTAGATTTTTCTGTCTCCTAGTCCTGTGACCTTGCCACTGCCTCCAACAACAGTATTTAATGTTACAGCACGCTCTTTACATTAGCTTTTGAAAATACCACAAAGGCTGTAAGATACCAAAATTATCCTTATTCTCTTCTTTCTAATGTGAAAGGTTTATATAGGGGGTTTTAATATTTATAATGGTGTAGTAACTCCTAAACGAGTTCTAAGAATGACTGTAATTTTTAAAAAGCATTCTATTTAAATAATAAAAACTTAAAACCAAAGTGAGGAGTACCTTGGTATTGTCTTGTTAAAAAGGGAAGCCTAAGATGTCTTTTTTTCTGAAAGCCAGGGAAATATAGCCTCATGGGTTTCTAATTTTCTAAATCATTTATATAAAAAATAGTAGTGAGCTCTTAAGGAAGTAATGTTCTCAATTTCTAGCTCTTCCGTATTCCTTGCAATCGGAAGTAAGCATTTTCATCAACTCACAGGAAATATGCAGGGCTTGAGTGGGTTGGTTTTTTTTTACAAACACATGGATATTACAAATAAATCTTAAGAAGTTAAGTAGATACAACAGAATCTAAATCCAACATACAGCATTCAAACATGAGAAAACACTCACAGATTTTACAGAAGACTGTACTGAAACATTTTGCTTGGCTTGTTCCACAGAACATTAATTAGCTAAAACCCACAGAATTTGCATTCAAGTATTAAAACAAATGGAACACAGACTTGAGGTCTGAGCTGAGAGCCACAAGCAGTTTGAAATTCTAACAAAGACCCCACTACAGCCTACAGTGAAGAACATGAATTAATATTCCTTTCTGAAAAAACAGAACTGTAAGCCTCATGAAATTGATCTGGTCCCTATGTGTACTCACACTCAGCATCTGCTTACTGCAGTGACAAATTGAATCTAATTACTTTTAAATTTCTAATGCAATGTATATTCAAAACAGAAAAATACAAGCTGGTCTTCCCTCCAAGTTCAGAAAGCAACAGACTCAGTTAAATTGAAGATGTGTTTTCAAGTTCTGCTCTCACATTCACATCATACAATCCTACATATGAAACCTTGTGTTTTCACAACCAAAGCTGTGTGGATGAACAGATGATAAATGGGACTGGGTGTCTTACCCTAGCTAGTGGTATGATATACCTTAAGTCAGCCCTTTGTGACTTGTAAATTACCAGAACACAAGACACCGAGTTGTGAGTAGACTGTAATGCACATTGCTCCCGTCTAACTGCAGGCTCCTACACTGTGACCAAAGTCATCATACCCCACCTATACTTGTCAGTGAATAGACAGAAGTATTTCCAGGTGGTAATACAGCTCTCCCAAATAGACATCACCTGAAAGCAGGTCATGAAAATCTCCACTGACAGTAAATGTAGTTCTGTTCCCCAGTCAGACACCCAGACTGAATTACAGATTTCTTTTACCATTTTAGATCAAAAGAACAAAATAAAACTGCAATTCTGGAGTAAGTAAATACATTTCTTACACACACAGTAAGACCTGCTAAGTAGCCAGCTCTTCCATTAACATGCCTGTTTACAGAGAATATTCCGAATGTTCCTTCACATACAGAGTATGATTCATTCAATTCTTTCTCTACTAAATAGCTTGTCATGGGGCACCAGTCGTCTGTCGGTTCTTGTCAGAACTCCTGACGTACCTTTTCCTGAATTAATTATATAATAAAACTTGGCGATAAGGGGGTAACTTCTATTAATGTACATTGCACACACAGAGGCAGGGCAAAATAATGCTAGAATATGTATTAAACAGCACAAATTCACTGTCTTAAGCATCTTATTGTGAAAGTTTGCATTCCCAGTTTTGGACATGGTACTCTGGAGGAGAAGAAGTGTTCACACTAAGAACTACAGCAGATCTCTGCTGCAATGGCAGAACTTCTGCCCTTTCACTAATGCCGCTCACAGTGTTTGGATCTAGTTGTGAGATTGGATTTGGTTATCTGCATTTCAGAAACATGCAGTCAATGGTTGACTAACAGATGTCAACACATTTGGGCCTATATTTAAGGATTTTCTTTTTCAGATGTATTCTCGTTTCCTTTTGCTTTTAATTATCTTGCCTTTATACAGTGTTTCCATCTGGGAACAGCACTATCCACAGTATAAATACATGGCTTTTCATAAATTTTCCAAAGAAACAAGTATTGAATATTTTAAAATTAGTTTTCTGTAACACTGATCTTTAAACATCAATGTATTTCAGATAATATTATACTCATTTATCAGTTTTAATGTACCATCAAAAAATAAGAAAAGATACTGTTCTATGAGACTCGATGTGCATAAGATAGATGCTTCTTATATTACATTTGCACAGCAAGTTTTTATATCATATACATTCTTTGAACATTTGCAAAATGCAGCACTTTGATAAACATAAACCAATGTCAGTAATTGTGAAATAGCTTCTCACATTATCTCTCGGAGTCCTAAGCTAAGTTTTAAAAGTTGTTTAGTTATTGCTCTGCTCAGTGCTAAAGTCCAGCTAATTTATGACCTTTATTATGCTTAATAAGCAATGACTAAATATCTGTAAGAATACAGAACATAATATTCTAGCATATGAGTGAAAAAGAATAAATATATGAGCAAGAAACATACAAAACGATTCTACCAAACACCTAAGAACTTGGAAATGTCTTGCACATAAACTTTTTAAACTTAAAATCTTCTACACTTTTTTTTTAAAGAAAATTAGGGAAAATGAACTCCTGGTTATGAAGTGACAATCGGAATTTAAAACTGCAAAATTTCTTCTGATAGAAATTCATTTAGTAATATAATCACCATCCCAATAGTAAAGTTATATAAAAAGTACAGCTCTGCCTATATCATACATAGATGCCTATGTGATGTGTAGTAAATATATACTACCAAGCACAATATTCTCAAAAATAATTACCGTTTTGTCCTCCGTTCAAACAGAAATAGTCAGTGAAGTCATCAACTAAAACACAATATTGGTACTAGAAAAGTAATTAACTTTAAAAATGTTGTTAGGATTGAGGACAATTTCTGGTTGGTTACTTAACTAAACATGCTGATTCATTTGAGTCAGTCAAGAATGAATTTTCATCATTGCTACCGGGTCACTTTGTGATACTGTAAGTCCAAAGTTACAATACAGTTCAAATAAATTTCAAAATTTATTAAAGGTAAACAGCAAAATCCAAAGCTAGTATAGTTCAGAGACCATTATAAAGCTCTTTTAAGACCCTGAATGTAAGCAAAACAACCATAAAAAGAAAAAGAGAAAGGAAAAGAGAGAAACTGTGTATTAAGATTAAACCTACCTACCACAGGCATTCAGAGGAAAAAAAAAGCCCCGAGAAGTCAGAGATCACAGTCAAGAAAAGGAAATATGAAGAGCTATGGCTAGAAAGGAGAAGTGAAATACACAAGTACAACATGGAATACTGGCTAGGTAGCAGAACAGCAGAAAAGGATATGTGTATTAGAGTAGGTCATAAACTAAATATAACACAGGGCCTGAAGTTATTCAAAAGAGGATGAATTTGAATCTAGGTTATTTTAATAAAGTGCTGAGTGTGAAAAGAGGAGGTCATTATACTGCTCTAGAGGGTGTGAGAAGGCATGTGACTATCTAACACTGGCCATTACCCTTTCAGGAATCTCAAAGAGAACAACAAAAATATAAGGTGACTCCTGAAGAACAGCTGAAGAAACAAAATTTTAATCTTGGAAATGAAGAGCTGAAAGTGGACAACATCACACCATGTGCAGAAGACTTTTCTAGGAACCGATGATCACTGCTCTTCCCTACTGAAAAGAACAAGGACAAAAGGAAACTTGCTCAGTTTCAGCAAAAATTAATGAAAATCTCCAATTGCTAGAGAGGTGAAACACTAAAACAGGGTAACGGAAGAGACTGGGCATCTCCTTCACCGTCTGGAAAAATATCTGGATTGTCACAAGTGGGATGCTGCACCAGAAGTTGTAATATATTCTGCTCTTGATATGCTGAAGTCTTCCGCATCCCTGCACTTTTATCTTTCAAGTAATACACAAATTTATAGTTGTCTCACTGACATCAAAATCTATGTCACAGAAGGAAGAATTACAGCCCTGATTCTACCACTGAGGATCCATCTGAAGGACTGTGTGACATGAGAGGGACTGTAATCAGACTCATGGTCAGGTAATCCAAATCACTACGTGCTCCTATGTTCTCTGACAAACAAGAAAAAATACACTTCACATGAATTAATTAAACTGTAAGTGTATTTCATAGATATGATCACTCCCACGTTATTTAAAGAAATACCCAGACAGGCATGCAAACTGGGTTAAGATTAGCCATATTTGATTCGAACTTGTTACTAATGCAAATCTAGTTAAATGACTTGCATTTTGCTTATAGCAGCAATGAATTTAGCCTATGAAATATGAACAGAAAAATCATAGAGTCACATATATAGAAGTCACCTCTTGTGTAAAGCGTCTTTTCTTCACACTGGGTATGACATCTTGCTGGCTCCCTGAACCATCACAACCAAGTGAGGTCTGTTTCCGTTTGTTGGAATCCTGTAGGCAAGTAACTGCGCCATCCAGTGAGTGTTTCTCAGCAGATCTGGATGTTACCGAGCAGTCTAGAGCTTCATCTTCATTTTCTGTTTCTACTTTCACAATATTTTTTTTAGGAATTTTTACTGGAAAAAGAGAAGGTTTAAAAAGATAAAGCACTCTCCCCAGAAAACCATGACACCCTTAATACAATCTTTTCTGGTTTGTTTCTTTTTATGAAAATGTGTTTTGAAGAACATCATTATTTTTTATGACTTGTATGGTAAGTGTATGCTGAGGCCACCCCAAAGTCAAGTGTTTATTATGCTAGGAACAATTCAAGTTATCCAGTAAATGACAGCTTCTTCCCCAAAGAGTCTGAAGTATAAACAAATAAAGTTACAGTAGGAAGATTTTTTTCAAGGGGGAGGAAGGACGTAGAGCAGAAAATATAATGAGTAACAAAGGTAATGGTGGGTTTTAGATAGCTTTTTAAAAACCACTAATTTAATTTGTCTTGATCCAAGTGCATTCTTTATCAGGTTACAAAGGCTTTCATTCAACAAGTATTTTTGCCTTATCATAAATTACACAAAGTATAATCTTTTACCTTCATTATCATCAGTGATTTCAGCTGAATTCATCTTCTATTTCACTAAAGAACAAAACAAAAATACAAAAATAAATATCAGCACCTTTTGGAATCAGGAAATAACTACACCTGTTTTTATAATTACTTTTAATCTAGAGCCATTGGGCGTTAACAGCCCATTTCCAATCTGTACATTTCCAGAACCTAGCTACTTGCAATACATTTCATGGCCGTTTATAGACCCGCCAACATGCAAACTATACTGCAGACTACATATGATGGCTAGGAATGTATTTAAAAACTGTATGTCTTTTTCTGGCATGGAGAAAATTAGAAGTAATTTTAACCTTCTCTATAAAGTATCTTGGCAGTATATAAACAGAAGTTAACTGTATTAAACTCTCCATCCTGTACCAAGTCACTGCTCCTTATTACAGACAAATGTTTTTATATTGTCGTTGTGGGTGACCCAAAGTCATCACAGAAGGAAAACTAATAACTGGAATATACATGCTGGAGTAAGTTTTCATTTAAAAATCGTTGCTCTTTTGATATGGATTGCATCAATTCAAGCAAACCAATCTGTAGATCTAAGTAACTACTTTTTTTTCTGTCAGCCTCTAAGTAATGTAATATGTTTTTTGTAAGGAAAACCAAATATTTGTATTATTCTAGCATGACTTTAGCATTACTTCTCACATGAAAGACTGTGTTGTATTTCTGTTTCCTTGAAAACTAATTTTGCAAATTACTTGGGGGCAAACATCAATCTGTAGACATGTTTCTAAAAGATATTCTAAATCTTTTGGAGATTTACAAAGCAAACAACCTAATCAGATCTCACCGACTGTTACAGGGCACACAGCTGCAAACTG
This sequence comes from Podargus strigoides, assembly GCA_028020825.1. Classification (NCBI taxonomy): domain Eukaryota; kingdom Metazoa; phylum Chordata; class Aves; order Caprimulgiformes; family Podargidae; genus Podargus; species Podargus strigoides. The sequence continues at coordinate 47,905,338 of CM051619.1, forward strand.
ATACTCTCAACTGGTGACTGGTAAACTGTCACACACCTCTCATGTTCATCTACACACAGCATTATGTTTACTTGGCCCCAGAATATTATTAATTTACATTTTCCACAGTTATTCTTCTTTCAGATAGTTTTCTTTCAACTGTTCCTGCCTGTCCTTCAGCCAAGGTCTGAAATCAAGGCAGGCTTCTCCCTGGCTGGAGCAAGTGAATAAAGCAACCAGTCAATCAAAAGCACACATACAGCCCAGGAATGGAAATTATAACAGAATTTAAAAGAGAGATGAGGGGAAAAAGAGAGATGAGGAGAGAGAGGGAATCTGTTTGGGAGGGAAAAAAGTCTCTCCCTTACTTCGAATACTGTTCAACAGAATTATTTTTTAAAATCTCAACATATTGTTAAAAAACTCTGCAAATACTACACTCAACTACACTTGAACACTGTGTAGTTAGGAATTTTTCTTTGTCAGTAACTGATGGCTATTAATGTTAAGTATCCCACCCAGGGTAGGATCTTGTATGATTGCACTACAATGGGCAGCACACCCTCTCAAACAAAAGATGCATGGAGTAACAAAATCAGCTCATACTGGGCCACCCTAGAAGCCAAAATATTCTCTGATGTGCTGATCTTCAACCTGGCCCCTATATACAGCCTTACAAAGGGTATCCGTAAGAGGATAATGTAAGATTGTCTTCATATCATGTCACCAGAAAAAGTCTCTCTCAGTTGGAGGCAGAGCTACTACAAACCCCTTAGACATATAATCCTTTGACCCACCATAATCCCCTATTTCAGGGCTTGCGTTTATTAATTGATCCACATATAAATTATGCCAGTTTATCATCCCTTCGTTTCAACTTTTGCAAACTCTGTAGAGATGTAACAGCATGAAACCTAAGTGGCCCACGACAACTTCTAAACCACCTAATAAGCACTGGTGAGGGTTAATACCCAGTCTTACTAACTCAACATTATTTATGAATTTAGACACAGCCACTACAGCTCTTTACAAAAACTCCTAAGACAGCATACTTCTTACAGCACCATCAAAAAGCTACATTATACCTCAAGAAAAGCGCACAGTAGTAAATGCTTGTATTTTGCCCTGATATCCAAGATACACTGACATTCAGTTTCTAGATCTTTCTTACACTTTTCCATATTACACTGGGCTTAGCTCTGAGGGATGTGGTACAAGACCAACACGTGTCAGTGCTCAAGAAGCGTGACACAGAGTCTTTTTTGTGAGGGCCTGAGGTGACAGTAAGCAGATCAGCCGATACCACTACAGAATATTCTGCAATGGAAGTCAAAATGGTTTTTCAGATAATCCTAGACTACTCTATTAGAGCAAAACACTAAAAGGTGGTAAATATAGAGTCAGAAGGGAAGAACATAAAGGTGGCAGTGGGGGGAAATGACACAAAATATTTAGGAGGGCATATAGGGAAATATATTTTCCTTCTGACTCCTGCTACTACTGCTATTCAAATAGGAAGAATGCTTTAGGAGAATTCCTCTGAGAGAATACAAGGAAACTAGAAGGAGAAGACGAGGATCTGAACAGCCACTTTTTAAAAGTGGAAAAAGTTAAAACTAAAGCAAAGCACATACCCTGGTTAACTTTCTAAAGGATGCAACAGCAGGAAGACCAAAACTATCTGAAACTCGGGTCAAATAATATATATTAAGTCAATACACTGTTTCATATATTTGAAGCAAAATGTTATTACTTATTTGGAAAAAAAGAATTATTTCCCCCACCCCACAAACTGCCAGAATACAATTAAAAAGTGAATAGTCCTAAGAGCATGGAAATACTGGGTTTCATATTTGAACTCTTTGGTGCCAAACAAAGTACAAGGTCCAACCTTTCATTTTTGGGAGCCCTGGTAATCTCTCTCTCATTATCTGGCTTCCTGTCTTCTTTGTGGGATTTGTAAGAACATAGGTATAAGAAAATGAGGCACATGTAACAGCTTCTGTCAAGAGACAGGAGTCAACTGCCCCTCTGACTTCCTGCCTCATAGTCCCACCTGCTCCCTTGGCCAAGCATGGGTGCCCACCTTAACCCTTCAGTGAACTGTTCCAGCTTGAAACACTGACAGAAGACGATTCACTTCTTTCTCTGCTGGGTTACTTTTCTTCCAATTCAGAGATGTAAATGGTAAGGCAAGTTATCAGGCCTAGCTCAGGAGCATGCACAAGCTTTGGGATGGAATGGAGGAATTAAAATCTGTCTTACACCAGCAAGCCACTGGCTTCGTTCAACCATTTCATGGGCTGCAAAGAACTCACAAATGAGTAGTAAGCAGACACTGAGATATCAACAGAGCAATTGTATCATCGATTCCATAAGAAATGAGGTGCTACAGGAAGAGGGCAACCCCGCATGCATGCGTTTGTATGTCTATGCATATATGACTGTCTACGTAAGGGTAACAATAATTTTGTTGGTTGTTTAAAGTTCACTAAAGATAAAACATTTCAGTGAGTGGGCCCCTCACTAAAAAAAGGACATTGGAATACTTGAGCATGTCCAAAGAAGGGCAACAAAGCTGGTGAAGGTTCTAGAGCACAAGCCTTATGAGGAGTGGCTGAGGGAACTGGTATTGTTTAGCCTGGAGAAGAGGAGGCTGAGGGGAGACCTCATCGTGCTCTACAGCTACCTGAAAGGAGACTGTGAAGAGGTGGGGATGAGTCTCTTCAACCCAGTAACAAGCAATAGGACACGGGGTAATGGTCTCAAGTTGCACCAGAGGAGGTTCAGACTAGATATTAGGAAGAATTTCTTCGCAGAACAGGTTGTTAGACATTGGAATGGGCTGCCCAGGACAGTGGTGGAGTACCCATCCTGGAGGTGTTTAAGAGTCAGGTTGACATGGTGCTCAGTGATACGGTGTAGTTGAGGACTGTCAGTGTTAGGATGATGGTTGGACTTGATGATCTTTAAGGTCTTTTCTAACCTAGATGATCCTGTGAAAATACTTTTTTGCAGTGAATCAGTACTTATGAATAATAATTATTGTCTCCGTGGAAGACGCAGCAGTGTCAAAACCTGTTTTGAGGTAGCATTCTGCCCCAGATTGTGAGAACAAACAAAGCTGGATTAAAAAAGACCTAAAAGAACTTGGGACAAAATAGTGCAAAAAAGAAATGAGTAAGAAATCCATCCAGTAAAGCAAACACCTGACAGTTGTTCTTTGTCATGTTGAGTATACAAACATATATTTCAATCTTACCTTATATGTCTTTTTTCAAAACATAAGATAAATATATTTATCATCCTTAGCCTAATACTGACTCAATGCTATGTACAGGACAGCAGTTAGCTAGTTCTAGGAAGGGATGAGCACCCTGTGCAGAAGCTGGGAGCCCAGGTCTGCACCTATGATTGGCGGAGCAACCAGCCTTGGCAGCTTTATCTTGCTGCGATACAGATGGATGCTGCAGCACATCCTACTCTCTGGTGCAAAGAGGATCTGGAAGGAGGATTCCAAAACATACCAAACACCTACAACAGCATCTACGTCAACAGCCAGATCCTGATTCTAATGAAGATGACTGGCACTGTATCCTAAGCACCCATATCTCTAAATTTTACCTGAACCTTCTTGTATTTCCACCTGAACTGGCCAAAAAAAAAAAATCATACTTTACAAAATATGAACATAAATCTTACACTTCAAGTTTTAGGGTAAGTATTTTAATTTGTGAATCAAGTTATTTTAGAAGCATTTTCTCTGGATTCTTTGGTTTCTATCTTGTGTATAAATTCCAAAGAATGTGTGAATAGTTCAAAAACACCTAATGAAACGGTAGGTAAACTAACACAGCTTCTCTATGCTTATGCTAAAACATGGGTAAAGCACTCAGAGTAACTCTTATAACTCTGATTATGGATCCTACAGCTCTGAACACTAAAAACTAAGCAAATAGCTTCACTCTCACTTTTTCTTCAAAAGAGACTCTGCTTTTGCTTAATGGCAGTCTGCTTCTAGTGCAGTCATTAGCTAAACCTATCTAATGTAGGATAAACAGGAAGGTGTGTAGCACTTGGACAAATTCAACAATCAAGGAGGAAGAGGTAAACGGACCCCATTGTCACAATGCAAACAATAAATCAGTAGATTCTACTGCCTACATTTCACCTACTGAGAACGGTCCTCTTGAAAACAGTATGTAGCTTATAATTTCTATGTAATCAATGTCTCGAAATAAACACCTTCCCATCTAAATTGCCTTGCTAGCTACTAGTGCTGGAACTGTACAGATACTTGTGCCAAGCCACTGCTAGGTGTCATGCAAGAGCCTGGGGGATTCCAGCACTCACCTGGGAAGACACAAAAATTCCTTTTGTCTCAGTCCTCCCGACTCTTGCACACATCCTGACATTTCTGACACAGTTTAAAAAGATGAATTGAAAAGGACAGTTTTCTTACAGCGATTAAAGCTTTCTTCTTCGAAGAGAAGTGAATAAAAATACCTAGATCTGCAATCATGCAAACGACTATACCTCTTAAATTAATGTACAATGAGCCTGTTTGCAGAGAACTGATGCAATATACAGTATTTTGTCCTCCTGTTTCACGTGAAGCTACTTCAAATAAATTGAATATGCATTACCGTCTAACTCTAGACATCAATTTGTGATCTTGTGCTTTGCAGCAAGATCCAGAAATCCCATTCAACCACCAGCTAAACTTGTAGGTGGCCACAGATTCTAGATACTGAGTTTCTGGTGGACCACAGACACAAAACCTTTTGAGCCCTAGGAACTCCTCCGCATCTGGCCTGCTGGCTAAGGCTCAACAGCCATTTTCAGAACACGCTCAGTACTTCGGGACTCTCATAGAGGACAGTCATAAGTAAGTGTAGGGTATTTCACTTACGCATGGCACAGTGCTTAAAGAAGTATTTGGGAGCCAGAAAACCTTTTTTTTTTTCCCTGCAGCATAGGCAAGAATCCAGGTCCCTGATCATAAAAGAGTGATATAATAATCTAATACCAGGTTACTGCACACTGGAGGGCAAGTGGGAACAGGAGTGGTGGGCCAGGGCAGGAGGGAGTGGGGAAAGAAAGAGGGGTGCCAGCACACCTCGTCTGTCACTATTGTCTGAATCCCCTTCCCACAGAGCCTGCTCTCCCTTCTTCTCGTCAGATTAGATGAGGAACAAGACAGCTCAGTGAAGGGACTTAACACTCCCTACTTCCATTGGTACCACTTAGACATGCTTCTATTCAAAAGACTTATCAGGTTATGATACTTAATTGTATCACTGTACCACTTCGGTAACAACATTCAACGCTGAAATAGCCACAGGCTATGGCTAACAGGGAGGCTCAGTGCACAGCACAATGCTGTGAGTTCCAAAGCGTGGAAGAATACCTTAAAAACGAGGTTTGGGAATGTTTCTCTGTGCATTTAGTGCTAACTACCACCCTGACACTGCTTTTGCACGTAGAGGAAAAAATGAGGTCCATTTATGAAAAATGTGCCTACACGAAATATGCACTGAAGCCTTAAGGATTTAAAGCACTTAGGTACAAAAGATTTTATGAGTAAGGCAGCAAACTGCAAATCATACTCCAAACATATTTCAGTCTCATATGATCTAGTATAATGCATAATGCTACTTAAAAGTAGCACAAAAGTGTACCTAGTTATTGCTATATAAATAAGAATTGAATCATAAGTCTAAGTTAAACCAACCCATGATGTGCATTCTCCTCATATTTACCAAATAGCAATTACTCATATCTTATGATTGTGACCAGTGTAAAAGCACAATGCAAAAAGATCTTGCTGATCATGTAAGATCAAGGCAGTTCTCTGCCTTTGCAGTCATTCTCAGTGAAAGCCTGATTGATCACTTTCAAGTTCTGACTTAAAAATACAAAAAAAAAAAAGTCCACTAGAAAAAAAAATACTGCTGTTCTGCTGTTCATAACTAAAAAATAGAACTCTTTACTCTTCAAACTACCATATCTAATGTCATAAGTTCTGACAATTAGAAAACAAAATAGTGTGAAAACCACGTAGAAAGGTATAATAGTGCACACATGCTGTATGTGGAAAGCAATTCTAATTTCATAATACTTATTAATTATAATTACAAATTTAAATGCATCATTCCCTTAACTAATATACTCCAATATAATAGGAATGCCTGTTAGCAATTTTATAGAAGTTTGCTATTTTTGATTTAAATGTTTGCAGAACACTGTACTGTTCAGATCATTAATGCCTGGTAAATGTGTAGATGCCGCTTCCTGAACGCACACCATCCCACTAAATATTTTAGCATATTCATGTACATTGGAAGGAATGTCTCAAATTCTTTGTTATCAACTGTAAGAATGTTATTAAAAATACAGGGGGTTAGACATTGTGTATTATGAAATATTTATTCCTTTTAAAACCTCATGGCAGTACACTGCTTCATATATAAAACTCAGAGGTTTCAATGAAAAGTATTCTACGTGAGTATCATTTGCTTCTGAAGAGGTGAATTGTCCTTTACATTTTGGTCAAAACATAAGATACATATGTTTGCCAGTAACATTAAATATGGGTTTAATAGCATATGTGGAATAAGCTGCTCAATTTCTTTGCTTTCAGCATGCAGTAACTGCACAGATAACCTAGTAAAGTTAAATAATTTATGGGAAAATCAAAAAAGCTGATATTATAAGGAGGTAACATTGGGTAATTTTTATAAGATCTGTACATTGAACTGCTGTTTAACAGCCAAAAGTGGCATCTCCTCTTACACATGCCTTCCTATAACAGGACTTTATTACCAAATGACAATAGTATTCTGCTACGGAATTAGAGTATGGTTTACAAAGAGCCAACCAACTATTGTATATATATATATCCATCCTCAGCAAGGGACAATGATTAATCAATCTAGCAGTTAAGACAGACAGTCAAGTGTCTGAGACCCTGCTCCCTGTCTCTGCGTCCCTGTCTATATTTCGTATGAAACACACACTGGATAAAACACAGAAAACACCTGGTGCTTGCCAAGGGAAGCCCACAGTCCTGCAAGCTGGTGCAGGCCGGTGGAAGTAGTCCCATCCTGTGCAGCAGGTTAGAGGAGGGCTGCTCTCCCTGCCTGGTGACAGCACGAAAATACTGCCCCTCGTGATGTTTTAGAAGAACGATTCCTACCTAACGCTGAAATAACGAGAGCAAACACCCATTCTCCACATGAAGCCCTGCAGGCCCAGCAGGAGACAGGACCTCTGCTGCCCCTGCTCAGGCTGCCCAGGAGCTGCCTCCTGCTCAGGGTGCTGCTGCTTTCCAGGCTGTCTCTTGGAACGCTCTCCTGCAGGGCTCTAGAAGCAAATCTAGAGAACTGTGAGTTCTGGGCTCTGCTTTGGGAGCCAAGTAATCTGCATCTTTTACTTCCTAGCTGTGGCACTGGGTTCAATAATTTCAATATTGCAATTATCCTCAGGGTACATTTGATTCCTCCAATTTGTAAAAAATAATGCAACTCCAATTCAATTGAATTACACACAAATACCACTCCAAAATTGAGCCGTGAAATGTATTTCTTGGAGGAAATGTTTGCCTTCTGTTCAGTTCCATGGGCCAGCAATTTGACTTTGAATATTACAGAATTTTGACAAGGCCTTCTCAAAAAACCAAAACAATGCAGATTTTTTTCAGGATTTTTTTTTGCATTTTCGTTAATATTTTTATTTTCTATTTAAGTATCCTTCTTGTTGCTGAAAACCTCAACACACTGATTGGTATGACATTCAGAGTAAGCAAACAACTAGAAAAGGTCACTGTCAGTACACTGCCTGAAACAACATTACTAATGTTACAAATTGCACCTAAAACTATTATAACACACAGAAACTGGAGAGGGAGGGGGAAATCCATATTGTTTGATTTGTACACCTGACTGTACTTAGTATGTATTTAGTCAGGTTTCCTTGTAACTTGGGAATTTTCAGAGCAAAAATTTTGAAAAGATTTGGGAAGTTACTTGAAAACGTAGCAGGTTGAGGAAGTCTGATATGGGAAACCACAAAAAATAGGTAACTGATTTCAAATTGACTACCTACCTTAAAGAAAATGAAATAAGAATGTTGCCGTAGTTAACTGAACAATGAGCAAAATGCAAGTAAACAATATAAAGAATACTAAAAGCAGAGGCTTTCTATTCTATTGATTTTAAGATAGTAGGGTGCTGCTAGTGGCCCAAGAGTGGAGTAAAATTTATTACTGCTATCCAGTACTGACACCTGAAATATTAAGTACCTTAGAAAACAGCATTCGAACACTACAATCATGTTCCGACTATAAATACATGTATAACAAGTTCTAAAACAACGAAAAAATATTTTTAAAAGAACCAGCAGATGTTGCTGGAAGCGTTACCCTTATGGACAATAAAATCCCTATGCTTAACATAGTTCAAAAACCTCCTCTGCTGCCCTGTGGAGGAGGACAGGAAGCCTCAAGTCTCCACTGAAGCCAGCCTGCAACAAGGGCATTTTGCCAACAGGACTTGCAGGGCATGTTCTCAATTTGGGTCTTTTTTTAATTATTATTTCATTTTACTTAAATCTGCAGATGCAGTTTAAATAGATAAATAAATAAATAATCACTCTTCTCAGTTTTCCCACAAGTTGCCTAAAGCTGAAGTTTTCTCAACCTGTCTCCCATGCTTTATCAAAGATCAATTTAGTCTTGCACTGGTCAGCAAAACACTAACCTAGTTTATTTCCAGCACTAATGCACTGATTTGGTTTTACTTCAGTTCGCTTCCCATGGTCCGTTAGAAACATTTTGTTTTCCTCAATGCTTCCTTCCCTCTCCTCTACATTCTTTGCTTTTATTTTAAAAAACCGTTCCATCTGAACTTTGCACAGGCAATTTAAAATCTCTTCCGAACTGCAATCAACCCTCCTTTGTTTTTATCCACCGGACTCACCTCGGCTATGAAAATACTTAGCAAAGATACAAAGTGTGGCTGCTCCAATGCCGATTTTGATTTCACGGGAGAGAAAAGGAAAATGTATCAACGTATACTGGCAACTGTTGTTTTATTAGACTTAATCATTCGTGTAAACTCATAATCTGATGAGCAGGCATCAGCCGGAAGCAGGGAAAAGGTTTTTCTTTCCCTATGCAAACGTCCCTGCCCCAGGGGTCGGGCATACGCTGTTTTTTATGGGTGGCAGCAACAAACTCTACCCGCACTCAGTCCGAACAGCCCTGGGACTGCGTCAGCGCCGTGCGGCGCCCGTCACATGGCTGCTGGCCTCCCGCCGGCCGCATTCTGCTGCTTCAGGTCGTTCCCTTCTGTTTACAAAGGGCTGCGCGGACACACCGCAGGGGAAAGTAGGGCAGGGGCAGCGGGGGACCCGGGCGGCGGCCGACGGCTAGCCAAAGGCGGCCTTCCTCGCTGCCCCCGGCGCAGACCCGCCGAGAGCCGGCAGGAGTTACTGCAGAACCACCCGCTGCAGGCTACTGCCACCGTGCCTGCCGGGCAGCGGCCTGAGCCCAGCCCTCGTCGCTGCCGGGCGGCAGGCACGGGGCCGAGAGGAGCCGGTAGCAGGACGGAGGTGACCGCCGGCGACGCCGCCTGTCAGCCCGCAGCGCCGGGGGGTTTCCTCGTCACCCCCCGCACCACCGGAGCTCCCCGCGGAGGGGCGGCGGCGTCGGGCACGTGGGAGCGGCGAGGCCCCGCCCGGAGGCGGGGGCTGCGGTGAGGACGCCCTCCGCGCCCCGCACGCGGCGGTCGGGGCCGCTTCCGCGGTCAGACCCACGAGCCCGAGGCGGCGGCGGCGGCGGTCGGTGCTTCCGGTCCGAACCCTGCCCGGGCGGATCTATGTGGCCGGCGCGGGGGGGGCAGGGATAAGGTGAGGCTGGAGGTGGCGGCGGCGTGACCGTTCCACTCTCCCCTCTCCTTCCCCCGCTCCGCAGATGGAGGCGCTCGGGCCGCGCCGCAGCACTATAGCAACGTTCCAGGCAGCGAACAAAGAGCCCCCCGCTGCCGGCAGCCCGCGCCCCTGGGCGGCGGGGGGAGGGGAGGGGCCGGCCCCGCGCCTCCCGCTTCCCCCGCTCGTTCGCTCCCCCGCTGGTGCGGCCCCCCTCTCCGTTCCTCCCCTACCCGCCGGGGCGGCGCTGCCCGCCGAGGGCTGCGTGGAGCGGCGCCCCTCCCGCCGCCCGGCCGGCGAGCGGCGGCAGCAGGACTTACCTCGGCTCCGCGCGGGGGCACGGCAGCCCCGGGACGGCGGGGGCGGCTGGAGCGGCCGCCGCTGGTGCCCGCGTTTCCCCCCCGCTCTTTGTGTGCGAGGGTCCGCGCGCTGCGCTCTCGCGTGACGTGACGGGACCGTGTGTCATTTCCGCACAAGGACACTGAGCCCCGAGCCGCGGCGGCCAGCGCCACCCGCCGCCCCGGGGCAGGGGCAGAGGCGGGAGGGGAGGGGGGAGGAGCAGGCCGCTCTCCCCCCTCCTCCTCCCCCCGCCCTCCCCGGCGGTGCCACAGGGAACGCGCGGCTCCCACTGGAGACCCCGCGCGCCCCCGCCGCGCGCGCGCCCCGCCGCCCACTGGGCGCCGCGCTGGCACACCTCCCCCGCCACGCGCCGGCCGCCACGCGCCTTCCCCGGCCCCCAGCGCCCACGGGCAGCGCGGCCACGGCCGCACGTGGGCCACAGCTCAGGGACGCGACCGGGCGTGACGGGGACCGGGACGCCCTGCGCTTGCCCGTAGGCGGCTGCCGCGTGGGAGCTTGGCCCCGGCCTCGCGGGACCGGCTGCCTCCTCCGGCCGCGGTCTCGCGTGGTGGCGGCGCCGGCACCCGCAGCCAGGCGCCACGGCCGGCCGCGCACGTGCACGCGGAGGGGCGGCGGGAGCGTGCGCGTGCGCTGCTCGCCTCCCGAGCGGGTGGCCACGGGCGGGGGGCGCGAGGGCGGCGCGTGAGGGAGAACCGCGTCCGCGCGCGGCCGGCGATCAGCGCCGCTTGGCCACGGCCGGTGGCGGGGAAGCGACGAGCACGTGGCGGCGCGGCCCCGCACCGCCGGCCGTTACCCCCTCGCGGCCTGAGGGAGACGGCCGCTGCCCACCGACCCGCTCGCGTCTCGCCGCCCCACAGCGGCGTGGGGGGTGATCCGGGCCTCCCGGTCAGCCTAGCCGGGTCATCCCGAGGCGGCGGCGGGCTCCGGAGGGGCTGCCCGGCGGCTGCCAAGCCCGCGGCTGCCAAGCCCGCGGCCGCAGCTGGCCTGTCACTGGGCACTGGCTGTGGAGCCTGTACCCGAACCGCGCGCCGTGATGCCCGTGAGCCGCCCCGGGGCAGCTGCGCGGGCGGTGCGTGAGGGAACGGCAGGAGCGCCTCGCACACCGGTGGGCTGCGGCAGTGGCACGTAGCCCCGCCGCGGCCACTGGCCGGGCCCGCAAGGCTTCCTGCCCTGGGAACCGCCGGCAGTGCCAGGCGCGCCGCGGCAGGCTGGCGACATCCGTGGAAGGGCTGGCTGCCTCTCTGCAGCGGGAGCGTGGGGACTTGTGCGTTCGCTGCCAAGTAGGAAAGGCCGGTGCACGGTGCCGCCTTGGGCTTAAGTCTGTCCTTAAATTTAATTCGCTCAGTTGGTTCCATTCCCACCCGAGCTTCAGGAGCTGACACTCTTTTCCCGCGCTGTTTTAACGAGAGACCGTTTCCACGCCTCGCCTTTGGAGGGGGGGCGGCTGGCAGCAATGATTTATAAAAGAGAGATCACATTCTTTTTTTAATTAAGTATCCTTGTAGATTTTATCTTCCCTGAATTTGACAGGCGCACGTAAGACATTACCTTAGTCTGGCAAATCGTACATGCCCTTGCTACTGACAGCTTGTAGGAAAACAAACCATTTCCCAAAGATTAAAAAAACCCACATAAATGTGGGAGAGAAGCCCGGTTTCGTAACCTATGGCCAGTTATGGCAACTATAATTTTTGGCTCTATGTAACGACTCTGAAATTAGCAACATATCAAACTTGACAGCTTTGTGTGAAATGTTTTACTCGCACAATGAACTCAGCTGGTGCTGCCATTCCTATTGAACTGATTCATTTTGCCTTTTAATAAAAGCCCAGAGCCAAGTGCTCTAATTATATTGTAATTGTTTCACGCTTTCCAGAGTGAAAGGAGTTAAGTCTAAAGGTGGTACTTTATTATAAAATAAATAGGTGAGGATGGATCCTGCCACGAAGAGTGATGGATTCCAGCATGAAGGATGTATCAAGTAGAGGTAGCAAGGCAGATAGACTCCAGGCAAGCAGCAGTAAATGTGCAGGTAGAACACATTAGCTCTGAGCGCCGCTGTGAATTTAACAGATAAATCTTTTGTTTGCTATCTCTGAAACCGCATTTCACTATAAGAAGCCTATTCTTTTTTATTTTTTTAATTTTTTAGTAAAAGCAAATATAAAAACGTGGAATTCAATTGAAAAATAACTGTCTGGAAAAAAAAAATCTCAGATAAATCTTCTGCCCCATAAATAAATGCACTTTCCTAGAAACTTCCTGTTCCCTTATAACTGAACAATACAGAGTGGCTCTTAAAATAAAAAAAATCCTCACTGTTTCAGATTTTCAGTGCTTACTTTAGAAGCAGTTTTCTCAAATTTTGTTCTTCTGCTTATGTTACTGTTCTAAATTTGGAATTTAGGGCTTTGGGCATGTTTGCAGTGTCATATTCCATGAATAATCCTAACCGATAATAGTTTGTTGATTTAAACTTTGACTGCTCTTTTCATTATTGTTACTAATAGACAGCTGTTTAAAGGAGCCCTTAAAAGTAGGAGCTGCCAGCATCGTAACTCCTCTGATGAGTCACTTGAACGAAGGATACATTTTATAAACGAGTGTTCTGCAGTTGGCAACTCATTCACTCTACAGAGCTAAGGAGCGCTTCCAGATAACTTTTCTGAGTCTGTTAGCACTATGAAGACTGAAGTTTACAGTATGATTTGCTCTCTCCCTTTACTGTAAGGCTAATTGAAGGTTTACTTAAAGGATACCATGTTTTAACAACTGGCCCAGCTGCTAAGTAGTGCTAGATCTCAGTTGGATCCTACTTAGTGGGATTAAGGAAAAGCAACCATAAGGCAGGAGCAAGCCAGTGGAATCCCAAACTCAATTTCAGAGCCCTTGAGAAAATACTTGCCAGTTTGAACTCCACCTCATTTCTGCTCTATAGTGCTGGCCCGAGGCATTGTAGCTACTAGGGACCCAAGCCCAGGAGGAGACCTGAAGGGCCTCAGCTAAGCATAAAGAAGCATGAGCATATTGTTGCAATAACAGCATTCATTGAAAAGGGAGCGAGCTGAGTTGTCTCCAGGCAATGCAGGTAGCAAGCTTAGATTAGCTTCCCAGACAGACAAGTCCCATTTTTTTCACCATTTGAACTTGTGCTATACAAGTCATTTATTCAAATGTTCATTTTTTTCCCCCTTCGTGCCTTTGGCTCAAAAGCCACTCTGTGACACTGCAGCAATCTCTGGAAAATTCCAAGTCACCGGGGAGGAGAGTTGTGGTGCTCTAGCAAGAGAACTCTTTTGGAAAAAATCACCATTGCTCATGAGTACAATGACCCATTTCTCACATGACCGAACTGCAACTAGACTTCAGCCATCACCACCAAGAAAAAATGTGTTCAGAGCCCCTGGAAAGCTGAAAGCAGTGTTTGCAGTTGTACAGGCTTTTGTAAGGGTGGACTACGGAGGATCCTTTAGATGTTTACCCTGAGAAATGGTAAGATGCCAGACCCTCCTGGAGAGTGCTCTCTCTCTCTATTAGTTCAAAGGATGTAGTCAGCTAGAAACTCCCCTGGACAGTGGTGAGGAACCACGGTGGCTGGCAGGGAGGCGGCAGTGCTGGTGGTGCTCGGTGCTGCAGCAGGACCTGAGCTGGGCGTCAGAACAGCTCAGTACGCTGAAGGTTGGTACGACAACATGGAGCAGAAGAATGATCCTAAATTTAGAGGTCTTTTTGCTTCCTGTGCCAAATACATTTGGAATAAGCAAGAATCCAACCCAAAACCTTCAGCAAGGCTTCTTTCTTGTAGATCTTTGCAATAGCCTACAGCACTCAGCAGGCAGAGATGTGGCATGAGATGCTGAAAGCACTTTCGGCACCAACTAACTTTGGCAGCTTGATTCTGTAAAAGTATTGCTATGGTATCAGTACATCGTCTATCACTTTTCTCCGCCACACATCTTGAAACTAGGTCACCTTGCAGCCAGATGCAAGAGTCACGGAGTCCAGAAAAAAAGTAGATGAGCAACAGCCTTAGTGGTGAGTACACTCCTGCGTGCAGAGCCAGTTCCTTGCAACTTATGTGTGTTTTACATTAAGACCCTAACAGCAAAATAGGCCCCAAAAGACAAGCCTCCACTGGTAACCAGGCTTCCTTCTGCCTGCTCTCGGGATGACTTAGTGATTCCCGTGTTGCTGGCCACACCGTAGGTGCAGCAGGCAGAGGCGGGTGCCCCCTCTTGGAAGGCAGCCCAGAGCCCAGCAGCTGTCTTCTGGAATATGGGCACGATTTCTTTACCTGAGTGCAGTTTGAAAGCTGCTGCTGGAAGAGTGCTTTGCCTGGGGGATTGCAAATGGATGGAGGCTAATATTTACTGTGGGTTTGTATGCACTCTCTGGGATTCAAATGGGCTGGATCAAATGGGCTGGATTGCCCTCTAGAGGGCAGCTGGGCAGGCTGGCCTCCTGCTCCCCCTCCGGCAGGTGTCCAGCTGAACTGCTTACGCTGTGTGTCTGATGTCAGGAGGTAGGCACTGACTCACCGAAATTGGGCAGGTACTTGAATTAGGCAGCTTGGAATTCACCTTAAATTATTTAGGCGTGTATTTGATATAAATAAACTTCAAAGAGACTGAATAGGTTTGCAAAAAAATAAAAGAAAAAAAAGCACACGCGTTTTGAAATCTTCTGCCTTGGATTAAAACTAAAAACCAAAGTGATTTTTAGGACTTTCAGAGAATCTGAAAGGCACCATTAAAAGGTCAGTCCAAATAACACATCTGATCTGCAGTAAAATGTGGTCTGCAATTTGAAGTTTATAGAAACTGAAATATTTAATGGCAAATAAGGCAACACGATAACAAACTTTGCATACCTTAATGCTTTTCACTGCCAGTCAGACTGAAAGGACATGTATGGACACATTGCACAGTAGTATTTACAACCTCTGTTGGCCCACAGGCAACAATACTGAACAAGTAACGTGCTGCGGGCAATATCCATACATTGCTATAACCCGGGCAGAAAAGAAGAGTGGCAGGCACCTGAACTTCATTTGTATTTTTAAACTTCCTATGGCTGCAAGCAGCGTTGAAGGATTCTGCCAGCAACATATTACATAGGTTGGGAAACACCGGTTTAGGGTGCCAGTTAATATAATTGCTTTGGTTTTTTTTTTTTCTTAGAAACAAAATTGTTAAATGATACTCATTTTACAACATCACTGCATCTTGTTCTTAGGTACAATGACGGCTGCTCTTGGAAACTTCTCAAAATTGCTATTTAGCAATAAGGAGATGGGCAAGAAATAATTGTAAATGTATTGCTTGATGAATCAAGGATATCAAAACAGAAAATCCACATAGCGTCTCTGGATCTGAAAAACAAGCTGGTGCATCTCCAAGTGCATGTGGGTTGGAAATCTTAGAGCTCATAGAATAAAAGTTTCGATGAAGTTAACATTCATTATAAAATAACCTTTTCTGGCTTGAAGTAGCACCAGAGCGTACTGGCAAGACAGCAGATATGTAACAGTTGAGCACCAAAAGAATGGGAATTTGATATAAAAGCTTAAAATAAAAATCAGATCAAAGCTGCAGTGGAAATGGAGTACCAGAGAAATGGAAAGGAGCTTCAAGAATAGAGTAACTAACCCAGTGAGCAACCTAAAAATCTCCTTCTGTGCTGCAGCAGTTTACTTATACATCACTCTCATCCATAAATGTTTAAAAACTGACAAATCTGAGCAATTTCACTCTTGGAAACATAAGCCTCTTTTAATCTCTTGGCAATGAAATCGCAGTTTGCTTTGCTCTATGTTAATTCAGCCAAGAACTGCACCATTGTGTGCTATCTTACAGCTTTGCATTTAAAAAGAAGTAATACTCACTTAATGCACAGTCATTGTATTATCTACACCATAACTAACTCTGAATGATCAAACATTTATCCCATAAAGGTCTGCTTGTCAGAATTCTGTGTTACGTCCAAAAGAGGTAAATATAGCCTGAAAAGTCCTTTCTCTCAAAGACAACCACATCTCCCAGTCAAGTAGCACGCTCTTCTTTGTGCGCTTAACACTCAGTTCCATATCCTGCCCATTAAACAGAGAAATAGTATTTTGGTCCCGTTGCATAGTCTCATACCTCATTAAGATATGTAAGTTCAAATATTTGCAACAATATAAAAAAATATTTTGGTAAGCAAGGTAGAGAATGGGTTCTTTGAGAACTCAGCTGGCTGATTTGCTATGTATTTTTTTTCCTGTGTAAACACTTCTCTTTTTTTTTTTTTTTTTAAACGGCAGATTGTAAGAATCCTTATCTTTGTTTCAGAACCTGAAACTCAAACAGCCTCTTGAGGTTTTTTGAGTCCCAGCTGCTTCTATCATGGCCATCATGTTATGCAATCCCTTTCATGAACAAGTCTTAGAAGCAGCTAGTGCTTCTTCTTCCCTTTTTGGTCTTCACCCTCACTATTTCTGGAAAGCTACTCCCGAACCTTGTTCTGAATGGGAGCCTTTCCTTCTGAATTTGCATTAACATGAATCTCTGGTT
The DNA here is from genome assembly GCA_028020825.1 of Podargus strigoides. Classification (NCBI taxonomy): domain Eukaryota; kingdom Metazoa; phylum Chordata; class Aves; order Caprimulgiformes; family Podargidae; genus Podargus; species Podargus strigoides. The sequence continues at coordinate 47,922,155 of CM051619.1, forward strand.
CATGACTTCTAGATGCTTTAACCCAAGCTACAGTAATTACGTTGAGAACAGTCAAGTATTTAAAAAGTGAGAGCATTTTATCGAACGGAAAATAAATTTGCCTTTGAAATTGGAAAATTTAATCTGGGTTGATTTTTTAAATAGAAAATGTAGGTGTGGAAACCTGGGTTTACAGGAAGAACAGAAAGAATCCACCTGCTTAGTGGTTATTACTGCAATAGAATGTGATTGAAAGAATCATAGAATCAAAGAATCACAGAATAGCCTTGGTTGGAAGAGACCTCTAAGATCATCAAGTCCAACCATTAACCCAACGCTGCCAAGTCACCACTACACCGTGTCCCTCAGCACCACATCTACACATCTCTTAAATCCCTCTAGAAAATACTTTTCATAGAATTTTATACAAGAAATGCTTCCAGTCGTTAGTAATGTGACCATTTTTTGCAGCAGCAGTTATCTTTAAGAAATACTAGATGTTTAAAACCTGTTCATTTTCTCGCAAAGACACTTTATCTTAGCATATATACATCTAAAAGCCACCTATATGTTGTGGGCATACAGCATCTGGGCAGAGGTAGGGATATTCATAGTTTCTGTACATTGATATAAAATGTTAACATATTAACTTCCATAGGTTGATAAAAGCAACAAAATTGTTTGATTAAAAATAACTCTTACCAATACATTTTTTTCTGTAATGTTCTCCTGCTAAACCCATTTTTTTTATGTTGTTGCTGAAAATAATGATGCAAGCAACTAAGTGTAATTGTAGAAAATTATTGCTAGTGATTTGCATATGAAATACACACCTTTTACTGCCTCTAGTTAGCATTGTTCGACTAGCTTATAAATAGTACAGCTGAAATGCTGCAAACAGAAAACAGTTTTTGAAGGGCACATGCTATGAATGAAGAAATGTTCAGACACAATGTGCAAGTTGGAAAGCTTTCATCAAAACTAGCCAAGAGGGAAAAATGCTTCATTTCCTAATTACGCTTTGTTTCAGAGAAGCCGGTCACATACAGAAAGTAGCACGCTCATCTGCAGAGAGTAAAGCATTTTAGAATGAGTGTTTATGTTTTTCTGGAGGGAAAAAAAAAAGTAATCTGCTCTATCAGTACTTGTTTTAGATTTTTCTAATTACTTATACATAACATTTCATTTTTATAATTTGACATTTAATAACTGCTAAAATTTGAACCTTGCAGTTGATGCAAGTCATTTGCTGTAAACAGCGAAGGCATTAAAAAAGTCTAGTTTTGAGGTACTGTTTCCAGTGCAAGTAAATTACTTTTGTGTACAATTTTAAAACTAAAAATGTTGACTATTGTTCTAATAATACAGTAGAGCATTTTCAGTCTTTGATATTTGGAGCAAGGGGTGAAGGGAAGAAGACAAAGTGGAACAGGGTAAAGAAAAAAATTTTAAAGGAAAATTTTTTATTAATGTTGCTGCAAAATTGCAATTCTCCTATACTGTCATATCAACATATGCCTCCAAAAAAAAAATTTCTTAAGAAACAGATACATCTGAGAACTACTATTATAGTTATCAGTGGGAGACCTGTCAGTCACTATTAGCTAAAAGCAACATTCTCATAAGATACAATCCCTCTTTCCTGCTGCAGACAGACCTACAATTTCATCCGGCAAAGTCGGTAGAATACTGCTTTCCAGTTTAGTAAGTAAGTCATCTTGTCGCTGTTTCTATTTTGGAGAAAAAGGCTCCCTTTCCTCAAGAGATGTACCCTGACAAGTGTTTCGGAAGTAGGAAGGAAAAAAGTCAACCCCAAGCGTTGCAGAGGACGAATCTCCTACACGTGGGGGAGCCAGAGCATTCCTCTGGCTGGCGGCGGTGGCTGTGAATTTGGCAGCGACACCAGGAGCTGCGAGCAGTCATGCACAAGCACGAACACCTGAAGATGAGGACAAAGGTGAACTGCATGAAGCTTTGGTGTATCGATCCCCAATTTGTTTGTCACCCTCTTCTCCCCTTCACAACTTAGAGCAAGTGTTGCGCTTTGTCTTTTTGGTGGTTTTACAGGCGTTTGCTATCAGAATTTTAGCTTAATTGCTGCCTTCTTAGCTTTAGAAAAACAGACTTACCCTAAAAGAGAAACATGTGAATGCTAATTTTGTAAATAATTAATGCATTTAGTGATTGGTTTCTGAAAGGGAAAAGAAAGAAAGAAAGAAAGAAAGAAAGAAAGAAAGAAAGAAAGAAAGAAAGAAAGAAAGAAAGAAAGAAAGAAAGAAAGAAAGAAAGAAAGAAAGAAAGAAAGAAAGAAAGAAAGAAAGAAAGAAAGAAAGAAGGAAAGAAGGAAAGAAAGAAGGAAAGAAGGAAAGAAGGAAAGAAAGAAAGAAGGAAAGAAGGAAAGAAAGAAGGAAAGAAAGAAGGAAAGAAAGAAGGAAAGAAAGAAAGAAAGAAAGAAGGAAGGAAAGAAGGAAAGAAAGAAGGAAAGAAAGAAGGAAAGAAAGAAGGAAAGAAAGAAGGAAAGAAAGAAAGAAAGAAAGAAAGAAAGAAAGAAAGAAAGAAAGAAAGAAAGAAAGAAAGAAAGAAAGAAAGAAAGAAAGAAAGAAAGAAAGAAAGAAAGAAGAAAAGATAATTTAATGCAAAGACTGTCAGAAAGATGACTTCCAGAACTGGAAATATTCTTTCCTTTGAACTGTGCTGAGAGACTGAAAAGCTTTAGCTCTTTATTTTTCATAAGACACTGTGCAGGTAAAAGTACTTTGAAGACGACAAAGAATAAAAAAAGAAGTTTGATGCCTCACTTTTCTGTGAGATTGAAGTAGCTGATGAGAGTAGTGACAGCTAGTGATCTGACCCAGAAGCCACTTCCTTGATACATCTGCAGCATGATACAGTTGCTCGAATTAGCCTTTTGCATCTATGAAAATTCAAATGGTATCTGCTGAGAATAAAAAGCAAGCGAGAGATTTCACCAGCAGGTTTACCCCCGAGGAGGCTGGTCTGGCATCTTTAACACTGCTTGGGGCAAGAAGCCTTCCCCAGCCACTCCAGAGAATGCTTCCTTAATGTTTCCATTAAACTAAATCTTTTAGCAACTTCTATCAGATTGGATGCTAAGTCAAATATGGGCCACGTGCGCACTCTTTATTGCAAATATGTCAAGACACATGCTGGGTTACATTAGGAGAAGCATAGCCAGCTGGCCAGGTGTGCCAGGCCATCAGATCCATGCAGTCCAATAAACCTGGCTGTCCCTTTCTATTCCTGGTCAGAGTATTCATTACCTGATTCTTGTAACTGCAAACCAGAAGTCCCTTATTTGGGTCGGAAGTAGGATCAACCCTTCTAATCTGTCTGAGGAATTGCTCAACAGCAACTGGAGCAGTAATTTTCCTGGATGGACCCTTTTTGGCTGCTATTTTTCCTCACAATTCACATACTCTAGCTTCTAGGTTCAAGATGGGTTCACCATCACACTTCCTCATGCCCTCCTCATGGTCATGCAGGCAGAACCACAGGGAGGAACACAAATGTGCCCATGGTATCCTTCCCCCGGAGCAGGGAACAGCTGACTTGATAGCTGAGATGGTGGCTACTATGGGCGAGGAAGACATGCTGACTCTGAATAGCTGGAACTGTTGGGACAGTCTCTTCCCACCTGAGACACAGGCCTGTAGGGTTGGGGTGGAAGAAAGAATTGCTGGAGCTGGTCGCCCAGCCTACCCACAGTTGGGGCCTCAGTATTTGGCTGACTCAGTAGCAGCAGGGTGCTGGTGCATGATGATGGTGCACTCCATGCTGCCACATGGACCGCATATGCTGGACTTCATCCGGATCTTTAGATGCCTTGTTGTTGTCCAGGTTGCTGTAGATCACCTCTCCCACTGCTAATTCCCTCAGATACTGGATACCACTCTCAGTGGCTGTCCAGTTGCCTCAATAGTTTACAAGATCTTCCTTAAGTATTGGGATACCTTTCCTTTGTGCTTGACAGGAGCTGCCTCCAGAGGCTGATTGTTGCTCCTTTTCCAATCCCCTTGTTGATGCCCCAGTCCCTTGTGAGGGATCCCAGCTGTGAGGCTTCCTTGCCCTCCAATTCCTGACTCTTGGCCCCAGTATCCCAGCATCAGACCAACCAGCTGATAATTAGCTCATCGGGTTGACAGCTATAATCTTTGTGGATATCTCACAGTTTACTCAGGGATAAGGAGCATGTGGTTTCTGACTTGTTTGATTTATCTCTCTTTCCCCTCTTGTTCTTGTGACTGCTCTGCTGCACAATCACTGTGTCTCTGACTCCTCCTTCTCCCTCCTAGGAGAAGCTTCTTCCTCTCTGACTGAGCGAGCTGACTTCCACTGTTTCTTCTTGACTATAGGACCAACTGATATAATTGAGCGTTGGGTCTCTGGCTTAGCCATGGTGTCTGTTTCTATGTCTTCAGATCCAGAGACCTCCTCTCTGCTTGAGGGTGCTGAACAGTGCTTGGCAGGCATATGCCAGGCCCAGCACGGTGCGAGAAGTTGTGTCCCATTAGCATAGACAGGGCATCCTTTTCTCAAATGTTCTGTCATTTTTATCAGGACCCTGCACCTGTTCAGGGGTCAAGTCCCACACCATGGCAGGTGAAAACCATTCTAGATACCTGCTCATATACTCCCATGCACCTTGCCACCCACAACCACACTGCCTGACACATCCCTGTGTGATATTCCTAAATAGTCAGTTAACCTTAGGAAAAGCTGGAAACAGATTCTTGAGGCTCACCAGTGTAAGCATTCTGATTTCCCAGGGATGTTCAAGATACTGAAGAGTCATGCTAGCAAGGTGGAAAGCACCTACCCTGCAGAAAATGAAGGGGAAGGTACCATACTTTGTTTCCTCCATAAATTGGCTCTTGGAGGAAAAGAGGAAAAAGGTGTAGTTGTTAATTGTCTCCATGAGATGGTTCCCAAAGTACTGGGACGGCAGCAATGCAGGGCCCAAATACCAGATTAGGCTCAGAGCCAGTACTTTCATCATAGTTCTCCAGGGCAAAACACAATCTAGTGCTACGCAGCGCAGCAAACTGCAAAAGCCACACCTAGCCTTTAACAAGCTCTCAAATTTGATGTACATCAAGACAGGGAGCATGACACAGAGGGAATGAGGGAACAAATAAACCTGCATTGAGAACAAATAAGTCAACATCACAACCAGAAACAACTAACCAGGTATAGTGAGTTCTCCCTAGTGCATTCCAGTCAAATATCTCGTTATCTTGAACCCTCCGTGTCCCACACTGGGAGCCAAGAAGGACTGTTGTGGACTCACCCTGGATGGCAGCTAATCATCTCACAGCTGCTCACTTGCTGCCCCCTGCAGCAGGATGAGGGGAGAGAATCAGGAGGGCAACAGTGAGAAAATTTGTGGACTGAATTAGAGAGTTTAATAAGTAAAAGGGAAAAAAAAAGAAAACAAAACAAAGAAAAGCAGGTGATGCAAAAGCATCACCACCAGCTGAATGATGCCCAGACAGTCCCCAAGCAACAGACCCTCTGGAATATCCCCACACCCCATCCCTGGGGTGATGCTGAATATCTCTGTGGTCAATTGGAGTCAGTTGTCCCAGTTGTGCCCCCTCTCAGCCCCTTGCCCACCCCAACCCATTCACTGGGTGCCAGAGTGAGGAGCAGAGAATGCCTTAGCGCTGTGCAAGGGCTGTTAAGCAACAGATAAAACATCAGTATGTTAGCAACATTGTTTTGGTCACAAATCCAAAACACAGCAACATATGGGATGCTATGAAGAAAATTAACTCCATCACAGCAACACTCAGTACATCAGGGTAAATTTTTGTTCTCTTCTTAGGGGGCTGCTCCTGAACTGCCCTATTTTGGGCTCACAGCCAAACACAGGCTGATATGAAAGTCATTGCAGGTCACTGGAGGGCAACCTGTTAGTCAGGATCTAGCACACATGGCCACCAAGAGAGGCTGCCAGAGCTGGGGCTGCTTCGGCCGGTCAGGGGAGGCTAACAGGCAATCAAACTGCAGCACACAGCTGCAGGACAGGGAATTAGCAAGACAGCAGAGCCAAACAATTCTTGGCAGTGGCAGGCAGTAAACCATAGGCAACAGCCACCAGCTGTGGTAAGAGAGGGTTCATGCTGGACATCAGGAAAACTCCTTCACAAGGAAGGTGAAGCAGCACTGGGACAGGTTGTAAGGGGAACCTGTGGAAGCTCCATCCCTGGTGGTTTCCAAGACTAGACTTCATGTTGGCAACAGCCCACTTCAAATGGGAGACTTCACTAGATGCATTTCAGCAGTCCTTTCCAGCCAACATTTCTATTCTTCCAAGTACCTCATTTTCCAAACAACCTTCCTATAGAGTGTTATCACAATTGTGGAGCTGGAAATGCTCTGCTGGCAGTTAAATGACTTTCCATCGCAGACCTATGAAACAGCCCTTCTAGCCACTGCAGCTGTGCTCTTTGTAGGAGACGAATTCAGTTTAGTTTAATGAGCAACTGGGACCTTGTCCTGTATTTTTTGCACCCCGTGCAATGGTCCAGCAGTACAATACCTGGGATAGGCTCAGAGAAGCAGCTCATCGGTACGTCTGGTTGAGTAGCTGGATGACTGAAGGAAATCCTGGAATCCAGGAATTTCCTGGCGTACGAGCTGCCTGGGCTCATTGAAAGGGTTTTAAACTAGGTTCGAAGGGGGAAGGGGGCACAACTGGGCCTGCCAGAGTTGAACCTAAGGTTGGCAGGCCACAGTTGGAAATGAAGTAGTTAGCCCGGCTCAGGTGCCTCTACTCTAATGCACGCAGCATGGGCAACAAACAGGAGGAGCTGGAAGCCATTGTGCAGCACGACAGCTACAATGTAGCTGTCATCACGGAAATGTGGTGGGATGGCTCTCATGAGTGGAGTGCTGCAATGGATGGCTATAAGCTCTATAAGCAGAATAGGCAAGGTAGAAAGGGCAGTGGCATGGTGCTCTATATTAGAGAGGCTTTTGACTGCATGGAGTCCGTCAATAAGTGTGACGGACCAGTTGAATGTTTATGGTAAAGTTGAGGAAGGCCAACGAGGCGGATATCCTGTTGGGTGTCTGTTACAGACCACCTGACCAGGGTGAAGAGGCTGATGAACTGTTCTATAGACAACTGGCAGGAGATGCAAAATCACAAGCCTTTGTTCTTGTGAGGGACTTCAACTTATCAGACATCTGCTGGAAATATAGCACAACAGAGAGGAAACAGTCCAAGAAGTTCCTGCAGTGCATGGGAGATAACTTCCTGACTCAGCTGGTAAGTGAGCCCACCAGGGAAGGTGCCTTGCTAGACCTGTTGTTCACAAACAGAGGACTGGTAGGGGATGTGGTGGTCAGAGGCTGTCTTGGGCTAAGCGACCATGAAATGATATAGTTCTCAATCCTTAGCCCAGTTAGGAGTGGGGGGCAGCAAAACCATCACCATGGACTTCTGAAGGGCAGACTTCAATCTGTTTAGAACACTGGCTGAGAAAGTCCCTTGGGGAACAGTCCTAGACAGCAGAGGCGTTCAGGAAGGATGGACTTCTTTCAAGAAGAAACTCTCAGAGACACAGGAGCAGGCTGTCCCCATGTGTCGTAAGACAAACTGGCGGGGAAAATGACCGGCCTGGCTGAACAGGGAGCTTCTGCTGGGGCTTAGGAGAAAGAAGAGAGTCTACCACCTTTGGAAAAAGGGGTAGGCTACTTGGGAAGAGTATAGGGATTTAGTTGGGTCGTGTAGGAAGAACATTAGGGGGGCAAAAGCTCAGCTTGAACTCAGCCTGGCCACTGCTGCAAGAGATAATAAGAAGAGTTTTTACAAATATATTAACAATAAAAAAAGAACTAGGGAGAATCTCTCCATCCCTTATTGGATGCAAGGGGGAACATTGCTACCAAGGATGAGGAAAAGGCTGAGGTACTTAATGCCTTCTTTGCCTCAGTCTTTAACAGTCAGACCAGTTATCCTCATGGTATTCAGTCCCCTGAGCTGGAAGGTTGGGATGGAGATCAGAACAAACCCCTCGTAATCCAGGAAATAGTAGTGAAGGACCTGCTGAGTCAATTAGACACCCATAAGTCTATGGGGCCGGATGAGATCCACCTGAGAGTGCTGAGGGAGCTGGCAGAGGAACTTGCCAAGCCACTCTCCATCATCTTTCAGCAGTCCTGGTTATCGGGTGAGGTCCCGGATGACTGGAAACTTGCCAATGTAACGCCCATCTACAAGAAGGGCAGGAAGGAGGATCCGGGGAACTACAGGGCTGTCAGCCTGACCTCGGTGCCAGGGAAGGTTATGGAAAGGTTCATCCTGGGGGAGATCACGCGGCAAGTGCAGGACAACAGGGGGATCAGGTCCACCCAGCATGGGTTCATGAAGGGCAAGTCCTGTTTAACCCACCTGATCTCCTTCTATGATCAGGTGACGCGCCTAGTGGATGAGGGAAAAGCGGTGGATGTTGTCTACCTGGACTTCAGTAAGGCATTTGACACTGTCTCCCACAGCATTCTGCTGCAGAAGCTGGTGGCTTATGGTCTAGACAGGTGGACTCTTCACTGGGTTAAAAACTGGCTGGATGGCCGAGCCCAGAGAGTTGTGGTGAATGGAGTTAAATCCAATCGGAGACCGGTCACAAGCGGTGTCCCTCAGGGCTCAGTCTTGGGGCCAGTCTTGTTTAATGTCTTTATTGATGACCTGGATGAGGGGATCGAGTGTACCCTCAGTAAATTTGCAGATAACACAAAATTGAGTGGGAGTGTCGATCTGCCTGAGGGTAGGGAGGCTCTGCAGCAGGATTTGGACAGGCTGGAGCGATGGGCTGAGGCCAATTGTATGAGGTGTAACAAGGGTAAGTGCCGGGTCATGCACTTCGGCCACAACAACCCCATGCAGTGCTACAGGCTTGGGGAAGAGTGGCTGGTGGAAAAGGACCTGGGGGTGTTGCTTGACAGCCAGCTGAACACGAGCCAGCAGTGTGCCCAGGTGGCCAAGAAGGCCAACGGCATCCTGGCCTGTATCAGAAACGGTGTGACCAGCAGGAGTAGGGAGGTGATCGTGCCCCTGTACTCGGCACTCGTGAGACCGCACCTTGAGTACTGTGTCCAGTTCTGGGCACCACAGCATAAGAAGGACATTGAGGTGCTGGAACGAGTCCAGAGAAGGGCAACGAGGCTGGTGAGAGGTCTGGAAAACAGGCCTTATGGAGACCGGCTGAGGGAACTGGGGTTGTTTAGTCTGGAGAAGAGGAGACTGAGAGGAGACCTCACTGCTCTCTACAACTACCTAAAAGGAGGATGTAGTGAGGCTGGAGTTGGTCTCTTCTCCCAAATTACTAATGATAGGACGAGAGGAAATGGCCTCAAGTTACGTCAGGGGAAGTTTAGGTTGGATATTAGGAGGAAGTTCTTTACTGAGAGGGTGGTTAGGCACTGGAACAGGCTGCCCAGGGAGGTGGTGGAGTCACCGTCCCTGGAGGTGTTAAAAAAATGAGTGGATAAAGCACTTGAGGCCATGGTCGAATGGTCTAGTGGTTAGGGAGATGATGGGATAAAGGTTGGACTTGATGATCCTGGAGGTCCTTTCCAACCATGGTGATTCTATGATTCTATGAAATGGTGTGATTGCCTTAGGCCTCCCTCTGCATCACCCCCTTATAGAGGTGGGTGGGGAAAGGGAATCAAGGAGATAAAACCAGAAGAGCCTTAAGGTTCCACCATTGCTCAGAAATTGTATAAGGTTTGGGAATGTATTAATACACAGCAGTGATTAATTCACCAAGAGTTTGACAGAGGAGTTCAATACTTTGCTTGTAGTTTACCTGGAGGAAATAAGACAACAAAAAATTTCTCAATAATTACAGGCAAATATCTTAAATGTAAGATTACTGGATAGTATTGGTAAGAGACAATTATTTATTTTTTTAAAAAATTAAGGTTAAAGAATAGTTTAAGAGCAATTGGAACTTTCTGGTGATAAAACACAGGAAAAGGTCATTAATTTTTGCTATTTTGCCTTTATTAGTAAAAAGTACAAATAAAAAAATTGTACTTTCATGAAAAAGTAAACCAGGTTTACAGAGTTTTGCAATATATTTGATACTTCTTTCACAAAACTGAGGTGATTGAGGTGAGGTGGCTCAGAGTATCTCCAACAGACCCAAGCTTCTTGCAGCCCTAAATCATTATGAAGCCTTTAGCGTAGATGTAAGACAAAGAGAAGACAATGTATGGCTCCTAACCAGAGATAAAAAAAAGCCAAAATATGACTCCGGTTGAATTTAGGTATTTCTTTCAAGCACGTGTTTTATGGTAGGAGAACTTCAGGGAACTTAACAGGTGAAATGTGTGGGTAGTTAGGTAAGGCAGATGCCTGTGACTGCCACTGCTGGAGCTAACCCATGCTTCTTGGTGCTCCTCTTCTGTCTCCAGCCTTCCTGCTGCAGCAACAACAGTAACTCAGGCAGAAGTGCCAGAGCCTGGGGAAGAGAGAAAATGCCAGCACAGGCATAAGAAAGCAAGTGCAAGCAAGAAGTGGTCTGGTGTAGAAGCCATTCACCAGAACAAACTGAGTCCCGAGTTCTGGAGGCTGCTCCCATACAAAGATTGTGTCTCAAGGGTGCTTATTATACATTTAATATTACGGTACAATATAGGCATACATTACACAGAATATTATGTACATTACACAGGATGTATTTTTAGAGGACAGTGTTTTTATTTATATTTTGCATTCAATGGAATGCAACACACTGGTCTACGACAAACAAGCTGTGTGACGGGGGAAGGAGTGCAGGGGGAGAAGGAGGGAGGAGAGAATTTAACAGAAATAACTCCACTTAGTGTTGGAGTGAGCGATGTAATGAAATCTGTTTGCTGTGCTAGCTGTCTCCAGATTGGGCTGTAATTACACCACAGAAGGAAGAAAGGTAGCTGAGTCTCAATCTAGATCATTTATGTAAACTCAGCCTTCTTGTCAACGGTGTTCTCAGATTGCATGCATGCAAACCACAAAAATCATCTCCTATGAACAAAACAGAGACGGTCTCAAATTGCAGGCTCCTGATACACCTTATATGCTGTCTGTAATTGGACTTTAAAATTCAACACACTGAGGTTCAAAACTTCTCCAGTATTTTCTGCATTTTATTCAGCGTGGTGAAAGACTGTACTCACAGAAGAGCATTCTCTCTTCTTTTCTGCCAAAGGCCGATGTCTAGCCTTACAAATTAACATTTATTTGGCTTAAATGAACGCAAGTGTCAGAAACCTAGGAAATTCTTTTGTGTAAGACTGTGTTGAAACAAACTGCTTGATCTGAGGGAGGGATATTCACTCCCTCAGGAGACTTGGAAAAACCTCATTCTTTGACCCAAAGCAACATATTTTACACGCACAGTATAAAACCCAGGCAGTCACCTCCCTTAACAGAGCCAAATTAATATTTGATTAAATATTTTAAAGCTCTTACTTACCACGCTTGACACATTTTCTCAAATACGGAAAGCAATAGGCACAGGGTAATTTTACATTTGAATACATAAAAACAGCGTGAGGAGACACGACTGCATGCAGACAGAGAGAGGATTTTCTCCCATTAATCCCCCGAACTGCCCTTCCCCTTGATAAGTGGGTACGTTAATTCTTGGCTTCGTTGGCTCGCTCTCTCTGGGCAGGTTTGAGCGGGTTTCTCGTGACACCTGGATCTTCACGCCCCTCCATCCCTCCCTCGGGCAGGAAAACCACCGGCATCCGCCCTGGCGCCGTCCCCGCCAGTGCCCAATCAATACCAACTTATTTCCTGTCCATTTGCTGAGGTCACGGAAACAGGACTCATTAATTATTTCTACCGGTGCAGCCTCAAGTGCGCTTCTGGCACAACAAGCGAAAGCCAACTGTGACCTTTTTTTCTTCCCTGTCCGATTTTTGCTGGCGGCGGCAGCAGCCGGCACACATTCCTGCACTGGGATGGGACGGGGGGATGAGATGCCCAGTGGCATGGGGTGTCGTCGGTGTCCCCGCTGGGCTGCTGCCACCAGTGGAGGGAGAGCAGCTCCTCCCGAGGCGATGAGTCAGGGAAACCTGGTCACGGCGTAGACAATGTTGGCCAAGGCGGCCCTGGCCTCGGAGGGAGGGAAGCGCTCCAGGGCCGCCAGTGCTCTGTTTCCGTGGCAGCAACAGAGGTCGATGGCAGAAGTCACACCTTTTCCGGCCTTGATCGCTTCCTGCAGCTGTCAGAAAACACAGGTACAGTGGGGTGAGTTTCGGCAGTGCCGGCGCACAATTACCTCTGAGAGCACAGGGCTCCCACCACCCCTTCCCCAGGTAAAGGCAAGAACCGAAGCCGTCAGACAAAGCTCTCAAAATATTCGCTCCATTTCGGCTCCCTGCTGCAGCAAAACTGCGGGTAATTTGAACTACATCACCCAATACTTCATCACCTGAAAGATGCTAGCACTCCAAAGGGCACACTTAATTTCAAAAAAATCAAACAACGACACCCCCCACCCCCACCCCCATTTTTAAATATCTGGGCATTTCATACCAAAGCCACTGCCTGAGAGCTCTTGTGCAGAACTGGCAGACTAGCTGCTCACACTCTCGTTTTCTGCAGTCAAAAACTGAATTTTAGTAACACCCATTCCACCTCATTTTTGGAAACAGGCACAGGATTACACCTGTTGAACTCTTGTATTTTGCAATACAGGTTTCTATTTACATACCATCTGATTGCATTTTTTACAGTGGACTAAAGCAAATTTTATTGGTAAAATAGAATGCGTTAAACTTTATCATACTGAGCTATGTCCATGCAAATTCAATCTCAGTAAGGGTAGGGAATTTGACAATGGTTCGAAGATACATTGTATGAGAAAGAAAGTATTTCCATGAAATAACAGACATTTCATGGCAAGCTGCTGGAAAGATTTGGTAGGTAAAAAACTAGGGTAAATGATAGGTTAAATTGCTATGAAATAATACAAACAAATGTGTCAAAACATTTTTTCCCAGTACCTCACCTTAGCTGAAGCTCTAAATAGTAATCACATTTATTAAGGGCCTTTTTTTAAATAATTATTTTTTCCTGAATAACATCATGAGACTGTCATGAAACACTGTTATGTTTTTCCACACTTAAAAAAAAGGTGTCCCCAGACCAACGCCAGCCCGATGCCTCATGCCAGAGCCTAGCAACCAAGGCCAGATAGATCTTCGAGATCCAACCCAAACCATTCTATGATTCTATGATATGATTCTATGATTTGATTATTCCAAAAGCATGATGGCATTTCATGATCTTTAATGTGTCACACCTGGCTTTCATAGGTGGGTTATATCACTATATCAGCTTTTTTAAAAAGGGCTTTTCTTGAACACCAATATCTACTGCAACTAATTACACAGGGTTTTATAAATTATCTTTTCCTCCAATACACAGCCCAATGCCCCAAATAATTTACAAATACATCCGTATAACCTTATCTATCTAGTTTAAATAACATAAAAAATATCTAAGCCATGATCAAATTGTAAAAGTTGCCCATCTGATGTAGATACTTGCTTTCATACAGAATAAATGACATTTCTTATCTGAATACAAACTGGATTCATTATCTGTATTTTAAAACAAAATTAGCTGAAAGCATATTACAGCACTTGAGTGTTCAAGTCCTGGTTCATGAAATTTTTATTCTCCACTTCAGTTAGAATCTTCCTGCACTGTGCACTGGAAAGGAACTTGCCCTGAGGCATAAATGCATTGCATAGCTAATTCAACATGTTGTCTAATGAATGGGAATCAGCCATATAACCAATAACTCTACAGCAAAGGTGGGGGGACAGGTGAGATGAGGTAGGCTAGCAGCATGAAAAGGTGTTTCTTCCCCCTTCCTTGAGGCGCAACTTTGCCAGACGGTAGAACCCACACATTTTGAAGCAAAGTCTGCTGATTTGCTAAAGCTCATTAAAATGGTTTAGCCTACCTGGTAACAGTCATATAACTATGTACTGAGATGTAAACAGGAAAGAACGTAGCTCCTAAAAAAAAAAATAATCTTTAAACTGTTCAAAGATAGAGGAGCTCAGTTTAAACATATATGGTTGCTGATATGTACTATGACTTACATGTAACACTAAAATCTGGGATGGGGAAGAAATCTAAAGCAGGGACACAATCCATTTACACGCTTGTCTGGTGTAAGCCCTTAGACACATGTAGTGCCTTCATTGCAAAACAATTGCAAAGCTCGTGTCCAACTATACACGTAGGAATCACTATACAAAAAAAAAATCAGACTAATCCGCTATTGAATGTTTCTAAGCAAACTTCAAAGAACCTCAAAATGAAAAATACTGCTCATATGGCAAGCTCCTTCCTCAGTTTTTCAGACAGAGATCACCCTAGGTAATGAACAATTTATAGTCCTTAAAAATTTAGCTGTTTTATATTCCATTTGCAGAATCAACTGGTCAACTCAAATAAGCATACACTGAGGCAAGCCAGTCTGAATCAACCAGACTGCATGCTATGCTACCTCTATCTCAGCCAGGGTTGAAAAAGGAAAAAAAAAAAAAGTAAAGTAGTGGGATAGTTATTAAAGAAACAGAGGATATAAGTCCATAGGAAACGAGGCTTTAGTAGCCTTGCTGTATGCAAAACCCTTTAATTTAAGCTTTTAGCTGTACTGTTAGTTGTATTACAGCTACACTTTCACGCTCTCTCTCAATTTTTGAGCTTCAATGATTTTATGTAATGAGCTCCACAAACTAAGTACATAGAAAAAAAATTCAATGTATCCAGTTTAGATAGTTTTTTAGTTAGTTTTTCGATAGTTTTTTAATTTCATTTGGATAGGAGCAGCTAATTTTTGAGACAAATAAACACAAAAGCAAAATGAACTGCTTTAATTTCTTACTTTATAAACTTTAATTAAGTTCCTTCATTAATTTATTCTAAATAAAGGAATCTGCTCTTTTAGTCTCTACTTATATGGCATCATTTTGTGCAAACATATTTCCACTCGTAGGAACAACTTCACCCGTCATTAAAAAGCAACCTTCAGAGTGGCATTCAATAACTAAAACATAATACAAGTCAAAATACAGATTGCTTTGGCATTTTTCTCCAGTTGAACAGCTGGATATGCTGGAATACTGCACTACAACTTTGAATCTTTTGTTCAGACCCTTGGCACTAAAGCCCTACTTCTTTCTAAAGGTGCCAAGAATCTGAAAAATTATCGAGAGTCTCTCGTTATTTAAAATTCAGCTTAGAGAACAGCCTTGCAATAGTGCAGCCAAGTTCAGACTCACATGGGAAGTGAGATTGTGCCTTCCTGCCCACCAACATACTAACACTGTTTTTCTTCAACACCTTCTGTTTTCCTCAATATATTCATGCATTGACCAGGCCTGGCATTTTTGCCTGGTACATATGAAGCTCAGAACCCCAAAGTTTTATGTCTCATGGTTGTTCTACATACCTAAGAGCAAGCAACAACCACCACCACCACCGCAACAAAATCTTCACAGGCTGGGAAAAAAGATACCTGTCTTGGCACTGAGAATGCAGCACATAAAGAGTCTTGCTCCATTCAGTCTGTCCTACCTGCGGTAAGCCCAGCCTCATCCATTTGACCTGCAACAAATTAATTTCTTCTCATTCCCTAGTCTTTGGCTAGAAGGAAGAACGGCTCTGATCAAGAGTTACGGAAAAAGTGAGAGAGAATAGAAAGATATGGCAAGGAGGGAAGTACGGAGGGGTTTATCATTCTGAATGCTCTGAATACACACGGGAAGACACACTGAGTGAGAGACTGGGCTCTACTTCTCCAGCTTCCTCCTTCCCATCATTTCCACATCAGCTCCTACTTCAGCCATCTTATACCAGCAAACCAAGAGGAGAAAGGGACCCTTTCTGAGCTCTTCCAACTTTAAGGCTGCTTTCCACTATCTCCCTCTGCACCCACACACTCTAGGTATGTCCTGCAAATAAAATGGTAACAAAGCCATTGATTGTCCCTTGAAGATTACCTCTGGCCACGCTTTGGCCCACTGGAAAGCAGAGTTTTATATCGGCACCTTGTTTTCAGGCTTCCATTTCCTATTCTTCAGGAGACAACCATAAGCACCAAGTAGCTGGAATAGGGGCATCTTCCACTCAGCCCTCTGAGGTTTGCTGGGCCAAGAACAGGACCAAAACCCAGCACAGCAGGGACTTTCTATGAAAAGTGGGATCTGGGTTCAAGACCTAGGTCTCAGGACTGCTTCCATCTCTCATGTTAAAAGGCACTGGGTAAAATACAGAAGTAGTTTTGGGTCAACAGCCATTTAAACATATAGTCTGTTCATGGTCTGGGCCTACACGTGGGAACAGAACAGTGCTGCTTTACTTCTCTGTTCACTGACTTACCTATGCCCACCCTAAAACCAAAAAAGTATGCTTGTGTGTCCCCTCTCTTTGCTTATGAGCTAGTAAGAAATTAAAATTAAGAAATTATTTCCTGCTGTAGAGTGTAAGTGAATAATAAAAAGAAAACCTGTGTTGTCTAGGCCATACCATACATAAAACTGTAGAGAATCCTGCTCCTACTTCATAGCATTAATGTTTGGGGGTTTATAAATTAAATACTTAGGTACATTAATAAGGGATATTCTGCATTTGGATTAACAACCTTGGTAGGGTCTACACAGCTTTTAGATTATACTGATTTGTTACAAATATACAAGGAGTAATGAAATGGCAATGGTGGTAGTGAATCTCAAACCGTTAGTTTCACATATGGTACAAAATGGTCATCCAACAGAAAATGCCTCTAACTAGATTTGACAACATTCAACTAGATGTTTCAACTATATTCCTTTTCCTTCATGGTTAGTTATCCACACACATTTTTTTTTTTCCTTGAAGCAGTGTGTCCTTGAAGCAAAGATCATCAGCCACTTCTTGGGCTGTGTTAACAAGCATCGTCAGCAAGCAATTACTGCCCCGTGTTTGGGGCTTGTGAGACCCTGTCTGGAGCGCTGTGCCCAGTTCTGGGCTTCCCGCTAAGTGAAAGGCATTGCCATACTGCACTAAGTGCAGTGGGAGGTTACACAGATGATGTAGGGCTGGAGCAGCACATGGTCTACAAGGAAATGCTGGGAATTGCTTAGTTCAGCCTGAAGAAGGAAGGCTGTTATTGCTGTCCCACACACCTCCTGGGCAAGTGCAGAGGAGTTGGAACTGGACACTTCACAGAGGTGCACATGGAAAGGATGAGAGGCAATGGGCACAGGTTGCAGCATGGTAAATACTGATTAGACCCAAGGAAATTCTTTTCCGCAAGGAAGTCAAGCACTGGAACAGGTTGCTCAGGTCATCTGTGAAATCTCTGTCCTTGCAGACACTCAAAAGTCAACTGAGCAAACCCATACTGGCTCTGCTTTGAGTGAGAGGTTGGACCAGACGTGCCCCAGAGGTCACTTCCAACTTAAGCTATTGTATGATTCTGTGAATAGAGTTCAAAGTACTATGCTTCCCAGTCTCTTTGTTTTAAAAAGGCAAAGAGAAAATTTCTCATCCATACCACAGAAGTTAAGGATTTGCCTTTCAGACCAACTGTTTCTGGTGGCTGTTGGCTTGTCTGAGGGCAACAAGAGGTCAAAGAGGCAAGCTAGGGACTGCTGGATTTTGGAGACCGAAGAATTAAAGGAGACAAAAACTAAGCAGGTGTTCAAGTACAAAGACAACTAACTTGAAATCTTCTCTGCTGAGATGTTTCTGCCTTATTTCCTAGCCAAATGTGGGGAGAGGGGGGCGCAAAGAGGATTCCCTCTGTGGTGAATATTCTGGCTGTACTAGGCTTTATGTGCAAAAGAAGAATGAGAACACTGAAATTCTTCTCTCTCTCTCTCTCTCTTCCCCCCCCGCCCCTCCCCCCAATGGTCAAACTTAGGATCAATTATTTAAGTGACAAGATATCAACAAGTAATTCACATTTTTTTGTTGTTTTAGAAGAATGATCCTAAACAGCTAAATTTCTTATGTACTGAAATCTTCAAACATCGTGCATTCTCTCTGACCTTGAGGTGAGCTAAAACATTCTATATTTCTGAAATGCACAGTACTCACTAAAACAAAAAGAAACCCCAAAACACAAAATTTAAATTGATCTGTGGCTGAGTGACTGAATAATGCTCTACGTGTTCGCAGTGTTCCACAATGGCTTTTCTAAATTTGTTTTCTCTTTTGTGGGAACCCCATGCTCAATAAGCACTGATGGTTTAGACTGCCGAGATGTTACCTTGAAAAGGTACCAACACGTTTCACAGCTAGTAGATCAATTTTGTCAATTTTTTCCTTTGTTCTTAAAGTACCATGGAATGTCTTAGCATCCACTCTTACAGTTTTTGTGGCTGGATGCAGGGTTATGCTCTTCCTTCTCAAAACGGGCTGGACAATCATTTCATTGCATCACTTCATAAGATTTTTTATCTTTTAAATCTTTGTTGGCTATATGCAGCATGATATGCTAGCTGAAATTGGGACAAAAGGTAAAGAAATGCATCTTTAAAGGGCATAAATACCCTGCAGAAACTTCCATTAGTAGAGTAGTATTTATTTTCCTTACCCAGCTGAGAAATAATAGAAAAATTCCCTTTTTACTTCAAACTCAAAACCACCCTAATCTAGGAAGAGACTAAATCTGGAGAGAGTCACCCCCAGCAGCAGAGGAAATTTGGTCAGCTTACAGGGAACGCTGCACCTCCAGCTGTTACGTGGCTCTCATACTACACTTTGCCAAAAAATTACAAGTCATCCCAGGACACTGATTGATTGTACAGACGCTTTAATATTTTAGAAGAGACATCAACTCCTCCTTCTTATGCCTTTCCATGTCTTTCACAATGGACTTAACAAGGCCCACTAGCTTTTAAATCTAAACAATGGTAGTTAAGTGATGCCTTTTTTACCAAAAAGCATTACTTACTTAAATCACATTAATGCAAATAGTGATTGTTAATTGTCATCTTAGCATACACAAGCAATTAACTTGATATTTATGTTAAAAGATGTGACAGTTAGTTGCTTTAATGAAACAAAAGTTGTGCTGGATTCTCACCCAAAAAAAAAAAAAGTCATGGAAAATACCCGCTAATTAAAAACAAAGATGCAACTGATTTTCAGTACTGGATGTACACCTTGATAATTCAGATATGGTTAATTCCAACAAAGGAGAAAATTGCTTCTTCTGAATGTTTTTGGCTTCTTTTGTAATATTACTAACACATCTAAAAACACATATATTCATGAAATCACTGACTATTCTATTTTTTAATATATGTAACAAAAGGAACTAATGGCAGTGGCTGCTCCAAAACAAACAATACAGATTTTCATGGAAAACTGCCACTGATCATAAACATCTACAAACAAAAGCCCTCTGTTTTTAACTCTTCGCTGCATTTCAGGAGCAAGAGAGTGAATAGTCTATGGCCTATAGTCCCATGAGAAATCTCACAATGATTCTCTGCCATTTAATTAAACAGACCCGTGGGACCACTGTCAAGGGACTGTAAACCTGCTCTATAGACAGCACTGCAGCAGTATGAATGCACTAATCATGGCAGTCAAAGGTAAGCTGGGGAAGGGGAGCCATGCAAGTCTGGATAGCGCAACTGGATGGCACTGTGTTATTGTTATTTATTAGTTGCATGACAGTAGGCTACCGCTGAGAAACCTCTATTTCTGAATGTGACCTTTCCCATTTTTCATCTCTAGCTCTTTCCTGCTGTATAGGAAGTTGAGGCATTAGTGCCATGCAGTGTATGAATGACTGGATCTACCACTTCTTGACTCCTGGTACTTCCAGTACTGTCCAAAATCTGCTCTCTGCATTAACATCATGCACAGTGTTTCATACACAAACCAACAAAGTATGTCACAGCATACTATGCAGATGTACCGTATTTCCCATGCCTTTACAACAAACAGCAGAGAAAACGGACAGGGCTAAAGTAAAAAAAAAAAAAATTAGTTTTGCTATATCCTTTTTCACTTGACTTAATTTATCTTTTCTGAAGGTTGCATTTAGAAAAGAAACCAAACAAATCCTTGCAGTAGCATACTCATTGGCTGCAAAATACAGGATTTATTTATTTTAGCTTTATCATATAATTTTTCTAGAGCCTTGGCCAGAAAATGAGTTATTCCTAGTTTACTCATTTCTCCTACTAGTTGTGCCTTTGTTACAACTCACTTAACAAGTCTGTATAATGCCAAGCACTTTAGTGGAGGGTTTTTAATCAATATTATAAAATAGTAAACAATTAAATTGAGAATCTCAATTTGTTATTTTAGAATTACACAACTTATCTTGCATGCAAAGTAGATGTAAAATGGATAAAAGCTTTTTGATTTTAAGAAGTCTAAGATTTTTGCCAAAATCCAATATAAAAATGAGTGTGACAGGTGTTTTGCCAATCACTAGGCCTAGCATAAAGGACGCAGCCAGCAGCAAAACAAACCCGTAACCAGATTCTATTGCACACAAAAAGGTCAGTAGATGGGTGATCGCTGAGGGTACAAACAAGTCAATCAGATTACACATAACAGACAGCAACCCCAGCAACCCCAAGAATGATACAACATGACCAACAATCAGTGGAACAAACAAAGCAACAAAGTCTCTCATGGCAGAGACGGGAGACAGCCAAGCCAATAGGCTGATAATATAGGATAGAGGGACCCACATATTGTTCTCGCAGAGCCCACGTTCACAAGCACCAAACCTGACCAGGGCCCAGTTGCAGGGAGAGTCAGGAGGTCCTTCCTCAACAGGGAAACTCTGCAAAGTGCATCCACCTCACAGACAGACACTCCACCCTTCCTGCAAGTGGTCCCAGCTTTTATGCCCAAAGCAGGACACCTGGCACTCATTTACCCAATGTGGGGCACCTGGGGCTTGTTTACCCAAGGGCTTTCCTTACAAGGCCGGCCGCACCTTGGAGGAAAGCCAAAAGGCAAACTCATCCCCTCCTTTTGAAGGACCCTGGGAACCACCCATATGTCAACCTTAATTCAGGGCTTGGGGTTCAGACCCCAGCACTTCAGACAGGAAAGTTGCTATATCTGTTAATGATATATATGAGTTTTGTCCCTGCCATTTATTGGTACTTTCTCTTTTGTTATCTGAGACACACTGGTAAAACTGTACTGAAACTACTTTTTCATCTCTGAAAGAGACTTTCAAACACCACAATGATGGATCAATAATTTGTCTGGATGTGGTGTGATGGTGTAGGGGAAAAAAAAAAAAAAGTGAAACATTCAGATACTAATGCGAGAAAATACATTTAGAAACACAGACCTTAAAATAAGCCTTTTGTGACATCAAAGTCGTCCTGATAAAAAGACTGAGAAAAGCTAGGAGAAAAAAATACTAAAAATTTTGCAGAACATAATGACCTTATTGACATGACAGTCTCGGATGTAATTAAGAGAAAGTATTTTACTTCTATATTCATGTCAGAGCCCTCACTAAAGTTACTAGTACCATCTAGATATTTATCAGTGAAGAAAAATCAGAGTAATCAGAGTTAACATTTTAATATAACATGCATCAAAACAAAAATTCAAAATTCTTGAGCAGTCTCAAAATTGAAATAAAATAAGACTTTTGCCTTTTCAGGAGTCATGTTAAATGGGTGGATTTCAATTTCTCAAATCTACTTTCATTCTTTATTTTAATTGAAAGCCACAGCGAGTAAGGTAAAATATTCTTAAGCAGACAAAGACTTAACAATTTGTGTATACATATATTTATGGATTCAACCCAAGGGTATAAAACTTTTATCTCAATTAAGTGGAACACTTAAGTTTATAATCACAATTAAGAGAACAAAAATAATACAAATGTTCAGAAGTTCTACAGATACTTTTGTTAACCTTCACTTTTACAAAAATAAGAGGAGATATTTTGGAGACTCAATCAGAAAACAAGCCCCCAAATTTGATGAGGAATGTTAAAAGCAACTGAACAGAAACATGAGAGGACCTTGATACTAAGAAGAAAAGACTGAGCAATGTGCAAAACACTGACTCTAGTGATGTAGAAATAAACACAACACAGCAAAGGGCAAAAAAGAAATACTAATTCGTACTGCACAACATGCCTTCTAACTGGCCATGTGCATGTACTGGCCAAGCTACTATGCTGAGGTGAGCTGCAGGTTACTGGGTTCATTTAGCATGGATGTAACTAATGACCACTTTTATTTTAAATGAAGAAACATAGAAGAGAGGGACATGATGTCAGAGTTTTGAACCTGACTTCTGCAAAAACCGAAGTTGATTATTGTTTGAGCTCACAAAAACCATGAAGAGTTTTTTCACTCTACTACCAAACTCATAATATCTCTGCTTATGCAAGAGATTATTACCTGGAGCTAGTAAAATCACATGCTTCCTGGCTGAAGTCAATTGCTCAAAATACAAAACTTGAAGAAAGGCTTTTTCCCCTTCCTTTCCTTTTATTCAAATGTCTGAGTTGCCTAAGCACACTATAAGTTTTTAAATTTCATGGGAAGTATTCAAAATATGAAATAATTTCAGTCAAAAATACAGAATACACTAACAAATATTTAATTCAGTAACTGTACATGCTCCTCTCCCAAACCACTCCCCCACCATCTTTTTTTTATTTTATTTTAAACTATGGAAACTATATTGGGCAGGTCACAACTGTAAGAAGTAAAAGAAGAAAAATCCATTCTGGGCTTATAAAAGCAAGTAGCTTAGCTTAAACATTCACAGAAATCTCTCACATACTCAGACATATTTGAGGAAGAAATTTAGTGCTCTCAGTGGTGATTTAGAAAGTCACAGTTGTATCAGTTTCTTCTATTGTAGAAAAACCAAAAGCACAATGACTTCAAATAGCAAGCTACGGTTGAGATATTTTTTAATGTTCTAATATGAAGGAAGGACAGAGAGCTTCTTTAATAATTCAAATTACAAATTTTCTTAATACAGCATGGTTATAATAAAAAAGTTTGACCTGTACCTGTGTGTTAGCTCTCTGTACTACCAGTAACCAGTCATAGCAGTAACACTCCTCAGGTCCCAATTCAAGAAGCAATTCTCAATCATGCATGTGGCTCAATAGTTTATATATTATTTCCCATTAATGCTGGAGATAATTAACTGGACCCTCATGATCTACTTAAGACTTGGAACAAGTCAGGCTTGTGCACAGTGAGCGAGTTTGGGGGACAACCTCATTTTCTGTCTCCACCACAAGCATGCTGTGCTCCGGTATTTAACCAGAAGAAGCTTATCAGCCACCTCCTATAGCTCTCGAAGAGCTTTATGGTGTCCCAGCTACTTTCAGTAGATAAACTAGTTAGTTCAGGTCTGCCTTTACTATAGAGCAGGCCTAGAAGCAAATGCAGTGGTGACTTAGCTAGAAGTTGTAATGGAGACTGGAAGAAACAAAAATTATTATAAAACGTGTCTGTGTATATTTTTTTGATACATAGCATGGCATTAAGCTGAGATCAAAAACGTAACAGCATACTCTATCAATAATATAGAGAGACCACCAAGAGGAGCTAACCTGTAAAATCACTGCAGAAAAAGACAATAGCAAAAGCCATCAGAAGCCTGGTTTCAAAACCAAATTTAGGGAAGTAAATGGGACAAATAATGGCAAAAATTATTATGAAATAGCTGTACTTACAGTGCAGCTGACTATTCCTGGCTTTTCAAAATCAAGAATTGCACCAGCAATTCGCTCACATGCACAAATTCTAACTTGAGTTTAACACGGAAGTTTCTCTCAACTGTCAATAAAAATAAGCAAATTTAAATGTAATTTACCAACCTTCTTGTAGTCCATTGTATTTCCTTTTCCTTGTGCCTTCAAAAGAAAGAGAGATTTTATATAAGACATGACATACTACAAACTAGAGCTGCAAGAATAAAGAATGTAATTAAAAGAGCTACTACTTTAAACATAACCAACTTTCTTTAGGAATCTGATATGGAAAAACCTAAAATACAACCAAATGTGTTACCAGCATATACAATATGGTTCTGTTTCAGATGAGAGCTGCAGATACTCAGTGTAATTTTTAGGGGTTTTTAATGACTTGTAGTTAAACACTTGTTGAATCCAAAATGTTTTGGTCTTAAGAAATCTTGCTGTTTGCATTAATTACTCCAATGATATTCTGAAATAAACTATACTTCATATCAGCAATAACAGAATTTAATTTCTTAAAAGATAAGTTTCTCTGTATCTATAGTGATCTGCACACAGTTAATAGTCTAGAGCTCTCAAAAGGGGATGTCAGGACAATGTCAGCACTACTAGACCTAGGTTAGATATGTTAAGTGTGCTTTTGGCTTAGAATTGTATCTAAGTATACAGCACCACCCTTTACTTAAGCAGCAGATGCATACAACCTATGACACCCAGCACATTCAGAAAGAAGTATGAATCCATTTTAAATTTCTTCTTGCTCAGATGCAGAAAGTATGTAGACCAAATTCCTCAATTTTGTCACAGGGTGATGTAGAAGAAAAGATGTCTTTCTCACCCGGTACCAGTGCTCTGCCAGACCCAGAGCATTCCTGCGTAACCAACCTGAAGCCCTTCTCTTAGGTCAAATCTAGTTGTATCATTGTCAGCTCATCCAAATCCAGCTCTTCTCTTTTCAGGCACATTGAGAAAAAAAATAATAAATCACCACTGTTTTTCCCTCTAGTCTCCAAAAGGGAAGACCACACAACTCAGTTCTTCTGGAATGTGTCTCCTGGAAGGACACAGATTAGGACCACTACCTCACTGGGTCCTCTGTGGGGACTTCGGAGAGCAGCCAAGAAGAGCAGGCCAAAGGAGAAGAGCTGAGGCCTGCACTGAAGAGGAACACTACACAGCAAGCACATCTTTCAAGGGATGCTGCCGAGATGGCACAGATTTGGAAAATAAATTAATTTTTGCAAGGGAGAAAAAATAAAATGGAGAAAAGAACCAATGAGAGACAAGCAAAACAGGAAAAAAAAATAGTAGATAACAAAACTGATTTCACTGAAGGAGAAAGGAGACTGATCCACAAAACCTCTTTACTACTCTCTTTAAGCTTCTTAAGAGTCAGCTTTTCTGGAATGCATATTAAGAGAACAGCCTGATAGCATTTGGGAGTAGCAAAACCACTGTCAATAACTGCTTCCTTATTTGTGTATTCCCATCTCTTTGATTTGCCAACTTTTATTCGTAACAGATCGTACGGCTTCAAGATAAATCTAGTAGTTATATTGTGTATCAGAACATACCAGAAATATGTTTTTAAGAAATGATTGCCTATAAGCAGATTCACACTGCGGTGGAGAATTTGCCAACATGTTTGAGGAAGATGCTTTTTAGTCTCAGCAACAGCAGAAGAGGTGTGCTCAGCAGCCTCCTCCTGCATGTAATACAGATCACAAACAGCAAGAATATTTTCTCATGCTCTGTTCCTCTCAAGCATTCAAGTCAATAGCAGTTGTGCTTCTCCAAGTAGCAACCTTATCTAATCTGTTTCCTAAGCCTTCTTTACTACAACTACACCTTTGGGGTTTGTTTTTTTTTTCTTTTTATCCTCACAGTAGTTTGGCTCTTTGAGTTTTACTGACCCCAATTTCAGACACAGAGATGTTTTATATTTTTCCCTTTTACATCAGACTTCTGCATCTGGTTTAGCTTCCTCAAAAGCGTTAAGCCTGATTTGCAAAAGGTATGCACTTTTGTCAAAACCTTCTAGGTCTCACTGCTTGGCTGGGGAGCTCAGCCTCTGAACGTTGGGGCTCTGGGCCCTCAAAGAAAAGCATCTGCTAACCAGCATACTAGAGACATTAAGAGCCAACTCAGCTCAGTCAGCCTCCTGAACACTAAAAATCACCACGTGCCAGTAGTAAGGGACAATACTACCATGACATTCTTCATTAATAAATGAGGTGGTATGAAATCAGCTCACCTTGCTAGGAAGAAGGATCCCTGAATCCCCTATGAAATGACTCAAAATGCATCAGATAAGCAGACGACAAGCAGATGGTTTAAGACAATGCTTTTTGGAGCAGATTTTCAGGACCTCTCCCAAGACTGACTTTTCTTTCTCAGATGAGATGGTCCCTCTTACATGTGTTCCTAAAACCTAGACTTGATAAATGCTTTTCTTCCAGTCCTGCTTCTTCTGAAAAAGCTCATAAAGATATGGTGAAAGGCCTAGAAGAGATGATTCTACTTTCTGACCAATTCCCCTTTTTTAAAAATCACAAATGGTATGAGCTAAGATGGATTCTAGACCTGTTCTTGAGGGATTCTGCTTAATTTCTTTACTCAAACTTTCACATTTTTTACCTCACTGCTCAGATGTTGGACGTCTGCAACTCAGAATTTTTGCTTTTGTCTAGCGAGGGGTATCTGTCAGTGCCTAAAAGTGACTTCTTATGCCTTTTGACCTCTAGGAAATCCTTCATCATGGATTATCTGCTAAATTTAAAGAATACAGGGCTTTCCAAAAGCTCAGTGGGACTGCATTCTGCAACTATGTTAACATTTTCTCTGAAGAGCAGCATTCGAGCACTACTTCGTCTGTCTACCACAGTGTTTCTTATAAACCATTTAGGTTTGGGTGGTTTTTTTTTTCATGGTTTTTTGTTGTTGTTGTTTTTTTGTTGTTGTGGGGGTTTTTTTGGGTTTTTTTGTTTTTTTGTTTTTTTTTTTTTTTTTAAGCATTTCAGAACTCCAACCCATATTCCTTTTAAAATAGACACCTGACCAAACAGTTCACTGGGCATAGTTTTAAATGCACAAAGGTGGAGAGATTTGATGGTGAGATCAGTGAGGAGAGACTCAGGTCTTTATGGATGGACCATTCATACATGTGTGTATATATATATATATATATATAATACATGAATATATACACATGTACCTACACATTTTTTTTTCCTTCTGTCACAGGGCTTCCCCCTATACACATCCCAAGTGCCTTTTAAGGCAGTCTCTAAATTTCATCCAAATCAGCATCTAATCTTCTCAAAACACATATATTCAGTGTCGATGCAACCTTCCACACCTGGATACCTGATGTATTTTGCTTCTTTCAAATGAAAAGACAAGGGGGCTTTTAAAAGGTCTTCAGCTGAGCAGCAGAAAGGTGCATATGGCTGCCTCCATTCAAAGGCTACCTTGGGAACAGCGACTGTATCTGGACCTCTGACAAGAGAACCACAGTGCAACAATCACACAACGTCTGGGCACTCCACAGCAGTTCAGGCATCCTTCATAACCTCTCTGAAGACAGCTTTCAACTCAGATATGCATGACAGGCACCAGAGTCCCACATGCTTTCTGAGCAGTATACCACAGTGGAGGCTACTAGGTGAAATGGGGCTCTCTACCTTCACTCCCTTGAACTCCAAGACCTTCCTGCAGCAGGAGGAAGCTGCCAAGAAGAGATGTTGCGTTTAATCCATCGTATAAACGCTTATATGGGCAAACAATCAAAGGAGAGAGCCAGATTACTTAGAAGCAGTTAAAGGTCCATAATGTAATTTCCATATGCCTAGTATCTAAACTCAGCTACTAAGAAAAACTCTACCTGACAGGGACTGAGTGCACTGTGCGTCCTTTGCCTATTTAAACCACACAAATGACACTGCACAAGAGGGAGGCTTATGAGCATATTCTTACAAGTACTGCCAATGTGAGGAAGTTTCTGGTTTGAGTGCTTGGCCTACAGTGAATGTCACATAGTGAATGTGACTATGGATGATATCTCAAAGAGCTTGTAGTCAATGAAAGGTAATTTTCCTTTCTAAATCAACACAAGCCAAGAAAGGCTCCTGGACAAGGTGTTCCACTTTGTATTGAGCTAAAGCAGTGGTCAGTAGATATTTTTGCATAGTGAATGCCACTTTTTTCCCCCTCTCTCCCTTCAGAGATAACTGCTTCATTGTTTCTGTAATGTCCATTTTTGGTATGAGAATTAGTAAGCAGACAGACGGCACTCCTGGAGTCCTGCAGCCTCCTCTAGATTCTGCAGATGGGAAACTGTTTCAAAGCTTTTATACACTGTGTTGTGGTAATACCATTATTCTCCAACTACAGCCATTCAAATTAATTTATATTCAACTCGCATATGAGCCCTATGTTGAGATTGTAAAATTCCAAAATTCCTTGTCATGCATTATAAACTACCAGCCTCTAATTTCAAAATGACAAAAGGTTCGCTTCTCTTTAAGATCCCCCAACTCCATACTACCGTAAGGCTGTAGATTCTGTATATACTTCCCAAAATTTCACTGCTGAAGAGACTACACCTCTTGCTTGCTTGCTATGTGAAGGCAATCTGCAACCTGGCCATCATGAACGCAAAACTAGGCAGAGGCTCAGTCTCCACACCCTCTACCCGAGAGTACTGCTGCAAATCAGCAAGGAAAAGAGCCACTGGCAAGCACATCTTAAATGAATATGCTTGCACAGAACTAGCTTCTTATTGAAGGCAGCAGCCTTTCTACTGAAAAATCTGTGTAACAACTGTAGGAATTTCCAAATAGTAGTCATCACCACTGTTTAGACACACAAAACACATCTGACTGATGCAGGAACTCAACAGAACGCTTAATTTTGGACATTTTGGTGTTTACTCTCCTTTCCCTCCCTGCTGTCCCAATTATCTATTTGTGTTTCAGCAACACCGAGGAAACTATTCATGGACCTGAGTCCTGTTGTTCTACATTGTATGTAAAGGTGGTCTACACCACACAGCTATCTTACTCTTATTGCCTTCCTCACGTAAAGATTAGAGGAAAAGAACAATCGAGTTAAGAGAATGAAGAATAAGGATATCAGCCAGCTAGATCTCACAAATATTTTGTAGTGGTCAGGAAGCCAAGTCCCCCAGATCTTCCTCCCCAGCCCCCCCTCCAAAATTACTGCTCCCAGAGCCAAACTGGCAGAAGGAAATGTGTGCCTACCTTTCAACCACTTTAATACAAAGTTCTCTGCTTCAAGCTGCTAGAGAAAGTAGCTTTAAGCTAAGTCGTGGGACTGCACAATTAGTGCAGATGAACAGACATATGCTCCATGCAAATGAATCTGCCTGTTACACTGACAAACAGAAGTTTGACAAAGCTTGGCTGGCAGGTCCTTAGATTTCCCCCTCTTCAAAGTGTGGAAGAGAGAGGTGTTAAGTACTGGAGAGCAGAGGTAACCTCTATGCTGTCTTGTCCATTGTCTCTAAGTTTCTTTGCAGATTGAAAGTATTGATAGGAAGAGAGATACAAATGGCAACACTAGGAAATTCTAAACAATGCTTTAATTTACCTCTCTGATTTGTTTAATCCATGCCTCCCTTCCAAGGAATTCCTGATGGAGGATTGCAGGAGCAGAATTCAAACTGAAGGCCATGGTGTCACTAGAACTTTCTTTAACAAATGGCTGAAGGTCTGAATGTAGCTGAAAGAGAAGAACATCTTCCTTCAATTCCTAGGAACAGTCTATACATATCCACCCACTCACCAAATCAAGGTCCATATCCTGATTCTATACTTACTCACCAATTTCTGTTTTGACACTTGTACTTTGGCTGCACTTTTTCAAGTTTGGGGAAGGGATAAGAAGATGTTGAAAGCATTGCAGTGGCAGAAAGTTGTGGTAAAGAGAAGCGTGTAGAGGATCTGCAAAGAAATCGGTAAAGGACAGCTTGCAGAGCTGGGCAAGTCATGGGACACAGCCAGGCAGGCAATTGTTGAGTGGCAGGAAGCAGAAAAAACATGAAGGAAAGAATGATCCACTCTATGGTGGGAAGAATATCATTTTTTTCAGTACCTGAGGAAGCTGATGCAACATGACCC
This sequence comes from Podargus strigoides, assembly GCA_028020825.1. NCBI lineage: Eukaryota > Metazoa > Chordata > Aves > Caprimulgiformes > Podargidae > Podargus > Podargus strigoides. Next base: position 47,952,033 of record CM051619.1, read on the forward strand.
TCCTGACAAAGGAAACATTACATAGCTAGGAGCTTTCTATGAAAATTACACAATCCTTTATACACAATTATATGTAAATAGTGAATGTATTAATAGTAAAGCATACACAAAATATTAAGGCTATAGTCTGCACTAGAAGCAATTTACTGGTTGAGTCGTACCTAGTAACGGCACATAGTGGCATTTCTATGGTAGTAAATTCATGCTTTATAAAACCACTTCCTTCTGGAGGAACTAGAAACTGTCTAAACCAACTCAGCTGAAGCGGATGGCAGGTCTGTCTGCCTGTCTCAAGCTACATCTACACTTGCAAGTAGTACAATACAGCAGGAGAAGATCTTTAGAGTAAAACAAGAGTGTCAAGGATCTGAGCTCCACACTGTATGTTTTCCTTTGGACTAACTGTAGCTGTGGACTGAAAGAGTTCTAATGGAGGTCAGAGGCCTTATCTGAAGAAAACCTACAGCTGCAGAGGTGTAGGCTGCTCCTGTCCATATCTGGTGACCTCCCTCCTTATTCCCCAACTACCCCCTCTGGAAGTTACCTCCACAGCAGATTATTCAGACGGGAATGTATGCAGGTCCTTCAACCACTGCAGCTCACACTGCAGCTTGTGTGCTGCTGCAGGCAGTTGAGCCTCTTGGTACACATCTCTGCATAGTGGCAGCTGAGACCCAACACGTGCTTCCTCCTGCAACTCCTGCTGCTGGGACAGTGGCTTTTGGAAGAAGGTAAAGTTCTAAGCTGCTACAGAAAGATGCACTAGAGGGACATTAATACAGCCTTGAATGAAATAGGCTACATTGCCAGGAGTGTGATTTTGCCAGTTCATAAGTGCTGTTCATACCAGCAGCACCTGCAAACATCTTCACACCAGGCAGCAGTCAAATCTCTCAACATCACTGACCTGCTGGCAGAAGCCTACAGCATAGTGGCAGTATATGACAGAGCTCACGAGCAACACAGCTTACAAGTCTTTCTGTATTTAAGATCCCAGAATGAAAGGAAAAGGCGTACCTTATGACTCATAGACATGTGCTTTCCATACTGAAATGCCACGTCCTGCATCTCAGTGCTGTGCTTTGCTAGCTCCATCGCAGCCTGGCAGCTCTTTGCCAGCAAGGCACTATGTGACAGGAAAACCTGCTCCTTCCACGTAGATATGCCGATATCATCTGTAAGACAGTTCTCCTGAAAATGAAACAAAGGCTAACATGAAAACACCAAAACTGCAGTATGTCAGCTCACAGAGGTTAACAGTGTGACACAGGATAATGTGCCACGTGGCTAGTAACAAAACTCCTGGTGCCAAGGTACCCAATAAGGAAGGGCATTCTTTTGGGGATGAGTAAAGTATCAGAATAAATACACTAGCAGCTTCAACAAACAACATGTTCATTTTCTGCTCAAAAATGACAATGCAAAATATGTGGAGCTGTCAACAGATTCCACATAGATCCTTTTCTTAATGACTGTATCATTACACTGAACATTAGCAGCCAATCATATTCCTCCTGAGGTACTGGGGGGAAAGGAAAAAAGCCACAAAAATGAACAACCGCACCCCCAAAACAGACTACATTGGCACTTCAGCCTCTTGCCAGTTACCAAGAACCAACAATCCCAAACAAACTTGAGAAGTCTTTGCAATTTCTCCTTTGTAGTCAAGAAAATAATAGTTAAAAAAGGTATTAAAAATCCATATAGAACTGCACTGGAAAAATGAAGGGCTGTGACAGAGGGCTTGTACTTCTTTTACTCCCATATTAAGGACAAGGAATGACAGAAAGTATTCAAAAATAAATAAACCTGTGATTTAGAAATGTTATTAACTTTCCCAGAGGACTGACAGAGATCTCAGTGATGCCTCTAGTGAACTTTATCACCTTGACTGTAAGGTCAGAGATGTTCAATGCTTCTCAAAATCCTTTGTATCCAAAATACTAATTTGGATTAATTTCTACCAAGTATTTTGATTAACACAAATCCAATTCTTTCCCCTTAGAACCAAATTCAACTGCAGCCCCTGCCACTCACAAGGTGTCTATATGCTGCTATTTGACTACTGGGTCTTCAAAGCTAGACGTGATTTGTAATCTTTCTCACACGCACATTACTGTCATACCTTTAGGTACCCTCTAAAGAGGAAAAAAACAAGACCAGAAAAGACCACAGCTGTTTCACTTAGAAAAAACTAAAAATCAGTAATGAGATGCTACAGAAAGAATTCCAAGCATAAAAATGTTAAAGTTTGTAATTTCTCAGTTCAGCCAAATCTGTAGTGTTCGCCAAGCCAAAAGGTATTCCTTAAAAGAGGAATATAAAAAACCCTCTTATATAACAAGCCTTTTCCCTCAAAGTGACGTCAATTAAATTACTTAGAAACGAGCAAGAAGTAATTCTGTGTGACCCTATAGTTTTCTAGCAAGGTATTAGCTGTCATGAAATTGGTAACAAATGAAATAGAATCCATCCGTTCAGCTCTAATTTTCCTCCCTTATGGATATCACCCAGAAGTGCTGTGTTACAAGAGAGGATAATTTGAGACTAGTGGAAAAAGTAGGATTCTGCAGTGCCAAGTAACCCAGAGCTGTATCAAAATGCCTTTGCTTTCTATTAACTTATACAAGGAAAGTGAAGAACAGAGAAACCACATGTTTGCTATTGTGCATATGATAACTTACAAAGTCAAGCATAAACTTTCCTCGTGTTTCAACTGTAGTATCTTTGTTTTAATATCTTAAAGCAGCCCAGAGCATATGCAAATTCCCATGACTGGCAAAATGTCAAAATGAGCATTTAATTCAAGTAGTTTCCTATGTATCAAGTCTTTTTTTTTTTTTCCCCTCACTCAGATATAAATCAATTTATTTTAAATTTAAAATCAGGAGCTCTTGGAAGACGCAACACAATCTTTTCCTTAACGACCAATCTGCTCAGCGAAAAAACAGTATTTACTAAGATTTGCTGGAAGATATCGAAAATCGGCAGCAATTTTTATAATAATTTGTTTTAAATCCAACCAAGACAAAAATATTCTAGAAAGGTATCCTGAAACAATTTATGAAGTTAAAAAAATCTTTCAGAAGGCCTGTAAGTTGAAAATGTTTGCCTGCCAGTGCCTTTGAGCAGTAACAGAAATGCGGATATTATCAAATATCAACTGCAAGAACTGAGGAAGCTTAAACAGTTATTGCAACTCGATGTACATAAGAAAATTAATTCTATGATTTGTTACAAAAGCATATTCTTCTTAAACAAGTTTGAATTTCATCACAGGATTGAAAATTACAGCATTAAAAGTGCTACACCATGTAGGAGCTTCAAGCATCTAAAATGGACATCTAACTTCAAAGGATGACAAACATTTGAGACATATTTAAAGATACAGTATTGAAGTCTTAAAAAGCGTAGGTATTGCAAATCCCTGGGTTACAGAAAGAAGTCAGTTGTAAAAAGGCGTTATGCCTATATGGATGTGATTCAGTGTATGAGCTTGCAAACCAAAGAATAGCTGATTTTAATCACAGAAAGTCTTATGACCACATACCCCTAAAGCTTCTGCTGCTTAAGGAGGCAGAGGCAGACACAATCTTTCTTCAGTGAAGTTCTCCAACAATCCAAAGGCCATTTTTCCCCAAGCATAACTCTCATGTTATATATAAAATGTTCACCAACCACGCTGCATTCTTACAATAAGGGCATGCAGGACAAGATCCAAACATTATTTTAAAACACCAAGGGAAAAATGAAACTAGCTCTACATTGCAAAGTCTGAAATCTGACATCCTTATTTTCAGAGAAAAGTATTTTTTGTAAGCTTTGTTGCTTTGTCAGCAGTGGATATTTCAAAGGATAGATACAATAGTGGACATTAGCTGGCCAACAAGACTTCTAGCAGCCTTTCCTACATGAGCCTTTCTAAACTCAAATTAATTCTAGCTGTAGTTGACAGTGCTCAGTCATTTGATTAACTAATGCCTATGGAGTGATGTCATTCACAAGTTCTTTCCCCAGGAAATGGGTCCAGATCACAACCGACCCTGATGCTATTTGGGTAGCAGAGGTTGGATGAAGAGAGATGTACCCCTCACCATCCCCAGAAGAACATGGCCAACTCCAGATAGAGTTTAGGGAATGTCAGCGTGGGAGTACAGGGGAAATATCTGAATCCAGCTCTGTCAATCATAATTTCCTATGGGAAATAAAGAACAGCTGAGGGTGCTCCCATTTTACTAATAGCAAGGTCAGTTACTGTTTTGTTAGAAAGAAATTGGCAAGTCGAGATGTTTTTTTTAAGCTACTTCCATAATTTAAAATGGGTTTGAAACAATCAACTTGGCAACAGGAAACAAAAAACTTTTAGAAAATGAAATTGCAGGACAAAATATGCAATCATAACCATCAGGAAGGGCAGATTTTAGTGGTGGTAACAAGGATCCCCAGTACAAAAGTGGCACTTAAAATAACTCAGTTTGATTTGTCACACCAAAGATGATGTTCATACGCTTTCCAGCTGAAAACACATTAAGGAAAATATGAAAACTGTGTCTTAAAAGTGCACAAACCCATTTGCAAAACCAGGAAGCTGCAGAAGTCAGAGACTTTTCCATGTAAAACTTCAGCTATAGTTTGTTAGAGAGCCTTTATTTTATTTCCATATCATGACAGCTCTTTCTTAGCCATCTGCTGTTGCACAAAATGATCGAAATGTCTGAACCACTTACATCAAACTTTAGTTCAGTTCTTAGTGGGCAAATAATCCTCAAACACAGAGAAATATATTTAAATAGCGTTTTAAATTAGGTAGTTCAAGAACTTCTATTTTACATAAATAAAATCCAATGCAACTGTGAATCTCTCTACCAGTAGCAAAACATCTTGCACATGGTTCACATAAGCCCTCAACAGATGTATTCCTGCTTGCTGAACACGACAGGGCATGTTTTATTGGTCTATTAATACATCGATTCACTACTTTTGAAGGAACAAGGGTGTCTGCAAATGGGTCAATAAAGCATGTCACCAACTACCTAATACTTTCATTGTGACATTATGAAAAAAAGCAACACACAATTTAAAAAGTTTGAAAATTATAATAAATTTAAATATCTCTCCACATCTGTTACTTTTAAATCTCTCTGGAAAAGCTTAGTATTTAAAAGATCAAAAGCAGTAAACAAATAGCATTGGCCTTCTTTCTAGCTATGCTTTTTCTTTTTCTCACACATTTACCCATTCTTTTCACAGATGCACTTTACTCAAATTCCATATCTTATCCTTCAGAAAAATTTGTTTAAAAAATAAGGTGAAAACTCTGACTTTGACTGCTGCCCTGCTGAAAGGTGGTTTACACGACTTGATTTACCTCCTATGGTAAAATTTATAAGCAAATCCTTTACCTACAACATAGACTCATCGCAGTCCAGTTGATGGACATGTGCTGTATCCAAAACACTACTTCTCAAAGCAGGACTGGTGACCAAGAATTGGTACAACTCACAGCATGTAGTGTATATTTTGCCGGAAAAAAACCCCCACAACTTATTTTAATTAAAACCCCTATATTATTCTAAAATAAATACCTGTTAATTCACTATTTGGTACCAGATTACTTGCCACTCATGTATTTCTTTTTTAAACTTGTTTTACATATTAGTGATACACAATTTTCACAGAATTGCATTGAGAATTTAAAAAATACCTAACAGCTCTTCTAACCACCAGTGGAACATGTTGGAAATGGTATTTCCTTACATAACAGTCCCATTCTGATGCTAAAATGAGTTTTGGTAATTCACATTTAGCATCAGCTAGATATCCTGGAGGCGAGGAAAAAAAACAACCCAGGGCAGCTTCCCACAAAAATCATTAATACTGTAAGATTACAGCTGGACCTGATGCGAGCTGACAGGGATGCTAAAGCATTTTTCATTAACATTTGTTAAATGATCTGGGATATTAAAACAGAAGGTTTCTAAACGTGCAACAGTATTCCATGAGTTAGTAAACATTTTAGAAGCCTTCAGTCTCCTAAAGGTAAGAAACAGAGACTCAGTGCAATGTTTTTCTGTCAAAAATAGATACAATGATCATGACTGAAGGCCAGATTAGACAACTTTCATATTTGCACTCATCGAAGGCACATTTTTTTACTCCCAAGTTAGACCTAGATTTAGGAAAGACATATAGGAACTGGGAAGAATCTAACTTCACTCACAGAATTTTGGGTTGCGAGGGGATTTAGCACACAAAGCTGCAAAGGTTTATCACATCACCCCTTTCTGCTCCATCTTACAGTCCAAATTATTAGCTTAAGCCACTAACGTCATGTTTTGCACCACAGCAGCTGTTTGCTACTTTGAATGTGAGTGGTACCCCTAACCTTCAGGCTGGCTTTGCAACCAAAGCCTACACTTTGTAGTTTGGATTGTCATGTCAAATAAAGATGAAAAGTTAAATATTATCTGTATCTTCCCTGTTTCACACAGATCTAATGACTCACTATGTAGACAAGATGAAGAATGACCAGACAGAACATGCTAAAATAGGATGACTACAGGATTGCACGTGGTTTTACAGAGAAAAAAACGCAGTAATGAGAGCTATCAAATAATTATATCCATTGTACGTCCTCAGGACTAAATAAGGTCAGTCTTGTTAGGTCAAAGGATTCTTTCAATTTTCCTACTGGATCATCCAAATGAGGCAAACAAACTTTTTTTTTTTTTTTGAAAACATGAACGTAGGGTCTCAGAGAAGAAAGGTGAATTTTGCAGAGGTATTTTTGTCTAAAATAAAAGATAAAACCATCTAGGTAGACATCTAGCAAAGCTCAAAACAACTTGGTTCTAAATTAGTCTGTTTTATAGTACTGAGGAGCTTTATAACAACTGCATTAAAGACATTTAACATATGAAGTACAGTTTTCCTGCCTCAAAAAGAAATAAAAAAAAAAAAAAGAAAAAAAGGTGAGAAGATATCCTTCTGCTTTTCCATATTTAAGACATTCCCAGCAACTAAGATGCCATTACTAACATCCCTAGGCCCTACTCTTAAAAAGAAATAAAGTTTGACATTTGAGATTTAGTTGCAAAGTAGATTAAAGCATTTGTCTTACCTCTAGGAAATGTAGTTCACATTTTTGTTTCCAATTGCAATTAGGGATGGAGGGAAGATGCACAAAGGATACAAATAAGACAGACCAACAACTGACCTAGTCCATTTGGCAATCTCTTTGCTAAAGAGATGTTCAGCACACAAATGGGAGACTGCCTCAGAAGAACAGTCTGAGGAAAGCAGCAGGGATATGTCTCATGCACAGCATGGAACCAGCCTTCTCAGAGGACAAGATGAAAAAACCCAATTCAAGTAGATCCCACACTTGTTTGTTCTAGGTCTCATCAGAAGCCATTCATCACCCATTATAAAGACTAAACTTCAGACACTCTAATGTAGTTTTCAGTATCTATTATGCCACCATACTAATTGTGTTTTCAGTTAACTGAGCTCCCCTTCGGAAGGGTATACTGTACTTTCAATTCTCCTTAGACAGAAAAAGTCACAGAAACAAAATAAGTCTTTCCTATTTGTCATTGGGCCAGGGCAGGGTAAACATCATACAGCTGTGCTTAGTTTATCTCATACTTTCCTTGCCATCTACACATGTGGAGTACTTCAGTAATGCAACAGAAAATAAACAGAAAGACTATAAAAAAGAAGATTAAGACCTTCTGCAGTAGCAGGAACCCAAAAGAGTCCACAGCACTTCTCATTTGTACAGGGGCCATGGTTAAAATAAGATGCAGTTTCATTGCTGAGATGAACTTGTAGAGCTTTACTTTTACATACAAAAGAGTAGCTGTTTTTAAAAATATGATATATCTGGGATCTACTTGTATTTAAGAAACCTGGTTGAATATGGAAAACAGAATTTTAACCTTTCTTTGCAAACATCTCGAAGATGTCATCTATTTTAACATACAACCCTGGGCACAGTGCTTGGGAGCAACCCTGCAGGCTGCCTGCAGTCTGTTTGTCCACAGGTGAAACACAGCAGGTACAGGACAGCCAAGTTCCTAACGTCACATTGCTGCCACGCTTCCACCCGGGGTCCCCTCCCGAGAGGTGCCAGAAGACAGCTCTCTGCACATCATCTCCAGTATAGCGCATGGCAAGCCCCTGGCCCCAGGCATCTCCCGAGTGTGCTGGTACTGCTTTTCTGCTAGAGGCTCTCGCTTCCTCCAAGGAAAGAGATCAGCTTGTCAGCATGGTCACTTCCTACCTAACTGGTTTCAATCAAAATGAGAGGGATAAGCTTAAATGAGGTTAGTTTCAGTAACAAGTCTTTGCTGCTGCAGAGCAGAAGAGACAGACACTGGCCAGTGGAGTCACTGGGTGCAGCAGCACCCTCCCTCCAGGGCCCGGCCATGGTTAGCTGATGGCACATCCGCAGCTTGATAGTCTCTGCTTGCCCACTGTGGTTTGGCTGGTGCAGAGACATCAGCGCAGGTACCTCCTGTAGCGGTAACCCATGTGGATCAGGGCTTCCACTAAGGTACTAATTTTGCTACCTACTACAACAGTAAACCAGAGCTGCAGTCTAAATACACTACAAATATAAATGAATTCATATATTTCTGCAATCTTCAAGCCATTTCACCTACTGAACATTAAGATTCAGGTCTCTGAGGCAAACTAGGCATTGTGAGACAACATCACAATAAGCAAATCTATCTACCTCAGTGGATTTCAAGATAGATATTCACATACACACACTGCTCATCATTCCCATACAGTGAAAATCTGCTATCATAAAACCTGCAGAGGTCTCAGCAACTTTAAATTATCAATTTTTTGCACATGTTAAGATATAGCTATAGTAAACAAAAGAACTCTTTTTTGCTCCAACACCATGCCCAAGCAAGCCTACTTCAAGAAGTGTCTCTACAAGTTTCTTTAAATATTCTAGTAAAGACAAAAATACCTGGATCTAATTTGACCAATATTCATCACAGTTCTTGCCAAACAATAACACAGTCATCCGTAATCACCCTTGAAGAAATTATTGAAGATTATTTGGTGTGAAACACTGGCAGCTGCTGTCTTTGCCCATGCCAATTCCTGCAATGTGTACACAATGGCTTTTGGTGGAGAAGAGTACAGTGCTACACTCCTACTGCTTCAGGACAAAACTCATGTTTATACTATCAAAAGGTTAATGCTACAAAAAAAAAAAGGACCTGATATAAATTCGGGATGAAGCATTTTGTAAACACCTTTGGGCTTCAAAATGAGAGATTTAACATGAAAATATTAATGGTGTTAATAAATATCTCTAACAGAACCCTGACTAGAAACCTCTGGAAGTGTTTGGAAAGCCCATAGTAAGCCATGTCTAGACCTCCTGGTAATGACACATGAAATTATTTTATTAAGCATTCTCAGACATAAAATTGTCCCTACTTGAGCATTTCTAGAAACTGCCATCAGAGCTCACGTGTCCTAATGATGTTACTGCTGCAACTCATTAATTCTTTTCCTACCTCTTGCTCCTCCTTTTTAACAGATGAGAAAGTCATCACATTTATTATAGTCACACATTAATATCACGAAACTTCTTGGGTATGTAAAACTACTGAAATTCTTACCTCAGATGATTTTGAGTTTTCATAATATATACCTTGAACTAAGTCACCAATGGCACTTGAAATGAGTTCCACAACCTGTAAAAGAAAAGGAAAAAAAGCTTACATCTTTAATTATCAGCAAATTTACCTACAAAGCTACTGCCAGATTTCCAGAGAGATAAACAGTCCGTGCAGAAAGCTAGTTGTGAAAGACTGCAGGATTTACTGGGATATATTCTGCACATGCATGATCCTTCTCTCTGCTAAAACCTCTACTACAGTAACTCTTCTATCAAAGTTTTAAGTTAATATAAACGGAAAACAAGACTTCCCCCCCAAGTGTGAACTATGGAGTGTATTCTCACAAGGACATTCACAGAACTAATAAATCCCAGTTCATGAATATGAGACAGTACCTCATCTGGGCTTTGTTTTGTTTTTTTCCTGCCAAGTAAATACTTCACAATACCTCTCATTGGGAGCTGTTAAAATTCTAATCTTCGTGGCTAATACAGAAAAGTCAGAATCCATAGAAAGGTAACCTTTCAAATGTGATCATTTGGTATTCGAGTGCCCAGGGAATGCACTGTGGATGTATTTAGTGCATGGCCTGAGGCTCAGCTGTACCACATACACTGAAAGTCTGCAACACGGGAATGTTTAAATCAGATTTATCAATCTGTATTATCTTCAGGGTTCAGACTTTTTATTTTATTCAAGTGAAGCCTAAAAATCTGAACTTGATCCAGAATGTAAAACAAGCAGTCCATGGTCTCCCTGGAACTACTGTACAATTTAAAGTCATGCACATGAACTGTCTTAATTGGAACAAAATACTCAGATTTATTGTAAAATTAAATGCAGGCATTTCAAATAAGGACACCTGAAGGCTACCCCTTTAGTTGCTCACAAAGTTTTAATTTCTTGAATGTTTAATTTCCTATGCATATGAGTCTATATCTGATTCCTCTTTTTGCTTCCTAAAATTCAACGTAGTTCTTATTGAATTAAAAGATTTAGTTTCAATTTTTATCATTCTTGTAACTGAAGACAAGAAGTCAAATGATAAAACCCCTAACAGAAAGATATTTTAACATTTAGGCATACTTTATTTGACAATAAAACCACATTTGTATGCTAGTTTTGAGTACTAGCAGAAAGGTTGTGTGTTTTCTTTTTTTTAAACACTGGTTCATATACATATTCATATACACAGAGCAAGTGCTAACTTTAGAAATGGTGCTGATTAAAAGTCATGTTTTTTCTTGCAATGCATATGGGTTAATTTGCAAGACGTATGAAAACAGCTAAAAAAATAAAAAGAAAAATCACATTGCCCTTTAGGAAACTTGATACTGAAGAAATATTGTAGCAATATGAACTGCAGAGGAACTGAAAGGACAATGATTCTACAGTGTTACCAGATGTGTTGAGTTATTTAAGTGGGGAACAGAGAAAATGAGGAGCTTTTTTTTTTCCCCTACCACTCTGCCCCCCCCCCCCTTTTTTTTTTTCCTTTTTTTTTTTTCTTAACGTATCAGATAAGCCCTACTCCCAAATCCAGGAGGATTGAGTATCGCCAATAGGTCTATGAAAGTCTGTAACTAAATGCCCAGGATCAGATTGTATTACAGTTTATACAAGCAACATCCCAAGATTCTTCTGATGGCTAGGACACATAATACAGATCAATCACTCACTAAAAAATGTTATGGTTTGTGAAATGGTCTGAGCTCAGAGACCTACACTGGTAATACGAAGAGGAATTTACAAAGACACTGAGTCCTACTCTAAATGTCAAAGTGATAGTATGAACTTTTAACAATGCATCTGGCTCTGGATAACTAAACCTTTTCCTCTCTCGCCTGAAACTCTAGACAGAGCAAGACCCTGTTTTGGGGTTTCTTTTTTCCATCTCTCCTCTCTCTTTTTAGTGCAACTCTACTCTCAAAGGCAATTTTAACTGACTTAAAACAATCTTGGTGAAACATTTGTGAACAATTGTACTTCTTCCTCTTATAGTTTATAAAACATCTTAGGAGAATTATACATCCACTACTTAGAAGAATCCATATATTAAATGCCATTAGGCCTTTAGTGACATATTGAACACCATATGTTAGTGAGAATTTAGTATTAATATTACCTTCCTTCTCTCCAAATATCTCCTCTTTTTAAAAAATATTTTTTCTAAAGTAAATGCAAGGCTGTACAGATCACTACCAGGAATGAAATTCCAGTTTCAAGAGCACAGTGGGATGCCTGCATGAGACTATTACTTCATCAACCTTTAATCCGATCTATGAAAAGCATCTGCTGCATAACATCAGTGGCCAGGGGTCCTGAGCATTAGGGAAAGCAATGAAAAATGAGGAAACCAGGTAATTTTCCTCTGTATCCCAAAGTGACACAGAGGAAGAAAAATTATTACAGATTTAGTAGTATTCATGCAGCCAATGATACAGTGACTAGTTCTTATGCAGCACTTTTTATCAGAAAATTGGAAAACAATCAAAATCCACTGTAGAACTTATTTCCTCCTGTTTTATATGAAGGCAAAACAGTGTCAGGGAACTGATTTTCCCCAAAATCATTCAGCATGCCAGTGGAAGAGCAGAAAATAGTATCCAAGTTGTCTCTGTTCTCATCAGTGCCTTTCTGCCTGACCAGTGCCCTGTTCCACTTGCTGACAATTCTGAGAAGCAAGTTTGAATAGCAGGAAAGGTAGATGAAAAAATCAAGTGCTCCCAACTGCTTTTCTACTCATCTCATTTGAAGGTTCAGCTCCATTTTAAGTTCAAAGTCAGGGAAAGGGAAGAAAGAACTGCCAGAATTAGTGCTTGGAAACAGCAGTGTCTCAAAACTAGACTAACAGCAACTTATTCATAACCTCTCCTTCCACTATTTTTCCACTCCTCTACATGTTTTTGAGAGCTTGGTCCCTCTTACATACATGTGAGTAGCAACACCATATTGAAAGAAAACAAACTTCCACTCTATTTTTTGTTTTCCACTCTGCATCAGCATCTTCCAAAGAGCTGTGTTTTCTGCCCCCAGGAGCATCCACAGGCCTAGGAGCAACTGAGGGGATGGCCAGTTCCTTGCAGGTTCCAAGTGAAAGCTCATGCAAATGATTTCACGTCCTTTAAACACATGTTCTGCAACAGTTCTGCAAGGCTTTGTGTTTTGTTTGGTTTTGTTTTTTTTTTTTCCCTAAGGAGGTACTACTTCAACACCTTTTGTAGAGATGTGATCTCTTCTGCTTTTAAAAGGTCAACACAAAAGACCATCAATTTACGATGAACATAGGGCAGAGATGGATCATTAAAGCTAAAATCTCTCCTACTATTTAGGCAGACTAAGTGTACAACATGATGTAAATTCTGGACACAAGCACTTAATTGCTGATTCCACAGCAAGATAGAATTCATGCTCTGACCGCTCCGATTTATGCAAATATGAAATAGTCCAGAAGCCTTAGCTACATTTCAAGACCAGAGGAGCTCTGTAGGCTCAAAGGTCAGAAGTTTGGTGAAACTTAATTCACCCTGTTCTGGTATAGTAACTTGCTTGTCAAAAATGCACAGCTTTAGTCCTTTAAGCTTCTTTACATTTACTTCGAGCCTAGTTTCTCAAGCTCAGATTTTCTGAATATTGATTGAAGAAATAAAACAGTAATTTCCTTAGCATTTGAGAAAACTACTCAAGACATTCAACCAACTACACATTGAATTTCCTCCCTCCTTTTCCTGAAAGGAAATCTTTCAGGTACTTTACTGAGGAGTCATCTATAACATAATTCAGGGTTCAGAATTCCCAAAGCATTCTGCATACATGATGACACGGAATAGGGCCATGCATTCACTGACACGGGTCAGTTCTTGCCTGCAGTTGACTGCCCTGGGAAATCCAGCTCTGTCTACAAAAAACAGCCATGTATTTTAATTAAAGTGAAACTCAAAAGCTCGAAGGACTGCAGGGAAATCATAGAATGTAAGACATTTTGGTAGAACACTTTCTTTGAAGTTGGAAGATGATTCAGACTCCTTCAAGTACAGTAAAAAGAATGGATTCTGGGCCCCACTCATCCTTCATGAGATTTCTAAACACTCTGGAGGAAAAGATGACATTGCTGCCATCAGTTTAGCAACTCAGGCTCTTGGTTCCTTTTACTTGTCTTTGAAATATTTTGTTTAAAGTTCACTGCAACATAACACTGCATATGTATTTTTTTTCCTGTTTTTCATTCTAGTTTAAAAAAAGGAATGAATTTGAGCTCCATTCAATGTGTGGTGGTTTTATTTTAAATTCAGCAGCTGAAACGGAATTGATTACACAGGCTACTCTATTTCAGAGCAGTAATACAGCATCTCTCCAGACTCTACTGGATATTTTCAAAGGGAACATCAGGGAAAGGATAAAGCTCTTGTGGGAAGACAGGAAACAGCACTAGGAAGAACACAGCAATGGATATATGTTTGTTCCTCATCCTTCCCAATTTCTGTAACTTCCTTAGCTCTGCCAAATTCTTTTCAAGAAGGCCCACAAGTAATTCCTTGCTTTCTTAGTCCTTCTCTTCCTGTCTCTTTGGGCTGCTGGTCTTGAAGCAGTATCCTTTCCTCACACAGCTGCTATGACAGACGCTACTCCTTGCTGCTGATACGTAGACTTGAAAACATAGCAAGACTTTTCCATACAAGTAAATCAGAAAATTAGATAGTCAGGAAATATTAAATATACAGATAAAAGTTCCTTCAACTTGCATTTGACTTCCCTCCCCAAACAAGTATTAATTTTTGGAAATATTTCCACACTTAAAAATTCCATGTAAAGTTCTTAAAATTAAATATTCTCCTGCTTTTGACATAGAAACATTGCAACACCAGGAAGCTAAGGACAAAACTTAGTAAACAGCCAAAACTGGATTTTGATTGTTCAATAATAACTTAAAAAAAAGGGAGCAAAAACTCTAAGGAGCTCCAAGAACACTGAAATTCAATTTTATTTCCTGGTAATCTCCTCAAACATCATTAGTCATACAGGTAACCAAGTGTGCCAGCCTACAGAATTTTTTTTAATGCAATGGTTATTGAACCCTATTGGATTTACTATTTGAAATCATCTTGAGCTTTACTATTTTTTGAAGCTGTCCCTCTCTTAGTTGGAACACACAAAAAGGATTCATCACAGTGATTTGCCTTGTAGAGAGTTTTAAATGCTCTTGGAAAACACATTTATGGTTTTCTTCACTCTGTTAATAACGAATTATTAGCAAAATACAATATGCAATGTAAACACAGCACCCAAACCCAGTACTTGATAGAAAGGTACTTCCTAGACATAAAAAACTCCTTCAAAATAATCAGCAGCAATGTGAATATTGTTAGTATTGTCAAATATCTACATGAAGATCAGTCTACCTTAAGGATTTTCAACAACATTGTTACCCTTTTTATGCTTATGCAACACCATCCATAGAAGGGGATTTCACTAGTATAAAGACTAAGTGCATAATTCAGTCATTTTCATTAATGACATCAGCAGAAGAAATATAATTTTCCCTTCTCTACCTTACACAGTGTATTAATATCTTTGCAGATCCAGTGCAGCAGATCCTTGCACTGAAGCACTCAACCAACTACTGATGAGTGACTCAGGTTAGAGGAGTACGTGATTTCTTCAGCTTGACCCTTTTTGACAGAGTAATTTCATTACATATCTCTCTTCTATATTAAACATTGAGCAAAGAAGGTATTGTGACTACATGGTTCTGTAGTTATAAAACCCTCCTCATCAATAAATTACACAGAAGACCATGGCTATAAAACACTATTTCCAGTCATGCTGGTGCAGATTACCATTAAAAACTGGGATATGTTAACAAATGAATTGCAGATTAAACTGAATAAAAGAAATATCTGTTCAGCTCCAAGTTGACAGTATACCTGCAAATGGTATTAACTGTTTTGCAGAAGTAATACCATTTAGCATCCAAAAGATGGAATCTACTAAACAAAGCTGCAGATGTTTGTTAAACTAGCAAATCAACAACCTACTGTACCAGGAGTAGCAGCAATCAGATTGATTTCAGACTCCAATAGAAACACTGCTGAATTTCAAAACACTAATATTGTAATGACCAACTCCAGTCCACCCAAAGATTCAATCTTCTTCCTAGTCAACAGGATGTCAAATATCCTAGCATTTTCTTTAAATATACAATTAACTCATCTACATCACTGCTATATTTTTATGCACTACACTGTGTTATTGCACTATATCATTTATGTACTGTTCTATATTATGAAGCCACTCCAGATGTAAAGGCACTTTTAATAAAAATTTGACCCTGGGAAGGTTCATTTTAAAGACAAGCTTTACAGCAGTAAAAAAAGAGTTGGGGATACTTAATCTATCACCCTATTTACGAGACATATATATTTTAACCTTTCCTAGTCACACAATGTGTATAAATGCTTGCTGGGAAGGAATGAAGAAGAGGAAGCCAAATTCTTCTCAGCGGTACCCACTAACAGGATGAGGCAATGGGCACTGAACACATGAAAACACTTTTCTGTGAGGGCATCAAACAATGGAACAGGTTACCCAAAGTGGTTGTGAAGTCTCCATCTGTGGACATATTTAAAAGCCATCTGCACATGGTCCTGGGCAACCTGCTCTAGCTGACCTTGCTTGAACAGGACATTTGGACTAGATGATCTCAAGAGGTCCCTTCCAACCTCAACCATTCTGTGATACCAGCAACTGGTGGAGGAGGACCACAGCCGATTTTGCATCTGTAGCACCAGTAATAATTTTTCTTATCTTTGAGGTAATAAAACCAAGGCTACAAAGCTGGTGCCAAATACTGTCTTAGGGAAGAGTTAAGTTTACTGATTGTACTGGGAAGAGATTTCCCTTCTACGAATAGTTAAGCTCTTGGGAGACTAAGAAAGGCCATCCAGATAAATTTTAGATTCTTATCACTATTGCCAACAGCTTTGAATTGCAACTGAATCATCACAAAAATCTATTTTCACTTTTTTAACGTGTATTCTCTGTTGAGGTTGTACTCCAGGTGGACAGCTGACTATATACTAACCACTGTGATGTCCAGTCCTTCTGCAAAATTGTTTAACTGCCTTGTCATGAAAGTCCACCTCTAGAACTAAATATGTCTTAAGATCCCACCCACCCAAAGACTCGTGTTAATACGCAAGCCTTCACTCAAAAAAAAAAAAATAGTCTGTTTGAGATAATACTGTTAAGACAGTATTTTACCACAGACAGATTTGATTGCTTTTTATCCTACTATGCACTCTCAATATGAATCTTATTATGTTTAAGAAACAGACTTTAAATAAAGCCAAGAAAACAGAACTTGTGATCTTCCACTGCCTCAGCTATAAAAAGAACGAAGTTGGCATCACAAATACTGCTTGGGGAGGACATCACCTTCTGCAACTTTATGAGAATTCATTTTATAATTTGTGTATGAGCTAAAGCTACTTAGCAATGAATACCCCCATGTTGATCATTCATGGCTGTGAAAGAAAGAGCTGTAATGAACTTCTCTGCTTTAAGAAAGACAGTGACAATACCTGTTCCAAGTAGGTGGTGAAGGATGTGGCAGAACTGCTGGCTCCTGAGAGTCCTTTCTCACAGTGGGCATTTCATGCAGAACAAAACATCACATGCCCACAAGTTTTCATTACTTCAATTTCTTAGAATAAATTATATTTTCTTTTGAATATCCATTTCCTACATTTCTGGCAGTGATCAACATCTTGGGCACAGTTTCTTGTTAACAGTTAGGGAAATATCAAATATAGACACTTTTTAATGCTTCCCTCAAATCTTTGAAAGGCAAGTTCTTCTTTGAAAAGTGAGTTTACTTAAAAAAATATAAGAACCTTTCTTTCATAATTTAGACTTAATATTCAATGAAATTGATTTATATATATATATGTGCATACACACAATATGTATATATGTACCTCAAAGCCTGCAAGTATTTTTGACTCCTAAGCCATTTGTCATCACTAGGCAGCTGCCAATTCAGTGTCATACATAAAGGGAGTAAACAAGAGAGGGACAGACACTGCTACCCCAACTATCCAGAACATGTTTCCCAGGTATAGTGATTATCTTGAGATCTTGAATGACCTCTGACTTGCGTATCAACAAAATCAGCTTTTTCTTCAGTTTCTTCAAATTAGTTTTCACTTTCTTCTTCATTGATGCTCAACAGACATCTCTGAAAAGCTTTCTCTCTTTCATGCATAGATAGCACATTAGTATCCTCCAGACCATTCTGTTAATTAGAATGAGGCACATAGTAGGTCTTTCAGAAAAAAAAAATACTCCACCACATGTCAGAAAGTAGCTATGCAGTTTACATTTGAGGAGGACAATATTTACGTGGAATAATGACATATATTCCACTCAGGAACTCAAGCAGTAAACACTGACTTTGGTCTGCTGAGCAGACCAGAGAAGCAGAAAGACGTGCCCAATTGCTAATGAGGAGGGTAAATTCAGATGTAAGTTGAGGAAATTGTTAGTGAAACGATTCAGAGGCAAGAACATTAAATGGACTTTGTGCAAACCAGTATGAAAATCTTCAGCAGTCTACTGAAAATTCATGAGAACTGAGTGGATAATTTTTTCATGAGAACGTAACCTGCTCAGTCAACATAGCATTGAGACAGAATCTCGAACACTCACAGTTCTCTTCTTTGGTAGATCCATGCCTTGATGCTTCCAAAATATTTTTGTAATATATTTTTGGGAAAGAGCTTCAATCTTAGTCTTGATAATTCACAGTGATACCTATGACTAGGTATTTTGATATCAATCTCAATCTTGGTCCTTCCATGGTCTGCAGCAGTCATTCTGCGACAAGGCACTAGTTGAAAGTCATATATGTCCATAAGAAAAGTGGCAGAAATCACTCTTTGTTTCTCTTTTTCTTTCTCTCTCTCTCTCTTTTTTTTTTTTTTTTTAAACTATTTTTTCCATGCAGAAGTGGGAGGACAGGAAACAGACTGGAATCTAAACATAAAATTTTCCAGCAGTGCCGCAGCCAAGAATCAGAAAAATAAATTCTTTCAATACAGACCTATACTAACCTGAGTAGAGTCTAGCTTTGGGAAAGCTTAACATAAGCATTACCTTTAAAAACCAGTACAGGTGAAAAAGGCCACTAAAGATAAATCTATTTGAGGAATGCACTGATTAGGCATCAAAACAAAGTTAAGCAGTTGTAATCTCAAAACTGTCATTCACTGCAATGCAACAGAACTCTTCTAGATCAAAAAGGAGACTGTTTCTAACCTATTATCACAATTACAGATTAAGTCCAATTTTTAGAATTTCAATTAAATTAATAAGTTAGAGGATTAGGTGACACAGTTTATTAACTTCTCCAAAAGATTAATTTTCAAACATATAACCATAGCTATTAAATATTTGTAAAATTCGATTACTTTAATTATATTGTTATAGATAGCAAAAATGAAATAGAAAAAAAAAAATCTGTAAAAGATTCAGAAAACTGAATGCTTCATTTGCTCAGGTGTTATTTTAGGGGCTATAAATTCTCTTCATGAAAACAAAGGCAAAGGAACTAAGGAACTGTTCCACTGACACAAGCACGGAAAGAGGCAATGGGAAAAGCATAATGCAGTAATTAGGAGATTCACTAGCATCGTTCTACAATTTTATATCATCACAAGAACTGTTACCTCTAATGACTGCAGAAATGCTAGACAAAAGTTTTAAAGCAGCAGTGTGGGAAAAAATGTGATTACCAAGTCAAGTACTGATTCCAATAGGTTTTCGTCATTTATCTCTACCATACAGGACTTTTTTCTTCCTGAATGCTTAAATACTTTCATCAACTATTATGAAGAGTGCCCTTTTGCGACCAAAGAAACTTCACATGACTGCCAACAGAACTTTAGTAAAGAAATTTTCTTATTAAAAAAACAATGTTTGAGAACATCGGGTGGAAAAACCAATACATATCCATTAAATTCATGTAAAGTTTGTATGAAATACAATCTCTTATCTTTTACTTCAAGGTAAACTAAAACCAAATTTACCACTCAGAAGTGGATGCAAATTAGCAAATTTTGGTGCACCCTAAAAATAATCATTAAAACAAATAACAGTTTCCTTAAGAATGGGTTCATAATTACCTATGAAACACAATGATGTATTTCTCAGTACTGAAAGTGTGTTTGCATTCTCCAATAAAATCTCAATATTTTAAGATACAGAACTGCTTATTTAGGGTTGCCCAAAGAAGAGCTTTATTCTGTAATAATGCAACCATGACAGCTATGTTGTCTTATGTCATCTAGTATTAGGTTAAAGGTTCAAAGGTTTTCTTCTGACCCATTACCCAGAGAAAACAGTGTTCCTTAAGTGTACTTTTCCACAAATCAGTTCAGAGCTCTTTAAACTTACATTTTTCAGCAGTGTCTGGTTTTGAGACACCCCCCTGTGGCACTCTAACATACTAAGCTAGAATAAAAATACTCACCAATATAGATACTATCCTATTCCCTATCTAGTCCAGTTGTTCATCGCCATCAAATAGTGCCTTGGGAAGGTATACAAGACAGACATGATAATGTACTTCAGAAAGTATCCTGCTCTCTAGAAAAAAAAAATTGAAGGTTGTTTTTCTTCACTTTTTCCCCTCTCAAGAACTCCACGTCACTATCAAACTTTATAACCTGAGTCTCTTAATCCAATGTGATCTCTGTTTCTTACCAAATTCATGTCTCAGTGTCACCTGGCTGCTCTGTGAGCTGATCATTTTGAAGGCGCTCATCTCTAACAGGAACTTGTACCAAGGAAGGAAAAGGAAGCAGGCAAGTAAGCAGAGGTGTAGAGTTCAGAATAATTAAAAAAAATACACACAACTTGAAAATGGTTTTGTCATCAGCTTCAGTTTTCTGTATTAATACTGCAATTGGGAGCAAACACATTACTTCTGGTTGTCATATTTTCTCCATCATTTTTTTCATCCTGCCTTCCCTGATCAATACAGCTACTGAATCTCAGAAGAAAAATTCAGATTAAGGGTCTTTGTTCATTTTATGTAAAATATAACATAAATATACTTAATGGGTACTTATGGTTGAAATTTTCCATCAGAGAAAACAATGAAGAATAGCTCTTTCAAAATAACTTTCATTGCTCTGAAAATAACTCATCTCACAACTACCTCTCTACCAAGAAGCTCCTTCTACTCACCTCAAACAAAATGAAAAGCGCTGTGCTGAGGGACAGTAATTTGGACCTTTTACATAGGCAACAAGACATTTCCTTTTAAAAAGGCTATTTCTTACAGGACTCTTGATGGACCACAACTGATACTACAGAAGTAGAAATCATAGTTCAAGATAAGCAGTTCTATGAAGCACAGTCTACATTCAGGTTGTTGCCATAGGAAGATTTACATGACTAACTTGTTGATGTTTATGCAAACACAAGGCCTATTTTGTAAATAACACATTTACGCCTTTAGGAATACATAAACTTAACAAGGAAATGCATCCACTATATAAGTAGTACATCTGTGCTACTGTTTATTTATAAACAAATAATGCTTAATAAAACAATGCTCTATAATGTGGTCTTCTGGCAGAGCTCTGCATTGACAGACAAGATTCTTAAATTTAATTCCAAGCTTTCAGGCTGTAGACTTTGAAGTGCTGCTGTGAACAGTATAATCATTCCAACAAGAGCTCACTCAATTATAGTGGGGAAAAATAGAGTCATTCTTAAGATTTCACTAAGAACTACAGAGAATGCTATCATTACATGCATTTTAGGGGTTTGGGCTAGTATTTTCTTTTTTTTCTTTTTTTGGTTTTTATTTTTTGTTTTGGATATGTTGTTTTCTGGTGGTTTGGTTTTGGGTGGTTGGTTTGAGTTTTGTTGTGGTTTTGTGTTTTTGTTTTTTTTTTTTTTTTTTTTAAATACAAAGGGATACCTTCCTATCAGTTTATGGAGTTGCAAGCAAGGAATTTACAGATTATTTTATCATTTTCTTTAGTCATCAGCACATTACAGTAGGCATTGCACTAAAATTCTTCATTTCATCCTTCTTAAGTCTGTCTTCAGAGAGTGGGAGGATCAAAAATGACCAGATGTAACTGTGACCAATGCACTTCTCCATAGTATCATAAGACAACTGACGATTCAGATGCTCTAGGAAGCTCCAGATTTAATGTTGCAACAGGTTTTCTTCCAACTTATCTGTGATACACACTGAAAAAGCACATTATCTAATAAGATCATGGTCAATATTCACACATCACTAGTATTAAAATGTCCATATCGTGTATCTGGCTCACAGGTGACAAAAAATGCCAATTAATGCTTGTTACTTTTGCTATGTTTGCATCTGAATGCCACCCTGAAAGTATTACAGAAAGGGAAAGTTACTTAAGCAGAAATCTAAGCCAAAACTAACGCTTTTTGCTACCAGAGTCAAAGAACTTTCATGCAATAAAACTTGCTATTAACAGTTTCATCCCCATATCCTTGGTGAGATAACAAAGTTAAAGACACATTACCTTCTGATAGCAACAAAGAACCAACCCGTAAACATATCCTTTTACACTTCTTAATAATTTATTCACATATTTATTTAAAAATGCATATGATCACATATCCCACAAGACATTTGGGAGGTACCTTATTTTGTTAGGCAAGCATCCTCTTCCATCTCTCCCACAGCTACATGTTTATGACGACTTTTACAAATATCTTATCACAATCCTAGTATCAAAACACTGCAACCTCAGAATGAGAAAACCTATCAAAATAACCCCATCATCCCGCATAAACACATCCCAATCCAATTAATCAGCACATTACCAGGCATTACTGTGGTGGCGTTTAGCAAAAACCACCCATGCCCTTCCTGGTCAAAGGCTCACCATTCCTAAATCCACTGGTGATATACCAGCTACTGAAAGATCCCAACACAATTTCTCTTGGGGCTCAATCCTGTTCTAAAATCCATGGATTAGCAATTACTGCCAAATTTTATTATCTGAATAATAAATTCAGATAATTCTAGTCTAGTGGGAGGTGTCCTTGCCCATGGCAGGGGGGTTGGAACTGGATGATCTTTGGAGGTCCCTTCCAACCCAAACCATTCTATGATTCTATGAATAAATGTAGAACTTTGCCATGATTACAAAAATGTAGCATGCAGTTGCATCTGCCCTTCAGTACTTTAAGTGTCACTCAATACCAAGATATAACCATAATTAATGTCTCAATTTCTCAAAGCAGAAAATGAAAATGCTTTCTTCTGAATTATTGTGTGTTCAAAAACATTTTAGATGACTTTATAATAGCGCAACAGCAGAATTTATCTTACAGTAGGTTTCCTAACTGACATTTCAAGAAATCTAGAGTCCTTGTACCTCATATATTAAAAAACCCCACCCTTCTTTTGCATAGCTTTAGCAAACGTACAAGAATTATGAGCACTAGTTTAAAAGAAATCCCCAAAACCATAAAGCCTGAGCTTTGAATCTTGTTAACATCATTACAGTTATAGTCTACAACAGTAGCAAGAAGAGGAAAATTACTACGAATTAACAACAACAATTCCTATATTTAATGTTATTTAAACATCAAAGTGTTACCTAAGGCAATTACCTTGCAGCCTTTTAATATCTACAGGGAAAAGCCTAAGGGAAAATAATTTACTTTGCTAATTTTACCCTTGGCAATTATAAAATAGCTCTGCATTTCATTACGACTACAGAATTTCACATCTAATTGTCAACCCTGAGAGAAGCACAGAGATAAATTCATCATACACAAACTCAGACAAGAGTTTAACAGCACAATAAAATTATCTTGGTAGCAGTGGTTTCAGTTAATGTTAAAACCCCCTTCAGTTTAAATTCTAGTCTATAGAACAGCTATGGATGTCTGTAGAGGTTATAGCCTACCATAGTCAGTACCACGTATGATATAATGCTGCTCATTTCATTAGACGATTTGCCAAGCTACCAAATAAATGCCAGCAAAAAAGCAGTACTGGAATTTTTACTTTTTACATCAAAGATAACAAAACATTATGAAGGAAAAAAGTCACAGTTATTTCACACTGCTGAAAAACAGATGCCAGATTTGAAAATTCATCATTTACAAAAGAATAAATACAGTATGCTTAAATCATTGCACCTGTCAAGAGATTTCTATAGCTTGTACTTCAATTTTTCTAACTTTCCTTGTAGGGTTAGACGTATGAAAAAGAATAATTTCCTAAGTCAATCAGTTTCCATAATAGCATCCCACTTAGAGTATATAGAAGCTATGAAAGTATTTAGATGTCAAAAAAATGAAAAAAAGTGCTAAAATGTTTTGGCAGAATTTTTCAACATGCAGTATAATGATTGCTTTAAAAAAAAAAAAAAAAAAAAAAAAAAAAAGGGTATTTCTTTGCACTTGTGCTTCATTTCACTGTAGGCTTGATTCCTGGCAAGCCTTCAGGGATTATACATTGCTGTTGCAATACTTACTGATGTACTACATGCAAAGTAATAGGTGCTACATTTTATAAAAGTGCCCTCTTATGTTGAAACAAAAAACGGATATAGGGTTAAATCCTTTAGTAAGATTCTCGAGACAGACCAAGTACTAAAATAATGAATGGATACAAAGCAACAATAATTAGTAAAAATAATTGCACCCCATTTTGATTATGATATGACTAAAATTTTGCACTGTTTAAAACTTTCTTTTAATACTTACTACCAGTTATCACCATAATGGCTTAACCCACTGTTCCAGTAGACTGACATATAATTTTTTGTCTCTTCTCCTGAATATCAGCTCTACGTTACAAAATGACACCACTTTTGAGAGAAACTGTCGCACTCATGATCAAAGCAGCACAGAAATATTCAACTACCATCATGAGGAGCTTTAGCACAAGAATCTAAAAACAACAGACTCCTTCAGCTCAAGATTAAAACTATGTTGATTACTGACAATTGCACTCATGAAAAACATTCATTTTACATTATGATATGTCAGCAATCTTCAGATGTATAAAAAGTACTCCTGTAAAAAAAAGAATTGATTTCTGTTTCCACTGGAATGGCACACTAAGCTCTTCATCCATACACATCGTTAGCTGTTACAGCAGCCTGGCAGAGAGACGTCCAGAAATCTCTGTCCACCATGGGAGGTTTTAAGAACAAGCTAGACATACACATCAATAATGATTTGGTGTAGCTGATCCTATCTGGGGAAAAGAAGAACTGACTAGAGAGATGATCTCTTAACGTCTCCACCAATTTCATTTTCTAAGATCATAGATACATATAATTTATTTGTCAAGAAAAACATTTCCCTGTGAAGTTTCAAACAGTTTGGCTGGGCAGCTAGACTGCAGCTGCCCATTAGAAGCTAGTACATCCATGTTAATAGGGCAATCCAATATTCAGGGGCATCCAAATATCTAACAAAGAAACTTAAGAGTAAAAAATCACCTGAGTGCTGTGTAGAGAAAGAAATGAAGCCTTTCCCCCTCTTTGTTCCCTAAGACAGATAAACATTTCACAAAGCACAAAGTAAAACAAAATAACAAACCAAACATTTCTTCAGCTGGCAGTCTGACAGAGGTGGTGTAGTCTGACATGTCACGAGGATGCCACTACATACATGTTTAATTCACCAAATTAACCACTCATCCATTACTACAGTGCTTCAGAATGTATACCAAAGGTCTAATCACAGCAATTCTATAGGACAATGGTAAACATGTTCACAGCAGCAGTAGTCTGTCAATGTAAGTATACTGTTTTTTAAAGGATGCTCCATATATACATACATATCATAACTGATGATTTTTTAAAGGACTTCTCTTTCAGAAGATTCACTAATAGTTACTTGCTCTGGCAGTAGAAGAATTTTTTTCTTTTTACCTTGGTATTCTGCAACTGCGCAAGGCTTGTACAAGCATTTGCTAGAAGAAAATCTCCACTCAAAACAGCCATTTTATTTCCAAACTGCATATCCTTCAGTGGGCCATCACAGGACTTGAGCTCACCAATGTTCACTATGCCACGATGCACCAGAAAGGCAGTGTGGATCAATTCCGTAATCTCAGCCAGACTTCTTTGACTGAAAGCAAAGAAAAAGTACAATTATCTATGATGCTATGAATAAAATACAGATTCTTAAGGGAGGGGAAAAAAACCCAACCACATGTGCTAAGCAGATATTTTATGAATTATCTATGTACTTCTAGAAGCCATAACCAGGAGGTGTTAAGTACAGAGGACTATCACTAAGTATTTCCAGGTAAGCCACAGGTACCACAGGTTCCATTTTGAGGAATGCTGCCCTTTGTTTCAATTCTTTCTCAAAATTAAGCTAAGTAATCAATACAGTCCGCATGGTGCTTGCTTTTTTTTTTTGTTTTGTATTCTAGAAGCTTGAGGGTCACTGACATGAAGAAAATGACAAGCAGAAACTACTGATGAGAAGGAACAAAGGATGTATCAGCAGGGGAGTCACAAGCAAGCCAATCTGAACACTGTTAAGAATGCTGCAGTCAGTGGCTGCTCAAATTAGAGTAAAATTAATAACAGGATACCTTGCAGTTCAATAATACCAAGGGGGAAGGTGCAGGGGGGAGACGAGAAAAACATGAACATTTTAAAACTGTATACTAATGATATTTCACTGGTTGTTTTAATCAGAAGATGCAAAAGTGACTGTCCAGCAAAGGGGCAGACCCAATTTTATTTGGACAGGTTTACAAATCACTTCTTATTCCAACACACAGTGTACTACATTCTGAATTGAAGGGTTTCAAATCCCTGTGAGAGGCTTGCCTAAGAGGTTATCCCATAGAGGCTTGCCCTCTATTTATTTTCATTTTTTTGGAAAAGACATGAAAAGAGTCATTAGCACAGCCCTCTCCTCCTCCCGCAATCCAACCCTGTAGCCCCTGATTGTGCCTGTCACTCCAAGGAGCCCAGAGACACCACGGTAGCTCAGAACTACAACAGGGCAATGAACAGATAGAACAACTGAGCAGGACAAGGGGAGGGGGGAACAGAGCAACACACTGGAGCATCATCTTAACACTGCAAATGTAGATACAGCCCCCCTCTTATAAAATCTTAAGCACATTCACATCTTTTTTTTACTCAAGTGGTTCCCTTTACACCATGGACACTTCACATATGAGCAAAAACACAATGCAGGCCCTCAACTAGACAGACGACTAAAAGGCTTTAAAGTTCAAAGTAAGTTGCAACCTAGAACAAAGGCTTGTTATGATCCCTGTGCTCATTCAAAAGTGGCCAAGCACTGATTCACTGAGTAACCAAACTGCTCCATACCTTCACATATGTATCCACCTGCTGATACATGCTCAGGTTAGATCCTGCCTCAGTACCAGCACAATACTGAGTAAATTAATACCATTTCCCCTGGACAGTGCAGATGTGTTGCACGTGCCTGGAAGGATATTAATCTAAAGTAACCTTCTGCCCCAAATATATGTGACCTGGAAAGAGCCACAGCAGCAACTGTTTCAGGCCAGTGATCTGTGCCAATTAGCAAGAAAGAAGAGCTGGTGGAGCCACACAGCCTGGGCAGGCATGCAAAAGGTAGACAAGCTTTGGGGAGAGGATAAACAGAGATTCGCAATGTATTTTGTCACACACACAAAAAACTAAGCTGTTTTAAAAGCGGCCTTTATAATTTACAATTTTTGCTCCGTGTAGAAAAAAACAACCTGGAAACAAAGCAGCTAGCCATTCTCCACATAGACAATAAAACTGACAGTTGATGCTGTTTTTCAAAGAAGCGAGGGAGAAACATACACAACCTACAGCTGCAGTCTTGTCATCATGCTTGGCTCAGCTCTAACAAAGGGTTAATAAAATTTCAAGCTCGGAGAAAAAGACTAACAAGACATCCCGATGCTCCTGCTGTCATTGTCAGGGCAGCCCTTGGAGGAAATGTCCATATCAATTCGGTTTATCAGATGGACAGCTGATCAACATTAAACAGACTCGCTCTGGGCAGACTGAGCTGAGCTACCTGTTATGAATAGCAATGAGAGCCCTCTGCTCCCTGCTGCCGAGCTCTGCCATTTCCGACTGCCACAGATCCCAGGACATATGGGGATCCCTAGTGACGAGCACATAAAGCTGCAGCTAACTCAAGTGACGGCTCATTTCCCCCAGCTGAAAGCAGGCATTAATATCCTGAGGAGATCAGGCCCGCCTCTGTGACCCTCAACTATTGAAGCAAAACAACGACTGTCCTATTTCTTCATTTAATAAGCTTTTAATGAAGGAAATCAAAATCCCCTCTTTGACTTCAGCATCGCTCTTCATGAAAAGGTTACACAAATACATCAGTGTCATGCCTTCCAAATGCTCGGTATCTGGATGTTTTCATTTCTTTTCCTGTAATCCGTTTGTTCCCCAAACGGTTTTCGTATTATTTGTGCTAACGAGAGAACCATATTAGGCAGATAATCTGCGTCTGATTCGGATATTATACACCACTCTTCCACCTTCTCTCTCTGGCAAACTAAAAATATAAGATTGAAAGCTATTGCAGAAATTCCAGGCAATAGATTTCTTAATGTTTTTTGCGATAAACCCCATAATACCCAGGCACAACTAAGAAGTCCATAGTGCTGCTACAGATACAGGAGGGTTCTTGACACGACTTCGTAAAGCATCCAACAAAAAAAAAAAAACAAACCCAAACCCTGCTGCTATGAAGTTGCTATTGAATGGATGTACTACATACAGCTTTCTTGATCTGAAGCACAGCTCAGTGATTAAATGATTTTGTATTTGAAAGCAGCTAAGCCCAAAATACAAAAAAATATGATGTTTATGCAATGCTGGACTCACAACAACATACGACAGAGAACAAAAGCAGAAATAACAGGGCAACAGGATTACAAACCCTCCTGTTCTTGCTCCAGAGCCCATGTTCACACAACAAAGAAGTGGTTGCCACAAGAATTACTTACATAGCAAGGTAGTACTGAGAAAACACTCAACATTTTTAAAATACACAAAGCCTCAAAATGGAAGCAGGCTAAGAATAAGGAATGTGTTTTCTCCAAATGCCAACATACTTCTATGTGTCTTTCATGGCCTTCACCACTGAGGCAAGAACTCCCGGCAAACCATCACTAACTGCCCCACAGACTCTACATACAGACACATCATGTTTCAAGAGACAACACCGTTTTCAGCTCCACACATCCCTTAATCTCCTTTTCTTTCCCCCCTACCAAAAATCAACCTACATGCAGTAATGTCATTCCAAAGAGAGTGGTACAGAGGCATGAACAGTACCAGGGGAACCTTACTAAAAAGTTTTGATAGGTCACAGTCAAACAGGCACAAACTCAGCTCTTAAGTGCATTATTTAAGCAGAGCCAACTGTGAAACACAGCTTCCCCATCCCTAAAGAGAATCCCAGAATCACTGAAGTTGGAAGTGACCTCTCGAGGTCACCTGGTCTAACCTCCCTGCTCAAGCAGGGCCACCTAGAGATGGTTGTCCAGGACCATGTCCAGATGGCTTTTGAATATCTCTAAGGATGGAGACTCCACAACCTCTTTGAGCAGTCTGTAAACAGAAGATCATCAGACTTGTTCTTGGCTCTTTTATTTTTTTTTTTTCTCTACTCTTCACAAAAAATCTGAATTTACAGACTTTTCTTGCATGTGGTATATAAAAGGGAATAGCATGTAAGTTGCCTTTTGTTTTTCTGCTCTTGACTCCTTGTTCCTGCAAGTTTAATACCAGTCTAACTAACTTAAACCTCTGTAAAATGCTTGCTATAAAGTATCCCTTAGGTTATAAGCTCAAGCTGTAAATGTCATCCTGGAAAGCACAAAGAAAACACTACCTTGACGAGTAATTAAAAACTCTTCAGCAAGGTCAATTGGAGCTATATTGACTCCAGGACTGCAAAACACCAGCTTGCAGGAAAATACTAGAAAAATGTAAAGTTCGGTCATGTAGGCATCCTGCAACAAGAAAAACAAGTGCGATTTCTATTCTCCCTCTGTGCGCCTCTCCCCCAGTGAAGTCACACAGATCACTGACATTCAAGTATGTTTTGGTGAACTCTGATAAACTCCTAAGCATACTTCCAGACATCTTTTATATCTGCCCTTATAAACTAATGCAGCAGCTGCAACATACTGCTGCTGCGACGCCAAAGTAAGGAATACAGGTTCTGTAGAAATGCCATACTCATACAGGCACCACCATCTATTGAAAAAATAACAAACTAATGGAGAAACTCTGTAAATACGCTTCTATCTCAAAAAATGCATTTTGTGATTTTGTTTTGGATTTAAGTTCATATACCCAGGAGTCTGCCTCATCACACTCTCGCTGTTACTAATGGTCTTACTACAGAGACGAACACCTCACCCAGAATTTAACACCAATTTTAAAGTCTACACAGAACTATATGAAACGGTAAGGGGAATTGGCAAAATTCCATGGAAACGAAATAGGTTTTGATAGTAAATTTCCTATACAACTTTATAAAATGAATTTCGCAGTGTTCCTTCCTGGCATCCTGAATACACTCTTTGTTGTTTGTGTTATCTTTGAAGACTTGCAGCAATGAAACATTACCCAGTATGATCTCTTTAAGAGTTCTTATATGTGACTTCAGTCCCTAATTTCAAGTCCTACTCTAAAAAGAAATAATAGCATTTTGCAAAACATGATAAAATAGAAACATTAAATACCGCAGTTGTATTGCTGTGAACAAAAGAGTACTTCAGCTTAAAAATTCCTCTGCAATATTCGGGATGGAAACTTAAGCTCTCAATAGCAGCAAGAAAACTTGAGTCGTTTACCTTTCATTATCAGGCAACCGTCAGAAATACACTGGCCCTCTCAAAGGATGATATGTTATGCAAACTACCATTTAATAATTTAATATCTTAACAGTAGACATAATATTTCACAAAAACGGACCAAAGACTTAAATTAGACACTAAAATCCATATTCTAAAATTTTCAGCAATGGAACCAACTGCAATGAGCAAAGACAATGAAACTTGACAGATACATTCTTTAAGAATTCCTATCATTGAACTTTTGAATTAAAGCGACTAACAGTATAGACCCAAGATTTCAACATTTCTCTGTGATTGTCAATCCAATAGTTTCTCTTCAATACACAAAGGATTAACTTGTAATTAATTGTAACGCTTTACATTGTTTTTTTTTAAAAATAAATACAAAAAACAATACCAGCATCCATTCCATTTCAGTGACAACTATAATAATCTATACCTATGAATCTGAAAAATGAAATAGTTCTTTAGTGAAAAATTACATATGAAAAATCTAAATTAACTAAATTATTAAAGCAATAATCTTAAGTAATACTAACAATCTATTCGAGCACAACTTGGTATCTGATTTTACATTTTTTTTTTGTGACTAATGAACAGAAAGAAAAACTTTTGTTGAGACAAGAAAATGCATACACTAAATTCAAGTTTGTCCGATATACTCTAGTCATTGGGCTGCGCCAAGATGACCCACTTAGTTACACAGCAAGAAAGGGCTGGGATTTTTACAGTTCTTTCCATTCACCTGCCAAAGTCAACATCACGGTTAATAAAACCAGGATTAATGGAACAATGTATAGTGAGTAACAAACAGCACCACGGGGATGGAAAGTCTCATTCTCATCTCCTGTATATAGTCTCTTTTACCAGAGATTAAAGAGGAGGGAAGGTGTCAATAAGAGTCATTATGTAAGGCAGGTGCTGTGGTTTCACTAAACGGGAAACACATTCAGGATAAAGCATCAGACTTAGGCATAGCACCAAATATTCATTGCATGATCATGACTCATATCTGTTATCCAGCAGAAAATATCTACCCGCTGTTACCCTTTAACAAGGTCAGAGACTAAGACTTCTGTGGTTCCTTCTCTCTTGGTCACTAAGCTACTGTAGGGGCATCTTCCACCTGAGGGATACATGAAGTTGAAAGACATCAATGCTATGAAGTTTATTGAGTTTTTATTGAGATGTGGTTTAATTGCATTCCTGTCAATTTACTTTTTAACTGGCTACATACCTTACCTCTTTCATCTCCTTCTCTTCCTAGCATCACAAAGTTTTTGAAGTAAAACTTGTACCCATACTCCTTCATTTATTTCTACTTCTTTGTTCCTGAAAATATCTTACATTTTTGTTCTGTATCTCCCCCAACACTAAGTATTGCTGAATTTCTTTCCTCCCTAATTTGACCTTGTAAGCTCTTCCCTCAGCCCGTTACAGGATCTGAAAATGTTTTCTGATTTTTAGTGGGCAGATATTCACTTGAATTCAGCATGCCAGTTTCCTTAAGTATTGTGGGTGGCTGGCGGGGGGTGAAGAGGGGCACTTTAAGTTAGGCTGTTGTTCTCTTTTCTAATGTAGGATTTATGAATAAGGGTTTTGGCAGTCTTGACTTCAACAATAATTAAGTTAGGTTTACCACAGAAGAACCAATTTCCCCTTTGTATTCCAGACAGGAACATGAAACGTAACCAGTTTGCATCATTTTCCAACTAGCGCCACTGATGTGCAAAGATGGCCACCACTGTGTCACTACAGTGTAAGTAGGAGACGTCAAGCCTTGGAGCCAGCTGCCTGCACCAAACTGCAAGCAATCCACATTTGCATCAGCATCTCCTGGCCAAATGAAGCTCTAACTGATGCAGAGTCTGAAGGCTCAGTCTGGCTTACTCCTATATGTGGTATCAGCGTCCAACAAAGTACCAGTGATCCCAACCTATAGCACAGCACATCTTGTGCTGGATGGCACCATCACGGTAATTGCCCTTTCAAAGGAGAGAATTTGAAAGGGGAACTTCAAATCAGCTTCCAGTCTGGAAGCAAAAGTATCAACTCTGGGAAGAAGGTGAGCAAATCTAGATGAAGACACGGTAAGAATCGCTACCCCAAATTCAGTTTGAAAGCAAAAAAAAAGTGTTAATCAGAGAAGCCAGCAGAAGAATAGCACCAGAATCACTAAGCCAAACTGATGTTTTCTAGGACTTGAAGGCAGACATGCAGGCTGGGACCAATAAAAAAGAGAAAAATCAAGAGGAAGCCTGCACAGTAAGAAGTATCTAACCATTGTAAGACCTAAAAAATCAGTGACAATCCAGCTGAGTGAACAGATGAGGAGCAGGCAGGCTGGGCTGACAAGGTGAGAATCCAGATACATGCACCATAAAAACAGTTCTTGTTACGTTAGGATTTCTATAGTGAGAAAGATGCAAAGGACATTCTACAAAGGACAGGTATTAAAAGAATATTTTATTGCTCAAATGCCAGATCTGAGGCACGGTAGCAAGCTTAGGTATGTTTTTAAAGCCCCACAAGAAACTTAAATAGCTTCACATCTTATTTCACTTATTACAGATTTCAAAAGTATCAGGAAGTGTTAAAAAGGGAGACATCCATTACTTTTCCTTTTCTTATAGACCCTTTAGACACCGCTAGGGAAGAAAAAGTAGACTCTAGGTGTGAGCCAGTAGTTACATAAGTATTTAAAAAATGAAAAAAAGTGGCTTCACAGTTCCAGCTTTATGGCCTCCTTTTTTTTTTTTTTTCTTTTTTCTTCCCCCCAAGATGGCTGCCTAGCTTAACCTAACTAAACAAATCAGAGGAAAAAAACAAGAATATTCCTGAAGATGTAAAGAAAAACAATTAGCAAGATATCTGGAAAAAGAGACTTCTTGGATTACTTGAGCACTGATGCTAAGAAATCAGGTAATAAAAACTGGAGCTACTCTTAAATGTATTATCAAATTTATTAAAATTTTGCATTATTAAAATCACATACCTTAATTCCTATTTAAAAATCACTGATTATCCCTATGGGAAGACTCTCATTTCCAAAATGAAGTAAAGCTGTCACATGCAATATTGTCTTTCTATAAGGCAATTATCAAGACTTAAACTTCTAATAAATAAAAGGCTGAAATTCTAGTTGGTGTTTGCTACAGGTTATATTAACACCTAGCTAGACCGTATCAAGTATTACATCAAATCATAGCAAGAGCTAAGATGTTTACATCTTTAAAGAGCTACTTCTCACATTTTGTAAATACTGATATTGATATTACATGAGAATACTGAATATTCAGAATAACATATATTGGCAATATAATGTAATGTCACTACCTTGAATTTCTAAAAGGAAATTTCCTGCCTCATGAAATGCTGCATCCAACTTGAATTCTCTATTAAAAACTTAATTTGCTAGAAAGAGTTCACATCAGAACTAAAAATTTAGGTACAAGTCAACATGATCTCAAAACATTTGTGATACGAAAACAATATAATCAAAACCACAGCAGTATGCAAACATTCCTTATAAATATGACATACCATATTCAGAGGCATATAGTATTACACATAAGCAATATTTCAATGATAAAACAAGCTGAATCAGTTAGATAAACTAAACAAAAATGTGAATACTTTTTGGAAATTATTCAAGAATATTTTGCTATATGACCAAAAAGTCACTATTCCCCAGTTAAAAAGACTAAACTGGTTAAAAACAATACAAAAAGACAAAAAATCGTGGCTTAAACAAAGCCAAACCAGTTATAATTCCTTCCCTCTCTAGCTCAAACAAACTGTAAAACTGATAGCAACAAATGCACATCAGAGAAATTAGGCAAGGAAGAAGGAATGCTAAGGGACATGGTTTAAAGGTGAATTGGCAGTGTTAGGTTAATAGTTGGACTTGATGATCTTAGAGATCTCTTCCAACCAAGGCTATTCTGTGATTCTGTGAGAAAATGCAGAGATGAACAGGAAGCTGAGCAAAGACAATTAAGAAAGGATAAAATTCTTTTTGGCTTTTAATTATAAGAACTACATTGGTCCATTAGGTAAGTGTGGGCGGAAACATAACAACACAAAGGCAAAGGATTTTAGAAAGTCTGTTACATTTTTAAGCAATATATTTACACAACCAGATATAAGTAACTTCTAGCTCGGTAGTGAATAATAATGCTCATGAACAGCAGCAGCGGTTAAGATTTTGTAGTCAGTAGGTCCAGAGAACTTGCACTCAGGAGGGAAAGCAACAGAAAAGGAATGGCATATCTGATAAACAGCAAAGAAAATGAATAATTTGCAATACAGAGTCAACAGAGCTGGTTCAATATGCTTTACCCAAGTAAAAATATGCATTACAAAATAAGATCAGTCAAAAGATTTCAGCTAGAATTACCTCCCACTCCCAGTGCAGGAGCACTCAAAGCCACCAGCAGGTTGGGAACCACAGGTATATTGAGTTTAATTCTATCTTACTGCACATCAAGAATAAACAATTCAAAATTCATTTCAAGCAAGTTCTGCAAGAGGAAAAATCCTGCATTCAGGATTAACCTCTGTCTTTACACATTTAGGTATCTACATTGGTAGTGCAATATATTTGGTGCTGTACTAACCTGGGAATACATACAAGTATTTCCACAAAGAACAGGAGATAAAGAAAAACTGAGACCATCTACAAAATTATTTTATGTATAGAAGGGTGTGTATTTTACTTAAGTATACATACTTTCTTTAATTACAGTTTTCCATATAACCATTAGGGGGTCCTAGCCATGCAAGTCACATTTATTAAAGGCAGCATGTCAAATAAGAGTTGACAATTACAGGCTATATCAATACACATTATGCCAGATGGTAATGAGCCATACACAAAGGGCCAGCCATCCAAAATAATCATGCCATTTTCCACAGAAATGTTGAAGAGGTTATGGTTTATTACACAGTACTCATTAGATATACAGTGGCAGCATTAGCAATTTTTCCTTCATTTGTGTCTCATTTAAGACTCTGCCCCCACAAGCCCATTCAAATTAGTACACAAGGTTAAAATCATTATGGTCAGAGGGAAAAAAAAATAAGTTTATTTTTATTTTACAGTAATGGTGGATCAAAGGTCCCCAAATCTATTATTCTCTCAACTGTTATCTTACACAGGATATTAAAAACAAAGAAATTCACTGTCATTTGCCTTGAAGAAAGATAGCCTATTTTAAAATGAGCAAACTCTATATTATTTAATTAATAATACTAAGTGAAAACAAGAGGTAGGTTGTGACACAGTTACAAAAGTCATAAAACTAAAAGTTGAAACTGAACTTTCAGCCTTGGCTTTGAACTTTCTCATCTGATTTTCAATTTGCTGCTTTAACAGCAAGGAAATTTAAGTGTCCAAAAGGCAACCCATTCTTCACAGCAGACTGGAAAACCAGTCGTCTCAAATAACTAGAGTGCCATCTCTGAGAAAACACCTGTAAGATACGAATTAAAGAACCTTTCTACTCAGCTGCACATGTTGACTTCCAGCTAGAAAATGACTGTTGGAGACATTTATTTTCCTGCCTTTCTGTGTTTGTAAGAGGTATGTGGCTGAAAAGATGTAACGGGGCAAACGAGAATATTTGTCAGCACAAGCTTAAACGTGCCTACATCCCCTAAACTCCAAGTTACAGCCAGCATTTGAAAGTCAAAAAACTGTGAGAAAGAGGGAGGACTTGAGCACTGGACATGCCACCTGACAACACAATTGCAAAGAACTGGCTTTTCAGTTCAAGCTCTTCTTTTGAAGCATGCAAAGCATCACTCTGAAATCCGGGTCTTGCATCAGGCAGCCACCCGGCTCACAAGACCAGGGTATCCTTACACCTCCTTCCTCGGCCACACTCCTGCTGAGCTATTCTGCTATTACACAAAATGCTAAATTATTCATTCAGCCAGATGGCAAGAGAGTGAAAAAAGTCAATCAGTCTCCAGGAGATTATGGAAGACAAAGGTGGAACACCTGGACTGCAGTTCCTGCTCCACAAGTTACTGGGAGGTGAACAACACCACATATTTGAGCATTCCCTATCTAGGCATCCTATATCCCTGTGTGAAGAAGATTTTTCTAAAAATTCAGATAGAGGAGTAGTGGATATTTGCATTCTTTCAAATACTTGAAGGAGCCACGCCTGGACTTCTTGAATCCTCAGTAATTTCTTAGTCAGTGGCTAAAGAACATGGAGCAGCATTCACAGCACATCTCCAGTTTTGGAATCCCACCTAGATAATTTCCCAGTTAAACCAGCCAACAAATCTTATCTGTGTTTTGCAATTGTTTGAGATATAAAACCCATGTTTAATAGAGTCTTTTAAAAAAACAGCTTACAAAATTAAAATTAAAAATAACTCCATTAATTCCAGGCAATGTAAGTCTATGATAACTGAACAAGTATTCTGATAACTAAATACAGTAAACACTTTTCTATCAGCAACAATATTTTGCATCAAGTTTGTTCTACTACCTACCACTTGTACCGTTCATTTTATTACTGACAAAACTACTCACCCCAACAAGGTGGCATTTTTGCAGGCAGACACCAGCAAATATGAAAGAAATATGAAACCTGTGCAATGTGAAACAAACACAAGACCCTGATTCATTACAAAACCCAAAGCGTGTGAGGCTAATTTAAAAGTTTAAGCGGAACATAGCAAACATTATGCAGAAATTTTATACAGTTATTTTCACACTAAGTTTCCAGATAATTCAGAGTAGGTTTAAATTTTTTAATGTTGATTCAAAAATAGAAGACAAGGGGACAATTCCAGGAAAGCTGACCACAAGCAAGCCCATCTCTGCACAACTACCAGTAATCTAGAAACAACAGAACCACTACTGCTTCCTTGAAACAGCAGTACTACATTTTAAAAAATGAAGGTAAAAATAAGAGATTTGAACCTGATAGGACAGAAGCAGAGCAAGCCAAAAGAAGAATTTAAAATGGAGCTAGCATAAAGGTATTGGCTTATTTAAGTGTAAACATGAGTCTAAAAAAGGCAAGATAGTAGGTGATCAAAAGCTTTGGCAACAGCTGCTGCAGCATGGCCTTGGAAAAATGGGATGGTAGGATATACAACACAAGGAAAGACAGTAAGACTCAGAACTCAATAAGGTATGTTGATTAAAAAAACTCAAAAGATATGAACTAAAGGATTAATTTGTGGATTGGATGACAGTGCTGCCACCAAAGCAGAAATCAAGAGAAGCATGATGATGAAGAATTTGCATATTTTGTTACGGAAATGGCCAAGATTCCTTCCCTTATGACAGCAGCATGTGTCAGCCAGATTGCTTATGGGATGACTAAGCACCACTCACGATTACCCAGATTTGCTCTGCAGGCCAACAAGTATCCTCCAAATAGATCTCATGCATCTATTCCATAACAAATTTCACATCATGGTTTAAAAATTGTTTCAACTATTCTGTGTTGTATTTAACTGAAATATTTAAATACTTGCACTAAAACCAACTGCAAGGATATGAAGGGAAATAAAAGGTCTCACTTGCTGGTAAACAGAAGAAATAGGCTACTAACAATTAATTTTATGACCATACTTTCTCTTACCTTATATTAGTTGTTTCTCAGCCCTCCAAGACTTTGAAGCATGGCTATCATTGTATTGGCAATGACTCTGGGAGATGGTTTGAACCAACATAACAGAAATTCCCATTACTGTGTACTGTCAACTATGCAGAGATCGCCAGCATAACTTATCACTCCAAGTGTTTCTCTGAAATATCTCTGAAGAGTTTGTCTATAATTGTATTCAATGTAGCTGAAAGTTAAGGTGCAGTAACCTTGACATTAAAGCTCTGCTACTAATGACACTTGAAATACACAGAACCTTTTTATGTGAGAGAAAAGAAGGTAACCTTTTTTTATGCAGTGAAGAATGAACACCTGATAAATGAGCAGTTCTGTTAAGAGAATAGATTGTTCGTATGTCTAACTGCACAGGAAAAAGGCATTAAAAAATAAAATGTGAATCACTAGAACACAGTGTACCAGATAAGGTTGGGGTTTATTTTTTTATATATAAATATATATTTTTTTACCATGCATATATAAAACATAATGTATGTTCTGAAATACCAAAAAAAAAATTAAAATCCAACTGGCAGAGGAAAAAAAACCAAACAAACAAAAAAAAACCCCACACACTGCTTGCACAGCCA
Organism: Podargus strigoides; assembly: GCA_028020825.1. Taxonomy (NCBI): domain Eukaryota; kingdom Metazoa; phylum Chordata; class Aves; order Caprimulgiformes; family Podargidae; genus Podargus; species Podargus strigoides. The sequence goes on from CM051619.1 coordinate 47,990,812, forward strand.
CAAATACCTCACACTATCAAGAAGATCTGTCCTATTCTTAACAGCTGTAACTGCATTTATGTTAGTCAGCAATTAAAAGCACGGTTATCACACCTGCTCTCCTTTCCCCTCCTGAACTTTCAATGTTCAGAATTGGATAGGGACATCAATACCATATATTAAAATGGTTTATTCTAGGAATGTTTTTGCTTTTCACAAAGCAGAAGTATGCAGCAGATGGATATTGCCTGCCATGTACAAGGAATGAGAGCAATAGCTAAAGGGAGATGGCAGACTTCTCGAAGACCTTGCCCCTTACACCAGGTGTGTTAACAGAATCGCCAGCAGGGAAAGGACAATAAACCTTTTGGAGCAAGGCAATGACTGCTGCTTCTGGGACCCTATCAGCATAGTAACAAGCATTTGGTGCTGTTGATATGTGCAAAGTTCTATCATCATTATTAGTATATATTTTATGCAAATGGCGTATTGCGTGATATTGAGAAAATGCATATTTTGGTGTAAAAAGAAAAAAGCCTACTATTATACCACTGGCATAATTTCCATCTATTTTTACCTTATTTATATCAGTTCTACAAGATATCTGAAAATCTCATGCTTTCATATTTTGGTCCTTTCATCCCAGAATGATTCAATCTACACATTTTAATAAGGGGTAAAACGACATCAACCCATTCAAGTAACATTAACCCCAACTGAATGATGGTAGAGAGACAGCTATATGCTAATAAACCACCTTGAAGAACAAACTTAATTTCTGCAGAATTCCTACCCGAGTCCACAAAACAGGATCATTTATTGATTGCAGCCACTCCTGTAGTTTTGCTAAAATTCAATTTGCTGACTGGAAAAGCACATGAATTTAGCTGAACTTTTTGTATGTGTTTTGTTGCATCGATATCAGAAGCCAGAATGAAATTTCAGCTCTAAGAGACTGAAGTAAGCTTTCCACAGAACAATGTTTGGTGAAATATAACAATTATGAGAAGGAAATCAGAAATATTGTATAGTATCCAAAACTTTCTTATGTTTCTTCCCTTTCTGGAAATATTAAATGCATAATTTATTTGGCAGCATCTTTCCACAAAAATTTACACAAATTTGGCCAAGTCTTCAGAAAAATTAAAAACTACAACTGCAAATACTTTAATGGACTTCAAGAGTTGGGCAATCAAGCTCCCAAAACCTCATGTGCACCGAACATGCTCCATAATCCCACTGACAGCTCTCATCAGAAATTTTCAATTGCTGCAAACTGCAGAAAAAAACATCACCTTTCTGATTTCTCTTTTGACTGCCTAAGTACTTTTACAAATACAACACGGTCAGAATACCATGTTGTATTCATATTCTTGAAATCTTCATACCTAATTCTCTAACTCCCTATTCCTCTTCTCAAATCACTGATCACTGTCATCATCTATATTTCTAGTAACTTAAACTCAGAATGCAATCGTTATCTTCAAATCTGGACTTGCAAGTCTTGCAATCCATCCCTACCTAAAACCTTTTATTAACTTAAGTAACAATTTAGCTTTCCTCTTATTCTAACAGCCAAGGTGCAACATAACAAGGACTAATATAATCCATTCCAATCTACTGAAATACCATCTCACACCCCTTGAAAATGTTTCTGCAACGATGATTCACTTTTATTAATGAGTAATTTCCATTTGGTTAATTCTTGCTATTGTTCCTTGGTGACTTCTCTTCCACAACTACATCGAATTAAAAAAAAAAAAAAAAAAAAATTAAAAAAAAAAAATCACATTGCTTGTGAAGATGAAGATCTACCATATGAAGATGTTCGCATACACTTTTATTTCACAGTCAATGTCTACTTAAAAGGGAATCAGTCCAAAATTTGTTTCTCTCAATTCAGCTGTCACCCCCTAAAGAAAATTCACTGTCTGAAATAAGGAATTTTTGATTTGACATTCTTTACCAATTCAACTTAAACCCCTTCAAAACTAGAACAAACCAACAATAAACCACCCCACAGGTTTTTAGGTTCTTAGGCAATCTTCTCGTGCTTCTCTTTCCATTTTTCATGCCAATTTTCATGAAAATTTCTTACTACCTTGAACAATCCTGGCTATAGCACTACAATAAGCGGTAATTTCCCTCTCTTTACTTATCTCCCTGTTATCTGTATGTACTCATACACCCACCTTTCCATTGAAATATATCATAGAATAACGAAGCTTCTCCATCCAGCAACACAGTGCCCTGTCTATACCACTCGCAATAATATGCGGGGTTTTTTAAATTACTGTTTTCTTTAGAAGCATCTCAGAGCTGTCAAATTCCACATGAAAATCTACTGAAAGTTAAAGGCCAGATACCAATGAAGTGATAAAAAAATATTAATTCACTTAATGTATAATGAGATCAGGGTCCAGAACATGCCGTTATTTCAAGTGGAAGGAAATGAATGAATGTTGTACAGGTTTTATATGGTCTCATGAGCTCTAAGCAAAAAACCAGTCAGGCACATTCTTATTTGTACTCCACCTCAAAACAATCTGTTACCACCAGAGAAACAACATATTCCCCATACATATCCAAATATTCCAAAGACCAGTACATATTTTTATGTACATATACTTGAGGAGAACGTCTTCATTATACTCCACAACTCCACCCCAGGAGATGAAAAACTGTAATATCTTCAGTTACGTTACATCAGAGTACTGACTGAATCATATTAAGAAAATAAATTAATTGGTACAGTAAGCCTTGTAGTACTTAACTTCATATTGCTACAATTTTCCCAGTATTGCAGAAATTTGTATTGAAACTGCATAATTGCACTGTAAAATTTGTCAAGGGAGAAGTTAATAGGTTGTGCCTGGGAAGAGGACAGCTGGTATTTCAGCAGATGGGAAAGCATGGGAGATATTTTGGGACTGTAGGACAAATAAATTACATAGATACAGTTACTTAAGAACTTGCTGTGAAGCAATTGGTCATCTTGACACCATAGTCCTGAGAGATAAGCAGTCCCCAGAACTGTTGTGTGCTTTCATCACAGCATGGGATTGCAGTTAGGTGATAGTTGGAAATTTCTCTTTAAAAAAATAAAACAGCATTTATGAAGAGAAAATATGAAAGTCCTCAAGCTGAAATTTGTTGCAAGGGTAAGACTTTACAGCAAACCACCAAAGAACAGCTCTGGCGAAGTGCTCTGGTGCACAGAGATGTCATGCCGGGAAGGCTGTACTAGGTCTTGTTACCCAAAGGACATGTGGCCGTTCTTTGGAAAGTTCCCACGAGGGTGAAGGCAGGATTTTGTTGCTCCCACTGCTGCTACAGACCCACTGCAGAATTTCACCAGTGCTGCTCCAGTTTTGTACGCTATACTGCACATCGTGGCAGTCCAGTACTCACTTCACAAGCAGTGAGAGGAGGAAGCTCCACAGGAAAAGGATGTGCTGGACAGACAGATAGACAGCAGGCAGCATGATGGCTTTTCCAAGGTAAGTCACCTCTACTGTGCTTTCTATGATACTGAAAATTACTTCATTAAAAAAAAAAAATAAAAAACCCACAAAACCCTGCACCTTTGTAATGTAGATATCAAGTTTACTTTGCTCAGCTATCAAGTGCTGAACTGACTTATTTTGAACCAGATTTGAGCCCATATCTCTGCACAGTCTTTGATTAGCTTTAATGCAGTGCCTTTTGATTTATTCTACGGTGTAAGGAGAGGACCTTTTCTTACTCAACACGTAACTGCTGTATTTGCACATGCTGTGTACGCTGAAAACAATAAAGAGTTAATCAAGAAGAGTACTGGTTGTAATGAATTAGTAATATTGTTAGATTTGTATTAGGAGTTGATTTTTGTTGTTGTGGGTGGATGATGATCAATAGGAATACATAATCAAGTTGTATGTGCTTTTCATCTCCTGAGACTCATCTTGTAAATGAGATGAAGAATCTCACAGGGTTTATCCTGGAGAGCAAAAACTAAACAGAGTAATTTAGAATAATCACTTAGATTTCCTCTCACTAAAAGCTAAGGGAAAGATACCAGGGATTAGGAAACAAAATTATACATTTCTTAAAGACTATAGGACACCATTGCTCATATTTTGAGATACTTTTTCCATTATCTTTCAAACAAATAATTTTGTCAAGAACACCGTGCTTCTTAATGTACTTGGATATTGAATATTTTAGGACCATGCATTTTCTCTACCAGTCAATTAGCTAAGCTTTCAAAGTACATGCTAGTTGGGATATTGCACCTTTGCTGAAAGCCAGCCTTCCAGAAGATAGGAATAAGAACAGTAAGTCCCGAAGGAAATCATTTTTATGATAAAGAGTCCTAATGTGCCCCAGTAAAGGTTAGGATTGATTGTTATGGCCTATTGTTACTATAATTAGAAGTCAAATACCAATTAGCAGTTCCATTAATAAGATTAATCTCTGCAATATCTGCAGCTGAGACCCAGGGCTTGTGTGCAATAAGCCAGGGTGAATTTAAAGTGCAACAGCTATTCTGAACCAAAACTCCCAGTCTGAATACTTACATCAGCCAAAATAAAAAAGCTCTACCTTTTTTGAGTTCCTACATTTATCGTTTCTTGCACTTTGTTTAAAAATGTTCTATCATGACTTACACCATTGATGGGGATAGGTGCAATGCAGCATGAAGTCTTCCAAACTCTGGTTCACCACCACTCCCTCTGCATTGCACCAGGTCAGGGTAAATTCAATTTAGTTTTCCATTACTAGTAAACTCAGACAAGCAGTAACGGAAAAAAACCCCAACTTCTTACAAATACAGAAGTAGTCTTCACATGACAGGAGTTCATGACAAAATTAGGCATCATTTATTTACTTCAAAATAGGAAGGTAAGAAACAGTTAAATCCAAACTCCCAAGTTAATACAGCAGACAGCTCAGAGTAGAAACTGAAAGAAGGGCAGGGTCTGAAGATGAGGTGAGAAGTCACACACTCACGCTGTTTGGGTTTTTTGTAGGTACTAAAATCATCATTTCTATGGTCATTCTTTGATTTTATTTCATCTGAGTTTTGCCTTTGACAATAACTCAAACAGAATTCATCCACAGATGAAGCTACACCATGCAAGGTAGAAAGAAGGCTTTTATAAAATTTAGTAGCAAACAGGTCAAGGCAACCTCTAACTGCCACTTACACTGTAACAATATGATTAATCTCACCTTCACAAAATCTTACTCATGTTTGCCATGGCTTATTAGCCAAGATGCTTTCTAACAGATTTGCATTTTCCTTTCTTCCTTTTAAAGGGAGACTATCTGATTTCTTTGCATATAACTATCAATTATTTAAATATAGCTTTATGTGGAGACACATTTCAGTTGGAGAGCATTTAAACAATTATGAAATATTACAAACACCTTTAAGCTTGTCTACGGTAGAAAGAATTTGCTGGCAAAACTTTACTGGTGAGCTGAGCAAGTGAAGATCCAGCTTACACAGTAAAAGACCTAGACCTCCTTTGCCAGGGTAACATCTACCTGTTCCTAAACCAGAAGGTAGCCCTTTGCTATTCTAGTCAACTACTCCCAATTGGAGATGTGACAGTCTTCTGAGTCAGGAACAGCATTATCATCTCTCAGCTGTTTGGCCACATTAATAAAGAGAGGACAGACCCTACTTGCCAATAACTAGAGCTCTCAGGAAATGCAGAGCCCAAGGTGCACTCTGTCCTAGAGTATTTATTCTCCACTCAAAGTGCAATACCTTTTACATTTTCTCAATCTCCGGAGAAGGTGTGCTCACACCTCATACACTATTATGCTAAATACACAAAGCAGAGGACTGCTATTTCAGATTCCTTTCAACCATAAAATCCTAGTTCAACAGCAGTCCAGGACACACACAGAAGTCAACAAACCAATGTCCACTTGTGTAAATTTGTGCAGACTGCAAGTCTCAAAAACATACTATAACCAGTATATAACCTCTACAATTATGACTACGCTAGTCCATATTTACCTTTACAGACTGAAGTTGTCCAAGGATCATAATTCACACAGCTTCCATTCCCAAGAGGCAGCTTGCTTGCCTTTCAGGCATACAGCAATTAAAGACTGCTCTAACAAGCACAGCATCACCTCTGTTACGCCTGCCATGGCATGGGTTTTGGAAAAAGAACAGACAGAGCTGCAGATGGCGAGCTGTCACCTATGAGAAATGGAAAAGATTCCTAGTGTCCCCACTAATACACAACAACTTTTGGTGGCATATTCCCAAGACAGATCAGACCTTTTCACTTGTGCTCATAGTAGGCCTTTTCACAGCCCACCTTACTAATTCTGAAAATTTTGGGATAATTACTACTGGAACCCAACAAGGAAAAGACCCATCACCATAACAAGAAGTTGGCATCTGCTGCTAACTTCCATGTAAAATGGGCTTTTGTTGGAAGCAGCATCAATGCTGGTTCCAAAATCATTACTAAAACACACTAAGTAAAAGGAGTATATGTTCATGATCACTGTCTCTACAGTATTACCACCACTCTTTGAAGCAGCAGGAATTCTGATTCAGAGATAAGTTTATCCAGTGAGTACCTTCTTGTAGGAAAGCATGTTCATCTTGCAAGAGATGAATTCCTGGAGCTTTAAAGGCCAGCTGCATCATTCTGATGGAGAAGAGGCACAGACAGAGCCCAGTACTGATAGCAACAATCCAGCAATCTGTTTGCTGGATTTACCAGGTTTTACTACAGATCTGAAATAGTACTTTCTGTATTACACTCTACACACACAAAGGCACACACTTGCTCAGTCTGGTAGAAAAGGCCTTTGATTGTCAATGACCATAGAATTCACCACTGTGAATGCACAGGCACATTTGACTGGAAAAAGGAATTTATTTTTTTTTAAATCTCTGACAAGCATCCAAGGAAATCTACAGAGCTGACTCAATGGATGTCAATATCGGAGGGTATTTTTGAAACTGGCACTAATGTCAAAGAAAATTAAAAAAAAAAAAGAAAAAAGATGCAAAACAAGAGACAGAAGAAAATAACTTTCTGTATTAGAGCCAAGGATACTAAGGCCTGAAGAGATGGCATTTGTTCTTTGGTGTCACTTGCTTTTTAAGCTGCAATAGAAAGGCTATGTCAGGAACTCATTACTCAATATAGAGCCAAGGAGATTCCTCAGTCCCCAGCCAGCAGTGTCTGGCAGTGCCAGACATGAAGAGAAAAAGATACCCCTTTGGCTATTTAGTGAGAGGACCCAAGCCAGTCTTGGTATCTTCAACTTTAAGAATCTAGCTCCAGCTATGAAGCATAAAGCTCTAAGTGTTCAGAAACCATATGAACCTGGAGCTTCAATTGAAAACCTCACTTCCAGCAGCAAAGAACAGCAAGCTGCATACTTGGCTATCCAAACGAGTTTTGCTCTGAAAGAAGGCAACAGCGTCAGACTCTAGTATAATCACCAGTTAGGAAATGCATCTTGAAGTTCTTATGAAGCTCTAGGGTCACATCTAAGGTATTACCTGATACTACAAGCATGATAGATTATCATTACCTAGATTCTGCCTAAACCCAAATCCAAGTTTTGCTTTCTCTTCAGCACAGGAGTAAGAAGGAGCTTCAAGGGAATATGGGACACGCTTTGCTTGAGTACAGGCAATGACATCAATCCTTACGTGATACTGCTTGCATACTCTATAGTGTGCACTGCACTTCATCATTACATTTGCAATGCTTCTGTAGCCAAGGAAACATTTTCCTAAAGGCTAAGAGACCAGCAGAAAGTTTCAGCTTTTGGAAATCTATCCAGCAGCTGAAATAGAGCTGTTTATCATGCTGCTACTTCTCTTCTTCATCCCCTTTTGGGATCACTGGTGCTGAGTTGGAAGCAAAGCCAAGTTCTTTTCCTCGCCAACAGGAATAAAGTCAGGTTGCTGGCAATAAGATAGAGAGGTGGATGTACAAAGTAAAGCACGCCAAGCAGGCTTTTATAACACTTTCCCCCCTTATCTTCAGTACGGCTCATGAGGCAACCAGCAGTTACTACGATATTCTTGCACACAATGACCCCATGCCCCCAGCTTAACACGGGCAGATCATGTCTCCTGCAAATTATGAAGTGCTAAAGCTGGAGGCAATGCTGGCCAGAGGCAGCACTATATAACTACACTATCACTGTTCCTGTAACTACCTAAATTGTAATCTTCATTATTCTGGAAAAGATTGCTCTCTGGTAGCAGGCATTAGTTTTGCTCCATTGTGTACTGGTAAAAAAAAAGATGCCAGCTAAGCAGCTAGCTAATCTATTTTTATACATTTAGGTCAATTGTCCTATAAATTGGCATACCTAGAGAACAGGAGAACAGGATAAAAAATAAAGTTTTTTGCTACTCCAAATTCAGCTCTCAGTATCTTTCCATTTTAATTATAGCTATTGTATTGCTTGCTTATATTGTGATTCGAGAACATGAAACAGGGAGAAGAGTTTATGTAGAACATGTCAGATTCCAGGACAAAACAGTCCACCATATCCTTTTCGTGGTTTTCTAAGTTAAATAATTATCACTCTGTTCCATCTTCCTGGACACAGATTGTACGGTTAACGTAGAACCAGATACAGTGGACTGATGTAACCTGGCTATCCACCATGGGACTGAATATATAAGGGAGCACAAGAGCTGGTTCCAACACAAACAGTTGGAAAAGAAAGACTGGGCTGGTGTAATAGCTGACAAGTACTGGAACAACTTAGCTCATGCTCGGATTTCAGGAATGCAATTAATTAATCACTACTAAGTACCCTAAAATGAAGTGAGCCACATCCCAGCTAATAGTCCGTAATATAACATTCGCAGCACGTAAGTATCAGGCAATGAAGATGCTCATTACAGTGCCAGAAATATTTCCAGCAAAATATTATATATAAAGATGAAGTAATTATATGGCATGGCAACAAAAAGAGCTGTATAGCTTACAGCTGAGCTGAAAATCTGTAAGAATCTCTCTCAAAAAAATACTTTCCAAAGCTGGAGACATATATGAACAATAAAGGATTAAGCATATTTCTTCACATCACTGAGGGATATACTTTGCCTTTGATATGTATGTCTAATATACCCACCATACATAATTACACTGTAACCAAGACAAAAATGGAAATGGAAAGCGATGTCCTTTTGTTCTTATTCAGGAGAAAGCAGTTTGTAAAACACTATTTGTAATACATAAAGCAATCACAAAAGCCCTTCAAGATCACAGTTTTACAAGCTGCCTGTTCTCTTAGCTTTATACAAAGGAGAAATCAAAATCAGACATTAGACTACATTTAAGAGTGTATCTGGAAAAGTATCTTAAATAAAAAAAGGAGCCCAAAGTTAAAGGCAAAGGTCACAGCAACTTCAGTGGAGGGTAAGAATCAGCCACTATGGCACAAAATGAAGCAACATTTATATAACACAAAATATCAGCATCATTGTAGTGTGCATCAGTTTGCTCATATTTACACCATGCTACAGACTTAAAGTGTCATTGAAAATCCATTTAAATTAGCTCCATAGTTATCACTTTTACAGACAGTAATGAACCTTAAGTAAACCCGTGTGGGTGTAGTCAAAACTGCTTTGTTTTTGGAGTACCTTTGTAACTCTGAACTAGATATTGTAATGGCTATTGACTTGCTCAAACTTAGATTAGGTGGCTAGATTTTCAGCTGGTTGAACTGGCATAGTTCCAATGATGCCCATTTACACCAACTGGCTCATTATTAATTCAAGGTCTTATTTGCTCCTTAATGAATATTTCTACTAGTCACCTTCCCAATGGCAGCTTTAAACACTCAAATGTTGCCTTCATGGTCAGCATCATCATACTCAAGAAATTAGTTATCAAAAAATAATGCTTTTTCTCTCCTTTTATGAGGCATACTTAAGGTAAACTTTTAAAATCGTTTACAAAACAAACTAAAATACCGCCTGTGCCATAATTAACTAACTAGAATTATGCTTTCATACAGTATCATTTGCATATAAATATAAAAAATTTACAACCTGAAGGGGACAAAAAGGACAAAACAAGAATGGAATTAACCATCTGAAGAGATGGCACAGCCCTTCATAACAAGCCTCTTTTATAGCTTTGTCTTTTTTCTTACTTGTTATTTCTTTCTGTACTCATTCATACATATTTCCCTTCTCTGACTCTGAAATTTCTAGTGAGTAGGTGTACCCAAGCAATACCCGAGTAACTCAAAATGAAAATACTCGAATAAAAAATATTTTCTAGCACCTTTATTTTTAAGTCGAGAGGTACTTGGAATCAGAAACTTTCAAATAACTATCTTGACCCAAATGTTTTTAATTTGGTTGTGCCCAAAAGCCATAATTAACATACAAGTGTGGATATTATAAGAGCTATACAAAGAGTATGAAACAGTTTTCACTGCAGAAAGCTTATAATAACACCGAGGAACGAAGTTTTGTAATTAGGTAAGTACTGATTTTCCTTCGTAGCTAAGCAGGCCACTTCAGGTGCTTTGATACCACCACGAAGTTGCCCATACCTTGGTGTACCTTGCAAAAGAAAGTTACTACATACCTGGAATAAATTCCACTGACCATGTTGTGCTGGAAAGAGAGTTCTGCCGTGCTGGGTCCAGCAGCTTTGGAAATAAGCAATACAACCAAACCTCGCATCTGTAAATTATTTCGGCTATCGTACACAAAACCCCTGCAAAAAAGAAAGAAAAAAAGCATGTTTTCATAATCCATTTTCACTGGTCATGCCAAAATGGAAAGAAAGACTCAGACCTCAGGCTGCCACCATTTCATCAAGTCTTTAATATTCATGTTTGCATGGAAATAAGCTGCAACTATTAATCATGATCTTTTGTTATCCTTTACCTGACACTTACAATGAAACACTACTATTGCAGAGAAAATCAAGTATTCAGGGTTAAATCTTGTTTATTTCCAAGGAGCAGCATACGTCCTGCATTTCATGTCATGTCATGAAAGGAGTAATTCAGAACAATTCAATGTGCTCTACTGCAACAGGAACATAGGTGCTTTCACTTTGTTGTTTGAAGTACAAGAAAAGCCAAAAGAAGCTTCGTACTTCAAGAGAAGAAAGGAAAAGAAGGAAAGGTACAATGAAAAATCTATAACCTGATGAAAGAAAACTGTTTAGATCAGAGTGGTTATGAACAGACCACACAATACACACAACAGGTCCAAGTATATTATGAACAGACTTTGCAGAATTTGATGAAAGACGTAACAGAAAAGTTTTAAACAAAAGAACTGTTTCAACTGCTGCATCTTTAAATTTGGAGTTAGAAGGAAACTGGTCCCCAAAACATACATGTTGAAAACAATTCTAAATGATGACTTAGATACACTATCTCAGAAATTAACTTGTTTTAAAGCAAGCTTAGCTTTCCTTTTGGACTGCAATGTCTCCAATTGTATTCTTTCTGTCCTTGTCAAGCTGCTTCCTACTGCCTATGTTCAACAATAAGGCTAAATAGCTAGAAGAAAGGATAATACTTTCCAGATGCTGCTAAATTTGTATACTAATTTCCAGTAAGAGCCCGTATGTTCAATATCATCTAAATATTTGTTTTAAAAAAATCATATGAAGAACTGTATCACAGATTATTAAACACTTAAACACATTTTATTCCAATTTTAGCCCTAACGACCAAAGGGAATCAAACCAGAACTGTCTTTAAAACATCTAAAAACTATTTAAGATGTTGATCTTGTTAGTATGTTTAGATAAAGAGAACAGTGGACGCAACCTGAAGTTTCATTTAGATTTTTTTCATTACATTTACACCACTTTATAACACAAGAATATCTCAAGTACAGTATTTCATTTACAGAGACACATAAACATTAAAAATAGTATTTTCAACGGCATGCTTCTGTATGAAAGCTCTTGTGCTACTGCAAAAAAAAAAAAAAAAATCTTGACTTCTTTTCATGAGTCTTCACCTTTCCTACAGCTCTGTGGAAATGGCCCAAACTACATGTCTTAAGAAGCTCTAGGAGAAGAATGAGGGACTGCCCAGGTAGCCAGTAGTACCTTCACACCTGCACTGACTGCAGGCTGAAACTTCCCCCTCGGAGAAGCACTGAGTTCACACTAAGTGCAGCTACAGCCTACAAACACAACTAATTATTCATATAAGAGGAGGCCAGAATGGCTCGTATGGCTTTCTACCACAAACTCACAACATTTTTCACTCGGGGGTGGGGGTGGGGTCTAATGAGCCAAATGAGGCCATAGCTTTTTGTTCTGTGCTTTTCTAATAAGCTCACATCCCATCTGCTTCACCTGTAGACTAACGGGCTGGCACACCCAGGACAATTTAGGGCTGGGGTGTACTGAGCCTGGCAGCACTACACCCCACACATTCAGCAATGTGGGCAGCTGTGGTGTTAGAGCAAGTACCAACTTTTGCTAAATTTCCAAAAGACAGAGCAAGTGTTTATGGCCTCAGACAGTTAAGAGTTTGGTTTAACTAAGAACCAAGTGGATACCAAACATTTACAGTTAAAGTTTAAATTTGGTGGATAGCGCTTGCTTTTGGCTAATCTTAATCCGCAATAATGCACTTAAATGTTAGTCTCTCTTAACAGAGCGGTAAAATGCAAATAGCAGTTAACACATTACCTTGCTAGCTGTCTTAAAATAAACCAATTAAAATGTTTTTGAAAACTGAAAGAACGTGGGTAATCAATACTTTGGTGGAAGACACTCAGCACAGATTTTAGCACATGAGATGCAGATATAACTTACAGGTTGCCCAAAGAAGTTGTGGATGCTCCCTCCCTGGAAGTGTTCAAGGCCAGGTTGGACGGGGCTTTGAGCAACTTGGTCTAGTGGGAGGTGTCCCTGCCCATGGCAGGGGGGTTGGAACTAGGTGATCTTTAAGGTCCCTTCCAACCCAAACCATGCTATGTTTCTATGAACTTCCTGAGGAGAAATCATGGCACAGAGCCACCAGCTCTCACTTCTTCCATCCTCAAAGATCCTTTAAAAAAACAACTAAAACAAACCCTGAATTAAACAGCACAACAATGACTGAAAGGAAGATACTACATAACTTCCTGGAGCAGACAATGATTTATTTTGCACACCAATCAAACCCAGGAAAGCTTGTGCAGATCAGATCTCACCCCAAGAGCACATGCTGCAGTCCTGCAACATCCACCTTTATTTTGCTTACGGAGTACATGTAGTGAGGGATTTTAAAGAGGAGGGGACAGATGCTCACCTTCACTACTCTGCGAATTCAGCACTCGCATATCTTTAGTCTCACCAAGCACACAAATAAGTAACTATTATTACCAGGTTCCAATATACAGTTAACAGAATGCAGCCAAGGCAATTAAACACTTAAAACTCTATAAGATTTCCAAAGTCAGAGCCACGACGAACATTAAACTACCCAGGAAAAAAAAGAAAATACATATAATGAATAATATATAGTGTGTATCCTGTATACAAAAGTCGTAATTGTTTGTGGTGGTGTAAGTACTTCTCTGGCTTGAACTTCAGTTGACCACATTACTCACAACCACATAAGTTACACAGATGGTGCAACTGAATTCAAATATATTTCCTCAACACTATTTACAATTCCATCATTTTTAAAGAAAAGTGTTTTAGGAAAAATATGTATGTTAGTAAAATCAGAGTGCCTTACTAAATGCAGGATCCCATAAGAGTTTAATAACATTTTCAAAAACAATCAAACAAACAAAAATCCACAACAAAATACAGCAAATTATAGTGATACTTTTAACAACCAGAGCACTTCAGTTTTTCATGCCCAGTGCTCTACAGCTTGCCGAGGGACAAGGTATTACAGAAGTAGAGAAGAAAGGTATTCACCACAGGATTATAAAGCACTGGCCTTTAAATAAGCCTCTGCATAGACAGACACTACTGGAAGCTAAGCACTACAGTGCTTTTACCCAATTCAGACTAGGTGAGAAACAGAAGCAGAAAATTACCTGTGCCAAAAATACTCAATTGTTTCATAGCAAGAAACAAGTGTTCAGAGCTGCTTGGGGGGGGTGTTGCAACACCGACAGCAATGAATGCTTTGCATTCTTAGCAGAAAACTATTAATGAGATGTGTTGAGGAGGTGGGGGAAAACAGGACACAAAAATTAAATACTGGAATAGTAAGGAGCAACATGTCTGTCATTTCTACACCTAATCGTATAGCCTATATGTTACACATGGTTTGGATGCAGTTTTAGACTGGATTTTCTATGAATTACTAAACCAGCAGTCAAAGTCTAATTCCATTCAAAACATGACTGAAGTTGTGCTACTGACATGTAACATATCCACACTAAAGCAAACCACATTAGACTTGAAACAAATAAAGCCTACGGTGATCATCCCTTAGACACTAGAAACTACTGCAGCTACTTGACATGGCTTCAGGGGTCACATTCACATTCTGAATTAAGCTCCCAAGAGATATTCTGCACAAGTAACAGCTACACAAAAGTCTTCCAGATGGTGCAATTAGTCTTGATGGGTACGTGGCAGGAGACAGGTGCCTTTAGGGAAAAAAGTGAACTAAAGGCAACCCAAATGAAATTGTGCACACACAAAAAAGATGCATCAAGCTGAGACTCTTTTGGAAAACCCCTGCTGAACACCACAAGTGCAAGCAAAATTTTACTTGCTCTAAGTTACAAGCTGGGTATCTTGCAAATTACATACACCATCCTCAGGGGACTGCATACCAAAAAAGGTAGGTAAGTTGAACACTTCTACAATTCAGTTTTGCAAAACATTAAGAATTTTGGGGAGGGGGAGGAAGGAAAAAACCAACAAACAAATGAAGAACCAGAAAGCATTTACTCTAGATATTATCTCTGCAACAGAATAACCCATTTGAAAACTGGCAGACTCATAGTTTTAAATACAGAAGACTGTTTACAAAAAAATTCATCTTACAGCACGGGGAAGAAGCGCCTGGCTCTGACACATGCGCAGTATGACACTCTACAGGCACAAGAGACTCGCACCACCCACTCAAGCAATGACACTGGCTAATAGCTAATGTGCTGTAAATTACACCTCCTACTACCAGAGTCCGTCTGCTGCAGAGAATAAATCAAGCAAACATGAGCATTTCACTTAATGCTTTGTGTTTTTCTCCACATGTGCAGCCATTTCAGTAGATGCTGCAGTTAAAATATTCACCTCCAATAACTGTCAGGTTTAACTCCATTAGTAATTCACACTTGCATTAAAAAAAAAATTAAAAAATCAGCTATTTATTGCAAGCACCATTCGTATTTTTTGAGCAATCTTATTTAAATACTGCAAAGATTTTAAATTATTTGCATGAGACAAATACAGCTGATGTTCTTACCCCTTTTTGTATTAAATTAAACTCTGAAATTAAACAATAGGGAGGAAACACAACAAATAAAAATACTGTAAGGAAGAGATGGACATGGAGGAAACATCATAGACCAAATGGGAGTAAAATTAAAAACAAAAGTACAGGCAATTGTGAAGTCAACTGACTCTGCAAGTGGGTGTAGCAAAACAGAGCATACTTTCGGTTAGTAGTGCTAGTTCAAATTTATCCACTAAGAATACAGAACAAATTTTCAGTCAAAACAGACATGATAAGGTATTTTGGAAGGGTGACAAAGGGGTTGTTAAATATTCAGTCAAATGTTTTTAGTACTTCCTAAGTGTCCTGCTCATGGCTGAAGCAAACAATAGCTGCTGGATTTGCACCCCCGTCACCAGTCAGCGGTAGCACCTCCACCATCACCCAGGTGTGCACTCTAGCCACTGGCCTGCTGGTAGGGGCTGAAGTGAACAGATCAACCTCCTCTTCACCTCCACTGGTGATTTTCCCCTTCCTTTCCATGCATTTTATTGAAGATGTCCCAACTGACAAGACCAATCATTTTGTTTCAAGTCAGATACAAGCTCTGTTTAGCTACAAGGGGAAGGAAAACGGGAAGAGATACGGGGTGGTGATCAGCTATTTCTCCACCTTCCCACTTCAGATGTCAAACAAAAGGAGGGGAAAAAAATCACCTGTTCAGGAACTCTAATAAAAAGCAGCTGGGAAAGTCTGTAACACAACCAAAATCAATTATGCTGATGAAGAAGATTTATAAGCCTGGGATGTCATTGAAAACAGGCTAGTTTTAGGCTGAAATACAAACTGTTCTGAAAAAGATACCCCTCTATTCAAACTGACAATCCCAGATGTGACAATATAAACACAGTTTTAAATCTGTAACATCTTGGGAAAGTAACATCTATTTTGCTCAATATAGAAGGGTTATCAGGATAAACTCATGGTTACAGGTACAAGTGCATTTGAAAAAAAACCCACAAAACAAACAACAACCACCCACACTTTTCAAAATTAGTTATAACTGACAATTCTATATTGAGCACTAGAGGTAAGGCACAGAGCTATCTGGCAAGATAGTCAGCTTCCTTATTAGAAATGCAAGAGTTCTACCAGCCTCAAGGCTTTTATCCAATTAGCTTTATTAATGACTTGTCAGAAGTAAATAAGAGAAAACTCTCTGACATACTCATTTTTTAAATGGATGTTAAACCACTGCATTATAGATGCACTTACCTGAATCATAGGATTCACTATACAACTATATGTTCACACTGAAACATGCATACATTTAAGGACTCAGAGCATTCAATTTGATATATTTGGCGTATGCTGACAGCAGTCTTCAGTGACATATATTCACCTGCAACTCAAGTTTCAAGTATATGTTACTCTTTGCACAACATATCTTCAAAAAACATTAAAAACTGTGATTCATTCCAACATCCACAGTCAGATCTGTAGAGGGGCACCTGCCTTGTCATGACATGTGCTTTGAGCACATTTCGGGGCGGGGGGGGAAACAGGTAGAAGACAAAGTTACTTCACGTGGGTAGAACAGAAATTAAAAATGAGATTCAAATTAAATATCCAGCTGACAGAAAATGACAGAAGGAGGGATGTTCTGAAACCCATGAGCCATTTCAACTGAAAAGCCCACTGGAGGCTGCAGATGAGAACACCTGCACTTCAGAAACTTATTCCTGGGTGTGAACAACTAAACATCTCTGTGTATGGAAAATGTTTTGAGGTTAGGGTATTTCTTGACCTGAAAAACAGGGTTGTGATGGGGATGGGGCTCATTACTTCTGTGTAACTGTCTAGTAATTAAAGGGCTTATCCAGTAAAAGCAGACCTGTGTATGGCTCAGGCCAGGCTTGGGGGAATTTATGTTCCCATCCCACTTTATGGGAAGGTGCTCTTACATAAGGTTACAAGGGAGGTCTTCCTAACAGCACTCCTGCTCTCCCTGCCTCTAAGCAAACGAGGGGTCTCAACCCATTAGCTTTGTGAAGAGAATCACGAAGAAACACACGATTTCACAGACAAAAACCAAAAAGGACTCTGGTGTGAAGAAGAGAGAGGCCTATCTCTGCATTATCTCTTCATCCGAAGCCAAAAAAAAACAAACATAAAAAAGGCAATTTACAAGTAGTATAGCCTTCACTTATGATGCAAAGCAGCTTTTGAGTATCTCCAACCACCACACAGTCTGACGCTTGGATAGTTAGGACTAAACCAAGATGGTAACTTTCTCATGTGCAAAAGAAGAATGGTTGTGCCCCAATGAGAAAGCACGTGCCTGAAAGTTACAGGTTCACAGCTGCACCTCTATAGGCATAGTCACTGAACAACTTACACAGGCAATGTTGTATCTGTGCTTCCACTTGGCTAGGCTTAGTCTTAAGAACACTTCATGAATTGCAACCATGCCCTTCAGGGAAAAACAGGCCTCAAAATGCTTCGTTTCAAAAAAGCTGCAGCATTTTTCAGAATGCAAAGAAATGCAAAAAAAGTTACCTAAATCCATACTTATGATTTCTAAGAAAAGCCAGAGTACCCTTCAAGATCAGAAGAGGGACTGATCTCTTTCTGGAGTTACTACATGTACCTGTTTCTTCAGTCTTTAGTATATATCCCACATGTTGTAGTACTTTCAAGAAGAAAATTTCAACAACCTTTTAAACACAGCAATGATCACAAAAGATGGACCCTTCTAGGAAACTATAAAAGTTAGAAGGTTAAATAAAGTTGTGAAAATTCAGATGGGCAAGATCCCGCAAAAAGCAAGTCTTACCATAAAGACGAAGTCTAAAAAACCAAAAGTTTTTGGCCAGATGCAAAGCAAATACTGATACTTGGCCTTGGTTACTTGCAGTTCATTGTACCTGAGCATTTATGGCTCCTAGAAACCAATACAGCCTTCAAATTATTGAAAGAAAATAATGAAGTTTTCCCTGGAGCCTGTAGAACCCCATTTAGACACTCATAGCAGTCTACCAGCCACTGCTACTAGGTTTACTGGGTTTCCCAAAGGCACAGGTTATTTGAGTTATTGCCATGAAGATCAGCTACATACTTGCATATTATTTTACAGGTTTTTAGATGTACTTACTTCCTTTAGGATGTTATCTTCTAAGATCAATGGGAGGAGTTGCTGTCAAAAAAAAAAAATCCCCAAAACAAAACCCAAATGTATTCTACACTCCCATTTTTCTGCAAAACTTACAACCAGCTGAGGACAAAGAGGAAAAAGTTTTGCTTGATAAGAGGAAGAGAACCACCAACTTTTTCACTTGAATGAAGATGCACAGCAAGAGTCTGAAACCTTAGTTTCAGAAGAGCTGATTTTAGGTTACATGGTCATTTAAGATCTGAAAACAGCCTACTACAGACACAGGAAAAAACCCAACACTATAAAAATAAAGGACAGCTATAATCGGACATTTATCTCAAATATATTGATTATTCAGATTTTTAAAATTTTTTTATCAGATAAGTCTACCCTCCACCCATCAGATCTCATGACCGGTAGCGACAGGGCAAAAAGGACTACCTTAAGGATGACACTAAAGACACCACACAAAAAACAAACCACCAAAACATATTTTTAAACCAACTGACAGTGTCTGATGTTTTTCCTGGTCTGCATTCCAAGATCAAGTCAAACGCTATGTGGACAGTAGGCAAGCTAATACCAAAAAAAGCAGTTAGTGTCTGAGTGCAATTACTCTGACCAGCAGTAGCTTGCAGGTCTGGCACCCTTATTTGTCTAACCACAAATACTCAGACAGAAGCCTAGTTTTTGTGTGTCTGATTTCTCCATCAATATTTACTTTATTTAAACTTTGTGGGAGGTCTAGCACCCCACTGTCGACCAATATCAACAGGTCTACTCAAGCACAAGACTACTTTTTTGAAAAAAGGCTCTCTCAGATGCAGGATTATTGTGCTAAGTGAAAGCAATACAAGTATTTTTGAAGAGTTCTGTGAATGACAGAAATATTATTAGCTTCACAAGGCTAATGAATTCAGAAATCTCTGGAGGTCCAGTGTCACTTCAGCAATATTGTAACTGTAAAGCCTGTCATAAAAATGTGTTTTGCATTAAATAAACTCTACTAGGAAAATGCAGCAATGAAATAGGTCAACTCCTGGCCATTCTCTCACACTGAAAATGCTCACAGCATGTTTTGACAAATGGATGAAACATAAAAAGGCAAAAATGTTACAATATGTATTGTCATTACAGAATGATCTAAAAAGTTCTTCTAACCTTCTGTACTCAACAATATTTCTAAATAACAACTGATCTTCAGCATTATTCAGATTAATTGATTACAAGTATTTACTCCTTAAAAACACTGAAGGCTCTTTACCTAGCAGTGAAAAAGAAGTTCCAAGTTCTGTGCTTCAATGGATCGTTTTCACTTAAAGTACCTTAAGCCAAATACTAAGAGTCCTGTAAATACAAGTCTTCCTTTTAATAGAAAGAAACAGAAATTGGTTTAAGTGGTTGAAAATCAACCAGTACCATTAGAACAAATGCAGTACCTCTTCTAAAGGCTCTACAGATTTGTCACTACCTACTGGAGTTAAGTTGTCACACACAGTAGAAGCCTTCCATAAACTGGTGACTGAAAAAAATCACCTTAAAACACAGTGGAGAAATACGACAGAATGCAAGGCAGCAATATGTATACAGTGTCACAAATGGGAAGAAATATAAATACTTCCAGTCACTATGACAAATGTATATACTTCTAAATACTACACGCTTAGGGCCTTTCAAGGGTTTATTTCACGCTAAAAATGAATTTTAAGCCAATAGGGGAGAATACAGACAAACCTAGACCATAACTTTTACCAGTATCATCTTCATTTTGATCTTTTTGTCTAGATTCTAGAGAGTCTATTCTCAATGAGACCCAGGAGGCTGACACTGATAATTGAGATGAATCTGGGTTTTTACTCAGGTAAAAAGTATATTCAAGTGTGACCTCCACCCAAATTCCATAGTTTTCACTCAGCAGTGTCAACATCACAATCAGGCAAGTTTGTCCAAACAGGAAAACCTCCTTTTAGTAAGATAAATACAAACCACAACACATATCCACTCCCTTTTCCTGGACCACTGCTAACCATCACATAAGCTCATTAAGTTACCAGTGGCATGCTTTAAATTTATGAAGTCATGAAACAAGACAGAGTGCAAAAATGCTTAAAGCATTTTACAGCAAAGCAACTATTGGAAAAATGATCATTGGAAAACTTTAAAATTTTTCTATTCTTTTTCCCCTCAGAAAAGACAAGACTTTAGAAGGCTTGAGATTTTAAGCAAACATTTGTGGTTTTGGAAATGCTGGTTTCCATGGCAACCAGTAAGGTCTTCTTTATATAGCATTATAAACAGATGGTAAAGACCAGTCATGTTTGCTTCTTTGCCAGCATATCAATAGAACTGCTGTACTACTCTATCTCATGTATTACAGTTATTAAGTATTTGAGCAACAAAATCTACTAATCAGACATGTTTAATGAGTACCCCCCCCCCCCCTTTTTTTTCCCCCCACAAACACATGAAGATTCTCAACAGTAAAGCCACTGTAGTCTGTAGTCAGATTTCTTCGGCAAAGCTTTTATTAAATGTTTTCTCAGCACTTGCCATGCAAGGTACACTGCTACCACAAATATGAATCTGATAGGGATTAAAATAATGAATTCAAACAGGAAATAGAAATGTGACTATATTTACACCCACTGGTATTAAAGTGTGCTTTAGAATTATGTTTTTGTTGTATTACATTTCAAATTATTCAGAGAAGATGTAGCAAACTGTAAACTCACCTTCATCACGTCATAATAAGCAGAGGTTATTCTTGCAGGTGATTTGTTGCATCTTTCAATTGTAGCTATGTTACACCATGTGCAAGTGTTCTTGTTTTATAGATGGCTGGGAAGTATCAAGAGAATTTGAGCTGGTACAGCATTTGATTTGGTACCTCCCTAGAAAAGTCTGAAGCACTAAATACTAGCAGTGCAAGTTACCATAGATACATAGATTCTTGCCATTGCATTCAACTTATTCCTCCAGCGTTTTATTAGCTAATAGGTTTCATGCCATAAATTGGTGGGGGCGGGGGGGGGGGGGGGGGGGAGCGGAAAAAAGTAGAAGAAAGTCAGAAGAAAAACTCCCATTGGGTTTACTGACTGCATGTCAGGAGTCCAAATTACACATTTTAGATCAAATTATCACCTGTATTCTAACAAGATTACAAATTACTTGATTATTAAACTATTAAAAATATCAGTAACTGATCCAACTCCCACTGAAATTCATGCCATTTTCCAGTTTCAATCAGTGCTTGCATATAAAGTCTCCATATAATAATTATCAAAAAAAACCATGGAGAATTTGTAAAGTTTGGCGAGTTTTCCACTAAGCAGTAGCATCTCAAGGACAAGTTTAATACCTGAAAAGTTATCATTGTGTGAAGGGCCTGAACTTCAGTTTGGTGAGTATACAGACCACCACCAAATTTAGAATGGGTTGTGGAGCGAAAGGCAGAAACATGATTTATATCATTCAAAAGGATTCTAGGCTTCACATATAACATAAAACAACGCAGCCCTCACACTGACTACTTTATTTATTCAAGACATAATACAGAAAAATGGACCACAATTTCAAAACAGTACACCAACACAAATAAAGAAGAGATGGAGCCTCTGTACTGAAGTTATGTAGTTATTCAGGAAAGGTGTTGGTGGTACTGACCATCTCAATTTTTCCTGGACTGCCTGGTGCCACAGTCTGGAGGGCAAAGTTAAGGAATGTAGTCTGCAGGAATTACTGCAGTCCATGAGAAAAACCTGGCAAGAGAAAGCAATGCGGGAATGTGAAGCAGGAACCTTATTTCTCCCCACCAGAGCAACCTCGACTGCACAGCAAACAAGTGGAAAGCAGCACGGCTAACAGAAGGAAAAAAGAGCCACTCCAGAACTGCCAAAAAGGGGGGCACCTTACTAAAAATGTCATTCTTGGAGTAGAAGCAAGAATGAAAGGAAAAAATGAAAAATGAATGACATGCCAGACTTGTCAATTTGCTTTCAAGAAGCATATCTATGACTTCAGGTGTCTACATACAAGGAAAACTGTTATTCACTATACAAGTCAGGCAACTTCGGAAAAATTTCTAAGATAAACATCATAATAAAAAAGGTGAAAATAGAGGAATCTTCTTCAGGTGATCCAAAAATAAAGATTTTCCAAGGTCCACCACCTAGGGAAAACTGAAGAGAGCTCAAGGTGAAGCTGCCAGAAGCAAAACTACCCCAGAATTAAGGGTCACAAGGAAGGAAATTTAAGTCACTGATCTGATCCTGCCTCCAAGAGGTACAGAGGCAAATAAAAATGAAATGCCAGGCTCTGACAAAGGCATACAGCACTGATATTAAAACTTTGCTGAGACAAAGTGGAGTAGGAGTGAGAAGAGAGAAACCTTTGGCTGTGACATGCAGGAAGATAATTGTTTTTTACATGATTTATAAAACTATGTAGATTATCCAGGGGTATCTGGTATTTTATTCTAACTTGGCATACATCTTGCCATGCAGCTCACAACACTAAAAGTTTCCATTGACAGTAACTCAGAACAGGACTGACATTTCTAGCAGTGGTTTAATCTTAGACAAATTATGATAGAATTTGTGTTACATGCAAAATTTGAACTCAAATTGCTATAGAAAATCCAGCTTATTTTAAAGAATACCTATTTCTTTTTTAGAGAACTGAAATAATGTTTCTGCTTAATGCTTTCATTCACATAAACTGCAATTCAACATTGTGATAAAAATATCTAAACTTTTATCCTAAAAAAAAAAAAAAAGGTTTCTAATTTATCTGTAATGAAGATCAACAAAATGCTGCTTGCAGCCATACAATGTAACATTATCCAAACCAACAACACACTACTGACAAAAGATGTCAAATGCTTCTGAAAGTAATTTTATTATTTTAAATACTCTAATGCCAAAAGCAAAGCGTTTCAG
The DNA here is from genome assembly GCA_028020825.1 of Podargus strigoides. NCBI lineage: Eukaryota > Metazoa > Chordata > Aves > Caprimulgiformes > Podargidae > Podargus > Podargus strigoides. Next base: position 48,014,263 of record CM051619.1, read on the forward strand.
AGAAAAAACAAAAATCAGCAAATCAGTTGTGGCTGCCCCATCCCTGGAAGTGTTCAAGGCCAGGCTGGACGGGGTTTTGAGCAACCTGGTCTAGTGGGAGGTGTCCCTGCCCACGGCAGGGGGGCTGGAAGTAGGTGATCTTTAAGGTCCCTTCCAACTCAAAGCTTTCTATAATTCTATGAAATGCAATTATGAAAAAAGACAATGATTTCCAGTATTCCATTATTTTTGTTGTTGTTGTTGTTATACAAGCAACCTCTGGAATGAAATATTAATACCATTTCAGGATTACCTCTAGCAATACACGCAAAAAGATAGAGCAAGACTTCAAGGAAGGGGGAAAAAAAAAAAAAAGTGGTTCAGACAGATCACCACCACCTTCTGAAAAATCAAAAATGCTCCAGAAAACCTGTAACAACTATTACACAGAACTGGCAGTGCTACATCTTGTCTGCAGAAAAAATAATACAAAAATCCAATCTCCCATTTCAGAATCTTTTTAACTTTCACCCCAAATGTAGCAGCTTCTATGAAAGTTTTTCCCAAATGATTCTTTGTCAGTATTAGTAGAGTGTTGACTTGCAGAAACAAGTTAACAAGTTACCTGTTAACACTAGTTTTCCCTCCACCAGTTCCCCAGCTGTTACGTTAGCTAAACACCAACTATGCCTGACCTCACTTAGTTGATGTGAGACAGCAGAAAAGACAAAATCCAATATATACATTGCTTGATGTGCCATGACTTGATTAATCACGGCAACAATGGTAACTACATTCTGCTTATGACATGCAACTACAAATGTTCCTGTAAGTAAAACTGGATGTGAGGAGAGCTACCATCTCAGCACAACTGAACAGCCTTGAAACTCTCACTTCAATTCCTACATCATTCTGTAAGATTTTAGAAAAAAACTAAGATTGCATGCTCAAGACTTTAAATTTATGATGAGTACCAGTCTGTTCTATTCTTTTATTTGGATATTTTTGGTCAAAACAATACTGTGCATTCAAATAAAACTTTCTTACACTGCATATAATGGTGCTGCTTATTGTCTCTAACGTACAGATGTGTAATTATTAAGTTTCTTTTAGAAGACAAACATCAGGGCAAACACTTCACCAGAAAATGCTTCCATGATACATGACTTACAAAAATAACATACATAAAAAGTTTAAGAGATAGAGCATGACAAGAGATAAACAAAGAACTTTTTTTTCACCTATGTTATCTTACATCTGAAGGGTAGAACTTAACATTGGATCGTAGTCAAAGTACTTCTAACAAACTTGATAAACTCTCACCAAAAATCCAGTAGTCCAGTTATACTTTTACTGCAGTTTGCTGGCAAGTTCCCGAGTATTACAAACTGTGTTCCCTACCATGCCAACAGCGGGATACATTTTAATACTATGAGGAACCATATGCACTTTCCTTGGGATTTGTTAGCACAAGAAAAAAAAGAAAAAGGTCGTTCTCATAAGTGAGCCTAATTTGCACATACAAGCTTGCAGCCAAGGAATATGTTTGTGTGCTATGACTTTTTTTTTCCCCCCATCCCACTAAACATTTTTTTTCTTCTTTACTCAAGCGCACTTCATCTGTGATTTCAATTTGCCATTGAGAAAAGCGTATGTAAGATGAGCTGTAAAATTACAGGATCATAAAACGATGTAAATTTAAATGTCAAAATGTAAATGAAAAACGTACAGATATCTAAGAAGCATGTCACTGGAATTACATATTAGAGCTTTTAAAAAAAAAAAATAACAGTACCACTACAATTATAATTCACAGTGTTCTCAACAATTTTCTTTACCTATCAGCTTTGCTTTTGCCAGTTGGCAAATACTGCTTTTAGCATTGTTAGATGCCATTCCAAAAAAGTTTCAGAGATTTCATTTTCTCTCTTCACCAGACTACACAGTAGCCAGCTAGAACACTAGAACCTTTTGGTGCCTCTGTGTTAATGCTCATATGTCTCCTTTCTGTGGATGAGGCCAGCCACAGTGGATCCTGAGGTTTCTAAAATGAAATGCAATTAGTATTTTGTGGTGAAGTGTCAGTGATAAGAAATAAATAAAAGGCGGAAAACAAAGAAATTAGAAACAGATACTGTTTTTTAGGGCAGAATCCATGTTTTATTCTCTTTTGGCTACTCACTCCTCAAGAAAAAAAAAAATCATAAAGGTCTTTCATGATAAATTTCTGCAGAGACATGCAACCCTGCTGCAAGGAAGCTGAAAACACTTTATTGAAAAAAAGAAAGCAGAAAATGTATAAAAATCTCCAGACACAATGAACAACCTGAGCCAGAGACAAGGCATAATTCAGAAAAAAACATCTGTATATGGACTCCTGCCCATCTACATTGTGCCTCAACAGCCGAGCCTCAGGAGAGATGCCTATGTGGAAAGGCAACTGTGGATCTACCACCTTCTGCCATAGACATTATTCAAGCTCTCAGAAGGAAAAAAAATCACCCGAGAACACACATACTGGTTTGTATAACCTGGATAATTCTTCAGATAAATCTGCAAAAGCCAGTGATGAGAAAAGGCTACCAATATATATTGAGGCTAGCCTGACTTGTCTGTCTAACCTGCCAGGCAAAAACCAATGAAAAGTATTTTAATTATAGCCTGATAACACTACAGCAAACTTTCTTCTAGATTTTATGCTTACCATCCGCCCTAACTTTCCCAAATTTTAAAAATATATGCACATACGTGCTCACACCAAACGGGCTCCACTCCAAAAGCAAACTTGCAAGAGCTTTGCTGTGTCAGCAGACCAGAGACCAGGCAGTGCCCTCAGTCTCCACAGGCTCCCCAAGTGCTCTTTCACTACATTATAAACTAGAGAAAGGCAGCCTCTTACTAGCATGCTACAAGAAAAAAAACACACCCACCCCACCCCCCACAAAACCCCAAACAAACTAGACTCCAAAACTTGGAAATCAGTTGTAAGTCAGGGTTCGTATTTCTTTTAGAACTAGGAGCAAGACAGTGAAGCAGATAAAAATCAAACATGATCCTTCAGGTCCTTTGGGATCTTACATGCTTTTGGAAGACCACTGTCATCTCCACAGTGCTACTGCCTAGTGCTACAAACCAGCATGACACTCCTCAATAAGGAGGACAACTCGGAACAGTAACATCTTTGGAGAGAGCGTCAGTTTTGCCCATCTTGGATAGAGAATAAACTTCAAATTACTGACAGCCTGTTAGCTCACAGGGAAGGCTACATGGTTTCACTAACTCAGAGCAAAAATACAGAGAATGATGTCCATAAGCAGAAGTATTCCACATTCTCAACCACCGCAAATACATATAGAAACACCTATTCACGAGAAGTCCTTTCTCTTCACATACTAAAATCACTGCTTTGAAAACGCAGAAACTTCTGAGGGCACTTTAACACTATGACAGGATCTGTAACGACACATGTTAACTGAATTTAAGGACAACAGTAGTTACTAGTTATATTCACTGAGCAGAACTTGAGATCAAAGTTTTAGCCTTTAAGTAATCAGATTCTTGTTCTCTAGATTTAATGACTGAAAATGATAATTCAACTGTCAAGGGTGCATCTGAAAGTTACAGATAAGTCAGAAATCTGAAAATAAGAACTTGTAAATGTTAATAGACTGTATATAGAAAATGTCAATCCTGGTGCAAACTCTCAACAAGTAACGTTTAATTAGCTCCCCTTATTGACCTTTGTAGAATTGGCTCCAAGGAGCCCATTTTGATAAAGGAAAAAAAACAGTGTATTCAGTCTTCATATCAGACAGAAATCTGTTGACTGTCAGAGGACATTGCTAATGCCATCTAGAAACTTGAACGACAGTGTCACGATTTGATTTAAATGCTTCTTTCAGGCAATAAAAGGGAGGACAGACAGCCTAATTCTTGGTGTTTCATCTGCTAACTTTAATATTAAATTTACTAGAATGTACTGCCCTTGACCAGGGTTCCAGTGCACATTCAGGTATTAGGACAATCCCTCTTTCAAAGACTTCATATTAAGATAAGCCAAATATCCACCATCTTTAACTTATATTTGCAAGTTCTTACTACCATATGTAACAATGACTTTGTACTACTGGTGTTCCAGTCTAATCAGGCCTATTATACTTGCAGAAGAATCAAAACACAACATTTTAAAACATTCTTTCCATAAAATAACACAAAAAGTACATAACAGCATTTGTACAAGGTAACACCTAAACACGGAACATCTAAATTCTTTTTTGTCATTCAATGATGCTGCATCACATTTACCAAACATATCTTCAAAATCCACAAAAATGAAAACCTGGGAATTTGTAACACTTCAATTTAGCTTTGAAGAAGAGGGGCATTTGAGACAGTGACTCAAGCAGAAAACCCAAGTTAGCTGGTATAAATGACAAGTAAGATACATAACCTATAATTCCAGCTATATACGAAGTTATCGAAATGTCAGACTCTGATGACTTATATTACTTCAAGTCAACAATTTAGAAAGGCTTTGTGCTGTTTTATTTTCATATATTTTCCCTTTTTCATCATATAGAAATTACGTGGTACTTTTATATCTACAAAGATGATGCTTGTTATATTCAAATATAATAGTAGTTATGAGCACAAACACTCAGTTTTACCCTTGCCTTATATTCTCTTATTAAAACCACTGTAGTAAATATACAGTGTTCAAATACAAAAAGAACTTGCCTTGGGATTTTAATTTTTCCTTCGAGTCATGATCTTCCATCAATTTCATGTGAAAAATGGTTTGTGGTGAATACTGACGTCCCCGCTTTAGGACTGTGCAATTAAAGTTCTTCTGACAATCTCTGAGAATTCTCTCTTTTTAGGGATGTTTTCAATGTAACTTATGAGGTGAGCAGAGATGTGAACAAATACTCCCTTGCTAACCCTGTATTTCCTTCCAATTTTGCAGAGAATAGCTGCAACCTGTAACTCTAAGAGTGATGATGCTTGTGTGATTGTACTTCTTTGCAGGACTGATTTAACTAAAGGATAAAGTACCATTAATAAAAGAAAATGAGTTCTTATCTCAAATAGCACATACTTGGTGCTTCTGGTACACTTTGTTATTCTTGGGGATCTGCTACAATCCTACTATTAGTCTGCAGCTAAAAAGAAAACCAAAAACATCTGTTGCATTTTATTCTTTCACCTAAGAGAGTACCCATGACTATTCCACGAATATATAAAAGACTACAAACACAACATCAGTGTTTCCTGAATGTTGAAGGTCCAGTCACATATCTTCCTTTTTTTCTTTTTTTTTTTTTTTTTAAACAAACAATTTTTACACAGTTTTCTTGAAAGGTGAGATTGAGATTAAGGGAGAGGAATGATTTATTTATCCAGACATCAGAGGGATACTGACCTTGTAAATGATACGTAGCAAAGCACACAGCAACTCAAATTAGATCTCTCCCAACACAATCTACATCTAATAAAAGAATAGTAGCTAAAGCAGCATTGTTTACATAATGGAACTTATATGTCTGCTGTACAACACAAGGTAGTATTGCAACCAATGACAAGAAGGTGTTGTTCTGGGCAGTGTGACTCAGTGTTTAATTAATTCTTTAAATTATTATTCTTGTTTTATTTTAGAAGTTAGAATTGTTTTCCATCACCACTGTTCTCAATATAATAGTTTAAGGCTAACATCTTAATCTACACTACAGAGACTTTTTGGATGCCCTTGTAAAATGCAATCTTGGCAGCTTCTGTGGTTGGAGTAAAACTGGGCTACTCTCTCACTGACCTTTCTCCAGTGCATCCTGCAGCTGCGCTGGCTCTCAACCTTCCTTTTTTTTTCACCTACACAGTGCTACTATTAACCTTCCTCCTCCTCACTGCAACAGTTACTGCCACACATGCTAAAACTCCTGTCCTTGCTCTTACAGACCAAGGTGGGAGGGACAGGACTAAAAAGAAAGCATAAAGAAAGGACAGAGCTAAGCTGGTGGTTGTGTCACAGGTCACAGCACCCACTGAAGCTGCTCTTCTTGTGGATGAGGTTACATGTAGGTAGACTAACAATCACCAACTCCTTCCCCAGAAAAAGAAAAGCCTAGTCCTGCATAGGCTGGGAATGAAGGAGGAGGAGAAGGCTGGCTGCTGAAGCAGCACTGAAGTGGCAATCTTCTGTTTCACCTTGGAAAAGGTGGCAGTCATGCCAAACTGCATTAAGCCAACTAAGTTTTACAGTCAAAATGATTTCATCAAGCACTTAAGAAAGGGAAAAAACATTGCACATTGGAAAAGAGTGGAAGGCAAAAAAAAAAAAAATTAACTCTTAAAACTATATTCTTTTATTTTAGTAACCCTGGGATATAATTGACTAAGGTCCATCACTACTACTCTTACCTCTCACATGAAATCAACAGAACATTCTATATTTGAGTACCTTCAGTCGCTGGCATCTCTTGTATTTTAGGGTAAAACTTACCTTGAGAAAAGCTTTATTTTCATTTCCAATTAATACACCTTGCTTTCAACTGATTTAGTGGAAGGGTTTCCCCCTTGGCTATTAGGGTTAGTAAAAGATGATGGTTATTAATATTCTTTCAGTGGAAGGATCTTTCAACAAAAGTTTTTGCTACTATCTAGGAACAAAACAACTCCAAAATGTCCCTAAATCTGCTCTGGAACTGAAGCGCCAGAAGATGCAGAGCAAGAACACTCCAGCTAACAATACTTACTTTCTATTTTCACGTATCTCTCCAAGAAGTACATTATTCTGGAAGAGTTTGGAAGTTAGCCTTGAAGTGTCCAGTGCAGGGGAATAACTCTTGTTAAACCATTGTGCTGGGTTCCGCTGAAGAAAGAGGATCAAAGCCTCCACAGTGTTAGGTCGGTCACTCCTACCATAGCACCACAGACAAGCTGAATAATCTTTCACAAAATTATGGACAGATATAAGCACTATAAGCACGGAGCTGTCACATGATTTCACAGCCATTTAATCATTTTAAATGCCTCTAGAAATGTGTCCTCATCTAAACCTGAGAGTTATGAATATCCAACAATGTTGGCTAATGTTACATGCTACTGCAGGCCAGTGATTAGCAATCCCATTTCCATGCAAAATACTTAAAATTTTAAAGACTGGGCAGCAGTTAAGCATGTCCTTAAGTATTACTGGTGGCACGTGGGATGAGGTGCACTCATCAAGGAGCCAGGCAAATAGATTTCTTTCAGAGAGAGACCAAAACATCCATTACCAGAGGGCACAGCTGCTGTTCACTAGCTTTCCTTGCTTTCCTTCTCAAGGGGCCTGAACCCTGTTCACAGACTCCACCATTCATCAAGGCTTCTTGAACACACGCAGAAAGAATAAATTCGGTGACATGTAGGGAACTACGTACCACATCCTGAACATCACCAGGCATCAACTGAAAAGATGACAACTGTTTTCTCTCTTATAAGAAAACAGAGTAAATCAAAGGAAGAAGTTTAATCAGCAATAACTAGAGAGTAGTGATACAAAATATTTGCTGATGCAAGGAAAATGTTCAGCAAGCTGGCCTACAAACTGTTACACTTGCTCTCCTACAAACTGTAACTTGCTTTCCATGTCAATGTAGCTGTGGCAGCGTCAGTTTTGATTTTTCTTTCCCAGGGCTACAAAGAATCACATAAGCAAGATGTTGTTCACAAAATGCTACTTGGGGACCACCACTACAGGTCTTCAAGCCACTCATGTCAGCGACTATAGGTGAACACCACTTAAGAAGGCAATTTGAAATAATTGCACTGTTCAGAAAGGGTCACAGTTATTCTGGAATAAAGCCACTTCTATTCTGTAAGAGAGTCTACATCCTATTCCAGAGCAGCTTCTTGTGCTACAGTTTTGCCAGTCAACTCTGTGTGTAGTATGTAGTTTTATGTAGGGAGTGGAGGCTGTGAACAGGTTAGTTTTTCATTTAAGCGATCAACAGTTTGATCCTTCTGTCTCCGAGGTCAATGGCAAAATACTGCACATCACTAGATGTACTCTACATTGCTATGTCAATTGCAAAGTACAATAGATATTTTTCCTCATGTCAAAGAGGATGAGCGGAACTAGGCTCAAAATTATTATTGGAAGTGTCAATGAATGGGCTTATACTATTTTTTTCTCCAGCTATAGACCCTACCTAAGTCTGAAGAAATGTTCAAAATACTTTCAAGTAAAGCTGTTTCAGGTAAAAACATAAGGCTGTTTTTTAAGTCAAGAGGAAAAAAACACAACAAAACTGCAAGTGTATCATAATTCAGACTTCACCCTTTTTCCAACAGTTTTACAGAAATGTTTTTCTTCAGGCTAAAACTGGTCATTTTCCAGACCAAAACTATTTTTTCAAAGCAAAGTCAAGAAACAGGATAACATGGATGCTGGCCATAATCTTAGGAAGAAAAAAAAAAAAAAAAGACTACTGTTTCTTCAAACTAAAGCTAGAATGTTTTTCTGAATCTTCTCCATGCTGCACACATGGCAAGTGTAGCATTAAATCATCCATTTCATGAAAAGTCTCATATGTCCAGATGTACACAACATTTTCAAATAATTAATGGCAAACTTGCTAACACAGTTTTGAAGTCCAATTCACCAGTCAAGACTTCCCTACCTCACTTCTCATTTTACTATGGCATAAATCCATTCCCATTTGGAAGCTGCTTGTTTGGTATATTTATTCCTAGCTACAAGAACTAGACTGAAGTGTTGGAGATTTTGAACCAGACTCAAAATAAAGGCATAAGTACATTGAGAATACCTGACACATCTCATCAGTAGCTTAACTAAGTTATTTTGCAAGTGGGGTTTTTTTTAAGCTTTACACAGTGAATTTTTTTGATAACCTGTGAAACACAATTTCATGCTGAACTATACAGCGCTTTGCAAATTTAGAACATAGCTATATATTTCTCACTTTCAGGACCTTAAATATTAATTGCAATGAGGTAGTGAAATATCTGTTTTTCAGCTACACTGGCACAAATACGACCTTCAAAAGTTTGCATGAACTTCTGGAGGTGACTTGATAGTACAAGCTACCAATTTCCCAAGTGGTATCTCAAGAGCTGTGATGACCAAGATCTCACTGCAGAACACACAGCACTTACCATTCCAAAAAAAAAAAGAAAAAAGGAAAAAGCTCCTAGGGGCATTTTGAAAGGGAAAGTCCTGATAGTGCATTGCGCAACAGCACAGGGCAGAGGCAGAGTTAACCCCATCTAGAGTACTTTCAGAGGAAAGTAACAAGTTTATCAATTTACAAGGCACAGAAAAAAAAAACCACAAGCATCTCTTAAAACTGGATATTTCATTGCTCTAAACTTTAAACCTGGAGCACTGAATCCCTAATACAGTAGCCTCATTTAGAGTCAGTGAAGAATACTTACTTTCATAATTGTTAATAAAATTTACATGAGTTTGAAGAAATAAATGTGACACTTAAGATGTAGTTCCCCCAATACCACAAAGCCAAACAAAATTAAAACTTAAGATCTTCACTTTAGACACTTTTTGACACTGCACATTTACAACTCAGTTTAATTTCCTCACAATGTTGAAAAGGAAAAAAAAAAAAGCAAATCACAAAACAAAATCAACAGCAATGACAAAATTCGTAATTGGTCCAAAAAGCTGTTTGGACTGCAAGTTACTGAAGACTCTATAGCACAACACCTAGCAGACAGGGCCTGAACTTCAGGCAAGATTTCTATCTGGCTATTACCTCTGTTGCTACAACCACTTTTGGTTTCTCCTCCTTTGTTCTACCCCTAATTTCTCCTCCCTACTAGCACAGGTTGTAAACACAAAACCAAGTTACTAAGAGTTAAAAAGTTAGTATTCAGTCAAGCTGTGATTCCTGTCCACTCTTAGCCTGAGGCAAATCCAAGATAATTAGACTCAGGTTAACCTGCAATGAGAAAAGGTCAAGCTACATTGCATTATTTTGCATTTGCTTTGGGCTAGGTGAATGCATGCTACTCAGTGTTCACAGCTCATCTTATGAGCAGTAACCTGACTGCACACCCTTTATAGACAATTCTGGTTTTAAGACTCAGTCATGGGTTGAGATAATGTTGTACAGTTATATTATGCTACCACTAGCAATACAAAGGACAGATCCTGAAAACCATGGAAGGAAAATATAGGATTTTCACTATAAGTGCCACTGCCAGTCTCTGACATCTGCCCACCTCTTCTCATGTAGGATTTATTATTTTTGTTAAATAGGATACAAAAATGACACAATTTTTCTAAGTGTAGATTACCATTTAAAGTGAGATATTCCTACAACATGCACCCAAATGAATACCCGAATTAATTTCATGACAGCTTGGAAAGATTCAGTCACTCACAGAGAACAGAAATTCTTCCATAAAAGTATCCTTCAACTCTACCAGATCCAAAGGTCCATTTTGTGTTTTAATCTATATGTATCCATACATGTCTTTGGAGTTCCCAAGATAAACACAACAGTCCACAATCAGGAAAATATCTGCTCCTAGTCAGAGCTCTTCACTTTTTCCTTTTGGAAAGCTGTTGCAGAAACCTTTTGAACAATATACAACTGCTGAACAGTGGAAGGTGCTGCAGAAAGAAGGGAAGAAACTGAAGGAGAGAAAAAAAAGAAGTGAGGAGACAAGAGTAAAAGGTGCCCTAACAGAGCTGACCCCTCCTCTCCAAAAGGCACTTGACTTCTGATGGAAGTTACCTCTTTTCTCAAAAACACAGCAACACACCATCATATCAGGCCATAACTCTAAGGCACAGGGTCTCTTAAAGGGTTCTAGAGAAAGTAAGAAGAAATGGGAGTGCCTCAATTTACATTTTAACTAGGAATCCACAGCGGGAGAGCTCTCTGTTCTCACTGGCTCCATGGCTTTATTTGACTCCTGGCAGCAGATCAATCTTCCACTTTTATCAGCTGGTGCTTCTCTCCCTAGCTGAGGGAAAGCTTTGTGTCAGGAGAGTGGCCCTACACTAGAAAAATGAATTCACTTTCAGGACTTTCACTACCAGTAGGATTCCTGCAACCGTGAATGGAGTTAAAATAACAAACAAAAACAACTGCTAAATAAATAAATAAATAAAATATCCTCAGCTAGTTAGTTCTCTTTAACAAGAAAAGAGGGGAGAAAAGGCTCAAAGAAGCCAGGAGCTCCAACCAAAACCCCGATCTCAAAGTCTTGACAGTTCAGGCAGGCTCCTTCACTGCCACTAAAGAAAGAATAATTGTATTTTGTCAAATTATCTTAGGAAGGTTAAAGAGAAAAAACTTCTATCTCCTTCTGGTTTTGCTTTTAAATAAATATCAAAATGTTGACTACTTAAGCTGCAAGGATGTAATCATCCTACTGTATGGATTTTTTTAAAATGTCACTTTATTCATTGCAATCCAAGCACAGCACAGAACAAGTAATGAACAGACGTGCATACCTAACTGACATAACTAATTACTGGTCCTAATAACTTCTACAGCAGTCCTCTGAATTTCTCACATAAAAAGAAACATAGAAAAACATTCACACAAATACCTTAACATACATTTGGTGCCCTGATAATATAAAAATTTCCATTAGCTGTGAAAATACTATTCTGAGAAGTGTTTTAAGTTTTGCTCTTTGGTTTGCCCAGTAGGTTCATATCTTAATAACTGGCACGTGACAGACATTCAGCACAACGCGTGAGGATTTAACTACACCGTTCCCATTGTGAACAGGAACTCATTGTTGCACTGTTGCAGGCTGCACTGAAAACCTTCCCCACCGTGACATTGTAAAGGACTAATCATGTCACTTAAAACCAAGAGGAAATCTCTTCTAATAGAGGATCAACTTTGGCATCTGCTCTTACTCTTTCATGCTAATGCTAACCTTGCTTTTTGGTGTGCATGCATTCGTAGGCAAATTCTTTTTGAAGAAAATCATTCAAATTAGAGGAGAACTTGGGCCAAAAGTATGTTGTTTTCATTACAGGCCCTTGAAAATCAATTACTGAGAGCTTATATACATATATGTTCAGCTAAAGAACAGTACACGGCACTTCGTCTAGCATCCACCTTTAAACAATGAAACATCTTCTGCTCTGCCCAAAATGCTCTACTGGTCTCAAACTGTTTATGATTCCTGCTTAGTTCTTAATTACCAAAGGGAAATAAATACTGATTTCTGTTAGACTTTTAAAAGATCTGAATGGACAAATTTTTTTTAATGAAGCTGAATTGATGTTGCATACTACAACCTGCTGCTTGAGACTTTTCTTTACCCCTGCACGCTTTCTAAACACCAGTAATATTCTAAACCAAGATGGAATCAAAATAAACGTGACACAAATGGCAATGACAGCCAGCATTATGCTGCAGATTAAAATGCTACTGTCACAAGAAATGGACTGACGTTTCCGTATGGAAACATCTCATTCCAGATGCTCTCATATGAGCAGACACTTGCCTTTCAAATGTGCAAAATGAGTAAGTGTCCAACGGCAACCTTCCCGTAATTTGTTCATTTAGCATCAGCACCACTTCCACACACACTCACTTTTTTATAATGTCTGATCTGCATCAGAGGTTTGCTTTCATATTTTATTTTTCATCCAAAAAAGGACAGAATAAAAAGTCTCTGTTGTGCGAGCCTTGGTGTCCCTTCTGTGGTAGTGCATGCAGCCAAGAAAAAAAAACTGCTCTCCTGGGATTAAGAGAATCTCTCTTCATGATTTCACAAGACAAAAGTACAGTACCAATCCTGTATGCCTGACTTACCATCATATGTCTGATCTCAACTTCCAGCAGCAACAAAGTCCTCAATGGACCTCTAATCTCACTTAGAAATCTTTCCCTCCCATATCCACTTCCCTATACTGATCCAAGGACTCCTTCAAATAAAGTGGCTACTGAACTTTAGAGAGTCACATAGTTTTAGCTGAAGCGGTGATGCCTGTAGACCTGAAACACTGTCATCATGCATCATTCACCTCCCTCCTGCATAGGTCCTCAAAAAGACATCCATCAAACTTACTAAAGTAACATAGCACAGGACGCCACAGATTGTGTTTTCCAAAGCATTCATTTCCCTATACTCATTATAAAGGTTGTCCACAGTAACAAGTTCAGATAGAGACATTGACATAAACTTACATAGTTAACTTCCTGTGTACAACAGACCTCTATCAGAAAACTGCCCAATGGGGGTTGAAGAGGTCCTTAGTTCCAAAGGGACCTACCTCTCTGGAGAGTGACCAGCCCCAAAGAATGTTTTGCCACATACAATTTTCACCCCAAAGGGCTCCAGTATACCAGAAAGCAAGTAGCCATGGCTTTCCCCTTGCAGCTTCTTGCAGCTTTTTACACATGCTGAACCCCAGACAGCAAAAATCCTGAAGATTAAGGACCAACACCTTAGCTCGCTGTTCTGCAGAACGTCAACATAGGAAGGAAGATCAGATTCAACTTGTGACAGCCAGTACTGCTGAGATGACACACAACAAGACCTTAAACCAGCTGGAGCTTCTGAGGAACTGCAGGCTCCGTGCCCAGGAGTATCACATTACAATAGCCAGGAGGAAAGTGATGAATAGGTAAGTAATTGAGGTCAGGTCAGCTTCTGACAAGAGAGAGTTTCCCGTCATCGAGAGGCAAGAGAAAACATTCTGTGTGAATGCTAAGCTCTCCCAGAGCAGATGTGAACGCTCCCAGACATCCTGCTGAAGCCACATGCCAAACAGAGGGTATGTACTCTTAACCAGCAGCAATTTCTTAGGGCTTAACAATTTTCTAGATACCATCATCGTTATCACCTTCATCTTACCCACATTTGGTTTCAGCTTACACTCCTGCTCTCCCAAAACCCCAACTTTGATTCTTCTTGGTTATTTATATCCTTTCATGCATACATCATTTGCCTACTGCTAGCACATGCATCCACATTCAGCTTGCGTACTGGTCTGTGGAGAAAATAATGCTTTTCTAATACCACAAAAAAATAGACCTAGCAAGAGATCTGCAGATTTACATCATTATTTCTGACATGCACCTTTACATAAATGCTGATGAAAGGAATATTAGGAAAACATTTAGGATCTGTTACTCCTCTCTGAGGAAACAACTTTCAAAAAGGAAGCAGAGCCAAAGGACCAGTCATCCCAAAAATGGCTCATAATGGATGTATGATTTTAAATAATTGGTATTTCTTTCGAGAAGTCTAAAGAAAGCAAGCTTGGTTAAGCCACCTGCTATTGCAGAAGCAGAAAGCAAAACATGTTGTGAAACCTCATGACGTGGTGTATTCGCTACCCAACAAACCTAATGCCATTCACAAGCTGCAAACAAATGGACATATACATCATTATCCAACTCAGTGTGACAAAGAAATAGTGTTTCATCAGGTTTCGCTGGAGGTGACATTTTCTTATTAGCACTGCAAAGTACCACCCAGATTTCTGTTCCCCTACTTTCCCTACCTCTTCCAGTGGGAATCCTGCAGATGGCACTAGGGGCTAAGAAATTTCTTCCGTATTTTTCTTGTCGGAGGCCTTTTACACTTCATTCATTTCAAGTTAATTGAATCGTACTGCAGAACTCACCTTTTAAGCAACTTATTATTTCAAATCTAGAAAATTTACCCTGTCCTCCTGCTGCACCTTTCAGATTTTTTCAGAAATTTCAGGAAAAAAAATACTCTTTGTTCATCAAATATAAAGCATTTGTAATAGATAATACAAAATAATGGATGGCTAATACCATTAATTTAAATAAAATGGCACATTTTACAGAGGAAACAAAACCTATTACCTATATGCAAGGCTGAATAACAAATAAATTCCCATAGTAGATGAAAATGTGATTTTAAACTTAGGATGGTATGATGTTGCTCCTGTGGGATACACAGAAGTTAAATTCATTCAAACTTCATCTTTCATGTCTTTTATGAAGCTATTCCTATAAAATTCAAAATTCACTGTTCTCATAATCATCTGTGACTTGATTATCTCACAGGATGCAGCAGACTCATCTGAATTGGAAAGATGCTTTTCTTCTTGCTCAGTGCACCTTTTTTAGCCAGACAGATGGTACAGCAGTTTCAGTGCAGAGTTAAGTATCTGACAAACAGCTGGAAGATTTTAAGCATCCCACTTACCCTGTCTGGAAGGGTAGCCATCTCATCTCAGCTTTTCTGAGATTCTTCAGACGAGGTATTTAAAACATAGCATTGAAATGCATTTAGTTCCTAAGGCAACTTAAACTTCAGAAAACATATAGAGGTGGCTGGGCATGACCTTGGCTATCCTTAAGAGGAAAACAGATCTGTATTCCTTTTTTACGGCTGAGACAAAACTAGTTGTTAAAATATTCAAGGCCTATCTGACACCTATTCACCTCAAAAGGTGAAATACAAACACATCCTTTCCAACACTGAGCTCCGTATTAAGATAAAATTATCATGAAATACAGAAGGATTGCTCCTGCCAGACATGTATGAGGAATGCCAACAGTTGTGCTCCCCTACTAACTCAGTCCTGAAGTGAAGGGGTAAATAGAGAAAATCTAGACACATGCCTGAAATTGTGGCTTGATACGACGCCTTGTTGCCTGTTTGTAGAGCTATATGAATAAAATGAAACTAATCTGCAGTAACAGCAAAGGAGGACAACTACAATATGCAAGGCCATTCATCCACATTTTGGAATCGAGAAACTGAGAATTGTTAAAGCTTTTTACATTTCAGCTAAAGGAGAAACAGCAGAGAACTAGAGGAACCACACAAGGTGCCTCAGAGTTGAGAAGCTCAGATGCCACTTCAGAAGCTGGGGCAAGAGTGTCCTTCCAGACTGCCGACAGAGAAAGGGAAGCAGTAACTTCCTCATGACAAAGAACCCTCACTAAGGAACCTGAATATCATGCAATACATATTAAACCACCTCAATCAGTGAGCTAGATCAGCTCAACAGAAAGCAAACCCAAAATGAAGAAAACACCTATTTTTCCTCTTTTCCTGGATTAACAAATTACAGTAGTTCATGGAAAGGCTAGACCAACACCACAGCCAATGCATGGGAGGGGTAGACCTGCCCAGACAAGAGCAGGGAAGAGAGTGATCGCTCCCTTCCGGCAGCAATAGTCATCAAACCAACGCAGCTGCTTGTGGAACCATGATCCAAGACCTCTCTGGCCAGCTCTGCTTCTTCCACTCAACACAATGGCCTTAACTTGTTAAAACTATCCTACTACATCACTTAGCAGCCAACCAAAACAAAAAGTTTTCTTGCATGCTTTCAGAACAAAACTATTCAATAGATCCAGAAAAATGATTTTCAGTTAGAAAACCTCTTTAACTGCAAGAAGTTTTTCCTGAATTATTAAAAACTCAAGTATTTAAAAGTTTCCAGAAGTACTAGTCATTTTCGTGTAGATGCAAAGACTTCTTTCCTTCCACCTTAAAAAATTTTCTTCCCCAAAAGAGGCAATTAAAACTCAAATAACAATAATATGGCAATAATAAATATACCTTATGTACTTATCCTATACAGAACAAATGTTCTTGATACTAAATTTGGAAAAGAAAAAAATAAAAATATTTGGTTTGATTTATTTCTGAACTCTGATGACTATACGGGTTTATAATTTCTGACACAAATCTAATATAAACCTCATTTTCACAACACTAGGTGATCTTTGAGGTCCCTTCCAACCCAAATCATTCTGTGATTCTATGATTCCTCAATTTCAGTACAGCTTTCATTTGTCCTGCAGGAAAGATTCACATTTCTTAGGGATTTTCTTGCTCTCTCCCATTTTGCTACAGAGGATTATTTTTCCTCTGTAGAGCTCTTTTGAACCAGAAGACTGAGAAGTAAGAATGCAATCACTAAGGCAACAGGAGTGAAACTTTTCAGAACCCACTATACCCAAGAACTTCCCTTGCCAAAGGAAAAGCTTTGCAGAGTTTTAATACCTCTATTCCAAAGAGTAAAGTTGCAAGAGTTGTTACAAAAGTCAACACAAGATTTCAGATGAACTATTAAATCCCTCAGCAAACCATGAAACTAAAATTGAAGTTACTTCACTACAAAACAGAAAGCTATTACACTAAATATTTGTAAGTCACAACAGAATAGGAAAGCACTTCCTACACCTGTGTCCAAATACATTTGCAATAAGCTAATGCTTTGCCATTTGCACACTCAGACATGACCACCACTTCTGTATTACATCAAAGTTTTCATTAGTAAAAGTTCTCCTTCCCTATAGATCTTCTAGTATATTATTCATATACCTCTTCAATTAAAAAAAGAGTCACATTGTGCTCCTCTGTGTATCATACATTCCCTGGAGATTAGCATGAAAAATGCAAAGCATTTCCAATTTTATTTGACAGGTATACACTGATGCTGAAAAAAGGCTGTCAGACCATGTATGCACAATACAGATGTACACTGCAAGACAAATAAAGTTCATGAACTGCTGTCCATGAGGGGAGCTGCTAGTCTGCTGAACTACATCTTTCTGTTGTTTTCAACTTCAAGTGATGAAAAGAGCATTCACAGTGCTTAGCTTTTAAAAGCACTACACAACCAAAAACCTCTTGAAACTACTGGAATGCTCTGGAAGCAATCTGAAATAATTTCATACACATCTATAACAACATAACCATGACCAGTTGACCAGCCCTTAGTGCACACACACTCCACCTGACTCCTATTTAATCTGACTTCAGTAATGTACTCCTCTTTTCCTTCTTGAAATCTTAGAATTTCTTAACCTTCTTGACTCCTTCCTCTCTCATTAGCTGTTCCTCTGATAATTTAGTGGTAACGCTCCTATTCTGCACTTGCTAGGAAATCTGTCAGGACCCTTATCCTATGCTTGAAAAGCTACCTTGCTTGGCACACTTTGTCCAAACTGCCTGGCATTCTTCTTGCCATAATCAAGCAATCAACTGAATCTTACTTTTGCCAATATTGAGCTCCAACCTTCCTTCCCAAGAAGCCCTTACGCTTCTTTTCTTATTCTGTGTAAAATATTTCAGCTGTTAACTGAACGCACAATAATTAATAGCAAACTAAAAGGGATAAATGTTGCTTAAAAAGAAACCAACCACAAAAAAACCCAAGCAAAAACCACAAAACAACGAAACCCAGCTCCTTTTCAACACTTTCATCAGCAAACAGAAGTCTGCATCTAGTGCATTCAGACCATTTGCCTGAGGCAAGCAAGGCCTCTGCATGGTATGTCATCATTATTTTGTGCTTTAAAAATCATCAGTAGGGCATGCATCCTTAAAATAGCATAGAATATTGTTACCTGGAGATTACTTTCTGCCTCAGTGTAAAAATGCGTTAGGACCACTTGTGCATGAAGCAAAAAATAAATAAGAGGTTGGATGGAACTTTATGTATGAAATAAATAAGGGGGGGGAGGGCTTGGTTTATTTTTAGTATCATTTTTAGGATGCCAATAAAAAGTTCTTATTTACTTGGCATCAGGAATTTCAACATTTTTTTGTAAATAGTGGGGTTTTTATTTGACATCCCAAACTGTTACTGTATTTCAATATTAATAACTAAGAGTTATACTGAATTTGGAACACCTAAAGCAATCTTACATCATTTGCAGCAAAAAAAAAACCCCAAAAAACCCCAATGTTTTCCAGGTTAACTGCAAGTAGTGTCTGAATAGAGGCCTTCACAGTACCTAACAGAAAAAAACTAAAACAAAAAATCCAATAAAACTGTAGTATATCAATTGCAAAACTTCATGGGTGAGTTCCAACTTCTTGCCTCCTAAGATACTCAACTACACCAAAAACAACACACCAAAACCTAACTTTACAAAATGCAATTACCCACATTTAAATTTTTCACAAACTTTTCTGCTAATATTCTAGCTCATGCACCCTGGCAAGCAGCGGCCCAACATTTTTCTGCCCCTCCTTAGGGGGATCTCCGCAGCACAAAAAAGTGGGAAGCAGAACATACACACGTATTCCGACCTCAAGGTATCTGGGGGTGTCTTCTTCGGACTGCCTCTGCCTATACCACCTTTTTGGGAGTCCTGCATGTAGGGATAACCAGGCTAGCTCAGGAAAACAAGGAGCTAATGTAAAGTTTGTAGACTGGGAGATAGTATGTCAGTATGCTTCTGCCAAGGGTCTGAGCCCACATCACTAAATGATGCTGCACATGTGAAGTTGCCAACGTTTGCCCAGAAAAATAGACTTGCTGACAGTCACATGGGCAGAATGAAGAATCCAATCTGAGACTCTTACGTGAGAGGCTAGCACCTTAACCACTGAACACTGACGGCAAGGGGGTGTGGAGAAAATGGGGGGAAAAAAAAGAAAAAAGAAAAAAAAAAGTAGCCCAGAGAGCACACCAAATTCAACTACTAAATTCATCTAATTTAGTATCCTGTCCTCAACAGATACCCAAAACTAAAATACATGAGAAAATTTTAATGACAAGCAAACACTTTACTCTCTACCGTTGGCTGCAGGCATTGAAATATGGTATTCTGGAAGATTACTAGGAAACTCAAAATATTGACTAAAAAAAGCATGAAGTGTGTGGGGATTTTAAAAGTGACTGTTTCAGTGATGTCCCTCCCGTAAATTACTGTAAGAACATCCTCATAAAAAAGTCTTTGCTTAAGGCAGTTTCCCCTCCCCTTTGATTCTGCTCTTCAACTAGCTTCCAAGAAAATTCTTTTAAGTAATTAACACAACTAAAGGCACAATGATGAAAGCTAACTTTTAAAAAAAACCACAACAGGCTTAACTCTGTACCTTACTTTATTTTATGAATGTGCCTTTTATCATAGCTTAAGACACTACAAAATAAATTGCAGCTTGGCTGCAATAGCCACAGAAGGGAAAACACACAATTTAGGTTTGTTATTCCCTCTTTTCAATACATCAGGTTAAGGCCCAGTTTAAACCCATGCCAAATATTAGCTAAATTTATCACACCTTCAACAAGTAATCATAGTCGAGAATGGGAAAATAAGCATTAGTTCAACCCCCACAGACTATAAGCAACTGATAAGGTTACCTTTTTATAATTGTATATCGTTATATATATACATGAGAAATAGTTTAAGTAAGGAGAATATCTACTGAAATCAGGATATGAAATTAACACCAAGAAACCTGTCTCTGCATTTTGCCCATTGTCGACAAGAATTTCATACATGCGGTTATCGGTGCCTCATTTAGTTTTACATTAAATTTCTGCAGTCTTCAATAAGTTCCCAAAGCAATATATTTCAATGGGTCTTAATCTTTCTCTTCCACAGATAACAGGAAAATATGTTTCTCGTGATATCTTCTAATTGTTCAAGTTGTTCCCTGAATGCTGGACACAGACCAGAAATCAAAAGCAAAACAGCAGTCTTGTTCAATGGAGCAGCATACACAGCCCATTAGAGAATTATGCAGCAAATATTATCCTTCTCCACTGCTAACATAGTAAGAGCTCCTCAGGGAAGAGATTAACTCACCTGTAACTTAATTTAAAATTTAAAGATTTAAACCCCCAAGTAATTAATTGAAATAATCTAGATCTCTCATGAAAGAATAATTCATCATTCACAGGGGAGGGAAGAATTTAAAATTATTCACATCAACAAATGATGACATTTTTGAGGTAACCTAATGCAAAATTCTATTTTGAAATAAAATTACATCAGATATGGAAACACAATAGGCTACTCACAGTTATACTTCCTTTCACTACAACCAGCCTGCGTAGTAAAAATAAATAAATATTCAATGGCTTGTGAATTTATAAAAATCATAAATAGGGAATTTAGAGCTGAAAGAGAGCTAGTTCTCTTTTCTTCCTCTCTCTTTCTAGAGCTAGATAGGCTCTGAAAGGTTTATGTAGCACTCAGCAAAGAAAGAAAGGATTTCCCATTCTTGATATAGAAGCATAAAAACATCTCCAAATTACTCATAAGGCAAAGGTTAAACATATATAAGGTTTGAGCATCTGCTGTCTTTAACAATGCATGTTTGGAGGTAGAAAACATAAGACTTGCACATCATCACTTCCCAAAGTGGGGTTTTTTTGGTTGGTTGTTTTTGGGGTTTTTTTTAAATGTGAAGTGTACAACTACACTCAGTAATTAGCAACACCATTCACAGGTTTCATATGTTTGCATTACATTCTATAGCATGGCAACATTCATTCCATGTAAAGTACTGATATATCTTCAATCTTCTTTGATGTATTTTTTTGCTTTTTTAATAATTATATTCCTAAGAAGGGCTTATATTTGTTTGTCTCCAGATTTAACACATGGGATACAAATCTTTAAAGCATAAAGATACTATTTTATATAACATCAGAGACTTTTGCTTTCAAATTCCTTTGAAAGCAAGACTGAAAAAATGTTTCATGAGGTCTAGTGACAGTAGTTGTTAAGCATTTAAGTTCTTCGTGAGCTTAAAAAGTTTTTCTTCACTTTCTCAGGACAATGCTTCTTCCTCCCAATAATACTCACTGTTATGGTTCCTTGTCTACCACTCCATCTATCATAGCCAGAGAAAATTAGTACTAAGGCTTAACCAGCAGATTTCCTAAGGCATACTGGCGTGTACATGCTTCCCAAACTGCTCAGTAAATAAGACTTGTTTACACAGAGCTTCACCACATGAGAACATGAAAACAGCTTTCAATATTTAATACCTACATGCACACCAAGGTAATCTGAAGCAGTGGTACCACCCAGGGACAATATATTAGTCCAGACTTGATACTTCTAGCAAGTCAGTCACCTGGCAATTACAACAGAAGAGGGAAAGAGAGGAGGATGAGTTTAGCGACCAGCAGGACCAGGGAAGTGATTGTACTCCTGTACTCAGCTCTGGTGAGGCTGCAGCTTGAATACTGTGTTCAGTTTTGGGCCCCTCACTACAAGAAGGACATTGAGGTGCTTGAGCATGTCCAAAGAATGGCAACAAAGCTGTTGAAGGGTCTGGAGCACAAGTCTTATGAGGAACGGCTGAGGGAACTGGGAGTGTTTAATCTGGAGAAGAGAAGGCTGAGTTGCTCTCTACAACTACCTGAAAGGCGGTTCTAGTGAGGTGGGGGTCAGACTCTTCTCCCAGGTAACTAGTGATAGGACGAGGGGTAATGGCCTCAAGTTGTATCAGGGGAGGTTTAGATTGGATATTCGGAAAATTTTCTCCACTGAAAGGGTTGTCAAGCACTGGCACAGGCTGCCCAGGGCACTGGTGAAGTTCCCATTCCTGGAGGTATTTAAGAAATGTGTAGATGAAGTGCTGAGGGACATGGTGTAGTGGGGAATTGGCAGTGTTAGGTTAATGGTTGGACTTGATGACCTTAGATGTCTTTTCCAACCAAGGCTGTTCTGTGATCCTGTGTGATTCTGTGACACCTCAACTTCTGGTTGCAACGCATGTTTAACTCTTAGCAGTTATCTGAAGAATTTTTTTTTGATAAATTAAGTATTAGGAAGACGTTATATCTGAAAGAACGCTGAGGACTAGAGATGAGACCTGTCAAAATTAGAAATCAAAGCTCTCAAATGAAAACATATTCAAAGGAGGTAACTGCATGCACTAATCCTATAAAGCAGAACATCTGTGCACGTAGAGCAAGGCATAACCCATTTCTGGGTCCACACTTTGAACGCAACACAGAGCTATGCTCCCAACCATTTACATTCACACAGTTACTAGGCACTGTGGTCGCAAGCCGATGCCTTACAACAGATCTCCATAGTCTCAGCTGGCACTCGGGTAAGGAACCACTGAGAGCGCGCTGGCCTCACCACCCAGGTAGCTGCTCCCGGCCCAGAGCGCGGTGCATGCACGAGGTAGCCGAGGGATGTGAATCTCACCATTGCTCTGGGATACAGTGAAACTTCACACTGCAGGCTGGCAACCACCAGTAACACTATGCTCATGTTAATTAATAAAAAACAACCTCTCGAAGTTTCATTCATAATGTTCCGCTACTAAAACGTACATGTTCTCTGACAAGCTCTGGTAAAAGATTCAAGGGAACTCCTAAAGACTTAAAAGTAGAAATGCAAATAAGAAGGTGAACAGTCAGTTACTATTTTACTTGAAAAAAAAAAAATTCAAAACAGGAAAACCTAACAAAACTTCAGCTCTTTCAAAGTGTGACAGGAACATGGATGGCCAAAAAAAAAACCCCATATATATATATATTCCCCTCCTCTGTTCCCAAACATGCGCTATGTATTAGAACACAAACTTCCTTCCCTGCCCCCCCAAATCCACAGGCAGCAATATAATCCCAAGTGATTCACAAACAAGAAACAAGCCTATGTTTCTGTTGCTATAACATAAAACATAACACTGCTTTTTCCTCTGATGTCATTTTCATAACATTATTTTGGAATTTTAAGCTATTTTAAAACTTGGTTGCTACAACACAATATAGTCATTACATAGATTCATTTCCTACTTTCCAACTGGCAAAACTATTTGTTTCAGTTTTATGAAGTTATATTATGGACAAAAGACACATAAAATATACTGTAAATTCTAATAGTAGAAACTCCTTTAATGCCTTCCATTCCTTGAATAAAAGTGTATTGGAAGAAGGGCTTCCCCCAGAATTGCCCTAAAGATCTCCATACTTTCAGCTTCCTCAAGTCTTCTGAGCCTTATTTCTGAAAACAGTCTTTTTGCAATATTACGCCTACAGCTGGATGACATCCGATTTCTTGGAGAGCCTGTCATTAACTCCCATATTACGTAAACTTACAAATGATCAGAAAGTGACAAGCTCTTCCAGTGGACAATAAAACATGGAGTATACACCCTCCCCTGTATTTCTGGCTCTAACAACTGGGGATCAAGAAGAGATGATGAATTGATCTCTTGGCCCTTTACACTTCAGCTTCACCTCCACAAGGCAACACCAGTTTGGGAAAGACATGCTGTTGCTGTAGATTAATTTTTAATTATTGAAATATGCCATACCAGACATATTCACATTCAGAAGTCAACTTCTAAAAGATTGATCCAAATATGAACTTCATAATGTAGCATTAACATCACTGAAATCCTTTTAAAGTATGCACACAGTATACCTTCATCTTCACAAACAACATTACATGAAAAGCAATTGGGAATCAGAGACAGGAAGGTTACTGGGATAAAAACTTTCCCCTGTATAACAGGCATGCAGGCTGCACTGATATATCATAGGAACTTTCATTTTCTAGCCTATGAAAATACATGAATTTTCATAATACGAAAACGCAGTGGCTCTGTCACATTCAGTCTCAAAGCTGAACGCATTTAACGAACACAATGCATCTGAGAAAAAACCCTAATCACTAACAAACATACATGCTAGCACAATCATTTTTCAAATGTGTAAGAGATGATTTTCCACTTGTGATCACAAAGCTCTGCCTTGTGTATTTGACCTAACAAGTATTCTATTTAGCTCTTAACAACTTGAACTTTCTGTTAAGTTTGATTAAAGGCAGTCATACCAAATCAACTAATGATGGTGCTTCTGCTACTGGCTAATCATTCAGATGACAACCAGACAGAAAGTGTGTTGGCACGGACCATTACCCTCAAATTGCCTTAATCAGGACTATGCATTTGCAGGATGGGTCTACGCAAGCACATCCTACTACAGACCCAGACCCACTTTGTGACTGAAATACAGAATTTTTCTTTCTTCTTTCTTTTTTTTAAGGTGCAATATGTAAGCTCTTTCAAGGACCAGTGACAGCACATAGATGTATTAACCCTTTGATTATGATTATTTTGTGAGGTGTACTGAACAGGCAGTTAATGAAAAAGACAGCTGTCATTTCAACAAATTTGCAGCATGAGTCTAAAGACCTAGAAAAAATAATAAAATTTGTTAGGGGGGATGTTTTTTTTTTAAAAAAGAGTTCAAATTCTAAAAGATTAATTAATTTTATGCATATTAGTGGCAGCTATCAAGTCAATCATGTCACTGTTTAAGTGACAAATAATAAATAATTTCTACTTGATCTTGAAGAAAGCTCCTTCTAAAGGCAGTATTTTTTCAAACAAACTGAGGATAGAGGCTATAGGGTTTGCTTGTTCATATTTTTTAACTAGAAAAATAAAGCTGAATCAGTAGTTCCTAGGTATGACTTCTTTCCCTAGCTAGGAAGAAAAGGGGAACAAAACAAACCAGATGTTTACTATACACCTTCATTCTATTAAGAAACAGAGGACTACCTGTAGGCCTTTGGTTTTCCCTAAAAAGGAAAGGCAGTCACAGAGAACAAGAAACTAGTGCTATTCTGATGAAAGGAACTCGAGGAACGAGAAAGCAAAATGGGAACAACCATCACTTGTAATTTAAGTGCAAACAAACCAACAAAGATGCATGCAAAACCTGGAGCCTTGATGTCTCTTTAGAAATAGCTAAGAATTGAAGAAAAGATGACTGTGGCTCACCTGAAGAACCTCCAGCAGGCTGAACAGGTCCTAGAGTTTCTCAGTTAAGTCAGGTATTAAGGAAAATTTCTAAGCCCTATCTATCATTATTAGTAAAATCTAGCTAGTTCACAGCATTTGTTTGATAAAAGCTCATGTCTGATGAGTCACCAGTTTTCCTATATGGTCAGTTTTTCTCTTCTTAAATGAATCTTTCACACAGCAAAAGAGAAGAAAAGAAAATTAAGCTAAAGTAATTGTCAATGCCAGAGAATTGACAGGGACAATTCAAGGATGGCTGCTACAGATTTTAAACTTAATTTTTGTAATAGATCCGATTTTTAAATTCATGGCATTCCTTTATAGTCTGTCACGTTTGTCTCTAGCAGTAGTTCCTTTAGGGCAAGCACTGCAGACAGTCTGCCTACCCTGAGGGAAACTAAGACACTCAGATGTGGGGTAAAGGAAAGATATTAATAATTTAAGACAATGGTCTGCCACCCCTAGGAGAAAGCAATAGTGTAAGCACAGAACCATCTAACTCCCCAGCCTAGGTTTGTTCTTTGTGAACTCTGTATTTTCCTGAATAGATTTACAAAGTGCTGTAGAGGATACAGGTTAGCCATGTTTTTTGGAGGCATTCTGAAAATGCTCATAGTGATTTGTTAATGGGGTCTCCTGCCACTGCCAGGGACTCCAAAACAAGGAGAGAAGTCAACTGGGAGGCAGCATCGACAAAAAAGGTGGTGGAGGGGGGAAAATGAGTAGGGGAGAACACTTTTTGCAAGCTACAAAACACAGACCTCAGAAAGAATAAAAGCCCAAGGAAAAGTACTTTTAACTTCCTTGCCTTACAAGATTAAGGTAAACTTATAGCCAAATAGAAGACTCACTGAGTGAAAACCATTTCCAGTGACCCAAATATGAATTTTGATTACTCTGTGACACGGGTTCTCATTTGCACTTTATATAAAGGCGTATTTAGTAACCCTAGGCTACAGAAATAATTATTTTGAAACTATTTCAGTACTCTTTTCCTGTGCAGAGAAAACATTGACATAACAGTTGTTCATTAGTACATTAAACTTGGTATTCAATATTCACATGTGTTGCCAATCAATTGTACTTGAAAGCAGAAAAGAACAGATGTGAACTTAAAAAATTACCTTTATTTTTAAAAGAGAGCTTATATTTAAAAGCTGCGTCGGCTACTGTGTGCCTAAATAAAACCAAGTTTGCTCTAGGTGTGGTATGCTATGTCCCTTAAAGATTGACTGGCACTTGGATCTGTTCATCGCATATTCAGTTTCTTTTTCACATGCTTGAAACCCAAGCTTAAATGAACAACCTTGGAATTTCTTAATCAGAATGAGTTGTACATTAAATTCTGCTGAAATCTTCAGACTCATATTCCCTATGAAATACACCAAAAATTATCAGTATCAGGACAGCATATTAGTTTTCACTGTAAATAATTCTATCAGAAATTCCTAAATAGCATCATCACCTACTGAGTACACTTCATTTACTAAGACCACCTTACATGCTGAAATAATACACTCCTTATAAGCAAAGAAACCTGAATTCATCATGGATGTTTAAATGAAAATTATTGCAAAAACCCAATTATTCAAATGCAAGAGAATTTAATTTGCAGCCTAGCTTTTCCACACATATACTGCAGATTTGCTACTCGATCCTACTTTGCTTATGGTGGCAAAACATTCAGCAAACCTGGGTATTTTACCATACAATTAAACATCATTAGCATAAATCCTTTCACACAAATACAGCCAGTGAATGACAAGACAAGAACTCAGCACCACTGCAGCTGAAAACTAGCTGTTTATGTATCAGTTTAGCCTCTCCTAACATTAGTATTAAACCCACGATCATGACAATGACTGCCTTTACTTCTTACACTAGAGTTTACTAGTACAGTAAAAAAAAAAAACCTAAAAAGAAAAAAGGGATGAATCTTCGAGAATAACAGCACCAAACTTGAGTAAACACTTCTTTGCTCCTTCAGGATGTCTTTATCATTATACTACAGTTTGCCCACTATAGAGGTGACAAACAGGAAGGCCACTACAACTTCTAGGTTCCCAATTGTTTTTTTAATACACACACACACAACTGGCTGATACACTTTACCTTTGAGAATGAGATTCTTATTGCCAAACCTAAAAAAATTGTAACTTTAAAAAAAAGAAGTTAAGGTCCCTTAAATGTGAACTGTGAACCTCAAGCCCAAGTATACAAATTCTGATACAACTCTCATCTTCTGGAGTCTACTAACAGCTCTTCAAAAGAACAGTAATAACTGATGGAGATGAGCATTTAAGTACATGAATGTAATGTTGCTGGTGGAGAAAACTAATAAAAAGCATACACTGGTGGAACATGTAGTAGGAAGAGAAACAAAAAACCAAAATTTGTGAGAAAGAACTAACAGCATACAACTACTCATCCCATTTCACCTTACTACAGCATAAAGGATGTGTGACCTCAAAAATGCATGCTCTCTCTCCCCCTTAACTGTACAAGGCAATATTAAGTGGCAATATTAAGGGGTGGTCAATGGAAAGCCACAGTGACAGGCACAGGTACAAGTAAGGACATGGAAGGAATTAGATACAGAAGGAAGTTTCAGTCCATATATGAACCTACAACAGTTTAATTTCCTTCATGTCTTTTTACCTGCCAAAGTTAACTTTTCTGCTCTTTGTGATTTCATTCAGCCAAAATATACAAGAAACTGATTTCTGGTGTCTAAGAATGGTTTACCTGATGGCAAGTATCATAACAGAAACCCCTAGGGAATACCAACACATACAAGACACATAATGTGATAAAAGCTTTTGAAGTTACTACTCAAGTCTATCAAAACAGACTGAAAGATATTCACAAAAACTAACCTAGCTAAGAGAGATCAGCCTTTCTTGAAAGACAGAAGTTTCTTGATGTGGTGAGTCAAAGCAAGAATTTAACTTCAGTGTTTCAACTGCAGCTCTACCAAGAGCACCTCTGTTTCCATCAGCTATACAGAACGCTTTGGGAAACAGTCTTCCCAGACAAAGGCAAACTTGCTATAACCACCAGTATTTCAGTAATCTTGCAAAGAGTATCAAGCAGAAAAAGTACTTCTGCATTTCTGACATCACTACTAAGACTGCCTGAAGAGGTGCCCTTCAGGTTAGCTTTGGTGGCCTGTGCTTCCATGAAGTCCAACAGATCTCTGTGGTAAACATAGGAAATGACTCAACTACCACCTCATTGCTAACCTCATGGGCATTCTGACCACAATTATTAAAAAAAAAAAAAAAAAAATCACATCTCTCAACCACAAAAATACTTTTTACAAAGTGTTACAGCAGGCTGAAAAAATAATAAAATTTAGTGAATGCAAATGTGTTTTAACTTCTGATCCAGCAACCGCAGGAGAGGGACTTAATGCCCCCAAGGTCCATTACAGATTGAGTAATCCAGGAAAACTTAAAAGATTGTAGTAAATTTTAGAAGCTGTAATTTCACCAGACCCTCTGCTTGTCACTTTCTGAAAACAGCCAGCAGCTGGATACTCAGAGTTACCTCATTAGACACTGACAAATAGACACTTTCATTTTTCTAGCCTAGGGGAAAAAGAAAAAAAAAAAAGTTGCTAAAAAGCTACTCATAGTCAATCACAGCTCCGACAATTATAAAAAAAGGGTAGTTTTAAGGTCCACATTCTGTTAAGACAAAATATAAACTGGCCATAACAATTCCAACACCAGGCTGGAACAAATCCCTAGGTCTACGCTGAAATCGGTCACCCACACAGGAAGGCCAATTCCTGCCATATCTGAAGTTACAAGATGTGTGTACTGAACTAAGCCATTTCAAGCTGACAGAGAAACAGAACTACCAGGAAACCAATGTTATCATACATTTTAACCAAAAAGCATGTAATCTTGAAGCTACTCTGGACTGCATTTTATGTTCAATGCTTAAAATGGCTAGAGATCTGCGTGTAGAGGACTGCAACAGAACAAAACCTGGTGTATCGTGGCTTTTTATTTCTGTAATAATCCAGGGAAACTGTAACTAAGCCTACTTAAGCATTTATCACCAACAAACAATTCTGACAGAACTAAAATATAATCATTCCTCCCACATCTAATGACAGAATGGCTAGAGCTAAATGGTATCCCATAATAATTTTACGTGTATGAAGTGTTCCATTTCATTTAGTGATATTATAAAAGTGATGCATTGGCCATAACGTTTACTGTTTACAATCTGCAGCAAGCTATACCCTTCTCAAGGGAGATAAAACAATCAAGAAAACATTATTCACACTATGTATTTGAGAAAAGTAGATCGCTACACCAACTACAGGTTCTTTCCTCTGTTAAGAATGATGTATGCTAGCCTAGAAACAAAGGAGGGGGAAAGAGAAGAGAGAAGATTGGAGATTTGTTTGCTTCCCAACTGAAAAGGAGGTCATACGTTCATGCAGTAAAAAAATTTTCCTTTAGTCCAACAAAGCCTAAAGAGCAAAAAAACATAAAAGTTAGTTTTGAGTAGCTGCTGAAAACACTTCATTATAGAGAAAGAAAACACAAAGCTCTAAAGAACTATACAGTGACTCACAGAACTACAAACAGAAAGATCCAGAAGTCATCAGATTCCCAGAATATCCATTAGAGGTTAATATATTAATGATAGCATTTGTTTAAAGTATTCTTTATTAATAATGCTTATGTACCATTTTCCACTCAAAGATCACAGTGATCAATACAGGCTGTAACAAATGACGTGTAACACCTCCAGAAAACAGATGCTACGTTATTCATTTTACAGATAAGTAAATGCAAGTATGAAAAATTAAGTGACTTGCCCTAGTCAGAGAGCCAAAAGCACAGCTGTGAATATAATTCAGATATCCCAGTTTCCAATGATCTGCTAACCACTAAACATTAGCCTTTCTAAAATGAAATGTAAACCTTTTCCCTCGCATTTTGCCCTCTTTCTAAGAAGTCTGGCAAAGCTAGTACTGAGGAGGTTCACTTCACGTGGCTGACTTTTAAGAACCCAAAAACTCAAAAAAAAATATATATATATAAACTTGACTTTACCACACGTATTACAGATCTCCCAAATCCTTCACTGTAGGGCTCAGTTACCCTTCCAAGAGCAGAGTCAGCAATAGCTCACAGATTTAAAGCTGCTGGCCAGGCACAGGCTTGGTAGGAGGCATCAGGGTCGCACAACATCCCAGAAGAACACCTGCTACAGTCCTGATTCATGGCAGGCACTTACACCCAGGAGCTGCCACTGCCTCATCCAAACGAGAGGAAGAAACGGATGGGATCATCAGAGCAATGCACACTGCCCCAACAGCTGTTCCTCCACATGTCCTGTCTCACGTGGACGGTTATCTTTAAGCTTCCTTCTTTAATGCTCTCAGCACAGGCTATGTGTTGCAACAGCCTAGCGACCCAAAGCTCAGCAAAAGGTTAAAAATGCCCATCAGTACTCCTGTTACACTAAAGGCTTTCAATGTGGTGGCAATTACGCCTTATGCTGTCTCAGCTCAGAATCTGTTCTGCACAGATAAAGCAGAGGGTTTTCTATCAATGCTTAAGAAACCCCTAATTGTCTAAGGAAGGCCTCAAAGGCTAGCAAAGCATTTAGGCAGGAAGGCAGGGCTGACACAAAAACACTGATGACAAAATGCCACCAGTCAAACAAGGTTAAAGAAAATTAATATCATTTAGAGATGACAGCAAGCAATCATAATTTGATTGTCACCACTTATAACCTCAAAAATAAATGAGTAGAAACTTGAGAAACAGCATGTGCAATTAATCAATTTTACCGCACAGATTTTTCAGATGTTCCCACAAATAGAAAAATGTCCTTAAGTGTTGGAGTACTTAATAGACATATACAGTATTTATGCACTCAGTCTGAAAGATTAGAGTTGCAGAACATATCAATCACTTAAGTTTTTTTAAAAAAATCACCAAATAACATATTTTAGATACCCATGCTTTAAAATATTTCCCTGAACACACAACAGGAAACCTACCTTACTTTATAAACATGGGTAATGAGCCAAAGATTAAAAATATGCATCTAGTATTGAAAAATCAAGATCTGTTGCCCGAACTGCTATGGTAAGTCAGACCTCAGATCCATAACTAAAATCAATCACATTTACAGTCAAACATACAACAATCAAATTTCAGAAACAGACTATTAAGATAGAACAAGGTCAAAATTCATCTTATTGCAAAAACTAGGTGAGGTACAAAAAAACTTGTCAGCAGGAAATAAACACATCTTATAATACAAAGGTCAAGGCCATTGGAACTGCATCTTCAGTGAAGCCTTTAGAAATACCAGTGAAGCCAAATATGAACATCCAAAATAAGTGAACATGGTTTTGGTTTTATGTGAGTAAATACTGGCTTTTGTTTCCAGCATGACACATCAGAATAGTAGCATACTCTGAAACATATATGAAACTTAAAAATTAATGGATTCAATCCTGCTGATCCTGTGCATGTTTATATTCCTACTGGCATTCCACAAGCCACAGCCTTACAGAATTAAGCCTGAAGCAGCCCAATTAAAACAGCAAAAAACCACCACACACACATCACAGCTCCACCACGAAACCTCCAATCACACCCCAAAACACAGTATTCAAACTTAATTCACAAATAAACCAGCAACTACGACACAATGACCAGACTCTCTAAAACTAACACTGAAGTCTCACTTAGCACTGTGGGTCTCTATGACACTTCTGCAGCTGCAGTGGAAGCTTAAGAGCCCAAATACATTGCACTTTGCTCTTCCCATTCCCTGCATTTCATCAGCTGACCCTAAAGTTGGATCCAAAGGCAGAAAAACATTTTCTTCTTGTCCCTCCTCTTAAAAAAGAAAACCCAAAATCTTTGCTAAGCTTATCATAATATCGCAACCTGCATTTACAAGCAATTCAAGAAAATCTCCTCCATCAGCATTTTCTGAAATCAGGTATTTTCCATTTTTATTAACAAGTTAATTTGTTTCTTCCAGAAAAATCTACTTAAAGCCAATATCTAAATCCCCCTCCCTGAAAAAAATGTTTCTTTAAGAAGTTATGTTTGTCCCCCATACTCCTTTTGTTCACTCAAGACAACCAGATTTAGAGACAGAGAGCTTAAAAAACAAATCTTTTGTATCATCACACCATAATTGTGGAGTTGCCACGGACCACTACACAGCTACAATTTTTATTTTTTTAAAGAAAAGCAGAACATCTGTTTTGAACAAATGTTAATTTTTGGTTTACACCTGTTCAAAAATTCTGGGCATATTAAACTTGGGTTCTATTATTGCTGTATTTGCAGTTATAGTAAACACGGTTCTATCAAACAAAAAACACCAAAAAAACCTAAATCCCCAACCGAATGCTCTTGGAAAACTGCACTTTTTTTAAAAAAAACAAAAAATAAATAAAAATTTGATAAGCCTCTGGCATTTTATTGTTTAAAAAAAACACTGCCAATCAGTTCTTGTTTCACAGTCAAAGAAAACACTGCCCAACAATCCCAACTTCTGCTTATTGGCATGAACACAAGTCTCCCATCAGCTTGCCTTAAAGGGTGGGTAATCAACTTCGCAACCCTAAAAACCTTAACAATACAGAAAAACTCCCAGCTAGGCATTCCAAAACAGACAATGTTTCCCAAAGCTCTTCGTAAGAAAATACACAGATCAGGGCAGTGTCATTTTGAGCTTTTAAGTTAATTAGCTCCTCCGTTTTTCCCACTCATTTCCTCGCAATATAGTTGTTAATATTAAAAAATACATAACCATTAGCGAGACGGCTGCAGTTTTCCCCTTATGAAGGGAGTGTTTGTACATGGCGTGGGGACACTCGTCCATCGCACGTGGCGTTACAGCGAGGTCACTGCCGAAGGAGAGCATCCCCGCGGAAGACCTGTTGCGGAAAGGAAGGGAGGACCCTGGAGCAGGTCACTAACCGCTCAGGCAAAACCTCAGGGCGGGGTCGCCTGGGGACATGCCAGTTCTGTCGCCTCCACGGCCACCCTGGGGCGCAGCCCCTGCCACGGCCCATGCTCCCCCTCCCCAGGGCCCGTGAAGCGATGCCGACCACGGCCAGCGACCCCAGCCTCACCTCCCGACAACTAGCGAAGCCCAGAGCTTCCCACGCGTTCTGACGAGCCTCCCGGGTCCCCCAACCGTGGGGCGGCGGGTGGTTGTCCCCGGCAGGCCGGGTGCTTACCGGGCGGTGTCGAGCAGCGGGTGCTTGGTGCCCACCAGCTTGCGGACTTGCATGGCGATGTTGCTGAGCTCGTCGCTAAGCAGGCACCGCAGGCTCATGAAGGACGTCGGGTACCCCACGATCTTCTCGGCCTCCGACACCACCTGGCTCCAGGGCGGGCCGCCCGACATCAGGCCCCGCAGGCCGCCAGCGCCGCAGCCTCCGCGCCGTAGCAAGGCGCTCCACATCTCCCCCGCCGCCCCGGGAAGGCCCCGGCTCCCTCCCCCGTTACTCGCCCCGGCAGTGCTGCGCAGACCAAGCGCCGCGGACGAGTCCCCCTCCTCGCTCGCTGCAGCCAGAGGACCCCACACACACCCGCCGACAGCGGCCAGCTCAGCCCCGGGCGGCGGGACCGCACAAAAACCGCACTGCCTGGCCGCATTCCCCCCCGCGGCACGGCGGCGGCCGCAGCGGGCTCATTGTGCCCTGGGGGCAGCCATTTTGGGCGTCGCAAAACACGGCGGGCCGTAAAGCGAGGGCGACAGAGCGCTCCCTTCCCCCTCCCACCCGCCGCCTTCATCCTGACGGGGAATGGCGCCTGCGGCAGGGCAGGGTGTTGTGGTGTTGGAGCTTGGGGTCTTGGGAGAGGGGCCCTGATACCTAACAGTGCACGTCTTCCCCTTTTCTTCATTGTTAGCCCCGTGCTGGGCAAAGGGCTGCCGCCTCTCCTCCTCGCTGTGCCCGTGGTCTCTCAGAGCGGCATGTGAGGGCTGGCCTGGCCATGGCGGAGGGCCCAGCTGGAGGGGAATGCTTCCCAGTCTGGGCCAGGGCTCTTGGCTAGCCGGGGGTGCCCCACAGAAAGTGATGTGCACCAGCTGCTCCCAGTGTTGCACACAGAGACCAATGCAGAAGAGAGTTCAAGTTCCCACATGAAGTGTTTAACATGTAGTTTTTAGCTATACAATCATGCTTTATATTTGTAATTGCAGTGCACTCTGCATGGGCATTCTTTTTTGTCTCTTCCTATAGTTGTTTGAGACGTGACACCAGCAGGCCTTATTCACTGCATGCTCTGCCTTTCCTTTGTAGGTTTGTCCTGTGGTGCTCCTCTGTGGCACAGCTGAGGGGTTTATGAACAGTCTCCCTGTGAGCTGAAGAGGTACTTCCTACCAAACAGGTAATGTCAAAAGTGACAACTCACTTTGAGTGGCCAGCTGAAGATGTCTGGGTCCTGCAACTCCACTGCATCGTCTACTACGTATCATGTAGAGTTTCGCTTTTTCTGAGCACAGACATCACTGACTCCTCTTTGCAGCTACATGCACCCAAAGCATTTGTGAATTCAGAGAGCAGATTTTCTTACCCCATAGAGGAGGAAAATTCACTGGACATCTTCAGAAATTGGATTTAAGTGACTTGCTCAATTCTTCAAGTACTTCAGCAAGAATATGATCTGTTCTTTTTTTACAATCACTTACATCCATTCCTCCTATAACTTCCAGGCTTTGTTGCAACAAATCGTGCAGAGTTCTGATGAGAAAACAGTCCCATTCACTACTATCACGTGAAAAATGAAAATGTATATTATTTATATTTACAGATACAAGATACAGGTTACTGTATTATCTTTGCATTATTCCACATGATAACAAGAGTTACATTGAAAGATACTGTAAAAGAAGGTGTATATAGAAAACAAATCCATCACAAAGAAAGATCAAGTGCAGTCCAGCAAAGCACAAATAACTCTTGAAGTTACAAGGGGAAAGCTACTAAAAAGCAATGCTCTTACCCATTTCCAGTGACAATGACAAGGTGTTTATCGTTTTTATACTTGAGACAACTCCAAATGGGCACTAAAACTGTAAGCATTACTATCCTAAGGAAGGGGGCTTGACTGTGGAGTCTACAGTGGCTGGGCATGCCTGTGGCATCTCATAAGGGGCTTCTCCAAAACTGGAGAGAGGAAAACTAGAATGAAGAGAAGCTGCAAAACTGGAAAGATGACAGGAGAGTTACGGTTCTACTATCAAATCTTTGCTTTCTGTGCTACCTATCTCAGAGAGAGTAAAGCTTTGCTTTGAAAGAGCTGCCATTGAGTCAGTTTAGTTAGCTAGTGTCACAGAACAAACTGTTGCTAAATGCGGAGTTTCAGCTCATAAACACAGTCTAAAAATGACAGAAGGCAATGGAATATTTCTGTGCAGAAAGACTAAGTTAATGAAAATTGCTGGAGGGATGCACTTAAGAGGAGCTACCAAGGCACCTCATCCTGTAATGGTGACAAGTTCCTTGATTCATTTCCTGAGCCATATCCATTCTTGCACTTAATGTGGTAAGTGTTCTGTGAAAAACTAATGTGATTATGCAATTAAAATCTGCTTAAAAGAATACATATAAACTGAGGAGAATTAGGTTTCGATGGGTAGTAAACCTACTATCTCCTAATGTGTGAGACTTTAGCTTTCCAAAATCACTGCTCTTTGTGTTACAATCTAAGAAACTGAACACCTCTGCCCCCTTTATGTAGAATTCTCCTAAGTGCAAATGGTTTAGAAGTAGGGCAAGACCCTTGATATTCACAATGCTGCACACTGCCAGTAGAACTTCCTCAGGATTCACCAGCAGTAGGCTGATGTTCTTTAACTGCAGCAGTCACTGGAGATAGAGTATACATTTTGTCAGTGGGTTTCACAGCTTTTTTTTTTTTGACCACAGAGACTCTTTGAAAGAATTATACTGTAATAACCAAGGCCGCTCTGTTTCTCACTCTCAGCCCAATGCCTTCATCCCTTTCCCTTCTCTTACCAACATAACATTCTTGCTTTGGTAGTCCATTTTTGACTCCTGGTCCAAGTTCATGGTTTCTTTCTCCCAGCCTTCTCACTTCTTTGCTTCAGTCCCACACACCGTCCTTACCGGCTACTGTTTTTTCATACTTGTCACAGCCTCCTCATCTTTTTCTCATAAAGTTCAAATCATCCTCTTGTCTGCATAGCCTGCATCCTAATCGTGGACTCTTGTTCATACACATTTATGGATGGGACCATGGGAAGCAACAGCAGAACCCTCTCTCAGATCTTGTGCACACCTCCACAAAGGCCTCTGTTACTAGGAAAAGCCATTGCTAGAAAGTCTTGCCCATCCCCAGTAAACCTACAGCAGATGTCCATTATTGTTGGACTTTTCAGACAGTAGAATGTGGAAATACCATTCTGACCAGAGAGCTGTATTTATGGGTTTTTTAATGGAAACCATCTGAGACATCTCCCACCCATCAAATCCTTGGAAAATCCTTTGCCAAATTTTCAGTTTTAGAGTGTGGAGATAGGAGAGTTTCTCAGTCATGTAGTCCAACAATATTTTTTTAAAATGAGTGAAATAATGTATTTTTTCATCAACTTCATTTTGCAAACTGACTGAGCTGTTTTAAAAATCAGCTTCAGGCTGACGCACCAATCACAGGAAAAATCACTGCAAATTAGTTAATATTTGACAGTTACAAGCATCAAAAGCCAGGGCCTTATAATGGGTAATGATGGACCAACTTACCCATAGGCATTGGTGCTTGTGCTGCCTGTAATTTAGAATTTCTCTGTTTCTCTCTCCAAAAAACCATCAGAAGTGAAAGTATGATGTACTTGCCATATTTTAAGTTGTGGACAAAACAGCATGATTGGTGTTTTTTTGGGGGTTGGGTTTTTTTTCCCCTCCTTGGCTCATTTCTTCTCAGGATTCAAGAGCTTCAGTGACTGTACAATAGATGTGTCTGTGTCTTCAGAGTCCTAAGTAAAGAAGAAAAATGAAGCTCTCTTTTTCTCTATCAATTGACTTTGTTAAGCCTCCCCAGGAGGAGAAAGAAGCCACTGCAGGGGGCCAGTATCAAAGTTGAAGAACAAAGATCAAAGGTGAAGAGACACTTCTGTTTACAGCAGCATGCTCTGGACTAAAGTACCAGAGCATACATCAAAGCCACCACTAATGCCAGATCTGGATATCTTTTCTAACAAATGAAATGCATAAATATTTTCCTGATACCATCTAAAGCAAAACTTTTGCAAAGCACTCTCATTTGATTGGGAACATTTGACCTTTCAGTCTTTCATAGTTACTCTGGCCTTATCCAAAATAAATGATGTCCATAGAAGAATGAAACCAGCAATGATTATATATTAAACTAACTGTACACTGCCTGTGTAACCTAATATTCTTCTAGATGCTGCTTAATTTTTTAAAGTGTTAAAGCTCAGGATGCACTCTAAGGCCATTTACAAAAATGAAGGCTAACAGAAATACATCTTTTCCTTCCAAAGCATCCAAGTAGTTCCCCTCCCTCCCCCTCCCCCTTCTCCTACAGGCATATAGGGAATTGATTTACTCCATAACATCCTGGGGAAGTAGACAGTTATGATCATTTCCAATTTGGAAGTCAGGAGGTTTAACAGAGAGGTTGTGTGATTTGTCCAAGGCCTCACAAAACCCCGAAGGCAAACTGAGAAAAGAATCCACTTCTCTTGACCTCGTTGTCAGTGTCTTGTCTACAAGGCTGCCTGTCTTCCTGCTAGCTGACAGACTACCAAGAAGGACGAAGACCTTATTGATCCTATGGTTAGACTCTGAAAAAACAGCATCGTTTAGCATCAGTTGATTTCAGTAGGAGTCACGTCCCTTGGACAGAATTTGGCACTAAAAGGTATTAATTTTTAAGCCTAAATATACTGAGATACCAATATCAGAACATGATGTGTTGCTGGTTAATAAATGATAATAAATGCATAATTATTTTTATTTTATTAACAAATAAACAGGTACAGCTGTGATATACAGAGATCCTTTGTATGGTTAGGTGTATGTTACCCTTTTCACTCTGCACACAAAATGCAGTGATTGATAGAGTAGCTCATCAGTGCATGGCATGGATGAGAAGCCAAAGCTCTGGGTATCTCTCAGCAGCGCTGTGCAGGCAGTGGGACGTGCCCCTCCTGTGCCGCACACTCGCAGAACACAGCTCTCTTCTCTGTGCCGGCTTGCCAGCCAGCACTGCTAAGAAAACAAAATCAATTGAAATCCCTCCATTTCAGCAAGCTGAGTAGGAACAGGAGTAGACAAGTGTGCGGCTGATGACGCCCCTCCTTCATAGAATCACTGTTTTTTCACCTCCCAACCCAATTTCAATTGTAAGACAGCCTCTTAGGCTGTCTCCTCTGATGGGCAGTGCTCTACTCAGGGGAATTTGGACAGAGACTCTCAAAACAGCAGTGTTTTGGAGCCAAGTAATCTACAGAAGAAGGAGGAGAAAGATAAGCACAATGTTAGTTCTGGTCATGTGCAATCGAAGCTGACAAAGCATCCATCATCTGGTACAATATTAGCCTTTAAATATTCAGCTTTATCAGTTCTCCCATTCCTAATCCATCATTAACCACCCCATGAAGCCTCAGCTGATTAACCCCACCTCTGCAGCTCGGCAACCTATTAACTATTTATTATTTGTATTTAATTGAACTCTGGCAGCAGTGGAAAACTCCAACCAGACACATTTCAAAACTGGAACAAAGGAGATGGTCCCTTGCCTAAGGAGTTCATGGTCTAGGCAACAGTGAAATGCAGCAAAGAGGAAATGACAGCCATACTGAACAAAGGCTTACTCACATGCCCTCTATTAAACTCCCCACCCCACAAATCTATAGATTTTCTATGGATTTTTTTTCTGGTGAGTTCCATCTCAGCATCCCTTAAAATCACCGAAGATGATGCAATTTGGGAGGGACCATCAGAAAAAATTTGATTTTGTATGTTAGGTGAAAAATAGATTGAAAAACTGCCTAAATCATTCCACAATTACTGACTAGTGAAACAACCCAGGGATCAAAGTCATAGTATAGTAGGAAACTGGCAAACATATACAACATACACATTTTATATGGATTTAAATAAATAAACGGAAGCGTTTCTCTGATAAAATGCTTAATTCTCAGGGACTAAATATGTGTAATTTCTGAAGTGGTATTTATATTTTGCTGCTTGCTATTCACATGCATAATCAAAACATAGATACAATACTAAAGGTTCTTTCTGCTAGTAATGGTGGGTTTGAGGAGAGAAGATCTGTACACCTTTTTCTGTCTTTCTCTATTTTTTAACTTAAACAGGAAGCTATGTATTATCCACCGAGGCTGTCTGCACATTTCCTCTGAAGTAAACTTTGCAGAAGTCACTGGTGCTTTTGTTACCTCCACCTGGGTTTCTGCACCTTTCTATTTCTGAGTCCCCTTTGAAGCGTGACTGAAAGATCCAGTTCCTGAGAAAGCCACTGCCCACTCCCTGAGCAGTGCCACACAGCACAAGCATGCCGCACCAGAGGCTCGGCACTGGCTTGCTGTTTACTGATCAACTTTAAAGCCCAGAGCACTAGAAGAAATGGCTATTTTAGGGGCTCCTCTCCCTCTGTGCCCACTCGCCTCGCTATCAGGTAGACAGTAATGTCTTTCCGGGAACCAAGTCTCAATATATGAAAGTCAACCTGGATAATAAAGAAAATGGTTTTAAAATTTGAGTTAGGAAACCCAAGTTAAACAAAATAATTTGAATCCATCATTGTAATTTTGTGTCTGAACAAAGCGATGTCTTTTAAATAGCACTGGCTCAATGGCTTTGGGGAAATTAAAACAAGATAAACAAAGATATTCATCTGTACTATACTGTACTATCTATACATTTTCCTCCAGTCTAGGTAAACTCTTCTGTTCAATGTAGGTGTTTTTCATTACAATTCCCTCTGCTTTTAAATTTATCCTGATGTCAATCCATTGGAGACAAAGAGTGATATCCCTCAGGGTACAAGGGGTGATGCGTTTATTTTTACCTAGCACTTGACTCACTTGCATCTGTTCTCCTTTTAATCCCTGTAATTGAAATCCCTGCCTGCCACTTCAGTACATGCTCTAAAATTATTTGAATTTTAACATTATAGCAATCATAGTTACTGCTGCTGTACAAGAGGAAGAACAATTGATCTAGGCCACCACAGTTAAGCAAGCTATAGAAGGGAAACGATAAGCCACTAATGCAAAATAGAATATAAGAGTATTGGGTCAGGTGAAAAGAGCATCTAAGGTAGTATGCCCTGTCTCTGAAATGCTTAAGAGAATGAGAAATCGAGCAAGTATGGAGAAGTATGTCCTGTGGCCTAGCTTCCACCCGACCACACTGTAGACACTTCATGAGCCAGATCATCTATCAAGTCTATCATGTTTAATAAACTAAAATGGATCCATTTTCCAGAACATCCAAGTGTGGCTCTTCTAAGGTCTTCTTTGAAGCTGTGTAGACGTTTGCTCCCCTAAACATCCTGTGGACATGTGTTCCACAGTTTTATTATGCATTATGTGAAAAAAAACCCCACTTCATTATGTTTATTTTAAGCCCCCTAACTAACAGTTTGCATGCAGAGCTAATGAGGCATGCCCAAGCTAGTCTAAAAGAAGTCTTGTACAACATCTCCATCCCTTTCTGTTTTATTAATTCCCCTCATCTTCCTTTTTTTTTTTTTTTTTCCCCCTCTCATTCCTTCCTTCTTTTATCTCATATTATCTCTGGAGGGTGTTACAAGTTACACAGGCATCTAATTTACAAATGCGTGCCTATTACGTACCAAAATTCAAATGACCAACAGCATGGCAGTCCTTCAGAGACACACTCTTCCACGATGATGTAACTTGCTTGTAAGTTTAGTCTTAAACTTTGGCACCTCGGTTCCTTTCTGAGCTTCTGAGTGACGGTGACCTGGTTTCCAGAGGTGCTTAGCACCCACCACCTCCTGAGGGGAGCTGCAGGCACTCTGCGTGCACAAGAGAACACTTTTATGCAAAGCATCTGCCTGGCTCTGGGCACTCAAGTATTAAATTGTTATTCTGGATTCAGCTTCACAGTGTAGTGACACAGGAAATCATCAGCCTTGGAGTGAAATTAAGAACTTTAGGACTTAACCCTTACTTATGGTGATTTGAGGTAAGTAGTCCTCTTGAATTAAGTATTACTAAATGTAAATCTTTTTTTTTTTTCAGGATCAGTGGCAAATGCTACAGACTACAATCACCTTGCAGACTTTGTGTAGTATAAATGTATAGATCATTGCTATATCAGTTCTCCTTGGACATCTGATTTTCAGCTTTATATCTGTTTCCACAGTAAAACACACCAAAACTTGAACTTACATGTTCACCTGCACAGTTGTCCAATAGATACACTTTCCATCTGCCCTATAATTTTTCCTTGTTTCTCTGTTCCTCTCTCCCTCTTGGAATTTGCTCAGACCCATTCTGTAGCCAAATGTATCTTTTTTTTTTTTCCCCTCCCATTCAGCGTACTCCTCTTTGCATTTCTTTTTGCTTTCTCGCCACCTTTCTACGTGTCAGCCTTGTTCCAGTTCTTCTCCCCAGTGGCATTCACAACTCCTGCTACTTTCATACACTCTCACCATTTTAAGCCGCTTTCCCACATGCTCCCTTTCACGGAACACCTTCCTTCCACTGATTTCTGAAGCACAGATGCTTGTTCGCTTTCCGTGATGGCAACAACAGCTCTAAAAGAAACATATCATTTCCCCTCCTGCGATTCATGCACAAATGCCTGGCATGTGCTGCTTGGAGAAAGCCTTTCGACTTTGAATTTCCTTGCCTTTGTGGAATCTGTGAAAAAGTCTGATAAATTACAGCTTTGGCAGTTATTGCAAATAACTTTATTTGCAGCCAACTAAGGCAAAATCTGTCAATGGTGCCATCCCTGTGTTCTTTGAAAGGTCGTTGGCGTTTCATGAGTGAGCTCAAAGTCAAGCTGGTTCAAAGGGAGGCTCATGTTTCATTTTTTTCCAAGAAGGTTAGATTACATGTTCTAATGGTGACAGAACTGTCCTACAAGACATAAGAGCTGGGTTCTAGTTGAGGCCACGAGACTCTTCAAGTACATGTGTTTTGTCACTTTATCTCTCTCCCGATGATTTTTCATCTCCAAAATAGCTGTAATACTAACTGGTAGTTGTAATATTAGTTAACAACAGACAAGAAGACCCCAGCTCATCATATGGGTGGCTAGGTTTTGAAGTTGGCCTTGGACCTGGTTTTGGCATTGCCAGTTCCGGTAAAGCAAGTAAACCTCAGTCTACAGCTCCTTACACTGGGCCTTAAGATGCACTAGCTGTGACACACTTAAAATATGCAAGAGGCAATTTCTCACGTAGCTTCGGGGGGTGAGAGGAAGCAATAATACGGAGCCTTGGCTCTGCAAGCCAACTGAATTGCTGCCTGAGCTTGCAGGAGTGATGGTGCACCTGGGGACCTCTAGTGATACTCAGAATAAACCACAGCATGGCAGGGGTTGACATGTCTGTGGGCAGGATTTCGATGCGTGCTATTCGAGATCTGCACATAGTTCCTGACCCTCGGTTCCCAGAAGTTACCCGAAGTCTTGTGGCAAGCCTTCGCCAGGTGAGATGGGTGGGATGGAAGTTGTGTGTGACTGTCTCCCATCAGCACCCTCCAGTGATCTGGAAGGGAGCAGTGAGGACATATCAATTCTGCTTGAACTAGCAGTGTTGTGAAAAGAAATTGACAGCCACACGTGACTTCAAGAATCTCAGATGGAGATGGATACATACATTGATCCTATTTCAAGGCAAAAAATCCTACTTGTGTAGAGAAGGTTTCTCAGGACTGTCTTTGAGCAAAATCTATTTTTGGTTATGGCAGTAAGAGACATGGATTATTACCATTAATGTTACATGCATGATTTAATTAGGAAAAGCAACACAGTTAGGAAAACAAAATCTTTCCAGGTAATAGTTATACAAAATACCTAAAAGATCATAAATCAGAGCAAATTGAATAAATTGCAGGAGAAATGGGCTGACAAGAATCTCATGAAGTGCAACAAAGAAAAGTGAAGTCCTGCACCCATAGAGGAATAATATTTGTAATAATACAGGTTGGGGACCGGCTAGAAAGCAGCTTTGCAGAGAAGGCCCTGGGGACCCTGGCATTCAAGAAGCTGAACATGAGCCAGCAGTGCACCCTTGCAGCAGAGAAGGTCGGGGTGCACTAGAATGAGCACTGCTGGCAGGCTGAGGGAGGTGATCCTTCCCCTCTGCTCAACCCTGGTGAGACACGTATGGAGTGCTGGGTTCAGGTCTGGGATCCCCAATATAAGAGAGACAAGGACACACTGGGACAAGGACAGTGAAGCACCGTAGGTACGCTGAAGGAACTGGAGCATCTGACGTATGAGGAGAAGCTGAGAGATTTGGGGTTGTTCAGCCAGGAGAAAAGAAAGCTCAGTGGGGATCTGATCAATGTGTATAAATAACTGATGGAGGGGAAGTAGAGATGATGGAGCCAGGCTCTTCTCAGTGAAAGAACAAAGGACACATGCACAAATTGAAACACTGCAAATTCCATTTAAACATAAGAAAAAGCTTTTTTTTTTTAATGTGAAGGAGGTCAAACACTGGAACAGGTAGCCCTGAGATGCTGTGGAGTCTCCATCCTTGGAGATATTCAAAACATGACTGGACACAGAGCCAACCTGCTCTGCTTTGAGCAAGGAGGTTGGATGATATGATCTCCAGAGGTCCCTTCCAACATCAGCTATTCTTTGATTTGCTGAATAAAGCATGTTCCTATGCTGAAAATACATGCCACATCCTAGTCCTGAATGTATTTCTGTTATGCATTCCCAAGATATGTTTGGGGTTTTTTTGACAGACTTTTCACCACAGCGATGTGAATGCAGTGCCATTACATATTAGGATGTGTAAATTTCATGTAAATATAACTGAGAAGATCAAGAAATTAAATCACATGTCATGTAGGATTCTGGTGAGATGCTGGCAGGTAAGCAAGCATTGCAGTAAAAGAATAATTGTCAAATAATGACATGTCAAAGCCAAACTTTACTAAAGTCTAAATCATTTAATATATGTCACTGTAGATACCTTGACATGTTTCTTTGGGTCAAGGAAAGAAATGAATAACCCACTGTATCTTGTATATGCAATGTGGGGAGGGGGGTAATTTGGACAAAATGTTGTAATGTTTTTGAAAGCATGACAAGAAAATTAAGGACAAAGAAACTCCAGAATGACTTTTATGAATGAAAAGAACCTGTAATTGTTTTTCATGTCTTGACAGATGTTACTTAAACTGACATACTATATCATGCAACAAAGCTCACAGGGG
The DNA here is from genome assembly GCA_028020825.1 of Podargus strigoides. Taxonomy (NCBI): domain Eukaryota; kingdom Metazoa; phylum Chordata; class Aves; order Caprimulgiformes; family Podargidae; genus Podargus; species Podargus strigoides. The sequence goes on from CM051619.1 coordinate 48,059,206, forward strand.
GAATACAGGATTATGAGAAAATGTATAAACCACTGCCTTTATTGTAAAAAAAAATCTTTTATTCTTCACAGAAAGACAAAGAGAGGAGGGATTCCTTTTAGGAAGAACTTGATGTAGATTACTGTAATAATATTTTTAGGAACGCATCAGCACAACTGATCTATTAAAAAAAAGAATGAAGTGAAAAGGAAGGGAGAACTTTCCGCTATATCCTAATCCCGCACAACCTCTCCCCTTCTCCTTCTGTCATTGTAGCATCTGGGAGACCTACCTGTTTCTCAATGTGAAAACAAGAAGACTCTCTCCTGCTGCCTTCTGCACGGAGAAGTAAAAGAATGAGAAGGGGTGGAAATGGCTCTTGAGAAATGACAGGTGAAGTCTGCCTTCGCTGTAAATATTTTCAGTTAACCTTGGAGGGAGATTTACAGCTGTGGGACAGCTGCAGAGTTCAAGTCTCCATCCCTCACCAGTTTTGCTTCTGGCTTTGACAGTTCCCTGCTTTCAAAGGTATGTGAGAAACAGGGGCACAGAGACTAGGAGTCTCTTGGGTACCTCAGACTTTCTCCAAAATCAGCATTTTGGATGCCAGCCGCAAGGAACTGAGAAGCCCACAGGAAAGTAGGGCTTGGTACATGCTCTTACCAACCTGTTTGACAGAGCAAGTGGACCCCTGTTTTGAACCAAATGAAACTTTTAAAGTTTCACAAGTTTCATTCTAAGGTAGTCCTTAACCATAATGAAATCTAGAGGTTGCAAATGTGTAGTTTGTCACAGCCAAGTTCAAGTCCAGTATAATGTGTCTAAGTTTCTTGCTTATCCATAGGCCCTTCATTTTCTTCTACGTGATCTTTGGCATTAAATTCAATATGAAAACGTCACAGCAGACTCACTGAATAACTGTAGTAGATAGAGAGGGTGTAGCAGTAGACAGATGATAAAGATTTTTCTCCAAAGTCAATACTGGTGTCCGGGGCATATTTTACTAATTTGGTTTTTAATGCATTGCTGATACCTTTTTAAAGGTTTAATATTGATTGATTTTTAATGGTGTGGGTGTTCTCTCATGCTGAAGAAGGAAAAGACTTCCTCGCTTACTTTTGGTGTAAGGAACATAAGAAATGAAACAAGAAACAAAAAGGCATTTTAACAGAAGACTTGGAAGTATTTAACAAAGAACCAGAGAAACAAGTTAACACTTCTTTCTGTTTATCAAATTATGTGAAGTTTTGGGCAAGAAAAGCAATCATTAATTAATGAGTTAACAAGTTTCTTTCTGTTTGCCAGAACTTTAAAAAGCATTAACAGTATTAAGGCTCTATCTTGCCATTAATCTGTACAGATTTGACACTGACACCCTAAAGCAGCACAAAAAAAAAATGAAATATTCATCAATACTGAAATACCTCCAAGCATTTCCAGACCTTTTTATTTGGAAAGCCGCCACTACTCCCATTTCAAGTGCCATACTGTGTCTGCTTTGGAGAGGCTACCTCCTGACATTTTGCAGAACAGCCTCTAATCATCTAAGGAAACTTTGGATTGAGATTAGTATCCACAGCAGAAAGGAATCTACAGACGCTACTGTGTGTGAGTAAGGCTGCGGGCGTTCATCCAAGCTCAGGAACGAGTGGAATGTACCCGTTCTCAAAGGTATGGGTGAAATAACATTACTGAAGTGGAAGTGGGGATTGGGTGGAACTGAAGCGAGGGAGAACTTCACATGCCTGCTTTCCATGTGTATGAAAATGGCTGGCTGTACTAAAAAAAAAAAGATTTAAAAAATGAGAGCAAATATTTTAATTATCCGGTGCATTTATTTGCTTCTGATGGCATAAATAATATATCAGCTTAGCGTGTTGTACAAGGAGGCAAAGGAACGTTTCTACTTCAAGTCAAATGAAAAAAAATAAAATTCTATGAACACATACAATGAATTTCTTTGTTTAATTAAACACTTCAGCAAACCAAATACCTGAATTTAAATTGCTGTTTATTATGGCTTCCCCCTCGGATACAGGTGAGATGGGAAGAGGTTAGCGTGTGAAAGGCTGCACAGACAGATGTTTTCCACGGTGACTGGCATTACTAAGCAACCTGATGGAGCTGGCAACACCTTGGCAAGCAGGGAACAATACGGTAAGTTATCAGAAATATTAAGAGAAACCAGATTTACTTTGGCCTGCACTGCCTGTCATTTGGAGAAAAAACACCAGAGCCTCACTTTTTCCCTTCAGCTTTCTCCCTGTGTGTGCGGGGTGCACACGTGAGTTTGTACGTGCACAAAGGCAGGCAGCCGTGTACTGACACACGTTGGTGTCCCGGGTTCCATGCTGCGTTTCCCACCGTGTTGAGAAGGAGAGGACCGGGAGGGGGAGCTCTCGCCCAGCCGCCGCCGCCGCGCCGGGCAGCCATGGCGCCCCCCGGGCCTGCCTGCCATGGCGCCCCCCGGGCCTGCCTGCCTTCCGCCGCCTACCGGCCTGCCTGCCGCCGCGGCACTGATTACCTCAGTTGTCCCAGTTGTGCCTCTGAAAACCGTCAGGTGGTTTCCACTCTGCCCCGTGGTGCCATTTGTTTGATGCCATTGCCTTAAAACCTTTGGCTTTGAAGCTGTCGCGCCAGTGACGTATTTACCAGCTGGAAAATTGGGCCGTGGGTTCATCGCATCCTCGCCGGTTTGCAATAACGAGAAGATATAGCTCCGTAATAATATTAAAGAGACTTACACATCAATAAAGATGAAATTGAAGAGCTTGGTGATAGCAAAGCGTTGCTTTCATGTTACCCAAAAAGCACCTCCTGTTGGATGTGTAGGTGCCCTTTTAAAGCATGTAAATACTAATAAATAGGAATAGGAATAATGGAACATAAATTAAACCTGGGGTGATTTATTTCAGACAAATCATTTGCACCTGTTGTTCTATTAACAATGTTTGTTTTTCAGAGGTCCAGATTAACTGCGCTTGCAAAAACCCAAACTGGAAACGCAAAGCTGTGATGAAACAAAAATCTGGAGCTTGGTCAAGCGCCCTGTGCATACAACACGCGCTTGGACAATGGAAGAGAAAGACAGGTTCTTGCTGTGACTCAGGTACAGAAGCAACCTGAACTTTACTCACAGAATCACAGAATGGTAGGGGTCAAAAGGGACCTCTGAAGATCATCGAGTCCAAGCCCCTGCTAGAGCAGGATCCTAGAGTAGATCACACAGGAACACATCCAGACAGGTCTTGCAGGTGACTTAGTGACCACCAAAAGACAGAGCACGTAGCTGTTTTTCTTCCAACTTTGAAAGTAACCGATGAGTGAAGCAAAAAATAAAACCCACCCCAAAACCCTTCAACGGCAAGGCAGTAAGAAACTCACTCTATTGCACCGTGGTTAGAGCATGTACTCGTTGTGGGAAGCCTGATATGCAGTTCCTGCTCCCTTCCGAGATGAGTTACAATAAGGAATATGAAGCTTTTTTCCCCTCATTTTCCTCTTTTTGCTTTGAATGAGAATAGAAATGTATTTTGAAAACTGTGCATTTTTTTAATAAAGAAAATGGGATTCTTGCTTTTCAATCCACACTATATAACAGTGTGACAGTGTGATTGAAAATCACCTTGGAAATTTCAGAAGGAATTTGGTCTCATTAAACTCAGGAGCAAAATCTTCACTGACTTCCACAGGATCAGGATTCCATCTTTGGCTGATGACTGCTTACTGATACCATGTACCCCAGTATCTCTGTCTGGCAGAATAAATGTGAGCAGCCCTGTTGATCCAGTCAGCCACCTTTGTTCACCTGTTGTAAGATGTTTGCAGAATCCATATTGAGCACTGCTGAACCAGGTTTCTTTACAAAAAATACAGGTTTTCATGCAAGAAATATGTGCTGTTACAGTTCAGCAAATGTATTTAATGCTAGGGTCTCTGTAATGTAAATACCAGATTTATTTTCTCATAACTTTTTGGAGATGTTCAGATCAAAGCCATTGTATGACTGACAAATATATGGCCTCCATAGATTTTGATATTCTGCCTCCCATTATGAGTTCATGAGCTACCATTAAAACCTGAAAGCATTCCTTTTAGTTAGTCATTCCCTCCCCAGTAACAAGTGGAATAATTAGACGGTTTCCAAAACTAATGTCAGTATCTACAATGTGTGTCAGATAACGTATGAGCACTCTAAATTCATGAACTTCTGTGCTGACAGTTGATGGTCCTCCATATGCTATCACTGGAAGAACAACTTCCCAAGAATATGTAGTATAATAATATGCGATATGTAAAGGTAATAACAGCTCTAGAAAAATAGGAATTGTGACAGTTGCAGAAATAATCTGCTGTCAGAGTAAGAGAGATTATTAGGACATGGAGAGGTAGAATTTTTGTATCCATCCGAAGCCTATATTAGATACTGAGAAAAACAGGATATGCTGTAAGACCACGGCTTTTATCTGGTAGCTGATGAGGTACTGGGAGGCTGTAGGCTGTTTTTAAGGTGCTTACCAGTAGCTGAGAAAAGCAAGCCTACTGTCAGGAGGCATAAATTCACATTTCCATTCAAAAGTATCTGGACTGTGCAACTGGAAAAAAACCGTAACTGAAAGCCACTATTTTTGGTGATTAAGAAGTGAGGATCAGCGTTCAGAATTGGTAGCGAGAGGGGTGGGATGTGCTTCAATTTACAACTGAACCTTCAGTCGTTAGGAAAATGAAATGACAGATTTGATCCTGAAGACATTATTTTTGTTCTCACTGTAACCTGCTGAAGTTGATTCGCATCATTTGGGTTTGCAGATACGCTCTTCAAAGTCCCTTCCAATATTAAAGGAAATTCTGTTTATGTTGGGAGTTAGGGATTAATCTTTTTGTCAGATTATCAACTCAGTCTGTTAAATTTCTGCAGTGAAACAGTGCTTTATTACAACATATATAGTAAGTGTTGAGAAGTAGTCTTCAGATGTTTCACTGAACAAGAACCATTTGAGGCAGTACTCTGTCTAGCAGAAGTTCTAAGGTTTTAGTTAAAACTCTGTCAGCTCTACAGAGAAACTAGTGATATGTGCTTAACAAAAGAATTAATTGTGCCTTTTTCATTAGAATGACTTTGTGTATCAGCAAGGTGATGGCGATTCAAAGCAGAATACTTGTCTGAAGCTGGCTTGCTTTTTCCAGCAAAAGGCTTCAAAGAGCTCCGAGGCTACAGGAGGTTGTGTAGCTTTCCCCGTGTGCTGTCTTGTCTTGCCCTTACTGTGCGAGAGAATACATTGAGATTCTGGGAATATCTCCCGTACTTGATGAGAGCTCAACCGTACTGATTTGTTTGTAACAGAATACGATGAACAGAACATAGGGATGAAGTTGCTGGTGGTGGTGGGGCACAGAAGGAGGGAAACCTTATTAAGCACCATCTTTTGGAGGTTACCTGTGGAGTCACAAGTTAGTTTCTCCGAGTTTCAGAACACACTGCATTTTAAAATACTACAGGCAAGAGAAAATCAATCTTTGTTTCTTCTCATGCTTGGTGCTGGTGAATCTGAGGCCAGACCTTGTGTTCCTGGGGTGTGCAGAACAGACTGAGCCCATAGCGCAACCCTCTCTGCAGCTGACTCCTGCAGCTCCTTGCAGCTGGCAGAGCCTTCTCGAGGGTCTCCACCAGGTCCTGACACTGTCAAAACGAAAGATCAGATCTGTTTTTTTCTAACATCTACCCGATTCTCTCAGGCAGCGAGGGGAGTGGCAGCACCTTCGCTTCACAACGACCGTGACCTTACCGCTGTGGCTGTGCGCTAAGATTTTACAGACTGAGATCTGGTTGCTGTCTCACTTTTCGATGCTCACTGCTCTAACAGTTAAGACTATGCAAAATCCCAGTTTCTTCCTATTTTCAGTGCCACAGGGGAAAATGTGCTCCACGTCTCTCATCGCTCTGCCATCTGAAGCAGGCAAGCAAGGCTCATTTCAGTCACAAAAGGAGCAAAGGAGTAGTGCTCAACTTTTCGTAATGAAAAAATGTCAGTGATTTAAGCTTCAGAAACAGAGAATGTAAATTAGACATTGTCGCACGCAAAACGAACTTATCTGTGACAGGCTAAACAGAGATTTTTATGGGGAGTCTACTCATACCCACACGGAACGCAGTTTGTCTTTCAGCTGTGGGTTTGCTGGTGGGTTTTTTTCCCCAGTGTATAATTTTAAGGTGTATCGCAGTCATAATGAGGAACCCTGTACAATTACAATTTTGACTCATGGAACAACGGACACCCCCGTAGCGCTGTGCTGCACGGGGTAACCGGGGACCGCCGTGGAGCGGGAAAGCACAGCCCAGCGATACTCGATGTATCCCCCACCGTGTGTGCTGTAATCCAGCACCGCGGTGCCGAAGCGCGTCCCACCGAACCATCACCCTCACGCCTCCCTGCGCGGGGGACGGCACGCACGGGCGGGATCGCACCTCGGCGCGGCGGGGAACCCCGGCTGACCGCGGCGGGGACGGGACGGCGGCCGGGGGCAGCGAGGGGGTCCGGGCCGGCAGCGCAGGGGGCACGGCGACGGCACCCCGCGTGTGCGTGCGAGCACACGGCCCCCTCCCCCATCCCGGCTGTGGGCGGGGGCGGGCGCGCACCGCCCCCTCCCCTCCGCTCCGCCCGGTGCCGTGCGCGGCGCCCCCCCCCGCCCGCCCCCCGGCTCCCATGGCGGGCAGCGGCGGCCGATTCGGTGCCGGCAAGCCCCGCCCGCCGGCGGGCCGAGGCCGGCCTCCCCCTTCCCTCCGCCGCCCCCTCCGCGGCAGCCCGCCAGCAGCGCCACAGCAGGCGCGGGGCCGGCTCGCTCCGCGCTGCCTCTCGCCCGCCCGCCCCGCCGCCCCGCCGCGCCGCGCCGTTCCCATGCAGGCCGGCGGCGAGGCAGAAGATGGCTGACTCGCCGGGGCACCCGCGCCCCTGCCCGCCCGCGCCCCCTGCCCGCTCGCCACCGCCGCGCTCCCCCCGGGCCCTCCGCGGCGCCGCCTGCCACCACTGAGAGCCGCCGCCGCCGCCGCCCCCCCGCGCCCCTCCCGGCCCCCCCAGAGCACCAGCAGCCATTTCATCTCCACCACCAAGTAGGCGCAAAAAATGGCAGAAATGGAGAAAGAAGGGAGACCTCCCGAAAATAAAAGGAGCAGGAAGCCGGCTCACCCGGTGAAGCGGGAGATCAACGAGGAGATGAAGGTAGGTGCCTGTGATGGGGAAGGGAGCGGGGGTGCCCCCCCGCCCCCCCGCCTCCGTGCATGGAAATGAAATAAGAAAGGATCTCTTGTCATTTTTTTTTTTTTGTAGGATGCACTGAATGTGTCTCAACTCCGCCTCCTGGGCTGAAAACAGAGACGAATTCACAGGCTGCAAACCCTGTCCATTGACCAGCTTTGATTTATTTATTTTAAAACAAACAAAAAACCCAAACACAAACCCGGTTCTCCCTCGTTGGGCTTTTAAGCTCCTTGGGTGCCAGTGATGAGCCCTTTTTTTTTTTTTTTTTCTTTTTTTTTGGTCTTTCTTTCCATAGCCACCCCCCTCAGGTAGCTGGGAAGCCCTAAAGTTAGGGAAGAAAGGGACCTCTTTTAAATACTGCCTTTCTCTCTCTTTTTTTTTTCCCCCAGTAGCCAGCTGCAGCTGTGTAATTAAATTGTCAAAGTGAAATGTTACGGTCTGAGCCGCGCATCATTCTCGCAGTTAAACGCGGAGACCCCTTCCCTCTCGCCTCCCCCTCTGACTTCCCAGCTCGGCTCGGCAGCTCACCGTGGCGGCAGAGGTGCTGCTGGAGGGTGGCCGCCTCTCCGGGGGCTGCTTTTGGTAGAAGTGTGTCCGTAGAGCTGCCCTGCCTGATAGGAAGAGGTGCCAGTCCAGCTGTGCGCTGGACATAGCGCTTGAGGCAGCCCCTCCAGATGTTAGGATGGCTGCAGTCGCACCAGAAACGTTATTTCAGGGCTTCTTTTATCATTAGATTGCTGCTCCAGGCTGGACCGGTCCTGTTTTTTGCGCCTGTTTTCCATGTCTGTTCCATGGCTGTCTCTTTCACGTCTCTGATTCTCCAAAGTTGGGAACAACGTATTGCGAGACTTCAGCTGAACTTGTTGTCGTTGTTTAATGTGTGGAGAAAGTGACTAAAACGGTGTAGTCTGGTTATGAGATAAAGCTGGTGACATTGAATTTGAATATGTCATTTATTAAAAGACTGACTGTAAGTGAAGGACTGCTTGGAAAATGTCACACATTCACATAGTATGTATACTATATAGGCAAGTATATAAATATGCATGATGCCTAGTGAAAATATCTTTGCTTTCCAGAGCATTGATCTCTCCATGTAAAATTAAACAGGAATGCACAATCCCCTCCTCTCTCCCCTCTTTTGCACGCCACTAATTTCGATTAGGTGTCCTTTACTGTCTAAGGCAGGCGTTCTTGCTCCTGCTGCCTGCGTAATGAGCATGTACACAGTCCTGCGTGCACATCAGCTGGAGATGTGGACAAGAGTAGTATTAGGGAAACGGACCTAATAACGTGTTGGTGCGTCTCTTCGGAAACAAACCATACTAGTTTCAAGTCTTGAGGAGCGATGTTATTCTTTGCAAGATATACGACACATCCTATATTTGGAGAGGAGTCTGCAGGCACCGGAGAGTAAGAGTCATTGTAATCCCACATAGTTTTGAGGACTGTGGAGGTCTGTAGTATAGGGCATTGGCCCCTTAGAGCATCGCCAAATGTGATCTATATGGATTGCAGCTTTTAGTTTCATAGGTTCTAGAATTACAAATTAGCTAATTTTAATCAAAACATGTGAAATGTTATCCTGGCTGGATATAAAGGCTGACTGTGCTGGATCCTCTGGGTTTGTTTTGTTTACTTTGGCTGCAGGCACACTCAGCGGTTTGGGAGATAGTTGTTCTTCTACAGTATAACAGATGTTTGTCTGAAAGGGTGAGGAAGAAACAAAAACAACATTGTGTGAAGGAGAAAAATTACACAATTTTAAACTAATGCTTTGGTATTAAGCACTGGCATTAACCTTCATGTAGAGAGTTTCTCCTATTTAATCACGAGTAGCTGCTTTAAGGTTAGAAACCTCAATATTTCAGCTTACTTAAAAATTAAAGGCGGGTAGAAATGGCATTTTGAACTGATGTGATTTCTGGTCGAGAGCGAGATAGCTGATGGCAGAATCTTTCCCAAAACACAGGCTGCCTTTCGATGTAAACTATGCTGTATATGCTGTGCTGGGAGACTGCAGTTTTAGTAGGACAGTTGGCTACTATTGAGGAGGGGAAAGAGAAGGGGGAGGAAAAGGAAAGTGATTTGAATTTCTGACTTGTAGAGAAAGTTAAAATCCTGTGGTGATTGTTCTTCTTCTTTACTGATGAATTAAGATGTCTAGTTGTTCTTCATAAACCCGAGGAATACAATAATGTAACAAATTGGTTACAGCGTGCAAAATATTTGCAGCAAAATGACAGAGGGAGCACAATGTGCCCTTGTGTAGGTTCATATCTGTAATGTTCAAACAGGCTGACTGTTTCCCTTCATCTGAACTGCTTTCATCTGGACCAGTGTAAAATAAGCTCTGGTAAGTAATCACAGCAGAGCAGAAAGAAAGGAATGTATACAGCAATAGACAGCCTAAGCTGTAAAAACTGTAACCCGAGCATCAGCAGCAGATCAGATATCAAGGCTTTAAGGTAGGGGAAATGAAAGAGATGAAGGGGAGGAAAAGACGAGAGAGGGAATGGAAAAGTCAGCTTGGAAAGTGAAGGAGAAGTAGGAGGGCCCCCTGAGGGAAATTTGGCTCAGGGATTAGGGAATTTTATCATGGTGTACAGTGACCTACTCAGGTTTCAGACCACGTTGGATCGTATTGCCTCCCTTTGCTAGCAGAAAGAAAAAGAACTGGTGTATATGTGATTTTTTTATTTTTTTGTCTGTTTGTTTTATTCTCCCTTCGGGTAATAAAAAGGCCATTGGTACAAATGTCTATTTTAAGTACAGCCAATGCAAGGCACTATGAATGAGCAATAAAATTACCTCATCACAGACACTTCCTTCAAGGTTTACTGTTTGATACAGTCAGGTATTTACTCGAGAAGGAACACAACACCTAACTGCTTGGTTTGGTGTCTTCCAACAGTAGCGTCACGGATTGGTTTTAACGTGACTGGATGGATATGCAGGTTGCTCTCTCTTTCCTTATGCCAGCTATTAAGTTACGTTTTTGTTATCGCTAACCTAATGTACATGATGGTTATAACAAATTTTAATTTGATACAATGCTGTGTGGAAAAACTGCATGACTCTGCACAGTTTTTTGATATTACATTTCAATGAAAAATATATTCAGAAGGAACTGATTTGTTTCGCTGTGACCTTCACAGCCTCTCTTTCTTTTTTCTAGGTATTTTTTTCTTTTGTCCCCCTTCCTCCTTCAGATGACACTTTCCATTTTTTTCTTTCAGAGGTGGCATTGTTCACCTCACACTTTGGAAGAAGAGCAGATAGTTATTCAAAAATTCAGTTCAGTGCCATTTCTCACTCGCTGGTAAATAACCGAACACCTAATAGATCCAAAGCTATCACAGTTAAAGAACCCGATACTATTTTAAGACCAAAATATTTTTTACAGTTTAATTGATGAAAGCACTCGCCAAGGCACGGCGATGGCTTCCCCATCCATTCCTCTCCTCAGTTTATTTCCCCTTGCTGCCCCACTGCCAGGCAGCAGTGCTGCTACGTGTTCTGCAACGTTGTGAAATAAAGTTACACCCACTACTGGATCGCAAGGGAAGTTCTCCTGAGCAAACAAGGCGATGTATCCGCGTGTATCTGTCAGTTGAAAGGCGAACAATTAATTTACACTGTAATTTCACAGGGCCGCTCCACGTGCCCAAGGAGTTTACCATCTATAAATATTCTCAATAACTAATTTGTATCTAAAATTGGGCTTCGTTCCTGATGCCTAGAGCTTAAGACAGCCCCATCTGTTGTAGTTTTAATAGTAAACTCATCAGAAGATCTTTCAGTTTAGTGTTTTAATATTTCCCGTTTGGCATTTAGAAGTACTACTGTCAGAAGGAGGAAAGCGGGGAAGCAGGCGTACCAGCGCTGCGCCTCGAGCGAGCCAGATTGCTGGGAGTGCTCAGAAGATTCCAAGGAAACTCCTCCCTTCTCCTGAAAAGCAAAAAAAAGTCTTTGGGAAAGTGGAAAAACAGACAGACTTTATCAGTTGTACTATTTCAGGAGACCGAGGTGGGGCTTTTTTTTTGCAGAGTCTGCATGGAAGGAGTTTTGTGGGATGGCTGCAAAAGGGAGTTACATTGTCTGCACAGGGAACCTCACCTGCCTGTGCATCGTAGAAATAGTGCTTGTTCAAACCAGGTGGCTATTACAGAACCAAACGTGTACCTGGGAGGAGAAAGGAAATGAAAGCATGAAGAAATTTTACTTTCTGATAGCATAAAGGTCTAACCATAAAATTCAATATGGCGACGACATACATAAGCAAAGAAATTGAGGGCCGGTAAAAAAAAATAAATTCCACGTCCATATCGTGGCTATAGAAACATTTTTATTTCCTCGGTGCGGTGAAAGTGAAAAGTGAATTGTGGGGCTCTGCACTGAGTGGGTTATGCAGGCAAGGAAATGGAATGGAGCCACTGTGCTTCCTCCCAGATCTGAAATAAACATTCAGCAGTAAAACCTAGAAGAAAATGAGTCTGACAGACTCATTCTCCCCTGCGTTTCCTGCCTCCGTGTTTGCCAGGCCCCATTTGGTGAAGCCAGGCCTTGCCCCCTGTGAATAAGGTTCATAGAGAAGGAAAGGCAAGAGGTCTAAGATGGAAGGAGAAGTGTGGCTTAGCTTCAGAATATGTTAATTAGTGAAGATTTTGGAAAATGATGCGTTGCAATGTAAAAAATCAAGCTGTAGGTGTACTGTTACGATGAAATGAATCCTAAAGTGGGAATAAATGTGATTATATTTTTACTGCCTAGCATATAAGTCAGTCTCACAAAGGAGAGAAACCACAGTCTGGCAAGTCAACACACTCTTCTTCATCTCTCCCGTGAATAGGAAGTAAATTCAAGTCAAAATACCAAGGAGCATAATAGTTAGTTAGTTATCCTGGCTCTTCTTGGAGGTAGGATGTTTCTGTGTAGTACAAGAATAGAGAAATCACACAGTTAAAACATGTAAATTACACATTGCCCCAAAGTGGTGATAAGTGGTTTGGGACTTAGCAGGGGGCAAAAAAAAGAATTGCCGTCTATTAGGACGGGAGGGCTTTGGCAGTGTTGTGTGACTGGGGCCACTGGAGCATTTGGGGGCCAGTAGCTTTGGCAGGGATGAGCTGGTTGTGCTGCAGCCACGGTGAATTCACTGGCAGTGAGACAGCTGCACACCTGCGCTGTCAGCTGCAGGAGCACAGGAAATTTGTCTCCGGTGGGGTGTTAATGGACTGCCTGGGTGCACTGGTGGCTGAAGAGGTTATCGGTGTTTCCACTGCAGCCTCAGAACGGGGCTGCTTGCTGCATGCACATGAGGCCGAGCCTGGCGTGGCAGTGTTAGCACAGAAGGATGTGGGGCAGGATTTCTGTGCTCTGATGCTGGCCCACGCTGTGAGCGGTACCGGGGCTCGGTCCTTTGGTTTCCCCATGGGGGACAGAGCATTGCCTCCCTGGCAGGGAGCAGTTAGCTTCTGTGCTGTAATTTCGCAGTGAAGTCCATGGAGCCCTGCAGGACTCCCTTTGGGTTCAGTGAGATTTGCTCAAGGGTCCCAGCTTAGCAGTGGGATTGTTAACTTGCAGTTTTATTGATGATGGGCAAAGTTTTCCTTGGTGTGCCAGTCTTCTGCATTGTCCCAGCCCTCTGGCAGGGCTGTGGGATTGGGGTGACAGCCTCTGTCCTGCAGACCCTCCACATTCTTTCAGGCAGTGGATCTGAAAGTAGGCATCGACTAGCTCGATGCCTCTGCTGTCCTGTTCCGGCAAAAGCTTGGAATTGCAGCTCTGTGCACATCCTCCATCTGGTCATCCACACTCATCTTCACATCTCCTCCCTGGGCTCTGGCAGGTCCATCATCTTTCAGTTCTGCTGGTTCCTGTCCAGCTGACTTCATCGCTGCTGCTTCTGCTCTCCTGCTGCAACCTCAGGTCCCATGTTCTTGCTTTTCTCAAGCACTGTTGTTACAATCATCACCCTTCCTTTCACTAAGCCTTTGAAGCTCGTACATCTTTCAGTGAGGTTCTGCTCTGCATGTACAGGTTTTGTATTAATTGGCTTGCTTCCTTTTCTTAATTTAATCAAGAACTGGACATTTTTGCCTCTTTTTTCTTTTTTTTCTTTGCATTCACACAATAAAATTGTCCCATCTCATCATTTGTATTTTGACTATTACCGCCACACTGGTATTTACAAATTCCATCTTGTTACAGTATTTTGAATCCACATAGATTGGGCCTACCATTGAAAGGAAAGAAGGGAAAATACATGAAAACAATGACATAATAGTGGTCAACTTCAGGGCAGCAGCTTCAGCAAGCACATGACCTGTGTGACCATCATCTTGGCCTACAGGGTGTTAGGCATTGCTGCGAATGGGTATTGTAGTAAGGAGTCTGAGGGAAGGTGATGTAGTTCTGTGGAGGTCCATCTATGCGAGAGAGTTAGTGTGGAAGGAAACATTTCTCAGCTTTGGCTATTGGCTTGTTGAGGATGGGATCTAGGTTTACTGTGTACAAAGTGCGCTGTAATGAAGCCCTGTCTGTTAGCCACTGAAAGGATAATATTAAGAGTGATCACTATCACTGTAATAGGTAAGATAAATTTTGAAGAATGGCGTAATTTTTTCTTTTTAATCTGAGCATCCTTGTTGAGAAACCATGGTGTTAAAAAGATGCTTACTTTTGTTATTGCTAATATGTGAACCTCATTTTACTCTCATTGCAGTTAATAGCAAAGACCCCAGTGATTTATTTTTTTTAGAGTCAAGTCTCTATTATGAGTAATTTCAGAAAATGTATTTTTTTTTGTCATTATGACTGTTGATTTTTGTGTGTCACTCATCATGGATGGTAAAATGAGGCTTGAAAGGTACTTAACTTCGTGTCGTTACAAACCCAACCATCTGACTAGATTCTGAAGAGACATATAGATGTATGAATTTTTAGGAAAATATAAACATATATACAGGCTTGCTTACATATTCCTTGATAAGTAATTAGAAATCACTCATTGCCTGAGCTGATCAACAGAGCAAATAAAACACAAAGCATCCACAGGAGGCAAATTTAGAGCTACTCAATTAATTCGGTTGCATGGGATTTAAGTCAGGAAGACTTTGTCAATTGGTCTCGACCTTACTAGATGAGTCTCTAGGGCTGCATCTCCGTAGTCGAAATTTAGCAAAGCAAGGGAAGCTGGCAGAGCTTGCCTTCAGGCCTACATGGACCCCGTCAGGCCATTCTGGGTGAGCTGCAATGGTGAGGTTTGACTCCCTGTCTTCAGGTCATGTTGTTGTTGGATTCCCGTGGGTTAGAGACAGGGTTAGTGCATTGGGACTTTCAGCACTGTGAGAGAAGTTCTCTAAAAAGCTAAAAGAGAAACAAAAAACTTTAGAAAGTTTTCCCCATACAATATTGCACCATTCAAATGAGAGTTTAAATACGTATTTTAGAAATGAGTGGAGGTGTCAGCCCCATTACACTGCATTGTATTCATTGTTGCAAACTGTAGTAGTGACGTAGTTCAGATATAACGGGCTGTTGTACTAATAATGCTGACACCAGAGTTAGAGATGCAATGATGATACGTTTTCATGGCTGCACAGGATAGCCACGGAATCAAGACTTCCAGCAGGAGGTCAATTGAAAATCAAAGGGGAAAAAACAGAGGGGAAATTGATGCTCCGAGGATCTGCTGTGGGTTTTGTTTTTTTCTTTTCCTGAAATGTGTATTTGTAGGTCAATTGCACAGATGATACTCCTGGAAGAGTACAAATTGCTTGTGTGTATTCCTCATAGCTGCTTTACAGAGCTCCTTGAGTGACAGGAACACCTATGCAATCTGGTGTGACGGATGAGCCAGGAGCAGTGCGGCGCTCTGAAGTTCCAGGGCAGAGTGCCTTCTGTAGCTTTGAATTCAGAAGTGATTATTGTCTGATTAATTTCATTTATTTATTTAAATGACCAGAGAATTGCTTTGTTCAATCATTAGACTTGCTTCCACTCAAAAATTAAGCTAGAGCAGTTACTAGACAAAATCTAGCAACATGCAAATTTGACACATACCATTTGTTTTGAACTGGTTTTGTATTCCCCTTATTCCTTTGCTGGTAGCCAGAGTCCCAGAAGATGATGCTTATCAGAAGCATTGCTTTAGATGTCAAGATCTTACAGGAAAATGAAGTTTAGAATTTGTTTTAGAAGAGCGATAATAAAAAAATGCAGAGACCAAAGCAAAAGGCTTTGTGTGTGGATTTTTTGTTTCATTTTATAGTTGTCCTACTACTTTAAACTGATCTTTGCCACTGCAATAATTCATTAGCTGGTTTCCTTTGGTAGTGTCCTTAATCCATAAGCCCTAGAGCTCTGTGGCACTATTTGGTTTCAGAAAGCTTTGTTGCCTGGCTGCAGATTTCTTAACTTGCTCCACTAAATCTCCTGGCCCAGTAATGAGTGTTTTCTACAGAAATATTTTTTGCCACATGAACTAGAGGATGTGTTTTTAATAGAATTTGAGAGTTATGACAGTCATGTTCCATACTTTGCATTTCCATACAAACATAAAATGTAACCACACGGCTGCTTGGAAATAGGTTTGAAAATAAATATGGCAAAACTGAGAAAAGTTTTCTTAAACAAATATAAGAGATGTTTATCTGAAGCATCATGGTAAAATGCTTTCATGGTGAAGAGTTTTAAGTGGTTTGACTATGCAAGGACTTATAACTCTGAGGAAGAATGTCTTCACTGTGATTTTATTTGATTCGGTTCATGGGCACCTCAAGGAACTGTAATTGTGTCAGTGACCTGCTCCAGCTGAAAACACTGTAGCACAGTAAGATTGATTAACTGCTAGTTGAAAAACACCCTAGTTTTCTGTTATTCTCTTGCTGCAGTCTTAAATATTTTATGACAACACAGACAAGTTTGTGTGACGAATGTATGTTAAGATATTTCTGACATTGAATGCCAGAGCAAAAATCATAAATAACTCTCCCTTCATTTTCTTTAACTTACAGATGTGTGAGTCTCTGTCATAATTACACGTGCCAGTCAGAGATTTAAATGCATTACACTTTATGCACTTGAGTTATGAAGTGAACATTAGTCTTTGAGGAGGTGGGCCAAACCTGACACTTCCTCGTGTAGCACAGATACAGTTCGATTTATGCAGTCCTCCCTTCTTTCCAAATGGTTATTGATCACATAAATAAGTAGGTAATTTTTCTCTTTCAGAACTTTGCAGAAAACACTATGAATGAGCTCCTTGGCTGGTATGGTTATGATAAGGTTGAACTGAAAGATGGAGAAGATATTGAATTCAGGAACTACTCGGCAGATGGGGAAAGCCGCCAGCACATTTCTGTTCTCAAAGGTAATGAGACTTAATGTTTCTGTGCTCATGCAAAGAAGGATTAATATCTCAACCTGTCTGAATTGGCACGGACTGGGAAGCGTGTTCTGCTTGCTTTGTGGTTGGTTGAAATAGAAATATTGGAGAGTGCCTTCTGGTAGGAGGAAGCCAATAGGGTACAAGGAAAATCGCTTAACAAAATTGCTGTTAGTAGGCATTTACTAGTATATCTTCACAAATAGTGCATTTTGTGAGTCAGTTGAAAGTCATGTACCTGTGGTACCAGTAGACTGCTCACAACTGGAAAAAAGAGAGAGCATTGACTTAGCAGTGTGGGTTAAAGGAACCCTCTTGCTTTCAAAACTAAAGATTTTGGCCTATGGCTTTTTAAAATGCTGCAAGATATTGACCTGGAATATTCCCAATGTGTGTAGGAACCAACGTGAATGTTCACAAAAGGCTCCTCAGGAATATTTGTACTATACTGTCTCCCACAAGTGCTATAGAAGTTCTCCAGGGGTGGAATTTGTTTGGGACAGCGCAGGATCTTTGTGTACTGTAGTATGAGATGGTTCAAAATGTGAAGGATGGGATCTGGTCTGTTTGTTCAGCCGTTCAGTTCCTGCCTTCTGACTCCTCAGCCACAGCAGGTGGGTAGGGACTTGTCATCGACAGGAAGAGTAGCTAATTGCTGCATCTTGACTTATCCAACAAGAGTTTCTCAAAATGGAGGTAAAGAGAGGAAACTGCAGCAGCATTTACGCTCTCAGACTGCCACTTTTCACTGCGTTTGTGGTCAGCAGTGTTTGGGTTTTCCTTCTGGTGGCTGTCAGCAGAACTGGATTCAGTGAGTATTGCAGTGAGTACTGACATCAGAAACCAGTTCTGAAGGAGAGATGGCTAGAAAAGAGGTGGAAAAATTAGAGGTAAGGTGAAACAACTTAATTGTGTTAAAATTGAATGTTTGCATCTTGTTAGTTTTGTGGTGACATTGGTGATCAATATTTATTTTTCACTGAAAATGCAATGTCATTAAGCTGCCTTTCAAGAAACTTGTTCCTGTGTAGTAATGCAGTTTGTTTACTTATGTTTTAATAAATAGATCTTCTATTGAGTGATTTGTAGCTCCAGTCTATGCCTGATGAAATTTGTGACATACTTTTTTTATAGACACATGATACAAATCATATGTTTTATGTACCAAACAAAGATGTTGAATACCTGTGCCAGGTAGAAATTTTTAGTGTGTGCAGTCTATGGGAGAGAAAAAAGTACGTTTCTTTTTCTGAAAGAAAAAGGTTAGCCCCATAGCTAACTGAGGTGCATTAGAGAAATTCCTACAAATAAGAATCTTGAGATGATCTGGAATTAAAGAATTAGAATAATAACTGTCATAATTTCATGCACACTTTGCTGTAATTTCAAAATTTTATTTCTTTCTTTAAATCCTTTTCATTGCTACTACTCATATTATTGATAGAGAATTAGGAATTTTTTTATTTTTCAGTTTATGCTTCTTGTATTGGTGAAGCCACAGTACACTGAACGTGATCACCATGCGAACAGTAGAAGTAGAGGGCAGGAATACAGTGTCATTGATTACATCAGGTGTACTAAGGATATGCATGACAGAATAATCCCACCTTTTGAAAAAAAAAAAGTTTGAGTTTGATTTTAAAAAATGGAGCATTTCTGAAGAATACTGGAAAGCATCAGTTTTTAAAAGGGAAAATATCTGGGGGTTTTTGTGCACTCTTCTTGTATTAGGGTAAGTAATTTAATGAACAGATTGACAGTATGTAGGGGCATTTAAGAAATATAATTGTCATACTGTACAGTGTGTTCTTTGTGTTTTACAGAAAATTCTTTGCCAAAACCAAAATTACCGGAGGATAGTGTTATTTCACCGTACAATATAAACCCGAGCTACCCAGGGCTTGCCACAGGAAATGGACTTTCAGACTCACCAGCAGGGTCAAAGGATCACGGGAATGTACCTATTATTGTCCCATTAATTCCACCACCTTTCATAAAGCCACCAGCAGGTAAATCCTAATGAACATTTTAAAATGGTTACTGTCGTTAACACGTGTCTTGAGATTGCTAGATCATGATGTCTTTGTAAAAGGGCTGATTTCAAAACCTTTTAAAAAGAGTCACACGGGGAACTTTAAAACAAAGCGTGTGTTTTGCCAATTACTAGACCTAGTGCAGAGGACGCAGCCAGCAGAAAAACAGTCCAGTAACGAGATTCTATTGTACGTAGAAAAGTCAGTATATGGGGGATCGCTGGGGGTACAAACAAGTCAAACAGATCACACATAATAGATATCAACCCCAGGAATGACACAGCACGACCAAGAATAGGTGGAATAAACAAAGACACAAAGTATCCCATAGAAAAAAAGGGAGACAACCAAGTCAATAGGCTGATCATATAGGATAGAAGTAGCCCCATATTGTCTCCCCACGAAGCCCGCGTTTGCAAATGCCAGACCTGACTGGAGCCCAGTTGCAGGGAGAGTCAGGAGGTCCTTCCCCAACAGAGAAACTCTGCAAAGTGCATCCACCTCACAGACAGACATTCCACCCTTCCTGCAAGTGGTCCCAGCTTTTATGCCCAGAGCAGGACACCTGGCACTCATTTACCCAATGTGGGGCACCTGGGGCTTGTTTACCCAAGGGCTTTCCTTACAAGGCCGGCCGCACCTCGGAAGAAAGCCATCCCCTCCTCTTAAAGGACCATGGGGCCCACCCATATGTCAACCTTAATTCAGGGCTTGGGGTTCAGACCCCAGCGCTTCAGCGGCAGAGTAATTTTATTTGTTAATATTCTTGAAAAACTTCTGCAAATGCAATGACAACAGGCTTGTGTTGCTTGTGACACTCTGTGTGCTGGATTGTACTCTCAGCACTTAAACAACATCTACTTTTAAAAAAAAAAAGATTTTGTTTTGATAAAGAAAGCCTTTAAATAAATTTGTGGAAGTTGATTAAATTAAAAATAGACTCCACAAAGGAAACAGCGAAAGAGACAAAGCCATCAAATCAATATCATGTCTTTATATCAGGTTAACAAGCTCATCCTGGGAAAACTGTGTCTTGATTCTCGTTGAAATCCCTGACCGTTGTCTCTTGAGGGTTTAATATGATCTTGACTCTACCCAGGAGACTGTGCTGAGATGTTTTACATTTTCATTAGATTTTTATCAGGAGTGATTTTATAACATGCCATTCCTCAAGAGTTTGCGTGAAAAATGATTTATTCCACACTGCATGCTGCTTACCATAATCTGTGAAAGTAACTTTTACGGCTGCACCAGGGTGATTAATTGCTATGTTATTGTTTACTGCTGTAGATAATCGGTGAATTCAGATAGCAGCAGGTTCAGTCCTGCTTCTGCGGACATCCCTTGGTGTCATTCTGAGTGCTCACGGGTGACCAAGGCACTGAGCAGTACAGGGGGACCTGCAAGATCGACCCAAGAGTGGTAGCTCTCCCCATGCAGGGAGGCAGCTTGGCCAAAGAGGCCTCACTGGGTGTGAGGATGCTTCTACAGAGGCGGAACAGCTTGTAGGATCAGGTTCCAGGTGTTAGATGGTCACCTCTGCCCTTTGTTGCATTGACTAAAGGTAACTCTTAAATACCGATCAGTCCAAGAAAGTGTTTGCCTGTTGACAGTCACGTGAGAGACTACAGTTGCCCCTCCCAAATTATTTTTATGGCATTGAGTTTTATCTCTAAAGAAGTATACTAATATGCTCTGAACAATTTTCAAATGTTACTCCATATGCATTCCCTGCCAAAGACTTTTCATTTATTTTATATGATACTTGCTAATTACCAAAGCTATTTGGGCCCATTCCTGCAGCCTTTACACAGCTAGAGATCTGGGGCCATATGGGCTTGATCCTCAGCTGTCGCTGATTTGGCCCTAAAGCTTTAATCAAGGGCTTGTGCCATCCCAGGCTATTTTCTCCTCCAGTCTGAGTCATGAATGAACCCAGAACGCTGCATTTGTGGTACATGAACACAAGGCTATAACATGCATTGTGCAAACTGCCACAGTTGCTGGATTTTTATGACATCAAACAAGCAGGAGGAGATGGAACTATGAAGTAGAAAAACAAATTAGTACAACAGTAGTTAAGTGGACACAGGGGAACCTTGTCCAAGTCAACTGCCTTCTGTTCTTTGCCTGGCCACCTACCACATGTGATTCCCATGTTCAAATGTACTGCTAAGGATAATGTGAAGGGAAGGCTTTTCATAAGTATTTTTCAACTTCAGGTTTTTAATTCATTAATTCATAATGAATATTGTTATTTTACTTGCATAGGGAATATGAACACATAATCTTTGTCTCCTCTTACTTTATCCCGTGATCCGTAATAAGCACTAGACTACCATGACTTCTGAGCAGATGAGCATATTTATCTCACCTTTGTTTCAGAGAGCAAAGTTTAGGAGAACTGGAGGGGGAGAGAGGGGAGAACCAGGACCTTTCTGGGGTTTGCAATAAGCATCAGTAGTAATTGTTTTGTTTTATCTTAGGGTGTAGGTGCCCTAGTTATGATCACCCCAAAGAGCCTGGCAAGAAACAACTAGTGAATACAAGTAGAAAAGGGAGTACAAAGGAGCCAGGAGGGCCAGCGTGTGAGGCAGTGGTTTTTACACCACTTTGTGGGCACTGTATCAAAGCAGAAAATTTCAGAGTGATACAAAGCCAGACGAGTAACTCTGGGTATGTTTTCTAGGAGCCCCTCACAAGCACAGGGGATGACTTTGGAAACAGCACAAAGATGTTTCTTTGAGTTGAGCAGGTTCATTAATTGCCAAAGTTGAAAGTCAACATTTTCAACATGGAGAGGAGGCAGGCTATATGACTGACCTGCCACAAGAACAGAAGCAGTTTACATTTGGTTGCATTAATAAATGAAGAATGGGGATGGAAGGGAGAGGCAGCAAGAGACCAAGAGAAAGCTTTAGTGTTCGAATACCGGGCAGAGAAAGGGATCTTTGCAGCACATTTTGAATGGACATGCGTAGGACTGGGTTACATTACAGGTCAGAGAGAAAACCAGGTGGTTGATGCCCTGCAGTGACTGAGATGTGAGATGCTGAGAATCGAGATGAGTCCAGGCTTTGTGGATGGATGGGAAGAGCTTTAAGGTATTGGAGAGGAGAAAAATCTACAAGATTTAAATATAGCTCAAAAGAGAGTGTCCACAGATGAAAATGATATCTAAATCATGAACCTGAAGGACAGGAAAGATGATGGTGCGGTCCACCATTATTGAGCAAATAATATGGAGGGAGCACTTGGGGAGAAATTAAGACTTTAATTCTTGCCGTATTGATCTTGAACTGAAGGGTCAGCACCAGTAAAGAAGTGTCAGAGAGGCAGGCTGAGGTATTCATTTGGAGAGGAGAGCAATGGTCTGGAGAGGATAAGGGGATCCAAGAAACAGTCACAATGAATTATTACTTGAATAATTTTTGCAGATAAGATTCTGTTCAGGTAAGAGGGAGAAGAGAGAGCAGAGCATGAGGGATGCTCACAGAAGCCCGAAGGGAGAAATAGGAAGGATACTTGGTAAGGTGCACTTATGTAGCAACTGCAGAGCCAGAAAAAATGCTGGGGGAAGAGAGAGTCAGGAAGCCAAGAGAAAGAGGATTTCCAGGGAGACAGGTATGATTCTTTGTGTCAGAAACAGCTACCAACTCGAGAAGGAGGAGGAAGGAGTACTGATCCTGAACTATGTCTAGGAAGCAGTCATCGAAGATTTCAGCAGATTAGGTCTTCCTTGAGCATGCTGGAAAACTTTGAACAGTGTCCTGTCTGCATTCATACTTTGAATGAACAGGCTAAAACCTTGAACGGTTAACAAAATTACTTTTTTCCCTCATGCTTATTTTACAGTAAAGTTGTTTTTCTTTGGAGAACCAAATAATTTTGTGCAGCCTGACTAAAATTTTATCTCCAAGCTGTTCAGCTCTGTGTTTTAGCCAAATGAAATATTAGGTAAAAATTTGCTTATACAATCCTGGAAAACACTAGACTGCTACCTGGCCAAATATAAACAGCGCCGATAAAGGCACTTTCTCCTTGCTGTACCCCAGTGTTACACCTGAAAAAGGCTGACTTAAATGCGTGGGCCCTATGTGGTGCACTGACCATCTACAGACACATGATACGGCACATCAGTGGAGGATACTAAATCTAGTCATGGGAAGCCTTCATGAGAAGGATGCCAGTTACTCAGACATGGAGACTATTTGTGAGAGCACTCTGCTGACCTGTACCACCAGGTAGATAGACCCTGTGCAGGCAGTGCCCAAATCAAAAGGGGGTTTTCTCAGTCAACATCAACCATCCAGCCTGCATTTGAAAGCAAATATGAAGTCAGAGCAGCCTTCAGAGAGTTGGTGGAGTAGTCTCCTTGCATCTGGTAACCATCCTTCTTGCCCAGCAGGCAGGTCACTATGTTTAGTGTTGGCAGCAGATTCTGAGTGATCTTCAAGGGATAGTATTGAGTACAACCCATTGCGACAAACTGATACTAAGACTAGTTCTGCTTGCTGTTAGAAGATCCTTATTTTCTACAAAGCTATGTAAAGAAAGTATATTTTTCAATTAAAAAATTACATAGAAATAGCAAGGAACAAAAAGGCATTGGCCAAGAATGATCTAGACATAGAAGTTCCACCACAGTTGTGCAGGGTGTATGGCCATAGTATGCAGCATGTAAACATCCTAACTATTATTCTGCAGCCCTTAGTGATAGAGTAAATCTGAGAGGGCACGTAGGGTGACTCTGCCCCTTCGCTCAGACAAGTTTGGACGATGGTTGTTGCATAGGATGAAGGAAGGCTAAAATCAAGACTAGTCAAGGAAGAATGCAAAAAATTCTTTGAATGCAGGCGAGAACATGCTGCCTCCCTCCCCCAGCACCTGCTGGAGGCTACGGTATCTCAGTTTCCCCATTTTATTAAGAGTGCTCTTTGGTTTACTTTCTTTTGTGAGCACCATGGCAGTGCCTTGATAGAGGAGGTACAACTGCTGTTTGGTCTTGCCTTTGGGCACGAGTGTCAGCAAAACCCTTCCCTTTCCTGCCTCCTCTGGTGTACAAGTGATGCACAGAGTACATTGGCTGTTCTAAGCACCCCAAACAAGAACCTCCTACCTGCTCTGCTGTGCTGCCAGGGGAGATCCTTGTCAAGGGATGCAGTGGAAGAAGAGGCAGAGTATGATACTGTGCAGTTGACTGAGCTTTCTACAGGGGGGAAAAAAGTGCAAGGGACAAAAACCTCCTAGGGTTTTCATAAGATAACAAGCGTGTTTAAGAAAGGACAGGGGATTTCAGTCTTCTAACTCACAGATGAGTGCCTCTACAAAACGTTCAGTTCGTTGGTTTCCAAATGATAATGATTGGGGTTGTACCAAAAGTTATCAGGAACTAGTGAAAATGAAGGAGGAATGGGCTGGAGGAACTGTATCTGATGAGGGAAAATGCCTTTAAGGAGGAGCAGAAGCATTTCCAGTACTGAGTACCTTGTAAGGTAGGCCTGTGACCTAAGTTGGTAAGGAGATGTCACATTCAAATACTGAACTGATTAATTAGATATTTTATAGAGAGAACAAGTGTTTTTCTGTCTTATAGCTTAACATAACTTTAGAATTAAAGTGTACAGAATTTTTTGTATATATAAGTGCACACGAGTAACTTGGTGTGTCAGCAGGGCTGATGCACTGCAACACCTAGAATTAAGCAGAGTCGCTGCCCTACGAACACTCTGGAACTGCCCGCTGTAATCTTGCTTAATATTTAAATTGTATTGGAGGAATCTGGAAGCAGAAAAGGTGTAGTTAGCAGGGCAGGACAAATGATTTCCAAGATCATCTGTCTAAATTCATGGAGGAATTGATTCTACGACTGCATTACCAAGAAGTCTGATTTCAGGTGGAACCCAGTGACAATTTTCCTTAAGTAGAGACCATGTTATCAGATCTAATTAAGCCTATGGATTGAGGAGACTTTCATTTTACTATTCTCTGGATCCTGCTTCAGTATTTCCTACATCTTAATCGAGTTGCTAAACAGCATTACAATTTCTCTAAGTGCAGGTTTACCTCTCTAATAGAAAACCACCACAACAAATCCTATAGTCACTACACTTCAAATTCTTTCTCTTGTTTTGAGTTTGAAACATTATCTAATTTATGCTGATCGTAGGGTTATTAGTGCGTGTGTTTTAAAATGCCAGCAGTTGCCAGGATGCCTGCCCTGTCTAGCCCGCTATTGATGTCTTTTGCTCTCTGTGGAGGGCCAAGTGTTTCATTTGTGCTAAAAAGAAAATCACAAAGTCCACGTATGCACTTTAATAGCATATATTAAAAATACACAGGGAGTTCCCCTCCTATTAGCTGAAATTGGTGCCTTTTTTTGCATGCATGTTTAAAACCTACCTGAATGCCAACTTTTGTTTGTGTTTTGCATTCAGTCCTTACTGAACTATGCATGAGGATGTGACTCAACTCATGCACAGAAAACGTAGGCAAGCCATGATTCCTCAAAATGATTTTTTAAAAGGAGCTGGGACGCTTGGCTTAATTGGCAGAGTAGTGAACTCCAAGAGACTGGTCCTTAAAAGGAAATGCATTGTAGAGCCCCTGAGGTATTTCCATAGCGATGGTTGCAGCCAGCTTTCTATTGTCAGCCCTATCTTTTTAATCTTCTACTTTTTCCAAGGTACTTTCTGTACCTTAAGTTTGTCACACACCCCATCTATTTAGAGGATCAGTACTTAAGTGTTTTCACAAGGGGGTCTGCAGCAGTGTCTCAGGAGTTTTGTTTGTTCATATTTTTAGTTTGTGGTTAATCAGATCAAGCATCTCAGATATAAGAAAAATGGCTGAAACAGTTCTTCTGCTTCGCTTGGAATCATCAACCTCAGGAACTGCTTTGGGGTGAAAAATCCAAACACATGCTACTCGATTTTCTTCAGTGGCAAGCTGAAGTTTCAGGAGCGGCCGATGGGTAACTCAGAATTAACCATTCTGAAATCCTGGCAGGTCCCAGTGGAAACAGTGAGCCCTTATTGTTAATGCTGCAGATGCTAGAGTCAAGTTAAGATCTAATTTCTTTAAAAAGGAAGTTTTTCAGCTTTTCATTAGAAAGTAGTAGTGAAAGCAGCTAAAATATTTACAGATGTATGCCAGTGGCTTGAGCACAGTTCCCAGCACGAGGTAGAAGGGCTATTCTAGCTCCTCCAGAAAACTCTGGGATCCAAACTGCCTGTGTGAGGTGGTGTGATGCAGCAAAGAGAAAATAAAGGAGAAAAGGAGAAAGCAGTAGTAGTGGGGAGACACATCTGCTGATAGCTGTGGGGGAAGGAAACTCACATGCCAGAAGAGATGGGTGGTGGGGAGACACCAAGGAGGGATGAGGTGCCAAAATATTTTCTGTATCAGATCATAGATACAACCACAGCCAAGGTACAGGTTTCACACAGGCTCACGCAGTCCAGGGAATGTACCCTTTGAGATCTCAATCCCAAGCCCTGTGCCCTCATGGTCTTCCTTCTTCACAACAGGACTTCTTCAGTACTGCAGTTAGGCACCTTCAGGAGTGGTATTTTCTTCTTGCCAGAAGAGTTGAGTATCTCCTCCTGAATTTCTTGCAAGGAAATCTGGAAGGAAAGGTTTTGGAGTACTTGTCCAGGGGTCATCATCTGCAGGATTAGAGCTGTAGCTGCAGTTGGTTTCACCCAAATTCTTGAAACTGGGGTTAAAGTTGAAAATGTGTATTAATTAGTTCAAAACAGTATTAGTAGAATTGCAGCCTAAAAATTAGTAAACTGCTCAGGGTTTAACTCCAGAATTGTAGGGATTTTTAGATCATCCTGCTAAACACTGTAGGCCATGCTGGTTTGCTTAGATAAAGGGACAGAGCTGTACATGATGGATTTACTCCCTTGTATTTGTTGCCTTCCTTTTCTTCCCCCCACCTCTCCAAATTCATGGAATAACGGAATATTCAGAGTTGGAAGGGACCTCCAGAGATCATCTAGTCCAACTCCCCTGCTTAAAAGCAGAATCCCCTAGAGCACATCACTCAGAACTACATCCAGGCGAGTCTTGAAAATCTCCAGAGAAGGAGACTCCACAACCTCTCTGGGCAGCCTGTGCCAGTGCTCTGGCACCCTCACTGAAAAAAAGTTCTTCCTCATATTTAAATGGAACCTCCTTTGTTCCAGCTTGTGTCCATTACCCCTAGTCCTGTCACTGGGAACCACTGAAAAGAGTCTGGCTCCATTCTCCCTCAACCCACCCTCTAGGTATTTGTAAACATTAATTAAACAACCCCTCAGCTTTCTCTTCCCCAAGCTAAAGAGTCCCAGATCTCTCAGCCTTTCCTCATAGGGGAGATGCTCCAATCCCCCAGTCATCCTTGTTGCCCTCTGCTGGACTCTCTCCAGTAGGTCCCTGTCTCTCTTTAACTGGGGAGCCCAGAACTGGATGCAGGATTCCAGTTGCGGCCTCATCAGGGCAGAGTAGAGGGAGAGAATGACCTCCCTCGACCTACTGGCCACACACTTCCCTCTGCAGCCCAGGGTGGCATTGGCCTTCTTGGTGGCAAGGGCACATTGCCGGCTCATGGATAATTTGCTGTCTACCAGGACTCCCAGATCCTTCTCTTCAGAACTGCTTTCCAGGAGGTCCCTCCCTAACCTATACTGGTGCCTGACATTCTTCTTCCCCAGGTACAGCACCCTACACTTACCCTTATTGAACCTCATGAGGTTCTTCTCTGCCCAGCTCTCCAGACTGTCCAGGTCCCACTGGATGGCAGCACAGCCCTCTGGCGTGTCAGCCACCCCTCCCAACTTGGTATCATCAGCGAACTTGCTAAGGATACACTCTGTCCCCTTGTCCAGGTCATTGGTGAATATGTTGAACAAGACTGGGCCGAGTACTGATCCCTGGGGGACACCACTGGTTACAGGCCTCCAATTATGGTTCCGTATAAGATTGATTAGTCTAAACTGCTGCTCGTTGGGTTTAAGAGGAACAGTTTCCTTCAGCTCCTTCACACTGGTTTGAAAGGAAAAAAAAAACCAAACATTCTGCTTAATTAAGACCTAAAGAGGCGGTGCAAACTTTTGATGATTAATTGAAGCATGCTTTAGACTGATGCATATTTAGTTATTATAATGTGATAATTTTATCTTGTTATACAAACTGCTCCCTTTGGGAACATGTTTTAACACTGCAAACACTCCGTGTTTATTGCATTGTTCATTATGAAAAATACACAGGCTAAAAACCACAAGGAGATGTATCTGAATAGTATCTCTGCGGCGGGTGCAGGGAGTACTTCTTCCACCTGTAATGACACAACCCAGGGGCAGAAAAACACAGAACTGGAACTCCCACAATAGCTCTCCCTATGAAGAGTTGAGGACTCAGAACAGCAGAGGCTGGAAGTTCAGATCTTGTACTGTATCTGGAAGGAATATGTCTTTCTATTACCTGGTGTAATTATGGAAGACAGTGGTATGGATGTTCTGCCAAAAACTATCCTGTTAGTATTCAGTTGTCTTTGTGCCAGCTCCTCTTTGTCTCACCTGTGTGAGTACCCATGCTGCCTGTTGTAAGCATGACAGATCCAAGAACATGCTAAACACATTGCAAGAACAGGTCATAAAGTCACAAGCTCAGATGGAGAAAAAAATACAGTTGTTAAAAAACATTTTCTTTCACTTCAAAATGATCTTTATCAGGACTTGCAAATGTTATTTTTGTACTTTACAAGCGTGTCAGCCTAGCTATGCGAGTCCTGTAAGTGGTGAATGATCTTCATCAGAAGAGCTGCTCCAGCGAGAGCTCACATGATGGACGTAGGCATGCTGTCAGGATGAGCTCGTGTTACTCAAGCGGATATGCTAAGCTAGACTGCCAGCAAAAGTTTGTCTGTGAGCAAAGGAGAACACTGTCGATGTAGTATACTGATGTAATTATTGTGGAGAAGCTTTTTTAGTGCAGACTTAATCAGAAAAAGATTAGAATAAAGATTGAAGACAGATAAGCAGTCTCAAACTACTGGAATTGAAATGCCTTGCCTTTTTGCTTTCTTGTTGCAGTAGATTCTTCTTGACGAGTACTCTGGGGATGGGGATTTGATACATTTTCCTGAAAGAAGGACAAGAGTCTAGTAAAGTGATTTTTGAAGAGTTTGGCCTGATGAAACAAAGGTCTGTGGAAAAGTCAGAGGAATCTTATCTTGAATGGAAGATTTGAATTACTGATTTCAGAATATTCCAGTTTATGTTTAGCAAAAGGCAATGATGTCTTTTGGCTAAAGCCTTTGGCTTTCCTTGTTTCATACAATTTTCTTCTTTTTTGTTTTTAAGTTATTGCTTCCCACTGCTGTAGATTATAATGGTAAAAATATGTGGACTATTACTTTTCTGTTAATGTTGCAGTCCTCTTTTTCAGTCACTAAGTTTAAAACACTGTAATGAAATATCCCTATAAGTTATTTTTAACAGCTTCTGCTCAGATCTCTACTGCAACCAGTGTCAAGAAGGAAAGCATATGATCAGGTTTGGCCCTTTACCATTGTCCCCAGCTGTCATCCACACCCATAAGCCAAAGGGCATGGCTCTGGTCCTTTTCCCCGCTGTTCTTAGCTTCACTTGAAGCTAAAAGAAAGGGATTGGTTTTAGAGCAAGTCTTCTACTAGGCTGCACAGCGCTTTCATTGATGGTCCATAGGGAATTAGTCACATGATACTGGATGGTTTTTTTCACCTGATGAATTGCATTACAAGAAGTTAGAGTTGCATCAAAAATTTCATTGGATAAACCTACACCTGAACGAGCAAAGATGACTTAAAAGTGACAGTGTACTGTTCCAGGAAGTGCATGCTCTGAAGTACTGTTGTTTCCTGGCTGCTTTATGTGGCTGTACTCAGCTAATCCTTTTGTAGCCATGTTCCTCAGGCTTTTAAATAGAAGAGACATCTACTTTTATTATTACTATTGTTACTATTACTATTAAAAGGACTATATTGTATATGACCATTCTTTGATGACTGGGGGAGAAGGGAGTAGAAGAGAAATAATTCAAGTTCTCTGTATTTCGGCAGATTCTTTCTCTCCCTTTCTCCCTTTCTTCTTTCAAAATGATGAACATTTTGATTAATATTGATGATGCCTTCTGGATATCATGTGTATCTTCATGGAGGTGCAGAGAGCAGCTGGAAGTAGTTTTTGGACCGTTCTCTGCTGTTTTATTGACTATCAGATCCATGGACCACAAGTGAAGCAATGCTACTTCAAAGGATTTCCTGTGAGGTGCTGGTGAAGTTCCGGTCAGGGCATGGGAAGACAACAATTTGACAGAGTAGGTGCCTCTCCCTCTCCTCTCCTCTTCTTGCCAGGGACTTAGAGGAAGTCTTTGGCAGAAGGAGGTGGATTGAGCCTTACTGTCCTGCATAACCTCCTGCAGAGATGTGTGTTATGTGGCTTTTCCATGTAAATAGTTGTTGCTGCTTCTGGGATGCTGTGTAATTGTAAATGGACAATTGTGTAGTCTTTCACCCATGGGAGACAGTTCATGGGTGTCAGTGAACAGGGAGTTGCATGGTGGTGCTTCCCCTGTGAACTGACTCATGAAAGCCCCTGAGAATTACAGTGGTGGAGCTCTGTGCTTCTCCTTAAAAACTCTGCCCCAGACAAGCTAACCTGCTTCAAAAACAGGTACTCCAGCACCTACTTTGCCAGTGAACTCTCTTTCAGCTCTGTAATTTTCTTTTTTCATTTATGACAGTTACTCTCACCAGAAATGAAGGCTGTTATAAAGGTATTACTGGTAGATCTTCTATTTCCAGAGATAAAATGACTTCTTAGCAGCAGAAGAATATATGTTGCTGTCATCTGAAACAAGAGGCTGCC
The DNA here is from genome assembly GCA_028020825.1 of Podargus strigoides. Lineage (NCBI taxonomy): Eukaryota > Metazoa > Chordata > Aves > Caprimulgiformes > Podargidae > Podargus > Podargus strigoides. The sequence goes on from CM051619.1 coordinate 48,089,759, forward strand.
TTCTGTTTCCTTTGGTTCACAGGATCTTCTCTTGTCCTGATACACTCAAAGGGACAAGTTCAGTCTGTAAGGAATTTACATTATTACGGTGCAAAAGTAGCTGGATCAGGACACCTTTGTAAAAGCTGAATACTTCAAATGGCACAGGATAAAAAATGGTGGGAAGAGCTCTTGGGCTGTACTGGAGTAGTTATCCTGGCCAAGACTGGTCTGGAGAGAAAGCTGTGACAGCACATGGTGCTCCTCTGCGTCTGCCTGAGATTACAACCGGCTCAAGGGCAGGCTTCTGGACCCTATAGATGGCTAGTGATAATTTTGGCCAAATGGTTTTTATTTCCCTTGATGTTCAGTGTATGAAAGCATTTATAATATTGGCAAATCCCACTCTAAAGGGTAAGTGGTAAAATACATTAAATGCAAATCTGTGTTATAACTTAGCCTTAAATTTAGGTTAAAAGGTAGACAGTCTGATTAAAACTAAAAGGTCATTATTTTACATTGTACAATTTTATTTGTAGCTATAAATTATAACACAATTTGTGGAAGGAGAAAAGTTATTAAACTGGCAATATTTATTCCGTTAAGGTGAATAAAATGCAGCACGTAGTTCTGAGTTATGATAGCTGGGGAATGGAGCCAAATCACTCTGCTAAAAATTAGTTTGCCAATAATTTTACAGAACGATGACAGCGTAGCTTCAAAAACAAATCCTTTATAGGGAAATGGGATGGCTGCATGACAGACTCTCTGGGCTACGAATTCTCCACAGCTCATGGACCAGGAACTGCTTTAACAATTAGTCTTTGGGGATTTTTTTTTTGTTTCCAGAAGCTAGACAATGGCTGCTGTCTGTAACTGAAAGGTCATGCTGTATCATAGACTGGACATAAGAATTAAAGAATTCTTATTGTCTTGATCTGTTTATGAGGTATAACTATTCACTGCCCCCATCTGTGAAGCTGGGATGGGAAAGATGACCACGCAAGGATATTGCTGGCACTTTAGTAATAAGCCCTGTTTTTTCTTTACATGGCAGAAGGCACACATGGCACGTTCATAATGCATGCTAGAGAAGAGCTCGAAAGAGACTCAGGAACTCTGTGTGAATTGAAATTTGACTGATGAGCTTAAAGACTGGAAAGTAACCTGGCAGACTTTACCGCAGTGCTGCATCTTCCTTCTTGCTCCAGTCTGTGTTTCTGCGACTGCTGTATTCACACGAAAGCTCGTTATTTTGAAACAGCACTCAGAAGGGGCATTTCATGTCCCTTCTTTCCTGAAGAGAGCTCTTGTTAGAAACCTGCCTTGGTGCAGTACCTTTTGGGTGTGTTTTATCACCAGCTTGCTGAGCAGAACATCTCAGGGGCTCACTACAACAGACTGAGTAACAAGAACAAAGCAGCAATACTCATTAAGCCTCTAGTCTTGGTTACTCATTTAATGAAGAGCTGTGCACTCTTAAACATGCTGCAAAGTTCTCGAGATTTCCAGAACTTTTCAGCAATGTACCATTTTTTAAGCTAATAATCTTTTCCAGCCATCTTAGAAGCTTTGCCAATCTACTGAGCCTGGCTGGCACAGGTCACCGGCTGCCTGAGGACGAAGCTGGTGATCACAGGCATGCATGGTTCTGCTCTCAGACAGTGAGGATTTAGAAATAAGATGAGCCACTGCTGGTTGTATCTAAGAGTAAGCGTGCAGATATCTGAGGAAAGTGTTTGCATCTTGTGTAAACATTGTTCTTATATTTTTATTGTAGAAGATGATGTGTCAAATGTACAAATAATGTGTGCCTGGTGCCAGAAAGTTGGAATCAAGCGCTATTCCCTGAGTATGGGAAGTGAAGTGAAATGCTTCTGCAGCGAGAAGTGCTTTGCAGCTTGCCGAAGAGCATATTTCAAGAGAAACAAGGTAAGAGAAATAAGGAAAGATGTAACCTACATAGACATAGCTTTAATTAGGCCCAGCCTGGGTCTCATTTAACATCTAATAGAAGCTCCTTTCTTTTGTTTTCTCTGTTTACCTAGTCCCTCTGCTTTCCATCTGTATTGTCTGTTGGACTGTCAGCCCTTTACTAACCCTGTTTCTTTCAGTTTCCTTCAGCTCGATGCTTGGGTTTTGTGAGAGTCAGGGAATTTAAATACTAATAAGCAGTAACATAAGAGTCCGAATTTGGCCTTAGAGTCTCAGGATACTTGCTGCATATACACAACCAAGAGGAAGAATCATGAAAACAGAGGAGAGTTGCGTATGACAGTGTCATGAAGTCCTATGGCTTTGGGATCATGGCTAGTGGGTAAATGTTTTTAGGGCCTAAGTCGGGGTCCCATCACAATAGTAGACATCTTCCCACTGCTGCTAGTGAGCTCTAGTTTCATTCTTTTAAAATGTATCATTACTAATAAATTATTATTACTGTAAAATTCAAAGACTATACATATTTGGGGTTGGGGTAAGCAGTGTTAAAACATCTAGAGTAGTGTGAAAACCCTTCCTACTCAATTTAAATTTAACTCTGTCTAAAATTAGAATGCAGTCCTAATATTGAATGTCTACAAAAATTGCTGTAATCACTGAAGTACAGTGCCTGAAAATGCCCCCTAGGTTACTTCAGCAGCTGTTTCTGCAGCAGAATGTGCGATATGTCATTTAAAGGAAAATAACGATGGAACGCTCCTTCAGTTGTGGAAAAAATAACTGTGTCCTTTTGGTGCTTAATAGTGTGAGTCTTTAGGTAGCATTTATTGTCTTAGAAATATTTATTATTCATAAAACCCTTTACATTTTGGTTTTCTAAATGATGCCATTTTCCCTCATGCTGCAGAACATTAAAAGCCTGTCAAGTTCAAACTGAATTCAGGTCTCTAAATCTGGTCTTTTACATCTGTGGTAATAACAAATAAGTACATACGGATCCTACACTCAAGTTGCAATGTTATAGCAAATTACCCTCCTTTATAAATTTGGGTCACCTCATCCTGCCAAAAAAAAAAAAAAAAAAAGAAAAAGAAAGAAAAAAGAAAAAAATGCCTGGAGAATTAGGTTGCCAAAATCAATAGTGTGGAATTTTAGCGGCAGTCTTGGAGAATCAAGCTCATTGTGTCTACTGGAGCAGACAGGCAAAGTCATTTGAGTCTTCTGCGAGTTATGATGTTTACATCCTTTTTACGTAGAAAAAGTGTAGAGGAGGGAAACAGATGCTCCTTAGATGCTCCTCATTTGAAAACAAGTTCTCATGGACATGTGTGTATGTGCACATGTTTATGCACATGCAGTTCCATGTGCCTTGCAATGTGCAAGACACTCTGGGGTGACAGGATCCAGATCACTGTCAGCTGATGTTCCCGTGACTCTCAGTCACAAATGTACATAGATAAGATAGTTCACAGTGATGGAGGCATTGTCAGTGATCCTAGTTACGTGGTCCTGTGTGTCCAGCAACTCTGATTTGGGAAACACTGGGAAGGCAGATGAAAAAACATGTGGTTCATGGTGGGTTCTCCTTCATCTACAGCTTAGATCCTGAGATAGGAGGTTTAGATCCCTTACTAAATGAAAATAAATACATGTTAACATAATGCATAGGAGTACTTCAACCTTCTACTAACCCATGAGTAGTGGGATTCAGTAACAGTTTATGGCCATGAATTTAATCAGTCAGGCAACGTGTGCAAAAGTTCCCTTTTACCTGTCTTACAGTTTATTGCCTGTCTGCTTTGTTGGAGGCCTCCTTGTTCTTGTATTCTGAGAAAGGATGAATTAGAGCATCTCGTTCCCTCTGGTTCCCTTTCCTATACCTCTGTTAACTTCTTGAAGCTAAAAGATGCTGAATATTTCCATCCAGAAAGCTCTCTGTATTTGATATTTTGCATATATCTAAATAACAGTAGATTTTCCTAATCCTTTTGTATACCATTTTATTGCAATGAAATGTCCTGTTCTTCACTAAAGAGGTTGCAAATTAACAAAATGTCATATGGGAGGACTTGGCAAAACATGACAAGCTAACATACAATTGATAACGTGTTGGTCGCTACATTGGCTCCGCTTCAAAGCTAAGCCAGTGAGTCAGATATTCTTCTTTTCACCTGTGGAATCTGGAATTGCACAGGATCTGACCCAGCAGGGGAGATCTGGAGCTGCCCCTTGAGTGTGCATTTATGGCATTAGATGGTCTGAGTACAGAATATACAGGAAAAGCTGCGATTAAATTAAGACTGGTACAGTAGAATTCAGCAGACCCTCATACTTCTTATTTTTCACTTCACCTGATAGTAACAGAGTGGAGTCTTGAGAAACAAGATCAGAACAAAAGACTGCAATAGTTTCAGATTTAAGTGCTAACCTTTAATATGTTACTGCTAGTCCAACAACATACTTGTCTTCTTCATGAGTCTAATGCTTATTTATGTATTTGAGAAGTTATGCCATTCTACACTTTCTTGTTTTTCAAACAGAAGTAAAATAGTCACGTTTCATCTGCCCTACGTATGTTTTAAACAGCAGATCTCCGCAACAATATAGTGTTGTATTACGTTAAATATGTACAGCTGCTGCATTTCTGGGAGCTGATAGGACTTTGTGGTCACTTCATTTAAGGCTTGAATTTCCTGATGGATTGTGTTAAGCAGTCTTCCTTCCCTTCCTGAGAGAAGTGCTGTGATAAGCACTTGCTTAAAATGATAGGACTGTTCAAACAATAATAAGTCATCGCTAATGTTTCAAAACAGCACTAAGTGGTGCTGCAAACTATCTGTCCCTGAATGCCAATTGCTGTGTTCAGAATTAGGATTTTTATTGTCACCCCAATAACAAAATCCTCTCCCATACACAGGGCAAATGCACCCTGAAGCGATGCATGCCCACAAATTAATTCCCAGCTGGGAGAAGGTTTGGCATGAGACCACCTTGAAGTGCCCCCAGAGGGCAACGAAAGTGCTCCAAAAAGCCCCAGGTTAGGTTGGCACTGACTGCTCCCAGCCTCTAACTCCTTCCCAGCCCTCTCCACCAGTAGGTTTAGGAAGACTTTGCTGGTCTCAAGAGTGTTTGAACCCAAGAAGGAGATGCATGTCAGTCCCTCCTGCCTTTTGTCCCAGGGGAGTTGTGTCCATTTGTGCTCCAGAAGCTGTGCCCCTGCACCCTCTGCATCCTTTTGTAGCCAGGGTTGTCAGGGACCTTCACAGCTGGAGTGGGCAGTTTGTAAGAAAGAAGACTTTTGCACAATTTTAAGTTGCTTTTCTCATAAGAAACGCACATTTTGCCTCAGATGTCCTGTGGTCATGACCATTTAAAATTATCTCTATTAGCAATCATGCCTCACAAGAATGGAAATACATATATTTTGAAATTATAATGGATCTCCCCACAGAGTGTAGTTTTATATAAATTACTGGAAATAAATTAAGGAAAAATTGGGGGGTTTATCCCTTTGTGTTTGGACTATATCCCATTTAGAAAAAAGCCCTAAAAATACCACTGCCCCTCCAAATAAAAATAACCCAAATCTGAATTCCTGCTCCTGTTTAGTCTAGTATGCATAGTCAAATGCACATAATGAAATAGTGTATAAAGATAACCTGTTGTGCATAACAATACTAATTAAAACAAAGTGTTGCAGGAAAAGGGAGCTTTTCCTACTAATGTTTCTAACTGAAGGTTTAAGATTTGAAGCTGTTCTGGTGCTCCCTTCCTTAGAGATTTAATTTTATAGGCCAACTAATATAAAGTTAAGTACCGAAGAGGCACATAAGGGCAAAAAGCACTAGACCACCAAGTTTCAGAGTATTAAATTTAAAGGGAACGATTGGATTCATAATTGGATCCAGTGAGTTTGAAGCCTGAAAAGATTAATTTTGAAATTAATTTTATTGACTCAATGGGTCAGAAAACAGTTTTATTATGACCAAATAGACAAATCTAGAATGAGGACTGAATTCGTAGAGGTTATAGGCTCTGCTCACAGATATACTAAAGAATAATTTACTTGATTTGTCTAAGACATTGGAGACAAAGTGGCTGCAAGGTTGTCAGCCAGTATTTTATATTTGACCTTGTTCCTGTTTCACACTGCCTCCCAATCAGGAATAACGATGATAGATGTTTTTGTTTACAGTGCAGTCAAATTTCATTTATACTTATAAACAAAAAGGCATCAGTCAAAAAGTAACAGTAAACCGCTGTTTAACAACATCAAGAAGTAAACAGTAATGGCTCTTTTCTCCCTGTACAGGACAGTGATGGGCAGCCCCATGTGTGAATCGGTAGCACAGATGGGCAGTGGGTTTTATGCTCTTTTATCTCATCTGTGGAGCACGAATGAGTGTGAACAATCAAATGGGGCTGCAAGAAGTTGTACGCATTTATTTAGTCCTGAGTTCTGTTGCATTAGAGAATTTCTCACATTTTCAAATTATATTTAGAGACAATAAAGTGCACACAACATCAGTGCTCCTTAGTTTGCCTTAGTGCTCCTGCCTGAATAGTTTTTCGGTTAATTAATGTATATCACACTATGATTAATATGGATATGTATATAGAAACACATAATAAAAACTGGGAGTAAACAGAAGCTATAATTCCCCCAAATTATTACCAAGGGTTGTTGGAGAAAATTCTCTTGATTCAAGCTTAATTGGGCAGCTTAACGGTCCATAAGAAACATTTAACAATCTGCCTGTTAAGTCAATGAGTAACAGTAAAAAAAAAAAAGTTACTTTCTTCTGTTTCTTATGCACCTGCAGAATTTAATCTGTAAAATGATCATCATTCATGGAAATCTAGAAAATTGCTTAAAGCAACTTGATGCAAATAATGCCCTGGAAAAAAAAAAAAAAAAAAAAGCTTAGATGTTACATTTTCCTTTAGAGTCCTTTTCCATAATAAGTTTTGAAACACAAGGGAGTCTGAATAGAAAACCTATTTCTTCTGGAGATTTAACTTGCATTAATTAGGTGTTCAGAAAGGTCAGTGTAGAGCAGGTGTCCTACCTGATTTGCGTGAAATAGTCTGTGTTTGGTTCCGCAGAGCTGTAGAGAAGTGGGATTTGATAAATGGTTCACAAAGTTGCTTCTTCTGCTGTGGGTTTGTGTAGAATGTGCGCAAGTGTATTTGTGTGTGTATGTACAGATCTGCATGTGTGCATACACATATTTGCCACAGAAGCCAATTAATGAGGTTTCTTGCAAATGCTTGAAGGTGGAAGGGAAAAGATGACAAACATCTCTGTAGCTATGACTAATATGTTGAGATATAAATGAGTGCTGATGAGTGTGGATTAGATGAATGGACAGTGGGGTGGATTGAAAACTGGCTGAAAGAGCTCAGAGGGCTTGATTAGTGGCACAGAGTCTAGCTGGAGGTCTGTAACAAGCAGGATTCCCCAGGTGTCAGTTCTGGGTCCGGTCCTGTTCAATATATTCATTAATGACCTGGACAAAGGGACAGAGTGTACCCTCAGGAAGCTGGCTGGTGATGCAAAACTGGGAGGGGTGGCTGACACACCAAAGGGCTGTGCTGCCATTCAGAGAGACCTGGACAGGTTGGAGAGTTTGGCAGAGAGTGACCTTACAAAATTCAACAAGGGCAAGTGTAGGGTACTGCACCTGGGGAGGAATAATCCCATGTATCAGTACAGGTTAGGGGCTGACCTGCTGGAAAGCAACTCTGTGGAAAAAGACCTGGGTGTCCTGGTGGATAACAAGATAACCATGAGCCAGCAGTGTGCCCTTGTGTTATCCTGGGGTGCATCAAAAAAGAGTGTGGCCAGCAGTTCGAGGTGATCCTCCCCCTCTATTCTGCCCTAGTGAGGCCGCATCTGGAGTACTGTGTCCAGTTCTGGGCTCCCCAGTTCAAGGACAGGGAACTGCTTGAGAGGGTACAGCAAAGGGCTATGAAGATGATGAGGGGACTAGAACATCTCTTTTATGAAGAAAGGCTGAAGGACTCAGTGCTTTTTAGTCTGGAGAAGATAAGACCAAGGGGTGATCTTATCAATGCTTATAAATACTTAAAGGATGGGTGTCAGAAGGATGGGGTCAGTCTTTTTTCAGTGGTGCCCTGTGACAGGACAAGAGGCAGTGGGCACAAACTGGAACACAGGAGGTTCCATCTAAACATAATGAGGAACTTCTTTACTGTGAGGATGACAGAGCACTGGAACAGGCTGCCCAGAGAGGTGGTGGAGTCTCCTTCTCTGGAAACATTCAGAACTTGCCTGAGTGCGATCCTGTGGAACCTGTTCTGGCAGGTGGATTGGACTAGATGATCTTAGAGAACCCTTCTAACCCTCACCATTCTGTGATTCTGTGAACGCAGATGAGGTGCTGAGGCTGCAGAGGATGTAAGTTCAAGAGTGGGGGCCAATTGCAAACTTCTTTGAGGAACTATCTGGAGAAGTAGGGGCAAAGAGAATGTCCTCCTTCAGAGGATGTTTTTAAAGTTTGTGGAGAGTAGAAGGCTGCAGACAGTGACCAATAGTCTGGAACAGATACTGAGGTATAAATCAAATCCTGAATTGTGAAAGACATGGGTGGCATCAGTCAGAAAGGAGAAGAGTCGGCATCGTTGTCTAGCTGTCATCAGCTGGCCTTTTTACGTACTGGATACTGAAACCAGAAATCTCATAAAACTCCTTCCCTAAACCAGAGCTAGGATTTTTCATGACTAGAAGAGGCAAATGAAATTCCAAATTAACCTACTGAGACCATCAGTCAGAGTATCTCACTGCTCACCCACATCAAAGCAAGACATATTAACATTGCTAACAATGAAATGCATCAGCACCTGACTGATGCCACCAATGACTTAATGAAGGGATCTGGCAAACCCAGCGTGCCTGACAGTTCGCAAACTCAATGGACATTTTACTGTCCATCTGCTGCCATTTAATACTATAAATTTGAATGAAATTCCCATTGTCTGAATTACTAGCAGGTATCCAATCCAATTAAAAGGCGTGTTCACTTTAATTTTAACCACCATGTCATATTATATCAATCGTGTTGCATTTTGGCTACTTTGGTTATATCAAGATGAATATGCTAATTACAGCTTGAGAATCTGCTGCCTCTTGGACAGCAGGTGTTTGATTCAAACAAAGTGACCAGTTTATGTGAGGTGTCCTCACATCAGTTCTGGACAGCTTCAGTGATTGCTTCTTTCCTTCTTGCCAGAAGTAGGTTTAGTGTACATACAGGTGTTACAACAAAACACTGCTAATTGCATTAGGACTTGACTAGGAATGCTTTTAAGGTTTTTTGCGCAGTAGGTGTATGCAGTTTAGACCAATGATTTGGATTTCAATAGATGTTTTGACACCTTGATGCTGGAGATGTGAAAGAAGTTGCTGCCTACCAGAATGACTGAGGAAGATGTCTGGTGGCTGTGTTTCTGAGGGTTACTAAGGTGCTTTACTGAAGTCTTAAATCACTTAGGATGAATTTTTGAAGGGGAAAGGGAGACAGTAGGGGGAAAACAGACATTTTGCTCTGTTAAAAAGTTTGGCAAGATAGACTTCATGATCTATGTCCAGGCTGGTTTTATATTGCCAAGGGATTTTTGATTAAAGATTTCAGATACATCACCATGATGCGTTCAGAAAATAAGCAAATATAATACACATGGGTGCTTACTTTACCTATGAAGCCCTTTGACTCCAACCTATGTGAGCTAGGCAGTCGCTCAATAAAATATTGCTCTCCCCTATGTTCTAGTGTCTTGGTTCAGGTTATGTTAAATTAGCCCACATTGCCATGGCCTTGTACGCAATTAGGCACCTTCCAGCTTTGTTTCCACGTGATCGACACAGAATGAGCATCGAGAACAGTCTTTATTCTGACAAAAACTTAGAGTACATCTCCAAAGTGAATCTAATTTGCACAGATTATATTTGGTGCCACTTTTCCCTTTCCTAACGAACACATCAATCATTAATACTAATACGAGTTGGGCAAATAATGAAATGCATATTAAATAATGTGTTTGTTGAAAAATATCATGACATTTGAATAAATTATTGCCTTAATGCATCTGTTCACTTATCAGTCAGCTCATTAACTTAGGGAAATATTGAAAAAGGAGCTTGAGTATTTTTTTTCACTCTATATATTTTTATCTAAAACCCAAAATTAAGCAAATATGGTTTTCAAAAACATGTTTAGATTAGGAACAGTGTTGTGAACAACACCCATTGTACGCACTTCTGAAAGGTTGTATGGAATATTACCATTGACCGTGTAGTTTAACAGGGTGAAATTCTGCCCAGGCAGAGGACCACAGTGGGCAGCAGTAGAAAACCTGAGGAGCCCAGCTGAAGGTAGAAGGTCATTTCTAGTCCTGAAGTTCCTTGGGAGCACATGTTCCTGTCACAGTTGGTGAAGTGATTTGTGCAGGTGAGGTGGCAGTTCAGTGGAGCTGTGGCATTTCTTGTCAGCTGATGGTCTGTATTTAATTACTTCCTTACTCTTCTGAAGTGGTGACTTTCCTCTCCATCATGCATAGATATCTTAGGATAAATTCAAGGATGAAACTGAGTCAGGCCAAGGTAGCAAATCACATCGTGTATCTTCTGGCCCCTTCTAGGTAGGAAAGTTTCATCCTTTTTAGGTTTATTTGCATACATTTGCTGGTTTATGGGAAGGCTGAAGGAACCCTTACACGCACTAACCTTGAATCTGGCCTCGTGAGGCTGAGTGAGGCTAGGAGAGGCCAAAAGGATATAACTTATAAGCTGCTGGATGAAGGGGAAAATCTACTACTGGGAGTTGTTAGTTAAAGTCAGCTTCTCGCTGTATGTCAAGCCATGCTGGATGCATGAGTGTTCAACTTGCTGGAAGAGCAAAGTGGGCTTTATAGGGCAAAAGTCTGAAAATGTCAAGTATCTTTCCTGTAGAAAATCATTTCTACAGTAATAAAAGACAGTTTGCTGGCCAGGTAAGTTCAGTGGTGGGCTGCTCTCTGTCAAAAACCCAAGCATTTACAACTGCCCAGTTGAATATAAATTGGGCTGAAAGCAAGCATATGTTGCAAGTTGTCAGCCTGGATGCAATTTTGTCTCCAAAGTAAATGTGCTCATCTGTTTAATAATTTTTAGAAACAGTCATAAAGTATCTGATGGTTTTGGGGGTGGAAGGGTTGTGTGTGAGTGTGTGTGTGTGACTTCAGATGGTTTTGGTTTATTCAGTCGCCTGCCTGAGAAGCAGGAGGCCAGACTCTGCCTTTGTTGCACAGGGAGGCTGGTGGAGATGCTTGGGAAGGAAACATAGCTCCATTGCTGTCCATTTGCTTTAAAAGCAGAGCAGAACATCTCTCTGGCTTTTATCTGGACTTTACAAGGGGAAGCGTCTTCAGTGGGGTATGGTAGCCCAGCACAGCTTTACTGAGGAGTGTGTGTGACGATCAAGGACTCACCTTCCCCATTAGCCATTGGCCAGATACAGTAATTTTTCCTGTATTGCATAGATGGATACAGTGGGGTCGTGTCCCATATGCCTGTGGTCCTTCCCTCCCCTGAAATTTGGGCTGTCAGATCAAAGGGGAGACCCACTGGATTAGAAATCAAACAACAACCCCGTCTCAGTTAGTCTTATTATTTTTAGTTTAGCCTCCAGGCTTTCACAGTCGTGGTGTGCAGTGCTACTAAATCAGGTGGAAGAGAGCTCCTAGAACTAAATCTAGAGAGTTAGACAGAACACTGACATTTACATATTTATGAGGAGGAAGGTTTAAATAGTGTCATGGCGGGGAAGTACTAATGGTCAACTTTGACCGTCGTCGAATGGTTCAGTCTCACGCCTCCGTTTGCAGGAGCAATTTATCAATATCAGTGCCTTGATAAGGCATCTCCCCATTGAGTTTCATCTAATGCATGGACATTAAAAGAACAGGTGGCTGTGCTCCTAACTATCATCTTGGAAGACAGTAACTTCATCCCAGAGAGAGAAAAAAACAGGAGCTCTGAAAGAGAAGGCTCTAAAATGCCAAGGAAAAGGGTTAACCAAGAGAAAGTTTTAAAAAAGAGAGAAAAAGAAAAAAAAAACTGAATCACTGTGGAGGCTATTTAAGAACACCATATTAGATGCACAGATGGTACGTATACCTCTGAGCAAGGAAAAAGTAGAAAGGGGAGAGTAAATCTGGCATAGTTAAGTGAAGAAGTGCATAAGCTTAAAGGGACACTGTCAACTTTAAAATCACACTTTCGTTGGAAAATTTGTTACCCACTACTGTTACAAACAACACCTATGATTACTGTAACTGAAAGATGAGACAAAAAAACTCCCTCTGCTTTTTGGTGTGCTTCCTTTGGGCCCGATCCAAATTCCATCGGCGTCAGTGGGTGACGTCCCATTGCTTGTAACGAGCTCTGGATCGGGCCCTGCGCACATTTGCCTGTACATCGTGTACGGGCAGTTTCATTATTTTACATGCGGTCTGTTTTCTTTATTGTTCCTGTGGTTTTTCACACAGCAAGAGAGGAAAAAACATTTTTTTCTCCAAATTGGAAGTGTAGTTGTTAAACTGTGGAAATGCCAACAGGGTCCCAGGCACACTTGTACCAGAAATACCAAATGTTTTGCTTTTTAAAGACAAAACTTATCCTTTAAAAAATTTGAAAATGTAATCAAGTCAGTTATAGCCCAGGGTCTCTGAGATAAAGTGCAGGAATAAAAGGACAAGGAAATTATCTGAAGGGCGTACGTACAAGGCACTGCAGAAGGTGTAGGAAAAGTGTCTCTGTGAAAAACAAAAACCACCTGTAAGTCCCCTGCTCTCACAGGCCACCCTGCCATGACTCTGACCCCTTCTGGAAAAGCAGAACAGCAGAAAAATTAAATTAAATTTTCTGTGTCCATCTTCACCGCAGAGGATGATGAAGAAACTTCTTTCCCAAGGACAGTTTTCACAGGAAATCAGAGTATGTCCTTATAACAGAAATTGAAGTCTCTTAGGAGGAAGTTATGGAGCAACTTCAGCAACTCAAGAGCAGTAAATCACCAGGAGCAGATGGTACTCAGCTGAGTGTTCCTAAGGAAATAAAAGTGTGAAGCAGCAGAGATATTGACAAGGATCTGCAATGTATCATTAAAACCAGCAACTGTTCCTGAAAATTTGGAAGTCATTTGTATGGTGCTTTTAAAAAAAAAAAAAAAAAAAAAAAAAAAGGTTGCTTTCTTCTTGAGCATAGGAAATGAAGCTGAGAGTTCCTAAGTAATTTTTATTTAATTTGCTTAATGGCAGAATAAAGTAACTTTCAGTTAGTCCTGACCTGGCAGGTTGTAACATTGTAAAGAACAGCTGGGATATAATTTTTATACATAATAGATTTTAGATAAAGATATTTAGGTGAACATAGTTTATTTGGACTCAGCATCACGATTGCTGGATAAAGTTGTTTATTTTTGGTGTGTTATTTCATGTCTGTGGGTAGTTTAATGCCCTCCACGGAACCCATGAAGGCATTTTGGCACAGCAGCAGATCTTGGTCGACATTTTCAGACTAAGTTGGACATTTAAATAAGAAGATGATTGCATTCCGAAGAACCCAAGTTCAGTGCTGACACAGAAATTACTGAGGAATGTTTTCCTATGTGCTACAAAAGTTTTAAATTCAATTTGCTACAGAAAAATTAACTGTTTTTAGAAAAAAGTTGATTTTTTCAACAAAAGCAGATATTTCAAAGCACAAACCCACTCAACTAAATCCCCATTTTCAGCAGTTATACCATATGGGCAAGGAGTAACAGAAGAGTACAGAGGTTTTGCCAAGCAAACACAGCTAGTATGTACACACACGTACGGAAGTCAGCCGAGGGAGGGAAATTAGAAGTTCTAATGGATTTGGAATTCAGTAAAGCACTTGAAATAGCATCTCATGAAATCTTATCCTCAGATTAATTAAAATTACTTGGATATGAACACTGTCAAGTGGCCTGAAAATGGGCTCAAGGAATAAAGGGAGGTGATAAAGAGCAGCGTATCAGGTTGTGGATAGAGAAGTGCCAGAGGGACTTTCATGAGGTTGGTCTTGTTTCATGTTTCATTAATGATCTCCAGGAGAGAACAGAGAATAAGTTCACAAACTCTGATGATGGTACTAAACTAGTTGCAGGTACCAGACAGGACAGAAAATAATTCTCTGGAGGAATTAGAAATAATGAGAAAAAACCCAACTAAATTACTTGTGCTTTGAGAAAAGTCAGTTAATATGTCTAGGGGAGAAAACCTAAACAAACCAACAACCTGAAAAAAATATTTTAGTGGAATGAGTAAAGCTGGACACGAGGCTGAAGCTGAGGGTAGGTAAGGGTAATAAATTGGACTGTGCAGATATAACGTTAGTTAAGTGCCCATAGCTAGGGTCTGGAGCATGGGGATGTTGAGGAGGATAGTTGGGTGGTTGCTGAAACACGGATAGAGCAAGGAGCCGCAAGATTTGGTATGAGCAGAGTTAAAGATAATTTAGGGAATACGAAGGTGTTAAGCCTGTGGAGAAGGAGGAGCAGGCTGGAAACAAGTTAATCTTTTGCAATTTTGATGTGTTAGCACTTGGAACTGTAGCCTAAAATGAGCTGCTTTGCTTGGGACGAAGTAAGCTGGGACGAGCAAACATTAGTAAATACAGAAGCTGGCACTGGCAGAGGGAGTGCATACACCATCTTCTGTGTATTTTCCATTTCCAACTTCTGTAGAAATGAAAGAATAGCATACTCGGATTCAGCAGGCAGTATTACTTCCCAAAATTACATTGCTCATTTTTAGACTAAACTATTACAAATAGCAGTTAAAGGCCTGAGCCACAAGCCACTGAAATAAACAGGAGTGCTCTGTCCGGAGCAGCAATTGAACTGGGCCTGAAATTAAATAGCATAGTTGCATAGGTTTGATAAAACTGATGATTATTAACAAAACGTATAGCCAAGCCAAGTAAAAGAGCAACGAAAACCAAACCTCATTCATCAGAGATATTGCCTGCCAGTGTGAGCTCCAGATGCATCCTACGACTGTGTAGATTATAGGATATTTTTCACTCCTTCCTTCAGGTATTGGCTATTGTCAGCTGCAATTTGCCAGATGAGATGAACAAATGGGCTCATGACTATGGTGAGACCCATCTTCCTAATCAGAGTGGTTGCACTGATGGCACAGCAAGCGTGAAGGGCTCTGTGACATATTCCAAATCTAAATTGACATGTCCCATTTGGTCAGGCAAATACATAACTGGTGTAAGCAGGTGTAGCTTTATTAAAATCAATGGGGCTACTTACATCAGCTGTGATTTTGGCCCAGTGTGAGTACTGTAGTAGCTCCCTTTAGTTCTTACTGGGTCCAGAGAAGCAATAGGTTTGCTGTGGTGTCACTGGAAAGGCTTTTTAAATTATTATTAAAATGAAGATGTTTTGTCTCCCTTGCAAACATCCTCGAGTCTTTCATAGAAATTTTCAGCATTCATAATGCAGTTATCGGTGTCACCACACTGCTCTTCTGAAGTATTTTGAAAATGTCAGTGTTTTCTAGTACTTGCTGTTGATGCAAATATGGCAAGTGTAGAAGACTTTTTATAAAAAGATTAAAGTGATATGTGAGGTTGTGTTCAATCTCACATAGTAAGGGCTATTTTTAAAGAAGTGTCGTGTAGAACTGTAATTCCTTATATCTGGACATTGCAGTATAAAATGTGATGTGTAGCACCTTCACTATGCCTAACTTTTCCAAAGAACACAAATAAAGATAGCAGAGCATGTTGCATAGTTTGTAAGATGTTTCCTAAAATTGGTTTGCTGAAGACAGCTAATTGCAAATGTGGTTATTTTGAGCTTTTTGTTTGTTCACCTTTGAACTTAGGGTTGAGTGACTCAATATAACTTGCAGAACAGAATATACAATAAGGTACTGACAACTAGTTTCAAAACAAAGGAAGTATTTTGGTCCCGCAGATACTAGGAGCAACATGTCCACTGGTGTCAGTAGGATGAGAACTGAATCCCAGGCTACAAGCTAGTGGTGGCATTTCAACAGGAAAAATGAGGAATTAGGAATTTGTCTGTGTACTTTGTGATCTACAACTAGCACTTTCTGCTGATAAAGCTTACAAGGTATTTTAAATGTAACCTAATTTATATTAAACAAAATAAAGCCCAGGTGTGCCACACTTGCTCAGGCTGGATAGCTCTTTATTCTCCAGTAGCCCAAGGCAGGGAGGTAATGAGCATTTTTCCTCCTCCACCATTCTGCCTCATCCTTTCCCTTGCTTTATTAATGAAACCTTTCTAGCCTTCACAATACAGCTGCCAAACTTTTGACTTCTCTGACTATGTCTTCCTATGTTTCCTATCCTGTTTCTGCATTTTCACTGGCGAGGTTAGGATAAAGTATGGCATTTACTGTTCCATGTTGTGTTCTGTATTTACAGCATTTCTTGTGTTGTCTTATGGATGTTTTCTTAGGTTTCATTTTTTTGGTGAGAGGTACTGAGGAGATTCTTAGTTGTTTTTTCTCTGTGCCCTTAACAGGGTTTAACTTACCACCCCATTAAACAGTCATTTCTTGTGTGCAATTGTAATTACCAGAATGTAGGTTGCTATTATTAATCATCTTTCCATTCTCTGTTACATTAATCATGTGAGGAGACGCGGGTGTAAGTTTGGATCCAGCAGGATGACAACTGCTTATTCGCGGTGATCCGAAATTCAACCCGTGAAGCGAAGAATGACTTTTACAAGTCATTTTCCTGTTTGCCAATTTCAAAGGCGGCTCTGTGCCATTTTGCAGTACTCCATGCTAATTGTGACCCGTGTGGATTTAGGGATTTCATGAATAATACAAGAGATGCAGGAGCAGTTGGAAAAAAACAGTTTCTCACATTGTTTGTGTCAGGGCTCGGTAATGGATTTACTCTCAAACACAGCCACCTCTAAGAAGATGTTCTGGTTTCCAGGGCCTCACACTGCACACGCAGGAGTTATTTTGGTTTTGTGTGGCTCTCTAGCTGCTCTCCCTTTGTTTCCAAATAGTGCATGCTCTGCCGCGTATGTGTGCCTTCATGTATTCCTACAGGAAATCTACTTTCACGCCCAAGAGGAAGAAAGTCTAGCACGTTTTCTGCAAATAAACATATTCCTTTGGGAAGCCTGCTTGCAGAGGAGCAAAGAGGACAGTACAGCTGTAAACATTCTGCTCAGAGATAATCAGTGCCCCAGCAGGAGCACCTTCCCTGCACAGCTGTACAATTCCCTTTGCTCTCTAGAAGGCACTGCACCCTACGTGCAGTTTCCAAGCTACATTTAACACAATTGCCCATCAGCACTTAGGAAGCAGTTACCACAGAAACCCAGCAGAGACCAATTAGTCACATGATTAAATTAATTAAAATAACCCAGGGTATCTGCCATCTTGCTTCTTTCTGCTACGCATAGCACATGACCCAGGCGGAGCTGTAATTGGGTAGCATTGTTGTGCCTTTTAATCCTAGAATCATCTTCATACTGTACTGGAGGTGGTCTTTGTTTTTTCCTTTTCCATTGCTCTGCGTAAATCCCTTCCCAGAGATCCATGTTATTCCCTTGCCGCAGAGATGTATTATTCCTTTTCTGGAGATCTATGTTATTGCACAAAAAACATTATCCAGCCCCCTCAATAAGCCAAGTTGTATCAAATTTACAAAACATCAGATTTAACAACAGCAAGATTTGTTATGTTTGGGATAAGAGGATTTGGAAACATTTTCAATTGCACAGCTAAGACTTTTGGAGGTCTTTAATGACAGCTCTAACAATACTTGCCAGAGAGAGCTCTGTAATATGTATTAGCACTTGACCTGAGAATTGTAAAGCACTAAGAAAAGACTGTATGTTGTGTCTCCATTTCCCAAGTAATACTGTTATTGCAGTGGGGTGTGTTTAAGTGGAACAAGCTGTCTGCCTTGTAAGACTGCTTCCTGGAAAAGGCAGGCAGTTAGATTTCCTCACTCGTATTTAAAACCTAGAAGTGCACAGTCATATTCTGACTTAGTAAATCAGTCTTTTGTCCTTGGTCCTTTGGCTGCCCTGATAATGGCATACCCTGAATATCCGTGTCAACTAGGGTTTTCTTCTATTATGTCAGTGTCATACTTCAGCATGCACACAAATCATCTCTACCTGAAATGGCATAAAACATGGAACATCGCAATTTCCATCTCATCAGCAATTTGCTGGTGACTGCTCTAAGGTTACCTTGATCCGTGGCACCAAAAGAAAAAAAATAAATTAAAAAATTAATACTATTTCTGGCCCCAGAGTAGAGAGCAGCTTGCCTTTCCAAAGCAGATTCCATACAAACAGACTTGACAAATAGCATGCATAAATTACACGGTTCTGATGCATTAATTCGTGCCTAACAGAGCAAGTGGGAACAACACTACCTCTACAATGGATGGGTATAGGATGGAAGAAATGCAGTCTGTGGGTTAATGTATAAATAATCAACTGTTACAGAATTTGCAAATATTATGGAAGAAAGCTAGCAGGTTTTGCGCGTGCTGTATTGCTGAAGTGCTGTGCACAAACACATTTGCTAGGTTTAACTGGCTCTGACTAGCCCGTCAGGAAGGATGTAGATGTTTGGCAGTGCTGAAGTGCAGATGCTCCAATGTGAGATAGGGTCTAGTGATGAAATGAGGTCTCTGTCCACCAGAGTAACATCAGTGACAAAAGTCAGCCTCCACCAAGTCACAGCACAGTTTCCCGAGGTGAAGCAAGCCTTGAGCCAGGTTTAACGCACTCTGTGATTTTATAGAAATTATCCCTAACTGACCAATATCACCAATATCATCCAGGACATACACACACATACACACAAATTACTGGGCATAAATGAAACCAGTGAGTGTTCCCATGTTACTCGTGGTTTACTTGTAAATTGTCACAGGCTGCTGCAGTGTGTGTACTATCCGCTGAAAAATTACCTCTTTTGTAAATGTTTGACCTTGCTATTTTTGCAGTAAGTGACAACAGGAGCACTGAGAAAGAAATTCTTCATGGGATCACCCAGTTTTACAGTGCAGTAGTCCTACAGAAACTGGTTGCATTATGTTTCTATAAAACTGAAGTAAACTAGTGGAAAATCTGCTCTGAAGATTGGAGATGCAGCAGCCACATGCTGTTGTTTCCAGAATTAAAAGATGTCCCATAAATATACTCATGAAAAGGATCATGAGGATGCTTTCTGTTTCATATTTGAAGTGCTTCATGAACAAACCTGCTTACTAAGTTCTTAAAGCTTTTCTGCCTTTATAACTCAGAAGAAAAAGCATTTTTTTTCAGACTAGAGCAATGAAAAGTTCTGGCTGCTGTTTCTTGTCATGCTGCATAAAATAAATGTGGCTGAAAGCAAAGGACAAGCTCTTCCGTAATGGTCAAAGTGACAGCAAAAGCTGAGGTGGCTGTTTTGAAGTTTCCTTCCAGGAAGGGAAGGGAGGGGTTATGCTTTGATGTACAGAAGTGCCAGTGAAAGACAAATGCAGTGCGCTCTCAGAGGCAGGGAGAAGGTAATATAGGTGAGACGAGGATAATTTTGGGGGGTTCCTTTTTGCAAGAAGTCACTGCTGCTAGTTCAGAAAGAGATGGAGAACCTACAGCAGTCCAATATCGAGGATTCATTAATCCCTAATCTCTCTGCTCATTTGTATTCCTAAAATGGCTCCGACATAGAAATAGTTAGGGCAGAAATAACCTCCTGGAGGCCTTCCGGGCATTTCCCTACATTGCAAGAGGGTTTGTTTAGTTTAATCCTAGTCTATCCTCATGGCATCACTAGACAAAAACACATAATAAATAGTCTGAGAGACTGTAAGGAGGTACTCTCTCTTTTGATACATTTCAATAGCTTTCCTCAGCTCCAAAGTCCAGAAAGTTTAACAGAACAAGTAAAATTCACAACTAACTATCCCACCTTGTATACAGTATTAACTGTGTAGGCTTTGGGGCTGAATTCTGGTCATTCTCATCAGTTTGTCTCGAGTGACTGTAATAGATTAACATTATTTTGGAAGAGCTGTATTCACAAGTGGGCCATTCCTTTAGACATTGACCTGTAGGGGGGGGGGACACAGACATGTTTCCTAGTCAGGTGGGATAAAGGAAGATCCAGGTGATTCCAGTTTAGACAGATAGAGCTTGTTCTGAGGCCATTTGGATAGGGGACAGTTTCCAAAGCTGTATCCTCTGTGGCTTCTGTTATCATTCAGGCTTTACGTAAACTGGACAGGAGTCTTTCTGCTGTTGCCTGTTTCTCCAAAATTCCTTTGTCTGAAGGCTTAACACCTTTTACTTTTCTCAGCAGTGTTTCCATTAGTCTTGATTTCCTTTGCCTGTCCTTCTCTCCCTCCTTCCACCAGCTTCTGCTTACTTTCTTGACTCTTCCCCTCTGTCATACCTGCCCTCCCTGTCTGCCCTCATGGATCCTGGCACTTCCTACATGCCACTGACACTTACTGGGAATGCCACACGAAACTGGAAGAAAACTATTTCTAAATTCCATATAACTAACATTTTTCCCGGGCCGCCCCCCACCCCGCCGAAGCACTACGTCGTCTTTTAACATATATTTATACATATGCCTTGTGCTAGGAAGTGATAGTATCTGTGTCCCTGTTATTCCCCTGGCATTGCCAGTAAATTTGTAATACGATGGCAAAATAGCACGGCTCTGTCTCAGGAGCTGATTGCCACTGCAGACAGCAAGGGGCTAATGCCAAATAGGTAATGCTTTTATTTATGTGCTTTCAACAGATTCTTAGTAGTTTTTCTGCACACTTCTGCAGCAAAAACTGGTCCCCATGAGGAGCAAAGAGTGACTCTGGGGAAAATTTTAATTTATAGATGTGTTCTGTGGATTTCCATGCCCCTTTTGCTCTCCCCTCTGCTTCCCTCTGAGCACATGCTCTGTTCCTTTCCTTTTCACAACTCTCTGGGGTCTAAATCCTGGCCCCTTTGAAAGTCAAAGGTAAAACTCAGTTGGTTTCAGAGGGGCAGGATTTTAGCCCAGCCACTCTCATTGAGCAGATGCCTGTCCCACGTTGTGAATGGGCGTGTGGGTCCCTGCTGGGATGAGGCAGTGGTGTAGCAGGCACGGTCAAGGGAGAGCATGCCAGCGAGTGCCAGAGGAGAAGCTGAGGACACTAAACCAAGATACATCGATGTTATCTCTGCCTTTCTGAGCTGTTTGCAGCACTGCATGCTTCTCTGTCACCTCCACTCAGATTAAAAACCACAGTGAAATGTTCCTTTTTGTGCTTCCGAGCGGGGAAATCAGAGATAACTTAGATATCTAATATGTGTCTGAAAAGTGGGGTTTTTTTCCCCCCTCCTTTGAAGAGTGTTGCAAAAAGAACCAGTTGTTATGAACTATCTATAAGATGGTTCCCTTCTCCAGAGAGTTTATTACCCCTTCATCTTTCATTACCCTAGGATATTTACAGATAGCATATTCCTTACCTTGAACATTCCCACATGCTTGTACTAGCACACAGTCTACAGATGCCAGGAGAGAGGCTCCTTAGTGCCCAAGGACAGGGTATTCTCATTTAACATTTTCATTTCACTGCACCAAACTGTGGAGCTGCAACATAAGCAACTTTGGACTTACCCAGCGAGTGAGACTCAGCGACACAGGGAGTTTTGACTGGTCACATTACGTATCATGTTAAAGAGTCTTTTGTCTCCATTCAAGCTTTCTGAAACAAGACAAATTATGATATTTTCCTGTTAATTTCTGTTAATTTCTTTCCGTAATGAGTTTCATTAAAATCAAAGCTTGCAGAAGACTGAGCCATGACAGCTGTCTAAAGACTGTTTCACTTGCTATGGGCTGTTTGGGCTGAATAATTATTTCAGCTTTGTGAGGATTATTTCTTTAAATAAGCACAATGATGCTCTGTTTGGGAAGAGAAACAAATGCTTGAAGTGGTGCAGCATAATTTCGTAGTGCTGACTTGTAGTACTCAATGGCTTTCAGGAATACCTGGGAAAAACACATCTTTCTCAGTCTGACACATCTCTTAATGATTTCACTTAAGGATACAAAGGCAGCTATTTCAGCTGGCAAGAGAAAGAGGGCTTGGCATTTAATGAAGCAAATCAATTCTTCGAAAGAGAGAGGGGCTTATTCTTTACTGTTGCATTGCTGTGAATGTGACCCAAGAATGAAAAAAGCAGGTCTTTCTGGTTTGCCATTCATAAAATATTCCTATAAGCTGCAGGCATCTTGGTAAGATAATGGCAAATATTTCAGTTCTTTTATATTATCAGCACTGTATAATCTTAAAGATGCATTGTGTATTTCACAGCTATCATAATTAAAAAGACAAGGCTTTTACAACATAGTTCAGTCTGTTTGCTGAGCTGACTGTTTTCTTTTGACATGGAAATTCTTAAATCAAGGGGTGGGAAGATGGGAATTTTACAATAGTTCACTGCTTCCAAGTCTGAACTGGACACTCACCACCTGTTTTCATGAGCTGTTGCACCAAATTCCTTGTCAGAGTTGCATAAAACCCGGCTGGTTTGACGTAGCTCGTGTTCCTATTGTGAGTCTCGGATTTCAAGACCTGAATGGTAGATTTTTGTTTGGGGAAAGTGAGCATTTTCTGAGATTTAGGAACACCCTCTCAACTTCCTAAACCCTTGCTCCCTGTCCCTTGTTTCTAATCCTGTGTCCTTCCTGGTGCTGATTTTATCACAGTAGTCTTATTCCTTGGAGGACAGAGGCCAGTGACCTTCTCTTAAAATGAGATTGTAGTTAAGAAAGTGATTATTTAGAAACGTTACCTTCTTGTTTAACAAAGAGACTCTGCATGCTCTGTATGCTTGCTGTGTTGACCCAGACATACCTTGTCTCTGTCAATGTGGCTGGAAAACAACTAGATGACTTCCCACTTCAGTTAACATCATCAGGGTAATAGTCAAGAAAGCCTGACACACAGATTTTTTTACTACCAGGAGTGACAAAACACCAAAAGAGCACAGCTTAATTTTTGAATCACAGGTTGATTTTATAAGACAGACAGAAAAGCACAACCCTATCCACCCTCAGAAAGCCACCACTATAATGAAAAGCGAAGCCAAGCGTATCTGATGTAGTAACTGTCAAAAGGGAAGTCAAGCTCGTGTCGGTACCACAGGACTGGTCTCAGACGGCAGCCGCTGCTTGATGGATACTCGGGACATGCCATGGGTCAAGTGTTTAAGGTAATTGTTTGTGAACTGGCCGACAGACGGCTGAAGATCTGCAGTGAATTTGCAGCTTGGCCAGAGTTTAACAGGGAGCAGCCTCTCCCACCACCAGATGGCTACATATCAGGTAAAGACGGGCTTCTGCCATTTTATTTTCCTTTCTGATGGACGGCCGTAGCAGTCAGAGAGGTGCACGCTCCCAGAAGGAGAGGAAAGGCACCCACAAAAGCACAGTGCAAGCCAGGTGAGTGCTCTTGCACCACCGGAACCCCTTCTGCCATGGAGCACCCACAAAGGGAGCAGGAGGGTATCCCGCTGCCCCAGGGGGAGCAGCATGCCTGAGGAGCCCTGACGCAGCCGGGCATTTGTGGCCAGTCCTGTCATCATCGCAGCTCTGGAATGAGGGAAAGTGTTTCCTTTGCTACTCTCCTGAAGGCTGGGATTTCCAAAGGCATGGGACAAAGCTAAGCAACCGATTTCCCTAAAAAAAGCAAACAATGGTCTTTGTTTGCTTAACCTACACCAGGTCTTCTGAGAATCCAAGCCCAAGTGGCCTTGCAGCAGGGAATCGCATGGGCTCTCGGCTCTGTCAGTTGCGTAAACCCAGAACCCATTGTAATCTCTTTCTGTCATGTCTTAATTACTGCTGTGACATACTTTTAATGGGAAATTTCTGCAAGAAAACTTCCCTCTTATGAAAAATGAGAATGAAAGACGTAGTTTTAGGCTGGTTTAAGGAAGGCTACCTATTCACTGCTAGAAAGGCTGGAAGGCTGTTGCCGTTTTCACACTCATGTTTACATCATCTTCTGTTTACTTCTGTGTTTTTAATAAAAAAACAAAAACCAGGAGGGCCACTTTTCAGTCTGTCCCTTTATAGGCATCCAGTGTCAGAAAAGCAGGTGTATGTAAGCCTGTTTATAAAAATACACCCCCAATTGCCTTTTTTCTGGTTCAGATATTGTAAGAACCCTAGATTTAGTTGTTGCCTAATACTAGCACCATAAAACCAGTCACATTTAAACACTTTTCCTAAGAGATGTGCCGTCTTTCCAGTCAGTTGTCGTCTTGTGTTGCTCCAGGAGTTCAGGACCTGCCTGTCTGCCTTTGCCATTTCATGAAGTTTCACTGCGGAGACTTGATCTCCAACCATGGAAACTATTTCAGATTTGCTGAGAGCCCCACAGCTTCTGCGCCCTGGGAGCCCGTGGAATGAAAGCCTTTGCATGCGTGGCAGGCTCAGCTCTGCCGCTTTCTGCTACATGGCTAAAAGTAGCTGGTGTAAAAATTTGCTGCCTTTCTTGTTGGGTGGGGGCTTTTAGAAATCAGTCCATCTCCTGTGTATCAGACATATGAGTATAAAGGAGCCGCATGCTTTGTTATCATGAGAGTATCTCCTCAGAGGGATGTAGCCTCCTTCTAGAAGTGTTGGTTATTTTTTCACATTAATCACCACTGGCCTGTACCCAGCCTGGCAGAGAAACTCCAGAAGTCTCTGTTTTCAGCCTCAGTGGGTGAACCTGGAACATAGTTATTTTTAGCATATATTGTGCACGGATATCTAGCTGCCTCTCAATGATGTGAAAACTCTTAATTGAATGTAATCCATGAAAAATTTATTCTCCTGATCAGCCTTCTTGCAAGAAGTGGTTTTAGACTTATCAGATTCCAGCTGTCACTTAAATCCATTCAGCCATCAAGCCTGTCAATTTTATTGTGAGTATTCCAGGTTGGTTCCATGCCGAGGCCTAGACATGGGCCTCCTGTTCTTCTGTTTTCCATTTGAGTCAATCTATGGAATAACACAGGTCTTCCCTGGTGTGTTGGGAGACAAGCAAGGATGTAGAAAAAATGAAAGTTGGTCTGATCTAGCTGATCCAACAAGGATGGTTTAAAAAATCCTTTTCAACTTTGTTCTTAAGATCTCTCAGCTCCCTGCAGTGATTTTTCTACAGCAGCCAGCACTTGATGCCCGAGAGGGATGAAAAATGATTCAAAAAAAGAAACACACATAGACTTTCGTGAGCTCTCAGAGCATTTGACCAGCCTTGGCTACATGTGACAGCTCCACCCTCTCGTGAAGTAACTCAGTTGTAGTTTTAGGATGTTAAGGGTTGACTCTAAAGTTTCCAATTATTTCTCACAAGTGGTGGAACTAAAACTAGAGATTCATGCTCTTCTACATGTATATGCACGTGGCGAGGCTGCTGTATCTTTTCTTCTGGGATGTCTAAAGAGAAACATCATACCTTGGCATGGCTGGTAGGTTTTACTTCTTTTCCATCACTACATTCTCCTTTCTGTGGGCCAGTGCTGCACAAATGTTCCCCATCACCCCTGTTGTCACAGCACGTGACTGACAGTAGCAACAGACTGTGGATTTGGGGTCTCATAGAAACTAATGGAGCTATTGAAGGTGATTTTGAAAGACCTAGGTAATATATCTAGTGAAACTGTAGTATCAAAGTTTATTAAAAATATGTCCAAGACTCATATTTTCTATTTAATCACAGTTTTAGTAAAGAAAATGTTAAAGGTCTTGCTGAGTGTCTAGACAAAATCATTTCCTAGAATCTATAATTGCTCTTTGCCTTCCCACTCGTGTTATAGCGAAAGTGTCTGTGTAGTTGGTAATACTTCAGCAAGCTCCCATTCCAGTAGTGGTGTTTTCTAGGATGCTTATTTGTAATTGTCTGAATTCCTCTGTGCAGCTCTGCATGCCTTAGACCAGGAGAGGAAGATTTAAACTCCTGCTGAAAGACATCATGAGAGTGATGACATTTCTGGTTACTTCATGTATCTCTAGGAGTATAATCTAAGTTGATTTCCTGGATAACCATGTAATTGAACTCAGAAGTGCAGGAAAAATAGAAGAACAAAAGATTAGGAATCAGAGTGAAATTTCTCTCTGTTGTACTCCTCATTATATTTGCGTGTTTCCAGGTAGATGTGTTTGTCTATAGCAATTGCTCTGCCACTCGATGACCCCTCAGTCAAGGGGTGAAGAGGCTGATGTTGGGGAAGTCACTGGGCACCGTAAGCCAAAGTTCATTCTTCGTATAGAGGGCTCCCAATCTGACTGTAGTCTGGGATATACATTCACCAGAAACCCATGATGCCTAAGAAAACTTGTGTCTCCTTTTTTGTTAGTCAGTGGGGACATCACTGTTACTTTGTTAATTATGTCTTTTGGGTCTTTATGTAGAGGAAAGGGACCTGGGGGTCCTGGTGGACATCAGGATGACCATGAGCCAGCAATGTGCCCTTGTGGCCAATGGCATCCTGGGGTATATTAGAAGGGGGTGGTTAGTAGGTCGAGAGAGGTTCTCCTCCCCCTCTACTCTGCCCTGGTAAGGCCTCATCTGGAGTATTGTGTCCAGTTCTGGCCCCCCCAGTTCAAGAAGGACACGGAACTGCTTGAGAGAGTCCAGCGCAGAGCCACAAAGATGAAGGGAGTGGAACATCTCCCTTATGAGGAAAGGTTGAGGGAGCGGGGTGTCTTTAGCTTGGAGAAGAGGAGACTGAGGGGTGACCTCATTAATGTCTATAAATATGTAAAGGGTGAGTGTCATGAGGATGGAGCCAGGCTCTTCTCAGTGACATCCAATGATAGGACTAGGGGCAATGGGTACAAGCTGGAACATAGGAGGTTCCACATAAATGTGAGGAAAAACTTCTTCGTAGTGAGGGTGACAGAGCACTGGAAGAGGCTGCCCAGAGAGGTTGTGGAGTCTCCTTCTCTGGAGACATTCAAAGCCCTTCTGGATGTGTTCCTGTGTGACCTGACCTAGGTGTTCGTGCTCTGGGAGGGGTATTGGATTAGATGATCTTTTGAGGTCCCTTCCAATTCTCAACATTCTGTGATTCTGTGGGATCTGGCAACGCCCATCCTGCCATTTAATTCCTAGGAACTGGATTTCTTGAGCAGGTCCTTTGACCTTCCCTCTTTTGATGGCAGAACTGACTTTTGGTAGAATTTGAATTACTCTCTCCCCTCTCTCAAAAACTTCTTCCGCTGTGTTACTCCATACAATGATGTTATCAATATACTGCAAATGCTCAGGTGCTCCACCCTTCTCTAGTGCAGACTGGATCAGTCCATGGCAAATCGTGGGACTGTGCTTCCACCCCTGGGGCAGTTGATTCCAGGTGTACTGGACACCCCCCCACATGAAAGCAAACCGTGGCCTGCACTCCACTGCCAATGGAATCAAGAAAAATACATTGGTAATATCGATCGTGGCATACCATTTGGCCGCCTTGGACTCCAGTTCATACTGGAGTTCTTACATGTCTGGCACAGCAGCACTCAGTGGTAGTGTGACTTCATTCAGGCCACTATAGTCCACAGTCAGTCTCCACTCTCCATTGGACTTCTGCACTGGCCAAACAGGACTATTAAAGGGTGAGTATGTCCTGCTGATCACCCCTTGGCTCTCTAGTTGGCCAGTCAGCTTCTGGATGGGGTTCAGGGAGTCTCGATTTGTACGATATTGTTGCAGGTGCACTGTTGTAGTAGCAGTGGGCACCTTCTGTTCCTCAACGCTCAGCAGCCCCACAATGGAAGGGTCCTTCAACAAGCCAGGTAGGGTAGAAGCGGTTCAGTTTCCTCCATCTCCACCGATGCTACCCCAAACACCCAGCGGTACCCACTCAGGTCCTTGAAGTATCCCGTTCTGAGATAATCCACACCAAGGGTGCATGTGGCATCAGGGCCAGTCACAATATGGTGCTTCTGCCACTCACATCCAGACAGGCTGACTTCAGCTTTGACTACAGTCAGTGTCTGGGATTCCCCTGTCCCTCCAGCAATGGAAATGGATTCTGTCCTGACGTAATTGGACGGCATTATGGTGCATAGTGCGCCAGTGTCTACCAGAGCCTTGTATTTTTGTGGTGCCAACGTGTCAGGCCATCGAACCCACACAGTCCAATAGACTCTGTTGTCCCTCTCCTCCACCTGGCTGGAGGCAGGGCCCCTCGAATCCTGAGCAAAGTGTCCGTCATTGGCATATGGGTCCGAGTGACTCACATGAACTACACTTTTTTCGTCGTTAATCACACATTGTAAATTAGGATCTGAAACCCATCTATGCCTCCTATCTGGAGGACTGACCACTGGAAACTGCAGCAGCACTTTTCCTTGAAGAGCCCTCTTTTGCTATCTTCTGGCCTTACAATTCATGCACATGATCCTGTGAAACTGAAGTAGGTTTTCCATCCCATTTTCTCATGTCCTCTCCATGGTTGCACAAGAAAAACCATAGGGTACTCCATGATGCATACTGTCTCTCTCGAGCAGGCCTTTCAGGGGAATGCTTTCTCTGGATGGCTGAAACACTCATCAGCACAGATAGGAAGTACAGTCTGTCCTCTGCCTGGGACAACCTGTCAAGAACTTTAGTGAGCAGTTCTGTGGTTTTATTTGATGGTGTTTCCACAGAAGAGATGCCAGCCTGTGGGGAGGAAGAAAGATTATCTGCATACTGCCTCAATTGAGTGTTCAGGTCACCTATTGTTGGCACCTCATCATCTTTCTAGCTGAATTACGCCAACGTACTGGCATAGGCTGGTGGCGTGCTCAGTACCCACTTGTGCCACATGGGTCCAGTAACTTTAAGTGCATCTGGATCCAGTGGTGTCTGCGGGTCATCCAAATTGGCAAAAATCAGCTCCTACATGGCTATTTCTCTCAAATACTGAACACCTCTGTCAATGGTCGCCTATCTGCTCAGTCTCCACACGACATCAACCCTAAAGGGATACTTGTTTTTCCACACTCAACAGGAGTCATCTCCAAAGAGTGAGGGGCTGTGCTTCTCTTGCAAGACCTTTGTCAATGCTCACATCTCTAGCTATCTGCCCCAACTGCTTGGCTTCATTACCTTCCAAGTCCAAACCATCAGCTCCGTTATCCCAGCACTGGAGCAGCCAAGTAACTTGCCTTCACACCGACTATAATCCTCATTGCAGTCTTCACGGCCATCTCTGTACCAGCTCCTTGAAAGTACTGTAGTGTGGAAGCCCTTGTACTACTGTTGTTAAGAGCTGACAAATGTGTCCTTTGAGAACGCATTACACTCCTCCTGGATTCATGTGTAGTTTTGGCCTGCACACATTTCTGGCCAGCTTGGTGACTTGTTCTGCAAAGAAGTCTTTTCTTTCATTTGTTTTTACATGTTCATTTAACCTCTAGCTTTTTTGCATTGTGAGAAACAATAGATAGTTAATGGATAATTAGTAGCCACTTTTTTTTGGTAACAAAAATATGAGTGGTTTTTTTGGTAACATAAAAATATAGCAGCCTACATAGACTGCTGTCATATTCATTCCCATATTTATTTTTTTTTAAAGTGGATAAGTCTTGTCATTTAATATGTTATGTAAGAGCTGTTCCAAGCCTCTGATTGCCCTTCACTGATACTATTTCCTTTAGTGCAGACCGTGGCCTGGTTTTAAGGAGGACCCTGCCTTGTATTTAAAATGATGTTTAAAAAAGAAGGTTTGTTCAGTGTGGAGATGCAATTAAAGTTAGTTATGGAAAATGAACTAACATCAGCATCCATTAGTGCTTGAGGCAAGAACTTTCCATTTTGCCCTTTCCTTGCTCCTCTTCTGTTTTCCTACCTTTGATAGGAGAGGTGACAAAATGGCTGACTGAGCCTTAAATTGCTGTTTCTTGTCTGTTTCCTCTCTGAGGTTGTGACAGCCATGCCCCCCTTCCCTTTTGTTGTGGAGTAGGCAGGGAGTCACCAGCAGAGCTGGGGAAGAAGGACTTGGGGCATTGGCAGAGCCATGCAACTATCCTCCCACGAGACAAGGCAGACAAGCTAAGCTTAGCCAGGGGCTGTATTTCATCCTCTGCTGTGACATGCTGTGCAAGGCAGTTGTCCTTCCAGGGGAGCCCCAGGGGTGCAGGGCTGCAGTGGGAGGGAGCTGAGAGCCAGTGCCCTGCCATGGAACTCCTCCAATGCCTTTTGGGCAGCCCCAAGGAGCAGCTGGGTTTGGAGGTGCTGTCATGACTGTGTCGAAGGAGGGAAGCCCCCTTCCAGCTGAGGGATTGGGAGGAGGCTAAGAAAAAACAGGCTTCCTTGTGGGAAGCCTGTCTCCCTCAGCTCCTGTTGGCAAGGCGGTCAGGCTCCCCCTTCCCCCCAGGGTCAGGTAGGCTCTTGCCTGAGAGAAATAAGTTCAGGTAAGGAGCAGAAAGGAGTGTGATTCCCCTGGATGAGTGCCTGTGGGATGTGGGAGTGCTCTCCCACCGTGAGGGCATACTCTCCACAACCTGTAGCTGTCAAGGAAGCTGCTGGAGCCAGGCGCCCACTTTGGGACTCAGTATCCTCTCAGGCAGTACTGGGGCTGGACAAGGGGGACCTTTTTCCCCAGTTGTTGGATGAGGCTTCCTCTGGCTGAGGAGCCCTCACATCATGCAGGGGAAGCACATGGGTCAGCTCTGACAGCTCCAGCATTTGGCTGTATGAGGAGTTTATTCCTGTGGGATCAGGGAGGAAATGTGATGGCTCCAGTCATAGCTTTCTTATCGAGGCAGTTCCTCTGTGCCCTAAAAATGCCATCCCACCTTGTGTTTCCCTTCCCTCTTTTGCTTACTCACCACACCTCCTCTACCTACACAGACATGCACATATGGAGTCATCAGTAGGTAGGAAAGGAGTACTATGATCTCACCTAGCTCAGCACTGCACAGTGAGATATATGTAAAAAAATCCAGGAACACTGGATGTACTGGCCAAACTCACTTATCAAACCTCTCACACACCCACTGCCACTGCCCTCGTGGCAGACCTGTACCCCTGGAAGGACCAGTGGTCCATTACTCCTCAGATTGTTCTCAAGAGGGTGATACTGTCCGCTGCTGGAGACAACCTGGCTAGGGTACCTTAGATCTGACCCAGTGTGGCTGTTTTTACTCAGATTAAAATAAAGAGTCCCCGTTTCAAGGTTGTGGTGGTAAAAAACTCTACTCAGACACCTGGTCCAGCCAGCACAGGAGAGTTTCCTACCATATGTTTCCACAACCTTCTGCCCAAAGAACTGGGGAGTAGGAGACACAGGACTGATCACAGCTTGAAGGCTACTGTGCTGGGTGAGGAAGAGAGCCACGACCGCTTTTTGGCTCTTGCCCACCCCCTCCTTGTATCCCTTCCTAGCGCAGGCTGCCTGCAAGTGCAGTGAAACACCGGGGGATGATTTGCATGTTTGCTTGCCGGTCACTAGCTGGAAGCCAAGCACTAGGGTTGGGAATCATTGTCCTAGAACAAACCAGCGATGCTATTTGTGACCCACGGCAGCAGAAGCCTTAAACATGAAGTTAGGGCTGACACTCCCTCATTAACTTGAGCCACTGTGCTTTTCATCGCAATGCCAGGAGTTGTCAGCTTTAACTCCAGCTTTTTTTGGCTTGTGTCACAACCTAATAAGTTATAGGCCAGCTTCTCCTGTCGATGTTTTTGCTGCACAGAAGGCTTCACATTTTGTAAGCTTTTACAGCACAGCTGTGCTCAGAGATAAAACAGAATGTGTATACAGTACAGTATGCATTCAACTGATGCACTAGATTCTTCCCACCATATGTATGGAGTGGTGTGCATTTCACTCCGATACCTCACTGCCAAAACTGCCAGAAGCAAATAAACAAATGGTGGAAGAAAGACACCATATGACGCAGTGCCAGGCACATGACCTAGACTTTCAGAAAGAGACCCTGGCTGCTTTTAAAGGATTACAGTGGTCCAGTTTTTTAAACCTTGCCTCCTACCATGTGAAATGTTCTGCCAGTGTACGCTGTGAAGCATGCAGGTTGTTAAAGAACGCTCATAGATTTCCCCTTCCTGCTAAGCAGCTGATGTTGCAGCTCCACATGCTCAATACTTATTTCCCCTTTCTTCGATGCCAGTGATTCCCCATCAGGTTTTCTAAACTGAGAGAGAGGAACAGTAGAGATGTGTGAAGCAATCTAATTTTGGAAGGAATGCTACTGTAAAAAGAACACGTGTAATTAGAATAATGAGATTAATAATATTAGCAACAATTTAATGATTAATATATAAACAATGCAAGTTGTTCCATCTCATTCCCCACAAAAAAGTCACTAAGTTGCATTTCACAGCATTGATGGTGAAGATGCCTGTAATAAACTGATGCAAATGTTAATTACATGCTTAGATGCAATTAATTTAAATTGTAATTCTATTCCTGGAACTAACACTGAGTATGAAAAGGGGATTCCTCAGTTTCTTTTCTCTCTGACCAGCCTGTTGCTAAAGAAAAGATGATGATGGCCACCACCACGGTGCTTCTCCTGCTAGTAATACTGGGAAAATGGACAGATTTTCCTGCCTGTTAGGCTCAATCTTACATTAGGCTGAACATCTGTCACTAGCCCAGTGGTTTTCTTGCAAACTCTGGCCTTTGCCTAAGCTTAGCTTTACTGGTGATTGCGTGAAGGGCAAGCAAGCGCTTTCTTCTTTTTAGAGAAGCTTTAGGCACAGATTGAAAAGGTACACTAAGAACAACAGAGGTCAATACTGTTGCTATGCTTTATAAAGCTGATACTCAGCGCAAAATGGTTTGGATGCAAGTGAGAGAATTGGGTGTTGGGTTTTAATGGAATCAGATACAGAGTAGGAAATTATGTTAAGTTTTTCAGATAGCAGCAGTATTCAGTAGAGTAAGAATGCACTTTAAAAGTTTATTTAGAACTGATTCTTTTCTTGATGCTTTTGTGCTTGTGAGTAGTGGTAGTACAAGAGCATCAGTTTCCCCCAAGCCTTGCTGCCTCTTACTGTAATATACACTGTGACCAAGATAAAGACCTCCACATCTTGATTAAACAATGGGGAATTTGTGGAGCTGTATACAGTGGCTGAAAAGCCAAAGGCCACATTTCTACAAGTTTCTGTGGACCCTGCTTACAGAGACATCATTTTGATTCTGCCCTAAAATGAGACAGATAAGACCCTGCACTGCTGACAGAAGAAGCAAGCTTTCAGTTTACAGCCTGGGGGTGGAGAAACACCAGCAGTACTTTGCTCTCTGAATATTGCAAATCCCAACTGGCTGCTTCAAGCTTAGCCCTTGAATGGAGGAGCCAGGAGCACTCACCATGCAAGGGCTGTGATTTTGACAGCTCCCAGCTCTGGGGCTGTGGCACCCACCATGCGCAGGAATGTCCTACCTCCATCTCTTTTCTTCCCTGTGGAAACAGTAGCTCCATCTTTGAGGAAAGTGGGACAGACCAATGGCAGCAGACCTATTGGACAGGCCACCAGCTGGACTTCAGTGGGCCCAGCAACACAATGGGTATACATTTGAGGTGACACCAAGTAGTCCATTGGATAGTGAGGAAACAATAAAGAAGGCCAGAGCTGTAGGCAAGGTTATTAGCTAAGTATTTGTTGAAGGTGTTGGACAAGTAGGAGTTATACAAGCGACCAGCACATAGAAACATTAAAAAACTGATACTACCACTCTGATGTCATGGACATACTCATGCATAGACATGAGGAGACAGCAGTGCTGGCTGGGGCTGTGCAGGAGGAGTCTGGTGCAGCCTCAAGGGATGCTTTTCAAGACAGGAGCTATGGGGGAGAAGTAGGAAACAGCAAATCAGGATTACAGGGGAGGTGGTAAAACAGCGAAACACACAGGCCTCTGCCATGTGTTGCAATAGAACAAGGGGTAGTGGTTTTAAACTAAATAGTTTTAAACTAAAATACAGTAGATTTAGACTAAATATAAGGAAGAAGTTTTTTACAATGAGGGTGGTGAAACACTGGAACAGGTTGCCCAGAGAGGTGGTAGATGTCCCATCCCTGGAAACATTCATGGTAAGGCTGGACAGGGCTCTGAGCAACATGATCTAGTTGATGTCCCTGCTCACTGCTGGGGGGTTGGACTAGGTGACCTTTAAAGGTCCCTTCCAACCCAAACCATTCTATGATTCTATGTGTGGTAAGAGGCCAAGCAGGTCAGTCTAGGGACAGAGGCTGCAAACAAGCCATTTCAGTTAATGCAGAAGACAAAATGATGGTGAACGTGTTTCTGCCTGCTCCTTTCTCTAGTGGAAGTATCCCCATTTTTAAGCCTGTATTTCAGAGTTAGAGTAGTGTCGTGTTTTTTTTTTTTTTTTTTTCTACAATAACACTGCACAGAACTGAAAAGAAAGGTGTAGTCTGATAAACCCTGGGGCCTGAGGTAAACTGCTGGGAATAGTTAGAAGTGGATTCCTGTAGGCTCAGAAACCTGGACAAGGATCTACCCACAACTGCTCCCCATGGAAGATGGTTGTGAAGGGGAGACAGAGGTGTTTTTCAGCACATTTCATCTTTTTGTGATAGAAGGGAGAAAACTCAGAACTGGACTTCTCAAATCCCAAGGCAAGTTGGGAAGATAAATTATGGTTGGTTGCCTCCCATTGCCTGAAAGGGTCTGTGTGCCCTGAACTTTCTTAGAGTTTGAGCAGACAGTTTCCTGGTTTTAGACGTGATATATGTTACTGGAATCCCTCCAAGTGACAGATGGTTGCATTGGGCAGTGGAGACTCACACAGGCATGCCGCTGTGATTTAGAGATAACTTTCTGCCTGCTTTGGGACCAAGCTCAGAGGTGTTTGGGTTACATCCTATTTGTCAGTGAGAGCATGGCATTCTCTCTGATCTTGGACATGGTTTAGTGGGGAATTGGCAGTGCTAGGTTAGTGATTGGACTTGATGATCTTAGAGGTCTCTTCCAACCAAGGCTATTCTGTGATTCTGTAAAAAAGAGTAGAAATCCTGGAAAAGGAGGGCTGTCTCATTTGGACTACATGAGCCTGCTACTCCACGAGTGTTTTTGACAGTAAAATTTTGAATAAAAGCCTCAAAAAAGATGGCGGGAGAGGAGGGAGAAGTACTGTACCTAGTATTAGGCCCAAAGCTGGTGGCGATATCGTGACCTCAGTCCATGACCTCCAGCTGGGTTGTCAGGAATTATAACAAATGCTCCTCACCACAAGCCAGGTTTTGCTTTTGTCCTGCTTATAACTGCCACTGTCCCACCTTTTATTGCAGTCATTCATCATTGGCAGAAAGACTGGGAGATGATATTAAGGTTGTAGAAGATGTCGTTTGTATCAAAGCTTCCCCTCCTGTCTTTTCACCCTCTCCTTGCCCACTCTTCTGCATACGCTCCGTTCCCTTTGGGTTTTGCCCCCCTCTCCAGACCAGTCATCCCTTCACCCAGCTCATAAATGATTACTTTAATAATATTACAGCCCCTTCATTTTCATGTGTGAATAGCCTAAGTGGCATGTCGCTCATAACCAAAGCAGAGAGAGATTTCTATTTTCACCCTTTAAAAAGCCAGAGAAAATACAGAGAATAGGATCCTGCCAGTCTTGTGCTGATCCCAGACAAGCATTTATTGTGGTGGAGTAGCTTACAGACACAGCCCATTTGAGGGAAAGCTTTACCAACCAGACCTGGCCATTGTTTTTCCTTCTCTGCATTTATTCAAAGTGCAGAACTGTTTGTTTATCTACCACAAAGATGGGAATTAAAGAAAAAGAGTATGTGTAGAATTTACCAGCTGTTTAAGTCTTGTTGTTACCTTCTGTATTGATCAAATCCCTTGTCTCTTAATTGGATATTGACTGTTGTGAGGCAAATAAGGCAAGCTGTCAGAGAGGGGAGGGATGGGGCGCGAGGTTTATCTTAATGGTATGTTGATCATGACTAGTCTATAAAAGCCAGTGGGAGAGGAGTTCATTAAACCAGCCTGCAATTGCTTTAAAAAAATATGCTCTGAGTCAAGATGATTAATCATATATGTGACACCGCAATCAGAGAAAATCCGCATTGTTGCTCTGGTATTTACAACGCCGAAGCTTGAAATAAGCAGATGCATTGAAACAAATTCATTAGGGATAGTGATTTGTTTGGTCTGTGAGCCTTAGCTAACCATAACCAACATTTGAGGATTTTTTTTTTCTTTTTTTTTTTTTTTCTTTTTTTCCCTTGGTGTTGTGTTTTGTTTTTCTCCTTCCCTGCTTTTCTGGCAGGCTGACTGGAAACGTGTGCTTGCCCTGCACAGGAGTCTCTCATCTGTGCTGGGGAACCCCTGCAGAAATGGCAGCAGTGAGGAGGGATACTTGGGCTACCTGATGGTGAACCACACAGAATATTTTGGAAAATGCTTTTATCTCATAAGTTATAATAAGCAGGGAATAAGAAGAGAGAGGGAAAGCTTATCGGCTGCATTGGTGTGAGTTGCCCATTACAAAAAATGGAATATGCTGGGAAGTCTGTAGTATATTTTCATTTCTTTCCTTGCCATATTTTAGGCTGTGTATTGAACATGTTGCAATAACTGTCAAGCATGGTCCATTAGTGTCTCTGGATCAGGCCTGTCATGAATCAGAATGGAGGCTAGTAGAACAGGCTCACTTTTATGAAGGTATCATGCAGCTGTGACTTGTCGAAGAAACGTTCAATGAGGCAATAAACAAAGTTTATTTCAAATTATCTCAATGTTGCGTGTTTGTTATCATATTTATTCTTTGACAATTTGGAACTGGTTATTAAAAATTTATGGTATGGGTAAAGGTTTGTGCAGTTTGAAAAATTGGCTTTTGAGGCAGCCACCTGAATACTTCTCATATATCACCACTCTGTGAACTGTCACAGAAAGGGTGGTGCAGTCCCGTGGAAACTGGTAAAGCTGCAGAATCTGCCTGATTATGAGCTGACAGAGGAAGGAAAAAGGTGCCTGAGTTTGGAATGCAGTGGGAAAATGAGCTTTAATGGGGAGTTTTCATTTGAGAGCGTAAGGCAGTTTCCCTGCTCGAGCAACTGGATCTAGGCTGGACCATCTTCATTTGCTTATGGGCCTGAGTAATTTAATGTCTCAATCCTTCTACTCCTCTTCCTATAACAATTAGAAGAGTGGTCCAGGGCAGTAAACACTGTTGGTTTTGCTTCAGTTGCTCTTTCTGGATGTATTATGAAACTGAAGGCGATCATCAATGTTTCCTAAGTATTTTATGACTGTGGTAGAAGGGGCTGTAAGTGCACAGCTTTGCAAGCTGTATAAAAGGAAAATCCTGATTTTGCCTGGAAGGATGAGAAGTCCAGCAGGAAATTAGGGTTCTTCTATAGAGTATCTGGAACAAAACTGGGGGAAGGGAGAAAAAGGTGTATTGAATCCAGAAAGCTGAATCCTTTTTTTTTTTGATGTAAGTTTTGAGTGACTTTTAAACACAGCAGGATGAAAGTTACTACTTTAGCAGGCACTAGGGTTGCACTGTTCTTAGTATTTCCTTTTGATTCACTTATAATGTTACTTATGTTATAATAGAGTTTGTAGCTTGCATTTTAAATATAAAGTGTGGATAATTTTATGCCATGAAATTCAGTGTGAAAAATTTAATACATAGAGCTGGACAATTCGGAGCCATAGCCCATGGAAGACAAGCATTATTCAAAAAAAGGAAAATATCCATAAATAACCATTTATCAGATTTGCAGGCACATTTGTTTGGATTTTTTAGTGTGCTTCAGTTATGCAAGTAAATGAATGTGACATTCCTCAGTTGCTTTGACAAGGATAATTTCAGAAACACTGCCCTATCATTCCACAGATTGGCACCTTCTCCTTCTTTGTTGTAACGCATTTTTTCTGGGGCAGCTTTTCTCAGCAAAACTTCTTGTTTCCCAGGAGTTTTTATACCTGTTCAGAAAGGGACAATGAAGAGGTGTGGGTTGGGTTTGGTTAGAATAGCAGGTTTGACCTGTTGGCTGTTTATTTTTAAAGTCAGGGACTCTTTCTTCTGTCAGCACAATGGAGAAGATTGCAGGATATTCTGAATGATGCATTTTCTCCTGTTTTAATCACACTAGCCAGATAGCTGCCTCACAAAGGCATTTCCACGCCAAACCTTCTCCTAAACATGTGGACTTGAGATGCTTTTCTAATCCAGTCTGCTATTAGTGGCATTGTGTTCAGATTTTGTATTCTCTTTTGAAATAGCCAATAAAATTTGAACAAAGGTTAGAGTTTGGGTCTAGATTCATCACTGTCTATAACGGACATAACACAGTAAAGCATAAGCAACTTTGCCAAGAGATACACCAACAACAGGGGCCCTTGTCTCGCCGAGGATGCCTACAGGGAATTGAACCTCAGGCTCAACTTAAGGACTGCATC
Organism: Podargus strigoides; assembly: GCA_028020825.1. Classification (NCBI taxonomy): domain Eukaryota; kingdom Metazoa; phylum Chordata; class Aves; order Caprimulgiformes; family Podargidae; genus Podargus; species Podargus strigoides. The sequence continues at coordinate 48,128,164 of CM051619.1, forward strand.
TTTGCAGGGACACCTTTGCTCCTTCTCAGTGACCATATAACTTCACTCTCTGTGAAGGGGACTCCACAGCTGTGGAGTCTGTACTGTAATACATAGGAGCCAGGAGCAGCTGAGTGCCATGGAGAGATTTCAAGAAAGGCTGTGGATAGATCCTGGGCAACAAAATGGGTCCAGTGGTATGCCCTCTGCTCAGGACCTGGGAAGAGCTGCATGCGCAGTCTAAAGGTTTTGCTTGTCACACTGATATTGTTCTGTTATTTTCTGTCCACTGGTGACTTCTTCCAGTGTAGACAAGATACCAATTCCTAAAATAATGTGTGAAGATGTGCACGTGTGTGTTGGTACGTGTGTTCATGTGCGTGTTGGGGTGGCCTGTGTGGGGAGAGGAGGCAGCAAAAGGAAGTCAGCAAAAGCCCTTCTGGTTTTCCTCTGCATACTTAATAAAAAAGTAGTAAGAGGGCATATTCCCAATTTCTTTTTAACTTTGTAGATCACCTCCAGTGCACAGATTGTCTCGCGGACCACTTCCCCTCCCCTTAGCGATCAAATAACATTCCTGTGGTGACTACAGCAGTTGCTTACATGGAAAAATAACATTAGGAAAGTATTTAATGTATTTTTAGCTATCTTTAAATGCATTTTAGCAGCTGGAAACAAGGGGAGTTAGTAGCACATGACCTGCCAGCTCTCCATAGCCCACCCCCAAGTGTGCAGAGAGACACTGCTGGCAGAGAAACCCCAGGCTGGGAAACAGTGGATAGGGTGGTCACCTCTAACCTGGTCACAGGAGGTCAGGCAAAAGGGATAACCTTGATTTTAGTGGGATGTAGATTATAACAATGCGATAAACAACTAGTGTGATATTGGGTCCTTTATTTTCATTGATCTGGGTTTTGGGAGATATTATGAAACATTGTTTTGACATGTTTCAGAATACCTGGGAGTTTTTTGAAGAGCTTGAGAAGATTTTAGAGGCTCGGAGTGACAAAATATTACAACTGTAGAGATTAGTGAATAGAATGCAGCTGGGAGAGCAACAAACTAATATCGCCTATTACATCACTCCACAAATCAGGAAAATCCTGAAATCCTTGTGAAAAGCAAACATCTCCTAGAACATTAGTGGGAGCTTTCCCTGAGGGAAGACTTTCCCCGAGCCGAGGGCTCACTCACTCATATAACTGCACAGTTACTGAACTAAACGTCCTCCCTGGACCGTCATCCCTGACCCTGCTCTGCTCTCAGCGTGGAGCCATGACCCAGCACCCTGGCGTCAGGCGCCCCCACTGCCCCAGCCCACAGCAAATACATTAATATTTTTGGGAAGAATATACTCAACAGATGGAAGTTTAGTACTATTTTTACCGTTGGTGGTGCAGTGAATGTAGAGAGCATGATAATTGATTATCTGGGATAACAGAACTGCACAGGAACTGGAATTTCAAGGATTAAGGTCTCCCCAAGGATTTCCTTCGAGTTTCAGTGACAGGAGAGATAACCTTTGTGGTGGAAACGGAAACACAGCTTTCTGTGCCCATCTGCAGCCAGCCTCCGGAGACAATAGTATTAAGGGTGATGTGAACTTCCTCTGTTCATCACTGTGGGACAAGAGCCTCAATGCAGTTATCTGTGCTTCTGTAGCAACGCTGTTCAACTTCTTGCAACTTTTTTTTTTTGCCCTTCCAGAGATGTCCAACTAATGGCTATGTGTCTGGGAGTAACAGTCCCATGTTTCATCTATTTTAAAGGACATTTATAGAAATTAGGTGGTGATTTTATCCTCAGTAAGCAGGCTAATATTCTGTCACATTGCATTACTCAAGTGGCCATCACTCTTAGAAAACAGATGTTAAGTGTTTTCAGTTAGTTGGCATTAAACTTTTGTGCCCTGAGCAGTAGGGTTTCGTTGCAAATACATTGTCCCATTTTAATGGAAGCTTTGCATTAACAAGTTCCATCTTAATAAATTATTCTGTTCAACCTGCCTTGTGCCTTATACTATCTTAAGATCATGCCCTTAATATTAAAATGTAAGCACAGATTTCCTCTTCCAAGGCTAAGGCTGCATAAAGACACTGCAGCTAAGAAATCCCCTGTCTGGATCAAGATAATTTTTCTCTGAGAATAAGGAGAAACAAATATCTGTGCACTTGGGAGAGAAGGAAATTCTGCTGTAGATTGTTCTTCCTCTGTCTTGTTAAAAAAAGGAATCTTGACTTAATATATAGTCTGTTTCCAAACTATTGGCAGCTTTCGCAAATATAGGCTGGCTGGCTTACGAACAGATAGCACAGTTTGTGTAGCCAAAGATAGTTGTCATCATACACTTATTAATGAGTACACATATCTCTTAACATCAAATGTACTATTTTCAGAGATCTGAAAATCCCTTTTTCTGTTCTTTCGTAAATTATTTTTTTCCTTACTCTCCTGCCATTTTCCTGCAAAGCTCAGTGATAGAAAGCAGAGGGAAGGGAGACCTGGGAAAGGAGATGTTCTCATCCGTCCAGCTTCCCCACATCAGGAGGTACTCTCTGCATGTCATTCCTGACAGATGTTTGCTTAATCTACTCTGAAAACACTCCAGTGATGGGGCTTTGACAGTCTCCTTAGGCAATCTGCTCCAGTGCTTTGCTGTACCTATCATTAAGAAGGGTTTCCTGATATCTAACCTGCAATTAAAGGCCACGATTTCCCACACAACCCATCAGTCTGACCTTACAGCCAAGCCAGCTCCAACAAGTTGACTGCAGTTTCCTCGCTAGGTCTTCCTTGCCAATGCTGCTCCTTGGGTAACATGTTCTCTTCTGCCAGGAGCAGCCGAGGCAGTGTGAGTGCTGCCAGTTTTGTCGAGTGTCCAGCCCGGCGTCCCCTGGGCCAGCGATGGGCAGGTTTCCCTCTCAGATCCCATGCAGCTGACGGGAAGGCGGCTGCCTGCCAGTAGAGGCTATTGAATTAGGAGATTCAGTAAATCCCAGGAGAGGCGCTGCCACAGTGAAGTTGCAGCAGTTTTGTGCTGATAAAACTAGCAGCACTCGCCATGGTCCCAGGCCTCAGAACAGCAGCTGAAGCCTTTTTTGTCCTGGAACAAAATGTGCTGTGAGAGCAGTCCTACCATACATTGCATATATGCAATCAATTGCATCTAGCACTTTGGACATACATTTTTTGATGAGAGCATTTCTATTATGATTTCAGCAGTTTAAAAGCATTTTAAAAAATCAGAGAGGTCATGGTTTTGTCTTGTTTTTTTTCCAGTTGCTTCCTTTTAAACAATAGCCCATGAAATACATCCCATGGCAGCCAGGCCTGATGGAGAAGCTGTAGATGCCAGCCTGCTGTGAGTGTGGTTGAGATGCTGGGAAGCTGAGGCAGTTGCTAACTGGTGTGCAGCAGTGATTGAGAGTGAGTCAGCATAGATACAGGCATATCACAGTATTACCATGGCAAGATAAACTCTGAGCCACCTTTTTAATATGCTTAGAACAGTGCTGAACATTATTAGAGTGTTTCCTTCTGCAAATTATTTACAAGTGGAAGATGGTAGTAATGAATTAATGTAAAGCAACTGGAGAATTAGCCCAGACTGCTGAGAATAGGTATTTTTTACAGTGTAAACCAGCTAGCTAAACTAGGTATACTTTTGCTGCCTGAGTAAATCATAGCACTATGTAGCTAAACTGGTTTTGAGACTAGGAAATTTTAGTGATGTCCAAAGTTAAATAAAATAAGGTTTGGATCAGTAGGAGGAGGTGCATGTTGCCATCAGCAGAGGTGAATAACCTTTGTGTAACTGGCAGTTTTGCTAAGTGGGTCAAGGTCAGTGGGATTTGTCTCTGTATTTTGACACATGCACTACAAACACGCTGATATCCATTTCATTTTACAAGGTGTGTGCGTGCACCAAAATAATACTCCAGAGGGTTACTGGCAGGTTACAATGTGCCAGCCATCACGTGCACAATGTCTAGAATAGTGCCAAGATACAATTTCAGGGGTCTGGGGGCACCAATAGCATTCAGAGCCCTGCATAACACCTGTGACCCACGCCACATCTCACTAGCTCTCTGTCACTGTGCATCCTGTTGGCACCCGTGATCCTGAGCTGACAGGTCCGTTTCTATTTGTGCAAGGCATTTTTAAGGCATTCGTTCCCCAGTTGTCATCTAGATTGTAGGTACTACTGGAAACATACTTTAGACAAACTTTGCCCTTTTAAAAATGATTGATGATATTTTCTGTCGGGCAGAGTTTGTTCACACCCCATGGCTGACAAGTGGACATCCAAGTCGAAGCCCGCTGGAGTCAACAGGCTTTCAATGAGGAGCAACCCCTTCATGTTTTCCTAAAAATCCCCGGTGCTGTTAACCCACAGCTCCCCTTTCCCACCCCGTCTCCCCAGGGAGAGGCAGAAGCCTATTTGAAGGCAAACAAGCCGTAGAGCCTACAAGGTGTAAATATCTTTCATAAATGCCAACGCTGAAAGAGTCTGGGTGCCGGGAGTGTGACACACGACGACAGGCAGTTCACGCCACGCAAGGGGGGAACGATACGCCAGTGCTGCCGCAGCTGCCAAGGTGCAGGTGCATTGCACCCAAGCATCCCCAGACCTCCCTGCCCGAGGGACAGTGACGAGGGGCAGCTGGAGGGATGGGGAGCGGGACTACCAGCTCCTCACCCCATCGCCTCTGCCTGCTCCCCCTCGCCCCCGTTCCAGTCGTTCCCCCTCTGCCCTCCTCCTCTCCTCGGCTTCTTTGGGCAGGGACTGATTTAAATAGGTTGGCAGGGAGCCAGGAGCTCATAATTTTAATGCAGTGTAAAATGGAATGTGCATAATTATATGCAAGCCATATGTGAGGGAGACAGCTCAGCTGTGAATTTCAGGAGGCTGCAAGAGGGAGAGAGCGAACAGTCAGGGATCAGATGAGATGGAGCGGAACGGAGTGCAAGTGCCACCCAAATGAACAGTGTAATGAGTGTATTGCTGACACTCCTCCTTTCACCTGCTTCTCCCTTTTGCTTTAACTCAAAAGCAGAAAATGCTGTAGATGAGAAGGGAAAAATACTATATGCAAGCAGGATTGCTAATGGGCTCTGGTAATGTCTCCATTTCAACTTCAGCTTTCTTAATTAACAGCGTAGTTCCAAATAACTGGTAACTTTTAATGCATCTTTGTCATTAAATATTTTGACCGCGTTCGACTGAAGGATCATTGTTCTCGCTAGATGATTGCTCCTTTCAAAGCTTCACTTAAACATGGAGGGGGAATCCATTTATCTATGATAGTATTACATGTAAATTATGAGTATGAAAACTTATTTATTTTTTTTGGCCTTGCTGTTAAACTGAAAATACAAGTACATTATCGAGGGATTGCTTAAGCATGTCAAAAAGTTTAAACGAGTACGTATGTAATGTAATCCTGGAAAATGCAATGCAGTAAATTGAAACCCTGAGTTACTCACAGTTTCCAGCTCAAATATTTCATTTTGGGTTTGTCTTTTGTTGTTCTAATTATTACACCACAATGAATTTGCATGTTCAACCTAAGCTATGTAAGAAAATAGCATCCCACGTTCTCATATCTAAAAGATGTACTGCGTATTTAAAGAAACTTTAAAATAATGTTGTATTTGGGGATTCCCGTCTGTTTTAATGATCTGAGCTGTTATGCTTTTAGCTATTTTTTTTTCCTTCCATTATTTGTAAGTCCCTAAATAGGCCATTATATTTCCCTTCAGGCTAGAGATGAAGATGGACATGCTGAAAATTTTCCCCAGCAGCACTATGCTAAGGAAACTCCAAGACTTGCCTTCAAGAATAACTGCGAACTACTTGTAAGAATAACATACTTACAACAAGTCTAGATTGTTACTTTAGCACAGTGAAAACCGTTTTTTTTTTTTTTGAAAGGTTTTTGTTCATTATGACGTACAGTATGAAATATGATAGGCGTTTATCCTGTTTAGTGTTCTAATGCTAGTTCTGCTCTCAGTGAACAATTTAAGATCTCAAATTGCTTGAAAAATCTCTTTTATTTGATGATAGCACGTGAATGGCCTTGTCGTACTACCTTGTCTTGCACGGTAAATCAGGGAGAGCCACGTAGGGAGCGGCTGGTGGTGCACGAAAAGTCCCTGTCCCACCCCCCCCCAAGGTGCCCCAAAACTCACTCTCCCCATCCACCTTTTAGTTCTGCCTTGTTTTCAGGTGTTCTGCTGACATGCAGTATTCCCTTTAGAGCTCGCCTATTCCTCCCCTTTCTAGCTGCATGCAGGCGGGAGCATCCTCTCCACTCCTCTCCTCCTCCTCTCCTCTCCTCTCCTCTCCTCTGCTGTGGGGAAAGAGTGAAAGCCAGGAAAGCACATACAGGGAGCCTGGAGTGTTTACAAGCCGTAAGAGAGATGATTTCAGCTGTAAAAGGATCTCTGTTCCAAGGCAGGGTTAATTTGCTGTTCGTTTTAGCATTCGCAGCTAGGCAAGATTAAAAGCAAGCAGGAATGCCTATTATATTTCTATTAAATGAATCTGTTGGGACCTAATGTTCTTGATTAGCTTGCAAAAATGAGTGCTCCACGATGAGTTTTTCTGTTTGCCTAAAGTAAACAGAGAATGAATTGTAATACATTTAAGAGAGATTCATGCATGGCTTTCAAAACGGGAGTTTTAGATGAATTGGTGGATCTCTCCCTTGCATTCGCCTTCCTTCTCGACTGTACAACATGGGGTTGTATTTTGAAACACCACCACTTTTTTTCTCATTATAACTATGGAAGAGGTGGGTGGTGGTGGAGGAGCAAGGTGTGTTTCTTCTGCATTAAAAGCCATGCCTGCCTCTCCCCTAGAGGATGCAGGACCAAACGCTGATCTTGGTATCCCAGGTGCAGCATCCATCAAAGCTGAGCTGAGGAGCTGACGTAACCCAATGCTGAAGCTGGCCCCCAGATTCAGGCAGTTGATCAGAGAAGCCCAGATTGGAGGGCAGCAGCCCACTGGTGATGACCAGTCCCCGCTCCTGGCACTGGTCAGAGCACAGAACATCTTAGCCACACCTGCACTAGTGGACCCCCAGGCTCTCCTAGCCCCAGGCATCCCCTCTGCTGAGCCAGTCTCTGGTTAGGTAGTGACAATGCTTTTTAGAGCCACTTGGAAGGGTCAGTTTGTTCCCAGTATAATTCTCCCCAAGCAAAAGCGACGTGACCCATAAGAGCTGGTCTTGCTGCCTCTTAAACCCCTTGCAGAGTTCCTGTTGGTTTCAGGGGCAGCAGGGTTACCTCCTAAGGGGAGGAAACTAGACAAACATAAAAAGTGATTCCCCGCTGCAGTCACAATTCTTGTGCCAAATAAGTGAAATTGTTTCTTCAAGGCCATGCTTAATTACTGTGCTTCCGGTCAAATCAGGCCTGACTAACCATCACAGCACACCAAGATGCCCCCAAAGTCAATGGGGCTTCTTGGTGTTGGAAGAGTTCAGGACTCAAGCTGGGAGACAACGTGATATAAAATAAGTCATATATTATTTCGATTGAAAATCTGCTTTATTTTTAGTGCAAGCAATTAATGAACCAATTAACCCCCTTTGTTCTATTAAAATCAACTATTCTTTTAATGCCCAGTTAATTATCCTTATATTAATATGCGTTTAAGTTTATTTTATCACTCCTGTACCTGGCAAAAGTTCAAGTCATCTAAGTTAGTCTTTCATGTGCTTTTTTGGACAAGTTTCAGTTCTTGTTTAAGGAAGTAGTAAAAGCAATTTGTCATAGTTTTATTTTTCCTGTGCTATTGGAAACAAAATTGTCAGGGATGTAATCTGTACTCAATTTGTATGTGAAAAAAAGAGTAGACAAATAATGAATATGTACCTCTGCTATCTTTAAATATGTATTTTAGGAACTTTCAGTGAAAATATGACATTGAACCTAGGCTTTGGTGGGGGGGGAACTAGTGTTATTTGTCAAAGATGCTGCATGTTTCTCAGAGAGGTAGTGGTTTTCCTTCTGTATTTTTACTTTTTGGGAAACAATGCCATATTAAAATGTGCTCAAAGAGTAAAGCAAATTTCACAGAAACTGGCCATTAAGACATCATCTTTCCCCTAGAGATTAGTCAGCATTCCTACATTTGTGCTAGGAATTGTCTCCTTGGGAGGGGAGAGGGGAACAAAAAAATGAAAGAAAGGAGTGGGGACAGCTGCTTTCTCTGAAAAAATATTTTCCCAACAGTAAAAGCTTACCCAGAGTCTAACAGTGGAAGTCAGATGCTGGCTGAGCGAAAAGCTGAGATTTTTTAAATGAAAGAGAAACTGAAACTTGTTTATGGTTTTGAGAATCGGGAAATCCTTGGAGTTTTCTCAGTGCAGTTGAGAGTAAGTACTGTAATAGCCTGTCAGGTGAAATTGGAAGCTTCGGCTCAAAAGTGCTTTCTTTGCTTTAGGGTTCAACTGCCATTTTCCAGCAAGGTTTGTTTCGGCAAGCACAGACTCCTCTGTTTGGGAAATGCTCATGCTGGGAGGGTGCTGCTGGGCAGGATACAGAGGCTGGGGTGCTGCTGCTGGGTCTGCGTGCCAGGGCTCTCCCTCAAGAGCTGCGCTATGCTGGCTGAATCTTAACATCCCAGGTCACAGGCAGGCACGGCAAGCTTTAACTCCTCAGTACTTGGAGAGATTTGAAAGCATAGAAGCATAGACTATTAAAAATTGTATGCTTGCTTCATGGCTTACTCCTCAGAAGAGGAGATAATTTGAGTAGTGAGGTACAACTCAGCTGTTTGGGGTTTTTCTTTGAGAGAGCAAGCTGGATAAGAAACAGGAGGAGGAAAGAGGCATAATTTAGGTAAAAGAAGCCCCTGAAGTGCTTGCGGTAATTCTGTGCATTAAGAAAAGCGGTGACAATTAAAGATTTTGGTTGGTATAGAAAGCATTGTGCAGTTACGGGATTAGGTTGGGGTATTCACTTCCCACACTAAATCCGGACATACCTTGTATCATGCTGATTGTTGTAGAGCTCAAAAAACAAAGCGGTTAAGATGCTCTAGTCAATGAGGACATGAGATTTTCCTTGTGAACTTTCCAGTATTTTTGAGAATCGGATTTTCTTAAGTTTAGCTACTCGTGATAAATACTGGGAACTACATAGAACAAATTTATTTTTAAAGACCCAGGCCAGCATGCTGTCTTGGCCATCCATCCACTCTTCTCCTATAAGCATTGCCTCAGGATTTTAGTTCCTTATTCCACGAGTGGCTGGAAGCTTTTCTGTCAGGCACGTCTCTTTGTTTCCAGGAGGAAAAGGCAGAATTTAGTCCTGTGGAAGCAGATTGTCAAGGAGCGATACAGTCCAGCTAATAGTGGATGTGGGGAGAGAGATGGGATTAACTGCGGAGAAAGGGTAGGCTGGAGTGAAAAGGCCAGTGAAAAGCCCACAGCCCTGTCTCTAACTGACTGAAATTCCTGAGCCATTGCCTAGAGAAAGGAAAAATCCATCTGGCACCTACCCAGGTTAGTCAGGGTAGAAAGAGCCATGCTTGGATGCCTTTTAACAAAAGTGGGAAAGAAAAAACAACAGTTCGTCCTTCCCTGCCCCTCTCACACCCCCCCCCCCCCCCCCCCAGTTACTCAGAATATTCAGTCAAGGTTTTAGATTGGCATGCTGCTGCATGAGCAAAGGAGGGTTTGATGGGTTAAGGAAATTAAATGCCAGGTTGCTTTCCAGTTCATTTGTTTATGGAGATGATCTGAGTACCACCCACTGCTATGGGATTATATGTTAAGCAAACAAACAACCAAACAAAACATAAACACCCTGAAAAAAAAATTTCATTTCCAGACCCACACCCAGCTGTGATGCACAGTTCTCCTGCAGTAAAATCATGATCTTTTTCTCTTTGAAATCAAAAAGTCTACTCCTAATAGTTCTGCTCTGGGAGGATAAATTCGTGAGTCCAGTATGCGATGAATTACAAGGCAGTCCTGGTGCTTGGAAGCTGTTATGTAAAACATACAAAATAAAACATGCTTGTTATTGGATTTAATGCAAACTCATCTGTGGCCACTTATCTTTCATCACTAACAAAAAGAGGCAGAGAGAGCTCTGAAAACACATCTACAACTGAAAGATGAAATGTGAAACATTCTGTGAGCAAAAGGCCTTTGGGGAGGCTATGGCAAGGCTGAGCGGAGCCAGAGCTACAGTTGATGCTTCACTTGAAGTCATGTCGCTTTGCTCTGCTCTTCCAGCAGAGGAACAGGAACTAGAGGCAGAGTCAGGAAGCATGGCACAAGTGGGGCATCTGGACAGGGCAACAAGGATGCAGGCAGGTTAACCTCAGCCTTACGGTACTGGAATGTGGGAAAAATTTCATACCTACAAGACTGATTTTAAAAAGCTCTGAGCATATTTGTGATCAGATGAGGCCAATAGGTTTTGTGGTCATAGTCAAGTTAAATGTAGGTATTGGTATCCTTTGGAGGCTGTGAGAGTTTTGGTTTCAGAAAGCGAAAATTGAATTCTTGTTTTTTAAGGCATCTGACCTGTTTCCTGTGCCACAGTGTCAAGCAAAACTGCTCCCTGTTAGTGCTTCAGCATTAAAAGAAAATACTTCTCAGTCCATTTATAATCACAGTGCCTTCAGAGGAGAACTGGATTAGGGGGAGATAGCTTTGCTCATCCGCTCTCTTGCCTTTCCACCCTTTTTGTCTCCCATGCTGCCTCCTTATTCTTAGCAGCAAGGAGTGAGAGAGCAAAGGCTCTTCCCCTTGTAGCTCTCCCTGGCTAGTCCTTCACCTTGCCAGTGCAAACTGGCAGAGGGAGAGGGACAGCTCTTTATCCCAGCTCAGACTTTGGGATGCACAGAGCTTTCAGCCAGAAAGCTCTGAGGGATGCAGGGCCACATCTAGCCTTTAAGGCAGTGACCTTGCGGTCAGGAGGCAATTTTGCCATCCTGGAGAGGTGGGAGGGGAGAGGGGGATGAGACCTGTGACACCCTGTGGAGCTCCAGGTCTTAGAGCTACTGGTAGCAAGCCTGTTGAGAGTTAAAACCTCCGCGCTGATGCCTACCACTGTTTCAGCATCACTCGACGTTTGCTGCGTCTCACCTCTGGTGCTATTTTTTGGTGGTTTACCAATGGATTCCATCAGTTTCTCGCTCAGTTTGCCAACACAGTCTGAGAGCACCTGGTACTGCTCCATCAGCTGCACTGTGGCGTATGCAGTGATTTGAGCAAATGGCCATGCAAAACCCATAAGAGCTGATGGAGAGTCCGGCGTTGGTTTCAGGGACTTTGGATCAGGCACAGAGAGCTGTCAGAACAGCAGTTATGGCTCTGGAACAAAAATACCAGGAAAAGCAATTGTAGCAGTCAATCGACACTGATGTTCTTAAAACCTCAGTAATCTTGGCCACATGAAATTCAACCTTTCTTGTGACTGAAATAACAGCAAAGCTTAGGTCATATTGTAGACTAATCGCCTGTAAAGTTTCATTTTCAAGAATTAAATTGTTCATGAGTTATGGCAGAATATTTTAAAAAGAACCTCCCCAAAACCCCACTAAAAAACTTGCATTCTGTTTCTTTTCAAGCAAGGGCAACAAACTAGGCAAAATTATTTTAAAGTTTTTTTGGGTCCTTAATTGCTGCCAGGCTGAACAAAGGGATACGTGGTGTTCACCTTACGCACGCTCCTAAACACTGTTGAAGTCCATGAGCAAATGCACTGAAAAAAGGCAGTGCTCAGCCCACAGGCAGATTTGCAGCCCTGGGGAGAGAGGGGAGCCCCGGCACCTGGCTCCAGTTGACTCTCCCTGTCCGCTGCCTGCCCGCACAGGGAGGCACCCGTGGGCACCCTGATAGGCATCTTGCCGGGATAATGCAGGACCGAATACAGAGCTGCAGCCTGCCAGCCGCCCCGCGATACGCCGTCCCTGGGAAATGATAGGCTCTGTGCCTGTCTACACAGATCTATTTACTATTTTAGAACAAATGCATCCACTGTCTTGCCCAGTGCATGGGCTGTGTCCTTCTTACCCTGCTTTTTAATTATATGTTTTTCTACCCCATCATGGAAGTGAAGGCTGTTGCTCGCATTGTGGCAGCATGGGCTGGACCTGGGAGGTTTGGGTGCTGTTCCTGGGGCTGCAGCAGACTTTCTTGGGGGTCTTGAGAGATTTCCTTGGTCTTTCAGGCCTACTGTTTCCCTTCCCCCGTACTGCACCACCATCTTGCTAGAGAAATAATGCTTTTTTTTCTTGACTCACACCATGTTTAGGACTCCACAGCCTCTGATCCAAAGCCCAGTGAAATCAATAGGATCCCTCCCGTTAATTTTAAGTGGGCTGACACCCTGTATTCTGTAGAAAAGACAACTGCTTTGAGACATCTTCCCCCGTCTGACCGAAATTTGCTGTAGGCCAACTAACAGCTAATTTGTAGAAAACATGATCTTTTTATTTATAATATTTAAGCTGGAGGCTGCAGTCAGAGACCAGTTGTAGGAATTTACAGAAGATTCAAACTTGTCATTGCAAGTCTGAGACAGCAGCTCTACTGTAAATAAGGCCCAAACCTCACTCCTTTTACTCGGGCTTAGCAAGTGACCATGACCTACAGGATTAAGGAGGGCAAGGGATTCCCCATGCATCCTGCAGAGGTAGGCAGGGGAGTGCCGTTAATCCTTGAGAGCAGCAAGGAGGGTAAGTCTCTGCCAGTGCCCATAAAATCAATAAAATACAGGGTATAAAATCCCCAGGAGCATGGGGAGTAGGGAGAAGGAAGGGAAGGAGACAGGGTTAAAAGGAACAAAGCCCCCCAACGGCCAGGGATGCAGTTTCCCACACGAGCAGGCTGGTACCCCCGATAGTTCTACATAATCCCTGCCTTTTTGATCCAGTGAACTGAATTAAGGAAGATGGTTCAGGGAGCTAAAGATATGGAATAAAAGGTGTGACAGTGAGAGGGGTGGGTGGCATGGGAAGATGTGCAATGGAAACGGTGCAGATTTAGGATAGACCATGGCTACTGACAGTGGGTGTTTGGCCTCCCAGAGTCATATCCTCTTTCCTGCAGCACTCGCCTCAGCTACGCTAGAAATAGCAAGCAACTTTGCCCTAGGGTCTCTAGTTTAGCATTTTCCTTCATACCAATACAAGAGCATTATTTTAGGATGTGATATTTGACACTTTGTGAGCATAAGCCTGCCTTTCCTCAGGAGGAGGCATGTTCTCTAATTTTTAACATCACCATTATTATTATTATTTCCAAAGAGAAGCAAAATGCATTTGTTAAAAAGGAAAATAATTAAAATCCCATTACAGCTCCAATTCTGTCATCTTCCTTCCCAGAACAAGCATTAAAATTTTTATTAATAAATGTGCAATTACTGGTGACCTCTGAATAATTTCTCCAACCTTAACTTCTCCTCACTGCAATGTTGTGTTGTGCTACTCTATTTTTACTCTCTGCTTTCCTCATTTGATGTGTTTACTGAAGTTATAATTTTCATATTAAACATGTTGTCATTGAAAAATTGCCTTTGCAAAAATGATTTTCGACAAATACCAATCTTTTTATTGACTGGGAATTTAAACAAGTAAAAAGTTGAGAAACTGTTAGCTGAAAATGCATTTTTAGCAGGCTACTTCTTAATAACTGTTTCAATAAATTTTAAAGTAAAAAAGCCTGAAAAAAATAGTCAGCCATCCCCCTACCCAAATCTCTATAAAACTGGGGGGGAAAAAAAGCAGGTTTGTAGCCTTTGGAAAGAAAAACAGTTGTGAATCATGGCTTTGCTTTATGAAACTGGCGTTCATAACCAATTTAAATAAAATTCAGACAGGTTTTATAGAATGTTAAAGAATAAAGATATGCCTTGTTCCAAAGGAAGTGAAGTGTGGTGAAACAAAATTCATCGGATTTCCTTCCACATAAATTGAAAATAAAATTTCCAAAGTCATCACCCAGAGCTATAAATATTTTCTTCTTGGGGTCTGTGCAGGAGATGCAGATGACTCAGTAGGGCCTGGGGGAAGTATCACATGGGGCATCCTGGCAGCTACCTGGGAGGAGCTGTCCCTTGCTCCGCATGTGGCCATGGCCGTACCTGAAGCACCAGGGTGAGGCCAGAAAACTGCCTTTAATCCCCTGGTGCTCAGGTCCTTCTGCACCTCTGACTCTGGCTCTCACTCATGCAGGGTGTCAATGAGAACAAGTTTTGTTAGATTTGAGAACATGCCTACGTAGACCAGCGTGACTTTCTGTGAAGATGCAGTTGGCTTATGCCTCATCTTGCTGCATACGTTATCTTCCCCATTAAAAATGAAGAGAGTGTGAATGCTTTGACTCCTTTAAGAGGCAACATACTGCAGTAAGAGAGAGGAATATTGAACATCTGGAACCCATGCCTTTTTGATTTCTCAGAGTTCAGATCCAGCTCATGGGAAAGAGGGTTGGAAAGAGCCCGGCCACTGTTCAGCTGGACTATAGGGAGGCTTGGGGCTGCTCTGGGATATTGATTGTGTAGCCCCCTTTCTTGGGAATCCCTAGGACTGTGCAGGGCTTCCAGGAATGACATCCCAAGTAGGCAGATTAACATCATGCAGTTACCTGAAGGCACACCAAAGAAAATCTGTCTGCAAGGAGCATGTATCTCGCTGCTCACTGCTGTCTGTAGCAGACACCATTTTTACATCTCAGCAGTGACATGTATTATATTGCTTTCTGGATGGGAAAAAAGCACCCAAAATATAAATCCTGCATTTTATTATAGAAATTAATACCAATAATTACTTAAAATTTAATGAATTTCAGTTCTCACTTAATTGCTTTTGAGTAGTTCACTTAACTTATTAAAAAGAAGCAAGGACATATTCATTTAATGAGCAGCGGCAGCCTTGGCCTAGCATCTGCCTACATTCTCTTTTCAATTAATCAATTATAGTCCAATGGTGTGTAATTACACATTAAGAAAGTTATTGGATATCGCAGCATGACTGTCCCAGGGGGCTCATGAATACACTAATATAACACACCTGTAATGACCTGTTCTCAGATCTGCAAATTGCTCCCATTTCTCTCTCTCTCTCTCATTGCTAAATGAAGATGAGAGCAATTACCATTAACTTTTTGAGTCACATCTAGTCAATGAGAGAGAAAAAAGATCCCTACCAGCATTCATAATAAATCTGCCTGTTGGTACTGAGTATTTTAACAGCATCAGGCATTGAGCTGGAAGGCAGTAAATGCGCATCGGGATCACACGAGGTTGTGGGGATCCCGTGGCTGGTCTGGACTGAGCACACTCTTTACCTGTAGACAAGAGAAAACAGGCAGGCAAGAAAACCTCATCAGATCACATCCAGGCGTAATTTGCCTGGCTCAGTTCGAGTCAAACCAAACTCTAGAACTGATCCTTATGCAGTGGCTCTAAGTCTTTGCATAGCAACTAAGCCATGCTGCTGTTGTGTTGGGGTTTTTTTTCAAACACTAGAAAGAACAAAATTTACTATGTAATGGCAGAAGGGCTTTGGTTGTGTGAGAGGATACAGTCACCAATGCTCTCTTATTAATGCATAACAAATGAAACCAAGGAGAGAATCTTAATCTGCATAATGAAGTCTGACAGATTCTAAATTGGTGATTTAGTCAACTAAAGGGTCCAAAACTGCTCTGTGGAAGTGAGCTTTTGATGGCTGAAAGTGAAACGGGGGATGATATCTGTCAACATTTTTATAAATGTTGTCTTGCACAGTGATTTCGATGTGCTGTTTTGTCTCCCTCTGGGAAAAAGTGTCTGTTTCCTTACACAGAGTTTTCTTGTTAATGTGTTCCTTTGCAGACTGGGGTCTTTCAGGTGGGTGTAATGCAGACCAACATGATGAGGTATCTTGACCACAGCAGTTCTTTACAAGCAGGGTCCATTTTGCTTGTAGTAAGCTGAATTATTTCTGTGCTGTACCCCTTGCACCAAAGTAGCTACTTCAGTGAAACCTTCACCATTCTGGAGATTACTTCTCTTTTTAAGGACCATGCATGTCTCCTTGTGCTTGACATCCCTCAGGAGAGCACTCCTGTGGGATTCAGGTGGTCAGACGTTGCTCTCAGTTGTGCTCACAGTTGAGGCAATGGATGTTTCAGTTTGAGCTTCAGTTGGGTCCACATTTCACTCTGGTTTTCACCTGTGCCACATTTCTTCCCAGTTCCACAGCACCCTTTGGTTTTGCGCACAGTTCGGTTCACATGCCTGGCTGTAGCATCTCAGTATTTGACATCTGAGCTGGACTTTTTCTCTAGGTCCCATTGATAGTTAACAGAGGAAGGCAGGCACTTTTAGAGTACAATGTACTCAAAATAATTAGGTGCTGATTTAGGATTGGTTAAGCCACTTTTAGATGTGCCTCTGTCTGTTCATTAACTAAACAAATACCTTCCATATGATACCTACATTTTCAATAACTACAGTCATCAGCTGAACTGCATATTTCTGCATGTGTCTAGCTTGCACGAAAAGCCATTCAATTCAAGCAGAGGGACTGCATGTATGCTTGGAGTTAGGTGTCTGCTAACTTTGTGTTTAGATGTCTGGTCTCCAGCTTTGAAATGGGGATGCTGTTATTTAATTGCCTTGGCATGCAATTTGAGATTGAGATTAAAATGTTAGAAGTGCAAAGCGATATCTATTATTTAATGTTGTGTTGTACTCCAAATAGCTAACAACACCACCCTTGGTATTTGCAGAGAAGTTCATTTATTATGAATTATTACCTGACACAATAGGAGAAAACAGGTTCTGAGGTTTACTTTTAAGTATTTAAAAACAATTTGACTGTCCAGGCAATGCGTAGCAACTGAAGCAAGCAGAGCAGTGAGTGTGGATCCCACAAAGTGGTTGAAGTGTGCATGTGTACTGTGTTGTCAAATTCTGCTCAGTGGACAGCTTTGTTTATGCTTGGGACCAAAATTCAATTCTCTGCTTTTTTTTTTTTTTTTTTTTTTCTTTTCTTTTTTTAATCAGTGCCTGAATGATCAATTTAAAATGTTTTAAACAGAGAAAGAAACACAATTATAGTCTGGAACTTTAATATACAATACAATATTTGGTTGTACAGGCTAGTTAAATAGTGGTCCTAAGACACCTGCCAGTCGGGTCTTAAGTTCTGCAGTTTTTGTGTGTCTGATGGGTAGGAGGGTGGTATTTCATTCAGCTGCAAAAATTTGTTTCTAGATGCAAAAAATCGTTTCTAGCTGTATTCTCTGCAAGAGGTTGTAAGTCTCTGCATGTCACTTTCCTAATCGAGGAATAAACTCTGTATTGTACTAATACTTTTTATTATGGGGAATGAACATGCTGCTTCTAGACAAGCAGAGGAATAATTGACCACCTGTGGCCAGTCCTGAATGAACATTACTGCACATTCCACTGAAATTAATGTCTCCTTGGTCAAGATGGGAAACAGTCATTTTCTGAGAGACTTTTTTGTGGTTAGGAAGCTAACACACTCAATACATTTCTGCTTTCTAACAGTGTGGATTCCTTACTGCCAAGGGAAGAAGCTCTTGGTGATCACTCAGTTACTGACCCTCTGTGTCTTTGGAATTTAAACAGCAGCTTTGTTTGTTAAAACACAAGTGATTGCATCACTCTGGCAATAGAACCAAGTGTCAAAAGGTGATGTGCATGTAACGTACTCCTGTGGCCCCTTTCTGCTGCCAGAGTGTGCAAAGGAGTCTCAAAATGGGCGAGAACTTGGCCCAAACATAGATTTATGTAATGCTGGAAGATAGCACTCAGACGTTGTGCTGATGTATTGTGCTACAGCTGGCCCGATACCAAGTTATAAGGGCTGAAGGATGCTGGAAACTGAAATATTAACGAGCTAAGAGATTGACTCAGTAGAGAGAAATGGTAAATGCTTCTCTTATCAGTTACTTTTCATTTTGTATTAATAAATCTCTGGGACCATATCTCATGTAAATCACCCAATCCTTCAGGGTCCAGTCTCATCTTTAAACTGGAAGTGAGGAGTGCCATGAGGAAAGCAGGCAGGTGAACCTTGGGTGTTCATGCAACCGCAGCACGTGGTGCCCCTGCCAGAGCACATGCCTGGGGAGGAAAGGCATCCTCAGTGGGAGCATGCACACCCGTACAGGCACAGGGTCTGTGCAGGGCCTGGAAAATGTCTCCAGTCTTCTCTTATGCATATCCTATTTCTTCTTTCCTGAGAGACAGCAGGGGACAAGCAAGTGCTTTCCTCCCCAGCGGGTGTGCTCAGTGTATTGCCACAGGGCTCTGCTGTCATCCTCCTTAGTCACCACACCACGCTTATTTAATGAGGGGTTATAGCTGATGTGCTTGCACAGTCCAGCAGTCCAGCTTTAGGTCCCTTTTTCCTGCAACCACAAACTAGGGCTGAAAGTCTCCCCAGTAGCAAGGCATGGCCAAGGCCCGGATGAGTGCAAGCTGCCCAAAGTTCAAACCAGATTAGCTCAAGATCACTGTGGTCAGTGAAAGGAAATAACCAGAGGGCTTGGCTGCTGACATACTCCCCACATAAATGATGATATTTGCCTGCCCTGGTTATCAAAATCCTTCCCTGGGGACCTTGCTGAAATCTCAGCTGCCCACACAGCAGCAGTGAGAGAAGTGGTGACTTATTTCTGTCCAGGAGCAGAGAGCTTTTTCTCTCCAATGCCACCCTGGTGAGATGTGTCCCTTTGATGTCCCCAGGCTGCTGTCCCTCTGTGGCCGCCTCTGAGCTCAACCAGGAGGTGGGGACCAACCGAACAGCAGCAGCCTGCTTGAGTGAGCTGCAGTACCTTGCTCATGTGCTTGGAAAGCAGGTACATTCTTCACTCCATCAAATTTACTATAATCCCACCACTGTTTGTCTCCAGCTCAGTGTAAGTGCTGGGAGGAGCCATTATGTGGACAAGTTTGGCCCAGTTTCCCCCCAGTGCTGTTAGAAAAACCTGCTGAAAGCAAATCTGATTAACATAGCAGAGAAAATAGCTCTGCTGTAAAACGTTGAGGATTGCCACTAGTGCAGTTACGTTGCGAGGAGAAGTGGAAATGGCCTTTTGAATTTTCCTGGAGTGATGGGCGCTATAGTTCATCATCTGTGCTGACTGTCTGCGGGCTGCTGGGTGCTGAGCTAGCAAAATCCTATGTGGCCTGAGGAGCCTGCCTTTTATTTCCAGGGCCACTTGGTGAATGTCAGAGTGGCAGCACATTGGTACCACGGTGCACTGCCACAGCAGGAGTGTTGTGGAGGTACTGCATCCCTGGTGTGCAAAGCTCTTGGTCCTGCACCAACATCCGTCCGGATGAATGCCAGTATTCATGATGGAGGTATGAGCTGGTGTGGGCGTGGGGACCTCCTAGTGCTCTCAGGGTTAGAAAACTGTGAAGAGAGCAAATTCAAAATAGTCTGGACCTTGTTGATCCTCCAGGAACTCCATGTAGCTCTGTCTTAGCCGAGGAATTTGGAGAGTGCCTGGATTGTGGCACTCAGAGAGAACCAGAAGTGTTTGGATTTCACGTTGTGTGTTTCTTCATGGCTGCTTGTTTCCTGGATGGGATTTGCTCCTTTGCATAGCTGTAAACACAGCACCTGGGTGAGCTCTGGGAGGAGCCTGGCTTGGAGCAGGTCACCCTGAATTTGAGACAAGTGCTTCATCTGAGTATATCTACAGCAAAAAGTTAGAAAAGGAAAAGATCTATTATTTCCTTCAGCTGGTGCCTCAATTCTAAAGTGTATCTGTAACATGCTGTAGGCTGTGGCAGGGAAAGAGAGAATCACTCACTTTTCTGTAAGTGAAGAAGCAGTATCATGATCTTGTCTGAGAGAAACTGCTCCACAGTCTCGACAGCATGTGCTCCCTTTTGGACAACCTCACTCTTCAGTGAAGGCGTTGGAGGCATTTTGAAGCTGTGCCTGATGCCCCTGCCTTGTAAGCATGGTAGAGAAAGAGAAATAAAATGGCTTCCTTTGAAGGCTTGCTCCCCAAGGTCCTTAAGCAGAAAATGTGGGACCTTGGAAGTACCAGAAGGAGAGGGAGGGAGGCAAGGCAATTGCTTCCTTTGTAAAACCCATCTCCATTTTTCATCCCTGTTGTCCGTCGTCTTTCCCACACTATCCTCACTTTAGTTCTATGACAGTAAGGAAATAAAGGAAAGCACAATAAAGGCATCCTTAAGGCTGTCATTGTTGCCAAGTAATGCTAATAGCACTTTCTCTCTCACATACCTGCTTCTGAACGCTAATGTCATTTAATTATTGTGATGTTGCAAATGAAGGTGCCCACACACAAATTCAATATGGATGTAATTATTAGAGGTGGAATGCCAATTAAGCACGCACAAAAAGCAAGTGGTGTATTTTTGATTTGTCATCTGATTTATTACCGTTTACCTCACATGCCTCAGGCAACACCATCTGAATGAGGAGCAGAGAACCAGCCCTTTGTACATAAAACTTGCTCTTAAATCTACACTTCACGAGAAAGTGGCAACTGACATAAAAAATTTGTTTTTAAAATACAACTGGGAGTGTAGTTTTGAAGCATTCTCTCCACCTCAGGTAAGGAACACAAGAAAGGTGTGACTTTTGGTAGGTGGATACCCATCTCCAAAAGAAAGCACTGCATATGATACCATTCACATATATAACATATGTCAAAAGGCCTGCAGTGAAAATCCAGATTAATCAGGGAAGAAGATCCAGCCTGCAACCAGTTTAAATATGTTGGCCAAATCAGCTAAGAAGATCTGCAGGCTTGGGTTTCAGTAGCTAGGGGCACATTGCCTACCAGATAATTACTGGGGGTTTCAATTTTTAGGTATCTATCTCCTAACACTGCATTTTTCAATTCTAGTCAGTCAGCCTTGCATTTCAGAGTGAGGAGCACAATGCCGGTGGAACATCCTGCCTGTCGTGCAGCCTGGGCACATTCACAATGTTCTCCCGCTCTCCCAACCTGTAAAGAGTCCTTCTTTGAATACTGTGCACTGCTCACCATGCAAGTAGCTCATTATCCCAGGCATTTCAAGACTAATTTATAGGACATTTGGTTAATTTGCATAAGCCATCCAGTACACAGAGCATGTCTCCACAATAACGTAATATGCCAAAACGAGGATTTATGTGAAAACACAGATACTGAGGGGGGTACA
Source organism: Podargus strigoides (assembly GCA_028020825.1). NCBI lineage: Eukaryota > Metazoa > Chordata > Aves > Caprimulgiformes > Podargidae > Podargus > Podargus strigoides. The sequence goes on from CM051619.1 coordinate 48,149,329, forward strand.
CACAACATTTTTAAGAAGCTATCATTAGCACTGATTTCTAAAACCTCTGATAAAAAGTCATGGAATCCTGCCTCTCCACCTACTGTATGTGAAGCTCCCATATAATTTTCTGCTTTGAATCTTGCTTGTCTTTTTGTTAAGTAAGATGGGTTTTGATCCTTAAAACAGCCTTGAAATATGAATACTTGGTGCTGTTGGCTTTGTCTAAAAAGGAAACAAAATCCTCCAAACTGAATCCAAATCGAGGGCTGCACGTTCAGCTATCACTGCGAGGAGCCTCACGCGTCCGCTGCTCTGATTATTACCTTGACACCAGAAACAGGAGGGCCTGTAATCCTTGAAACAGCTGACATCTGAAGCGCTGATTCTTCCTGTGCTTTGAGTTAGTCAGTCCTTGATCTCCATGCCTGGCATGCAAGCCTGGCTTTTACTGAAACCTGACCTCGTGGTCCCTTCTTCTGCAGCCCTGTTTGTCTTCTGCCGTTCAGAAATGTGCAGTTTCTGTCCTCAGGACTCTGAATTAGAGCTGCATGGGTCAAAGGAGCAAACAGGAGAGTTGTCATTACTGGATCCAATGCCTGCCCTTGATTTAGGTGTCCTTGTTGGTTGGTTGGGGTTTTTTTAATAACAATTACAAAATAAGAATGTTGCAAGACGTTTTTTAAGCGAACCTTTCCCCTGCGAGGTGACACTGGGTTTCCATGATCTCTGACACATGACTGCTTCACCTACAGGTACAGATGTTTTTTGCTCCCTTCCTTGCAAAGCCAGCCTGGGATTTGAAAGTCAAGTTGGTTTCTTTCTTCTCTCCTTAACATCTCTTCTGCCATTATGGGGCCTCTGAAGAGCACATTAAGTCCATATTTACCCCTGTGCAATCTAATTAACTTCCAGAATAACTGTGCAGGTGTAACTGAGATCTCAGTTTGAAGGCAGCTCTGCTCCACTTATTATAATTGAAGGAACTGTTTGGCCAGCAGCATTCCTATTAGTAGTAATGCTATTTGAAAAGGAAATAACTTAGTTGGACTTTTGGACTGAATTTTTAGGAATGCCAGCTAGAATTGCATAAGTGAATGCATACATATCTGCTTAATTGTAAATAGAGGCTAACTTGAGCTGGAAATCACATGTACAATAAACATGTAATCCTGATGCCATTGCTACACATTTATTTCCCAGGGCAGAGCTACAGTTTCAAGAGCCCGTTTCAGTGCTTTATTCTTTTGAAGGTTTGAATAGTGTTGGTTGTTTGCTTTGATGCATCACGTGTAGTTCCAGCTAGGTGAAGCTTGCTGGGTATTTAATGGCTTGTTCAGATTGAACCTGAACTAAATAGAGGGAAATAATATTTTGTAGGAAGAGAAGTACTCTGGATAAAGATTTATTATTTTTTTCTAATCTAGATTCTCTTACTCTGTTATATATGTAATCCTAGGCTTTGAGATTAGTATTTTCAATTACGGGAATTTGTGGGGTTTTTTAATCAAACTGTACTACAGGTTACATGGAAATGACAACATCAGCTTGAACACAATGAATATGTTCAATAGGAACAATATATGCAGTTTTTTGGTTTACTCTCTTCCAACTTGAATCACTTTTTACTATTCTAAGATGTTAGAGCACATTTTTTTCCTCTGGGGATTTACAGTTTCTCTTAGTGTTTTGATTACTTGTGAATAATTTGATAGAAAACCTCTTACACATGTGCCTGTGTTATACAGCATCTAGCTTGGATTTGGTTTTTTGACTGATCCCTAATAGCTGAAATCACTGTATACAACTAAAAACATTTGTAGTGCTGTCAGACAGGAAAAATCTCTCTTCTTCAACTTGACTCAAATTTGTTATGCGTGTAGCTCCATGAAGTTCAATAGATGTAAATACAGATTAATTATTTAAAAAGTAATAGGAAGGAATGAGCTTCCAAACATGTAGTGTTTAATTATTTAAAACCTGTAATGGAATTTCAACCCTTGTGCATACCTCAGATCTCTTGTTGTGCTTGGACAAGTGCCTGAGGTTAACTGGCATGTCCCCTACCTCCCAGTCATCTCCCTTCCTACACAACAGGGTCATAAATGTGCCTGGTGAATGTGAAGAACAGTCAAGATTCTCAGTCATGTCTACTAGTAAATATGCTAAACGTGACTCTTGTCTTCTTTTCCCCCATTACTATATTGCATCCTGCAGTAAGCCATTCTGTATAACATTTCATGTAACAAGGTATGCCTAGCCACAGAGGACAAAAGCCTGAAGTCAGGGCTTGGGCGAAGCCCCTCATGATTTCTGATCCTACAGTGTGGAGAGAGCCCCATGGTAATGTTGCACTTTGGTCATTTGATGGTGGTGGTAGTTGAAGGCACCTGCTGTATGTGATTGATTGTACTGGATGTTGTACACACATGTAGGACAACCTGATTCCCATTTCAAAAAACTCATGCCCTAAGTAGGCTAGTCAGATAAGGGGAAGCTTTCTCCCCATTTTAACAAGGGGATCAAAGATACAGACTGAAAATAAAGAACATACACAAGCCTCCCAGCTTTAGAGACCTGCCTGATCTTACCCTCCCTTTGCTTCCTCTGCAACGGATGAAAAGAGGGAGTTCTGCTGGGACCAGTTCAGAGCCGCAGTTAGCTTCCTGCTGTGATCCACCATCCTGAGATGCCTACCTCTGTCCACAGACCTGAGCTGGGTAATCAAAGTGAATATCTAAAATTGGGCCATCCAGATCATTTCACTACCTACCCATCCTTTTGTCGAAAGTTACTCAGGAATTTTGTGTTTGTGGGGAATGACTAATGCAAATCTGGCAAGTCCCATCTCAACACCCTAGCTATATAGCCTTCCTTCTTTTACTGCTGTAAGTCACTGGCTAAGGAGCACTTGACCCAGGGTGGGTGTTAAAATAAATTTAAAGAAAAGCCCTTGAAAGAAAAGCAAACACTTTAGTTGCATTGAACAAATACACAGTTAGGAGTCTTTGTATGTGATGGATACTGGTCTTCATTTGCCAGCCAGAACTCAGCTGGTTTGATGAGGAGTATTTCCAGGGGTGCTCTACCTTGTGAAACTGTTGTCAGAGGGAGCTTTGTGGAAGGACCTAGGGAAGGAAAAGGGCTGGAGAAAGCAAGACAGAGTTAGTCCTTTTTGAGGAGGAGTCTAAAGAGCATAGCACTTTTGAGAGCCTTGCTTGTGATACACTTTCAGGGTGAGGGTTTAAATACATTGATTTATTCTGTCCCGGTGTGCAGCTTCCATGTAGCTGCTTCATCGTGCATGTCACGCAATGCAAAAATCATCAGCATGATTTTGTAAGTATGAAAGGGTTTGCCATGATGCATTTGCATAATAAAATCTATGTAGTCGCAGTGTGTGTCACACATACAGGCAAGCAATGAGTGCCATCTACAGTAACACAATACATTGCTAAAGGGTCCTCTGTAATTGTGTTCTTTACCGAATAGCGTGTCTGATGCCTTCTGCTGTAATGTACCCTCCTTGGTGAGAAATTAATACTTTGTGCCAAATTCAACTCTCAGTTACATGGTTCAAATTGAAAAAACAACACTGGCTTCAGTGGAGTTATCCAAGATTCATCCTGGGGTTACTAAGAATAGATTTGATTTATGTAAATAGCCGGGTGTCAGGTACACTCCAGTGCTAAATGCTTTTTAAACAGAGGGCTAAGTAAGACCTTTACACTTGAGTAGGAAAGACCTAGTGGGACTTTTTTTTCCCCCACATCCATAGCCTACTTAGAAAGAGCTAGGTGTAAATCACTGAGGAAGAAGGTGTATTTTCCATTCCTTGAGAACCAGCAAATGTTTTGGGCCTGACAAATATGTTATAGCAGGCAGGGGGGTACGTGAAGGACTGCCCCCCTTCAGAGTCAATCGCAAGTAAAGCTGGTTGCTGCCCACCACCCTTGCAGCTGGTGGGTCCTGTCAGAGGAAGCCCAGCTTCACAGCAGGAACGTTCTTAGTAAAACAAGAGAGGCATTAGCAGAAGACAAGGAAGTTTTCACACACATTAGTCAACCATATGTTTGGCTCTAGGCTGCAGTTTCAGAGCTTCATAACTCCTCATTTATTATTTTTAGGGCTAAAATCCTGGAAAACAGTGGTTTAAGATAGCTAGGGACCATAATAGCCATGGTAAATCCCACCTACCGGAGGCAGAGTTATCTCTTTTTTCTTTTTTTCTTTTTTCTCTTTTCTCTTTTCTTTTTTTGCTTTTTTTCTTTTTTCTTTTTTTTTTTCTTTTCTCTTTTCTCTTTTTTTTCTTTTCTCTTTTCTCTTTTTCTTTCTTCTCTTCTGTTTTTCCCTTTCTCCTTTCTCCTCTCCACTCCTCCCCTTGCTATTTGGAGGATGTGCAGACTGTTGCATTCCCCATCTCTTCTTTTCCCTGACCCTTATTTCAGTCTTACCTGCTCCATACAAGAGTGCCCAAGAGTGAGCCTAACAGTTGCTGAGAATAAGCCTCCTCTCCACTGGTGATTTTGTGCTAATAGAAGGGGCAAAGGGAGCTGGGTCTGTACCAACAGGCTCTGGGTTTCAGCCAGCATCAGTGCCTCTCAACAAGAGAAACTAGAGGGATGCAGAATGCTTCCTCTGTGTGCTGCAGAGCAATTTCCCTTGCTTGGCTTTGCCTTCTCCAGCCCCCAACTCCAGAGGAAATGGGAAAATGAATTCCACTCTCTATGCCCAATCTGCAAGAGATGTAACGTGTCTCAGTCCTGGGCTGAAACTGGTGTGACACACTTTTCCTTGATCCAGGCAGACTTTGGATCTGGCCCAGGGTTGTTCTAATCGAGTGTGGTTTCCAGAGAGAGGGCTGCTCTTTAAACTGAATGTATTCTGGGACGTGGTGTGGTGCGTACCGTTGCCAGCGGCGAAACCAGCAGTTCTCAAAGTGTGAATCACACGTGTTCAAATCTGGAACAGTTTTGACTCCCTTCAAAGCTCTATAGGCTAAAACCCAGCAATGCTCCTCTTGAAAGGTTGGGGTTTTTCTTTCATCGATTTTTACTAACGGTCAAGTCAATCTTTCCCTAATTGAGTCAGTCTTTCCCTAACATTATTTTTCCAAGTAACCAGCTGATGCAGTCACTCAAGGATTGTATATGTTTGGGAAAGATGGGGAAACGTGTGGCAGACTGTGAGACCCAGACAGTTCTGCTGCAGCCCACGCTATGGCCACGCTATTAGAGCAAATAGCGTAATGGGTCCTGGCCTGTAAATATTCTTGCATGATAAAGATTAACATGTAATAATAAAGGCTGAAGGTCCCTGGCTTACATAGATAGGTGGGAAAAAAGCATACATACATATTTCAAAGCACCCAGAGACTTCTGTTGTGTAAGCCTCTTCCTTGTACAAGCATAAATCAGAAGAAACAACACTCAAATCTGTGAGAATTATGCCACTGTAAAATGACATAGGTGAGAGGAAGAATTGGACTTAGAACCCTTCATTACAGGTAAATAAAGATTTCTCAGGGTTTCAGATTGTATTCCTACTTACTGTTTTAAGGACTAATGGTACTTCATATCTGGATTACAGTAATATTCTCTAGACCCAGTAATATTACATTTAAGTCTGAGTGATTTAATGGCTGTTCTGTGATGATTTTGGTCCAGGTGAAGTGGTACTGGCCTCCAGCAATGCTTTAGGCTAAAAGCATCATGTGTTAGCAAAAAACATTAACCTGCCCCTCAAACCTCCTCATTATTACATTTATAGTCCTGTCAACCAACCTATGAGCCACTAGAATCATAACGGAGGGGGTTTTATTGTTATCTTTATATTCTCTTGAATATTAAAAAGAAAATAAATTGGAAAAAAAATACATATAAGATATTACTAGATATAAATTCTAGACAGATGAGCCACATGGGTTATTTTCCATCTCACAATGTTACTTTGCTATATGACCAGAATAAAGTTTTCTTCAGAAAAAAAAAGGGTGAACATGTTTATTCAGATACTGAATAAAATGACTGAATTAATTAGAGAATATAAATCTTCATCTGGCTTCTGAAGTCACCTGCAGACTTGGTAGCATGAGATTGTTAAGGGTGAAGATTTCTCATTTGAGAGATTTTGGTCACTCGGTGAGATACTATTTGAGGCTAGTAAAGTGCCCCTTTCCTCTTGTACTTTTAAGTTTTCCTGTGCTTAGCAGCATCCATAATTCTCAAAAGAATTTGACAGAAACATTTACAGTGTTAATTGCTCTCTATTTCCCTTTGTTTTCCTGATTGCCAGGGCTGGATGCAGGGAGTGCTGCAAAGCCTGGCACACACAGGCTCTCTTTCCTCAGTGCACTGGTTGACAGCTGCTTTGCAGAAGAAACCTTCTGTGACTGATGTTTGGTCCTGTTCTCATGAGGAGCAGGGTCTCTGCAGCCCCTGCATAGGAGTGAGGAGCTCCTGGCATGGCAGCAGTGCTGGCCCTGTTGTCTGTCCCCTTGCAGAGGGGCCGGCAGCGGTTCTCAACCTGGGCACTGATAGGACCCCACAGCTTGGGCACCCTAGGGATGGAGAAGCTGCTCTGCTGCCTCCTGTAGCTGAGCATGTGGAAATGTAAACTGTACAGAAGGTTCTCCGAGGATGTGGAGGTAAATGTCCTCCTGAGGAAAGAAATGCATTTCCACTCTCTGAGGGAGAAGAAGGAGGGGGATTTCCTAGGACAACCTTTCCCTGCTGCCCCAAATAGGTGGCAGGCCCTGGACACTGTGAGGAAGTATTTCTAAGCCCCAGAAATGTTTTTCCAGCTGCTAGCTTTCATTGCTTTCTTTTGCCTTCCTGAATATTCAAAGCCAACAGTTCTTGTCCTGTTCTCAAGGTGTTTACGACACTTCTCACTGCTGATACTTTGCACAGTTTTAGTGGCAGCAGTTTGAGGAGGTACATTCAGCTTCAGGATCATAAAGCAAAACCTCCTGTTGTGGAAAGGCACATGCTGTAGTTCACCGAGACTCCCAGCTTCACCTACTCAATGTAGTTCTTGCTTCTGACTGCACAGTTTTTCCCCAGATCATGTCAGGACCAGGGGAATTTGAGAATACACATCATGGGAAGTCTTGGCCTGGAAATCAAGTGTCAGAGATCAAGGTGACCAATGCCTACATAACCCAAATCAAACTGCTTGCCTGACCAGCAAATATGTCTGTGCCACTGGTCTGCCAAGCTGCCTTCTCCCACTGCCACCCATGAGCTAAGGGCCATGAGGAGTGTGGTGGAGACAGTTGATTCCACAGATCCTTACCCTTGAATTAGGCTCACCAAAAAGGAGCCTACTGACACACTTGAATGGTCTCTTTTCAGACCATGTCAAGTCTGGAAGAGGAAAACTGCCTCTTGGCCACTTCGTGTGGGCACAACACCATGCAAACGTTGGGCTACTGCTTGCAGATTGATGATAGTTGTCTGATGAGCTTGAGGGTTGATGGGAGCTTGAGAGTTGAGCCCGGGACTCCACGGCTTGAGCCGGGGTTTGCTCTGCTCCACAGTCTCTTGCGTGACACAGTTATGCTCAAAGGTATTTGCATTGGACTTGAGGTTGGATGAGGTTTCTCAGGGCCCGCATTACCCTTGGAAAGGGCATTCAGGCTTAGGTGTTCTTTAGGCATTTCTGAAATGTGAGTCTTGGTGAGACAGATTGTCTGACCTGCTGAGGCCATTTAACCCCCCACCTCTCTCTCCCGCTCTTGCCCTCCTTTTATCTTCTGCATCATATTAATTTTATTTAGGACTTCTGTCACTGCTGGAGTGGTGGCCTTAGCCAATACTGAAACTGGAGTGTGGATGTGCCCTGTAATCAGCTCTTGTACGGTACAAGTGTAAAAACCCCACATTAAGGATTTTAAGGTTTAAATGCTGTTATTGTCCCATTCTGTGTTATTTCAGCCAGGAAGGTTTCTGGGAGAACTTCCCTCTTGGCAAGCCCCACCTCACACTACATTCATTTTCCCTGAAGTTTCGCCCACCATATTGTGGGCTTCACCAGTGGTTTCAGATCCAAAGTTCCTCCTGTGGTTTCAAAGCCCCAGACTGAAGTTGAAAACACAGAGCTCAGCTGTTTATATACAAAAATCAAATATGTAGCCACTCTGATGAAATGAGACCCAACCTGGATTTCCACCAGGCATTAGCATAACTTACATTCGTTGCTTTTGGCTGGGAACATGAAAAAGCCCCCCAACACAAAGGAATGCAAGGGCTTTGAAAGGACTATCTTTTAAATACCACAGATGACAACTGCAATAATTCAAAAAATGAAATCAATTTATCATTAGCCATTAATTACCAAATAGCTCTATTTTCTCCTTATGCTTCACGTAGCTTAGACTTTTGCATAATTAGGATGAAAAATGGAGACAGAGTGGGTCTTGCATTTAAATGACATAAAGTCAGTATTCGCTCCTCAGAAAACTATGGTAAAGATTTTCAGGAGGACAAGAAGTTTAGGAGGGCTGTGTCAGGGAAAGGAAAACCAAGCAAGCAAGTTTTGGTCTCTTTTAAACAGAGAGAAACTTGTCATAGGACAGTTTTAAGTTGTAGGCAACTGCAGTGTTCTGTTTTGTCAACTGTTTTTGCACAAAGCTCCAAACATTGTAAAAATCTGTTTTCCTTCACACCTAGCATCACTAGGAGCCATATTGTAACCACATTCACAGTGTGTTAGAGCCTGCCTCAGGGTTCCTTCGCAGCGGGTTTCAGCTGGAATGATTTTTTTTAATGTTTTATAATAATGACTGCATTCAAATGGAACAATCATTATAAAAAATTATCACAAGCCATCTTGGACAGAAAAATCCTGCCATAGTAAACATGCTGAATGTCTTACGATAGCACATCAAAAATGGTGATCGAGGCTGGATAACTGCTTAGAGCCATGCTTTGGATTATGCCTGTTACTAGTATTGATTGACATTTGGTAGTGAAAGAGCATCAATTCCCAGTCATGACAGCGGAGGCGGGGACTTGGTCACAGTTGTCTTTAAAGTAGCTGCTGTGAACTGCCCTCCCTCTTTGGGCACAGTCTGCATCCCTGCCAGGGACCCCCAGACCAAAGTCCCTTGCTTGCAGCAGCTTCAGTGCTGGACATGCAGACCCCTGTGTACCCTGCTCAGGCACTGGCCATGCCCCAGGCTACCCAGTCCTTCTTGAGAGGAAGCCTGAGCAGGTCTAGGGTGGGCATTTTGGAGGAGGATTGGGCAGGGAAATGCGGGACATCTTGGTGAGCAGCGGCAGGTTGTGCAGCTTCTGGTGAGGCTGCACCCACTCCATCACTTGGCACAGGGTGCTGGCAGCTGAGTACCTTTTGTAATAACTCAGTTAGCTGGGGAAAAAAGCACAACAGCATTAGGATAAGCAAAAAAGCCTTTAAATTATGAATTTCAATTCCATTATGCTCATTATTATATATGCTCCTCTCAAAGGAGTTTGTCGTGTTCCTGCTCTGGCAGGGGGATTGGACTAGATGATCTTTTGAGGTCCCTTCCAATCCCTAACATTCTGTGATTCTGTGATTCTGTGATTTGCCATTGCCTCTGAGTGGAAGGTGTTCCCCTCCTCTTCCTCACTCTGACCCCATGCATCTGAGTGGAGGATGGCCATGTCCTTCTGCAGATCTTCACCTGCTCACCTTCCCAGTCGGCACGGCAGGGTATCTATCTTGCAGTTTTTAATATTCATCGTTTTTCTGAGTCAGGAAATGCTAAAAGGGAACTCCAGTGCCTTGGAATGATCTTTATGTCAAACAAATCACTGTGTGTTTGTGTGCCAACAGCTGAGTGGCACCCTCCCAGCCTAGTGGGGGCTTTTCTTCCCCAGGGGCAATTGTGTGGGGGGACCCTCAGGAGGTGAGTGGGGCAGGGGCTGAAGAGTTGGTACAGAGTTGGTGTTTGTGGGAGGGGTCAGCTTGACCCAGAGCCCCACTGGGACCACAGCTTCTCTGTGCTCACAAGCGTCAAATACGTTAACACTCAAGCTACGGCTCTTGCCCCAAAGTTTCTCCATGCTTGGCCATGCAGCAGGCTGCAGAGATGGGGCCATGGGGGGAAATTAGCACTGCAGGTGGGATCTACAAGGGACTTTGTTTAGATATTACCATTACATTTTAGGTGACCTGCTCCAAAGAGGAGCCTTGGTGGTGGACAAGTGGAGGAAAGCAGGGAGAGAGCAGGCAGCCACATTGCTCAACAAGCTGGGGGAGCTGGTGGGGACAGCTGAGAGAGGTCTCACACTCCTTTGCCTTTAGAGATAGTTAGGCACATAATCCTTCAGGACACGCAGATCTGGGTTTCTTTCCTTCTGATACACTGAATGTCCTGCTGGGAGTGCTTCAGAACCTTGCACAGGGGCCCTGGTGGCAGGGTGCCTTGGTGTCCATGGGTGATCTGCAGAGGTGCTGGCAGCTGAGTACCTTTTGTAATAACTCAGTTAGCTGGGGAAAAAAGCACTGTTTACTGGCTATTTACTGGAAACCTCTGTATGTGCGTTTCAAGCCACTTCCTTGTTTCTAGATTGCTGCTGCATCCAGTGTTTGGCAAGCTTCAAAAAACTTGAGCCCTTGCTGAAAAACGTATGGCTGGTTTGTCAGGTTCTCACTTGGCTGCAAGGCAGGAGCATGTGCAGGGGTAGGGGGTTTGTCTCCTCGCCTTGTGGCTTTGGGGATGGCATGGGAGCCTCTGCCTCCACACCTCACACATTCTGGGTGGGTCACAAACTGCAGGGAAGTGCCTGGGACACAGCCTGGGCTAAAACGAAAGGCAGCCAGGGCCAGAATGGGCTATAGGAAACGTGCAGTGACATCTGTGAAGCTAGAACATATGCCAGTGTGTATGAACGGACAGCAGTTGGATACCACAGTGGGAAAAGAGAGGAAGCAAAGTTGAATACATAGATTTTATGCCAGGAAGTGAGGCTTTGATAATCTTCAGTCCTGTGTTTTGACATCCTTAATAAGACCCTGGCCCTCAGGATGCGATGCAGCCCTCTCTTGTGCAAGGTGTCCCTCTCCCTGAGCAAGGAGAGGGGCCTTGTTAGTCACCCTCTGGTTCTGGAGAAGCTGAAAAGGGGCTGTCTTTGTCCTAGTGACCCCTTTCTGTCCTCTCACTAAGCTTTACCAGGGACCTGATACTAGTTCAAGACACTGTGTATAAGGGACAGACTCTCTTTCATTGCATTGGTGGTATTTGCTCGTTACTCGTTCCTGGTTTCTTGGGCTGATGTAAATACCTCCACAGACAGATTTTAGCAAATGTATTTCTTAATGAAGTAGTGTCTGATACTAGATTATCGTTCAGAGGTTAGGGGTAGACTGCACTAATGGATGAACTCTATGCCTGCATTTGACAGCCAATCAAAAGTATTAATTACCCTGTGCCTAAAGCCTGAGCATGGTCCTTCTAAGCGCGGCAAGACACGTGTTGTGCTGGGGGGGGCAACCTCGTGGCCACGTCTGGACTCTGCTTTGGGCGTTTCTATCTAAATAAAGATACAGATGCCAACAGGAATGGCTTCTCCCCCCTCTTTGTATTAGAGAAACCCGAGTGTTACAGGATCCCTGGGTCCTGGCTTCCTCGGTGTTCCCGTATTGGGTGCGAGTAGTGTTTCTGCTGATGCAGTGTCTTCTGAGTTGTCTCCGGGTGTAGATTGCTGTGTGTTTCACAGGAAAGTGGATGAATGATATCAAGTCATTGAGCTTATAAGTAGCACACTGGCAACCCGCCACTAAAATATAAATACATTAAATGTACTGAAGGAAATGTTCATTCTGTTGTTTAGCGTTGGACATGCCCCAGTTAGGTAAATTTAATCTTCTTTGAGGGTTGCGTTACAGCTGAGTGAGATAGGCAGTTATCTTATTACTGATCTTCCTGTCATTCAGGGTTTTTGTTCTGGCATTGGTGGCGTAAAGTGTGCTTGCCCAAGAACTGTCCTAGGAGTATTTGCCAAGGGAGATGAAGGTGTGTAGGAATCTGTTAGCACCTTGCAAGGTCTGACCCTTTATCTCAAAAATATTCATGCTCCTTGTTAGTCACACCGCTACTGGCCCTACCTCCTTTTGGGTAGAAATGTACAAGATGATTGCTTCACCTGTGTTTATTAGGAAATGTCTGAAGCTCAGCTTCATGGCATTTATTTTCTTCCCATGTATTTCTGCCACAGTTCCTTCCAAAAATCCCCGGCCGTGCCTCTCCTCCTGTTGAGGTTGGGGCAAGGCTCCCGCTGACTCCAGGGTGAGTAGAGGCTGGTGTTAAGCATCAGACCCAAAGCTGACTGATTGTGTTAAAGAGGTGCCTCTTCATTGTTTTCCACGGGTGCTGGGTCAGGCCCTTCGAACTTGATCCTGCAGCATTAACTCTCGTGACTAATCCCACTGAAACCCGGGGAGCTACTCCCATGCATAAGCACTACCAAATCCAATGCACAGCATTAACAAGCACTGTGCAGCAATTTAGCTCTTCTCTTGATTGCATGGTGAAGCAGGATGAGGCAGGAAAAGGGAAGCAGAAGGAATAAATTAACAGAGAGATTTTGAGCTGGTTGTGAAGAAGGACGGTGTTCTGTACGGAATGCAAGTACATAAAAAAATAAGACATTGGCTGTGAGTTTTACAGATAAGAAAATGTTATTTTATTGAACAGAAAGATATATGTGTTTCACCTATCACATCTGAACTAATCAGTGTAGGCTTTTAGAAGAAGTCTGTAATTACTCTGAGCACGTCATTAGTTAGATGTAAAATGAATGATATTGCTTCGTTTTATTACCTCTAGCGATATAGCCATTTGTATCATAAATTCATTGACCTCATCTTAAATGATCAATCCTGTAAGACAGATTTGATTCATTAATTCTTAAGTGACATTTTTTTCTCCTCCAGTAATTTCCTCCTCATAGTAGGGACTGTTTTTCTGCCTTTTAGTACAGTATTGCAAGGTGTAATATTACTTGTGTATGACATGCACATTTTATATGTGTATCTTAAATAAGCAGCATAGACTGATTGCTTAGATAGATAGATAGAAAGAAAATAATGAAATACATGGTTGTAGTAGATAGATAGACAGTTCTCACTGATATTAACTTCAACACTTTGAGATGCCGCATAAAATCAATGAGATAATCACTAGATATTTGGTCCATCCAGGATGTTCAGAAGAACAGAATTGCTGCCTTTAATTTCTGTGGCTTTGATTAATTATATCTAGTGATAAAATATACAGAATGGTCTGTGATCAATATGTGAGTGAGGCAGGCAGACTTCAGAGTTTCTTGTAGCTCAATGAATTATTGAAAAATGGAGAAATCAGTAGAGAATATCGAAGCAGGATTTCTAAATATTTTACCGAGGAAGAGAAAATATTTGTTTACCTAGGAGTGACATAGGAGCCCACTTGAGATAAACAAATCAATACAGCAATAAAACACTAAAGTATTTCAGTGAATTTGTAAACTGATAACTAATAAAATTAAATTATTAGAAAAGATGCCACAAGTTTTTCTGGGGCTGTATTTTTCTTTCAGTATGTTTAATTAAAGTCACCAAGGGGGCTTTTCCTAGAAAGATAAAGGAGGCTGGGTTTACTCTCTCATATTTCTCAGGTGTTTCTTTGGCAACAGACTTACAAGTTGGTTTGCTTCCTCTGCCCTGAAGGAAGGGCAAGTCTTAGCTGCACCATCCCAGGGCTAAATCGGGGAAGCAGCTGCATCTGGAGTCCTGCCCCATCCCTTACAGCAGCTGCCTCCAGGACTGGTCTTCTCATATTTCCCCTGAAAGCAGACACTGTTTTGGTGGGTGATGGGCTGGGATGAGCTTCATCCTTCTCTTAGCCTTCCTCCAGAGCCAGCTGGGAGCTCCTAGAACCTCTTTATGCAGCTCTTGGGGTACATGTGGAGACCTCCTGCCTCTTTGCACAACCCTCGAGGCAAGAGCATACCGTGCAAGTGGAAGAAGGAGCACAGCGGTCTACATCCTGATTCCATACATGTAAAAAGAGAGTGTTTTGTGGCTACAGCAGTGAGCTCTCGATTAAAAATGGCTTTAAGGTAAATTCAGCAGCTTTACTGAGTTAAATAGTACCTTATTAACTAGTGGTGTAGACTCACAAATTCCCCTTTTGTCTGCTTGGAAAACAGTCAGAAAATTTCAGGAGGTCAGTTATAAGGCATTTCCACCAGATCATCCTGTGTTGACTTGCCAGGTGGGTGGCAAAACCCATACCCATGTCAAATACTCGGGATGGTTCAGTGCCCACTGCTGCATGTTTGCACTATTTGTGGCGAGGGGTTGCCCAGCTCCGGTGCTGTCTGCGATGGCTGCTGAGCCTTCCTGCAGGGAGCAGAGGGAGAATCAATGCCTGGTAAAATCCAGGGGCCCTTTGAAGTGGGGATGTCCCTGCTTTGTCTTCCTCAGTGCGCTCCTTCTTCCCATCTGCCCTGTGCCTTGGGGGATGCATGTGCCATGGCAGCAGAGGCGTTTATCTCAACTCTTCTGTGCACTTGACAGCCTTTTTGTCCACGTTTTTTAGGGTGCTGCATCATCAGTGTGTATTCAGTGCAGAGCTGTCCCTGTTTGTAATGCACCAGGAAGTTTTCTTCCTTGCATGGGGCATCGTGCTGGAAATATATTCGTCCTAATGCTGCACGCATCGAGCAACACCAGCACCCCCTCTGCTTTACCTCGCGTGGTGCTGTGTACGTGTGCCCAAGCTGAAAATCTGGGCCCTGCATTCCCAAACTTCAAGGGTGACTTAATAGTTGCTACTTCTCAAATAATTATTTAGTTTGATTAAAATACTGGGATGAAAACTTTGTGGTAGAGAGCGGGAGGGTGTGTGTGAGTATGTGAATGGGGTGGGGAGGCAGGAGAGGGAATCAAATAGCAACCCGACTGGATAACCAAAAGGTTGCAGAGTTAAAATAGACAGGCTAATAGCTATATCATATAGGGGGTGTAGGTGTGTATATGTGTGTGTATATATATATTAAAGATATATTACTGAAAACTCAAAAATGTCACCACTGTTTATATTAAAGGAAAGCTGAGAGTTAAATGAGATGGGTAATCAGATGCCTGACATATGTTGTTTGGAATTGTTTATATGGCCAATAGTTATTAAAATTAATTATCCTTTTAATGCAGTCTTTTCACAATCTTTTTTTTTTTTCTTTTTTTTTTTTTTTTTTAATACAAAAGATATAGTCATTTCAAAACAAGCTAATATGGGCTGTTTGGAAGAGGGTGAGCAAACAATACCAGGATGTATTCTGATATGGTCATAGGCTCAACATGCTGATAGAAAGCACCAAAAATCTCTGTCAACGGAGTATTTTGAGAACTAATGTAAATGACAAAAATGCGGGTTTTTTTGTGTGTAAAATTCTGTCAAAAAAGTAAGGCACTGAAAAATCTGACATCTGTTTATCTGTTTATAGCTATGGCAAGATTACTCATATTAATTCTTGTTTAAAATGCCATATGAAGGAAAGGCATTTGTGCAAACAAGAGTCATATTTGAATTGTAGATCATGTCTTCACCATCTGTGAGAGCTGTTGGTGTTGCAAAATTAATGTGTTAATGAAATCACAATAATTTCTCTGAAGTAATGGATTCTGAAGCCTAGAATGACTATTTTTTGAACTTTGGTGTCTAGTGGTTTACAACTGGGAAAACCTTTCACAGCTTAATTAGTTCTGCAGCCTTACTTTAAAAAAAAATTGGCTATGCCTTCGCCACACCAATAGTAACACAGAAATGGATTAAATGGGAAGCAGAGAAACAAAACAAAAATGAGCCTGCAACGCAAACTTTTTGCCATAGTATTTGAAAAGTTGCTAAATAGGCCCTTGCTTGCCAAGAAGTTTTACTCAAAGCAACTTGTACACAAGAGTGGGCAAACAGCTCAGGAAATAATTCCAGCTTGCCGGAACATCACGAATTGGGACTATTTGAACCTCACACAAATGTCCTGATTATTTCCAAGTTTCTCCTTGGAATGAAGGGCAAAGGATGAATGATGCTTTTTGCTTCATGATGCCATTTTAAAATATCACACCCTTTCCAACTTACTATTTGATAATCTTAATAGAGTACTAAATGTTACAGTGTGCTGCAGTTTAGTAGAAATGATTTGCATTGGTTTCCAGCAACTTCCTGAGTCCTTTTCCAGTTATCATACTTCTTGTGTAGCCTGGCATCCCAGGCGATGCAGGCGTGCTTAGATTACCACTGAAGAGTAATCACAGCCATACTCAATACCGATTTTGTATTCTTACATATGCGTGTTATAACAGTTTATGCCAACTGAGGACTCTTCTCTGTGGTATGGGTTTAAGATATATATGTACGGTATAAGGTAGAATTGAGATCATGGGAGCCAGAAAAGGGAGTGGCATTCAATTCATCAATATTTTGGAGAAAAAAAAAAAAAAAGCACAGTTTTCACAAACATAACTATTTATGTTCTGCTAGAAAAATAATGTGAATATTTAGAAAACAACTGAAAAATTACTTTTGAAATAACTCTATGGAGAGAAGGTTGATTGTCTTACCTGATTTGATTTTATTACTGTGTTGTAGGTATGTGACTGGTGTAAGCACATAAGACACACAAAAGAGTATCTGGATTTTGGGGACGGGGAAAGAAGGCTTCAGTTCTGCAGTGCAAAATGTCTCAATCAGTACAAAATGGACATTTTCTACAAAGAGACACAGGCCAATCTTCCAGCTGGACTGTGCAGTACATTACATCCTCCAGTCGAAAATAAAGCAGAAGGCACTGGGGTGCAGCTGCTGACTCCAGATTCTTGGAATATACCGCTAGCAGATGCTCGGAGAAAAGCCCCATCCCCAGCGTCTGCAGCTGGCCAAATTCAAGGTCCTGGACCATCAGCGTCTACCACTGCCTCTCCGTCTGACACTGCCAACTGCTCTGTCACTAAAATCCCCACGCCAGTTCCCAAACCTATTCCTATCAGTGAGAATCCAAATATTCCACCAGTTTCTGTCCAGCCACCTGCTAGCATTGTGCCTCCAATTGGTGTCCCACCTCGCAGTCCTCCCATGGTGATGACAAACCGTGGGCCAGTTCCTCTGCCCATATTCATGGAACAGCAAATTATGCAGCAAATCCGTCCACCATTTATTCGTGGGCCGCCTCACCATGCCTCAAATCCTAACAGCCCTCTGTCAAATCCAATGATTCCTGGAATTGGTCCCCCACCAGGTGGTCCCAGAAATATGGGTCCCACCTCTAGCCCCATGCACAGGCCGATGCTTTCCCCTCATATCCATCCCCCCACAACACCAACCATGCCTGGGAATCCTCCAGGCTTGTTGCCACCCCCCCCTCCCGGAGCTCCTTTGCCCAGTCTTCCCTTTCCCCCTGTCAGCATGATGCCAAATGGTCCTATGCCTATGCCACAGATGATGAACTTTGGATTGCCATCCCTTGCCCCGCTGGTGCCACCCCCGACTCTACTAGTGCCATACCCTGTCATTGTCCCTTTGCCCGTCCCCATCCCCATTCCCATCCCCATCCCTCACATCAATGACTCCAAACCTCCCAATGGCTTCTCCAGCAACGGCGAAAGCTTCATTCCAAGTACCTCCAGCGAGACACCTGGGGCAAAGCCAACCAATAGCTCTTCATCCCCTCGAGAGTCAAAGCAAGGATCGTCTAAATCCTCTGACTCATCACCGAGCTGCTCAGGCCAGTCCCTAAATCAAGCTCAAGTGCTTCAAGAGCACAGTAAAAATGAAGTTGTTGACTTGACTGTCAGACCTAGTAGCCCAGTGAACAGTAAATTTGGTTTCCCTAGTGTGCTACAGGGTCCACAGGATGGTGTGATAGACCTAACAGTAGGCCACCGGTCTAGGCTGCACAATGTTATCCACAGGGCTTTACACACCCAAGTGAAAGTGGAACGTGAACCTAACAGTGTTGTAAATTTGGCTTTTGGTAGCTCAGACAAAAGGAACTGCAGCGACTGCAGGGACAACTGCAGCCCAGTTGACTCAAAAACGTTACCGTGCAGTGACGGAGCTCACTGCTGTCCCGTCTCCTTGGCCTCCGGCACGCCGGGACTGGAAGCTGGTGCAGCAGTGTGCAATGTCATTGTGAATGGCACGAAGAACACGGAGGGTTCTAAGAACCCAGAGCCACCCCAGGAGCTGAAAAAGCCCCAGCCCCCAGAGGAGCTGACGGTGAGTGAGCTGGAGTCTGTTAAGGAGAACAACTGCGCATCAAACTGCCACCTTGAGGGAGACGCTGGCAAGAAGACCGGGGAAGAGCCCCTTGCTGGGGGAGACAAACAGGACCCGAACCTTAACAATCCAGCAGACGAGGACCATGCGTATGCTTTGCGGATGCTGCCCAAGACAGGTTGCGTGATCCAGCCTGTGCCAAAACCAGCAGAAAAGACTGCTATCGCGCCGTGCATTATTTCAACGCCAATACTCAGCACAGGGCCAGAGGATCTGGAGCCACCATTGAAAAGGAGGTGTCTCCGAATTCGAAATCAGAATAAGTAAAGGTTTGTGTAATCACTACTGCCTTCTGTGTGAGTAGAATGAGTATTTTCAGGTATGAGGTCAAACTTGTGGCCTTTGTGAAACCATATACAGATCCCAATTTATCAGCACTTTCAGAAAACTATTGATATTTATGTTTTAATATTGTTCTTTGTGTTGTGTTGCATCTGTACTTGTCAGTACTCGATCCATCAGCAGCCTCATTACACTTTTGCTCACAGAACATTTCGTGATGGTGCTGGCTGTGAAATTACTGTGTTGTGTATGTCAAAGTCAGTGGTTTTCTGCCTAGGATATGGTTTAGGTCTGGGCCATTAATCTGCTTACTTATTCCAGCTGAGTTATGCAGCAGCTCAAGCCTTCATAATGGTGATTGAAATTGCCCCACAGCATAGCACAGAGCAGGACAACCCAGCTGCTTCCTGCTAGCTCAGATCCAACTGACTTACCAAATGGCTATCTCCAACCATCTTACTTTAGTCTGCCTCCAGACTGCACCCTGGCTTTCAGCCAGGCTGTTCTCCAGGGAGTGAACCCCCTCTCCCTGAGCTTTCCTTCCTCAGGTATAGGTGCTTAGGGACTGCTGTTTGGGACCTGCCTGCTGTAGCTTAGCTCAGGAAGACTGGTGCCATGGGGCTTTACTCTCTTACCTGAGGTATCTGCCTTTGGTGCAAGTCTCCCACCCTAGAAAAGCAGTTGAGGTTTCCCCCAGCCCTGCAGTTATATGTGTGTGGTTCCTGGTAGGGCTGCAAAGCAAGGCAGAGATATGGGTAAGTCCACCAACCACTGTGGCTTGTCCAAGGACAATGCTTCAGAGGCAGAAACTCCCTGCCCTTCATTCCCTATTCCCAGCCTACTGAATCCCTCTGATAAAACGTTGTCTTTGTAAAACTGTTAGTTTAATATATGTCTGTTTCTTCAAACCTGTGAGCAAGAAACAAATGTAATTGCATTTGTTTAGATTCACAAGCATGGAGAGCTTCTTTCAGGAAAAGGGAAAATGATGGGTGTTGCAAGAAATCTGTTCAGCAGTAAAATACTGACGGTTTGCCGGATGTGGCTTGATGACATGCCAGAATTCATTACAGTCCATGGAATATGCTGTAGCCTCCAGTAAATCCCTGTCCCTGGTAGCACAAATAGTGACTGCAGTGGTGCAATACGAATATTGCCTTGAAGGGTTTGGCACCTACAACCCTAGATAGCAGCGCAGGCTGTGGAATCTGGGCCATTGCAACATCTCCCTGCTCCATCAGTGCAGGCTAATTGCACCATCAAAGATGCTGCAGTATAGTCAGGACTCCCTTTTTATTTGTTAACGCTGCGTTCCCTGTGCTGGCTGCAGTGCCGGAAATGTTAGTTCCCTTGATCACAAACAATATTTGTTTACTTTCTTCAGCGGAACAGAACCATTATTCTTTCCTCTCGGCATGTGCTGACACATTTAAAAGATACATTTGTAAGAACAGAGGAGCACGATAACTTTCTTGGACTAATAACGAACATATACAATAACTCAGAAGTCCAATGAATATTTAAAATCTTTACACACTTTTAGGCCCTGCCAGTGGGGATCCCCCTATGTACCCCTGAGGTATGGATGGACTATATGCCCCTCTCAGCAGCGAGATCTTCATTGCAAACCCTAGTGTTTGTCCTTTGGAGCTTGAAAGATTATCTCTTCATAAACGTACACATGCTTTTACCTAGGGGTCGTGATTTGACCCAGTGAGAAGGCCACTATTTGACTGTATCCCTTTTATTTAATCCTAGGAGAGCCGTGGTTAACCCATCCTTTCCCACCTTGCTCAAGCTCTCCATAGCTGTGGTTTGTTTCAAGCCAGTGCTAAGAGACTTTCACATTTGTGTTCTGACACTGTAGTCAAAGCCAGGCTGGTTCTTAGCATCTATTTACGCTTGCCCAGACCATCCAGGCTGCCGTAATGCCACCTTTCCAAGGTCCCAGTCCCAAGAAGGGTTTAGCATCCTCCTGAGCCAAAGCCTTAAAACTCAGAGAGAGTTCTGGCTTCAATGACTTGTGTGTTTTTGCACGTTGACAAGATTATACGTGACATCACTTCACAGATAATATTTGACAGAGAAAGTGGGCAAACTGAACAAGCTGCACTGAAAAGAAAAGAAGGATGCTTTACCACTCAGTTGTTGTCCTCAGCTTTTTGTATTCTCTAAAGGTCAATAACTGCCACTGTGGTTATCCTCAAGAATAACCATTTTCCCATTCACCAACAGTTTCCTATATTCCTTTTTCTCAGTATAAGGGTTGTCTGACAGGGAAGTTTTCAAATTGCCAGGCAAGATTAATCTGACCCAGTATAGACATCTGGACCAAAGACACAGCTGAGCTAATTGTCTAAACTCTCTTTTAAAATCAACCTGGAGAAGCAGGCACTTGAGAGAGACAGCTGAGCTCATCCTGAAGTCAACAACTAAGACAGCTCAGACGAATTGTGCCCTAGGAGTGCCTGTTTCTCCCTGCTGTGAAGGAAACTTAGGGTGACTGGCACAGACATAGATGTCCCCATAGACACTGAAAGTTACAAAGCCCAGCCTAGGTGTCTGCTGTGCCTCTGGGGTTTGTGCAGTAGCATAGCAGTGCATGGTGACAGTTATTAGTCAGTATGTGTTCATCCCCTCCTTTCTCCACAAAAAAAGAAAAAAAGTAGCCTCTGTGCAGAAGAGATATGAGAGCAGGATCCTTGTGTGCTTTGAGGGAAAGAAGATACCCCAAATACTCTGCAGAAGTAAACCGTGATATGCATCTCATTCCAGTGGGTACCTCACTGAGATGCGGGTGGGTTTTGAGCCTCTCAAGGCACGCACAAGTGTTTTGTGCAGCTCTGATGATTGATTTGAGGTGGGGACTCTGATTTCATGCAGAGCCCTCCTTTCACTAGTGCTGATAATAGCCAGTTCAGGAAAGCAGGGGGGGCTGCTTAGATTTCTGGCCTCCCAGCAGTCTGTCTGTGAAGACTGGACAGGGCTTAGAGCCTGTGTCTGTACAGAGAGAACGAGCAGGGGGAGCAGACCACCGGTGCAGCCCCTTATGCCATAGCCTTGACCTCCACTGTTCCCATGAGTTCCTTCTGCCAAGGCCTGGGGAAGGGCAGAGGTAAAACCCTGCTCCTTCAGCAGTCTGGTTGCAGGGAAGATCCCTCATGAGAGATTCCCAAACTCACAGGAATTGTACTAAAATACAAAGAGGGTAGGAGCTGCACTAATAATTGTGTTGACTTGGGCCCTTGGAGGTTTGTATTGATTGCACCGGCCACATGAACCCGGGAGAAGAAAAAGTCCAGAGAATGGTCTTTTCTTTCTTGCTCCCCACCTACCCTAACTGGAAAATCTGAACATATTGCCCTAATGTGCAACTTTTCGTGGATTTTATTTCCCGTCAAATTGTATGAAAAGAAGGAAATTAGCCAAATATTTTTACGCTAGAGTTCTGGACAGACAGATTGAATTTGTGTAATAGCAACATGGACTCTAAAAAGGAATCAATGCAAGCATGACCTTTTCGGGCAAGTTGCCAAACTCTGGATTATTTAATGTACCAATTACTTGATTATTGGAAGTGCTAATCAGCAACATAATCCTTGATGTTAAAGTTTAGTCTCTCCATCAGGATGTGGACCGTCAAGCTGTTCTAGCTTGATGCAATTCAAAGAACCAGCAAAAGATGTCTTGGTGCCAAAGTCCTGCTATGATAAAGGAATGAAGCGAGGAAGAATATTCTGCTGAGTGTTATTTTTTCAAGTTTGAGCAATGTGAGTTTCTAAAATTAGCAGTGTTAGTGTTGCCTGCCTACATGCTTTACATCCAGGCAGGATCAGTTTTAACCCCCCAGTTTTAATGTCAAGGTTTCCTAAAGCAAACAAATGGAAACACTAAGGTCTGCTTGGATTTAACATGATAGTTATGGTAAACTAAACTAGAAAATTAAGTGGCATACACTAAACTCACAGCTAGCTTGTGTATGTATGTATATGTGTGTGTGTTGACTAACTCCATGTTGGGGGCAGAAGGGAGTTTTTCTGCTTGTGTCAGCATAATTTCTCCCATAAGTGATGGAAACAGTAGGAGCATGGCCACCTACAGAGCTGACCCATATGTCCTGGGGTCAGCATCTGCTGAGTTATAGACCCAAACCTCTGGCTGTCTAGTCCATACATTTTAGTCATAAAAATATACAACATACAGAATGCTCCAGTTCAGAGCAGAGCAGAGCCCTGTGAGCTCCCCTGCCCATAATGGTCCAGCACAAGATTTCGTGCTCTGGTCAGGATTCCTGAGGCAAGGGGCATAGCTATTAACCTCCCTCTCTGCCTTAAGAGTTTTTATCTCCCTTGTCACTGTAGCATCTATCTGCCAGCATCTTACCCTGCCCTCCGTGCTCTGATCAGGATAGAATTTGACCTTAAAGGTATACCTAAAAACAGATTTTATATATTTAAACACATTTTTATGCTAACCATCTTCGTTGACACAGTACTATGGGCCAGAGCCTTAGCTAATTTTAACTGGATATAGTTCCACTGGTGCTAAACTAATTTAAATCAGCAAAGTAATTGGACTGATACACTTAACACCTACTCTTCTGGTTCAGAAGTTTTCCTTCACCTGGCTTCTTGTGAGCCTACAGAAAATTTCCATTTATCTGAAGGGGGAGAGGAAAGACTGTTAACACCACAAAGCCTTAAACACATTTGCTTGGAAATCAAGCTTTGCTCTCGAGAGCTGCCTGGCTCTAGCAGTGTGATCTTACATTTCAGAATTGCCTGCGTAGCTTCTCGGATATATTGAATCAGAAAAAGGATTTCCCAGGGACAAAAAGAAAAAAAAAAAAAGAAAAAAAGAAAAAAAGAAAAAGAAAGGTTCCTAAAATGGTGAAGTATAAAATGACATACTTCCAGAGTGGCTTTCAGCTCCCACATCTTGCTGCCGGGGTGTGGGAGCACTAACTTCCGTCTCAGTGGCAGTAAATAGCAGGCTCGTGGTACGCTGCCATAGATCACTGCACACTCTTTGAATCAAAGGAACAAGTGCTGATTTCAGATGGGTTCCTCCTGCTTTTTTATAAAACCTCCTAGGGCATATGTTTCAAATATGAAATTTGATTCTTGAACCCAGTTTAGAAAATAACTACACCTTGTCTGATTTGCAAAGGTAGTGAGCATCTAGGGCTGCTGGCAATCAAAACACGGGGCCAGAACTTCAGCCAGCAAAAAATGCCATAGCTCGATTGACAGACCCACAGAAATTTGCAGAGCCTGCAGCTCCTGTAGGCTGTAGACTACCTAACAGCTCTCAGGACCTGGGATCACTGACTTCAGAGATGATTTTGGTTCTTACTGGCCATATTAGTTTTAATTGTCTTGTGAAATGAAAATTATTTGAACTGAAACAAGCATCTTATCCATGCCATTCCTTAAGCTGGTACAACCCACATTCATACTGAAACAAGGAGTTAATTCTTTGCCAGGTTTTAAACACTGACCAGGCACTTGCATACATATAAGGCATAATGCTCCTCTTATTTAAGTTGGTGCGAAGCAGATTTTGCTGCATTCAAAAGTGTTAAGTGTAAAATGGGCATAGAAGGAGACTCTAGCTCTCCATCAGTCTGTTCTTGTGCTGTCCAGCTATGAAAGTCAGTGGTGCAGTGAAAGTTTATAGGAAAAAAAAAGTACAACTCACGATTAAATACAGAGTCCCTAACAACAAAGACCATAGTAAACCAGACAGGCACCCTTGTAAAAACATCATCTGTGACAATGATTGCCTTTACATTCGGAGGCCAAGATCCTGGACAGTATGTGTCTGATTGCCGTTGAAATCTGATGAGGAGCTAAGCACCTAATAGCCTTTCTGAAGCTTGACCCTGAAACAACTGTGGCCAACTTCACAGATTCACAGAATTTTCAGAGTTGGAAGGGACCTCCAGAGATCATCTAGTCCAACTCCCCTGCTTTAAAGCAGGATCCCCTAGAGTACATCACTCAGAACTGCATCCAGGTGAGTCTTGAAAATCTCCAGAGGAGACTCCACAACCTCTCTGGGTACTCTGTGCCAGTGCTCTGTCACCCTCACTGAAAAAAAGTTCTTCCTCATATTTAAATGGAACCTCCTATGTTCCAGCTTGTGTCCATTACCCCTAGTCCTGTCACCAGGAACCACTGAAAAGTCTGGCTCCATTTTCCCTCAACCCACCCTTTAGGTATTTGTAAACATTAATTAAATCACCCCTCAGCCTTCTCCAAGCTGAAGAGTCCCAGCTCTCTCAGCCTTTCCTCACAGGGGAGATGCTCCAATCCCCCAGTCATCCTCGTTGCCCTCCGCTGGACTCTCTCCAGTAGGTCCCTGTCTCTCTTTAACTGGGGAGCCCAGAACTGGACGCAGGATTCCAGTTGTGGCCTCACCAGGGCAGAGTAGAGGGGGAGAATGACCTCCCTCGACCTACTGGCCATACACTTCCCTATGCAACCCAGGGTGGCATTGGCCTTCTTGGCAGCAAGGGCACATTGCCGGCTCATGGATAATTTGCTGTTTACCAGGACTCCCAGATCTTTCTCCTCGGAACTGCTTTCCAGGAGGTCCCCCCCTAACCTGTACTGGTGCCTGGCATTCTTCTTCCCCAGGTGCAGCACCCTACACTTGCCCTTATTGAACCTTATTAGGTTCTTTTCAGTTCTTCTTCAGTGCAGAGCAGTAAACTCTGAACAACTGTGAGGAACTTCTACACTGTTTCTCAGTATTATGAGCAATACTTGAAAGTGGGTCAGAAAGGAGCAAAAGATTTTTGAGGACCATGGTTGCTAAAACGTTGGACATAGTCAAGCAGTGAGCAATAGATTTTAAGACAAAATTTAATTGTTGTTAAAAAAGCAGTGGGAGATTCAAGCAAAGCAGAAGCAAATCTGTTTGAGCAAGAAATCAGGAGAAAATAGGACTGTGACCAGCAAGCTTTTCTGAAGCACTTTTTGTTTCCAGATTACCTGCCGAGTCTCTCCATGTCTATTTTTAGGTCACATAGAGTAAACTAGGCAAGGTAAGCACATTCCTGGGTGCCTCCATCAGTTGAGGCCTCACGGCAGAAGCCTATTAATCATTACCTTATTTACACTGTTTTGATAATGAGCTGCATTTCCCTCCCGGGACCAGAGGTTGTGTTTGGAAGCATGTGTGATCATCTCGTGAGAGCTGTGAATCGAAGTAAACTCTGACATTTTGCAGAACCCTCAACTATTCAACATTTGCTTCTACTGTGAAAATTACAGCTAATTAAATATCTGGGCTTGATCCTGTGCAGTCCTGTGCGCACTCAGCACTCGGCACCTCTAATGCACGTTGAAGGCCCTCAGCACATTACAGACCGAGGTCCTGCCTCTGACTCATTTGCATGGCTTTACTTCCCCAGACGCAATTTTGGTATTTGAAAAGAATGGTATTCCTGTACAACATGTGTCTCAATTTGTAATGATATCCTCCCTGCAGCTGGCTTGCTTTTCCAAGTGTTTCTGAAACATTGCTGTCTTAAATTCAAGCCAGCCTACAATAACAAATTATCTAGAGGCAAAGAGGCTGAACTACGTTTGTTGAGAGGACGTCCCCACTCTCTGCTGCACTCCATCTTCCAGTCCCGGTTTTGGACATTCAGGCTGTGTAATGTAATCATCTTCTATGGAAGCACACATTTCCTAAAAAAAAAGTAAATAAATTCAAGAACAGAGGTTTTAGGGATTGGGTAGTGCAGAGTGAAATAACTATCAAGTTCCGACCTCTCTGGAAAGATCTGCATCCCATCATCAGCCGATTGATACTGAAACCTACGGTTAGAGTAATTTTCAGCTATTTATTTGGAGCCCACGTGGTTGAATGTAAAACTTTGTGTTGCCTGCTTATGCTCCAAATATTTATAAGCTTTCATGGACCACTTGTGCTGCCACTTCTAAGTTGCTTATTTGAAAGGAGGAAGGAAAAAAACCCTTTCCCACAGGAATTCTCCAATTGGGAGATTCTGGAACATGAGTATAAAAGAAAAGGTACATGATGAGGTCACTGAAAATTTGAATTCTGGCACTGCCTTTCAAAGTACAATTAAAATGCCAGTTCTGTTTTGTCTGAAGCAATTTATTGATTATTGCTGAACTGTTTATCTCAGTGGTAAGAATATTGTTCCTGTTTTCTTGAGGTGGGTAGAAGAGGTGGGAAAGAGAAAATGTAAAACAATGGTTGGGTCCAGCACAGGTCGCTCAGTGGCCAGCAGTGCTGGGGATAAAGGAGATGACCTACACTGCCTCACACTGCACTGAGATCTGTGCCAGATCTCACCTGCTTGTTTCTTATATGTTCTGGGTGGGTTTTTCCTCTTCCTTCCCTCACGGTATGATCTGCCTGAAATTTGGCCACCTGAGCATGCCCCTTTGGCTTTGGATGAGTCTACATCTGCTCTTGCTTAGGCTAAAACAAACCAGGATGGGGCTGTGAAAACCAGGGAGAAACCCCATGGGGACGGTGGCAGGCATGGTTACAGACAGAAGGTTTGTTCATGGGAAAATGGGAAGAATTTGATTGCTTCCCGATATGGGATGCTGAAACTTTTCACTAAGAAGATTCAATGCTGTTTCTGAAAAAAAAAAAACAACAAAAAACCAAAAAAACAAACAAAACAATTGTAGTTGTTATTGGTTTTGTTATTTTGTGGCCCACAATTGCATTTCAGGTGAAAAAGCCATGCCCAGACATAACCCAGGTGAGGAGGAGGACTCTCACAGGGAAGTACAATCTGTTGCTCGGCAAGACCCCGATCCTCACCATTCATCTACACCACTATCCACAGTTAATCTGCCTTTTTCTGGCTATTTATCTGGTTTTACTGGAGAGATCAGCTTGGATAAGAAAATTGAGAAGCACCTCAGAATAGCCAAAAGCCTAGTGGTTTGGGCCCATGGGAGGCTGCTGAAATTTAAGTTGAAGTTTCCATACTGATTCAGACAAAATCTGAGGCTTAAAGAAGGGTTATCGCATCACAATGGTTGCCTGTTTTCAGGAAAGGAGAGCAGGAACTGTCTGGATTTGGTTTTTCTTCTGTTTTGGTTTTTGTTTTGGTTTTTTGTTTGTTACTTTTTTGTAAAAAGATCCTTGCAAAGTTTCAGCTTTATCCCAGTGCAGAATGGGAGAATTGTCTGTGGGTTTTTTTAAAAGGAAAATTGTATCTTCTGCCACATCTGCACATGAAGCATCAGTGGGGCAAAGCAAACTATTTACAGGTCTGCCAAATACACTGGTGCTGCACTAACTGGAGTGCAATGGACCACCTTGCTGCAATGGAAACATACCCAGTTACCCTAGTGTAAAACAGGATCTGGCCCAGGCAGTCTCCGTGATGTGCCATAGGGGCCACGGGCAAGACAGCGGGTGCTATGGCTGAGATTACATGTCCAGAGTCATGGTGGCATTTACCTCTCTGCATGACTTGCAAACCTCGACGTGCCCCAAAACGTGAACCAGAGACCCCCTGTCAGTGAAAGCCTGGAGAAGGATGTTGCCATGGGGCTGGGCAGGAGGACCTGGTTGACACTGGTTTTCTCTTTAGTTCAGATTGAAAGTGAAAGGGAGTTTTCACGAACTCGCTGAGCAATTGTTCTATAAAAGGTTCAACCATGAGAAACTTGTTTGAAATGGTGAAAAATTATCTGAAGAGACTATTTAGAGATGTTCTGGGGAGATTGCTACTTTGAAAAGTAGAAAGTGGTATAGATGGGGAAGGAAGGATGACAACAGCAGAGAAACCTGACAGCAGCACCAATACTGAAATATGGGGAACTGAGCCCAAATGTTCATCCTAGCCTACTGAGACTGGTCTCCTCTGCCTTCCTTCAAAGTTGGTGGATAGAGAGGCTCTTCCTAGATGTGTTCCAGAGCACTGAATGCAGTGCCTGCTCTGGAGCAACCCTGGCCGTGGGAAGGAGGATGAGGACACTGGTCCTGCCTAGTTAAAGTTCATGAGCCCCTGCCTCTTCTCTCCCTGTACCACAAAGAGACGAAAGGAGAAAGCAGTGCGATTCAGTGGGGAGCTGCTTTCACAAAAAGCTTAACAGTGATGGGAACATGAGGAAATGGAAATTTGAAATGCTGTGGCATGGGTTCCTGGTGGCAGCTGTTTTGCCCAAACCTGCAGGGGAGAGGAGGTGCCGTGTCCCCTGGGTCTGTGCAGAGCGAGTTGCATGGTGAAGTTGCGCTGCTGTTTTGTGGTACAGAGGACAATTTACAACAGCCCAAGCCATTCTCCTGGGCTGTTCTCTGCTGAGTTTAGGGAATGCTATTTCTGCTGCCTATGAAGAAGAGCTGTATACTTACCCAGGCCAAGACTGTAGTCCTGTTCTGGGGTGAGCACTGTCTTTATGGAAATGTGTAATGGAAGGAAGAGACTCCTTTCCCCTTTGTCTTACGCTGTATCACTGCTGTGGAGCCTGTGGCTGGAACAAAGCAGTCAAGTGCAGACTCTGCTGTTTGATAGCTGGGTTTTGAACAACTGTCACCATTTTTGAAAGAGATGGAGAGGGCTTCATTTCTATCTCATTTCTCTTCAGTGAACTGGCTGCATAAATCCAGGAGCGCAGACCCCACATCTTCTTGGTGACTCTCAGAGTCTCTTCTACAATGACGATTCCTTTGCTTCCTCTTTTTAAGAGGCAATTTTCCCTTGGGCCATGCAGGAGCATGAAGGAGAGCCTGGAATTGTATTTCCACCATTTCCTTGCTACATAACAAGGGCATGATGACATACATCCCTGTTCCTAACTTCACTAGCTAATTTCAGGGTTCAATTTAACATACATTGAATGAGTTTAGTGAGAGACAGTATACTAAATGTACCAGCAAGGGGCCAAACATAGATGTAAACTGGAGAAATTTCCCCAGAGGCTTTTTTAGGAATAGATGCAGGGAAGCTGGACTCAGCACACAACAGACCTTCTGCTTTCCAGTTCATGTTTCTCCCTCAAGGTCCTTCCCTGACTACAAGGTGACTGGATACAATTGCAAGCATGGCCTGTGGTGCAGCCCTGCAACAATTCAGGCACAGAGTTGGTGGTGACTAAGGTGTCCCTACTACTTCTTCTGCCTAGGCATAAAAGGAGGGCAAATCCCAAGCCTCTTCCCCAGTGCATTCCTTGAAGTCCTAATGTCTGCTCAGATTACAGCTTGCGTTTCAGTAGGCAGGAGAGCCTGAGTTGTACATCTGACCCAAAGCTGAGGAGGATCCATAGCTTGCAAGACCAGAGCAGAAGGAAAAATCACCTTCAAAATCAAAGGTTGGTGTTTAAGGACCCTGCTTGTTATCCCATTTGTGCTAAAGGCCTCCTCTGACTCTTGCAATTTGGCATCCCTTCAGTTAGCTCATGGAAAGATAGATGTATGCAAAGGGGAAGGTTTTAATGAAGAATCTTGAACTGCTTTAAGAATTGCTAAAAAAAAAAAAAAAAAAAAAAAAAAAAAAAAAAAAAAATTACAGAACTATTACAAGTAACAGATGATTCCAGAGTGTTTCCAGGGCTGAGTTTGCTCCCATGCTGACTTTAGCTGCACTCTTGTGGTTTATGTTCAGAGCAGTTTTCCTGAGAAAATAATTGCAGTGCCTTTATTCTAGGGCCATGCATGTCCCAGATGAGCTAGGCCTCTTTTAGCACATCAGCATTCATTGTCTGGGTGAATTAAGTGCTGTGTTAAATGATGGAAACTCTGCCATGCCAGCCCACATCAACAGTTGCCTCAGCCCTCCACACCCAGTCTCTAATTTTTTTCTGAACAATAAGATGTGAATCTGGAGATCAAAATGTTCAATGGAGTACAGAATGCCACAGAAGCAACCATGGAAAAAACTCTGTGTGTCTGCATGCACGTGTGTGTCCAAAGCCCTGTCAGTGACACGGCCCCTCTGAGGAGGTAGGACCTGACCGGGGAGGGCACTGGGTAGAAGCAGCTATTTCTGGTGGCTGTCACAGCCAGCAGGAGTGTGCCCCCAGTGTGGCAACACTCGGCCTGTGGGGCAGTGCAGGGAGCAGGTACACAGGGATCGGTGCTTCAGTAGAGGGGGCAGGAGAAGGAACTGCCCCTGCCACTGAGCTACCCAGCTCCTCAGCATGGAGGGGGAGTGGGGTTTGGAGCACTTCTAGCAATTAGCTCTACCAAGCAGGGCCAAGCTTCCCACCATACCAGTCCCATGGTCTGCGCAGGGCAAAGAGCTGTAGATCTGCAGCAGCACCTGGAAAGAGCTGGCTAGCTGCAGAAAGGGAGGAGGGAAGCTTGCTGGGGAGGCTTTGCCCTAGTTGGCAAACTGTCCTACCAAGCTCTTAACTGTGTTGTTTTGAGCGAGGATTTAAATCCTCATGTGTCAGGACATAAACCAAAAGGGGAAGCTCTGCATTGGTGCAGCCTGTCTCATAGCTGCCCATTGCTCAGGTTATGACTTAACGGCCACAGAAGCTATCAGTGCAGCTCTCACCTACTGTTCAGGGGAATACTGCATTGCTGTCTGAGCCTGCGTAGGTGAATCTCCAAGTTACCTGCTTGAGCTGGGTCATCATCCAGTTGAGTCATTCTCCTTTTGCCCCTCTGTATTGACAGTAGGGTACAAATGAGCCTTCCTACTTGTTCTTTTTCTGTCATGATTTCCATGCTGCCTCCTGGGGTTGGAACTACAGCCCGCCTCTGATTTCTAAGTGTTCTTCCATCCCAGGATCAGCCCAGACCTGCTTAGCTTTGGAAAGCATGCAAAACCCAGTGCTCTCAACTCAGTGCAACTGACATAAGCTCAACTCCATGGCTTTATGCTTTCAAAAATTCTTTTGTGGCTGACACAATTTTTCTGTCTGATCAGCAATATTTGATGTGCTTTGAGGGCAAGTTCAGCTGGGGTGAAGAGCATATGTTGTTCTCCTAAAAAGTAATCTGGTTTTGGGGTGAGATATAAATAGCTGACTTCATTGTGCTGGTCATGCACGCTGTTCTTGGCACGAGGTGTGTAATGTCTAACTGAAGTGGTGATGACTAGCGTGTTCTCATTTCTTTATAAAACTTTGCATGCTATACCTGATAAGGATTTTTATTCTGTCACTTGATTGCTACAAAGATGCATTCATCAAATCCAATGACTGCTATATGATCCCATCAACAGGGAAGGTCCTTCTCTCCAATTTGCATACTCTGTTACACTAAGTCTAGCTACAGTAGGGGAAAATAGACAGGACTTCAAAAGCTAACTGGCTGCTCCAGGCAGAAAGCATCAAGAGCTAATGAACTTCTTTATGTGCGCTCTCCCTCCCAAATCACTTATCAGTCTGTGCTATGCCATGCCATTTGAGACTGATTAGTGAGGGATGGAAATTCATTTCCGTTGACATGTGGAAAAAGGGGAGCAGGCAAAATACCTGAAGTGCAATGTGAAGTTTCATACAGACGTTACAGATTTTATTTCTCTGCTTCCCTTCTTAGTTAATCTCAGAGCAAGATTTCAAGCCAAAAAGTGACAAAACACAGTCATGTACTTTATGGGGAGTACTTAGTAGGTGGATACATCTGAGTTCTCAGTCTAGTTCTTGTCCACAGCTCTCTGTACACACAAAGCTGCTCATCCTGCTGGGCATGTTGCCCTAAAGCCAAAATGTTACTCCTTAACCTAGATAGAGTGATCTCCATTCTATAGGAGTTTATGCTGGTCAACATACTCATTGTGCCTTCCAGTCTCTGCTTTGAGAAGCAGGGGAATACAAGCATAGTGACGAGAGGAATTGCAGAGGAGTCAGTGTGAAGGGGAGATTGTGGAGCAGACTGAGAAGGAAAATGTGACCCAGCACCAAAATTAATGCCAATAAGTACTTCAGAGTTTCATTCCGAATCTTTAGGGGACAGCAGATCCCATCCAAGGAGACAGAGTCCAAAGCACACTGTGTAGAGAGAGAAGACAGTCTCTGCTAGGCAGTCTGCGTGGTTGACTGAGGGAAGCAGAAGCACATGAGGCCATGCAGTATCACCCAGTAGCCCCTAGATAAACGAAGGCATCAGGAGCTTATAACCACTGTGGTGGCGTTAGTTGCATTAGGCTGATCGGAAGGTGATTTTGGCGATTTCAGATATTTTTGTGACCTTGGCCTTCACCACTGGCAAAGCTTACCTTATTTTAGGGGGGCTATCATGCAGCTTTCTGAAGGCCTCAAATTAATAAAGCTGTGTTTGCTCCAGTATTTTGTTCACCCAGTCAAAACACCGGTGGGCTTAAGAAAAGGGTTGTCTGAATCAAGTCCTTTTGTGTCCTAAAAAATGAGAAAAGAAAGAAAACAAAATCAGTCAGTATATCTAGTCAGATAACAGAAGAAAAATGGACCTGGAAATGAGGACTAGAATAGAAAAAGGGAACAACTGGAAAGTTATTTCCTTTCACTAATTCTGTGATCTGCTCTAGCAGGATCTAGAGGGTTTTGTTTGGTCCATTGAAGTGTAAGCATTCAGCACTGAAAATATCAGCCCTTGGTAGCAGTTTACATCAGCGAGAGTAATGCCTCGTTCTGCTGTAGGTGCTAAAATGCCTTTATTTGAATTCTGTTCATCATGCTAGGTGGTGTCAGTCACCATGCTCTGCTGGTTGTGACACCCTGGCTCTGTAACTGCTATGGTGGTGGTACAGGACTGGTTGCAGACCATCCCAAGAGAAGACTGAGGAGATTGTGGGGAATTCCAGCCCGACCTCCCTCATTGCAGCTCGTTTTTGCTGTGTTTAGCATACACGTCTCCTTTGTATGCTACAAATCTGAGGAAAGGCCAAGAGGGGCGTCTTCAGTTTGCATGCATAGCACAGATACTACCTACAGAGTTAGCTCTGTTAGTGGGAGATGCATATTTATGTGAGTGGAGCTGTCTCCTGGTACTGTCACAGTTTCTCCATGAGTCCAGTCAGCCCTGTGGAGCCGCACACCAGCCTGTGCAGTGAGGTGCGCCTGGGGAACCCTGGCACGTGAGGTGTTCCCCATCCTATCCCCATCCCAGGTGTTGGGGGTCTTGGTCCAAATGCTTCTCCTCCTCTGACTCCTCTTTCCTGCCTGTGCTGTGCAGAGAGCAGTACATCCCAGCTCTGTAAAGCATACTGAGATCAAGGGGTGAAGGGTACTGTATAATTGCAAAGTATCATTATTCACCCGTGCTCTTGTAGGATGAAAGGCGCTCTATGAAACCCAGAGAATGAACTATTATTATATCAGTTTCCAGCTTTTTATCACAGGAATTACTCCATCTTCCTTTCCAGCAACCTTGCAGGCTGTGCGTACCAACATCCCTTGCGGCACGAGGGGCAGCTGAGGCTGAAGCAGTGAGCTTGTGTCCAGCTGCCCGCCCAGCGGGAGACTGCATGCAAGCACAGGCAGTGCCCAGCCTGCCTGCAATGAGTCTCTCACCACTCACCCTGACCACCTCTCCTTGTCTGCTTTGCAGGAACGCTCACCGACAGGGTACCTTGCATGGAGAAAGGGAGCAGAGCAAACCATGTCACTCCACTGAATGACACCAGCTGGTCCAGTCACCACCCACTCTGGCTGAAAGTCCAGCAAAGAAAGCAGCTTCCTGTCATGAAGCCCCTCCGAGGAAGCCTCGGTCCCACGGGTGCCTTTGACCCAGAAGACAGCACATCATGGACCCACACAGTGTGCTCAGCATTCCTGCAACCACCCCTCTTCTCCTCCAAGGAACGCTTTTTCCTCTTGGTTTCTTGCTGGGGGGGATTTTTCACCCTGGTTTCAAAAACCATATGGACCAACATAGGTACTTTTCCCTCTCTGACTTCAAAGCTCAGATATTTGAGACTGGACAATGATACGGATTTTTTTTTTTTTTCCTTCAAAAAACTGCTGTGGTTTTGCTGCTACACTAAGAATCGTGATTTGCATTGTATGGTTTTGGACCTATTCAAGTTTTGATGGGGGAAAGGGGTAATACTGGAGTAGCAACGCTTCAGAGTCATCTCTGTCCTACCCATGATGCACTTTTAAATGAAGAGTTAGAATATTTTATTGGCTAATATACTTTCCTTGTTATTTTTACAAAGGCCACCTTTATCCTTTCTAATGCCATATTTTCAGTGTTACACTTTTATGGCTTTTAATTTTTGATTTGACAGATGTAAGAAGCAGCATGAATAGTTTATACTGTGGTTTTTCAGAGACTGAATGCCAAGAGAACTCAGTAAATGTTTATTCTTCTCAGCTTTCTCTTTAAATTCCCCTAAATAGCGCCCCATTTGGGAACAGAGCAAGAGTGTTGAACTAAAGACCAAAATTCCCTCAAGGTGTAAAATAATCTGAGGGGAATATTTGCTGGGCGTCATGAAAGACTTGGATGAAATTTCAACCCTGATGGTTTTCAGTGATCCAGGAAGGCAGTGAGACAATCTCTCCATATGCATAGCCCTTTCATGATAATTAGAATGGTATGGACAAACCAATGAAAACAAGGGTAAAGTGAGAAAGATCCCCCATGATTCTGTTTCACTGTTTGCTTTCTCCTGTCATGGTTAAGAGAAATGTGCAATTCGATCCTCAATCAGTGGGTGGAGGATAACAGGGTAGAATTTACTTGTGTGCACTTGTACAGTTGTAGCCAAGAGTCCAAAAGTACACTAGAGCATGTTATACTGGCACTGAATTGGTAAGAGAGTTGTGGAGTATCCCATTCTGACAAGTCAAAAAAAAAAAAGAAAAAAAGAAAAAAAAAAATACACAAAAAACCCCCACAAAAAAACCCACAAAAAAAATCAAAAACAGAAAAAAAAAATAAAAAAAAAAAACAGATCACCTTGTGATTCAGTGTAACTGTTTACTAACTCGAATAAAGCAATTGTTCACTCTTGAGTGTTCAGAGTACACCTTTTCTATAAGGCTGCTGCGGGGAAGTGAGGAGCGGTTTGCAGGAGCAGAGTCTCTCACGGTGTCAGCAGTGTTGGGAGCAGGGTAGCAAAGTCAGTTGAACCAGAGCCTTGTAGTGATGGTGCACTATGAGCACTATGTATATACTGTATTTCTATATTTTCCTTTGTACAGATTCACTTAAGTCAAGCTACTGTTTTACAGGTGCTCCTTATTTATTAGAGCTGTGAAAGCTTGGAAAACACACCAGGCGAGTAAGCTCGCTTTTTAAAAAAAACGGGAAAAAAAACAACAAAAAAACAGAAAAGGGGGGAAAATCCAACAACTCCTGAGTCTAGGGAGAGAGCTCAAAGAGATGCCGATGAAATGTCTTCAAGAGAGCAGGAATCTGAAGCACCCTCAGTGTGCTCTGCTTTCCTTTTGGGCTTGCAATGCTTTTCTCTCTCCCTGACTGGTGTCAGATTTATTAAAACAAAATAAATCTCCAAGAAAAAAAAAATGCACTTAAATGTGCTGTTGGTTTATTTTTATTTTTTTTCCTTTTTGTGCATGCAGTTATTCATTCCTCTACCTGCCTGGTCACAGATCAAACAAAACTCAGTCCGAAGTCTCAGAAAAATATGTATAAGCGTTCTTGGAGGCTGTATCTATGTCCCTTCCATTTTCGCTCCTCCCTTACCACCTCTCAGCTTCTGCAGTGTTGAAGGCATGGGGGGAAAAAATCCTGCAGTTAGCACAGTGCAGAATTAGGTCCTGATCCTGGAGAAGAGCCCTGGATGGATGCACTGGCTGCAGCTTCGTTCATTTCAAGGTGATCCGTGCAAGCGCAGTTTGTTCATGCTGCATTTGGGCCTGTGTACTGAGCATGTTCTGCTTGTCCTTTTGTAAGGATGTGGGTTTTCTATGCATGAACTCCCCCTGAAATCAAGCCTAGGTTCTTCAAAGTACCAGATTCCCCTGCTAAATGCCCCCAAAACTCTGCAACAGGAACATATTTGCAGGCCCTGAGCTAACGTATGCAATAGTGTTTGCTTCCTAGCTTTTGGCCAGCACAGCCAGTGCTGCTGATGGAGGGGTTTGAAATGTCCAGTGAGCTCTGTAACTGTTTGACTGATTTCATTAACCAGCCATGTAAGGCAAACAACAACAGCATAAGTATGCCCGCTTGGAAGGGCATGTAGAGCAAAGCTTGTCTCCCTAGTAAACAGCTTGCTGCATCTCTATTTATTCATCTGAACTTGGCTGTAAAATGAAGGCCGTGTGTATTGATTTTGCTTTTGTCAGTGGTCCAGAATTGTTAGCACACATTTTCACTCTTCTGAAAAACAACAGACTCTTTAGAGAAATCTTTCTCTCTCATGAACTGCTTTTTCCAGAAATGGAATCAGCTTGTCAAAAATCATCAGGACAGCTGAGGTGGGGAAAGCAATCGAGGCTGGAGTTGGCTTCATGCATTTCCAACAGTCACAAACTTACCTTAGCTTTCCTGAAATTTCGGCCACCTTACACTTTCTTAACAGCTTACCCCGAAATTCAGAATCTGAACAACTGCTTTGGACAGTTGAATCAGTTCATTGTTTGCTGTTTTTAATATATCTACAGCTGCATATCTGCGGAGAAATCTCCAAGTACACATAAACCTTCAGCAAAATGTAGACCAAATGGTACAATACATTATGCAAAAGAAACCTGCTTTATT
Source organism: Podargus strigoides (assembly GCA_028020825.1). Classification (NCBI taxonomy): domain Eukaryota; kingdom Metazoa; phylum Chordata; class Aves; order Caprimulgiformes; family Podargidae; genus Podargus; species Podargus strigoides. The sequence goes on from CM051619.1 coordinate 48,186,512, forward strand.
TTTGAGGCCAAATCCATCCTTTGTACGATGCCAACAAAATGAGTGGAATTACACAAAGGGTGTACGAAGGTCCTTTGCAATTAACGGGAATCCAGCAAAGGCTTACAGAAAGATGCTTGCTTGCTGCTGACATTATTTATTATGCACTAAGACCTAATAGTCAAGTCAAGCTCTTTCCTGGAAAACTCACCATCAAGGAGCCAGACAAAGAAACCTTGATGCACTGGGAGACACGGGAGGGTTCTTGCGTACAACAGCAATCACTCGAGCTCCTGCACACGTGCAGTTTTGAGATGCAGAGGCTGTCTTCACAAGCAGAGAGAGGAAGCTTTGCCTTGGGTCTCTAAGCAGTGTGCATCCCTTCGCACTGCTGGGACAGAGGGGGAGTTTGCTGTGATCAAGCCGCATGGGTCCTTCTGCTGGCACTGAATTCTTGCTGCCAGCAAGAATTTTGCCCTTGCGATAAGAGGGGTTGTGCGTGCTGCAAACACTCTGCATTAATTACCTCCTGTGTTTCCTTAAATGATTCCGAGGACTTTATTTTTTTCAGAACTACTACACACGTGACCCAATTCCATGAATAAGAAGGTCCCTCAAAATGAAAACATTTTATGCTTTTTCCATGCTAAATGATGGAAATAAATTTGCTTTGTTCAAATAAGTGCTGTGCGCCAAATTTGCAGGGATGCTTATCCAAGTGAGATATCCCATTCTGAGGTCCATATTTGGACACCCGAATCAACACTCAGCCAAACACATGCGTGAGGCATTTCAGTGCCATTTGGAGTGTCCATATATAGAACTGGATGCCCTAACTTCATTGCCTTTGTTTTAAAAATAGGCCTGGAATATGTAAAGGCATCGTTTAATAACAACTATGACAAACATTTTATGCTCAGACTGAGGACAAATTTGCTGGTGCTGGTACAGGTTGATTCCTCTGGAAATACTCTGGATTTACAGAGGTATAACTCAGAGAAGAAATGGCCCCTTAAGTTGCTTTGCCATCCACTCCCACCCAAAGCTGAGTTGATGTTTGGGATCTGTGAGTTAGAGAAGGTGGTGGTCAGGCAGTATCCACATGTATGTGTGCAGCAAAGGGAAAGAAACAGAGAGTCAGGAATTGAGTTGAACCTGCTTCATATTGACCATAACTGCTCAAATGTCTTGAAATGGGTAGAACAGCTTTACATATGCTTGCACACATTTTACTTGTCATTTATGTGGTACTGGGCAAAGAAATGCAATGCTACCTTGAGCAACTCCAGGATATTTTCCATAAAGCATAGGATGCACCAGCAAAACACACAGAGCTGTGAAAAATACAACTCAACGGCAGCTCCTGGCTCTGCTCTTCCAGCAACAGTGGCAGCATGGCCCCTCAGAGGTGCAATGGATGCTGGCTGCAGGGTGCTGCAGCACCTCTAAGGGAGACAGTCTCTGACACAGGGGTGCTCCTCAGACTGTCGTGTTGGCCAGTCAAGACCTGTTGGGACTTGAATTTCTGTTACACTGTGAGGAACTGACCCAGCCACGAGGTAAAACTAAGTGTAACTTAGGCCACTGACAGTGTCTTTTCTCAAAGATGTTCCCTGGTGTCTAAAGCATCACCTATCTACTGGAGGTGAGTGTCCCAGCCACTTCACCCGCTGCTCTACTGAAATAGTTTTCCAAGGACATATAAGACACAGAGAGGTAGCCAGGTGCACTGACTGGGACCTTTCTTTATAAATGATGCAAGCATCTAAAAATGCTCAGGCACCTGGCTGTCAGGGGAGAAGGGGCAGCCTCGCCTCTGCCTCCTGCCTGGGGCTCATCTGCATCTGGGCAGCCCATGCTGCAGATGGGACACTGCCCAAACTGGGAAGGAAAGCTTGGTTATTATTAAAATCATAGAATCGTTTTGGTTGGTTTAAGATCAACAAGTCCAACCATTAGATAACCAACGAGATAGCTGAGGACAGAGATGTGTTGTAATTCCCACCTCTCAGCAGACCTACTTTTTCTTTGAAGGACCTTGCTGGACATATTTCGTAAAAGAAACAGGCTTGAAGAAGAAGTAATGCTGCCTTCTTTCCAGAAGAGCATTGTGGTTAGGGGGTGTGCTGAGGGGCCAGGAGACTTAGCTTCTCTCCCCTTCTTTGACTCAAGGAATCAAGCCCACATAGGCCCACACAAAACAAGGTTTTGAGAGAGGCTTTCATTCCTTCCCATGTCCCAGGCCAGGATCAATGAGATACAATCTCTGCTGGCCTGCCCACTGGGGGACACCAGCTATGCCAAGAAAGGCAGGAGAGGCGCTCTTCACTCCTCATGGAAGAGATGCAAATATGGCATCCATAGGGCCAGGAAGGGGGAGCACAGCCCTCGAGTTAGCTCCCAGAACAAGGACGTCATCTTCTGCTCCCAAAACGGCTTCAGAGTCGGTGCAGGAAATACTGAGCCATTGCAGAGCCCATTTCTGAAGCAAAGGGAGCCTCCTGTCAGCTGGCTCTGGGGATCCAGCTCAGACTGTTTCAGCCCCGCGGTCCTCCACTGCCAGGGCCCCAGCAGAGCAGGGCAGGGAGGGCAGGCAGCCGAAGAGGTCCCTAGGGCTGCAGCACTGTTGGCATTACCCAGTTGGCTTTAGAGCAGGGGACCGTACATGGCTGGCAGGATTGCACCAGCAGGGCTGCCTCACGTTCGCTGAGTGATGAGGGGCCTCCACATCACCTGCCCTCTCCTTCTGGAGTACCTCAGGAGATGTGGTTTTCCGTTCTGGCCAAGGGAGATTGATTTATTGCCTCCCAATTGCTAGCGTGGTCTTTGGCATGACAGACATTACCACATACATGAAATGTAATGTTCAGGGAGGGGGGACACGACTTGGGAGCAGGCCGCTATTTAGCTCACAGGTATCTTTCTAAGCACAAGCCTAACCAGGTGCTGAAGCATAGATAGGTGCTGTGGAAAGCTGGCTGCCACCCACCCACCCAAGCAGGATGATTTACAGGCAGGGTCAGGTAGAGGAGCTGCCACAAACGGGTCAGAGAGGATGGGTGCCAGCCCACAGGCTTGTTGTCGGTCGACATCCAGGGAACGGGGCGGGAAGGAGGGGGAGCATGAGTCAAATTCCTTAATAACGTGAATTATAAAATCATTTCCTGTGTTAGGGGTTAGGAAAGAGAGCGAAGGACCCGGAGATCTTCCAAACAGAAAACAGCTTTTGTTAAGGCTTTTGGCCTAAGAAGTTTTGGAGGGGGGGGGGTGGGAAGGGAAAGTGCTGGCACATTTTTGGCTAGAAGCCTCAGACAACATATTTTTTATTCTAGTCTTTATTTTTCAAAATAAAATTATGGCAAGGCAGCAACAAAGAAGGGGGAAGAGGGTGAAATTAGGGGGAACAGTACTCAAGTATTTCCCCCTTCTTTCTGTCCCTGCCATTAAACACACAGGGTCTCCTTTATTATATACAGTAGCGGGATTAAGCCAGCGGCCCGAAGGCTAGGAATGCAACAAGATACTTACACTTATTGATCCTTTTTTTTTAGGGAGATTGTTTTCATGAAAGTTTAATTCACCTTTTTTAGCTTTTGAGTCTAACTGCTACACATTTTATCCTGCTTCTTTGTGAAATGCTAAATCCATCGGTAGGTTTTAGTTTTCCTGGTGTAACTTTTCAGAAACTGTATATCTGCATAGCAACCCCACTGCAGGCAGCTTATGTCACGGTATCACATGTCAGAAAGATGAAAAGAACTCCAAATCTGAGCTGCTCCGCAAACTTATGTCCCCCATTCTCTGACATGTATCTTCTGTACTTAATCTAAGTGTCAGGAAGGCAATTTCAAGGCCAGAGAGGTGCAAAGTTTTATCTTGGAGATGACAAAAATAAAATGACACATGACCTCAGTTCAGCCTTGTGCGGACAATCAAATGAGGAACAAAGATTGTCTTTTTCCTCCTCTCCCCGCTCCCCCCTGGCCCCCACCTCCCTGCGTCCCTGTTGTCTGCTTCCAACTGCAACTTGAGCCTGGATCCTGAGCCCGGTGTCCAGATTAGAGATTGTTGACTCAGATTTAGTGGTGAAACTTGAGTCAGGCCCTGTTGATGGCATAGCCTTGAAGGAGCAGGTTTACTTCAAGCCAAAAGAGAGATTACATGTCAGACGAGAGCCTGCCTTTTCTTTATCACAAACTTCCTGATCTCCCTCTGTTTTAATAGTGTGTGCACCTCCTCCTCCATGTGCCCACTTTCAATTCCTTCTATAGGGTGTCATAAATCAGGAAATTAGCAAGTGTGTAGCTGCCCTTTGCCACAGGCAGAGACAATGAGCTTGCTGTGTTTTTAACCAGTGGGTAGCACTTAACATAATCAATGGAGAGCTACGTGCAGAAAGGATGAAAAATTGGGTCTCGGTCTGACCACTTACAGGGTATTTCTCATCACCCAGGCAAGCTGCTTTTATGAGAATATGACATGCCCTGGAAGCTTGCTCTCCATTTTGCAGGAGAGTCATTAAAAGAAATCATTACATGTTTTTTTTTGTTCCTTGGCACACACGCTGCTTTTCCTTGGCTTCTGATTTCATCCATCTTTCAGGCGCTTCGTGCCTTTAGTAATTTATGTGCAAGATTTTTCCAAACCTCCAAATGTTTTTCCATTTGGCAAACTGTGTCCTGAAGCCTCCACAGAATGTAACTGTAGAGTTTTCTTGTACTTGAAAACATGAGCCCCGTTAGCATAAAGATGCATCTAATACTTGTAATCCTGTACATAAAAGCTATAAATTCATACAAGACAATCAAAGACATCGTTCCTTCTTGTGAGTTTTTACCAGCCTTGTTGCTGTAACTCCTTACTTGATACACAAAAGGAGAATTTCTCTACAAGCATTGTTTTTTTCTTTAACTATAGTTTTTGGAAGCTTTATGGTACCATATGGAGAACTATTTTATTCTGCTGCTGGTAGCTTTCTCAATACTGGCTATAAATTAGATAATTTTCCTTGTGTCTGATAGCCACACGCTATCAGTCAGACACGTTTGCTCTCACAGGAAAATCCAGGAGAACTCGATAGAAAGTGATAACCTCCCCACCATTTAGAATTTAATGGAAAATTTTATCCCCACTCTAAGACTTACAACAGCTGATCAAAAAAAATACCAAATTTTTCACCCTGCATTAAGTGTACAGGTTTGTAGAGTGTTTTTTACAGAAATCTCCTCACCTTGCTCCTGTCTAGCTCCAGTTCTTCTGCAAGAGACATGTGCCAGCTGGGCTTTTCAAGGGCTCCCAAGGGAATCAAGCACTCATACGCATTTTGGGGAGACTTGAGGAGATCACCCAGCAGGATGAGCATGGGCTCAAGAAACAGTTAGGTTGCTGTGAGTTGCAATCTAGGCTGCTGTGGCTTTCTTCAGGAATGCAAACCCAAGGGGAGATTCATGAAATGATTTTTATAATGCAGTCCAGTGAGTGACATCCCCAAAACGACAGGGTGTGGAACCACGAGAAAAGAGGTCTTTCTTTGCCATCCATGCTCGTGGGAAATCACCAGCCATTGAGGAACAGGAACAGTATCTTTCCTTGTATTTGTTTATTTTTGAAATCTCTAAGTAGGTTACAAGGTTGCACTATAGAACACTTGCATTTGCTGGAAGTCCCAACTGGACTAAGCTCCTGAACAAAGAGTCTGTTTTGCCAGCAGAAATGGGTTCAGATCAGGCCTAACGTATTATTTACACTGAGTTGTGCTCCATCCCTCGTTCTCGGCATGTACTGCCCTGCTTGCCCTGGAAATAAATGCTCACTGAGATTATAGAATAACTGGTGGGATAAGTCGCTTCAACAGTTCTTCACCCAAACTCCTGCATCTAAACCGAATTTACATGGAAAGAACTATGTGTGTTTCACTTAAGAAAGGCCAGGTCTGTTGTCTGCTAGTGCAAGTCCATCAATTCCTCCAGAAACACTCCTGATCTACCCTGGCACAAGAGAGAGGTGAATCAGAACAGCAGCAGGAACTGAGGATGAATGCTGAGAGATTTGACAGCCCAGTCCTGCCTTCGTTTCCATCAGTGCCAATCCAAAGCCACTAGAGGGAAGGGCCGGTGAAATTCTTCCATCCAACACCACTGTGATGGAGAACTGAGTTAGTCTTTTATACATCATTCTTCAGCTTGCCAAACTATGGTGACGTTTCTCTGAGATGCACATGACATCCACATTAATAGCAGAAGACGCCATTGTGATCTGGGTTATTCTGGGAAATTGATTGCTATTATATCAGTTTAAAATAAACTATTCCCTGACTAAATCAAATTAAGGGTACTTAATCAGTGTAGGCACGAGGCACATTTTCTTCTCATCATTTACTTCCTCTTAAGTGACTTTAGATTTTTGTTTATCTTATTGGGTTGATAAAGTAATGCACTCAATTGTCAACACACGTTAAAAAATAATATCTAGCCATCCAGGGAGAGAATGTGTGGAAAACGCCAAGGACTCTGGGAGTATGAGCGTGCGCTTTGCCTAGGCTATTAAGCTGCAGCATTTTACCATTTCCACAGCTCTTTTTTTTTTACCTAGTTTTTATTTTTGACTGCCTGAGTGCTTTTCCTGCTCTCTCAAACTCCTCCACATTGCATCCAGTTTGCTCTTCCAGAACTGATCGACTAGTACAGCAGGTCACCACCCCTGCTGAAAGCAGCCAACAAGCCGACCATAACCCCAGCAGATGTTTGCGGTTTATAGGCCAAATGAGAGCCCTGCAGACCAGAGAAATACCAGCACCACAGATGTGGAACCTGGCCACTCAACGCGAGCAACACAAAGACCCGTCCTGCCCAGCCGGGCTGGGACTTCCAGAGGAGCAGAAGGTCTGAGAGACTAATTAGCCTGCAGAGCCAACACACTGGCCTATGCTCCATCATTTTGATGGGCGCAAAGTCCTTTAACGAAATGCTGCATGAGTGAAGTCAGATGAGGCTCCTCTGTAACTTCACCTCTGAGTCTGGCAATCACCTGAGTTCATAATGTCCCTGAAACGTGCCAGCCAGCTACACCAGGCTCTGCCACTCATCCCAGCTGGGCTGGGAACGGCCAACCGGCCTCATTACCACAGCCTGAACGACTCCTGCACTCTGAATGCAAAATGGGGAGGAAGGCTGGAGCTATGAACACGACACTGTGGAGAATTTTTTTTTTTAATTACAGATGCTTCTGGTAAATAATGAGGAAGAGAAAGACCTGCAGCTCTCAGCAGGACACTGGAGAGATTCGAGATGGCAGCCAGTCCTCAACTTGGCTCCTTTGTTCAAAGCACGCATTATTTCTCTGCGGAAAAAGCCACACTTTGTGCTTTCTGACCCTGACAAGGTGCACACAGATATTCTCTGTGGTTAACGTCAGCTCTCGGAATCTCCACGCTTTCCTGGAGCGTGGGCAACGTGTGGATCGAAGAAAAGCAAGGGGGAAAACCAGCGTTTTGGACACGCCACCAGGCAGAGAGACCTCAAAGCCGTGTCCATGGTGTGGCTGACCCAGCGTGCACTTTCCCATGTACCCTTTCTGATGCTGAATAATTTAAGATGAAACAGCCTTTCAGTGCCGCGAGGCTGGGACTCGGGGGCAGGGCAGCAGCAGGAACGGCTTTTTCGGAACTCCTGCAGAGCGTGCCCCGCCTGGCAGAGTGAGCCCATACCCACCCCGGGCAGGGCTGGGCTGGGCCCCGCCTGCCTGCCCGCACCGCCCGACTCCGGCCGCCACCCCCGCCCGCGGCCCGCCCCGGCGGCAGGCGCACTGCGGCGCCACCTGGCGGCCACGCGGCGGCACCGGCGGCTCCGGGCGGGAGGCCTGGGCCGGGAGGGGCAGGGACGAGCAAGCGGCTCGCGGGCTGGGGGGAGTTCTGTGTCCCGGCCCGTCGCCGCCCTCGTCCTGACCCAGCTGCTAGCAAGCGGCCGCCGCCTTTCGCCGCCCGCTGCCCAGGGCGGACGTGTGGGCTGGCAGCCACAAGGTGTCAGCCGCGGGCCGGGCAGGTGGCCGCCGCTGGCCGCGCCTGACGGCGGCTCCGCGGGGTGCGCAGCCGGGCCCCTCACGGGCGGTCCGGACCGGGCTTCTCGCGGTGGGGCGCCGTGGCTGCCGGCCGCCACGGGGAGCCGGGTCCTGGCGTCTCTTCTTGCCGCCGGGGCCCGCGGGGCAGGCGGGGTCGAGTCGCAGCCGTGCCGCTCCCCCTCGGGACCCGGGCCGGGGAGAAAATGGCCGCCCCGTAGCTGCGGTAGTCTGGGGTCGGGGTCGGGCAGGGGGTCGGAGCCGACCGCCCCCGCGGCCGCTTCTCCCCACGGGGCCATGGCTGGGGAGTGACACCTCTACTAGCCCCTGCTGCTGTGGGCTCCTGTCAGGCGTGTGCCGTGGGTATGTCCTGCAGGGCGCTGCGAGCTCTGGGCTCCGCACGTCCGTCAAAGTTGCCAGAGAACCTGCTCTCATCAAAGGCATTGAGGCTCTCCTTGTGCCAGGGTCGTTCGTTCAGCAGGAATTAGGGACCTGAGTGCTGGCTGAGTGTGTGTGATTTAGGGGCAGAAAGGCCACCGCAAATCTCTGGGGCCAGTGCTGCCGTGTTTTGAAAATCGCAGCACAGGATTGCCGGCTCAGGTAGCCCTGCTCTGCGTAGTTACAACAGCTTTTGTGGGCCTGCAGTATTGTACACCCGCTGTGAGCAAGTGAATCTCTTGTAGGGCTGCTCCGTTAGCACACTTGATCTCAAAATGAATGATCCCACCGAGGTCTCTGCCATGGGATATGGTAATCATGCAGGCTTCTGTTCTCCAGGCCATGGTTCCCTGTTGGGAAGCCAGCACACAGGCTCTGGCAGCTCCAACAAACCTGGTATCAATGTGCTGGTAGACTCTGCTAACATGATCCAGGAGTTCTTTGTAAAAATTAAGTGGCTCTGTTGTAGACCAGCGTGCATCATATTTAGAATAAATCCCCTTTTATTGGTAGGAGACAGGAAACAACAGAGTGATTCACTTATTCCTAAAGTATGTGCTTAACTCATGGAAATAAATTAAGCTGCCTTTTTTTTTTTCTTCTGCTGTGTGTGTAATTTATGTTTGTCTAGTGAGGAGCCAGGTCCCAAAGCAGTGTTCCTTGTTCCCTAGGTAAAGAGTAGGAAACTGATTTCTCCAACTGTTCTTCATTATGAACTCTAGAGTTCATTGTAGATTGACGTTTACCTCTGCTGTGAGTAAACCTGTGGCAGACCCTTCGCAGGACTGAGAGTGACTAAACACTGCCTCAGAAAATGCTTTGTCTGCACATAGAAATGCAGACCCTGGAAATGAAAGCAGAGCACATTTTAAAGGAAGTAATCCCAATCTGAGAGATTTTCTCTGATTCAAAGAACCCTTTGCATGTGGTGATTTCTTGGATTCGATCTGTTAATTCCACATAAGATCAAGATGATCTCTCCATGTTTCTCCTTTTGTCTTATGCTTGTAGAGGCTGCTTCTCCCATGTATGGTCTGTTATTGTGAGAGAGCTGAGATGGTGATTTTGGCAGAGGAGGCCCCATTGCAGTTAACAGTAAGATTTCCAGGAGTTTCAATTGACTCTGGGTCGCACTTCTACGTAGCTGCTTTTATACTCTGTTCTTTAAAGTATGTATGCACAAAGAAAGCCTCACTGAAGAAGTTTCCTTTTCTCAAATAAAAAGACATATGCAGATTTCCTACAGATTATATTCCATAGAAACAAAAACAGAAGTAAAGAATACATATAAATATGCCTTCTTGTAGTGTGGCCTGAGTCAGGCAGGGTGTGCAAGACTCCGCAACCTTAAAGAGAGAAACAAATAGAACAAATTTCACTTTAGGATCAGAATCAACCAAAGCTGGATGTAGAAAACATCTTGAAAGATAGATATGAATTCAAAATCAGTGTTTTGTAATGTTCAGACAGAATGATTGGACTTTATGATCTTAGAGGTCTTTTCGAACCAAGGCTTTTCTGTGATTCTATGATTCTATGATTATTTTAAATGCGAATTGAGAAAAACAGTTATTTCCACAGCTCTAATAACATCGGAAAGGGAGCGTAGATCTTTAAACAGTAGGTCCTACATGCTGCTTTTGGACTTTAAAAACTGCTGTAAAGCTTCTGTATCTTTAACTGTATTCCATCTATGACATGAAATTGACTTTATTACAACTAATTAATTTTCCTGTTAATTCACTTCATTAAAATTAATTAACTAAATACCAACAACCATTATCTTTGAGAGGAAAAAAATGTTAATTCATGAAATGGGATTCCCAATAGGTCAAATGGAGCACTTTTCTGCACCATTTTTTCTCCAGGAATCCCTTCCGAAAAAGTACAAGAAAGATTTGGGGCGCAGAGCAGTGGTGCTGTTTCTTTGAAACACTTTTCTCTTCCAGATCTCACCCCAATCTCTTGTCCTGCCTGTGTCCTTTACAGTCCTGTTAGCTTTGTGGCTTTCCCCACCTTTTTCTGACTAAGGGGAGAAACGCATCTGATCTTGCTCTGGAGGCTACGCCGGGGAAAATAACGTCGTGGGCACATACCTAAAGGCACGTACATCTTTATGGACATTTCTAGGGCAGGCTCTGTCCCATATAGAAGAAACTGTTCCTCAGCAGCTGTGAATAGCTTCAGAGTGCTGGAACAGAGCAGAGCTAATGAATTGCCTGTTAATGCCCCATCCATGCTCATGACAGTTAGTAAAGGCAAGGGTGACAAGGTAATTTTTAATAGGATGAACAGTGTGTCAGAATACTAATAGGGCACTAAAAGGAGTGGTTTCCAGGGGAGTCACCTCATTGCTTAAGCAAGAGAGGGGACTATTCCCTCCGGCCCTTTCTTCAGAGCTCCCAAGGACTGTCACCTATAATGATCCAAATCCCACAGCCTCTTCTGTGCTACTGCTTAATTGGGAAAGTGCTTCAGAACAAAAAGAGTCAATCCTTCAAGCCACTGAGCTTCCCAAGTCTCACTGAGCTTAACTTAAGCCCTGCTGAGTTTAGTTAGACTTGGAGAATTCAGCTGGTTAATGGTTAATTATTTGTGTTGCCTAAATAGCCCCTACCAGTGACTAAGTCCCTCAGGGCCATAGACTGTCTAAAAAGTAGGAAAAAGCAATCCCAGCTGAGGAGCTGAAGAGCTTGTTGGCACAGCGATAAGTTGAATGGCACTCCCTACATATAGAGTGGCAAGGGAATACTAGGAAATCATAAGTCCATGCTGCTGTTGAACTAGACCTGTGTACCTGAACATAATAGAAATGACTGGAAGCATGAACAGGCTTCCTTGAAAAGGAAGCAGTAAAAGGAAGCGACTTGGGTTTTAAGGAGTGAGGGATATAACAGGATAGAAGCACAGAATAATGGCATGGGAGGGGTGGGTAAAATATCGCTAGTTACCCCTCACAATACAGAAAGAAGTTTAAAAATCAGTAGAAGGATTTTTTAGCATTACATATTAACCTGAGGATACCATTGCCACAGGCCTTTGGAGCCAGAGGAATTTTTAAAAGGATGACACATGTTTACAGAGGGAAGAACATTCAGAGTTATGTTTTCCAGAGCACAAGCCAGCTGTTAGCTGATAGTGAATAGTAAAACATCTGGATGTATTCATGGTCCTTGTATCTTCTTCTGATGCTCCCATTAGTTACTGGTCAGAGAAATGTTACAGTCTGAAATGGACTTGGAGTTTCTAGGCAATTGTACCACAGATAAGACAACCACTTGCACAAGTAAAAAGCAGATCAATTCAGTCCTTTGACCATACAGTGGTAAACCCTGAGAACATTTACACTCAATTTTTTGCATTTTGTGAGCCTTGTGCATTTATTTTTAACTCATCAGAGCTGCAAATGCAGGATGAAAGAAGGAATGGTAGTGGCACAAATATACCCTTGTGTAATAGTAAAACCATCATATCTTACCTGTTGGGAGTAAATGTGTCAAGGACTACTCCACAGAAAAATGTTATCTACTGTAGATCACTGGTTTAATAATGGAAAAGAAACACACTGGACCCTTGGTTTGGAAAAGCTAGTAAACTTTACTGCAAAAGTGCCTGAAATACACTGAAAAAAAAAATGTATCCCAGACAGATTTCTTCCAAAGAAACCTTACAGTCTTCACTTTTGCAAGGAACCCCACCAAAATCAATGGAGCTATTCACTGTTAAAGCTTATTAATGTGAGAGCATGTTTACTTTACAGGAACCAGCTGCAAGAGTCCTCTCTTACTAACCAAAGATTTATCTACCTAGCAAAGATTTATTGCTCTGAAGCTAAGGTTGAAACATGTGCATATCTGTATATCCCTGTAATTACAGTATGTGTCCTTTCAATTGCTTCATATATCTAGGTACTCTGAGTGGCCCGATAGCTGTATGTCAGAGAGATGTTGTGAGCTGATCCTTTAACAGCCTTTGTGCTTTAATGTAATGTTTTCCAGGCACGCACCATTACTGATATTCCTAGGTTTAATATTAGTGTCATCCTGGTCACAGGTAAGGTTGTTAAACAGTAGCCAGTCAGCCTTTTACAAATAATAACTTTATTATTAATTTAAATTTCCCTCTAACCTCTGCCAGCAGCCCCAGCTGCTTGTTCCTAGCCCTCCTGGAAGCTGTTAGCCCTGACTTGGACTAGCTCTGCAAAAATTGCTGTTGCTGTTTGATTCATTCTGGGGGAGGAAGGGATTTGGAGGAGGAGGGGAGGCAGAAATGAGCAGTGAAGAGGGGGAGGCAGCAGCCTTCTGCCAAGCAGCTTCTGACACAACAGAAACTTTCTGTGCCAGTGGTAGATTTGCTGTTAAGGGATCCTTTACCCATTCTTTTCCGTGCCTCAGTTATGTTGGCTGCAAAATCAACTGTTTATCTGGCAATACTTTAGTTGTGGGGCCAAAAATCTCCCTCTTTTAAGGAGAGAGATCAATCATTGTTTTTTACTACTTTCTTCCAAATCAACAGTCAATCACATTTACAGAGCAAAATTAGCAGCTGTCACATCACCACAAGTCTGACTCACTCCTGATTGATAGACACCAAAAAATCTATGTGTATCAATATAGATCTATACTCATCTGTTTATAGAAATGCAAGAATTATATGGATATACAAGTAATATACAGTACATGCACGTATGAAAATATAACCAAAAAGCCTCAGACCTCAGTGATGCTCAGAGGACCAAGGGCCAAAAGGACAGTATTTCCTTCTCTTCTGCCTTTTGTTAAGAGGGTCTGGAACTGCATGCATGGTTACCAGTCCAGTGACAAGATGGTAATTTGCCAACTACCTAGTTTAAAAAAAAAATGGCCTGCTATTACTTTGGCCTCAGTGGTTGCCCTGAGGCTGTGGTGTGTGTACGGATTGCTCTGTGCTTGCACTGCAGCCCTTTTGTCCCAGAAAGCTGGCACAAGATTTCATGTTCTGGTGGTGGGAAGACCAGAAATTAGTGGTCGTGGCTACTCAGCACTCCCTTCAGCTCAGGACTGTGCCTACCTACCTTGGCTTTCTGATGGCATCCCCTCTAGCTGTGACGCTGTGGGTCTCCTGCAGTGGTCCCTGAAGATGGGCAACAGGGCCCTATGCAATATGTAGGTAGAGAAATGACCCCAAGAGAGGGAAGGGTACTCAGCGTGTTCGTGGGGCAGCCCGTCACTTGGGCATGTTGGTGACAGGGATCTCTCATCTCTCAGGCACTTCACCAGTAGGAAAGTGTGCTAGTTCTCTTCAGAGTCAGCCCTCAGGCTTCTCTTGAAATTAGGCACATTATAAGACAATTAGATACATAATAAGAAAGTAATGAGGAAAGCCCTTTAATTGGAAACCTTGAAGTTGAGCAGCACTGAAACACTGTAAAAGTCTGGGCCCAAAATTAATGATTTTAAATGACAAATATTAAGCCAACATCTAAGTTTTATCTGAATGAGACCCTCAGGTAAGAGAGTCTCAAGTGATAGTGAGTAAAGCGCCGATCGGGTTTTGCTTTCACTGGAAGCCTCTGGGATAGTGTTGTGGAGTTTCAAGACCATACAGTTGGTGTGGATTGCCAGTGGGGTATAATCTAGAGAACATTTTGGCTGTATAAACCAGCCAACATGGCAGATAATATACCATGAACCTTTCTCAGAAATGCTGGTTGGTCATCTAGAGCGAATGCAGAGCTTTTGGGGACCAAGGGTGCGCCGAGAGGCTCTGTAGCCTGCTCGTCACTCTGGGGGAGGGCTGCCCTGGACATAGTGCAGCTCTGTCACCTTGACTGGGCTGATATGGACAGAGCTGTGGTGGAGGAAGCCTTGGTTGCAACCTTTCCTGCTTGACTGGGGGCTGCACCGAGGCTCACGCTCTTCACCTTGCAGGGTGCAGTGCTGCCCCATGAGGGAGGATGAGCTGGGAGCTGAAGGCTGTTTGTCTGGGTCTCTGGCCCTGCTGAGAGTCCAGCAGTTTAGCACACAATCTCTCTGTCTCCTGTCAGGTGAGGCTGAGTGTCCTTTCCATGGAAACTTGGCGGGCGGTGGGACAGCAGGTCCAGGGAAGCCATCCAGAGCAGCACTGCTGATGCTTGGGGAACACCAGACAGGATTTTCTACGAACCAGGAATGGAGAAATCTCTTGTCCTGGGCAAGTGGTTGTGGCCTCTCACCCCAAGGTGGAGGGGATGAAACTCTTGGCAGAAATAACCTCCTGATTTATACATGCAAGCCCCTTCCAACATGGAGCATGGTTGCCTGAGCAGCCCTCTCTGTCTTGGGGCTCAGCCTGCCTGAAAACCACAGTAAGGTCAGGAAAGACCTTCTTTGGGTTAATGCATCTACCCCAGCATTACTTCAGGAAAGTTTTCATTAGGGCTGGAGCATTGGTGACAGCTACAGCTAAGGCTGCCAAAGTGTTTCCATTATGTTATATGTTCCTGTTTTCACTTGCTTGTGACTATCCAAAAGTTTCACCTAGAAAGATGAAACTTTCCAGAACTCCTCTCTAGCTGGAGGTGAAGGGTTTTTTTGAAAGTTGGAAGGGAAAAGAAAAGAAAAAACCCTCTGATTCTGCTCTTTGAAATGGCAGCATCCAGGCAGAGGTGATAATTTAAGAAAGCAAAATTTAATAAAAACAAGCAGTGCTATTGCAACCTCAGAAATGACTGACACTTTGAGGTTTGGGTGACTCTTCAAATAATTTTTTTAAGTTAAGAGATCCAGCAAATTTTTACTTGGCCTTTTTGCTGCATCCTTCCCTTCAGCTCAGGGAAGCTGCAGGCAGTGTTGTCCATGGCTCCAAGCTTGACACTGGCTCTGTGACCTGAAACTTCTCACAAACCCACTGAGCGAGGGCCTGGATGGTTCCTGTGCCCAGCAGGGCTCTTCCTCCAGTGCATGTTTGCTATCAGCCTAGTGTCAGCCTAGTGACTATTTTCATCAACTGAGCATAGATCTGGTGAAATTTGGAAACCTCTGTTGTACTGGACTCTGTGTTGGGACGGATCTGGAAGTTGCAGTGTCTTCCATGTGGAGCTTTAATGCAAGTATCCGTTCTGAACCTGAGGTGGGCTGCAGACAGTAGACTGTTAAACCATGTGGCCACGTAGCATGAAACTCTAGGTAATAAATTTACAATGTAAAAATCAATTAGCATTAATAGAGTTTTTATTAGCACCAAATGTAGGTGCTGTGATTTCTCTGGTAAGCATGCAAAGCAGAGAAATCTGAAGCTAAATAAGCTGTAGCAATTAATCATGCTTTTTAATTCACTTCTTAAACTGGAGAGTCTCTTCCCCAGATTGCTCATTTGAAATCATTTCTGAGCTAAACAGGGTTGCAGTTCTAGGTCTCCACAGCTGGTGCATGGAGCTATACAGTTGGCTTAAATGAACCAATTCACATTTGAAAACCCATGCTTTCACAGTTCTCTGCAAAAGAAACAACCAGTCATCTCATTAACATTTCCAGTAACCACTAAAGGAAACCCAGAGTAATCCATTCAGTCTAGTGGAGGTTGGTTTTCACTTCTTATATAACACATTAGCTTGGATGTTTGCATCCTCTTTTGGGTAGTTTTTCTCTCGAGAAGATAGAAGCCTACTGCTGCCCATGGCTATTGGTGATGCTTATTGCACACAGGCAGTAAAAGGATATGGTGTTGGCTGTGAAGGACCCATTCTCAGTCCCTGCTCATGACTGATGGTGGAGCCAACAAAAATATCCAAGTCAATAAAATCAAGACCAAGCTGAAATACTTCAAACTGGATAATTAACACACAGGCGACAGACAGCTTCATGTGTGAAAATGGAAAATCAAGATATGGAAATTTAGAAAAGAAAAAATAGAGAAAAACTATCCCCTTCCTGCCTCCGCCATCCTAACAGTCCACTGTGATTTTGTTGTTTTCAGACGAGGGCTTTCTCCCAACACAGCTGGGCTTACCTGACTGTTAACTACTCAGGAGCAGATTTGTAAACCATCCATTTCATAACAATACTCAAAACTGTAAGATCTGACTTTATGTTCCTGGTTGCTGCACAAGATGCCAGAGTCCGTTCATTTGTGGGTATGTGAAGGCAGAGACTACTTCAAGCTTGCTGATAGGAAACATTACAGGCAAGGGCTTATCTTAAATTTTATGCCCCCCCCCCCCCCCGCCCAGGGTGGATGAGCTCTATATGCTGAAGGAGGTGCTTTATTTAAATCAGGATTCACAGCCCTAAACCTCCTGGAACTAAAGGGCAAAGCCTGTTTGTTCAAAAGCTCAGAGAAGCCTAGTCCTTCCAAAAGACAACCTGGTGACATGGTGGCTGGTCTTTTATTTGGCAGGTTGGTGGCTAGATGTCTTGCTGAGGTGTGGAATAAGCCAGAATAAATTTTCAGCCCCAGTGAGGTGATTAAAATCTACATCTCCCAGGAAAAAGCTTAAAAAACCCCTGCCAGACCAGGCCCTGCAGGTGAGATAAGCCAGAAGGATGTTTTTTTTATGTATCCTGCAAGTATGAGTAAGGTGCGGAGTCTTACAAACTGCTGCCCATGCGCAAAAAAGCTGTTAGGAGCTCCAGGGGACTTTCCTGTTGAAAGCTGAGGTCCTTATGTCACCTTTTGGTGAAGGTGGCATTAAAAGAAAGCACTGAGGATCACAGCTTGGCACCTTTGCCCCTAAAGTAGAAGTAGCTGTTTCATGGCAATGGAGACATCAGTCATACAATGATGAGGCTGGCCCCCTCACAGAGAAAGGGTGTTGTGTCAGCATGAGGACTCCATGGGTAAAACTTGAAGGATCTCAGCATCCCTGAGCCTCTACCCTCTGACTGAGTTGTGTCAACTGGTCTGAGGGCTACCAAGGAAAAGGTCAAAAGGAGATAGACAGGGAGACACTGTCCCTTCCTCAGGAAGCCAACCTGGAGACTGGCACGTGTCTGATTGAAGTTCTTTATTAGTGCAATACATGGAGGCAGCAGTTTGGGAAAGCCAAACACCTCACTGATCACCTCCAGGGTGCTCAAGAGAGACCTCAAATACAAACCAGGCTCATCTCCTGTCTCTCTGGGATGCACAGGTTTCTGTATGTGGTGATCACTGCTCAGGGGCTGGGTGCAGACAGGCATTCATATATATGTGTATATGTATGTATGTGTACATATATACATGTATATGGCTCTATATACAAGACAATTGGTACTACTTCACTGTGCCTAGTTTTAAGCTTTCAGCAGCTGAGGCTTCAGGTGGATGCCAGCACATGAGAAATAATGTATAAAATTACTCGTCAAGAGAAGAATCATTATTATTATTAATCATTATTAAGAATCATTATTATTAACTCTCTGCAGGCAGGTGGACTGAGACAAAGTTCAGGTAGCATGACCAAGGAAACATTGAGCCACCTTGGCAACAGGAACAGGAAAATGCAGTGGAGATCACTGGCCTGCTCTGAGGCCACGTACAGACCTTCATGTTGTACAGCTGTGACAGAAAATGAGTTCCCAGCTTTCTAGACCTGTCCCTGGAACTTAAATTTCATGCTTGTCAACATTTCCCAGTCTGAGGCAGAAGTCTCCCAGCTGACATCATGTTTTCTAGACACCAATCCTGAAAGAAAGATCCACCTGGAAATGGTTTTTTCTGGTGCAAAACACAAAGTTGCAAGAGAAAAACCAAGCTGTTCTAACTGGGGAGAGAGAAGTAATGATGAGAACAAGGTTAGCAGCTGAGTGAAGGAAGGACGCAGAAGTACAAGCAAAAGTGGGAAAATATGTGTAGAAAATGTAGAAAGTAGAGCATGGCCAAAAAATACAGAGTTCCACCCAACAGGAAACTGTACATAGCTCTAAGACATACCAGAGAAAGCAGAAGATGTGTTAACAGAAAGGAAAGTGAAGAAGAAAACACCAGACATCACCAGCCGGCATCATCTTGCCTGAGAAATTCACAGGCGCATTCTTCAGTGCCAAGAAAACACAGTGCTGGGGATTCAAAAGGCAGTTTGGTATCAGGCTCTGACCCTCTGGTCCTGAGCCCTTCTCAGCTTCTGACAGGCACCGCTTGCTGCAGCAAGGATACCATGGCCTGCACCACATACTTGCTATTCTCCTGGGCCACATATGCTTCTCCTTCAAAACAACTGTTGTCTTTCAGCTTTTTCCCTGTGAGGGAATAAGCTTCCCTTGGACCAAAGCACAAGATTTCCTGTCTGCCGCCTGTAAGCCATTACACCATCTCTCCTTCCCCGGGGGACCATGGCTCTGTGTAAGCCATGTCATCCCCCCGTGACCTCCAGAAAGGGGCTGCCCTAGAGCCTTGGAGATAAACAGGCTTTTGGAGCAGGGAAACGCCCCCATCAGCACCAATACCAAGGGCCTCCTGCTTGCACGCACCCCATCACAGAGGCTGAACAATGTGCACCACAGTCAAACTAACATCCACCGACATGGTGGGACCCATGGTCGCTGCAGTGGGGCTAACACGTGTCTGCCTGGATGTGTGCACACATTCCTGTGTAGAATTAAAAGCGTAGGGCAAGATCCCACTTCTACCAACAGCTGAGTAAGTCTGGAGATGTTGCTGCAAGTCACAGGGGGATGCCAGGCATGTAGGCACTTTCATATGAAGTGATCAGCAGAGGTGAGGCTGCTGCGTCCCTGCAAAGATCGTTTGGTGCTCGAGGGAGGCGCTTTGCTTAAAGTAGCTGACTTTTATATAGCTATCTCTAGAAATGTAGATAAAGAACCATTTCATACTGGAAAAAGCCCTGCTGTTGAGTTAGCTATTGGTGCTTTTCATCTTCCATTTCCAAGCAACTAGCTGGATTCTGAATTGGCTGTGTCTGGGACAAGGAAAGCAGTACAAAAGGGACTGGTATTCAAGGAGCGCCTCCAGCTTTCTAGGTGTAATAAAACACATTCTTGTGCTCTTCTTTGGACACTGATGGCGAAAATCCGACTCTCTAGTAAGAGAGTTGAAATCTGGAATGATGATTGGCTCAGTGGAATGAAGCCAGATTTGCAAGGCTGTAAGCAAGCAAAAGATCTGGCTGACAATCAAGATGCAACATTATAATGAAACTTTTGTGTTTTTTTTCCTTTTTAATTTTGTCATAAGTGACTGTGCCACATTCTGATTTTACTTATACCAGGCTATGTCTGACTTTAGGGTGTCACTCATTCAGCAGCAGTGTACTGGAGATCAAAACTCAGCCCTCTAGGTTTCCATTTCCCTCCTAAATACAAATTTCAAGGTGGTAATGAATACTAGAACAAAAAAAAAGATATATAATTTTAGTGACAGAGAAGCAAATTGATGCTGAATGTATGTGACACTTTTTCAATTTTCCTCTTGTTTTTCCTGATGGTGTTTTGTGCTAAACATTACATTTGCAGATGCAAAATTTAAAGAACACTTTATCTTCAGTACTGAGAAACATAACATGTAATTTGCAGCTTCAGCCAAGAGTGATGGCCTTATTAGTAATGGGAATTTACTGATTAACTGCTGTTAGCAAAACATCATCTTCAAACCCGTTAGTCTGAAACTGGCAGCCGCTCTGTCGGCAGGAGCTTTTTTATTTCATCTCGGGGGAGTCCTGGAGAAATATTTCTCATTTAAACAGCTTTAGCCTTGGCCTTTCAATAATTTTTATGGTCTCAACTAATAGGTTAACAATTAGTTAAGAGCAACTATCAGCTTAATGTCAAGTCATTCACAGGGAAAAGTTCAAGGAGAGAAGTAACACTATTTCGAAAGATGGCTTATTTTCGAACAAAGAGCTCCCATCAATTTGAAAAGACAGAGGGATAAAAATGAATGTAAGAGAGAAATGGAGAAATCAGCAATGGAGAGGAAGGGCCTGGGGTCTGTGTGGGGCAGGGAGAGGGGCTACTGGGGAGAGCAGGGTGGGCTGGAGACGCACTGCAGTGCCTGGGAGGGTACCCACATTCCTGGCCCTCAGCCCCACTGGGGGAGGCCGTGGCCAGCATGGTCGCATGAGGAGTGCATGTTTGCAGGGTGGCAGAGCTTCGCTCCCTGCCGCAGTACCCCCCTGAAGTGCTGGAGCGGGGAGCCTACACCACTGCAGTTGCTGGTGCCCACAGCTCTTCACCTGTGCTTCAAGTCCCTGCAGTGAATCCCAGTCTCTGCATGGTCATTGCTAGGTACAGAGGATGTGCTTTATGCTAGCTCCTCACTCCAGGAGCTTGTCCTCTCACAGTCCATCACAGTCTACTCTCTCCTTGTCCACAGTTCCTTCACCAGCTTGTCCCACGTTTTCTCCTTTTTTTTTTTTTTTTTTTTTTGTTTCAACATTTTCCCTTTTTGCTTATAATTCCTGTCTTACCTGTTTTCTCCCAGACTCAAGCAATACTGTTAGCCTTCCACCACCTCCCAGTCTCTCATTTATCTCCAGGCTTTTGTCTATTCTCCTACCATCCTCTGAAGTGCTGGGGTCTAAACCCCGAGCCCTGAATTAAGGTTGACATATGGGTGGTTCCCACAGTCCTTCAAAAGGAGGGGTTGAGTTTGCCTTTCAGCTTTCCTCCAAGGTGCAGCTGACCTTGCAGGGAAAGCCCTTGGGTAAACAAGCCCCAGGTGCCCTGCATTGGGTAAATGAGTGCCAGGTGTCCTGCTTTGGGCATAAAAGCTGGGACCACTTGCAGGAAGGGTGGAGTGTCTGTCTGTGAGGTGGATGCACTTTGCAGAGTTTCCCTGTTGGGGAAGGACCTCCTGATTCTCCCTGCAACTGGGCCCTGGTCATGTATGGTTCTTGTGAACATGGGCTCTGTGAGAACAGTATGTGGCTGCCTCTATCCTATATTATCTGCCTATTGGCTTAGAGGTCTCCCATCTCTGCCATGAGAGACTTTGTTGCTTTGTTTGTTCCACTGATTGTTGGCTGTGTTATATCATTCTTGGGGTTGCTGTCTGTTATGTGTAATCTGATTGACTTGTTTGTACCCCCAGCAATCACCCATCTACTGACCTTTTTGTGTGCAATAGAATCTGGTTACGGGTTTGTTTTGCTGCTGGCTGTGTCCTTTGTGCTAGACCTAGTAATTGGTGAAGCACCCTCCTAGCTCTTCACCCCTGCTTGGGATGCATCTTTCTCTTTCATGGTCTCTAGGCACTAACAAGGCACTGGGCAAGTCTGCAAGGGATATATATGTTCTTCCTCTTAGTTTCTGTGCCAGATGTCACAATGGTCTACACACAGCTGGAAAGGAAAGTCCTGCTCAGCTGCTGGTAGCATGTGTGCAATCAAGATGGCATTGGCAGATAGATGTGTTCATTAGAATAAGTCTGACTGCCAGGGCATGAGTGGAGGGGTTTGGGTTTTCTTTTTTTCCCAAGAGGAAAGACAGACAGACAGATCTTGGAATTATTTAGCGGGTTGGAAGAGTGCATATGGTTGCTTCCAGAGTAAAACTCTGCTAAACTGGAACTCTGAT
Organism: Podargus strigoides; assembly: GCA_028020825.1. NCBI lineage: Eukaryota > Metazoa > Chordata > Aves > Caprimulgiformes > Podargidae > Podargus > Podargus strigoides. The sequence continues at coordinate 48,208,450 of CM051619.1, forward strand.
CCTTCTGGACATGCAGAGCCAGTCCAGGGCATAGGAAGCAACTCCTATCTCCCAAGGGCTTCTTCCAGCTTAATAACTCATCTTGCCTGGACAAAATTTTTAACCATTTTTTCTTCAAAATACAGGTAAATGAAAATCCTCCCCAGGCATGGGAAGCCCTGAGTCAGCTGGGAGATCCAATCAAGGCAGCTGACTCACAGGTGGATCCCATACCACCTCATCATGCTCATTATAAAAGGAGGGAGGTCAGTGAGGGTGGAGTTCCTCTTCCTGGGATTTCTCCCTCCCAGCCTTCTGTCCCTGCTGCTGACTACAAGGACCAGGCTGAGTAGAACCTTGTATACTTTATGTTGGTGATTGTATTAGTTTTATTTCATTAACTCTGTTTCTACTTCAACCCATGGGGCTTCTCCTTTTTTTCTCCAATTCCCCTTCTCAGCTGGGGAGGGGTCATCGGGTAGTAGACCAACTGCTACAGTTTAGCCCCAGGTACAGGCTAAATGTAGACATCAGTGTAAATAACAACGGTAAAGGTGGGCAGGCTTTCCGTGCAGAGATCTGAACAGACTGGAATACCCCTGGCATATTGCACTCATCTTTTGTCTGGTAATACCAGATGAACAGCCTGTGCAAGGGGCTGCATAAAACGTAATCACTTGACATATCCTGGCTTTTGGACTGTAGGTTCCTGGCAGCTGTGTGAGCAAGTGACTAACTGGTCTTATATGGGCAAGTTGTATATGGGAAGGATGGGCAGGTGACTTTCACCATCACACCAGGTACTTAGGGGAAGAAAAAAGCCTGCTATATTTACATAACAATTATAAAGTGCATCCAAATCTTTTGTTTGCTTTGCACTACCAATTTTGGCAAATGGTATTTCTCTCTCTATGTATATGCATGTATATATATTTTATATATAGGTGTGTATATTTGTATTCATCTGATGCCTGAGATCTAAATCCTAGTCTGTGAACTGTGCAAGGCAGGAATGCTGATGTCTTGTTTCCTTGTGTGATTCCTCATGGAGTTGAGATGTGAGCCCCAACTGGGATCTTTAGACCAAATAGTAAATGAAACTGCTGCATGGCCCCTGTTATTCAGTGATCTTCAAGATCAGTGCTGGCTTCCTGAAGTCCAGTCTACTCCATAGACTTCTTATAATGAAAGCAAGGAGTTATCTCCTTCCTCTCAGTATTTATTGCAGGCAGTGTCTGAGCTTCAGACCAAGGCGATGGAGCACTTTGCAGACACATAAACCAATGATGAAGTTAAAGTGCTTCACCTTAGAAACCAGGCTTTAAATTACTTCAGACAATTTCTAAATATATTCAGTATGAAGGAAAACTTCCTTCTGGCTATAAAGTCTGGAGATAAAAGAACTGTCTAGTGAAAAAAGGGCAAATTTCTCCTAACCAGAAGAGCCAAAATGCTGCAGGCTATTGATTAGGGGCACAAAGGAGGTGTATGACTGAGGTCAGGCTTGATGTATGAACTGGGTCCAAACTGGGAGTATGAGTACCCATGCCAGGGGAGAGGTCCCTGCAGCCGTTGGCAGGAGTTGGCCTAGGGCCTCATGCTAACTCTGCCAAGGTCTATGGCCACTCAGCAGCAGTACGTGTACTTTCCTGCTCTTTCTCCTGTCCCTTGAATGGAGGTGCAAGTGACAAGCCATGGCTGGGGATGAAGAGCAGCTGGGTTGCTACATATCTCACAGGCCTTCATTTTTGGTCTTAGCGTGTGAAGGAATGGCATAAGAAGAAGCAACTTTAAAACATTTTTTGTAATCTATCTTAAATTCAAGATTCATAAAGAGGGGCTGGAATCAATGAAATCAAGGGGTGACTTGAACCCGCTTTTTTCTAGTGGAGTCTCTTGGATGTGTTCATCTACTTTTTCTGTAACATTAGGTTTTTGCAGCTGATTTCTATCTGATTACTGAGAGCAATAAGAAGATAGGACACAGACTATTATTCAGGGGCCTATTCTCACTTTCACTGACATGGATGGCAAATTGACTTCAAGGGAAACTTCATCTTGCTGTAGTGTTGATAGCATCATAGAGGAAAGTGTAATTAAAGGGCAAAAGAGAGGGGAATCATTCAATGCAATGTATTTCTTGGATAGCTAGAGCGGAGTACATAACAGAACAAGCACTTCTTATTTTCTAGAGGAAGTTTTTTAATGGTAGTTGAGCTGAGATTTTTTTTGGCTCTTTTTCATGCTCTTTATTGAGACATTGCTAGAGTATTCCACTAGCTGCCAGTGTGTAAAGTGGGCAGATCAACCTTGAAATATTATGGTCTTGGGACAAATTTTGCTCTTGTTTTCTCCCCCATGTAAATCCAGAATAACAGTAATGACTTCAGCTGAGGCACTTCAGATTTACATCAGCATAAATGAGAGCAGGGTCTACCCATACAGATGCAGCCTGAGGGATTAGGAGTCTGCCTGTGTTGTACCCTTGCTTCAAATTGACACCGTAGTCTTAATTCAGTGGAGAACCAATGAAATTGCTTGCCCTGCAAATAAGCATTGATGCTAATGTATTGCAGTGGGGATCTATCAACAGACTGACACCTCAGTATCCATCTCTTATTTGCATACAGAGAAATGTGAATAAAAATGTGATATTAGTTTTGCACTGGTCAGGATAGGAGGTAATGCTGGTGTTAGCAGAGCTGCAGGCTCAACCACAGAGAATTTGGTAAGTAAAATTGTTGTGCGCCCATGAGTGTTGCAGGTGTGTAAAGACTGAGACCAGACCCTTATTTAAAAAATACAGTTTATTAGATAAAACATACATAGAACCAAGTAAATCCAGTTCTTTATTAAAAATACAGAAATCATTTTGCGGTAGTAAAAGAAAGTACTGGCTTTTTCTATGAAACATAAATATGAAGGTTTGGGACCTGTTTGCTGTATCAGCCGGTCCCCCTCTATACTACATTCTTAAACATACTGCATCAAATTGTGAAACTCAAACAACAGTCTGTTGTACAAAATTAAGAGCGTTAAGACCAGTATTACTCAGTTTAATTAAGATGCAAACAGTAGCGTACAGTACACAGAACAGTCAATATATAGCTATACATTAAAACATGCCTCTAAATAGGGACAGAGAATCCACTGGAAGGAATAAGTTGCAAATTATAAAAAACAGTGTCTAAAGAAATAAAAAAGGAATCACAGTTTGACACTAGATTTGTTATATGGTTGCATACGTATTGAAACACTGTACATATTAAGAATGAATATATTGGACCCACCTATGCAGAACATGCTAAATCGACAGTTACTCTTTTATTTGGATGCATGAATATCTATGAGGTGTACATATGGTGGGCAGGTACATATCTGCGTGCAGACATCAGCCCTGTGCGTACATATACGTAGAAAGGCACACTCCTCCACAGCTGAAGACAAATCACTTCAATAAAACCCTTTGAGGCAGAGTGAGAGCAATACTAATACACAGTTTGTTATAATCGTGCTGCTCCTGGGACCCCAGGCATTTTATTTGCATGTTAGTCTCACCCATAAGTTCTGCATTCATTTTACCTCAGCTCTCCCTTGTTTGCAAGTTTGCAAAGTGTTCAATAAAATGCAGTGTTCACTGTTGGAGATGATTTATAAGGGAAGGTTTTGATAGCTGAGAAATGGCACAGTATTAAAGGGTTTGCATTGCTTTTCCTGTAAGTAGAACTAAGGGGCAGATGTCTTTTCCCTGATTATTGTTAGCATTATATGGTAATCCTGGCATAATTAATATATTCTATGTCATCTTTAGTAAGAATTCTTCGTTGAAAATGGAGAAAGCTTGCATTAAGAAAAGTCATAGACATCTAAGCCTACATGGGCATCTAAGCAACCCAAATTGTTTATCACCTCCTGGCAATAATAGAAAAATAAAGTAATGCTAATATATGGGGTAAGTAAAATGAATGGACAGCAGAATGGCCATTAAGTGAAAGAATCACTCGGGCTTCACAGAATTAGAAGTTACCTAGATTCAGAAGAGCACATTGAGCAGTCAGCTTGAAACAAAGCACAAGGCTCATGGTGGTGATACAGAGGTGCAGGCTTGGCATTGAATGGCACAGAACTACATTGCTGCACTGGGACCTTGAGGTCGTCACAGGGTAAGATGCTTTTTTGTTTATCTCTCATCAAAAGAAAGCAAAATAAAACAGTGCTAAGGCAAAGATGTGTAAAAGATGAATACAGAAATTCTAACTGTTCTCTCAGCGGTGAGCGTGACATCAGTACCCTCCCACTGACGCTGGTAGGGATGGTCTAGATTTATATCCGCATCAGAAAAGAAGCAGCCAAGGAAGGCTTGCGCAGCAGGGCATGATTGAAACACCCTGGAAAGGTGGGTGGGGCTGTGTGTTGGATATGGGGTAGGAGGCACCACTGGAGGGCACTGGTGGGTGCACTGAGGGGAGCTGACAGAGTCTTTTCTTTCCAAGGGGACACACATGCAACATCACTCGTGTCGCAGCCCATGGGGCTCCTGCTGACAACATTACACTGCCAGGGAAATAAGCCCAGCTGCCTTTTGCCATCAAGAAGAGAGTAGAAGCCTGGTGACACCAGAGTGGCAGTGCTGTCTGGAATCACACCAGGCAGAACAATGAAAACAAGCGGAACAGTTTGAGCCAAGGACTGTCACCCTTCATCACGCTTATATACACCTCACATTGAGTCACAAGACCTAAGACTGAAGTCAGCATCATTCAAGGCCATAACCTCATCAGGACAGCATATTTTTATTAAAAAGGGAATCTCATTATTTACATTTTCTTTTTAATATGCACGCTGCAGATGAAGGAAGCCTGGTGAGCTAGTGCACCAGCCGATTTCTCAGTTTTGAGAGCAGTCACAGAGAAGAAGCCTGTGCCATGTGCTGGACAGGCTCCTGTTAGATCCTGTGGGATTTGGATGAGAGCAGTCACAAATGCATTTTTCTAATGATGAGATGTGGAGATGTTGCATCTATCAGTAGTGAGTGGTATAGGCTGCAATAAATTTGGGAGTGAATGAATGCAAGACAGGGTGTGTTTGAACTCTTGATTGTAACCAAATTGTTTGTATATTCAGCTTTTTTCTCTCAGGCAGATTTTTTGTATGCTTAAAAAGATTAAAGTAACTATATATTCATTTGATATCTGACGTCACTTACAAAATGTCTATTCCTAAGGTTGTACTGTAGTAGGAAAGAGATGTTGTTCACCATTCAAGGAGGGCGAAATTTATATATAGTAGATATGTTAAAAAGTCCAAGGTTGTAAAATACCTGCAAGATGTAATGAAAGCAGCCCTGCCTATCCAGCCACTGCAGAAACTGAGGCTTATCTAGCAAATTACAGAATATTAAAAATCAAAGTTAACATGCTTTGAGCCCAATTAGCAATACAAAAACTAATAGCTGCACATACATCAAAAAACCCCCTGTACATGCTTCACTAGCCTTGGAAGCTAATGCTGAGGAGTTGGAAGGGAGCTCAGAGCAGCATTTGAAAAAAAATAAGTGTGAGCAGGAGTTGCACTATTTTGTGGCCTGATTTAAGGCTGCTGCTTTCCAGCTGGATAGAAACTGTTCTGCTCTCATCCTTCACACTATTTGGAAAGAGAGACCCAGAGCCAAAATCTGATCTCATTCCCACTGGTAGAAGTATGCAGTAGCCCCACAGAAGCTACAGTCATTATGCTAAGCTTACACTTGTGCATCCATGTGTGAATCTGCCCTGCGTTATTGCACGTATTTCAGTATGAAGGACGATGCTGTAAATATTGCAATGCCAGTTGCCACACGGATTTTCTCACAACACTTAATGTAGACTTACAAACGTGGCTTTCCCTCACTGCTGATTTTTGTCTATCCTACCACTGCCTGCTAGCTGGCCAACACTGTTTCTCTGCTTCCTCCAGCCGGATGACTCTTTCCTACCTCCTGTTGTCCTTATCATTGGCAATGGGCACCTCTTCTTTCCACTAACTTTCTGGTGCAGGCTGAAAGCAAGCTGGACCTTCTCCAGGTCCGGGAGAGCAATGCTGGTGGCTCTGTGCTCAGCACACATCAGTGCTGCTCGCACCTGCCTAATGGTGTGCCATTCGCAGGGCCAAGCCTGGTCCACATGGCCTTAACGTGCATCAGCACCAGGGCAGGAGCCAAGGATTCATCCCAGTGAGCAGGGTAACTGGGACTGTTCAAACCAATAAGCATTTAAGCAGCTCAAATATCAAGAGGCAGTACAGGAAAAGATGGAAGGTAGAGAGGAAAACTGCACTCACCCTGCGTAAAATTGCTCAGCCTTTAACGAGGTATTTATTGCAGATAGTCATTAGCCAACTAGTTAAAAACTATCCTCAAAAAAGTGCCTTTCATGCTAGTGAATGAAAGCAGTAGAAGATTTTTTTTTGTGCAAGATAAAGAAAATGTCAAAAAAAATACAGACCACCTTATTCAAAGATGTCAGAGCATGGTAGTCTTTTGTCATAGCAGAACTGGTACTAGGCTCTCCTGTGAAGGGCACTTGATTGAAAGGACAGAAAAGGTTGCAAAAAACTACAGAGAAAGAGAGAGGGGAAACAGAGAGAAATGGAAGAGCAAGGGAGAGCCAAAGAGTAGAGAAGGAGTTGCAGCAGGGGTGAAGGAGACACATATGTGGTCACTGAAAGATGGAAAGGAAGGAAAAGGAGAGATGCTGCAAGAAAGGAACTGGAGAGAAAAGAATGAAAGCAGCTGCAGTGGAGGAATAGGAATGGAAAGGGGAGGGAAGTTTCAGGGGAAAAGACTAGAGACCAGAGGAGGACTATGAAGGAGAAAAATGAGGGCAGGGTGAGGGACTAACTGACCTTTAAAAGCCTGTTTGGGTGCCATCTTTCAGGTGTGTAAGGAAGATGTAGGCAAGGGCTGTGCGAGGAGCAAGTCAGACATGGACAGCAGGGGGAGAAAGACTGGAGTATGGTGAGAGCAGATAGTCTTGTGGATAAGGCACTAGATTCAGACCAGGAGGTCTGGGTTCAAACTTCTGGCTTCACCAAAGGTCAGGTTTAACAATGTTGGCAAGGCGGCAAGATGGTACACCTTCCTGGAAGTTTTGCTTCATTTTTCTCAGTGTTCTGCTATCTTCCCCTCACGTGCCTTCAACTTCTATTTTAAGCATTTGTCTGCAACAGGGAAGGAAAACTCTCTCTAGGAAACCTTTTTCCTTAGGTTGTCCCTTTTGCTGCACAAGGCAGTCAGCTCGCTTTTGCAGGTTGAGTGTCTCATAGTGTGCCTGCACAGTGCCAGACACAATCTCTACATGCCATTGCGGCACAAATACTGATAGTGAGTTTTGACAACAGCAGCCTAACATGCTTGTATTTCATCTGTTAGTAGATCAGATACTGAACTCATTTACACTGATAAAACTGTGGAATAACTCTACTAAATTAACAGTATTGTCGATGGAAGACTGGAATTTAAATCGATTCCTTGTAAGCTTACAGACTAGGTAAGCAAGAAGCTTTCTTTTACTACTAGGTTTCTAAGAGGGATAAAATAAAAAGCCAGTGTATGTTGACCTGCTACACAGCTATGGCTGTAGCTGCTTTCTGAAGTTTTTGTGCCACAAGAAAAAGAAAAAAAAAGATCTTTTTCTTTAACTACTGTCTCTTACCAAGCTAATCAGAAGCCTTCTGGATGCTACAGCACATTAGAAAAGCCATGAAGAAGACAGATAGGTTTTAGAGACAGTCATTTGGTTGCAGTGGAACCTGGACAAATGGATCAATTCACAATACTGCCACTACAGCAAATGCTCAGGGCCATAAAACACATTACAGATCAGGAAACCATCAAAGTGAGGGATAAAATTAATCACTAGACTTTCATTGGCTTGGATTCGCTGCAGTTCAGAAGTCCTTTTTCTTCCCTTCTCCTGTGTTTCAGCTGAAAGACACTGGAAACTGTGAAACTGCTTCACTCTGAAATGTTCTCATTCCTGTACTGCTTAGATTTCAGGTTTTTCCAATTCCCCACTCTTTGGGAGATCTCTGACAATAGGAAGTTGCTTGACCGTATTTCATGTTCAGAAAGAAAAGGGCAGCATGATCCCAGTTCTTTGTAACACCAAGGGAAAACTCTGGGTAATAAAGACATACTGCTCTATGCAGGGAAAGTTCAATACAAACCTGGTGACAGGGCACAAATGACATGGGAGACCCAGTGAAGCCTCAGACTTACCCATTTTTGAACCTAATCCTTCCTAGCTGCTCTGTCCTGCTCTTATTTCTCTTGCTTCAGAGCCTGTCTGTGCAGCCAGGCAAGCCTCTCTGAGCAACACATACACTCACACACTCTCCTTGTCCAGCCTCAAATGCTGCTTTTTGGCAGTTGCTCATAGACCAAGAGGAACAAGACTGTAGCCAGAGATGGAGTCTCTTCTGAAGTCCTGTGAGCTGTTCCTGTCTGATTATGACACTACCAAGAGACTCAGCTATTTGAAGTATGATGAAGTGCCGTGGATGGTGAAGGAGCCAAAAATTGTGATTTTGAAAAGTTTTATTCTTGAATTCTGCCTAGGGCTTTGCCTCAGGAACGTGTGGAAATCTCCTGGTGAAGTCATGTTCAAATCAGGGCAAGTTTCTGCCTAGTGGCACAGCTGAAATCCTCAGCGCACAGGCTTTGGTTTGCTGTTAAGTAGAAAACCCAAACCACCCTCCATGAAACTCGGAGCTAAAACACAAAGCTAACTGGAGAAGGTGTCGGGATCAGGTAGAGGTGCAGCTGGAAGATCTCTCTACCAGGAAGCTAGCAGCTCTCCTGGGAGCCAGGGAGAGGAGGCTGGCCAGCGGCGGCTGTCTCCGCTCTTTGTAAGGGAGGATGAAATAGCTTGTTAGACTCCAGTTACTATGGGACGTGGCTGAAGCTTGACCTGGTTTATGAGCCAAGCCCCAGTCTTATGAATGCAATAGAAAAACTTACGTGGACCTCAGTGGGACCTGGGTTTGGCCTAACATGCTTTATTTAGCGTCTCCAGTGAGGGAAACATTTTTCTTTAGATTACAGTTGAAAGATTCTTGGGTTTCAGCTCAAGTCTTATGGTGGCAGTGTATTACACACTCATATTTCTTTCTTTTTCTTTAATAAATCACATTTCTCCTGCACTTAGCCTCTGACCAAAACCTGTCTGCTTGAACTGCAATAAACCTGGCTGGTCAGTGGTGTCTCTGCTGAAAGCAATCCTCTCCAACCACACCATGCATGCACCAGCTGACATCCAGGCTACCAGATCCCACCCTCCCCTCCAACTCCAGGCACCTGGTGGAGAGTGGAGGCTCTGGGGACGAAGGGAGACAGAGACTGTAAATGCACATTTGTATAGCTGTACTTCTGAGACACGGGGATTTGCTGGAGCCAGAGCCAGAATGAGCGAGTTGTACTAGAGTCTATCAGATTTGTGAAGTACAGATGTGATAATACCACTGCAACCACAAAAGAATTTACAACAGGAAACGTTGCAGCTGTTGCTTATTAGCATTAGTAGAAATTACACAAAGCAAATTGTTAGCAGACATGTTTCTGTAATATCTAACTCATGACAGTGAATAAAAGTGATTCCTTTTCAAGCAGAATTTTAAATTTCCAAGGGAATCGGTTTCCAATTGTCCATGAAGGGAGTGTGGATTAGAGAGCAGCATGCAACTATCACAAGGGATCAGAGGCAACGTGTGCAGCACCATCTCTGCTGTCTCTGACGAAGGTGTGCAAATTTGGGACCATATTTCTTCGTGAGAGAAGAAAAATCTGTATGGCTTTGTATGACTCAATTACCAGTGATGGGGAGTGACAGTGTGTGGGCCCCATTCTGGAGCTGCTGCAGTAAGGTTCTGTGCACAGAAGTGCTGGGAATGGGAAGGAGGCTCTTGCTGACCTCCGTTTCCCTGAATTTTTGCCCCCAAAGTGCTTATTATGACTTATTTGCCTAGCAACCCCAAGCCTGTTGATGTGGAAGCAGGCCGCGCCAGCAGAGCAATCCCCTAACACAAGCTCAAGAGGGTGGATTTGGAGACAAAATCCTCACGGCAACAGACTGAACGTACAGACTGAAACGCTGGGGTGCGACCCATGAACAACTGACAGCAAAATCCCCTGGACCAAAATCCTGGGCATGACAACTCTGTCCAGCCAAACCAATTTCAAACCAGGGTAGCAGCTGGTTTTGGTCCTGCCATACTGGCTACCCCACTGGGCCAGCCAGCGGCAGGCAGCCCATACGGATACCTCTTCTGCCTCCCTCCTTGCCACATAGGGAAGAGCCGAGCAACCGGCCCTGTGGAGAGGCTGCAGTTCAGTGATGGGGAGTGCCCAAAAAGCATTCAACTGTAATTAATAAAAAGGGAACATTTAATTCTCGCCTCCCTCCCTGGTGCCAAGGCAGGACTGGTTGCATCCTGGCAGATGTCTGACCTTCCACAAGGTGAGCTGGGAGAGATTCCTAGAGGGGCCTTGGGGATCCCCCTCCTGTTGCCTTTTTCCAAACAGAAGTCTTCAAAGGAAAAGAGAGAGGAGGAAAAAAAAAAAGGCAGCACTAAACAATTAACTGAAGGTTTTGGGGTATGTTTTGGGGAGATAAGAACTGAAAAATTCCTGCCTGATCTTGCTTAGTCCCCAAATGGTGCAGCTGGGAAGGGGAGGCTGCTGCATCCTGGGGGTAGGAAGGGGCCATGGAGTGGCTGTGCTGGGGCGAGAGGCCATCCATGGCTGCCAGAGTCGGGGCCAGGCTTTGGAACCACTCTGTCTCTGAAGCCATACACCTGCTCCCATGCTGTCCTTTCATCCTGCCTTGCCCAGGTGGTACTGGCTGAACGAGAGAGTTGTTTGTGCTCCTGCTGCTAATCCAACAGAGGCATCTTTTCATGCCAAAACTTTAGTAGTCATTTTCTTAGTGTTCTGCTGATTATTGCTTGTTTTTCTAATAATGTTCTACTTAATCTCTTGCAGCCATCCTTTCTTTAAGAAGGAAAGAAGTGTAACTCATGAAGACTGCTGACAACCTATAGAAATTCAGCGATCAGTTTAAGGGCAATAACAGCCCAGAGTGATGCTTTTACATGCCAATCCCAAGGGTGCCTGCCTGCATTAATCACGTTGAGCAAAGGTGCTAACACTGCAAAGGCCTCTGTGCTTCTCAGTCTGCTGAGCAAGACAGTGGGCTCAGAGAGGTGGAGGCATTCCCAGAAGCGTTTCTTGAAACTCAATTAGGTCTGGCTGGGGAAGGAGGCATTTGTCAGTGCGAGAGAAGAGGCTGTGACAGCAGGTGGGTGGGCAGGTGACGTGGCTGACCTGTGTCACAGCAGAGGCTGAGCTGGTCAGCCACACTGGATGCAAGAAGATGATGTGCTTGGGACCACTGGCTCTGTGCTCCTAATGCTCTGCCAGTGGCACTTGAGCAAGGGAAGAGCTCTCCCCAAATCCTTAGACTTTGCCTGCTTCCTTTTTTTTCATTAAAGTATTGAAACTGCCTGAAGCAACCAAAGTGCCTTTTGATCCCGCTATGAGTCCTTAGAAGTAGGAGAGAGGTATATGCATTGATTTTAAGGGTATGCACATCCACCCACCTGTTGGGAACGGTTCAAAAATACGACTGGGTTAGCTGCCTTGTAAAACGAGAGCTATGAACAGAATAGCAAGCAAAGTAATTTGTACAAGCAATGTCTAAAGTAGCAGCTAATGGAGAAGTGGCCGACATGCATGTTCTGGCTCTTTAGTGCTTGTTCTGCAGAAATGGCCTGACACTCTCAGCACAGCAGAGCTGCTTAACTATCCTCACTGACAAGACTTGTAAGAGAAAAATTAGTTATAATTGCAATATTACTGCAGTAATATTTGCCTCCTAATTGCTTTTCAGTGAAAAAAACAACATGCAGTGACAAATTTTTGCTATAAGCATTACTTACATGTTAAATGAATCCACTAACTGCCTCCCCTGTGAAAAACAGAACATTAAATATCGTGATGTGGACAGTCCTGTTGTACCTACAAGTGTTGCATCAAATGAGATAGCACTACTGACTGTATACATCCGATACATACATGAAAACTATTTCAGTATATTAAATGTATGAACATCATTGCCCACATGGAGTCTATAAATACTGTGTTGGTATTACCAGCCCTCTCAGCTGGAATGTCCAGAGTAGGGGAGGTGGTGGAAAAGGGTGAGACACAGAGCTGGATGAGAAGAATTCTTGCTCAGGAAAGTCTGTAGTTCTGGGTTGGGTTTTTTTCCCCCTTTCAGAACAAAATGTGAGGTTACAGATTCTCCAGGAAAATACAATAAAAAGCAAAAATCTTCTTGGAACAAAAATGTTCTATTTCCAAAATGTCAAAATGATGTTTTGACATTACCAAAAGCTGTAGTTTCAGTTAAATATAATTTTACATTAGAAAGTGGCATGCTTTTGTGAGAGTTTTGGTTTTGACAAAGTGGGATTTTCCAGCATTGAAGCCATCTGATAAATTCTAACCAGCTCTGACTACTGGCATACTACAGCCAGGTGGGTTTCTAAGTGGAGGAGTTAAAATCACCTTTTGAAAAAAAGAGAGAAGTTAATTAAGTTCAAAATCATTGGGGGGAAGGGCGGAAATTGTTTGAGGACTCTCTGTAGATGACATTACTAATACAGCAACATTTTTACATATTTTGGGATCTTTGTGGGGAAAAGGTATTTTTTTGAAAATGTAGGGGTGAAAAATGAACTGTACAGGTTTGATGTTGATGTGAGGTCACATCTGTCTCAACCAGGTAGCCGGCTGAACAGATTTCCCCTCTCTGCACCACGGACACAAAGTGATACGGGTGAGTTACTTTCCAAGCATCGATATGTTTAGGGTTGAGTATATTACACACTTGTTCAGCTAGTCCTGTTAAAGGTGTTTCAGTGTGCAGACAGGATTTGCTGAAAGCTGGTCAGTCCTGTAAAGATCCAATCCTGCAAATGTATGCAGACAAATTTTTTAGTTTGGCGGAGTAGTCCCCAAGAGCTTAGTGAAAGTTTTGTGAGGTATGGTTTCTCATATTGTTAAGGATTTTCAGGATTAGGTCTTGAACAGGTATGTTTTTTGTAGGAAATCTAGTCTAGCAACATGCATCAAGTTGATTTTTATTCCATGAGGTATTTTTGGTAATATTCTGTTCTGCATAAACAGGGTCAGACCGTATGATGACTTGCATATTATCAGGACCCTGTTTCCCAATTCAGCTGAAGCTAGCTCTAGAATAACCTCCATGACTCACAAACACATGCTACCTTTCCTTGTCGTGCACTAAGGGTTTAAACTCTATGGATGTGTCCCTTCGCCATCCTTCTTTGTGAAGTATGAAAGCGAGGGCGTACCCACACCACAGGTTACCTCCTCAGCCTGAGATCTGTCCTTCTCTCGCCTGGCTACATAGAGTATCAATGAGCACCTTTTGAATTTGTGTAAGAGGCAGAAGAGCATTGTTTTTAATCCACTTGAGACGGAAAGCCCAGCACATCTGCATACATGCTGAGAGCTGCAGTGCCATCAGGAACCAACCCTACAGCATCTGCCCCAGGCCTGACCATTGCTGCAAAGTGCAGAGATGTGCCCTGCAATCCCAGCTCCTCGTGGGCAACGCTCCCACCTGGCTCCCTCTCTTTTTAAAAATGCAAACAGAAACAAAACCAGAAGTTCTGCTTTTTCTTAGAGTGCTGCATGCCAGCCAGAAATGGCTCAGGAATGGGAGCCGACAGCTGAGCACGCCAGACACCGTGGGAGCCATCCACCCCCTCTTCGACATAACGGGAAACATCCTGTCAGAAACACTCTCTGCATTTGGGCTTTTATTGAATTAATTATCTGTAAACGGTGACGGGCTTATCCTGTTGGGAGCCTGTGATTCCTAGTCGGTATTTATAGATGTGTTTGATAGGAGAGTCGTGATGGTCAAAGCTCATCAGACAGAAAGCACCATGGCATCAGAGCTCCAGCCTCAAGTCTATTAGGGCTGCTCCCTCTAGTGGGAAAAAGTACTTTAGCTGCAAAAAAACCCCTTTTTTCCCCTAGTTACTTTTTTTTAAAACTTTCTTTTTTCTTTTTTCTTTTTCTTTTTTTTTTTTCCTTTTTTTTTTTTTTTTTTTAAAGTGAAGAATTCAAGTTTTCCAGTTAGTGCAAGACATGGGGCAGTTCCCATCAGACAACAGGTGACCAAACACTGCACTTTTCCAGCCCTCAAGCATCAGTGGTGAACCAGCTGATGCAGGTCAGCAGTTGCTCCTTCGAGGTGGACCTGTGGCAAGTGAGGGACTCTTGGTTCATGTTTCAGCACTCCTCAGCCTGTGCCATAGCTGTGTTTGTTTTTGATTTCCCACTTCTGATTACAAAAATAGGACTTACTATAATAATAATATCAATGATACAAAATAATTATTGTAATTATATACGTTTTTGGCAAATTAGTAACACAAAGCAGCCCAAAAGATTCCATTGGATTAAAAAAAGGTGGCAATGCACAAATGTTAAAAAAGACAAAGTCTTCATTAAAAAGGAAGGAAAAAGAATCTGCAAATGAATGCACTTCTGTAAGGCAACACGTTACCTTTAGTTTTGTGTCAGGTTCTGTTGTTTTTCAGGAAATTGTTAGAACTTGGCTTGCTTGAGCTTATCAATGTGGTAACACAGTTTCAGCGCAGGTCCCAGTTTCAGCCCCAGGTATTTCATGATCATGTCACTTTTCAGCAGCAGCAAAGCATTGCCATCAATCTCCTGGTTTCAAAAGAGAGAAAGAGAATCAAAATGTGTTAACCCAGTGCTGTGTCCTGACACATTAAACAAGGGGAATCAGAAACAGCATGTCTTTTACAGTAGAGCTAGCTGAAATGGCACGCATTTTGAAATTTTGTTTAAAAAAGAGGTATGATAGAAGGAAACTCTAAAGGAGGAGTTAATAAAATAGTACCTTTTATTTTTCAAGGAACTGTAAGGTTTGTCTAGGTTTTCAATTATTTTGCAATTAAACATGAAGATTAAAAAAAATCCCAACAAAACAGGGTTGCTCTAAGCCTAATTCTGAGGAAAGCTAGTCAGCCTTGAGAGAAAGGAGTGAGTGGTGGAGAGAGGGCAAGGGATGTGGCCTCATGGACTCCTTATAGCACACCTCTGAATCTCAGTTCCAGCTTTGTCCCTGGCTATCGGCATGTTTCACGTACCCCCAGTGCACTTACATCCAATGATAGATATATATATATGGGGTTTTTTCTTAAGATAGTAGTAACTTGATTATTTTATTGCATTTATTAATAAAATTTCGAATTTCATTTAACCATCATGTAAGTGGAGGAAATTGCCACCAAGTTCAATTTTTTATCCCAGACCTGTTGGCTTGAAAGCCTTTTGAAATCACAAAGTGAGCACAGAGTAGCTTGCGTGAAACAGACTCTGTTTTGCTATGGACTGTAAAACACAGAAGCTTTTAGCTATACTGTCATTCCTTGGATCCTGAGCTTGTCTGTTTTTTCCCAAATATATTAGTGGGTCTGCTAAAAAATACTACCCCTCTCCACAGTCTCCACCACACTTACATACTCAGGCCATCAGAGCTAAAACATAATGAGTGCTATGTGTATGTGCATAGATACACACGTATACACACATACTAATGCTGTATATATTGTATGCTGGTTTTGATGGTCAGATCTTTTCTCTGTGATCCATTGCCTACTAATTAAGCAATACCATGGATCCTAATTTGCCCTGATCATTATTATTCCATTCAGTAGGTGATTTAGCTGATGAGCAGTTAAGGTCACTTTCTGATTAACTCAATCAATTAATGCTCTTCATTTTGCAACCCCCCAATCTATTCATAGTAGAAACTCTCTTCACCTTCCCCCTCTCCTTCCCATTGTTTTAAGGAAGCTAAGGGAAAGGAAGAGTAATACATGTAGTTAATATTTGCCTAAGAAAGAAAAGCAAACTCCTGGAACTGTGGTGCCATAGGATAAAACCAGTGTCAAGGGTTTGGTGTGGAGGCAGCTGTTTCTAAATGTTGAGTTCAGCATTTTATTATTTCCTTTATTATTACAGTGTAGGGGTCAAAATTAAACTCCATGACAAGAGTATGCCAGAGGGAGCATTCATATCCAATTAAATATCCCATATTAGCCGTGTCCCTGTGCAGATTGTTGGCTTGACTTCTCTATGGTATTACTGTGTCAGCCCTTTTAAAAAATAATTTAAAAAAGAAGGATTCTATAGTGTGGTCCCCAAATCTGCAATAGCCCTGTCAGAAGATCTTGAACCAGATCTGGAGCTGGTGAAATTCAGTGTCATCAGTGCAATTAGCTCATTTCACATGAGTTAAGATCTGTGTTTGTGCCAGCTTCTTGATCTGAGAATACTGTTCAAAAAGCAAAGTAGCCCTGTGCCATGCAAACAAGAATTTCACACAGTCGTGGATGTCCCCCAGGATAAGGCTTTTAATGAAAAAGGTGAAAGTCCCCATCTTCATGGGTGTTTAAGCACCTAAGTCTGAGTAAAATCAATTACTTCAGTATGCATATCCTTCTTTTGTATTCTGCGATCTTGTGAACAGACACCAACCTTGGTAAGGCCGCTATCTGTGACAAGAGTGCAGCAAGTGGCAGCTCAGTGGTCAGTGCTCAAACACTCAAGATGAATGTCTAGAGAAAGATGCATGCTCACAAGTCTGATGCCTAGCACTGGCAGAGACGGGTTGCTATTTGAATAAATCGGATTAATTATGTTCAACTCAAAGGTTTTTGTCTCTTTCATACATGCATTTGCCAATCACTGGCCATAATTAACTGTCAGACCATAACATTGCTTCAATCCCTTCCAGCTTGAGTTTTCTACCTGTTAATTCCCTGTGTAACTCTTTCCCCTCCTCCATTTCCCTTCCCCTAGTCTTCCTTCCAAGTCTTTCTTGCTGAAAGAACACTGCACAGTGGTGTCATGCAGTGCCACTACGAGGTCCCTGCCAGGCTATGGTTCCTTTGCATGAGGCCAAAAGACCTATCAGCTACAGACTGGGCTCTTCTTGGCACACAGCCCTGCTGAGGGAGCAGGGAACAGCAGAGGGGAGGTAGCAGGCAGTTTCACGGTCTTTGGTGGCACCTCAGGAGCTCCTTGAGTGCCTTGGCAAGATGAAAAGCTTCTGCTCCTGGTGGGAAGAGCAGAGACAGAGCCAGGTCATCCTGCAATGCCTATTGAATCAGTGAGGACACAGGCTGTACCTCCTTGCTGCATGCTGGGAGACCTGGCTCCGGGAATAGTGGTCAACACCCAAATAGCTTAATATAGCAGTGGGAAAGCACACTGCCCACATGCAGAATACCTCCCCCAGCCTTTCCTTCCTGGTGGTCTCACCACCCTCTCCCTCCCAGTGTCATAGCTCAGATGAGCTGATTGCCAATGCAACAATTTCAGGTGATAGCTGACCCTTGTCAATGACAGTAAGTGCTTCTAAGTAAATTATGCACCTGCTTCATAGAAAGATCGAACATACAGGAAGATATGACTAAGGTTAATGGACTAATCACTTGTCTCTCACCCCTGGGGTTTCTGTGCTAATCCAGATGAGATTTGAAGGCTGAAAAATTACAGGGACATATATAACTCAAAGGCATAATTGAATTGAGTTGTGTGGCAATCTTACCCAGGTTCTCACACCTACGGTATATTTTACAAGGAAACCAATGATAAGTAGAACCCATAGGTGCTGGGTGTTCAACAAAGGATGACAGGGAGAGTCTTTAATGGCAATTTAGCTTGATCTTTGTGATCACAGTGCAGCTGTAGTGTCGTGGCATACTCCAGTGCAGCTGGCCCATGACTGCCTGGAGCATGTCACTGTCCTCTTGCTAGATAAAAGCATGCTGTGCCATCCCTTGCTACAAGTGGAAACTAGACAAAAAAAGGTGCTTTTGCATTGTCCATATTTACAAGATTTAAATGTTTCTTTTCTTTGAGATGTACCTGTATGCCTCAGATCATGGTGATTCTCTCTCCCTTGTGTGAAGAGTTTTCTCTTGATGCACAGACCCTTCTGGTAGTCTCAAAAAGTCATGCTAAAGTAAGTTCCTTTAAATGTGAAGGTGGCTTGTTTATCTGCCTGGTTACCCACATGGCCAACGTAGGTCATGTTTTCACTGTCAGCTTATAAGGCAGATCTGCCTTCTCTGCAGAAGGCAGGTAAAGTAGGCTGATACCTGACCTGTAATTGCAGATATGGTCCTATCACCACTGTGCCTGCTCTGTTGTTCTCATCCCACCAGCCTGTCTGCAGAATGGCAGATAGCCCCAATACCTGCCTAGGGTGAGCAGACACCAAGGCCTGTGTTCATTTTTATCTGCTCCTCAGCCACTTCCTTTCCTCAGTATCTGGAAACTGCATCAGTTGTCTCCCTCAGCTCTTGTCTGCAGCCCCACATTCCCACTCATCCCTGCTGGCCCACAGGCAAGTAGTGCAACCTGGCTATCAAGCCCTTATGTTTGCTTTGCAACCTAAGGTCCTGATCAGGAGTCAGGGCTAGGGAGCTCTTGTTTAGACCTTGGTCCAGGCACTTACATCCAAAGCTATGACCTCCAGCTGAATACAAGCAAGTCACTTTTAGGGTAAAATCCGTTTTCGTAGCCAGACTGAATTGACCAAGGAGGGATGGAGGAGGAGGAGGAGAAGGCTGAAGAAACTATTAGATGCATTAGTGCCAACTCCATATACAGCAACAGAACAAGAAACTCCAGATCAGATGTGTGTTTACAGTCTTCCCCCTAACTAATTAATGATATCATTTCCACCATTTCCATGGCAGGGGGGTTGGGACTAGATGATCTTTGAGGTTCATTCCAACCCAAACCATTCTATGATATGATTCTATGATTCTAAAGTGAGTCAGCAAGTCTGTTTTATTTGGTTATGTAGTTACATAATACGGAGGGGAAAAAGATTAAAAGCTTGGCTGTTTTGGGTTTCTTCTGCTAAATATCTAGAGGCACATGAAGAATGCTGTTCAGAGAAGAACCATAGATATACTGGGAAAAAATTGTCATTGAGACAAGGCTTTTTTGTGCCAATCTGACAATGAAAAATGAGCACCAGATCCTCTGTGCTTTCTCTTAGGCTTGGCATAGAAACAATTTACACTGGCATAGTTGGGAACCAGTAGTGAGCTTTTTCTAAAGACATTGTTAGCATCTCCCTGTTGAAGTATAAGTAAGATAGGATAGGGCAGGACAGGATAGGATAGGATATGATATGATAGAATAAAATATTTCAGTTGGAAGGGACCTACGATGATAATCTAGTCCAACTGCCTGACCACTTTGGGACTGACAAAAAGTTAAAGCATGTTATTAAGGCATTGTCCAAATGCCTCTTAAACACTGACAGGCTACTTCTCCAGAAAGCCTGTTCCAGTGTTTGACCACCTTCCTGTGTGATAAATGAACATTTCTTCAGCCCAAACCCCACAGTGGTGCTAAACACCTTGCAGGGCCCTGCATTCAACTTGGCTGGGCACAAACACTGCCTGTAGCAGCCAAAGGCAGCTGAGGAAGCGTGTATGATGTTTGCTGTCTGTCTCTTGGGACTGCCCATGCACTTGCCTTAAATTACCCAAAAGCAGTAAGGGCAGCCTTCTACATACGTGTTTTCTGAAGAGCTCCACATGGGGACCTAAAGCATGAGGGTCTGCATCCTTCACGAACTGAATCACGTCATCCACTGTCCAGGTCAAAGGATTCTTGCTTGATGGCCGAGCTGTGTCTTGCTGTTCTGGTGAAGGACTTGAGGCTATCGGTACAAAAAAGCCCACAACAGCGGATTACTATGGTACGCAGCAGCTTCCTTGGTTTGTGAGTGTGCAGGGTGTACAGCAGCCTCACTGCAGTGTTGGACGTTGGATCTGTGTGTGCAAGTATCAGCCTGAGATGGTGGGGTGGGGAGAGAAGGGGACTTGGAGCAGTTTCCAATCTGACTGCTTACTGGGATACGTGATCCCAGCTGGCGAATTGCGTTAAAAAACATGAAACCATCAGGTTCCTGCTGGGGAAGAAAAAATGTGCCAGCTGCCAGGCTCTTAAACGGAGCTGCCCCTGCTGTCTGATCTGCAAGCAGTAGGGATCCTGGCTCAAAAAACCACCACCCTCCCACCTGGAGAGAAAGAGCTCCAGCACTAAACAAAGGAGTTTGCCATTCAATGCAAAGGCTAGAGGATAAAATCAGGATTTAGCAAATAGGGGTTTTTTTCTTACATTCAGATATTCAGACTTATCTTAGAGCTTAAAGGAAGGTTTCTAGTCCATATCCTGCTAATCTTGGGCTCTCACAAAGCTGATGGTCCCCAATGAATGCCTATTTGGAAAGCTGCTAAAACACATGAAGATGAACATTGCACATGTGACATTTTTAATGGTATAAGCCCTGGATGATTTAAGGTCAGTTCAGATTGGTGTAGCTTTAAATCAAGTGAATAAAGGCACATTGGAATGAAAGTGCATTTATGTTTTTATTCTTAGTCTCTACAGAATTATAAATCTCAGCCTGCATGTGAATATAATTTGTACCCCCACTTATGCTGCTTCACTGTTATGAGAACTGTACTAAGCAAGGTTACATGAAAACTGTTTAAATTTGTTTATTTCCACACCAAGAAAACTTTGCATTAGCAGGTGGCAGCACACAGGTGTATAAAATGCTGCTTGCCCAGACCTTCTCATCTCTTTCAGTTAAGGCCTAGTTTTGAAGGGGAGAGAGGTGCAAATGGTAAGCAAGCAAGCACTACAGAAGATGGAAGAGTGCAAGTAGAGGAAGAGCACAGATACTTAAACTGGAGCCTGGAGAAGCTCCAAGAGGCCAAGAGGGCAATCAGAGCTGCTGGGGAGAGAAGGGGTGAATTCTCCAGAGAAATACTGAGCTTATAGAGGCAGATGAAATGTATGAGAATCCCCATGCATGACTCAAAACACAATCCTAATGCATGTGAGCGAATGTAGTGGGCTGGGTTTGTGGCTTATGGAGATTGTCATTCCATTGACTTTAGTAGATCTGTGCTGATTTATATTAGCTGAGGCTCTGCCCATATATGCCCAATAATGGCTTTATGCGCATATTGGTCCCTTTTTTCTTGCCATCATACTCATCTTATAGTATAATGTAATGAGATATATTTTGCAGTTATGAAGGATGAACTCCAGAAAGCAGCAGTGCTATGAATGTGCAGATCTGGTCAATGGGCTTCATAATGAGATGTGATGTAAATATCATGATAATTATACTCTCATTTGCTAAGTCACTGTTCTGGATATAAAGGACAAGGAATAGCCGCAGGTCCTCTTAATTAGGCAGCGAGGATTGGTGTTCGTATGGACTCAGGCGACCCTGGGCTCCGCTCACAGAATAAATGCAATACACAACAGTACAGACACCATCTGGAGCCTTTGGCGTGAAACAATGAAGACAAAGAGTGCAAAACAAGCAGGGTAATCTTGGCCAACCCCTGGATCATCAGTAACATCGAGTAACTTTGTCAGGGACAAGTGGGAGAACTGAGACTTGTCTTGGAGGCAGAGGGGTGAGTATTTCTCCCGTACCTGATGTGCTGATGGTCTGGGTACTAGCTGATGTGTGGAGATATCGGGCACCTGGGCACCTCAAACCAAAGGTCAGGGAGAAAAACAGGCTTTCACAAAACAGCGGGGAAATAGAGGAGGGAAAGAAAGGTTTTGCCATACCCAAAGGACTGCTGAAGTTTCTCTGCTACTGCCATAATGTGGTCAGGGGAGATGAGCCGCTACTGAGGATCACATTTTTTCCCTTAAATTTGTATGAATGGAAGGAAAGCCCAGGGGACTTAGCCTGGGATTCACACCGGGCACAGAGAGAGCAGCCCCCAGCCTAGTGACTCCTGCCTGCAATGTGCTGCTTCCAGAAATGCCAAGAAAGGGCAAAGGGGAACAGAAAGCCTTGAGAGCAGTTTGGACCCTTCACAGGTATTGGAAATATCTGTAGTAAAAGGAAAGAGGATGAGAAGTAAAGGTTGAAGTGACAGGGGAATTCTATTCATTTCTTCACAATCTAGCAATCGATAGCATAAATCTGATTTTTTAAAGACAAATTTATAAATGACCTTTCCAAAGAGACCGCCTGGATAGAACTCTTCCAGGCCCTAGCAGGCCCTTTCAAATCCTTACCTGAGGTATAATATAATAATATAAAAACAAGAATTATGTGTAGATACTAACTCTTCAAAGATTGTTTGTCTTTATTTACCTACCTAGAGTCAAGTTGTGGATTCTCTGGTGCTTTTTTCGTGGATTAAGATGTGTTATTTTATTTGTGTGTAAGGGGCCACCTTTAAATGTTGTTAGTAAAACTGGGATACTACCAGCTTGCAGAGAAGTATCTTGAACACAGTTTATAGCTGATGAGTCTAGAAACAATCTGTTTTTCCATATATTTTTAAATGTATTTTGTTTTTTAATTTACTCTGGCTTTTTAACATTGTAGTTTACACATTTAAGTGTAACCTCTCCATTTACAAAAGAAAAAAAATCATTTCATGTCTACACAAAGGCAGGGGTTTGTTTCAATAGCATCACTTTGCTGAAAGATTATATTAAGCGCAGAAGTGTTTGATGGCAGCAGGGCAAGTACTATACATTTTTTCTTATCTGAAGGTATTCACACTTAACCTAAGAATTAGATAAATGAGGAAGTCTCATGTCTCCCGGGTAGCCTATGCCATCCTGTCATCTGAATTAATCAAGACGATAATGAATACTCAGATTACAAAGAGATGGGAGTGCTCGCGACCAATAATTATTTTTAGAGATTGTAATCTAGGTCAAATCCAATTTCCTGTTTTTGACAGATGGCAAAAATTTGTCAAATTAATGGAATGGGATATGGAAATCAGAGGGAAGCACTTCCCCCCCCGCCTGAAGCGGTGTTGGGGAAGAAGAGTGAAGAGGTTCCTCTGCAGGGGAAGGTCTCGGGGCATCCCAGTCAAGACCACTGCCTACTCAGAAATGACTGGAGATACTGGATAAATGGCCAAAGCCTGGCAAAGCCGATGAGAAGATGTGGCCTGGCTTGGTCAGAGCTCTCACTCCATGCAGGTTTTTCTCTGCCCCTCACCTCTGGCCTTGGGGTCTTCCTGAGAATGAGGATGGAGAGGGAAAGCCAACAGCCGAACGGCTGCAGAGACATGACAAGGAAATCCAGTGCTAAAATGGAGCTAAACCTGTGAAAGAAGGAAAGATAAATAACAGACTCCCTAAATATGTTCTTGGCAAACAAACAGAGCCCAGAGGGAGTACGGACATTGATAGATAAGAGTGGAAAGGGAGTGACAGATGAACTTTAATATTGCTGCAGGCCTAAATGATTTCTTTGCCTCAGGGGAAGGGGGTGGGAATGAAATTTTAAA
Organism: Podargus strigoides; assembly: GCA_028020825.1. Taxonomy (NCBI): domain Eukaryota; kingdom Metazoa; phylum Chordata; class Aves; order Caprimulgiformes; family Podargidae; genus Podargus; species Podargus strigoides. The sequence goes on from CM051619.1 coordinate 48,231,919, forward strand.
AGGTTCTCTCTGATTGCACTGGAGCAGATAATAAGGAGCAGCAGATCTGCTGAAACTAAGCAGAAGTAGCAGACCCTCAAAAGCGCAGAGAAACGGGAATTATTTAAAAAAATAAACCACCTCCCACTATAAACAAGGACAGGAGGAAGGCTTTGTAGAGGACACTTTTCTAAAAGTCTAGGGCACACCAAGCAGGAGAAGAGGAGAGGTGCATCAGAAAAGCAGGCGTGTGGGAGAACACAATTGCAGGATATTTATGGGTGCAGGGAGGTTTGACAGGCCACAATCAGCAGAGAGCTCTGGAAAGAAGATTGGGCTTAGCACATCAATTTGCACAGACAGGTGCTTGCAGAAGATGCTGTTGACCACCTGGCTGGTGGTTTCAGCCCCACAGCGCAGCAGGGCAGAGTCCTCATCCCACCAGCGTGGCAGCTGCTCCTGCTCTGGGCATGGCATGCACCGCATGGGGATGCAACATCCCAGGTGCTCCTCCACCCACTGCAAGACCAGCCCAGCATCCAGTTGCATGAGATGTGGCCATGGGCTGGCATTAAATATTAATTTGGACTTTTCTTGCTTTGCCTCTCTTTTGCAGGGGCAAAAAAAAAAAAAAAGAAAAAACAGCTCACTGAAAGCATCGAAACTTTCAGGCTGTAGATATCCTTGAAAATTAACAGGCAGGCTGTGTTTGCTGAAGAAGTGGTACCCTGCACTGAGCCCCACGGTGCCATCAGCAGCTACTTTGCCACTGCCTTGGGGAGGTACTGGATTCAGCCCCTGCAGGGTGCTTGCAGTATTAGTCTGGAAAAAGAGAAACTTCAAACCGTGCACCCCTAAATGTTTTCAGGAAATAAGTGCATTAGCAAGCAGGACTGCCTCTTCAACAAAGACCCTCAGGTGATAATAATTAAGTGCTAATATTGGATAATAAAATCTGCATAAAAATAACAAGCTACAGGGCAAGGTTAAGGTTATTATGTTGTGGTTGAACACACAATTCTTCATACTTGGAATAAAGGCTTTGTTTGTTATGTAAGCAGGCTTGGAAAGGTTGATGATGTCCTTGACTATTTCTTCCCTGATTTAAGAGCTTCAATTTGGCAAATGATGACAGGAAAGTGCATGTTTATCTGTTAGCAGCCCCAACTGGCTTTCCGAAATGAGATTTTTCTTTTCTTTTCTTTTTTTTTTTTTTTTTGAATTTTTTAGCATAATCATGGAGAATTAGGCATTGAGCTTCCAATCGTATTAATGAGAGCTTTGAGGTTTAATCTCATCCATTCCGCTTGAAAGAGATGTTCTGCTATGCACTGAGATATGTTTTATGGTTATGGTTTTTTCCATGATATTCGCCCACCATGATAAATAAGGCAAGCTATTTTTCAAAAATATCCAGAAATAAAGAGGATTGATTTGAGGTTTCAGAGAGAAATTCTTCCCCTTCTTTAATGAGTCCTGCCCATCTCTGCCCTCCGAGTATGCAAACTGAGGAGGGTAAAAACAGACACTGGCATGCACCACTTACTCATCTTTGCTCACTTATGATTCATCAGCATATAAATTATCCCTAGAAAGAGCAAAAACACACACAGAAGCATCAATAGCGAGAGTGCAGATTCCAAAGACCTTTGCATGAGGGATTTTTTGAAGACAGTAGTCAAACTCTAGTGTGGTTGCACTAAGACAATTGCAGAAACATGTGGATTTTTAAAGTCTGGGATTTCCAGTAAAAGTGGAAATAGCATGGTGGGTGAAAGTATGATAGCTGTGAAGAAATACAGTCTCTAATTTTAAGGAGGAGCAGGCAGTGCTTTGTAGGACTCTACGGTGGGAATTCCAGTATTACAGAGCTGACACTACTGCAAACGGAGTAGGAGATGAAACCAGCCTATGACTGGAAGCAGTGCAGTTTCTTTAATGCTAGAAGTGATATCACATATCTGTGGGCACCTTGACTTCATGGATATCACTGTGTTGCCCATCACAGCCACTGAAATCTGCCTGGCCGTATCCAAGGGCAAATGGCTCTCCTCTGCCTCAGAGGACCCAGTTCCTGCTGTGGGTTGGGAGACACTCTCTGCTGTTGGCTCCAGAAAGCAGCTGAGTGGATCAGAGGAAATGCAATGGATGGTAGTGGTGCAAACATGCACTAGGTATTTGGGCTGCTGTACAGTCGTGCATGTTAGTAGAGCACGGGGGATTGCTATTGCTCCTGTTGGAGACCTTGGCAGCAAACCCATCTCCGTATAGGTTTGCATGTACATTTATGGCAGACCCTAATATACAATGGATGATACTGGGACTAATAAATTGTTGATAATTATAGATAAGCAATATCCACAAATCAATAACCACTTTCATGATGTTCACTGCATAACTGCCAGCTCTAGGGAGCAGCTGTTGAGCTGGCCAAATGACCCAGATGTCCCAGAGGAGCTAGTCTGTGCAAGTGTCAAATGTTTGTCAGATAAAAAATATTAAGTAGTTTTGGGATGAGTCCTGTTACCCCCAAGTGTCATGTGTAGCAGCTTAGTCGCTTCTGACTGCTTCAGACATCCACATATCATGGGTGTCTGATTCAAAAGCAATCTCTTCCTCTTTGCTCCTTAAAGTGCTTTAATATGTTTCAAGCTACAGAAATCTAGGAACCTGCAAAGCCTATTGCACGGCCACTCTACGCCTTTTCTGTTGGTTCAGTTCTGAAAGAAAGAAGTGCTGTCTTTTAGGCTTTCATTTTGTAGACTGCAAATTTTATGGGAAGTCATGATAAGAGAGATTGTGCTGTCTCCTGGAATTTAGCACCCTGCTCAGGACGATGCTGAGTTTTCACAATCCATTGGCTGAGGCTGGGAAACAGTGACATTCACAGTCAGAAACAAGAAGGGAAAGTAATGCAGCTGAGCAAGCTTAAGGAGCTCTGGCATTAAGCTTCAGTCCCTTGAACATAGTTTCAAACCCCTGATACCACAGCTTTTCTCCACATGACACATTTTTAAGCACAGGAACTGTACCACAGTATTTTATGGATACTGAAAGTGTGCAAAGTACTCAATAAGCCACTGGGTGATTCAGGGAAGAAAAATCTATGAAGGGTTACTAAGTAAGAATCCACCACTTCTGGTTCAGGAAGTCCTTGAGCCACAAATTTCTGAAGGTGGAGAGGGTAGTGGGGAAGCATCACCATCTCTGCACTTATCTCTTTCCTGAGGATGTGCTGCTGTCTCATACTGGAGACAGGCTGCATGGCCAGACAGACCTTTGCTCTGAACTGCTTTGACCTTCCTATGTACTACAAAGAGATAACAACTGATCCCAAGCAGAATGATAAAGATTTTCAAAGCAGGCAAGAAACAACATTGTTAAATCTTGGCTCGTCACAGCTGCCAACTAAAAAGCTTGACGAAAGGGTCCCAGTTCTGCTAGAAAGCTCTAGGGAAGTGATGGGAGAGAAGAAAATGAACCCTGTGCACAGTAAGCCTCTTGTCCTCCCAGCACCTGATTATGCTGGCCTAAGAAGCACTGAACAAGATCTGAAAGAAAGAGCTTTTCATTTCCTTTTCTTTGTAACTGAGGCCCCCAGTTCTTAGTGACAACCTTTTACAAGTTGTTTGCAGTAGTGCATTTCTATGCTATCCACCTTGCTTTGAGTAAAGTTGACTCTGTAAGTAAAAAAAAATAATGACGAGAACCGAACGCTTATCTGTGCTCCGTATAATGGAGTAGCACAGGGAAGCAAGTATGCGAAAATAATAGCAAAGTGAGTGATGGTTTTGAGGAGGTATTGAATATTTAAGAAGGCAAACTTAGATGAATAAAGAAATACAAGGATAAATACTGGTAATACGTATTTTGGAAGAATAATGTTCTAAAATATTAAGTAGTGAAAGCTCAGGAACAAGAAATAATACAGGTGTTGGGGAGGTGTGGGATGTGAAGGAATTGTGCAAAGATCTGCAGCTACTGGAAAGAGGATCTGGAGAGGCTACCAAGCAGGAATATGCAGAATCACTTGCAGTTTCCAGGGGAAATGTAAGGGCAAAAAGGCAGTGTAATGAACTAATAGTAGACAAAGGGACTAGGGGAACCAGCAAGGCTTCTGCAAATATATCAAGATTTTAAAAAAATAATACTAGAGTGACAGTACATTCCATTAATAAATGAGGAAGGGGAAGAAATTAATGACTTAAAAATGGCTGAGACACTCAACTCCTTTGTTAGATCTATCTTTAAGATGAAAAATGCATCAATGAAGTTTGAATAATTAGTAAGGGGTGAAGACACTGTTGGAATCATGACTGATAAAGACCTCTTAATGGAGAACTTGGAAAATGCAAACAAAGTTAATGGAAGTTCAGGGAATTAGCTAACCCGTTTGATGAACCCAGGTAATTTCTAGAGAAAAAAAAATAAATCATGGCTAATAGGGACTGTAGCTAATGGGCAGAGCCACCAACCCAACAATGCACATCCTAGCAGGGTAACTGGTCAAAAATACAACGAGAGGGAAGAAGAAGGGTTATTGAATGCAGTGGTTCCCATGGCATCCCTTGAATTTGCAGATAAACTTCTGACTTTGCTTCCCAAAGGATAAAAGAGCCTTGAGCAATGAACTGGATGATTTCTAAAAATATATGTTTTCCTAGGCAGTCTTTTTCAGGCAAAATCTGGTTTGGTTCATGATTAAAGGAGCAGGATGGGCCATGCAGGTAAGAAGCAAAACCTTTTGCTAAAATGCTTTGAGGTAATATTTGGGTTTGCTCTGGATCTTATCTTGCACACAGCTGGTGCCACACAAATAACAGGTACCTGCCTGTAGGCAGTATCAGTCTTTGGGAGGAATGCCTTATATATTCATATTTATATCTGTAAGTTGATAATAACAGTTGTGATTGCCACACGATTATACATAATACATATGTTTACATAATTAATAACAGTATTAGAAAACATTTACCTTTTTACTTAATGACAAACAGATTGATTTTGTGTTTACATAGAGTATTATTTCTCCTTCAAAATTGAAGCGTGACTGGTCTGGATGGATGTCAACCCAGACCCACCTCACTAATTTTCCTGGGAATTTGGGAGTGAGTTAAGACTCCAGAAGAGCAACACATATTGCTAAATGGAAGATGTTATATTACCACTTCTGTTTCCTTCAAGATAGGTCCCGTTCCTTGTTGGACTGGAGGTCTGATGCCGCAGGCCAGTAGGCAAGGACCCCCCTGAAGACATCTGGGCAGGACGATGGCTACAGGAGGAAGAGGAGCCTCCAGCAGGACGTCCATCTGCAGAACTCTGCCTCATGGCGTACGTGGAGCCCGTGCAACCAAAGGCAGAATCGGCAGGATCCACGCTGTACCGCTTCATGTTTGCAGGGTCAACCAGGTAGTCTTCAGGTACAACCGTTTCTGCTCAGGAAGCCAAGATGCAAGAGAAGCATCAGTAAAATGGAATCAACTTTAATTCAGCCCTTGAAAAAAAAAAATTATTGCCAAAATTCCCTTTTTTTTGGCAAAAAGTTTAACTCCATTTCCAACTTTCTGTACAGACAGCTGAGTCCAGGAGGGGCCCTTGCTGAGAATTAATAAATAATGAAGGGAAGCACAATCATTCAGAAGTCAGTAGAGTCACAACAGGGAAACCATGGCTTGATGTGACTCATCCATGTCAGTTTACAGCAATATTCTCCATAAAGTCCTGAGCCACTGACTGGTGGGTTCCATTTGCCCCATGGTGCTTCCTGAATACCACTCAGGCTGGAGGACTGTGCAGCTGTTGTTCGCTCTGTCTCTCATTTAAAAACATGGAAGTTGAAAGGAGGAAGGCAGATGAGGACAACAGGATGGGCAGTTTGTTGTTTTCAAAATGCCTGGTAACAGTAGGAGGGAGTGAATGTAGCAAACCAAAGAGTTCTGGCTGCAATTACCAAAATTAATCAGAAAATATCCTCAGCTGCGGACATCCTTCAGGCCTAATATCCTGCAAGGAGAAGAGGCTTGATGGCTGAGGAGCACACCCAAGGTTTATCAGGGCAGAGGTGTGTGAGTGAGTCACTTGGACCTGGCTTAGGCTCAGGCACACATGCTGGCATCATGGGCAACTGCAAACCATTGCTCTGGTTCCTCTCTTCTGCATTGCTCTTTGCACACAATGTAGGTGCTAAATACATTGTTTTTCATACTCCTCTCAACAAACCAAATTTTGCACTTATAGACCTATTTTAAAGACTTCTGTTCCCTTTGCTTGGGGGTCTAATGCACAGGCACGAGGCAGGTCTAGCCCCTGGTTTTGCAGTACACCGACTTTTTTTGCCAGTTCCCCTCAGATCTGGGTCCAAGTCCATCTTGCTTTGCTATCTGGACTGAGACCTCTATACCTGTGTCATTGTCCTCCTCTGGCCAGTCCCAGTCTTCTCCCAACAGGCCTCAATATCCAAGCTCCTTCCTACTTGCCTTTTTTGTGTTCACAAAACATTGTCAAAGCTCTTTCTCCTCCTCATTCCCACTGCTATTGTCCCTGCAAAACTAGGCCTGCATTCATCCAGCCCCAGGACCCTCTCCTCCACCACCATCACCACTACCACTGGAATACAAGCAGAGCCCCTGGAAGGCTCTCTGAGATCCAGACCTTCACATAACCCCTATAAATACTGGCAAATAGTGCTTCAGAGGTGGGCAGGGAACCCCTAGATTAGGAAAGTGCTTCCCATAGCCCCATGACATTTCTTTGAACTGTTGAAAATGCCACTTTCCTCATCATGCATACTCTCCCTCCAGAGACATCTGAGCAGAGTGAAATTACCTCCATGGTGTGGCACATCTCCTTCCTTGCCTGAGCAACACTCTCCTCCTGATGTATCATGTAGCCTTATTGAGTAACAGGAAGAATTTATGCTGTAATTTATGTTAGAAGACCCAAATCCCATTGCTAATAGATGTTGAGGTTGTATATAATAGAGTTTTCCTTTTAATTTATATTTTTACTCTTTTCCATTGAAAAAAAAGCCAAACCCTTGACAGCTGTGTACAGTAGTTGATGTTAAACAAACATGATTTAGTTTGAAAACTCAAATACTCAGGAGTTGTGCCATGCCAGCATCCTGGGTCATGTGTCAAGCCACAGCACAGATTTTTGTTACATGACTGCCTGATTGTTCGTTTTCTTGCTGCTGTCTTTTAAAACTTTGTCCCATTCTGGGCCAAGTCTGGACTCACCATAAAGCAAACATCAGATCTGAAAGACAGCTGTAAACGTGAAGTTTCCTCGGTTTTGGGCAGTTGCCTTTGCAACTGCAACTTTCATTTAGCAAGTCTTCTTTCCCTTAGATAATTTGGATGTTTACAGCATGCATTCAGGTATCCTGCTGCTTTCTACCAGGGATTTCTGAGCTTAATTCTCACACAAGTACAGATAGGGTGTAATTAAATTGAATTCAATGGAGTTCAGCTAATGTAACACCAGCATAAGAGAAATGGGAATCAGACACTCTGAACCTTTCTCCCTAACCTCCAACAGATGCCAAAATTGTATAGCAATTGAGCTAAATACCTTGCTTTTCAGACTCCTCCCAATAAACCAAAGGAAATCCAATCAAGCCTCCTCATTGAAAGGAATTTAATTACTGTGTAGAACACTTGCAATAAAAGCCTCTTACGCATAAAGAAGACAGCTCTTTCTGCAGCATCCTGCCTGCACCTCGTGGAATAATTATGCCTCTTGTGAATCATTACCTCTTTATTCCAGGAAAAGAATACTCTTTTAATATGATTACAATATGAAGAAGACACAGACTATCAAAACAACAAACAACACATTAAAAGAGCCCTGCTAAATAAACAGCATATACATTTTATTACTATGGATATAAACTACTCCAGAATTTGTGAGCAGATGCCAGGGATTTTTTCACTGATGTCTGGATCCCTCAGTAGTCTGTGTGAAATAAGACGTGTGGGTGAAATCTCCCTGTGGAAGGACACCGACGAGTTGTGTGCGAGACTATGATGAGGAGCCAGACACCATCAGTTCTGTTCCTGACCCTGCCTAAGACTCTTTTCTTGATCTAGATCAATTTATTCCACACGTCTCTGCTTTGGGCTCCAAAATGGGAGTAATGATGCCTATTGCCATGGACCAAACAGGAACGTCCGCTCATTACTGTTTGAAACATGCCGTGGTGGAAGGTTCTCTGGGAATCTGAAAAGTCATATTCATGTCTTCATTAGACAAGGGGGAGCAGGGATCATCTCAAGCTGACAGGTTTCTATGCAAGCCTTTTCAGAGCTCCTGACCTTCAAGTTGACATGAGCAGTTAGTAGATTACAAGAGCAAATCACCAGAGTCACCTCCTCTTGACCAAAAGAAGCACATGATGAAATGCAGGTCACAGATCAGGAAAAAGGAGACTGTGCATTCAAGTACGTGTGGTTACAGGTTTTAAATCACACAGTTTTAAAAGGTTCTGGTCATCTTCTGTGCTCCCTGCTGAGTGCAGGCTGCTTTGTAAAACTGCACGAGCTGATGCACCTTGAGCAACCATGTCTCCGTGAGCCCATGCCCTGCAACGGTCTGCCCACGCCCAGTAGAGACCCACATGTGGGAAGAGGCAGGCAGGCCCGGGGAAATTTCAGGGCACAGAGAGATCCATTTTACCCCTGAGAGTGGTGACACAGTTCTTGGTGACAATTTAGGGTGGGAGAAGACATCCCTCCCAGCAGCAGAAGAGGAGGTGAAGGTGACTGGGAACAGTCTGCATGGGTTCACCAAGGATCAGTCGCAACTAACCAACCTGTTTGTCTTCTATCGTAAAGCAACTGGATTTGTGGGCAAAGGGAGAGCAGTGGATGTCATTTGCCTTGAATGTAGCAAGGCTTTCAACACCTTCTCCCACAATATTCTTGCATCCAAGTTAGAACATTATGGTTGGGATGAGTGAGAAACTGGTTGGATGATCAGGTTTAGAGGGTGGCAGTTGATGGGTTTTATGGAGGCCAGTCAAAAGTGGGATACTGCAGGGGTCTAACCTGGCATCCAGGTTTGGTCTCTGCAATACCAGACAGACATGGACAAATGAGTGAGTTCAGTGGATGACCATTAAGATGCCTGAGGCCTGGAGCACTTGCTCTGCAAGGAGAGGCTGGAGGAATGTGGCTAGTTCAGCCTCAGGAAGAGGCAGCTTTTGGGTAGGAACCTAACAGCTGCCCCACAGGACTCATGGGGAGGTCACCAAGAGGATGAAGCCAGGCTATTCGCAGTGGTGCACAGCAGGAGAACAAAAGACAACAGGTAAAAATGCAAATTAAAACTTCAGACTGGATGTAAGGAGAAACCTTTTCCCCATGAGGACAGTGGGGCAGTGGCAGATGTTGCCCAGATAGACTGTACAGACTCTGGCACTGGAGGTTTTCCAGACCCAACTGGACAAAGCCCTGAGCAACCTGGTCTGACCCCGTAGCTGACCCTGCTTTGGGCAAGGGGTTGGACCAGAGACCTCCTGGGGTCCTTTCCCACTGTAATTGTCCCCTGATCCTATGACTGACATCTTCCACGCTCCAAGAAGCAGCCATAGAGGGTGGGGGAGGACTGTGGCAAGGGCTCACATAAGGGGTCCAGGGCACAGGAGGCAGCAGTAGGGATGGGATCCACTGTCCACAAACTACAGAAGACAGAGGAAGCTCTTTGTGTTCATATTTCTCTGAGTCCTTGTTAGTTTGTACCACAGAGAAGCTGCATGAGATGGGGCTCCACCAACTATATGTATGAAAATATCTGCATTTTGTAAGTTCCCAGAAGGCCTTGTAAAATGTACGGCTTTCACAACTACTAATCCCACTCTGACCAATTAGGGAACAACATGTTTTCTAAGACAATAGAAAAAAACTCTCTATTGAGGCTTAAAATGTAACAGTTTCATATATCTGTAGCTTAGCCCTTCTGCATTCTGTCACACTTCTCTATTTTATTTTCCATGTAGTCAGCAGAAGGACATACACTAGTGAGAAATTAGTACACAATGTTTTAAAGTAGGATTTATGAGAAGGCTGCTTCAAGCCTTTGCTTTGAGCACAATAGTATCCAATACAACTGTTCACCACCCTGAGATGCTCAAGCCATTTTGGCAGAGTTCTCCTTTCCATGAATGGTCCACAGGCATCTGGATTGAGAAGCCCAAGGCTGTTACATCCAGCACACCTTAAAATGCAGCAAATGAGGAAACGAAAAAAAAAAAAAACAAACCACAACCACTTTTCCAATTTAAAAAATGCAGATTTCTTTAGCTGAGATTTTTTAAGTGGCAACCTGTATGGTTCCTAGCCAAATTCCTGAAGATGGGTCAGCTGAGAGTTAAAACAGCATGAGAACCTGCAGCTTACATCCCAGCTCTGCTGCAGACCTCTGGAGTGACCTTGGTCAGGTTATCCATCATCTTTGGACCCCAGTTCTCCATTAGGGTGAAGAAAAAGACTTGTTTTTTTCTCTCACCTCTGTAAGATGTTAAGTCCTTTGCCTTGGTGGTATGGGTATGCCACTACAGCATGCCACATGGATGTATTCTGCGTATATGAATGCAGAACACATATGAAGGCAGCGTCTAGGAACAGAGACACTCCAGAAAGACAAAAAAATCGTGCCTCCCATTGTGCATTAGGAAAGCAAATGAAAATCAATTTCAAGTCAAGTAGGAAACAAAGAAGCATGTGTACCCAGGAAAGAGGATCCTTAGCCAACGTTTTACAGAGCAAATCTAGCCTCTCACTTTTTCTTCTTTATCTTAAAACAAACGAATTTGTTCTGCTAAAATCTCTCATATAGGTAAAACCTCTTTCTGCACTCCAGAGACACTCTCTAGCCTGCTGTCTCTCCTCTCTTCCCAGGCCAAATATGTCTTGTGCCACTTTCCTCACCTGCTGCTCCCACATCACTTCTGTGCTACTTCCTTCTCTCCCTTTACCCATCTCAGGCTCCCTTCCCCTATAACCCCCACCTGCTCCTCCCTCTGTTCTTCCCCATCATCTCTTCCTACTGCTTCTTCCATCGCATTCCCACCATCTCAACCTTGCTCTAACGCTGCTTTCCCATACTAGCAGAATCAACCTTTTCCCATTTTGCCAGCTATTTTCCTATCTCTTTTTTCTATTTTCCCCTCTTCCCACACCACTCACCTGCATACCTATTTTTTCCTCAAGCTGTTCCCCTTCCATCCATCTCAGTTTTATTCATCCAGCCTTCCCTTACTTGATGCCCCCATGATTTTCTCTCAGTTTGTCCCCAGATTGCCGCTTGGACAGCAGAGCCTGAGGTCAGGGCAGTGAACTGGGACCAGAGTCCCCATTCCCAGTTAACAGGCCACGTCATGCACAGCCATTGAGTGGCTGCATCTGGGTGAAGTTTGCACAAGGCACTGATGGAAACCTATGTCCCCCACCTTTGAGCATGCCAGACACTGATCCCCAAACCAGGGAGGTCCTCTTTTACACCCCAGTAGCTTCCCAGGACAACTGCCCTTCCTTCTAGGCCAATACGTTGGTGTAATTTCAGAACCTTTTACTCCACCACCTGCAATCCTTGATCATTTGTATTTACTCTGATTAAATTCTCAATTAACTTCTTTTCCTCACAGTCAATATAGATCTTCCTTTCTTTCTTTCTTTTTCTTTCTTTCTTTCCTCTTCCCCATTCTTCCTTTTCTGTGTCATCTCCTATTCCTCATATCATTTAGTGATGGGTTTTGCCCTCTGACCTTTCCCTGTACCTTTCTAAGTGCTACCATATATTTTCTATAAAGGGCTGACCAGATGTGAACTCCATATTTTAAGTGGCATGATATCATAGCTTCCTCAGACCTCTCATCTCCCAGTCATTCTGAGAGGAGCCAGCCACAGTGTCAAAATTCTATCCAGAGACTCCTTGTACAGTTTTATCTTTGCTTGTATTTTATAGCTCTGGAGCTTGGCTCCAGTTCCCTGCACAAGGATGGCATTTGCCCTATCTGGGAGGCAGCAGGGGCAAGTGGGAGGGGAGAGTTTTAACCAGCTGTGGAGGTTAGAAACGCTGCATCTCAGCCTTCACAGAGGAAAAATAAAACTGGGAAAACATAAAAAACAAATGTGGAAAAACTGCAGGTGAGTTTAAGCATCAGTTCAATCAAGCATAAGCCAGAGAGGGAGAGAACAGAGAGATCTAAATAGTATTTAAGAGTGTGAAAGAGATGCCTTGGTTCTGAACTGCTATCTTCTGTTTTAACATCATCTCTTAAAAGATTAAAAAATAACTTTTTCTGTGTTTGTCAAACAGCCTTACACATTTCTGTCCAGTCAGAAATGGACCATAGACCTTATCTTCCTTGTAGCATGAGACTGCATACATCTATCTAAAGATAAGAGCTTCCTATGATGGATTAAGACTTTCCAGCTCTGCCTGCTGTGATTTACTCTGGGATTACAGCACCAGGCCATTCATTTTAGCTCCATCGCCCATCCAGACATGCAGCACAATGAAAATATGATGTCACCCCTTAGCAGGCGTTTCTACACCCTGTCAACACCACTCTCTGGTGCATGCATCTGTATCCCACGTGGCTGGGCAAGGACCGGACCTTTTCCACACCAGCCTGTGGCTGCCAGGGTTTAGCTGGTCAAAGAAAGCATTGCAGGGAACGACATCTGGTTTGTGGCAGCAGATCTGAGCTGCTCACCGCTCGCCAAGGTGGAGTAGCACAGAGACACATCCCTGAGGAGCCACAGCATCCCTGAGGCTGCTGCAGAGAGGCAGCAAGCAAGTAGGCAGCCCAGGGCATCTGCTGACAGCAGTTCGGGGCTGTCACTCCTGCGTTTTTCAGTCTGCAGGGTAACTTTTTCATGGGTTATAGAAACACACAATCCACAGGGGAAACAAAGGGAGGGTACTAGTCAGTCAGAACAGGAAAATGTAAATAAGCCTCATCCACTTGTGAATGTAGATATTATGAACAGTGAAGCCATGGTCACATTGTGGAGAAAAAACCTGCAGTGAATTCTCCAGGGCTTAGTCTGAGGTTTTATTGTACCATGTATCATCTCGCTGTGTCCTAGCTGCTAAAAAATATTTTGCAGTAACTGAAATGACAGATCCCCCAAGGAGAAGCTGCCAGTCAGTTAACATCAAGAATCTAAATTTTTTAGAGAATTTTCCAAAATCCTGTGTTGTCCTGATTACAATAACTTCAGCACAGGCAATTTTTATTCATTATATAAACGATTTCCCGTGAGTGTTTGCAGCCCAGACAACAGGCACGTTGTGTTTAATGCAGTAGAACCAGGGAATGAAACTGGCTGCAAACAGATCAACATGGTTTTATTGTCCAAATTGAGTAAAAAGGTAGAGTAAATTCACAAGCTAGCTGCTGACAAATATGCTAGATTTAATAATAAAAGGTGCTCGTGTGTATAAATAACCCATCAAGGATTTTTTTTTTTTTTTAAGTGCTTGGGGATGATTGAGTAAATGTCTTGTGTTATAATGGAGAGGTTTTAGTCCTATCTTACAACATAGGCAGATTGCTTAGGCACTGCATACCCACTAGTGAAGGCAAAGGGATTTTAATGACATAGGGATCTGGCCTTTAGAAAAAGTCTTCCTTTGGTCTCTTCCTCCTTATTTCAGACCTGCTCCTCCATTCTCTCCCCTTCTCCCTTGCCTTTATGTTACACCAAAGTGTACATCATGAAAAGGAGATTTATCAGAGTTGTGTAGTTTTGTGTCTCAGCACAGCAATAGTTCTACACTGGCAGGGGGAGGTGGGAGAGGCTGCAATCTATCTTTTCTGTCTCCAGCTTCTAGCAATACCTAGAGGGGCTTTTCTATCCAGGTAGTTTATAATGTACTCCAAATGCTTATAAATCAGCATTGATTAAAGTCACAAAAAGCAGGTATAGAATAGACTAGATGAAAATGACTGTGTTATTTGAAAATTTCAAGGTGTTATATACCGAGATTCTCTGCGGCTGAAGTACTTAGTGCATTTCTGTTCTGCTACCACCATGATGAATCTCCTTGAATTATATTGCTTAGTACTGGCTTAAAATATTTAACAACAACTTTTTGTTTGAAAAACAAATAATTTGAGACACAAGAAGTGTGCGGTAACTGCAAAATAAACTGCATTTGCCCATTAATAACTAATAATCTCATCCAGAAATTAGGTAGAGCACATATAAAGCATGAGCCTGTGCATGTGTTTATATGTAGGTATAAGTTTTTTTATGAAGTCTTTGCTTCATTTCTCCCTGCCCAGTGCTGCTACTCAGCTGGACTTTCTGATATTTCTTCTGGGGTTTCTTCTGCTATATAAATACAACATAGCTGGGCCCTAAAGCCTTAGTTCCCCTTCACAAATCCTTTCTTTTCCTGCCTTCTCCACTGCTGCTTCTGACATGTCTGGCCAATCTCAGTCCCAGCAGCTGGAAACTCACCAGTTCCCCTTTCTCAGGTCTTTTTGTCCCCTCCTCTCCTCACGTTCCCACAGACCCAGTTTCCCTCACACCAATGTGCTGTACTGTGCTGTGCCACCAGGAAGCTGGGCTTGCCCCAGGACACCGTCCCAGGACTCACTCCCACTACATTTTCTTTAACTTTGGCTTCTCTGCTGAAGTCTAGTAAGCCACTGCCACCTTTTTGTTTAAATCACTTCTGTAACCTTACCTCTTCCATGAAGAGACCCACCATAAAGTACCCAATTCCCCAAACCTCCATTTGCAGCTTATTCCCAGTGACAGGTCAATATGTATCTCTCTTGCCCAGCTGGTGGTGGCGGTGCAGCTCCTTGCCTTGTACCCTTACCTTTCCCGTTGCTGTCCATGGCCAGCACTGTCCCAGCACTAACACCAAACTGCACATCACTCTCAACAGTTTGCTTCTGTTACTCTCTTAATTGCTTTAATCTCCTGCTCTGCACTCATTTTACCAACAGATGAACCACAGAATCACAGAATGGTGGGGGTTGGAAGGGACCTCTGGAGATCATCTAGACCAACTCCCTTGCCAGAGCAGGTCACACAGGATCACATCCATGCAGGTTTTGAATGTCTCCAGAGAAGGAGACTCCATAATCTCTCTGGGCAGCCTGTTCCAGTGCTCTGTCACCCTCACAGTAAAGAAGTTCCTCCTCATGTTTAGATGGAACCTCCTGTGTTCAAATTTTTGCCTGTTGCCTCTTGTCCTGTCACTGGGCACTAGTGAAAAAAGACTGGCCCCATCCTCCTGACACCCACTGTGTAAGTATTTGTAAGCATTAATAAGATCCTCCCTCAGTTTCCTCCAGACTAAAAGGCCCAAAGCCCGCAGCCTTTCTTTGTAAGAGAGATGTTCTAGTCCCCTAATCATCTTCATAGCACTAATGTTCTTCAGACAGATGCTGTGTATTACTACTTTCTGAAAGACACTTTGATATATTCTGTATAATTGCTTGTCTACATTTAGCCTGTACCCAGAGCTAGACTGTAGCAGTTGTTCTACCACCCAATGACCCCTCCCCAGCTGAGAAGGGGAATCAGGGTAAAAATGGGAGAAGCCCTGTGGGTTGAAGTAGAAACAGATTTAACAAAACACTGAAAGTAATACAATCACCAACATAAAGAGTACAAGGTTCTACTCAGCCCAGTCCTTGATGTTGAAAGTAGGAACAGAAGACCTCATGGAAGGAGCCCCAAGAAGAGGAACTCCACCTTTAGTGAGCTCCCTCCATTTATAACGAGCATGACTAGGTGGTATGGGATACACCTGTGAGTCAGCTGCCTCGACTGGATCTCCCAGCTGACTCGAGGCTACTCATGGCCTGCCTGCATGGCTGGCCCATGGGGCTGTGCCTGGGGAACCAGGACATTACTGCAAACAAATCCTAAAGAGTCAGGGAGCACTGTTGATTAAACAGGGTCCAAGACTTTTCATCAAAAAAAAGGATGTTTTATTTCCATGGAACTGGAAATATTGTGCGTGGGTTTCCATTTGTTTTGTAGTGAACTGGAAAAGGATAGAGAGAAAGAGAAGGTAGACAAAGACAGATAAAGGAGGAAGTGCCTTTTAATCTGTTAATCTAAAAGGTTAAAAAAGAGGGCAATATGGGGGAGGAGAAAAAACAAGCTGAAAAACTGAGGAACATCCAAGCAAAAGTCAGTAACATCCCCTGAAAAAATCCTGAACCTGCTTCGAAACCTGTCAGATGGAAATAGCTTAAACAGAAGACTCACTTTTCCCCCCTTTCAGCTGGCTCTGCTTCCTCCCACGAAGGTGCAAGCTCAGGCCCTGCTGTAGGTGCTACGTACCTGTGGCAGTCCCAGGAGCACAGGCCCTCTCACCCAGATTCACAAAACACAAACAAGTGTTCATCTCTCTTCCAAAATATTTCCTGTTTTGTCTTTTGCTTAGTAAGTGCTGGCTTTGCTAACTCTCATAGCCCCCTTCACTGCCGTAGCCGGTCTTTCTATTGCCCTGGTTGTGACAGCCACTGAGCAGCAAGGAGCTACACATCTACCTGCCCACTGCTTTCATGGGCTATCGGAGCCTACACTTACACATTGCGTGTGGCTCTCAAGTGATGTTATCTAATGCAGCTTGGACTGGAACAAGGTAAGGATCCTGAGGATCATTTTCCCTCCCTTGCATCTATGAAAAATCTGTTGGCTTATGCTGGCTAATGCACGTGGCACTTGGGTGGGGGATAGGGTTTTTTGTCATCAATTCTGGCCTGTGGCCTGCTGATCTGACTGCTTGAAATATGGCTATATTGAATCACAGGTATTTGTATCAATATTTTAAAAGTTTAGGAATGGAAATTCCTGTTTCAATTTTAATTTAAGCTATTTAAAATCAAAGCCTGAACTCAGAACTTCAGATATCTCCTAAAGGAATCATACAGCTCTATGGAAAAGTCTTAACCAGCTAAAACAAAGTTAAAGCTAGAACTGAAACAGAGTTATAATCACATGATTTACCTGACTGGGGCTCTAAGAGAGTGTCCATGCTTCCTCCTCATGACTGTGCATGTAAAGCTTCAATTAAATGCTTGTACCCAGGAGTATTTTTTTCTGTAGTGGATATGATCTCATCCAGTATCCTTCATGTTTTCATGCTCATCATTTCACCCACTTCCCTTATGCATACTCTTTGATATGGAAAAATAAAACACCTTTTTTCCCTTCTTTAAACTCCATTTCATAGTTTAGCTCTCTCTTCTAACCTCCATGACTGCAGCCCAGGCAATCTCCAGCACTGATGATGCCTGTGCCATGGCTCTGAGCCCATCTTGGGCTGAAGGACAGAAGGGCCTTTTGACTTGCCAGAGGGCTGGCTTTAGGAAGAAATTCTTTACTTAGGAAGAAGTTCTTTCCTGTGGGGGTGGTGAGACACTGGAACAGGTTGCCCAGGGAAGTTGTGGCTGCCCCCTACCTGGAAGTGTTCAAGGCCAGGTTGGATGGGGCTTTGAGCAACCTGGTCTAGTGGGAGGTGTCCCTGCCCATGGCAGGGGGGTTGGAACTAGATGATCTTTAAGGTCCCTTCCAACCTAAACGATTCTATGATTCTTTTCAAAAGGGATGGATTTTCTTGCACCCCCTCAAGACCTCAAGGGAGGTAGAACAGCCCAGCAGAAGGTGGGAAGGAGAATTTCCCTTGGGCTGACTGCTGGAGGGATGGCTGCTGATAGCTTCATTGCTTAGCATCCACAAGGAGATAAAATTTCATAAACTTAAAGGAATAGAAAGGAACTCTTTCTTCATTTGGAGATTATCAAACAGTAATCACACAGCTGAAAGGTCAGAAGGGTCAGTTTATCCAATTCTGCCAATGCTATAGAGTTCAGGCAAATTATATCACAGGTGAATTTCATCTCTCCCATCCATCTCTTATTTTATTTCCTGCCAGGATTTGCCCCTTAGTGTACATTTCATTAGTATCATCTGGTCTAGGTTTAAAGGACCTGAATGCTAAAACCTCTATTACCTTCATAAAATCCCTCCACAGGAGCACTGCCCGACTTTCTCTTTTCTTTCACCTTCCTGCTTTTGCTTCCTGTCTCTTGTACCATCCTAAACTGTTCCTGTCCCTCCCCAGGTTTCTGAATGAAAACACATAGCTCCAGCTGCAGTTGCCTCTCCTTCTGCTCTGCCATAGAGTTACCACCCTGGACACCATGTTTCAGGAAGCCAGTCCTGGGGATGGAGCTCCAGCTGCAGGCAGGACATCAGTGTGGGTGTCCTTGGTGGGGTGCCCTGCCCTGGGGCTGGCTGGGACAGATCTGGAAAGGGGGGTGGCACCCAGTCTGCTGATGGGTGGAAGGAAGGAAGGAAGGAAGGAAGGAAGGAAGGAAGGAAGGAAGGAAGGAAGGAAGGAAGGAAGGAAGGAAGGAAGGAAGGAAGGAAGGAAGGAAGGGAAGGAAGGGAAGGAAGGGAAGGAAGGGAAGGAAGGGAAGGAAGGGAAGGAAGGGAAGGAAGGGAAGGAAAGGAAGGAAAGGAAGGAAAGGAAGGAAAGGAAGGAAAGGAAGGAAAGGAAGGAAAGGAAGGAAAGGAAGGAAAGGAAGGAAAGGAAAGGAAGGAAAGGAAGGAAAGGAAGGAAAGGAAAGGAAGGAAAGGAAGGAAAGGAAGGAAGGAAGGAAGGAAGGAAGGCCTGCAGCCATCGACCCTTCCTCTGCTCTACTGCAGGCTGTGCCGTCAATTCAAATGCCCCAAAGACCAGGTAAACTTTTTATATTAGACTTTGCTGTGGCTGGATGGCTTGTGCAGTTCCTTTGCTCTCTCTTTAAGAGTGACCTTAATATTTTATTTATTGTTTAAAGGATAATGCTCATGGTACAGAAATATATGAGGCAATAAATGGCCTTTGCAGGTAATTAAATGCTGAAGAGAGCCGAGGTTATTGACAACCATAAAAGCCATTTATTCTGAGTGTGCTGAGAAGCCAGGAGCACTGTTCCTCATAGCATGCAACAAGACAAGATTAAACAAGCCACAGCATTAGAAAGGGGAAAGACAACATTTTTCTTGCCCTCTCAGGGCTTAAAATTTCTGAGCTGCTGTTTATTTGGTGCTTGGAACAGAAAATATTGATTGTAATAATATGTGGTTTTCTATCATGTTATTCTTTTATTTCCTAGCTGTTTTAGAAGGGTGGCAAGAATTATTGTCCTCTTTGGACACATGCTCAAATAAAGGCACAGCAGGGAAGGGTGACTTGCCTACACCATCAGTGGGAAAGTCTCTGACAAAATCCAGCTCCCAGTCTAGTGTCTTGCCTACTAGTCACACTCTTATAGTGCATTGCTGTAGCACTTCTGGTACCAGCTTCTCAAGTGCTTGTAGACAGAAGATCCCACCTTCCTATATATAGAGGCACTGATGTAGCATAGGGTACCACTACCTCTTGCTGTGCTTCTGTTCCCTATGGAGTGACCTTCAGCCACTGCCACAAGAAGAGGTGCTGTTCTCCTGTGGACAGTGGTAGGGTACACCATGTGGTATCTATGCATGAAAATTTGGCTTGGCCATGGGGAGAGGAGCAAGGCTGGGGAACTTATTCACAGACCTTCTTGTCTTCCCCACTGATAAGGACAAGGATATAGGGTGGACACAGGAGTCCTTGCATAAAGGAAGATTTGCCAGAGCTACATGCAACCATGCTCTGTGTAGAGCACAGCAATTGTCTAACAGCACAAAATAATCAAAACCTAAGGTTCAGAACAGAAAGAGAAAGGAAAGGATTGACTGAAAGGGGAAAGAAGAAGATTTTTCCCACATAGAGCAACTACTTCAATTTCTGTGCCCATCATCAAGTTGGCAAGACGTTTTATAGCAAACTTGCCTTCCCCTTAAAAATAACAGTCTGACATTACATAGGTGCATGTCAACAGTATGTAAGTGTTCCAGAAATGTCCCTTTCCCAAGCTTACACCCAAGTCTCCATTAGCTCAGCACAGGAGGACTGATGAAAGCTGAACAAGGATCATTGCAGAGGCCGGTGCTGGGTACAGCCAGGTGAGTGCATACTTAGACATATAAAACATCGTTGTAAGTGATATATGCATATATCAACAAATCCCACCTGGCTACACAGCAATTAGCATCTGGCAGTTTACTGTGAGCACAGGTGAATAATGGCTTAAGGGCATGTGCTTTGGGGCAAGGTTAGAAGGTGACTCCTGTATGGTGTAAGTGGATTAATATGACTGGACACGATGCCTGCTTCTCCTCTCACTTCTGCCAGTGTAAATCAAGAGTAACTGCACGAAAGTCAATACATGTATTAAATTCATTGGTACACGGGGGCTGAAAAACACATGATTTTAAAAGGAAGAACATCTCAATTACAAGCTGGAGAACAGAAACAATGAAAAATGTGGCTGCTTTGCATGGCTTCCTGCAGTGCTTTATTATGGCCCTGCTCCTTCCATGCAAGCTCTATCCCAATAGGAGAAGAACTCCTACTGTCCTACTTATTATTGCCACTACAGGAAACTCTATCTCTGTTCTGTATAGCAGAAGTCCCCCCTGTGCTGACCTTGCTGCAGAGAAATGCTGGCTCTTGGGGAGATGGAAGGAGATTTATGCAGCATTAAACATAGTCTCAGTGGCTCAAGCCCCAGTGCCTAAAACTGGAGTTATTCCACTGGTGCCAAGGGAGCTGTTGAATACAGCCTGACACGATGAACAGAAATATTATGTGTGTGCCTTGCTCCAGCTGAGCACAGCATGAAGGGTGCGAGCCCATCACTCCAGTTCCTCTGCTGCACAGCCACAGACAGACGGCTCCACGAGTTGCACGAGTTGCCCTGGGGAAGAGGCAGCTTTTTCCCTCTCCAAAATTCCCCATTTCAAGGGCTTTATGTGGCAAGAGTTAATTTCTCCTTCCATGCCTTCATGTGCACTCTGGGGCCAAGCAGTAATCTTGTAGGTGAGTTTTCCAAACAAATACCCGGCTGCAGTGAAACCATCTCCCAGCTCTCCAGCCTGCATCTTGGGGCTCACTGCGATGCAGACAGTGGGTTAGCTGATGAAGCTGCTGATTTCCCACCCCAGTCACCCCCAGACCCATGGGCAAGCTTTGGCAGAGCAACCTGGGTTCACCAAATTTGGTACACCAAGTTGGTGGTCAGCAGAGTGCTGAAAGTGTCCTTGAATCCTGTCTCCCTGTATTTCTGTTAATCTTTGGTGGAAGGAGAGTGCCCTTTTGGGGCTACCAGCTCAGAGAGCCACCTGAGCACTCAGCTGTTCTGGAAATGGCACTGGTCATCACAGCCTCCTTCACTGTGGGACCAGATGGCTCCTCTGTCATCACTCCCACGTCTGCACTTCCACAGGTAAACACACAAATCTCTGCAAGTGGTGCTGACTAGCAGGCCAGTGGCTATCAGACCCCAGGGTGAGCAGTCTGGAGCTTGGTGGGGGAGTTTTAACCCTGTGTGTAACCGCTGCCTGCAGCTATTTCACAGCCTGCATTCTCTACTGTACCATAGTGCTTCTGGTGATGGAGATATAACAGCTCCAAGAGCCACTGCCTCTTCCTGTATCCCATTGCCAGGCAGAGAGGAGGAGAGCTCACACCAGCACTAGCCCTGAATAGCCCAGGCTGCCCAGCCCATGCTGCCTCCAGGGGGCTATTAGTTGCCCCCCAGCAGTGGGAGAGCTAGGGAAGAGAAGCCTTTCCTACATCCATGTCCCCTGACTGGGCTGGGGCAAAATATTATTTTTCTTCCTCAGTGGCAGGGCAGAGCCAGTGGGAATGGTGTCAGGGATATCTACATTGAAATTATGTAGGGAGAGAGATGCTTGGAGTGTAACAGCCGCTGTAAAAACTCCGGTTGTGGAGTCGCCTTCCATAACATACAGCCTTCTGGTGCAAAGGTAAATGCAAATGTACATGCAAATTAAAATGCAAATGCAAGCGCAAATGCCAGGCCTCCTGGGCTGCACTCACTCGGTGCTACGGAAATCCCTTGACCTCTCTGAAACATTCAGCTTGCTGCAAATGTCCTAGTCCAGAGGAAAAAGAATACAGCTTTTTGATCTGGGTTCCTGCCTTTCCTCCCCTGTGTTTAAGAGTGGCAGTTGGATTTCTTTGCACAAAAAGGCAATTTTTGCACTGTGTGCACAGCCCACTCCCAGCTTTGGTGTGCAAAGCACACACTTAGGGTCTTCCTGGCAAACAAGTGATTCGTGGATCATCATTGTAGACACTAAAACACCTTTCTCTCAGCTGCCAGCATGTAGCTACCATTAAACTGAATGCATGAGAGACAGTGTGCTCCCCAAACACCCACAGTGTTGTTAATAAAAGAGAAGGAAAAATAATTTAAGTCAGGAGGAAGCCTGCAAGTGAAGCAGAGCTTCAGGGCCATAACTTTTGCCTCTTTCTTTTTTTTTTTAAACTTTTATGATATCCATAGTAGGATCCCAGAGCAGCTTTCCAGTGATACAGATGAGGGCTGCAGGCATGTGCCAGCTCCACAGGGTCTACATGGGGCCAGCATGCTGGGATGTGAGCAAGAAGGAAGCCCAGGTATACTGCCCACCTGGGAGCCTGGTGCTGCTCAGGGCAGGTGCCTCTCTGGACCACCGCCATCCTTGAGTATGTCTGCCCAACACCACAGCCCCTCCAGGCTTTGCACCGCATGGTCAAGCACTAAGGCAGGGACCTTGCTGGTGCCCACAGGCTTTTGAAGCTAGAAGAAACACTCCCGCAAGTAGCAAAGCAAACAACTTAGCAGTCATGACTCTCATTTAGGTTTACACTCACGGGTGGAGGTGACAGATCGGGATCCAGGCTGACTGTAATACAGCTAATAACGTTACCTTAGATTTATGCTAACAGCACTGACCCAAAACTGCATTGCTGTGAGTGGCTCTCTCCCCTCACCCAGTAAGAGGTCCCCTTGAGTGAAGGCAAACCAAGCTGCTTTGCAGGTGATCCTTAAAACGAACGGGATGCAAGCAGGGAAGCACACAGCCAACAAAGTGCTGGGGCAGTGCCAGGTCAGAGCATACCCATTACAGCGGTGATTTCCTAGTCATGCTGCAGTGACACTGAAGTGTGGGCTCACCTGGCCTCCCCCTCTTGCTGCAGCCAATGAGCCAGTGCAGTGCATGAGCAGAGGGATCTGGGAGTGGGGACAGGCAACCCTCTGTGGCAGATCTGCAAGCAGAGGAGTCTTGGTAGTCAGTGGGGATCCTTCAGTGTCTAATATGGTGGTTGAGTTGGATGGAGAGAGAAATTTTCCCTCTACCTTCCTGCCTGCCTGAAACTTGAAGGATCTTAATCCCTTTGAGGTTTCTACCCCAGGGCCAGGTGTGCTTGAGGAGGCGAAAAATTATGGGAGAGGATTGACAGATACAAGGATGATGGGATCATATGAGCCTTGTTTCTTTAGGAAAAGAGATAAAAGAAACAAAGAGATACAAAATAATTTTAAAATTACCCCTATCACTGGTGGGGCTTCTCAGCACAGTGGTTGTCACCCAAAGCCTCCTCTACAGCCACTGGGAAAAATACTGCATATCAGCCCACTGCTTCCCTCTGGAAATGTCCCACAGAGACCTGCAGTTTTCTAGCACATGCAGTACAGGACCAAAAAAAGACAGCCATTTCTTCAGTCCTATTAAATCTTGACCCCAAGCTGATTAAGCAGCCTACCTGCCTCCATCCGTCTGTTTTCATACACCTCTGGGCTTTCCGACACGGCATTGTACTGCTGGAAAGGCTGGTTGCTGAAGAGATTGTCACACAAGAGGCTGCGACAGAGCTTCTTCAGGAAGCGCAGGACGTACCCAATGCTGTTCACTACCAGCAGGCTCAGGAGGTGCTGCTTCCCCTCAAAAGAAGCCGAAACTGGAAAGCAAGCAGGAGCAATTCAATACCTGGGGATGCATGGCAGGAGGAAGAATGAGAGCAGGGGAAAAGACTTCACACAAGTATTTGTATGTCTTAAAATATTTTACATAATTACCTCATAATTACATGTACCTGAAGTAGAAAACAAACTGGAAAAGCTTAAGGAGCTGAGTTTTTGTGACCCAGATCATCTTCCCCTTGGAGTGCTGAAAGATGCCGACTGGCATGGCCAGCAGTGCAAGGATTTCTAATATATGCATCCAACTGAAAACTGTATTGTATGATTGGAAGGAGGCGATTATGATACACAGGTCTAAGGAAGGGGAAAGAAAGCGATCTGCCAATGACGGGCTATTAGGCTGACTTCAGCAATACCCAAGGTCTTAAAAGATAATGGGGAGACAGGAATTCATAGATGGCTGTGAATGAATAAAAGGTACCAGGGCTGTACTGAAGGGAGGGCTACCAGCTTCATCATGGATCTTTATTTACTGTTTTAATTGCATTACAGGCAATGGGAGGCTGGAAGTTGTGGTCTATCCAGAATTCAGTAAAGTATGAGAAACCTTTTGTTAAACTGGAAATGATTGTGTATGAAAGGTGGGGTAAGGAGACAACAACAGGCTTTCCTGGCAGGAGAACCCAAGCACTGGAGAGGAATAGGCAGTGGTCTGTGCTGGTACAAGAAGATTTTGTTGATGCTGTATTATTAATGGTGGCATTATTAATGGAGAAGGGGATTGGGAGATTGCACAGGAAAAAAATGGCTGATCTTGAGCTCTGCAATAATAAAAATGGGTGGAAAAGATAATAGAAAGTACACGGCAATCCATAATTTTTTTGAGGAGGCTCAACGTGACCTGATTGGAGGAGAAATGATGGGACAGGTTCACCAGATGCCCATGAGCCTTCAAGGTGACATGGCGATGAAAAAGTCATATATATCGCAAGGAGCTATTAAACAAAGCATTTCCAGGTGGGACAAGGGAGTGTTAGTTCCACTACATAAAGTCCTGGTGAAACCTGAGCTGAACTGATGGGTACCATTCTGGTCATCCAGGCTCAAGAAAGATGAATTCACACTTGAAGAGGTACACAGGCAGGCCACAGCAATGTTCAGGGAAAATAATTTTTCCCTGTGGCACTGCAGCCATCACCATCTCTGCTATGTGGGGTTGTGGGAAGAAACTTGCACTTTCACTAATCCAGCAATCTTCCTCACAATGCAGAGAGGACCTGAAAGACACTGTGTATTTCAGCCTAGCAGGATGAGGACTGCACTCTAGAAATACATCTAAGATTGAACTCAAGGGTGAGAGCAGAGCAATTAAAATTCCTGGACAAAGCTGTCAGGGAATATATTTAGCCAGGAATCCAAAAGGGCATAGGTCCCATCCGCGAGAGGTGGAGGGGTCACAACAGACCCACCAGGACCACTTGTAGCAGGGCACATTCAGATGTCAACAGGTTTGGAGGGAGGACTACATGATATGGCTGCCTGAAGGTTTTCTCCAGTCCTACAGCCTCCAGTCACTACTAACGAGTTTAAATTGCAATGTAGGGCTTATAATCTTTGGGATAACTTTAGAGATTTCCTGCTGGCCTGAGCTGCTGTAAGGAGTCATGGTCTACAGCTGGACGAACATGTGTGAGCCAGGCCATGGGAAGATAGAAAAGCCCATGACAAAATCTGTCTGCTCTGCTGCTGGGCTGGGAGTGAGCTGCAATCTCAGAGCCACACTGTGACTAGGAGGACATTCACCCCTCCTCGATGATTACAAGAGGCATGAAGTTGGGAGCAATGGTGACCAGATGCTTTTAGCTCGGGTACCTGAAGCCACACCAGCTCAGAAAAACTAAGACCAAGGGGTTTGGCAGGCTTGGTGCACAACATTACTCTCCTGCTTGTAATGAAAATCATATACACAGCACCAAACCAGACAAAAATGAAGCTTTGAACTAAACTGCTACAGTCTTGTATTTCTGTGAACAAATCTGGATCATTATTAGAGTATTTCTGATGTCCCATAGGGAAGGCACACCTGTGATTAGAGAGAACTAGAGGAGAGGGAGGAAGCAGGATTTATATGCCGCACAGTGGGCCAGAGCCTGGGATCCCACACAAGAGGGTCCCAATGGCACAGCTGAGATGCTATGGTCCCTGCAAAACCGATTGGACTTGCAGTCCTTGGCTTCATGTTCTTCCTGACTCATCCGCAGCAGCTCATTGGAGAGTGTCACTCCCATATTCTCATTGTTGTTTCATTCCTGCTGCATCCTCATGTGCTAAAACAATGTTGTGACACAAAATTCTTGCTGTGATCAGAAGAAAAGTTCATGTTCAGTCTGAGAGCCAGGCCAGGAGATTCAGTAGGGGACGCGAGAGACTCATTGGGACACAGTGAGAAGTGTCACTGCGGGAAGATGAGGAGCTCCTAGGAAGTTCCCTCTGATCTCCAGTTCTCTCTGATATATTTGCATAGTCCATGGGGAATTGCCACAGGACTTTTGCAATTTCTACAGCTGAGAGCAGATTTGGCTCGTGAACTGCAGGCAGAGGAGACACCAGCAGCTGAACCCTGTGCGAGTTTGTCTTTAGAGCAACATATGGCAGCAACGTGTGGCATGAAGCGGGCTCACAATGCTGCTCGTCCTTGTACAGCTGCATGAAAAACTCAGCTCACAGCCCTGATCCTCCCCCGAACCACTGCTGCAATACTCTTTACTGATAGACCTTCATCTGACACCAAGGCAGTTCCTGAAGCAGTTCATTTTACAAAGACGTACGTGATGTGCAAAGCTGGTTGCCAGCCCACTGAAGTGAACAGGACAGCTCAGAGCCAAGACTGGGGAGCAGGTCAAGATTTAAAGCACTTCCCAACCAGCCACAAACCCCTTACAAAACTACTTTACCTGACACTGTCTCTCCTCCGTAGCCCTGCTTGATGAGGGAGAAGACCGCTTTCTGCTGGAGCGCGCAGTCGATGCATGCCTGGACAGCCAACTGCAGGGCTGCTGAGGGTCTCTCAGGACCAAAGTGCTCTGGAAGCTGCTGCACTTTCTTTCTGTCAAGGTACGGTCCCAGATTTGCTTGTTTGTTGACATAAATGCAGACTGTAGACACAAAATTCCAACTAGGTTATTACAAAATGACCCTGTGAGCATCCTAGCAAATGCTAGCTTTACGCATTTCTATTTATTTCACTAGCACCAGTGAATTGCTGCCATTTGTGATGGCACAGCCAGGCTTCCTCACACTGACCACCCATTGCCTAAGTGAAGAGAGCTGAGTTTGGGCCTTTGCTTGGTGTCACAGGTGAGGATAAGCCACATGCAACTGAAGAAGCTCCTGCATGTGCCTGGGTTCTGCTCCCTTGCAGTCTACCTTGGCCATGCAGCTGGTGACCAGAAAAAATGCCCAGGAGGTGCAGGACAGTGACTAGCAGGGGTGACCTTACAGCAAGGGGTAAACTCCAGCCTAAGGTGCGATTTGGGTTTGTTGTTTTTTTTTTCTCTAGGTGTTTGTAATTCAGTTCATTGAGAGGCCCTCTGAGAAGCACTGCTCTGAGATGAGTTTTGAGAGACTTTGGTTGCTTGCTGCTTCAGACCTTAATGCAGCTGTAGTTTCTGGAGAGTTATGCTGCACAGCATGATGGCAGAGACTTTGGGAGCTTTGGTCTTTGGGAGCTTCCGACCCTCCATGTCCAACCCAGCACTCTGCAAACTGCATCACCTCAAGGGAAACTATACATTACCCGCAGTGCTAAATCCCCATTTGGGACCACATCCACACCACTGTGCCACACAGGGGGTCTGTGAGGGATGCTCCAGCCTCTCCACAGCCAAGCACTGCATGCCTCCCCTCACATGCCATTGCCTGCAAAGGCAGTTTTTCTACATGCCATCAGGCCTGCTAGCAATAGCCAAAAAAATCAATGTTCTCCTCTTGCTAGCATGAACTTATTTTAAACTTGGCTGAGACTGATTCTTGGAGGAAGCAGAGATAACACTGTGGTAACTAAGGGCGACTAAGACACAGCCTAAAGTCAGGCTAAAGTGAGACATATTATAATAGCTGGCTGAGTGTGCTTAAGCTGTCATCTCTCAGACAATATAACATTATCTTCTGACAGAAATCAGATATGTGACAAAAAAAGCCCCATCAAGCAGAGTGGAGGACATGATGACAGCTGTGTAAAGTTAGAAATAATTTACAGTTTGCATCACTGTAATGAAAATCTAGTGCGACTGTCACAGTGCACTCTGCCATCCCATCTCTCACTGAAGAGCAGAAGGGGCTCAAGCAGTATATCCTGGGTAAACAGGAGGATAATAGCAATCATACTTATCATTACATAGCACTTTACACCTTCCAAGTGCCAAACAAACAAACTGAAAGACAGCAGCAGCATGCATGAATTGCAGGGGGCTGTCAGGGTGCAGCTTTCCTGGCGTGCCACTATGCCAAACCTCACCAAATCTGCAGGATGTGGCTTCTGCCATGACAAGCCACCAGCTTTGTCTGGGGCTCATCTGCAGGAGGGACTCTGCAGCCTGCAGGCAGCATGCTGGGTCCCTCACTGGGGAGCAGGAGCCCCTATGGTCCTTTCAGTGCAAAAGTTGGCTTGAGCCTGCCTCTGCCTCCTGCAAACCGTGCTCTGGTGGGAGCCTACACGTACCATTGGGAAGGTGCTGGGAGAAAAGGTACCAGCAGCATGGGGATGGGCAGACTGAGGTGCAGGGCACTGCATCTGCAGAGCCTGAACTGACCCACAGAGCCTCTGCAACCACCCTGGCAATCTGGTGAGGCTGGTGGACTGAGCCTCCCTGTCCCACTCCGAAGGCAGCACCAGGCACACCTCTCAAGGCAGCGCTATGAAACACCAGTCAGCTGATGTTTGCCAAGCACTTTGCAGTCTTCCCATGTGAAGGAATAAAGGAGAATAAAATATATTATTATTGTCATCGTCACTACATTTAGCATCATTCTGCTACCAGAGCAGATGGAAAACTTCTCCTCTGTGCATCCCAGCTAAGAAATAATGGGATTTATATGTTGTGTTTAGATTCTAATGTTATCTAATCCATTTCTCTGCTGAAATCTCAGGGTAAATCAACTGTCTTGTTGATTTTCTTCTCATTTACATCAGTTTAAAAGCATTGACCTGTTACTTCTGGTAATTTAAGCAAAAAAAAGAATAAGGCAGGCTGTGTTTTCCCTGACTACAGTCAGAAATGACCAGGTCTGCTGCTGTGATAAGGCATTGGGGTTTATGTACTGGTAACCCTGCCTCCAGCAAACCATGGTTCCTCCATTCTTCTTCTCCCCACAGCTGTAACAGATGCTTCATGTTCACACCGGGGTTTAGCCTGGTCATTGCAACACATTTGATGGGGTAAGTGTTGGGTATAAAATGGCAGCATTCATGGGATGTCAAAGGCTGCAGGACATCTCTGTTCGTTGTCACTGGTCGCCAATCTAATCTGCAAACATCCCATTTCCATGAGCTCCACCTGTTCTGGAAAGCACAGCATCTGGCTGTCAGCCCAGTTCCTGCTCACCCGTTGGCCAAGGAGCACTTGAGGCTGGGTACCTGTGAGAGCCTGTGGGGTGGCAGAGTTGGGAATCGTAGCTGCATCCTGGGGGATTGAACTAATATCCGGCTCCGGTGTGCTTCTTGGCGGAGAGATTGCTAAGGGAGTCATCAGGACACGAGACTTCAGCTGCAAAAAACAACCAACTGGGTAATGAAAGTATACGCAAGATATTCCAATTTTATTCCGTGTGTGTCATTCCCCATGAACTCCCACTCATTAGCAATCTGCTATTGCATCACTTTCTCCAGGCCAGGAGCATCCTTTCTGCTCCCAGGAGGATACTGGAGCCTGAAGCCTGACTGATTTGCAGCAGACAGCAACGCCCTAAGTTACGGGATGCAAATATTATGCCACCCACCGGGTAGTTATTTACACCTGAGCAAATTGGGTCTAACACTCTAACAAATCAGCGCAATAGCATTTTACGACCCATTTCGTGTGGGTGTAAACAATTCTCTGCAACTCAGAAACACAGGGTCTTTAACTGCATCATAATTCAGGGCCAAATTCTGCTCTTGGTTACAGAGGTGTAAATCTTGAGTAAATTCAGTGCCACCAAGAGGCTACTTTGGGCTGACATCCATGTAAATAAGCTCAGACCATGGTCCGTAGTATGCTACTACCTGGTAGTAAATACAAACTGCTGCGCTGTTGCACCTAGTAATCTTTGTGACCTGCAGCCTGACTTGGAGAAGTGAAACACAATGGGAATTCACAGTGCAATATCACTATGTCTTTATACTGCCGGTACCTGGCAACGTCTCCCCAGTCAAGTGATGATTAGGTCCTCATAATTATGAAGGATTGACATGACGGATATGACCTGAAGGTACAACTCTCACATTTCCTTTTGCTATGAAGGGAAGCAGAGGGAAAGCAGAGAGCCAAGCACACAGCTGGCTGGTTTATATATTTACATATACTACACTTAACTGTTCTTCTGGCAGGTGGTTTTTATTGTTGTTGATTTTCAATGGCCAAAGGTAAGCGACAAGTGAAAGAATGTAAAGGTATTTTTAGCCCTGTTAAATTTGCAGAGTATTGCTTCTCTCAGAGCTTACGCCCAAGCTGGAAATAATGTACAAAGTATATTTTAGGTAGAAATGTAGCCAGACCACTGCCTACAAACCAAACCTTGAGCAAATCCTGGTGGAGCATAGAAGTAATTTTGGATAAAGATTCACGTTGTTCATCATTATGATTGCAACTGTCTGAAATACTGTGGAACAGTAAAATCAGAAAGCTGGGGAAGGAAGAGAGAAGGCTGTAGGATTTAGTGCCATCCAAGTGAGTTTTTAATCATTAAATCTTTGGGAGTTTGGATCATTCCCCAGTGCCATTACTGGCTTATCCCAGCAAGGGCTTCACTAAGAGAGAATTCAGGGCAACTCTTGCTTTCAGTAGCATGGTAGCTTGTGCTGGGATGGTACCCATAAAAACTCTCTTGCTTGGAAGCCCCTTCTTGGCAGTTTGCTGTTTTCAGTTTACTGCAAACTTAATTGCAACAGTATGTGCTCTACAGCCTCTGGATACAGATAAATGCCATTTTATTAGGGGTAGCAAAGAATGTGCCTTCAATTAGATCAAAATCAAAAAATGCCTCATCACAATAGACAGTACACTAGCAAACACAAGTACCTCCTGGCCACTGAAACCCTGAGTAGTCCCTGAATATCACCAAGTGTAAATCTCAAAGTATTTCATTTAAAGATGTTTTTTCTTGGACTGATTCTTCTCTATCAGAAAGCCAACCCAACCAACCAGCTGACTGACTGAGAGCTTGGCAGTAGAGAGCATATACACACGAAGGTGAAAAAAAAAAGCAGTGAAGAAGAGAGAAAGAGTGAGAGAAAAGAAGACAGAGAAAATCTGTCAGAGCACTTTGGGAAATCCTTGCAGTAAGGCATTCAAATCAGCTTTTGAATATCAAACGTTGTAAGTTTTAGTTTTAATATGCACAGCATGAGATATAAAAGGCGATGGATGCTTTAAAAGAAGATGTACAACCACTCTTATGGATCTTCTACCACAGGAAAGAGATCAGAGAAAGCTGATCAGGGATTTAGGGTAGGGGAAAAGTGTGCCTACTTCACCAAAGTCACAGTCCATTAGATGCAGAGAGAGCATGGGCTTTTGTGCCATTGATGCCAGCTGCGGGCTTGTCTGAGTATGCAGTGGCTGCAGACAGGGAGGACCCCATTGAGTCCTGGAGTTTGTTATGATCTGCACACCCCTTCAGAGCAGTCAGGGTTCATCTAGCTGGCATTTCTGTTGTCCCACAACAAAAACATGTGAAAGAGAGGTAAGAACATTTCCCAGATAGCTTTTTTTTTTCCTTCTGAACAAGTTTTCTGCAGCTTGTATAATAAAATACATAGGAAAGAAACAAGATGAACCACAATGCAAACTTTCCTTATTTTTTTAAAAATCACTTAGATCATAGGTCCTCATCTTTATGGCTCCTAGTTCCCCTGTACTGGTTGGCCCCTGTACAGACAAAACATTTGCTAGAAAAGGTTGGGGTTCACCCTGTCCCCACAGTCCTGTGTCCTTCCAGCCAGGAGGGCAGAGGCACCTCCTGGCCACAAGAGCTTTTGCTGCTGGAGAGAAAACCATCTCCATCCCTGGCAGATATGCACACAGATGTGCACCAAGGTAAGTGCCTGGGACAGGCTGGTCCTACCATGTGGGTTCCCAATGGCTGGGGAGAAAGGTGCCATTAAACCTGCACCAGGGAAGCATAGATCTTCCAAGTACATGTTTTGGGGTTCTTGACTATACCTTACACTCTCTGTGAATTTGGCTGCAGGTGAGGAGGCTCACCATGAGCAAGTCAGGGCTCAGCTCAGTCACTGGGGCACAGAGAGCTCAGCACTGTGCTGGCAAAGGCAAAACACAGTCCAAGGTCTTTCCCACCTTTTCTTCTTGTGTCATGCAATACCTTTCTTCCACACAGCAAATGATGCAGGGGAGTCTGCATACAGCCTCCTACACCCCCTAAGTGTTTTGCAGAGAATGAGGCAGGTAACCTTAAAAGGAGCATATATAACCGTGAAATCCAAGGCTGTATCACAGGACAGGTGAATTATCAGAGCACTTTAAGGTTGTCCCTGCAATCTCAGTTTGAGTGTGTCCAAATCCTGACTGCTTATTTGTCATCATTAATAGTAACTTCTAGGGCAGCAGGGGAGCCTATGCCTTGTAATGGAAATTGTCACTCCACACATTGTCCTGCGCAGGATGACTCCTGCTGCCCATCCCACCTGGCAGGAGCTTGCAGGGTCCCAACCAACTGCTCACCCCAAGGCTGGGGCCACCTCCCAAGGCGTAGTGGCACAGAGGAGGGGACACAACAACTGTCCTTGGGCTGCTCAGACGAGGCCATCTCTTTGTTGCTCTCTGGGAGGGACGGTGTGGTCTTTGCTGTAGCGCTGCCCCACGTGTGTCCCTCTGATGTCCTCTAACACTGCAATTTTCCCCACCATGCTAACACAGCCTTCCCTTGTACAGGCTTTCCGGGCATATCTTCAGGGCTGCCCCTCACTTACAGAGAAATAAAACTGATCCACCTACTAGCCACCCCCCAGCTGCCAGAATAGACTTTTTCCTAACGAAATTCAGACAGTCAAATAACATTGTGTTTAGGGAAAATGTAGCATTTTATGGCAAATAGCTTCGCATCAGGTACAAACCAGTTTTTGGAAAAACAGCTGATGAAATTTTATAACCAAAACTGTGAAAAAATAAACAGGATACTGAGGGAAAGGACTACTTTGCTTGGTGGTGAAGCATGATGAAAT
Source organism: Podargus strigoides (assembly GCA_028020825.1). Taxonomy (NCBI): domain Eukaryota; kingdom Metazoa; phylum Chordata; class Aves; order Caprimulgiformes; family Podargidae; genus Podargus; species Podargus strigoides. The sequence goes on from CM051619.1 coordinate 48,265,170, forward strand.
GTCATTTTAGGAAGACACAGATATTTGCTTTAATATCAATGAAAACAGGCAATGGGTCATCTGGCTATAAAGGGCATGTGATTAAAAATGTCTGTTACTCACATCTCGGTCAAAATAATTTTATACTAGGCTGTAAATTCCTAGTTTGCTAAAAATTCGGAAGTATTTTTCCATCTGTTCTGTAATAATTCAGCTATCTGGTTGCTATAAAGAATTTGGTTGTCTGCCATTTGAGCAGGGAGTCATTTTTTAAAATGCATTTAAGTCTCTTGGTATCTGAAAGTAATACAATTAGCGAGCTAATTAAATGAAGCTAGAGTTCCCCATCAAAAAATGTAATCTTTGACTCGCACTGGGGAAGTGGTTTTGATAGAGACGAGTTCACTTCAGCTGAGCGCACAGCTTACAAAGGCGCCTCACAGAAAACATCACTTTGGTGTACGAATCCTATAGTGAAAATAAACAGCATCAGGCCAGATGCCACAGATGCTACAGCTCATGAGTGTCAGCTCCAGAAAGTTAAGCCATCAGTTATAAAAGGATGTCTTTTCACTTGCTGTCACTCACTGAGAAACAACATCATCCTAGATTCACCACCAAAGGAGGGATGCCTTCTTCTGTGAAGAAATTCTTCCTAATATCAACTGCTCGGCCATCTAGGTCTGAAGTGCAATGTTACTGCAGCATTTTAGGAAATTTAAGTCTCCCTTTTCACGTCTCCTGCTTACGAATACGTGGTGGTTGGTGAAAGGCTTTCTCACAAGGGCATGGGTGCATTTGGGATGGAACAGAACATACTCCCCAGCATTAGTTTTTTGGTCAAATTACAAATCAAATGTAAATGCAGGAGTAATAAATGGGGGTCAGCAAGACAAGCAGGGGCAGGAGGGATAGAGTCTGCCAAAACTCTGCATACAAGGTCATTGGGGTATTTGGCAAATCAATCATCTCAGGGACTCAATTTCCCCACATCCCTAAAGTATTGTTATCCCAGAGTTGGATGGTTTTGATCTAAAGAGCCTACAAGTGACTCAAATTTACTGACAATAATTTAAATTATTACTTGCAATAAATAAAAAGTAATAAATTATAAACTTGTAATAACAAGTACCTCAAGTAAAACAATTCAGATGTTTCTGTCCCAGAGTGTTAACCTAATACTGAAGTGAAAAAACAGTAAGTATTTCCATATCCCACATTTTACAAAACACTAGAGTATTTGCCCCAGTTTTAGCTTGGGCATGCAGCTCTATATTGGACTACCACTATAAAATTCTGTGGTAATCCCAAAAGGGGCACCTGACTCTGCTGTCAGGTTGGCTCTGCTTGGCTGCTGTTGTATCATTCATGTTACCTAAGCTAAGGCTTTTCAGAAGAAACGGGAAACTGCAGCTGGAACTGTTTCTTACCCATGCAAGGTCTGTTTTCAGCACACACTGAAACACACTTCAAAATGTGCCCCCATAGCAGAGAGGGGTATGGATGAAGTAGGGAGAGCATGGAGAGACAGATGAAGGCTGAAGATGAGGAGAAAACATTAAGGGCCGAGGTACTGATGGCGACCGCAGTAGGTGTTGCAGAGAGGGACGCGGAGAAGTCAGGGATTCTGGAAACGGGATGCAAAGGGATGGGAGAGGAGGGAGGTTGGAGGATGAGAGGAAGAAGAAGGTCTGTCAGGAGGTGAAAAGGAAGAAAGGGCAATTGTAAGGGTAGTCTGCTCTAGATAAAGCCCAGACCCAAGGAGCTGAGGCTGAGGCATTTGGTCCCTGTGTCTGGAGCTCAGCCAGCAGCACTATACATGGGACTTTGCTGCCTCTCCTGAGCTGGGCGAGACCAGAGAAGAGCTGGGCATCACCCAGGGCCAAGCCCTTCTCCAGGGAAAGCTAGGGCAGGTCCTGTGCATGCATTGCTCCTGTTACTCCCACTTCTGTTTTGACATAAGGAACTTAAGCGACTGTTATTTTTTAACAGTCAGCACTTTGCCCTCTGTGTGTAACAGACAGCATATCTGGACCCGTTCCCATCAAAAACAAGGAACAGGCAGAGCAAACATGAACAGTGCCCTAAGCTGGCTGCAGTCAGAGATGGAGAGAACAACAAAGCAATCTACTGACAAGACTCCTGTCTATGTTTAGCCTGTACCCAAGGCTAAATTGTAGCGATTGTTATACCACCCAGTGACCCCATCCCAGCTGAGAAGGGGTTGAAGTAGAAACAGATTTAATGAAATAACAAAGCTAATACAATCACCAACATAAAGTATACAAGCTTATACTCAGCCTCATCCTTGGGAGCAGCAGAAGGAACAGAAGGCCGGGAACTCCCTCCTTTTATAATGAGCATGACTAGGTGGTATGGGATACACCTGTGAGTCAGCTGACCTGATTGGATCTCCCAGCTGACTTGGGGCTACTCATGGCCTGCCTGCCCATGGTTCTGTGTCTGGGGAACCAGGACAACCCCTCACTACAATGTAGGTGATTCTCACTCCCCAGAATAAATTACCCTCTGCTCAGCATCATGGCCCCATTTTCACCTGGTCTGAGGTGCAATGGTGGCCGTGCTCCCACCGGTGCTGAGCCCACTGGAGGAGTACGGTGGGAGAGCCCCAGTGCACTGACAGCATGTGAAGAGCTGAAGGCACTCAGCTTTTCTTCCTTTAGCCCTACCTCCCCACCGGGGTCACAGTGGGAGCTGGGCATGATTATCCCCCAAAGTGAGCAGACCGATAGCTAAAACTGCCTTTCCCTCAGAAAGCGAAATCTCATTGCTTTCTAAAATGTCCTTCTTTTTGTTGTTTTCCCTTTTGGAAATTAGCTTTATGTTCTCCTTTTATTCCCACTCCCCTCATATTCTTTTCCTTTCATTTTGATTCATTTCTAATCACTTAGAGAGAAGAAAAAAGTGACAAATGTGAAACACTTCCCAGAAGGTGCACAGTCATCTCATGAAACAGTGTTGGAAACAAGTTATTTTCAAACAACACAAGTTCAAATAACTGTAAACTTAAAAAAAAAACCAGATTCCCTCTATTTTTCACCAGCTCAGGAAGAAGAGAAAATGGCTTCTCTTACTTTTTTTGCTTTACTTTGCCCCATGTTTGCACAACTTTGCCTCTGTTGCTATATTTCACCTGAAATTCTAGGAGAAAATGCATTAAACCCAGCAGGAGATGGAGAAGGAGTGTGAAAATCACGTATCTACCTTGTACCCGGGTTTTCTCCCTCTCTTCTTTGGGATCTTCACAACAGGCAAAGCACCGGCTGGTGCCGAGTAGAGGTTGTGAACAGCCATTTTGATAGGCGCTGGCTGGAGCGGGGGCCGCCCTCGCTTTCTCCCTGCCATTCTGGGGGACTGCATCTCCCTGGGCGCTGGGCTGGAGGGCAGGCACGGCAGGTGGCTCATCTGTCCCAGGGCTACCGATCAACCAGAGGGGAGAGAAAACAAGAAAAAAACCCAGCTTTTTATTTAATTTTCTTTTTAGGTTTTTAATCTGAAGGCAGTTTTCTCATGCTGTCATTTTCCCTGTTACCATCAAACATAAAGCAGTAAGAAATATGCCACAGATGTGCATTCTTGGGTGGGATTCACCTGACCACAGCTGGCTCAGTGTCTCCAAAGCAGGACAAAATCCTTGTCGTGTCCATTTCTCACTGCCGACCATGAATACAGTACAGGGAGCTTGCTCAGGTGGCAAGGTCTCTATTACAGACCTAATAGGTGAATCCCACAACAGGCACCTTAACCCTGCATTCTGCAGGTAAGCGCAATGAAGGCACGAGCTTGCACCTATCAGTCAGTGCCTGCTTGCACAGCGGGTTTGGAGTAGATGAGCTCCTGAAATCCCTGTCAACTTGATTTTTTCCTGGATTCTGTGGTTCTACAAATGCCCCCTCACCTCAGAAGTGCTACCAATACCAAAATGGACTTTCCTCTGCTTCATACGTAGCACTCCTGAGCGGGGAGACTGAACTGGACCATGAGGTTGCCGGCACAAAGTAGCCACGTTAGAGGAGAATTGCCAAACATTTACTCTCTGCAATTTTATAGCATCTGTTACCACGCATGATAGTGGGCTTTTGGATGTACTCCATCAAATGCTGTTATTTCGCCACAGCTTCATGCAGCTGATGAAGTTGAGCAGGGGTAATGGAGTAGAATCTGGTCCATTTTCCTCTGTCGAGGTTTTAATAAAGAAAACAAATATACAGCCATACACAGAGTACCAAGGGAATATACGGCATTCTTCACAGCTTCTGGCAAGGCGCACATGCTAAGAAAAGGTCAATTAAAAAAAAAACAACTGCAGAAATACATTTGCAAATGTTGGTTTGTCCAGGCATCTGCTTTCCTGCACATGGGCAGAATACTAGCCCCAGTCCTGCCTGCATACATTGCTAGATGTAAGGGTCTAAGCAATTCTCATGCTTTTATGACAAGCCTTGTGGCGGCTGACGTTTTCAATTTCATGCTCCCTCAGGCCAGTGATAACGGAAGACTCCCCGCTCTCTGTTTTAACAGAGCAGACTCATACCCCTCTTGGCTACAGAGAAAAGCCTTTAGATGTGGTCCAGGAGCACCCTTGAAGCTCAAAAAACGGAAAGCAAGTAAAGGTTTGGTTTTTACTACAAGCAACTACATTTTTTTACATAATCTACAAATTTCTCACTGCACTTCAAATCTCACAATTTCAGAATCCAGTCTGATTGGACTGATCAGAGCTGACATTGCTGGCAATGAAATGAGTGCTGTCCCTCCAGCATTAGTGGGAAGAGTATCACTTGATAGAGGCCTTTGGTGACAAGTGTCTGTGGCTGGGGGCTTCTCTGCTTCAAAGGCAAATATGTTTTGCCTAGTTAAAACTTTGTAAGCATGATGGACTAACAAACGACTCACTTCTCTGGTCTTATCTATTCAGAAGTTTACACAGTCTGCTGTAGGATAAGAAAAATAGAGAGCTCCCAGTCCTACTCTCCAGTAAATGCATTTATTTGCAATATGTTAAAAAATTGGGATTTTTTAATAACACTAGGGGTATCTGCTCAGTTCAGACAGATCCATTACACATGGCAGGACTTACAGATTGGGTATAAAATTTCCAGTCTTCAACATCAGCTCCCTAAAGCTCTCAGGTGGACAGTGAATGTCTAACATCAGACTGGAGTAAATCTGCAGTACCTGATTTACCATACTCTCCAGGGCCACTGTGCTTGCATTTTCCAGGAGTGCTCATCCAGCTTGGGAACCACCCGAAAGCCTGCCAATGGGGCTCTGATTTTTACCAAATAAAATTCTCGTGTGACTGCAGAGAGTATACTTTCAGGGTTAAACACATCAGGCTTGCCACAGCAGGAGTCAAATGGAAAGGTTCTGCCTATCCTGAGCATCACTGATTTCCTTCTGTCTTCAGCAGTGTGCATTTTCCTCCCCGTAGTGCTTTCTGAGGGGCACCCTTGGTGTCTCTTCCACCTCCCAAAACAAACCATCCCCAGGACCTTACGTTATAGGCTGGCTGCAGGCAGGGAGTTCATCAGGGAAGGAAAATGCAAGGATTACACTAGATTTGGCACAAAAACCCACTACGAAAACCTAGTGCTTCAGGCTTTGCATTTTGGTGTGCTTTAACAAAGCCTGGAAGCATAAACTTGTGTGGAGGAGCTTGGCGGAGGCCAAAGAAGACAAGCTCAGCCCAGGTTTGCTCCCTGCCAGGGGAAGAGCAGTGGTTCCTGTGCTAGGGGCCACTGGTGACCATGATGCTGTGAGACAGGGGGTATGGACCTGCATTGAACACCCCACTGCATTGCCACTACTGTATTCTCCTTTGATGGTAAAGGTAGGTGGCGGCACCTCAGAAACTCTGAGAGTTAACAGCCCCCACAGTGTAAGAGCTGCTGACCTAAAGCGCTTCTTCGACTGAAATGCTGCTTTCTTTTGCATCTGATGAGGTATGAAACACGTGGTGGTCAGGAGACACACTAAATATTAGCAATCACATTTTTTTTATCCTCTGTCTCTGCTTTTGAGACTTGCGACACTGCACTTTTGAAAACCTCTTAAAACTCCTTGCCACGTGTGCCAACACACCTGGCCCAACTGGACTGTGCGCAGGTATCTCAATGTATGTGAATTGATATAGCAAAGACAAGAAGTCATCTGCAGTATACAAGTTGTTGCTATTACACTCAATTACAAACCCAACCATGACTTGATTCTCCTTTCTTGTATGCTAAGGGAAACGCCGAGCGCCTTCGGTGTCATTTACTGTGTTACGCTGCTGCAGATCCTGGAAGGCAAGTGTGCTCCCCAGCAGCAGGGGAAGACAGCAGATAAGCAAAAATTGCCTCTGTCTGACAGGAGGTGACAGCACAACCTCCTCTTACAGCCAGGAGAAAGCTCTTGGGAAGGCTGGAAAAACACGTAGTCAAATTGCAGGTCAGCCAGAGAGACAGAAAAACTTGTCTGACTGCCCCCTGACAAAGTCAGGGTGTTACCTTGGAAGGACTTTCTTGGGACAGCTCCAACTGCTGCTGGAGCCTGGGCTTGACCCACGGCTCAGCTATTGGAGAGCTTGGTGGCTTCAAGGCAAGTTAAGAGAACTTGATGCAATTTAAGGGCAAATTCAAAGAAGCAAATTACAGGGTACTCACAAAGGCACCGCCTCAGTTCAGGAAATCACTGTAGTACAAATAGCCCGGGAGAGTATTTTGGGGGGGAAATCAGAATAGGTTTGCCCTGTCCTTGTACTTTTCCTAAGGCACTAGCTTTCGACAGCCACGGATGGTGCAGCTTCAGTCTAACCTGGGTCTATCGCTTTCCTATTCTTAGTTTTAAAATAACAACAGGAAACTGCTTTACATTTATGGATTCTCATCACTTAATGCAGAGCTAGACAAAGGGTAACCTTTCCTTACTTGTCTCTCAAACATTGTCGTCTGGAAATTTAATTTCCAACCCTGCCTTCCACATTGTCCCATTGGATCCCAGAGAGGAGGCAGCAGGGAAACACCTCTCCCCTCCCCAACACCTGGGTGAGTGCTGCGGGAAGGATGAAGTCTTGCCCGCCCTGGGCAGCAGAGGTTCTGCCATGACTTCAGGAGATCCTGAGGAGCAGCCTGTGCATGGCAGTCTGTCCCCATGAAAGTCCAGGGGTGGAGAGAAAAAAATGCCTTAGACCAACAATATTGATCTTTAGGATGTTTCTAACAGCCCGTGGTTTGCACTGTGCTTGCCCCAAGTCATGTGTTGGAGTATATGCTATATGATTAGCAACATACCTTACCATGTTGGCAACTATAGCTGATAGCAGAAGGAGTGCTTTTCCTCCTCAGCTGAGTATTTTTGATGGACTGCAAAGATCCATTCTTAATAAAAATAAATGTCTGCAATAAATGCAGCTTTTAACCTGTACTCCAGTAACTGCAAGGGCTGAAGGTAAGAATATCACATTAAATTTTATATCGGTAATTCCAGAGGATGATATTTAAACTTGGTTTACACCAGGTGTCATGCACACTTGTGCCTGGACTTGCACAGAGATGATGCATAGGGAAGGAACAAGAATTCATGCCTTAAGCCAAAGGAAGGTGCAAAAGTGCAGTTGAGTAGAAAATGTGCCCATTTCACAACAGCTGAAGGAGAATGCCCTTCATTCCCAGTACAGGCAGTGGTCCCAGCTACTGAAGGACTCTGACCCAGGAGTCCCTGCCAGTGCTTGCAGCCCTGCCTCCAGCTCTTGATTCCTGCCAAGCTTCATGTCTCCCAGACCTACATACTCAACAACTGTATGTGGAAAAGACAGAAACTTCTTGTAATCTCTGATTTTCCTTCAGCTGTTGTTCAGGAAAGCACACTCTGCTAGGGAATATCACCTTATAAATGGGAGGGAGGGGATACTTTTCAGCCAGTAACAGGACTATTTTCCCCTCCTTCTCTGTGCACAGCAGGGCAGGCCTTTGACTGTGACCACTCAGAGGTGATGGCCTGCAGAGTAGGTGAGCAAAATGAGAAGCATTGCCTGATCTGGAAGCAAAGCCTTATACCTCATGCTCCTCTTGTGTAGTATTCAGGGACATGAGGCGTTACACATCTCTTCATCATGAATACCAAAGCAGCACTGCATAGTGCATGAAAGGTAGGTGTTTAGTGAAGCAGGCAGTAGGAATTTTTGCTAATAAAAGTGTTGAACCAATTTCTCTGCGTGTCTGGATGTGATAGCCTAATGATGTTGCATGGAGAGCACCCAACTCACCATTGCTCAAAGAAAGGTCATGATAATTTTCAGCCATGGCATGAAGTTCTTCTACAGCAATTTGTAAAGCTCTTCTCTTTTCTTGCCTATTGCCTTGGGGACTGAAGTGAAAAGAAGCTGCTTTTCTGAGGAACTCTTTTGTCCAGTTTGACCTGAGGAAGAGAATTTCTACTAAAACCCTTGAGACTGTCCAGCCTACAGGATCTGAGTAAAAATTCCCATTTTCCCAAACCAATCATTAAAGAAACAAACAACACAAATATCTGTGCTAGCTGTGGGAACCAAGAATAGGATTTACCCCACCTAATTTCAAACCTCAGTTCATTCGCCACCTCAGTGTAGGTGCCTCAGGTCATTTCAGATGTGATCTCTCTTACACCCCATGTCACATCTGCCACAATGTCTTGGGGACCTCACATAACCGCAGGTGGCACTAGATGACTATTTTAGGCAACCAGATTTAGCTATAGGGAATAATACAATAACAGATTAATACATCTAAATGCCTACATTCAAACCCTTATACAGAAGTGTCTCTGTGTGTGCCGAATGTCTGACCTCCCATGGTATCAGTGGAGATCCAGCCAATATGGTTGAAACTGTGCAGTCATTCAGTTGGCCAGACATAGATGTAGTTTGTGGTGGGCTCTAGGGTCCTCTGACCGGGTGCAATTTGATGATTATGGGAGCTTTGTCTCTTCCTTGTAGACACCTGTATTTACGTGTCTTAATCCAGAACTAATCCCACTTCTAAAAGTTGGGTTTGACTTGTCTATTTTATAGGCAACATAAGGGTGAGGTTAATCATGTCCTATGTATACATGTTTCTGTTCATGAAGTGAGCCCAGGAAAACAAGCTCATATCTAGATATCTACAATGCCCAGATGAATCCCACCCTTGGTCACTCAAGCCTATACATAATGGCCAGTTCTGTCTTATCCTGTGTTCAGGATATTTCTGGTTAACAGTACATTGTATTGCAGAAGACAGTACTGCCTTTTTGAAACTGGAAACTCAAGCTCTTCTGGTAAGAAAGACTTGAGATTCCTGGGCTTGTCCCAGCCTCCCTGCGAGGTCCCAGGTGAGGAACTTCTTACCCATTCAGTGTCTCACTTCTCCATGTCCCACAGCATCCCTCACAGGAGTCAGGAAGACAACCAGACACGTGAAGCGACTTGCTCAGGACAAGGCCAGCTGATGGCAGGGTCCAGGCTCCTCACACTTCCGTCACCAACATCCCAACCATTACCACATGCTGCTTCTCAAGGAAAAGTGGGAAAAATATTTCAGTACCTCTGGATAAAAGAATATGTTTCCCCTCTTAGTTCCTTGAGTGGTTGAATTTTGCAAGCTATCTTTTGTTTTAAACATTCTCACAAACAGTTTAAAAAAGGCTGGAGGAAATACACACACCTTTACTTCTGCTTGGAGTCACTCCCAGGGATATTGATCCTCAGGTACATAAAAGAGGTATTTGTGAGTACTCCCTACATGAAGCAGTGCTACAGCAAAGCCTGTAAGCAGATACAGAGAGGAGTTCTGGGCTACAAAAACATGGATTTCTAATGAGTTGTAATCTTTTCTTCGAGCTGGTGGCCATACATCATTTTCTCCCTGCAGCACAGCGGAGATTTAACTCTACTTGATAGAACTGGAAGTAGCAGCAGCATCCAAAACAACATATACCAGCATTGGTCACTGCACAGACTCTGTATACCTTGGCCTGGAGCTGTTGTGTCAGCCAGCAAGACAACTGAAGAGGGCAGTGCCAGGGAGGGCAAGATGAGCAAGTTTTCCTTCAGTGCCATCATTTTGTGCCTGAGACACACATGGCAAAAAGGTGGTGTGCATTTTTTTAGTCATTTTTTTCCTGCAGAGTAGGAATTCATGTAATCACAAACTTATTCTGTCCTTCACTACCCCTATGACTTTTGGACTTGTTGACTCCTTTTAAACAGACATGATGAGGCACAAGAGCGAGGGGTGCAAAGGTTTGTAGGTACAGTGGAAATGTGTACCAGATAGAGATGTCAGAGCCCAGTTTCACTCCCCCAGTTTTGGCCAGCTGTCTCACGAGACAGTGAGAACAGAAGACAGAATAGAACACCTTTGATGTGGGGAAAAGCTCTTATCAGACCTGACACCCTCTCAGACACCAGAATCAGGCAGTCACAGGGCACAAACCTATAGAAAACCAAGTGTCCTTCTCTGCTCAGGAAACTACCTAGGGCTATTTTAATCAGTCTGTGTTTGTCCTCTGCTTCGTGGGTTCTGAAGGAGGTCCAGCAGCCAGTCTGGACATGGCTGGCACACTGCTGCTTGGCCGTTTGCATCTCAGGAAACAGCACATTTCTCTTTGCAGCTAGTTTCAACCCTTTTTGCCTGCATGTCTCCAGCTGCAAAACGTGCTGAAGGTTACACTGCAATAGCAATTAAATAATTTGCCAGAGGATCCCAATCGAACTGAGATCAAACAAGAAAACATCTTTTTACTCTTGCAAATGTGTCCCAGTGCAGCAGAAACCCAGCAACTTTTCTGCCATGGGTGCTTTGCTGGCCTCTCCCCCCTTCAGAAAGGGCCCTGCAGCTGCTGAGAGCAGATCCTGCAGAGCTACGTTTGGGATTTTCACAGTCGCTGTGTTGGGGTAGGAAAGGACCAGGCATCATGCAAGCAGTGTCGGGTGCTGTACCCTCCCCCCTCCTCCCTATCATGGTCTGGGTGCCTTAATGAAGCGGCAGGGAGCTGGTAAGAAACAGCACAGGATTCTCCAAAATTCAGACAAAAAGTATTGATGGTGTCTGCGCATTTCTTTGTTAGTAAGAGCAAAAGAAAGAAAAAATGGTTTCTGGTGTCATCTTACAGCCTGATTCTATTTTTTTTTAAGTGAAATTCAGCAGCAGTGACAATGCTGTCCTTGAGGAGGTGTTCTTTTGAAGGATAGCACCCTGGTGGCAGCAGGTAGAGCAGTAGCTGCGTGCCCCCTCTCACTCAGGTTTGCTTAATGAGCCAGAAGAACCTGAAAACTCTGGCAAGAATGGGACCCCCAGGAGCAGCCGAGGCCGGCCTCGCCTCCTGATCTTACCTTTCTTCATTTGGCCTGACGGTTTTGTTCCAGACAAGTAGCCTGTGGTGGGGAACTGAAGAAATGAAACTTTACAGAGAGCAAGAGAGAATGGGCAGAGCACCAAAGGAAAGATGTGAAAAATGGATGCGACAAGGCCGTGTGAGTGGCAAGGGTCATTCTGCTGAGGTGGTCAAGACAGATGTGTGCAAAAAAGGCAGAAAACAAAGGCAACTCACTCCTTTCTCTTATTTGAAACATGCAGCTAGTAGCACAACTTCTGAAATTGCAGAGAAACAAGAAGAAAAACTGTGTCTGGACTCAGTCTCCCACCTCGAGGAGCTGCAGGAGAGGGTGGAGTTCCTCTCGCAGGTTTTCGCCTCGGACTGTCATTTACCATTTGCAAGAAAAGGTCCCAGTAAAACAACTTGAGTCCCCTCACTACCCCAAGACCTCCTGCCTCAGCTTCTGGGTCTGCAGAGATGCCATTTTGATTTGCTAAAAAAACCCTCCTAAAACCCCCTGTCCTGAAATCCTGAGGGCAGTAAAATGTAGGCTGCTGGTGGAGCCATCCAGGAGCCATGCAAAACTCCCTCTTGCAAGGTCAAAGGTGCAGGACGGAGAGCTGCTGAGGCCAAGGGCTGGGTAAGTTTTGTATTTATTATACAAATAGTTACTTCTGCAGACTTGCAATCTCAGTATTACTGTTTACCAAGCCTGCCTATCAGCCTACTTCTACTTCACCTCCTCACCTTCCCAACCTCATCTCAGAGCCCTCCCCTCAGCACTGACAGGCTGCAAAATTTCTGAAGGAGGTAGGTCCTCTTCCCCATTGCCTCCGCAGGCTGTTACGCTCCCTCCACCCAGGAGGCTGATGGGGTGTTGCATCCTGCATCAGCACCTCTCTGGGTGTAGGGAGGTGTAATGGAGGGCTGCTACCTTTCCAGGCTGCTGTCACCTGAACCCATGGACCCTCTGCATGCCTCCTCGCCGCCCTGCTGCTGGCCATCTGCAATCTGGGGACTAAGTGACTTTTCCAATGACCAGGAGGACTGTAATGCAGAGTACATTTCTCTTTTCAATCTGGACTGCTAGATGTATTGTCCAACACCAAGATCCTCCAGCCTCAGTTTCCCTAGCTCAAACCTCGAATGCTGGAGATGCAAAGATGGCCGGTATGTCTGTTATTAATTAATTAGATGACACTGGAACAAATCTTTCCATAAATACATGAATGTTTGTGGCCCTGATAGGGCTTCAGCCCGTAAAACTGTGGCTGAGTGATTCTGAACCAGCAATTAAATTTAAATTGGGCTTTGTATGGTAGCAGGTCCTGTTTCACATATTCAGCCAAGTGATTGCTAGTTGAGACACCCTTGCTTCTGATCACACACTTTGCCAGTATAATTTACAGGTTGCTTTCCAGAAGTGCCCTCCTGCCATTAGCTTTGTTACCAGGGAACTTGCACGGTTAACAAGCTAGCCCTCCTTGAACTACAGGCACACAAAGCAATACCTTATTTATCTACAACCTTCAGACCAGCAAAGAAAGCACCAACTTTGCTTCTGAATGTAGTTACTTTCTTTCTCGTCTTCTGTGTCTCGCGCAGAAGCCAGATGCTTTCATCACCCATAAGCCACAGATTCTTTCTGCTCTCACTTAAATTTTCAGGGGCAAAGATTTGGAACAAATGAATGTAAAATGAGCAACATTTATATTATGGCCATTTCAGTTCACCAGCTGAATTTGTAACTGGCTGATACCCATATTTTTTCCCTTTCACTTCTCTGGCAGTTCTCTGGCCTCTTCTTTTATAACTGCTTGCCTTTTTCCCTCCCCCCTTCAGTTTTCTATAGTTTTTACATTTATGGGACATCTTCAACCAGTGTTTGTCATAAATGGATAAGCCTTACAAAGTTGCTAACTCACTTCAAAGAATTATCTAAATATCTAGATAATTTCCCTGAACTGCTTCCAGTGTTTTCTTGAACCAGCTATGCGTTGCCCTTCCTGCAGGAGAAAAAGGAAAAAAAAAAAATGTTGACATTTATATATAGCAAGAAGACAGAGCAGGCACCTAGCTCACAGAAGGTCAATGTATTCAAATCAAATGGTGGGGGATAGACAGGGAGAAGAGACAATGACTCCACACTTCTCATTTTTCTAGTTCCTGTGTGCCCTCTCACCACACAGAATCCATCTGGGATGTGTTTGGGACAGAACAAGTTGAGGAGGGTTTTTGCAGACATTTCTATGGAGCCTGCTGTCACAGCTCTCCTCTGTTGTGTGTACTCATCACAGAGCGACTCCATCCTGACTTCACGCACTGGATACAAGGGCACTGGCTCAGTGATTTTCTCCCACATACATTGAAGTGGCTGTGATTTAAACCCAGTGTGAAATGAGAAAAAACTTTCTACCCCCAAAATGCTGGCAGGACAACGATCTGCTTCCCACCAGCCCTGCCAACGGTGCCCCAACACCTGCTAACCTGGGCTGCACAACCTGAGATGCTCCCTGAAACCATCCAGAATTAGCAGAGAGTCTCTAGCACAGAAACTGGAGTTAAGTTGAAAAACCCCTGGTGTTCCCCAGATCCAGTGGACCTCCAATGGTGGAACTTCACAGCGAAAAAGAGAAAATTGTCATAATGAGCAGCTTGAGGTGGTCTGGATGCTCTTTGCTGGCATTTATTGCCTCCTGTACGACTCTAGGCATTTCATTATGGATAACATAATATAATCCTCAATTATTTTGCCAAGTAAATAAATTTTTAACACAGAGACAGCCCCTGTCCTGGGTACAACCCCTGTCATTCCCTGCCTTTCTTGAGCTCACAATATGGAATAAAACTGCTGTGCCTTCTTCCTTGCCAAATTATGTCTACCCCACCAGGGCTAATGTGTTCATTTTGGAAAAAGAGGTGGGACACCCCCCTTTCCCATTAAAGTTCTCCAGGCATCTGAGCACTAAAGAAGCAGACCACTACTTCTCCTGTCCCACACAAATGCTATCCCAGCAGTGTGCTGGGGACCCCTGGGGGGCTTGGCAGCTGTGTCCAGTCACCCTACTCCCGCGTTGCCCCACGCTCTCCCCATGCCTCCCTTTCTGTCACCAGTAATATCCAGCCACCAACTCTGGTATGATTTGTCTCCAACACCAACACAGTTGGCTGTACTGTGCATACTAGCTGATATGCCCACCACAGATATCTGTCCCAGGAAATAAATTAACCCCCTAAATCTGAAGAAGTGATATTACAAATGTCAATAGGGAAATATCTTTTCCTAAACAGAGAGCAGGAATTTCACACATTTCTCACATAAAGTTATCCTTATTCTTTAGGGACCTGCTGCACTTTTATATTACATTTTGAGAAATAATGCTTATAAAAGATTCATCCTTTTCTGGCATAAACTGGAGTAGCTCTTATGTTTCTGTCTTTAGAGACTTCAGGGACCACAACTTCTGAAGATGCTCAAAGCTTTCACTTCCATGCAAGGGTAATATGTTTATATTCAAACCACATTTTAACATAATTGGATGGCATAAATAGAAGGATATTCATTTAATGATTAAGCTCAGGAACAAGAAAAACACGTGCATCACTTGCTAAGGTCTGCTGCGTTACTCAGGACTGCTTGGGAACTAGACAGTCACTCCACTGCCACCACTTCCCACTCCAGAAGAAAAACTCTGGTGCCTGTGTGACCACTGGACAGGCTGGAGGAGGTTTGTGGGGCCATCAGCTGTGATTTTGCCCTGGCACACCCCTCTTTGAGAAGGTGAGCTCTGGCAGCTTGCTGTCTGCATGGATGCTGGATCTGTCTTTGGGGGAGGCTGCAAGTGGCTCTCAAAACACAGAGTGGACACTTCTGGAATAAAAACATTCTGGGAAACTGCAAAATATCCCAGACCTAAGACTGAATCAGAGGAACACCATGTGGCACGTTAGCAAGGTGTGACTCACTGTGACTGGGGAGGAAAGCTTTGCTAACTGGGGCTGGTTACTAAAGCATGCAGCACCCAAGAGTAAAGTTTGCATGCTTGATTATATCTGTAATTCATTTTCTAAATAAACATGTAACCTTCACTTTTCAGAGCTGTTTTTGTCCATTGCCCCCTCCAATGAACAACCCCCATTTCCTGTTTTCTAGTTGATTTTAACATCATGTTTGGCAACAACCCTGTTTTCATCACCTAGAAACTCAATACTCAGAACAAAACCACTCCAGCTGGCTTGTGTGTCATCATCTGCATATCTCAGGCACTGGATTTTGCAAAATTGTACTGATTAAATATCTGCTTTTGCTGTTCTTTAAAAAAAAACACGTCACAGATGAAAGGTCCCATGGAATGAATTTTCAGTTGGTTTGTGCTTGCAGGTTCCAGTCAGTAGAAGGCACACTTCCAAACCAGATCTGAGGGCAACTGACAGAAACTCTCAGAGATGTTATTGTCTATGTTTAGCCTGTACCCAAGGCTAAACTGTAGCAGTTGTTCTACCACCTGATGACCCCTCCCCAGCTGAGAAGGGGAATTGGGGAAAAAAGGGAGAAGCCCCATGGGCTGAAGTAGAAAGAGATTTAATGAAATAACAGAAGTAATACAACCATCGACATAAAGTATACAAGGTTCTACTCAGCCTGGTCCTTATGATCAGAAGGCCAGGAGGGAGGAGCCCCAGGAAGAGTAAAGACTGCACCTTTAGTGAACTCCCTCCTTTTATAATGAGCATGATGAAGTGGTATGGGATACACCTGTGAGTCAGCTGCCTTGATTGGATCTCCCAGCTGACTCAGGGCTACTCATGGCCTGCCTGCATGGCTGGCCCATGGGGCTGTGCCTGGGGAACCAGGACAGTTATGGAAACTGTAATTCCAACACTAGTTGGCGAGAGCAACATAGAGCACTAGCAGAAAGCATATATGCTCTTGCAGCCCAGCTTAAGCCTCCAAAACAGCGCTCTGTGAGACCAGAGAAGAGCTCAGATTGCATACTCACCCCCTGCACACTGTGATTTTTTTCCCCATGATGCATTGAATTGTTTAATGGTTCTCGAGATGTCATTATTTTCATTTTTTCTATATCTATATCACAAAATTGGCAAGACATGTCCAGCATAGAATGGCAACGTCTTCCACTCCTGGCTACACTTCTTGTAACTAATTAAGACAACAATTCGAATAGCAAAGACAACTCATCACAGATCTACAGAAATACCTGAGGCTGCCAAGGAAGAATTGTTTCCATGCGCAGACCAAGGCACACAGCAGCCCCGAGCCTGACAACAGCCACCCACTGCATCATATTCTGATTTAGCACAGCAGTTTTCACGCTCGGTGGCAGTGGGGGCTCCAGGAGCCGCTCAGTGTCTGAGGACTGTCGCAGTACGTGAATCACTAGAGAAGCAACAGTCCCGACCGGTGGCATCTGCTTTCCCCTGGAAAGGGAGACCTCCACCACCTGTCAAGCTCAGTGGGCGCTCAGTGTGTAGTACTCAAGGTGCCTTCATGAGCCCTGGTTGGGAGGGTGGTCTGCTCTGCTCCCCCATCCCACAAATCTCCCTAACCCAGAAGCCTTCATAAGCACCTCCAGGACATCGGCACATCTCTACCCTGCAGATTAATTTCAAAATTGTACGATAAAACATTTTGGCTTTTAATCCCTCTCTTCTGCCAGTGAGAAAACACAAGTGATTATGAGACCGATAAAATATCTGCAGGTCACAGTTCACCCTGCCTGCTGCTGCACAGGGGATGGGGACATTGGACAGAGGTCAGTCATCCTTTTTTTGGTTTGTGTATGTGACCACGTCACTCAGGGACACATTATAAACTCTTTGGGGCAGTACAGTGTTAGAGATAATTAATACATATGTCTTCATGAAATATCTGTGAAATTGCAAAGGAAAGAAAACAACAGATTGAAATGCTCTCTTGGAAATCCACGGCAGTCTCTAAAAGCCAGTGAATCAGGTATGTTTCAGATACCCACAGCAGAACAGGCAAAGTGCCCCACTGCAAACTCCTCCCTCTACATCTTAAAGCCCAAAGTCAGATTTACTCTCTTGCATTATAATTCATACAGGACCCAACACCATCAATGTCATCATTACTCCGCAGATTCTTTGTCTGAAGCCATTTTCTTTTTTCAGAGTTTATCCTGTTACCCCCCCCAAGCT
This sequence comes from Podargus strigoides, assembly GCA_028020825.1. Taxonomy (NCBI): domain Eukaryota; kingdom Metazoa; phylum Chordata; class Aves; order Caprimulgiformes; family Podargidae; genus Podargus; species Podargus strigoides. The sequence continues at coordinate 48,282,666 of CM051619.1, forward strand.
TTCTTATCTCCTTTATCATCTCTGAGAAGGGATAATTTTAACATACTTAATTCAGTGAGACCTTCCACAGTTGCAAGGAGCCTGCAAGGGGCTGTGGCATGGTGCCATCCTCAGCGCATGATGAATGGAGCCTCCTGAATACCTGGAGGGATTTCAGACTTTATTTATTTCATTTTCCTTCTGCTTTCCTCTAATTTTGCATTCCTTTATGGAGCACGCCCTCCTGGCCTTCCCAGCACATCATTTCTCTACCAATGCTTTGACATCCCTGCGTTGACCAGCCTGAGCTGCCCTCTCCAACAATCACCAGGCATCAGGACCACAGTGTCAAGCTTTTCACTGCCCCAAAATTAACATAAGAAACTGGCACACTGACTGTGACTGTAGGCAAACGTGACCTTTTCAGAGACTGACTTTATTTATTCTGTTGCCGTTTATTTCTCTATGGGCAAAAAAAGTCATTAAAAAGTAGTGCTTTGTCTCCCAGACTTACTAATAACAACATTATGTTTATATATATTAGTGTATATATATATATTAGTATTATGTTTAATAACAATAATTATTAAAATATCTCTGACTAGAAACACTTCTTAATCGAACAGTAACTAAGACTGTGCTTGCAGCCTGGGACCATCGTTTGCAGATCCTCTGCACTTTCACTTAGCTGTTAAAGAGACAGACACGAGTGCCCCCATAGTTATACACGTACTGACGCGCTGGCACTGATGGTGGAAATAACCCAGGGGCCAGCATGTTTGCTGTTGGACCTATATATCCCACGTTTCTATAATCTCAAGTGGTGTTTGGGAAAACCTGCTCATGTGCTGTCCTAAAGCAGGCAGGTGGGCATGCATGGCAGTTTTTGCCTGTTCCAGCGAGCTCTCCCCATCTTTGACCCTGGGGACCATTTCCCTTGGCACAGCCTCCCATGGGGCTGTCAGCTGCACTAGCAGAGATGTGCCCTGAGTCCCTGAGAGCACTCAAGAGGGACCTGAGCCTCACATTTTTCCCCTCCTGGTCCCCTATCTGCTGTGAAGCTTTCACCCAGGCAGGACAATAGGCTCATGTGTGCTCATCACCTCCTTCCCTATGTCCCTGTGCATGAGACCTCTGTATCTGCAGAGCTAAATATTAATGAGTTTGGAAGAACTCCCCAGCTTCCAAATTAATTAGAATAAATCACCTGCCAGAATCCTCAATCAGTCCTGCTCTCCCCATTTTGCAGAGGGGGATGTTCCTGCATGCCTCCCTTCAGACCACACACCCCGACCACTCTTAATTTTCTCCTCAGTATGGGGCAATCTCCTGCCCACGTGGGTAAATAAATACCTGCATCAGCCCTTCCCTGGACAGACCCTCTTGCTGCATGCAATCTAAGCTGATGGAGAGACAGAAGCCCTGCCATGAAGTTAATGGTACCTCATCCAAGCAGATCTTTCTTTTCGGCAATGACAAGTAATTGAGTTTCTTTGCCGGCTCAGCGTCAGTCCCTGTTGTCAACAGAGATTGTCACTGCTAATTATGTAAAAATAATGGGTAAGGATAAAAGATCGATAATAATTTTTGCAATATTGTCTCCCAGTTTAATAACCTCATTTAATTAGAAATCATAGGTGGAAACCATGGCAGGTAAATTTAATAGAAGTTCTGAAACACATGAGATTGCAGGAATTTTACCATCTCTAATATTCTCATTAATAAAAATGTCTCAGAAGTTGAAGGTTTGTCCCACGAATCTTCTCCCATACTGTACAGCTCAAAACCAACCATCCCAAAGGACCAGCACAGGCCACCAGCGCACCTTTGTTTCTGCTGCAGGGTGCCCTGACACGAACGGGCTCCTGAGTGCTCGTGTAGCAAACAAACCAACCTGTGGCTACAGAGGGATGGGGTGAGATGTGACTACCTACTTCACCAAGCTGCATGGAGCAAACGCCCCGGTGCGTAAGCACCTTGCAACAACAAAACTACATTTTTGCTGGTATAGCTTTTCTCAGCTGGATCTGTGATGAGGAGTGATTTTGCCACCCAGCCCTTGAGTCCAGGGTGAGGGGTGCTATGTACACCAGCAGGCTGGCGGGGACATGAGGCTGCCTAATGTAATGTTGGGTAAGGAGCCTATCTCCAGAATCAGATGGGGATTTGGAGCAATAACTGCAGCTGCATGGGAAGCAGGCTGAAATAGTAATGTTGTGATTGGTCTCATTAGCCTAATTATTTGATTTTTGGTTTAAGAGCAAATTTATCTTCACCTAGTCAACTGCAAAGAACAAAAGAGCTAAGTTTTCTGGTTTTTTCTTTAGCATCACCGCAAAAGCCCATGTTCTGAGAGGGAAAGATTTTGCACGGGCTTAACTTTGGTGGCCTAATGCAACTACAGCAATCCCATGAAGAACAAAACACATTAATGTGTGTCCAATAAACACATCAAGGGAAGAGCAAGGAGTGATAAATATCCCCAGACTATCAGAGCTGTGAGGTGCCTCTTGAGCAGCAAGGCAGCAGTGCCACCTGCACCTATGCAAGGGTCAAGATGCCCCCAGAGCTTGTCATCTTACCATGAGGTTTTCTTTGTTCACCTGCCTGGCTACTGTCTCCTCTGGTTAGCAGTAAAAGGAAGATGCTCAGTGCTGCGCAGGGCTTTGTAGCTGAGCAGCGTGAGCCAGTGGGAAGGATAGCATGGCCAGAAAGGTGAGACCATCTTTTTCAGCTCACTTCTCTCCTGCACCAGAGACAGCCAAGGGGAGAACAAACACAGCTGAGGTTTGGCTACCCAGACCCAGTCCTAGTCCTCACTGGCAAGCCAAGTGTGGGGCTTCTTGTCCTGGCACCAGGGCAGTACACGCACCCGTGCAAATGGAGCAGAGGTCCTGAGAGACAAGCTGGACTCAGGGAGCTGTAGAAAGGACAAGTTTGGATTAAAAACACACCTCTGAGAAACAGTGTGGCTCCACCTCACCGGGACTTGCAAATTTTCAGTTTCAGCACTGTGGGCTCCATCTAACATTAATTGTGAAATTCGGTCCAAGCCACCATGCTTCACCTTGGTGTCGTTGGGAAGCCAGAGAGAAGCCTCAGTGCTTAGCCCAAAATCAGGCACATAATGGCAAATAAGTAAATAGCGGTTCTGCTCAGCTCAGCCACCCTGGGAACCAAGCAGGGCTGGGCAGCAGGTTGGTAACAAAGCAGCTCTTGCCCCAAGGCAGGCTGAGGGCACCCAGCCATCACCATGGACCCTTCCTGCCCTGGTTGTGCAGCGGATTTTGAGCTGAGTTGAAGGTAAAGCAGAACTTGCACCCGCCAAGCATGACACTGCTTTTTGCCCACATGGGAGACACAAAAAACAGACATGCAGAGGGAGAGCAAAGCTGGTTTCTCCCCAGAGCACGCCTTGTCCGTGTCTGCAGCCTCGGCAGCAAGGCAGGACCAGTCCAGCAGCCCCCAGGGGCTCCAGGCAGGTGGCAGTAAAACTCCTGGCATTGAAGGGGGACATCATTTTAGTTTTGGGATGGGAGACGTAATATGCCGCATGCATGGGTAGAGCCCAGCCATGCTGCTCACCGACCTGCATGAACATGGCCTCCCAAGCGAGAGATGAATGGCAGGAGGGCCAAGTGCAATGAAATCAGAAGGGTCACTGTGACCCCTCTTGAAAGGCATCAGGACACACCGCAGGGCCTTCAGGTAGGAGTGCCTCACCTGGCTGCACCAGGAGCTTATGAGCAACAGAGAAGCCTGTTTTTCTCAGCTCTTGCATCCCACCCAGCAGAGATGCCCCAACTGCCACACAGGACACTGTGGGAGTCCTTGATTAAGCAAGGACTCAACTCTGCAAAAGTTTTCTCCCCTGTGTCCCCTGGGAAGCCTGAGGGACTGCAGTCACCTCCGAGTGCATGCCAGCTCAGATGTGACACAACACCCTACAAGAGCAGCACCCTCCCTACCTGCATTTTATGGAAAACTGATTGAGTATCAGCACCAGAGCGGCGTTTTAAATTGCTAGGCATCCTTTTGAATGACTAAATGGCAGTGAGTAATATGTATTTATGTACATTATGGCCTATTCCCCCACTGGAAGGCGGTTTGTGTAAATAACTTCCATTAATGTTAAAGGAAGTCATTCACATAAATCCTCGGCACATTAATGGCTGACTAGCCTCCTCTGTGTAGTATTTCGTGTTGCTGCATTTAGCGAGCACAATATAAACATGGCTGACTTAATATGCAAATAAATTCAAGTATTTACTGAGCCATAAGAGTCAGTTACTAGGCACATCTCTCATTCATCGTTTATAGGGAAATAGATGGAGGCTGCCAGATGAAATCGGGAAATAAATGCTATAAACAGTTTTTTAAGGCAACAGGGGAAAGGGTACTAAGTCTCCACATATACATAAGTAATGATCATAAACAGTTTCTTGAAGACATCTTCTCTTCTATTTATTTTTGCTCTATGTGTGTGTCTACTGCACGTCCACATAGAAGTTCTATTTGTTGCATTGCTGTTCCCTGCTGGTGCCACCGGAGTCCCTCCTGTCCCCCGGAGATGGAGCAGGGCCCTGCACCACCCTCACTCACTCGCTCACTCACCACCTCCTTGGCAGCTGCCCAGCTGCAGGAAGGGAGCTTGCTTGCCTTGAAAAGGTGGGCCACCTGCTGCAACCCCCTCTTTTCCTGGCACCAAAATGTGAGCCCTTCCTCTAGTGGCACCTGGTGCAGAAAAGGGGAGGGAGACCTTTTGCGCCATTTCTTCTCGTGGATGCTCTCTTGAGAAGCTTCACTTGACATTTGCAAGACAAGAGCCCTTACCAAGTCTGTGCTTTTTCGAGGCAGAGGAAAGACACCCTCTATGGTGAACAGATCTTTAAAATGCATCAGATATGGTATTACCAAAGTCCTCCTTCAGTTCCCTGCATAAGATTTTTAAGATGCTGTGCCAAATGGATGTGTCCTCCGTAAGACATTTCTTCCCAGTGGCAATAAAGTCAGTAACACTGATTCAGTTGTTTACTCTTTCAGATGGAAAACAAGGAAAAAAATCTCTGTCTCTATGCACATACATGCTCATGGAAATATGATATTTATATATTAAAAGGCCTTATCTACCATTGAACTCCACAACAGTCTGCTGGGCTGCCTCCCTATTGAATGCTGCAGGGCATTTCCATAGAAATCATCAACAAACCCCTGAGGTCTTTCCAGCATCCCCATGCCAGCTCTGGGCTGGTGTCTGTTCAAGCTTGAGGGTGCACTTTCTCTCCCCACGGTGCCTGCAGGTGCAGATGGCTGCAAACCTCCAATGTATACTTCAGAAATCAGATCATTTTACATACCAACCCTATAAAATCGAGTCCCCACCCCAAACCTGCTTGTGCCTGTCTCAGCGTTGCTGTGTGTCTTCACTGCCTCCTTGGGAAAGCCACCACCACCCCCTGCAGGGTGCAGTGCCAGCTGCATGGCTCAGGTCTGCCTGCTCTGCCCCAAACCCAGGCCACGCTGTGGGGCCAGGGAGCAGCGAGAGGTACTCAGGGAGCAGGAAGGCATCTGAGAGACTGATTTTGTGGCAAGGGGACAGGAGGTGGTAATGGGACACCCAGCAAAATGGACAGTGGTGGTACCTCACTCCCACCTTTCCTCTCTCCTGCCTTGATAGACTTGAATGACACATTCCCCCCAACTGTGAGATCATAGAGTGCCTAAACATCCACTGGAGACTCTCAGGATGTCAACAACCATAATTCTCAGTGAATCTGCCTGTGTCACAAGACAAGGTCTTGAATTAAAAACCTGCCTGTCTGTGGTGTCCTCCCTGGCAGGTGGGCAGGAAGAAATCATTGAGGGCCAATGCTGCTTAGAGGCTTTCAGTTCACCAAGGACTTCTCCTGCATTATGGGGACATGGCAGCTTCCTCCTGGTAATGGGAGGGGGCTAACGGACACTGTCACCAAGAACCACTCACTCACAGCTTCCTGCAAGCCAGCCCCCTCATCTCCAAGGTGTCTCAGGGTGGCGTTTTCCTGCAGGGAGCTGTTTCAGAAGGACTTGCCCTGTAGGAAAGGATTACTGCAGCCTGCAGGTAGCCCTGTCAGCTGAGGTGAAACTGGCTCTTGGGAGTCTGTCCTGCAAGGCTTGGAGTGTGGGGACAGTGTGTCCTCATCTGCCATTAAATCTAAATCAGTTTTGAAAGCAAAAGTACTCACTATTAGCTTCTGTATTGGAACTTCAGGTGCATGACACCTGCAGGAGGATGGGGTGAAAGAAGAAAGCATCTTGTACCTTCCCTGACCCTGCCGCCAAGTGAAACATGTCACATTTTGTGGTACCTCCTCCACCCCATTGATACACAAGTGGAAGTGTGAAGAGATGGAGACAAGCATCAGGAAAAGGTATTTACACAGAGAAGTACAGCAGCTCTCTCAATATGGTCCCTCAGCAAAAGACGCATGCAGACATGCTGCTTACATCCAAGGAGTACGTCAAAGAGAAGCTGATTTTTTACAAATTACTTGTGCTGTTTGAGATTGTGGCAGATGTTGCAAGCACCCAGTTGCACCAGGGTCACACTGGAATCACCTATGGCTGCACGTGCTGCGCGGTTAACCCTTTGCAGCTCTCCCTGGGAAAGCAAGGCATGCACACGTGCTAGCTGAGCCCCAGCAGCTGAACTGCCACTGCTCCCCAGCACCCTGTGCTGAGGTGGACGACAGCATACGGAGCTGGGCTCTGCTTTGGGCGCAGTGCCAGTTCCAGATGTGGAGAGAAGCCTGCCTTTATGGGCATGCGCTTGTGGTGGATCTCCAAGGACTGGTGGATTAGCCAGCTACCCATCTCCCAAGGTGGGACCTCCCTGCCCTGTGCCAAGTGCAGCCCCCTTCCGTCCTGCCCTGAGCCACAGCAGAGCTGTGCGGGTGCCCAGGGTCTGTGTGCACCCCAGTGCAGGTGGGAGTAGACCCTCTGCAAGAAGCATGGGAACCAAAGCACCAAGAGCAATTTAGGGCATAACCCCGAAAGCTCCATTTCAGTCACACCTGTTGTAAATCAAGAAAATACCAGGGAATACTCCTGGGAGCCCCACGTATATAAATATTTGAAGCAACAAGAGCCACAGCTGGCCCCTGTGGATGCATTTTATGGCCTGATATTTTGCATGCTGAGAGCCAGCATCCGTGCATGGGCCAGGTAAGTGGAGCAGGAAGCCAGGGGCATATTCCTGGCCCCACTGCTGACCGGGGATGGAAAGGAAACCCTGTCCTTTGCATCCCACACCCAAACTGAACAGAGCAGCAAACTCAGACAGGCAGAGAGCAAAAGGCTGGCATTTACAGCACCATTTGTCCTGTATGAGAAGAATCACCTTTAAAGATGGGGTCAGGATAATCTGTAGGGCAACAGCAAATGGTTCAGTTCAAGAGGAATTATTCATTCTTCAGCAGAACATAATTACACATCCAAACTCTCTCTGGGCAATTCTTTATTCGGGCCAAATTTGCACTAGTTCCTAAAGGGAGCAGTCAATCTTAATGAACGACTTACAGTTTCATCATCTTTATAAGACTTTATTACAAAAAAGAATATCAGAAGTTTAGATCTTTAATTAGTAAATTTTAACCCCACCTTCACTGCACATCACCCTTTCTTTTGTCAGTTCCTTCATTCTCATCAATAGGAAAACTCAGTGCAAAGATGCTACCTTAGATTATAAGTTATTTTCAGTTTTATTAGTCAATAGCAAATTTAGCTAGTACCTTTAATGCACCCATATATCATGATTCTGTTTGGCAGAGCAGTGTGTAATCCCTGACACATGATTTTGAAAGAGGGTTTTTTTAAAATATACAGCAAAATAAAGAGAAAATTTTTCTTCCTTTGCACAGAAAACCAATTCCTCATGAGGCAAATTGTTACAACAGAATTAATACATGTAATTCATTTTTCCCTTTCAGGTGAGCTGGGAATACTTTTCTTTGCATAAGTAAACCAATTATTGTTCATTCACACTGGGAGGAGCCTGGTGGTGACCATCACCTGTTCAATTCTGTAGCTGCTCTTAATGGCCAGTCGGAGAACTCAGCTGGTAGTGTTTCATGTAAATAAAGCTGACTCCTCCTTTGCACCATTTTAAAGCAGTAGGGAGAGAAGTAGGGCAGGATTTTAGGGAATCTGGGGTTTCTCATTGTTAGGTTTTTCTTTTAAAAAGCACCACGATGCCATTGAGTATACTTTCTGAAAGTGAACTAAAATCCCCTGAAGATAACAGGGCTTTGCTGGCTTCAGTGTTATCAAATATAAACATTTTGCTTCATTCAGTTTTTAAAAGAAAAAAGCTGTCTTACTCTCACCAACTATTTCCTGAAGGGCTTCCTTAACCAAACTGCACTTTTATGCCTTGTATTGCTTGCATGGATTCCTCAGTCTCTGGTTTAAAGTAGCCTGGATGTTTTCAAACAAGTGCTGGGAATATTGGCTAGCCTTAGTGACATGAGTTCAGTCCACTGTAGGAAAGGAGCCCCTGGGTACCACTGGTCAGAGCCCAGAGAGAAGTGGTGATGCTGGGCTGGGGAATCACTTAAATCATCCCCTTCACTACTGCGGGGTCCAGGTCTGCTCCCACCAGAGCTGGGCGCTGGGGGAGCCTGCGAGGGCGCTGACAGGTCGCGGCACAGTGAGGGATGAGGAGGACGGATGTGTCCCCATCGAGGTGAGCCCCTCATTCACCTGCCTCATCCCAGCGGGGCTGGGTGAGGGAGCAGGCAGGAGTCCAGCTGGCGGGACTTGCCTGGCTCCTGTTCCCAAGCTGTGAATGGAAAACTGTCCCACTCTGCTTCCTCGGTTCACCCTACAATCTGTGCCCTCCTTCTCTTACTTTTTTCCTTTTTTTATGTTACCTTAACTTCAAGGGAAGGATGGTATTGGAGAGAAGTCTAAGATCACATCTCAGCCTCCTGAAGCTCAGGGTGTCACCCACATACCATAATGGGGTGCTCTACAGTGTTTCTCTTCTAAACTATTTTTTTAATATGTATCAAAAAACCAAATTTTTATGTCAAGCACAGACCTAAGGGAAGGGCTGAGGGAAAAGTATCCTACTGCAATTTCTCCTTTCCAGGTACTGTAGCCACCACCAAGTACCTGTACAATCATGTGTTCCCAGCAGGTGAGAAACCTCAGGGCAAGGCATTAATTGCCCAGGGAAAAAAAATGCCTCTTTCTATCCACTCTTTTCCACAAAATACAGGAAAGTACTCAAGTTAAACATTTCCAATAAACAAAATAATGTAAATATCAGAATTACTGTGCTACATCAACAGGGCATTTACAAAGGTATACCCTGTGCAGAGTTTCAGAGCTAATTCAGCACATGTACTTTTTCTGTTGGTAGATTTTTTCCTGTCCCTCTTCCACACTCCATTATTAAAAAGCTGAAGCGCCCGCCAGCTTTTCTAATCTGAAGAACACACGCATGGGCTAAATAATTTTATGGTGGGAGAGATGGCCTCTGCCTTATTGGGAAAATCAGTGTGCCATCAGAATTAAAATAAAATGTCCCCTGCAGCCGGAGCGGACTGGGAGACACCTCATCTAAATAAGAGCACAAAACCTGAACTTTCAATATCCTCAGCTGATGTCAGATGAGGCTGGAGCCAAGGAAGTTGTGCTGATTTACACCACCAGCTGACTGAGCCCACTGTGCTTAGCTGGACTGGGGACAGGCAGCACAATGTGGTGGAGAATGCTGTAGGTACTCCTGTAGCACAAAGACACTTTTTAGACTCTATCCCTGCTTCCACAAATAACAACATCCCTCTGCTTTCCAAGTACCAGCTACTTAACCCCCCTTTAAGTGTTTTACACTTCCCATTGTCCTTTTATTCAACCTGAAAAGCCCTTGGTCTATCCTTGAGAAAAGTGTCTTGAGAAGCCTCTTGAAATAAACTCAGGATTAAACAGCAATTCCTCTCTAAGCAGAGAATTAGAACAACTTTCCTTCTGCAGCTCACCAGGTTAACTTTATATTCCTACCACAAGCCTCACATGCACCAACTTCTTTCCACCAGATCGCTGCCATTAGATGAACCCGAGGCAAAGAAACAAATGCTCACAGCCATTCACCAGCTATGGAAAGGGAAACGGCACCCAAATCTCAAAGGCTGAGTTACTCACAGAACCACGCCGGGCTTCACCCTTTGTCAGCGAGCGGTGGGCTGCGGGCTGGGGCGGCGGCGGAGGCTGGGGGGGCTAGGGAGGGACCAGCAGCGCTAGCCGGGCACACGCACACACTTCATCCCTGTGCTCTGTCCTCTCTCAGAGTTACCTTTAAAACACCTGAAAAGACAAACATGAACTCTGGTAAAGTATGCTCCTCAGCATCTCTCATAAGCTAGATGCCTGTTTGTCTCGAAGGAAAAATCCAGCATATAAACAGTATCGTTCCCTTCAGGTTTCAGTCAAGGATAAAAATTCAACTTAGCATCTGGTTTGAAGATATGAGGAGACAATAATTAAAATAATTGCTCTATGAACTATATTGGTATAAATGCTGTCTGCTATGTATATTGCAAAATAAGTTGCTTTTAAAATGAAAGAGGCATTTACCTGGCAGCAAAAAAAAAACCCGTTTGGATTCAGGTTTGGAAAAGCCTGAAGCCACTCTGCATGCAGAGTGCCCTGTAGTCAGAAGTCTTCATCAACTAGTGCACTCACACACGCGCACGCGCGCACACACACACACACACACACACACTGCCGCACAGCACGAGCCAGCAGCACATGCTTATCTGCTGCCCCTCTCCTCACCCAAATTGCTCCCAGGGCTACGTAAGGGTGTGATTTCATGAAGAGTGTCTCCAACTGAGGAGCTGTAAAGTTACCATACAGGCAAGCAGAACGAGAACTGCTCCAACAACAACAAACACCAGGCAGAGAAGAAGAAGCATGCTTTCCCCTTACCTATTGCTTAGGTTAAAACACTGAGCAGTGTTTTTAGAGAGCCTGGGCATTGGGACCCAAAGGGCAGAGGACTTTCAGCACAGTCACACAGACCCCGGCAAAAGCCATCTTCTCCCTGTCTCTTAGCATAGTGTAAGTCTCCAGCAGCTCAGCTCTCCAGCTGCAAACATCTCATTAGACTAATGCATTCACAGCACAGGCAGAAAACTCGATTTACCATAGCTACAGCAATGAATTTCCATTACGATGACAGCTTCAACCACATCATGTCCGGAAAAGCAGCCAACCACAGCCTTTTAAAGAACACACACATTTTACACACAGAAAATGAGGCCTGCGCATCGAGTTTCCTTTCTCTCCGGAGCTACACCAGGAAAAAAATTGCCATTTCTTTTTATTTCAGAGACTCCGCAAGCTGAAAGGTAAAGACATTTGGACTCTATCCCTTCCCCCCCACATAGCAGCATCTTTCACAATACCATGCATTGGGCTGCGATGAGCAGAAGGGGTGCTTGCAACATTTCTGGTTTCACTACCCCTCCTCTGTTGCCATGGAAACCAGACTGTAGCATCAGCCCTTTGTCCCACTCCTGCAGCCGCCTGGGCCGATGCTGAGCTTACCTGATGCCACTGGTGTGGAAGGACCAGTCACTTCAGCTGGGATAATTTACCTGGAAACTGGGGAAATAGCACTTTGGATCTTTTAGCTGGCGGCACTAGGTGTAGGTGTACAGTGTCGCTCATGCCCACACACATGCACCTGTACACAAACACATGGAGTCGGCTGTGTGGATAATATTACAGGTATGGCCAGGCAAAGATATCCATATAACATGTAGAAATTATATTATATCCATAATACATAGAAATATCAGTTATCACAGCCATGCCATGGCATTTGTGCAGGATGCGGGAGCGGATTTTCACTGCATTTCCAGTCGTCACAGAAGGCATTAGGTCTTCCCTTATTTAACACGCACTAGCAGCTCTTACCACCACAAAAAAAAAAACAAAACACCCTGTAATACATGTAACAAATAATGATCATAATAATCCTACCATGCTCCATTGACTGTGCTAGATCAAATTATCCCAGCAAAGGGGTTTGTCACAGTTGTTTGCGAGTGTTGCACAGCTCCCCACTGCCCACTTCACACGCTTACATAGATTGTTACGCAGTATTTATTGCAAGCCAAAATGTGCTCCTCACCTCTCTTTGCATCCAGTCCTGTGAATGCCTCACCAGATGGGCTTGCAGCTGTGGTCACTGGTTCTGCTGGTTTTGTGGCCTCTGCATACTGACTTTCTGCTAGCTTGGCTCTATGGGTTTTAGGGGAGTTATTTTCAACTTGTCACCACAGAAGATGAGACGAGCATTAAGCCTGTTATATTTACTGAGGAAGAAGAGGAAAAGCAAAGAACTCCAGATCCTGGACTGTTCGTACCAATAAGAGCTGGGGCTTTGCTGGTGCCCTTCCTTGGCAGCGGGGAGGATGACAAGCACCTGTCCACCAGCAACTGTGAACAAGGTGAGATGCTCGAACTCACAACACCAGTCCCTTGCAAGAAGAAGCCTGGGAGGACAGCAGGTGTGTTTATTTCTTTCTTAAAGTCACAGCTGAAGAAAAACTTTGTACATTTAAAGAAAAAAAATAATTAAAGTTTGGTAGATCCAGGAGAAATAAGGCAGCATTTTTTCTGTTTTTTGTTTGCATTACTATAAGTCTGACAGACATTGTAGGTGTGAAAAAATGTATTAGCAGGACAGAATCAGAACAACTGTTTTCTGTCTTCCACTACTGGTCTATGAAACCCATGGTACTCCCAAACACCCTGGGTAAGGAAGTGCACCAGTGCTCCTCAGCCCAGCCTTCATCCTGACAAAGTCCTGTAATCCCCGTTTTTCCCTCTTCTCTTTTTTTTTTTTTTGACAAAATCAAGGTCAGTGGGCCAGCACTCATGGATTCCCATAACAGAATAAAATGGAGGAAACTGGAGCACTGTGCAAATTCCAGTTTTAAGTTCCCTAATATAAATGAGGAAAAGTATTTGTGATTAAGAAAAATCATGACAGGATCTTTTAAAAAGCCTCTCTTTTAAGCTGTTTAAAATTTTGAGCATGAGTCTTAGCCATCCCTGTTGTTTCACATTGCTTCAGCTGATGCGTTGCTGCTGTGGACTGTCACACCCGGTGCTGTTGGTTGTGTCACACCATGTTACCGATGTCATCTAGCATGGGTGGGCTGGCAGAATGGCACAGCTCAGAGGCATCAGCTGTGGCCTCTCACAAAAAATATTATATTAATACAATGCAACACAATAGCAAAGTGTTGGGGAGGGGATTGGAAATTTTTCTTTTTCATTGCTGTTGCTGTTAATTCCATGTATAATGCCATGAGCCAGAGGTGGAGCCAAGGGGGACGTTTTGCCCAGGAGAGCTGAGAGGAACAGAGTGTTTGCATGTTTGTGGCATGCTCGCACAAGTGTTGGGCACCACGTGAGAGGCTGCGGTTGCCTGTTCGTAGCTTCAACCCAAGGCTGGCCCTTCCAGCCCAAGGGTTGTCCACACCACTCTCCAACATGCAGAGAGATGTGCCTGACTACAGGGTTGGGGGGAGATGGAAGAGGTGGGGGAGCTTTAAATCTCTGCCCAAGTAAATCTGCCCACCAAACAATGGAAACACAGTTCAGTGATCACTCACTTAGTTTCCAAATAGAAATTTTAAAGGTGACAAAGTTGGGGGAAAAAAATCAAAGCCTTGTTTACCTTAGGCCCTGGGTGTCAGCTAGCCTCAAAAATGCTGAAACACTTGCCTCTGAAGGCATAGGATTTGCAGATGAAGACCACACTGCAGAGAAATATTAAGGGTATCTGCAGAGAGAGGCAGGCGATAGCAGAGCAAGGAGCACGACTGAAGTCTCCTGCCTCTTGTCACTGTTTCTCTGACTATTTGAGCCACAGGCCACCATCAATCTCCAAATTATTTTTTTTAAAATAAAAATCTTTTTCATTGTGCCTTCCTTCCCCCTCCATGCTCTTTTCAGCAGCGTCCTGGTATTTGTCTTTCACCTATTTTGTATTGATTATTTTTCAACCTTTCCCTCTGCTGCTTGTCCTCACAGCCTCCTCTGAGCAGAAGCAGACCCCAGAGGTGGGAGTAAAGCTTTTGGGGCAGGCAGTGGCACAGTGAGGTGCACGGGTCAGGGCTTTAATGACTGGCTGGGAGGTAGCCTGATGCCTAGGGTTTAGGCAGGAGTTTCTCAGTGCTAGATGAGCCCCTAGTTCGCCCGGTCTCCTGGGTCCAAAAAGCTTTGCTTGCCTGATTTCAGACTGGCTGGGTATTTTTCTGTGCCATGGATACAGACTTTACCCTAATTTTACCCTTGGCCACCAGAAGTCACATCTGAAATACCAGCAGCCACACCAAAGCCCTGCCCCACTGTCTGCTGAGGGCTCCTCTTTTGCTAGTGACATTGGCTGGGGCCACAGATGCCCATCACCATACACGTGGGTGTGGTACGGGAACAGCACTGATTCCCAGAGTAATCTCTTCGAGTGAGGGATGCCTGGAGGTTGCCACCCACACAGGAGAGTGCTGGATCCTGACCTCACACCATCATCCCTCCCCAGCCACTGGCTCCCCAGCACATCCAGCCCTGCAGCCCTATGCCAGGCAGGATGGCACACAGAGCTCCCCTGCTCTCCATCCACCACCAACATTAATAAACTCCCACAGATTGTCATTTTATTTCAAGCATTACCCTATAATTTAAATAATTTGATTCTTTAAACAATTACATTCAATTACCTTCAGATTTCCATGAAATCAGAAAGCATTCAAAGTAATTGAGAAAGGAAATTAAACATCCCGAAACAGCCTAAGCATGTGCAGCCATACCTGCTATTTGGGAAGAAGATGAGCAGGACCGTGGGGAGCTTGGAGCACTTCTTTCAGCCACCAGCAAACGCCTGTCAGCAGAGGTGACATTCACCCCATCAGTCACTGCTACACAAAAGGCAGCAGCAGCAGCAGCAGGTCTTTCGGGGCAGCTGCCTGCCTGGGTTATGCCCTGCATGCAATTTTTTCCCTGTATCTTTCTTTATTAGGCATTTCAGTTTAACAAGATTTTTACCTATAAATCTTTCCTGATGCTGAATTAATCTCATGACACCCATCTCGACCCTCTTCAACCCTGCCATGCTTGCGTAGATACAGTTGGTTAAGTTATGATAGGGTCCGGTTTAAGGGAATGAATTTAAACAATTACCTTAATTACAATAGCAGTATCATCTTTCAAGCAAGCACGTCTCCAGGGAGGACAGCTGCTGAGAAGTCGTTTAGATGCATGAGCCTTTGAAGGCAGTGGTGAGAGGGCCTGTGACTCCAACCCTGGCTGCCACCGCTCCCCCCTCACATCCTTGCTCCTTCCCACTTGCACAGCGGAGGAGGCGAAATGGGATGGCAATGCTTGGGCAAGCAAGAAATCCCCAGGCTGCCGGGGTCCCACACCACCTGCCAGTCACCCCCTGCCCAGCCCGTCCCCAGAGGTCACCTTTTGTCCAGGCACGTTGCTAAATGTGAATAAAACTGCAGAGACTTACTGATGCACACCAGCAATTTGCTGAGGAGGCTAAGCTGAAAATTAAGCCTATGACCGAGGCAAAGGGAAACTCCCAAATAAAATCCTGGCAGCAGTCTGGATAGGCAAGGAGTGACAGGGCAGGGTTCTCATCCCACTCAGACCCCTACCCAGCCCATCGGCTACCCCACAGCCCCCTTTGCCCCCGGGACAGGCTTCAGACCAGCTCTGCCTCCTCCATCCCCTGGCGCAGCAGCCCCTGCAAGGTCACCCATCCACCTCCCCACCCTGGCTCACTGCTCGCTTGAGAACATGATTATTTCCCGAATCACTAAACATCAGGAGCAGCTTTGTAATTTGCTTGGTTCTTTATTACATTTATTGATTTTAAAATATTTTAACGGCTCGTTTATTGCTGTGTTAAAGAGCTCAGAAAGGCAATAAAGTCACGCAGCATCCTTAGTGATAAAAGAAATAATCCTTTGAGCTGCAGAAATCGGCCTTCTCCCTTTCCCTCTGAGCTTCTTTCAAGCAAAAAAAAAGCAATGGCACCCAAAAGGCTGAGTGCCTGGGCAAAATCCCTGCACCCAAAGCTGGTAGGTAGAATAAGGTGTAAGAAGCCGTAGCCAACACTCTGGAGCACCAAAGCAACCTGCTGCATCAAAGAAACTAAGAAACCTTATTCATCTGCCTTGGTTAAAGTGCTTGACACACATCATCATTTTTTTGTATGTTAGTTTATATGGCTGAGGTGACTGGCCATGGACCACCTCTGTCTGTCCAGCATCAGCAGTGATGCTAGACAGTGATGGCTCCAGGTTCAGCATAAGGAGGTTGTGTCGATGTCATCTGGGGCATAGCACACTAACTTGCTTGTCTGCAAATATTTTCTAATGAGACTCCCTTGAGACCCCACGTACAGTGATCTGTTGGGGCAGAGCCAAAGTGGCCAGGCTGCTGAGCTTCTGCCCCCGCAGGGACATGGTGCCAGCCTTGGGCCTCTACGTTGGCAAACGTCACTGTACAGCTGACAGAGGTCCTGCTGGCTCCCAAACAGGCATCTCCAGAGGCTGTTCCCAGAACGGACACACCATTGCAGCATGGCACAGCACAGCGTCTTCGTTCAGCACTAACTCAGCAGATGCTGAGCAGAAGGTCTTGTTCCAGGCATGTTGAGATGGATGGCAATTACTGCGTCTCGTTTCACGGAAAGATGAAGGAGCAGTCAGGATTATTTTTTGTATGACTTTCTGCTGCTACTTACATGAGAATTGCCTGACAAGGATAAGACATTGAAAGTCTGAATTAGAAACTCTTCACTGAGTACACACCAGAACTGTTATTTGTGAGGCAACGCACTGAAACATTAGTTTTCTATTGTAAGAACTGCCATAATACACAGACAGAGGGTTTTCGTGCAGCCAGTATTTTTCCCCCCTGCAAATACTGTAGCTGCCACTAGGCATAACCAGCACTATGCACCCCTCTGGCCAGCTGGGGGGGTCATCTTGCAGCAGACACAGCCCATTTCCCTCCCATGCCCAGAGCACAGGGCATGGCATGAAAGGTACTTGCCCTCTGTGCAGTGCTCACAGTATGGAGCAGGGAGCTTGGGTGCAATTTGGGTGTGTGTTTTACAGCAGCTCATACCTTGCAGAGTCTCAGAGGCTTGCACACTGCTTTTAAAGGGAAAAATTCAATCGTCCTTCTACCATTGTGGAAAGCCAAATGGTTTAAACAATGTTGAGGGTACCTTTGATAAAAGAGTATCTTTCTTAAATGGGGATTTTCTTGATTCTTGGAAATTTCCAGGACCTGATCCACCAGCATCTTAGCTTAAATTTTGTCTTTTGTATAGTGAGTGATTGTGAGCTGGGTAAGTGTTACCATCTGACAAATAAAAGGAATCTATTTTAACAAATATCATAGTACAATAATAAATTCAATGAATAGCTCAATGAAATGAAAACAGAAGCAGCGATCTAAAGATTTCCTATTTTGAGCATCTTCTTCATGTAACTTGGCTCAAACAGCCTGTCTACAGTAGAGATAACTGGGTCTGAGCAGAATTTTAAAAAAATCCTCCAGATGAGGGGTTTTGTTCCTTGAATTACGCTGCTGGTTTTGCCGTCATTCCCAGCCCAGGGTCTACCGGGGCACTTAGCCAATTAAACACCTACAGCCCATCAGCAGCCGGCAGCTCCCCGCTCAGCAGCAGGAAACCACACCCAGCAAACCCTGTTCCTGCGCCAGGTACCACCGGATTTCATTAATCGGCCCCAATTCAGCTCACGGTGGTGCAGATGCCCACACTCTGCTTCCCTGCATGCCCATCCCTGCCTTACAGACACAAAGACTGAGCTGCTGGGCTTGCTGCACAGATGCGATTAAAAGAGAAGCAATGGCAAGCTATTTTCTGGAGGAGGGAGATACCAAGTTCTCCCTGTCCTCTGCAGCCCCTCATCCCATCAGCCACCATGGTGCACGCCATGACCCTGTGTGAGCCCTTCTCATCAGACCAGGGCAGGATTGCACCCTCCCTGGCTTCCCCCTCTCCTCCCTCAGGCTTGGAAAACTGCTCTGGCACCAGGAAAGCAGATGTTATTCCCAGCCCGAAAATATATGGTGCTCCTGAGAGCACAGAGATCTTGGAGGAAATAGCACTGAAGAGGCTGGACGGGGTGGTGATAACGGCCAGTGAAGGGGTTGAAGGCCAAGAAAGCCATTCCCAGCCAGGAATTCAGTCCCAAAAATTTGGACTCCAAACATTAATGACAGCATCAGGGAGGAAACTACGCTTCCACTGCAGGTCCTCCCCAGTAGCCACTGCACACCACGTCACACAGAAAGCCTCTCTTCTCCACGCTGAACACTTGCTCGCACCCCAGGAAGAGAAGGAAGAGAAGGTGCGATGGTGCCATCTCCTGACTCCTGCCAGAGGAGTGCTGTGTCTCAATAGACAAGGTGGGCTCAAAGCAAAACTTGTCAGAGAGAAAGCCATTAATAGCAACTGCATACAATAAAATTTTATACACATGTCCAAATCCAGTAGATTTGATTTTTCTCCATAGCTAAAAGAGCAGTAGAGATATATATCTTGCTATAAGCTATGTTTGCATATGTTTCCTTAATTCAATAGAAAAAATAAAATCAGTCGCTATCCAAACTCACTGTAATTATCTCTTTTTTTCTCTTGGCAAGTGCTATTTTTAGTCAATACACATACATAGTCATACTATAGCACAGCTATTTTTTAAATTACATATGCCAGCATAGTTTATAGATTTTAATTACCCAAGAAGTTGGATAGCCATCAGCAGCCAGGAGCTGTATGTTGTTTGCATGCAAACTCAGTCGAGGAACTTCCCCACACGGCATCTGCTTGTACAACCGAGGCAGGGCAGTCCCTCTGTGGCAGCCAAAGCCTGGTACAGTTTAGAGCCTGTTGAATGGTAATCAGGATCCAAGGCCTCAAACATCACAACTCCTCACTTGGAGGAGAGAAGGGGGGCCTGAGTGGAAGAGGGTGCTACAGCGATGACCATGGATTTAGGAACATAAATGCAGTGCTCCACTTTCCAGAAATCTGACAGATGGGCACAGGGGACAGGTATCCCTCTTCTGTTGGTATATCAAAATGCCACATCCAACACTGGTCACACAGGCCAGTTTCTGCCCAGGGCACTCCATGCATATCCCCAAGCTGGAGCTGATACAGATGCTCCTCTCCACCATAAACACGTTGGAGGTCAGTGATGGCTGCAGGAGACACAGGGAAACCCAGCACGCCACCAGCAAGCAGGGCTGTCCTGCTGCTGGAGTGAAATGCAGCTGCACAGCCACCCTGGCACCTACACACACATTCACCTCACTAACAAACAGACACCAGCTGCATCTCTTGGCCACACACCACTTTTCTTTAAAAATAAAAAATACTAGCAGAGATCAGAAATATACCAAAGTTTCATCATGTAGTTAGCTTCTGAGGATTACCTGTATCTGGATTTTGTTCTCTTGGTGGTGGGGGAAGTACTTTAGTATACTTTATCTCCAAAGTCATGTGAAATCCAGAATCCCAGGACAGGCTCTGTTGTCCTTCATCCACATGTAACTCTGCAATGATGTGTTGGATCCTGTCACAGGCAAGCAATTAGTTGACCTAGCAAAGGAGGTTTAAACCTTGGAAGTGGCCTCTGCTCTATGCAAGAGATGGGACAAATTTTCTTTCCATCTATGGAATAGCTGCCAACAGAAAAAAGGAGGAAAAAAAAACAGAACCAAAATATACTTCCCAGTCGTTATCTGATTGAGTTGATTAATTGCTCACATGCTAAACTTCTGAAGCTATATTGTGGTTAAAATAAAACTAATCTACTTTTAGTGGTGATATTTTTAAAATAAAAGGCTTGATTTTAAGGTTTTCCTTATATTTTCCCTCCTCTGCTATTTTGACACTTCCATCATTTTTGAGGCTGGCATGATACGCATACCAAAAAGCCTTGCCTGTGTCTAACAAGTTAAATTATTTTATTATTGCCTAGTCTACAACCTCACGTCTACAGAGACCTGGATTACAAAGGCTGGTGTCAGCCTCCGCGTTGGTGCATTGTAATATTTAACACTGAGCACTTACATCAAGATTCAAAGCAGTGGGGTGATTAATTGCTGTCATTCCTGCAAGTCTCCCTGGCTCACATATGACCAAGGGGGTCATGCTTCCCTTTTAAGTGATGCCGGGGTTTGCACAATATCGCTCTATTTTTTGTTTTAATTGGCTTTTAGCAGTGAGCATGGAAGCTGCACTGGGCAGGGCTGGCCTGTGTCTGCTGCCTGGCACTGACGTCCCAGTGACATCTCGCAGGCATCTCAAGGCATCTCCATCAACGGCCTTTTGGAGGAAAAGGTTAGAGACACACCGGGCAGGTCTGGCTTTGGCATTGACACCGGAAGAAAGGAGTGGACTGGAAAAACTAAGGTCCTTTCATCCCAATTATTTCTCTTTTAAGCTCCCTGCTTCTGCTGAGCTCATAACAGAGATGGTCTCCCACCCAGCCCTCTCCTGCCTTTAATGCTTGGCTTGTCTCATTGCTTCCAAAATGCTCGATGCAGCACCCCGTCTGTTGCTATGTGACTGAAGCATCTGACAGAGCCACCTCTGGTGTCACCACGGGGGACAATGTCATTGCCCGAGGAGCAGCAGCACCCAGGCGTCCCCCATGGACACCCTCCTTCTGAAATCAACATCCCTTCGGGTGGTGGGGGCCCATCATCCCGACTTCCATGGCTACTAGGCAAAAACACCATCGGGAGAAGAGGTTCTTCACTTGTCCAAAACAGCCCAACTCTCTGTGCTGGGACCCAGGGGCAGAGGGTCTCTGGGAGGGACAAAGCAGGGGACAAGCAGGTGACACAGGCCATCTTACAACCCACTGCAAGGTCCAGCCCCAGCTGCCCTGCCTGATTGCCTCTGAGTCTTATAAGCTTGCTGAGAGATGGGCCAGACATTTTTAAGGCAGTTTTTGCCATGAAATGTAGAGCCAGTGTATAGAAGTCTCTGTATTTTAAATTGCCAGTAACTTTTAGCGTACATACTATATATTAAATGTGAATTTGAATATAAAATATAATGGGGCAGCTTTTCATCATCTGAATGAACTATTCAGCCCCAATTGCAATGAAGGAGGCAAAAAAAAAAAGGTATCAGATACACCTAACAAATCTACATCATGAGGGAACCATAAAAAGATACATCCAAGATAAAACCTTATGCGAGGAAGTTAACTGCAAAGAGTAAATCCTCATAACTTTAGGAAGAAGTACCTGTACACAGCACTCCCTTCTGTCATGTGATGTTTAAGAGAAGCTAATGACGTAAATGAGGTTGTTCAAATTGCCTTGTGATGGGAAGATGCCACCCATGTGCTGTACATGGGACCAAGACAGCAACAGGCTCTCCTGCATCTGAATGGATTTGGAGGGACCTGCACAGCTGGGAGACATGAGCAGACCAACAGCTGGGTGCAAAATAAAGCAAGAAGCATCACATTTATCTGTTCATCTCAAGCAACCAAAGTGATTGTCACCTAGGCCCCCAAATCTCACCACCCTGTCATGGACAATGTCTATTTATAGCCATTATAACCTAATCTCAGCTAATGTGATTTACACGTAGTAATTAATGGAGCTTCAGCTGTAAGGAAATTGGTCATTCAATTTGAGTTTAATTTACTGCACATGCATACATTAGAAAGCACAAATTCCATAGCTGTGATCTGGGCATGGAGAAAGGGTTGTGTGCCAGGAAGGAAAAAATAAAACACCCAGTAAACAATAGGCCACTGGCCATCCATACCTCCCACTCCTGAAGCATCTTCTTGATGGGACAGTGGCACACAAATAAATTCCGGCATCTCAGTACAGATGCTTGGATGTACGAAGGCAAAGTCCCCACTGTCACTGCTATCCCATTTCCCAGCTGCAGGAAAATTCAACCTGGCATGTTGGTGAGCGTGGCCTCATTCTGATCCTTGTGTACATTTGGGGTGTGTATCCATTGGAGAGAGCAGAGAGGGTTCATGGGGTATGACGGTACAGGCTATAAAAGCTACAAAAGATGCTGTACCTGTGGCGTACACGTGAACAACTCCAGGGATGAAAAACTATGCCTAAAAGCCAGGACAACCTTTCACAGCAAGGACAGCATTTCAATTTCAGCTACCTTAAGTTAAAGGTGGCCTCATACCAGCCTGGCATCTAATAACCATGCCCAAGCAAAGCCAAAAGTAACGTCTGGGTGATCCTCACTGGCCCATGTGGGACCAGGAATGCTCTGGTGGCATCGGGGCTCTCCTGGCTCAGGGACTGCCCTGCAGCAGATATCGGCAAGATGTCCAGCTTTTCTAGGGTTTCTCCCCGGAATGCCTCCAGCTTTGTGCTGTGAAGCACCTAGCTATGTTGCTTGCACAAAAAGGAAAGCACTCGCACCTTATTTTAAAGTACAGGTGAATGAATTAAAAACAATTGCTCAAGGTGGTTGATACAGTCAGTCTCCTTTGTGCCATTAAATTCCACACATGCAATGTAACAGTAACATTCTTCCTGTTCAATTATTAGAGCATATACGTGGAAGGCTTGTACACAGTGAAAGGTTGAAAATGGTTCCTGATTCAGCACATATTTGAAATTAAATTTTAGGTAGAGCGTATGCAATTTGGCTTAAAAAATATTATCACTAGCTTTACAATCTATTGTGCTAATTAGATTCATTAATTGGTTTCACTGCTGGTAACAGTTCTGTTATTTAACTGAGTGATAAATATAAACAATTTTGGCAGAAGATTATTTCTACCAACTAAATAGTGTCTGTGTGGGCTCAAATTGCATCTTCAAACAGAACATTGACAGGAAAGAAATTAATTGCAAACCATGAACATCAGCCAGATCTAGTGTGCAAAAATATGGTATCCCATCCACAGCTCAATACTGAACATGAGTCACTCAAAGTTATCTCTTCTATTCACTTGCTAAGGCCCCAACACAGCACAGCCAATGAAGCACCTGCTTACCTTGCTGTATAGAAGTGGTTTTAAGAACGTGCTCAGCCTCAAATCCAGCACTCAGGTGCTCTGCCAAGTCTTCAACAAACCCCAAGAAAGTGCCATTGTCCTGTGCAGATGTTAAAGACAATACTGCCAGGGGCATTTTTAAATGTGTCTCTGCAAGGAATGTACAACTCGGATGACCACGGCATGCTGCGGATGCAGGCAGCTGCCTGCAAGGCACCCCAGGTACCCCTAAATCAGCTCTTTGAGGCACGGGCATCCTCACAGCAGAATTACCTAACATATCTCACTTCACAGAGCATAAAATACAGCAGCTGAATCGGAGATAATGTCATGATGTCCGCCTTATGCAAATGCTTTTCCAAAAACTAATGCAAAGCAACATTAAGGCTCAAAATGGACTCATTAACACCCCAATTCCTGCTACAAAAGGAACCTCTGCCTTTCTTTCTCTGCTAGGTTTTTAACAATAATAGTAGTAGTAGTAGTAGTAATCACAGAATAGCCTTGGTTGGAAGAGACCTCTAACATCATCATAACTCCAATCTTACAACGAATTTCCTTCGGCAGTTTTTAAACGAAGAGACAGCAAGGAGCTCGGGGAAAAAACCCCACAGATAAACAGATATAAAAAGAGGAGGAATACACACGTAACAGTAGAGTTTGTTTAAAGGAAAAGAAATAGAGAAAGAAACCTCCATCTATCCCGCCCCCCCTAGAGAGGGAGAACAGCCCCGAACCCGCAGCCCGCGGGCGCCCCCTGCCGGGCCGCGCCGGAACCGCACCCGCCCGCGGGAGAGGCGCCTCCTCCTCCGCCCCCGCAGCGCTTCCCCACGCTGTTAAATCGTTAAATCGAGTTAAATCGTTTTCACAAACTGAAAAAGCCCCACACTTTCATAACGTGTTCCTTTTACCTACACATAGAACAGCCTTGGTGGAAAAAGACCTCTAAGATCATCAAGTCCAACCGTTAACCCAACACTGCCAAGTCACCACTACCCCATGTCCCTCAGCACCACATCTACAGTCTCTTAAATCCCTCCAGGGATGGGGACTCGTCCCTACTGCCCTGGGCAGCCTGTTCCAGTGCTTGACAACCCTTTCAGTGAAGAAATTTTTCCTAGTATCCAATCTAAATCTCCCCTGGCACAACTTGAGGCCATTGCCCCTTGTCCTATCACTGCTACCTGGGAGAAGAGACTGACCCCTGCCTTGCTACAGTCTCCTTTCAGGGAGCTGTAGAAAGCAATAAGGTCTCCCCTCAGCCTCCTTTTCTCCAGACTAAACAACCCCAGTTCCCTCAGCCGCCCACCAGTCCTGTTGCTCTTCTTTGGACACACTCCAGCAGTTCAGTGTCCTTCTTGTAGTGAGGGGCCCAAAACTGAACAGAATATTTGAGGTGTGGCCTCACCAGAGCTGAGTACAGGGGGACAATCACCTCCCTAGTCTACTTCAAATTTATCCTGCACTTTAACAAGTGGCATGTATCTACCCTAAATCTAATTCATGGTACTGCCATCTACTAATTGCAAGTCACCGCACCCCATATCGATACAGAAACTGGGCCAGGAGGAGCAGGGCCAGTTGTGCTGCATCACCCTCCTTACTATTCAAGCCAGCTCCATATTTTTCCCCTTGGAAGTGGCTTCTGCAAGCCCTGAAGGTATTTGCAGAATCTCTACTTGGATGGACTGCCTGGCTGTGCAAGTGCCTACTCCAACCTAGAACAAGTGGCTACAAAAAGGATCGTGGCAGCACAAGGGCAGAAATAAGTCTGCTCACACTGAAACAATACTACATGGTTCCAAACAACGCTTGAGCCACTACTGCACTTAAGATTTTGCTACTTTGCAGCAGCAAAGCAGATTGTATTTCTAGAACTTTTTTACTCTTCAGTTACTATTCCAGAGTTTCAGAAGAGTTAGGTGTAAAATCAGTTGAATTATTTCCTAAACCCCATCAAAAAGCAAGACAGACAACAGTGAACACAAAATGTTGCTGCTTCCTGTAAAGTCTTACCCATCCTGGTAACGCTTATTTGAGAGACAGTTACCGAATCTTTGAATGACAATTCAAATTGTTCCTCAAAACATGGTTATCAATGGTCACACCAGAAAACAGACCAACCAACAGTTCAGTAATCTGGTAACACTCCTAAGAGTTGTGCATCTGCAGCTGGTGTTTTTAATTGTGTGAAGCTCTTCAATACCTCCTCAGCCCCATTTTTGCATCTGTCTTGGAAGGTGTTGTAAAATGGCGTACAACTATACAGCTGGTATTTTTAGGAGAAAAAGTATCAGTGTGCCTTTTTCACATTATGATTTGCAATACTTGCAATTCTTTTCCTCTCGTCTTATATTAAGTTACCTTGACTTCACAGGAGACTCACATTTGAAGAAGTATTAGATTTTGCATTGGTTTGAAGACTTTCAGTGTAATCCCAGCTGCCAGCTTCAATCTTTAAGGACATACTTCAAGTGTTCAGACCAAGGACATGATTCTTTCTTCTTTAAAATCACTTCAATGCATTCCCATCTTGCAAGTATATACCTTGACTTTTAATAGTAAAATTTAGGGATTAGTGGTGAGAGCATTCCTCCCACCCCCCACCATACTCTTATTATCAACTGTATCTCCCAACTATAATCACTTCCCAACATTTAACCACCACAGCAGCCCACTGTGAACTGTTCTGGCAGAACAATGTAAGTTTAGCATTTTTTTTCCCTACTTGATAATAAGGAGTCCAGTGACTCTTACTCAAGCATTTCCCTCATCAGTGCAGTATTTGGCTTGAAAGCCAGGGAATGCAACTAGTGCTTTTTTATTGTTATTTCTCTACTGTATTTTGCAAATAGAAACTGGAGTTAAAAGGCATCAAGTGTACAAGCCATTTCATTTCAACCTAAGTCTTCATTCTTGAGTTCAAACACCTGACACTGCTTATGCTTTACAAGAGCTCTTCCTGCACAATACACACTTCAGAAGTACTTTGAAAGATACCATAATCTCATTTAGAATATTTTCATATTTTATTTGCAACTATTGCAATTACAAAGAATATAACAATGTAAATTTGCATTTAAAGTGACAACCCTTTCTGATAAACAAGGTCACAAATTAGTGTGCAGCTATTCTGGCTTCGGGCAATTTTCACAGGATGGAAATTTTCCTGCGTGACAATTTGTCACGTTTTACAGCATTGCATTTTCATACTTCAATATATACGAACAGAAATACATCTGCTCCTACTTGCAGAACACTCATATGTGTTTCTGAAATATAGAAATACCACTTTTAATCACTTTCATTTGTTTTACTGAGAGGAAGAAAAGGAAGAATCTATTTGTGGCTTTTGTCAAGTCATGCAATACACTAACAGACCTGACTCTCTCCTCCCTGAACTTATTCTCTAATTAGACTCATCGGGGATTTTTTTTTCAAAACAGGGGTAGAACAGGGATAGAATCACAGTCTTGTTTACAGCCCTACAGGAAACTGAGGTAAAAAAAAAAAATAAAAAATCAGATATGCACACTATTACAAATACAAACAGCCATCAAATTGCCCAGTTTATTGATGGGAATTCAAAATTGATACAAAACATGTCCTCTTTGCATGTTGTATTTTACCCTTAAAATGCTTCCAACAGTGTCAGGTAGATTCAGAATTAAGAATATACTTCAGCTTTCAGCACGTACCTTTCATAAAGGTATTACACAAAAGCCACCAACTTATGTAACATGTGGTCCCAAAATTGTTTATCAAAAGACTCAGATCTTCTGCTGATCTGATGAAATAAAGGCTTAAAAATGTTTTAAGCCATTAATAAGTATCCTGTGGCAGAGTCAAGAAAATGTATGATTTCCATTATAATCCTGGGCATAAAATGGCAACAGTCCTAAAAAAGCAGCCCTCCAGAATATATGGAATGTGGCAATGGGTACAATGGCAATTTATAATGATCAAGTTAAGTAAAACAGCTTTTTAAAGCTATGAATGATGTGAGCAGTACCACAGCAAAATATTTAATGAATATCACAGAACCAATCAAGTTTGAAAGTTGAGCAGATGTTGTTTCAATCAGAGATCTGTAATGTTAAATATACCAAAACGTTTTCTAAAATAAATTCCTAATGCAGAAAAATTGATTTAAAGTTTACTCCTAGCTAATAGTACCTTTTATTTAAATTGGACCCTAAACTGATCAGACAATACATAGCCCACACTTTTGGACATTTATAATAAAAAAGCTTTTATTTTCAATTGAAACAAATGCACCATCCTGCACTTGAAGGCTATAATGAGCCATAAGCATATTCCAAGGTGTATCAATGGCAACAGATTTGCTTCACCTCCACTGAGAAGTTACATAATGCACTCGTAATTGGTAAAGAAAAATTAAACTCAGCCTTCTCAAAGCTTCTGTACTGTGATTCTTGGTTATTGTACAGTTCCACAGTCAGACCAAGAGTTTGCAGTGTGTGCAGATATTGTAGTCAATACTATTGTTTAATCATCATCTTCCTCCTCTTCCTCTTCTTCCTCAAAACTGTCTTCAAAGCCCTCGCTATCTTCCTGGTCCTCATCCCCTTCTATTGCTGTATCCCATTGTGGATGATTTTCTGGCACTGGTTTTGCCTCATGAACTTCCAGCTGTAATTGGATAAAGAAAGGAAAGAGGGGGAAAAAGGGTTATAGACAACACATGCCAATTTGGGAAAACAGAAGAACCCCCAAACCAAATGACATAACTCAAAATTGACAATAAAAAAATCCCAAACAAACAAACAGAAAAAATCCAAACAAAAAAAAAACCCAAAACAAAACCAACAACTGCTTCCAGAAATAAGGCATGCCAGATTGTTCTCATTAACTGGATGTATCTAGGACTAAGGGCAGGGAAATGGCATGGCAGACCTCAAGGTATAAAGCCAGAGCCAACCATACTGCAGAAACTGAATAAACATGAGAAAATGTGTATTAAAATATGCAGGCACTGGAAAGCATCACAAACTTTAGTTCCATTTAATCCATCATAAAACTGCCGCTACTGGCATGAGGCAGAAACTGCTTTTAAGTCCCTCCTTGCCACTGTTTTAAAATTAGGACAACTTGAATTCTTAAGATAACAGGACTTCTGGGGTTTTAATAGCCATATGAAGTAGCTTTCAATATAATACAAATATAAAATACAATTAAACATCACCTTCAATGGTTTAATCTGGTCCAATCCCATATATGAATCCGATCTTAAATAAACTGTGTACTGATAGTTTCCAGGCTTGCCTGGTGCTGGGAACTTCAGCTCTACCTACAAAACAGAATTCACACCGTAAATTCTTACTGCTTTCAAGTGACACCTTAGGACAAGTACCTAAGTACTCTCACGAGCCATAAATACTACTCCAGAATAATTTCTTTTTCTTGAAAAGTTTTAGTTTCTTACAAGTGACACTTCTCTGAAAATCTCCACAGAGTATAATACCTGCAGGAGAGAGACAGAATACTCAACACCTTCCATGAAAGATGGATAATATTTCATATTTTTTTCTGAATTAGACCAAGTAACTCTACACTAAGTACACAATTTCACCCTGTTGTATACTTCCTACATCTCAAAATGCCAAACAGCTTAAAATATTTAGTCTGCTGAAAGCATTAGCTTAACTGTACTGTTACTTGAAATTGAACAAAAAATATGGTTTGAAAGAACGAAGTGTATCAAATCTCCATTTTTCAGAAAAGCAAAGAACACAGCCAAAGGCTACAGTCTCAGAAAGGTTCACATGAGCCAAGGCAAATTCATTTGTCACAGACTCTGCTCTACAGAAAAGAATACTTAGTATTTCTCACACATTTGAATAACTTTAAGAATGATCATTGTGTACAAATACTGGTTTTCATCAGCTTTTGATATCAGGGGAGAAAAGCATATTCTGCAATGAAACTTGAAAGTCTTCTTAAATTATATTTTTCTTTCTCCATTATCAATTTTCACAGTTGAAAGGCACTTCTCTACTTTTATCTTGAGAGTAACATTTGCTTTCCATCTTAAGAGATAAGTAGGAAAAAATTAAAATCTAAATGTATGTGCATACCACAAGACACTTCAGTACAGTTTTGTAATACCCCAAAAGAAAATTCTTCAAGTACTTTACCTCTTCTTTGTCTTTTAGTGTACAAACGTGATATGGCATACATATTAGCATCTGCTCCTTCCGATCTGCAATATATAGCCACCACCATTCTTGCTTTTCCTTTCAAAAAAGAAAATCAAAACAGGATTACTGAAGTCATAAAATTATGCCCCTACACTTCATAATAGGTAATTATGATTCACTGGTCCTTATAATACAGATAGAAAGGAGGTGGTTTGTGTCTGCATTTTGTTTGCTGGGTTTTTTAAAAAAACTCTTGGATGTGTATGAATAAAATACACAGTGTATATACTGCACACTGAAAGCAAGACTCATGATAACCTGCTTGCTTTCAGCGTGCAGTAAGCAACTTCATGCAATACAATACTACCTTAGGTCCTTCAACAGAAATCCAGCCTGGATAAAGAGGTCAGCGTATAAAGCAAGGCATGCCAAAAGACAGATAAAGTACTCTTCCCACAATACAGTTTTTTTCAGGACAGTTTGTCTTGCCCCACTTCTCTCCCCCTCCAAAAAGTGGGAATCTCCTGAAAGTTGGAATTTGGACATACCAAGATTTCACTGCAAGGAAGTATGAACCACAGGCAATACTGGTATTTGTAAAGGATATCCAACAACTGCTGCCTATCACACATAGCTTTCAAAACAGCTATGGGTCTCAAAAGTCTTGCCACTAAAGGCACTAAAGCAGAGTTCCTAAACTACATGAAATTAAATGAGTGCAGTTCTTCATAGAGGACAGCAACACTGTACAAAAATAACAGTTTATTCCTCATTGGAGTCAGATTTTTAAGACTGTGGTGCAGTTCAGCAGCATAGAAACAACCACTCTCAAATGGGAAAGGCTACAGCTCTTCAACATCAACTGTTCTTCATTTAACCACTATTCCTTTTTTGTTAACCCTCTGGCACACATTTTAGGCAAAGTCCACTTTGATTTAATAGAAGCTGAAACCTTTCTACTGCAAAGAAGTCCGTTTAGTACCGCAAAGCCAGTTTCCATTCCTTCATCTCCTTAAATCTTCTCTTTAAAAAAGTGAGGGTGTAAGAGGAGGGATACTTCTTTATATTGATGAATAAGTGTTTTAGTAGGTAGGCAACAGTCATAACAGCATCATCTTACCCTTACAGAAAAAAAGGGGAAAACCCACATCTTTTAGATAAGCCAAATATTAGATTGCTGAACTGTGTTCCAAAACAATTTTTACCCACCCTTGATGGTCTTGTAATTGATAGTGTTTATAACAGACTGGAGCCCTAAAAGTTGTAAGTCAAGCTCCAAACCAGGAAGCCAATTTTTATATATTTACACTAACAAAAATCAGGTGGTTGCTTCAGTACCACATGAAAATGGTTGGGTTTGTTTTTCTTTTAACAGCATTAGAAAGACTGAATGAAAAGACAGAGCGGACTTCAACACCATCACTGAGCCCCTTCCAAATTCCACAGGTGGGAAGCAAATGCTCTTAGTATGTAGAATTTGAAGAATTTTTGTCTCTACTGAAGGAGTCAAAAGTTCAGTAATTTTGGTGTGTTGGTTTTGTTTCGTTTTGTGGGTTTTTTTTTAAACACTTCAGAAGCCAATGTTTAGTGATCTGAAATTTAAATAATGCAGGTTGAAAAATTACAAAAGCTAAATTAACTCCTTTTCTCTTTTGAAGTGAAGACTAATTGTTATGCTAGCAATAATTATCACCGTCTCGCTGAAGTATTCAACTAGCAAACTATAGATTTACAACAGCAAGACACTCACACCATCAACCAAAACTCTGATTAGCACTGTTGAGTCTCAGAGCAGAGCAGCATAAAATTAACTCAGTATTTTAATGCCCATTTTACAGAATTTAAAAGTAAAAGCAACTGCATCACAGAAAAGCAACAGCATTCCCTCACATGTTTAGAGCCACAGGCACCAAGAACAGGACAAAAACCTGTTCACATACTACCTAAGATCAGAATTTGTAGAATTAGAAGTCCTTTCTACAACTATTCTAAGTGGTTTTCTTTATGAAAAACTGCCCCATGTGATTACAAGGCATAAGTTATTTTATCTGCAAGTTTCAACAATAATTATATTGTCAATATGCTTGACAGCTGTAGCAAAGAAGAATCTTACGCAGTCAAAGTGTTTATTTCCTAGCCAAAGGGCCTCTAGGAATAGAAGGAAAAACAGTATAAATAGTACAGATGAACAAGAACTACAGAAGCTAGATCCATTACAGAAACGGCTACTCGCCATTACTCTGTAAGGCCTCTGACAATAAAAAAAAAAAAAAAAAAGGAACTGCATTTGTATCAATACATTATTTTTTATGTTAAAACACTGTGCCAGTTTAGTATACACTGTGTATGTTTCCATCACTCTCAATAGCAAAGAATAATTTTTTTTAGAACAAAAGATCAAAACTGTCAACTGGATTTTCACAAAAAATGATAAAAATAACAGCCAAGGGAGGAAAGAAATACCAGAACAAACAACATTCACTGATCTAATACTCAAAGGAATCAACAGAGTAAACTCTGGAAGTAAAGCTCCTGACCCTAATATTTTTTTATAGAAAGGACAACTATGCAGGCATGTCATTTTCCTCTCTCTTACTGGGTGAAATTTAAAGTTTATGCCTGTGAGAATATGGCAAGCTAACAGGCAAGCAGGCAAAATGCCCTTTAACAGATGGGTGCAAGGTTTGGCATGCCAGGGAACCAGTATGTTCATGAAATTGGAACACTAGGGCCAGTTTCTACCTAAAAATGTCAAAACTACAATCTGTGCAGTTTCTGGATCCGTGGATGCAGAGGCAGAAGATAATTATTTAGGAATCTGCATAGATTTAAGACACATATCTGGCAGAATAATCAACTGCCCAAAGACTTAGATGAAACAGTGTTAAGGCTACCTCCTAAGAAGAAGTATATTAGGCTCAGCTACACTCAAACATCTGTAAATTCTGGAAATATAGACATTCACACAACTACAGCACTTCATCCTTAACTCTGCATCTCTGAAGTGCCCCTGACCACAATACACATACTACTCTCAATCACAGATGAAAAACACACCCAGAGAGTACTATGGATTTTGTTCTTCAGATGCTGCAAATCAACTCTATCTGAACATGCTCTAACTGGAGCTACAGTATTAAGTACAGCTGCATTCAACTTTCAGGAAATCAGCAAAGAGTGGCTGGAAAATTTACAGCTGCAGTACCATGAGATAATACATGTGTGTCTTTCAAGTTCAAGCATTCAGTTCAGCCCTAGATTTTTTTTTTTTTTTTAGCATAGTACTGTGTTTAGGGTTTATCATAAAACTCATCAGCAGCTTTGTTACACACAGCTGAAGTTTAAGCAGTTTTGTACAAGTGAAGTCTCTGAAGTAATCCACAGAGCAGTAAAAAAGAAATATGAATAGTTAGCTCCCTGTGGCACTGGGCATAGCACATACTCACTGTTTGAGCTTAGGCTGATGACCAAAGCCAGCTGTCTTCACAGCAAGGAGGTATTAAGACTCTGCTGCATATTTGACATGATTTAAGGCAGCCAGAAGAGCAGAATGCCAGTACACCTTTTTCTGTTATGCTGGTGTACTGCTGGAAGCTGTATTGAGAGATGGGAGGGAACCTAACCATGTCAGGAAAATACAGTATTAAGATCAGCCATTACAAAACTAGAAGTTGTGTGGCCTCACAACTCTCAGCTAAGGCCTTCAGGAAAACAATTTCTTTAGTTTATTTGTATATCTTGTCTGGCTCCTTAGCAACAAGTCTTGCTTCCCACACTTTGCTTTCTAATGACGACAGAACTAGGTAAAAACAGCAGGAACAGTATGATTAGAAGCATGGGGACAACAGAGTAGGTTTTGCACACACAAGCTGTACAGGGTATAGACATAAAGAGCTTTGGGGACTGAAAAGAGGGAACAAATATACACAGCATCTTTTTTCTTATGTTTTTCTGTTCTTCCCCATCTCAGTTGTTTCCTTTAAACCACAATAGGAAGCATAAGCCTTGCATCCTACCTCCCTGTTATTTGAGACAGCATGAAGAAAGAGAAGAGATCCTAGATTAATTCCCTAGTTAGACAGCGAGGAAGCAAAGGAAACCCTCTGAACCACTGACCTGGAAAGAAAGTGTTGCCAGATAGTCCTTCCTCCTGGTTCCTATCTGGTTGCCTCCCAAAGACCTAACTTATTTGCTAGGAACACAAAACCCATGCTTTGAAAAGGTATGTTTTCAGACACCTATTGAATGGTTAGCTGTTTGTGTAAGTAACAACTGAGATACTGGAATATACTTTCAACACTAAAGGCTGCTTTCAACACCTCAGCCTATCGATCACACTGAGTTTCCACTCTCAAATACATCCTTTTCTCTGATGCTCATCCACACCTGACCTTATATTTTTGAGCTCTATAGGAAAGATTGTTCCACAATTGGCTTCTGCCACTTCCAGACTACACTGTGGTAGAGAGAGACAGCTTTGCCAGCCCTCTCCATCTTCCACAGCTGCACTGTGTTGTCATCACACTGTTGCGTTGAGACTTGAAGTCAAGCAACAAGCCAAAACAACCTGTGATCCAAATGACCCCCCCAAACTCTCCTGTCATTACTGTTAAGAAGTATAAAAAAATAATTAAAAAGGATTTGTATTACAATAAATCCTATGTTTCACAACTGCAATGTTTTTTATTACCTCAGGAAAAAAAAGACTGTAAACAGGATGCGTTATCTTTGACTTCGTTTCAAGAAGGGCTCGTTCCTTTCGCTGTATACTTTGCTGTAATTCTTGCCACTCCTGTCAAAGTTAAGTTTAAAGAGTTACTGTGCACTAGCCATCTTTTGCATTAAAAAAAAAGAGAGAAATTTTAGCTCACGGAAATGACACGTGACAAGTCCTTATGCTACACTACACACTACAAAAGAGAAAGGCACATAGAGATTAAGTTATACAGTACTATTAAAAGAAAAAAAAAATAAGCAACAGTAAAACTGAAGAGACCATTCATGTAAATATATAAAAAAAAACCAAACCAAAACCTACTCACTTCTACAGCACTGCCTATAAACACTTACTACCTGAGCTGTTAGAGTTCTAATTACAAACTTGATTTTTTTCCCCGTCAGAAGCTTATTCTCACCCTGTACAGGACCTCCAGCTGTCACTCTCAAGTCTTCCACTGTAATACCTGTGGTGCAGAAATCACCTACCACCACAGTGCCTCATTCTCAATTACAATTAAGAGTTTTGAACAACTAAGTTAATAACTAACAGTTACTAGAGTTTAGTAAGCACACGCATAAGTTCATTCAACTATTGCATGCTTATAGTATTCAACAGCCACTGCATATAAAGGACAAAGTTCAAAGGACAGACTTTATCTCACAAAATCTGCAGCAGTTAATAATCAAAATAAGCTGAAAGAAACATTACAATCATTCACTGAAGTTCAGCTATTTTTCTCATGGCATCTTTAAGTCTTCTGTCTATGCTGCAAAGACCCTTCGCTGCTGTCTCTGAAACAGACTTGCAATGACAAAGCTCTTATGCCAGAACGAGGTCTGAAAACCTTTGGAAAACTTATCTTACTCATTTATTCTAGTGTTGCCTGGCCCGAGGTGATGCTAGAGGATTAAAATGCATTTTCTCTCAACCCCAGAGGCAACATTACCCTTCAAGAAAAAGTAAGTCTTACAGCTTCATCATCTTTGTTTTGCTTCTCATCTTGCTCTCTGTCAGAGTCTCTGTCACTTCCATCATCTTTTTCACTTTGAGAGTCCCTGTTTGTTTCTTCTTCTTCAGATTCACTTCCTTTATCAGAGATCTCCTCCTCTTCTTCCTTCGCAACTACTTCCTAATGGGAAAGAAAAATAAAAACCAAAAACCTCTAAGTTAGTTCATTTGCATTATTGTAGTACGCAGCATTCACGGTGCCTGTATTAATGTCACAGTCCTTATCTGCTATTTTGATCTACACTCTTCTTGTGTCACAGAGTACATCTACAGTGAGGATTAATCCTTTTAACCTCACATGCTAGGAGGAGCAGGAAAGCAATTTTCCTCCTCCATATGGCATTCTCAACACAAACAGGAGAAAACAATATTTGCTTCTGGGATCACATTTTTTAAAAAAAAATTAAAAATAAAAAATACAAAAAAAGGCCACGAGTTGGAGATAA
Source organism: Podargus strigoides (assembly GCA_028020825.1). Lineage (NCBI taxonomy): Eukaryota > Metazoa > Chordata > Aves > Caprimulgiformes > Podargidae > Podargus > Podargus strigoides. The sequence continues at coordinate 48,318,097 of CM051619.1, forward strand.
TGCCATGCAGTGGGAACATAAAGGCACTAAAGCTACTGAGTTTACCAGAAGGAAGTCCAATTTCAGTTTTTGCCTTTAAGGGAAAAGTAGAAGGTACAGAACAATTCAACCCCCAGAAGGCAGCACAACAAGAATTAATAAGAAGGGACTACGAAGCTGGACTTCTAAAGTAGTTGGGCACAACTTTCAGCAGGCCACTGGAAACATTACTGTGGTGGTTCCCCGATTATTTTACCAGTAATTTTTAAATTAAAAAAAAAAAAAAAAAGGCATAGAATGCAATATACAAACCGATATAAAACCCCCATCAGAGCAGGAGTGATAAGCTGAACAAAATACTAAAATATCAATGAATCTATGAGCTACCCCATTAGCTTGCTTTTGCTTCTGCTGTTTTGGTGGCTGCAATGAAGGTGGCACGGGTTTCTTTTTCAATGGCTTCTTTTTCTTTGATTTTGAAGCTTTCTTGGTTCCTTTGTTCTTTTGCTGCCATCCTTTGCTCTTAACTTTGTTGACATCTCCTTGCTGTAGGAAAGCAGTATTTAAAATATTTATTCTGTTCATTTGATTTCAGGCATTCACTATACTTTAAGCATTTTAAACTGAGAACCAGTTAGGAAGCATAGCTCAAGAGACATTTCAGTAGCCACTTCTGAAAGAAAACTGCTTGAGAAGCGCACAATTAGCAACTCAAGATCTGAAAGAAGGTTCTCTTTAGCTAGCAAGAGGAACATTCATTCTATACTTACCCCATCTTCTGTCGGTTGCTCTTCCGCTGCACATATAGACTGTTCCTTTTCAAACACTTCCTGGTTAGAGAAAGGCATGAAAACTATTAATGCCTCTGTACCAAAAGAGCAAATTATCATTTTATATTTGAACTTAAACTAAATCACCTTATTCAGGTCTGAAGGTTTTACTCATTATTGCAAATTCTTTTATCAGTAACAAACACAACAGGGGATTAACAGATCAAAATTAAACACTATTATGAACATTTGGTCTAGGATTTTTCCATCACTAGCATTATAAAGAAATTTAGTAACAACACGTCATCTTGTTCCAAAGAATTTATTTGTTTTATAAAGCACAGAAATCCTGTATCACAAAAGCAAGTAGTAGTAAAATGTAAATTCTGCTCCAGTTGCCAGAGCATTAAAAACTTCAACAGCTGCACTGCTACTCAGAGACACAGGACAACAAATCAAACCAGAAATATGAAACGTTAAGACAACACACAATGTTAGTATTATGTAGACTAGAACATCTCTATGCAAATGGCATTTTTTCATGCATTTCTTTCATCAAAACATACTAAATGCCATTTATTAAAGAAGAAAAATAAAAAAATCAGTCATAAGGAGCTGTCTTATATAAAGATGGGAAATATGAGATACCACCACAAATAAAAAGCATCAAAGGCCAGCTCTAGTTTTTAGGTCGTGTATCTCAATGCCAGACTGCCTAGCAGAGTCCACACAGAAAACACCTTAAATGTGTCTTCTATATGCTGCCAGGCATTTTAAATAATTTCTAAGTACAGTTCAATATGCTTGCAATTCTCAGTTTCCTTCATTTTTAAGATCCAACACAGTGATACAGTACTTTTACTTTCTACCCACTATCAGCTATCATTGAGATGATGCATTCTGAAATCCCATAGCATGAACACATGGTACTTACACACTGCTTTGTGCTTCAATGGCTAGTCTGATGCTCAACTTGTATGCCTTACCTTAGAGGCATAACTCAGACTTTCTGCTTACTTAGACAATTACCTGTCTAGTACAGATGCAAAAACGAACACTGTAGGCTTTGTTAGGTAAAAGTTTGTTTAGTTTCTGTGCATTAAATTTTTTGTTCAAAGAAAAGTCATTACTGCATTTTAAGCTAAAAAATAAGCACAAGTCAGAAGTTTAACTACTAGGGTATAGTACTGTTTCGGTTATGCCACACTGCTAGCTGTTCAGCAGTCCACTCGCTTCATGTGGTACTGGTGTACCTCCTTTACATTAAGTTATGTATATTCTGTATTCTGCTGGAATGAGTTTCTCTCATAAAAGTGTCTAGAATACCCAAGAGATTTGTAACATTATGAGCCCACATATAAAGTGAAATTAAACACTATCCTAAGGACTTGAGTGAATACTTTATTCTAGTTCAAGAACTAAGTTTCTGAATATCTCTTTTCCTGTTATTTACAAACCTCAGGGCAACATCACTTGTCATATTCTTTTACTGTTCCCTAGACAACCGCAATGGGTCAGATTGAACTTTGGCTTGATTCCAGGAAAACCTTCTAATTCAGAAACAAAAACGTAAGGGAGGATTAAAAACACAAGTTCTCAGTTTCAAATCTTAATTTTACAGTTATATTCACAAAACACTATATTTGCAAAGAAGAAATGCCTGTTTATTAGCATACACTTGCAGTTAGCCTGAAAGAATAAGTATTCTTAATACTTACTGCCATGGTCTGTCTCGTTAGTGTGACCAGAACAGTGACAAGAGAACCTACTGTAATATTGTTGCTATCTTCATCATCCAAAACTAGTGTAAAAAGAAACACAATACATCTATTAAAATTCTTTATAGCCTTTTTTTTTTCCCCCCCATTAAACATTGCTTCTGCTATGTCTAAATACAAGCATACAAATTCTGGATTTTTTAACAAAAAATAATTTCAAAATATTATTTAATAAGTCTCTTACAACCTGAAATATACTATCAGGATGAGGGCTGGTAATTCAACAAACTATAAAACAGTAACATTGAGTTTGAAATTTTAATTGCATGAAAGTTAGAAAATTCAAAGTTATAGCTGCTGTGGGAACCATAACTCTGTAGTATTGTGCATTATATATTAAAGCATAAAACTTCAGAAAAATGAAATACCACAGATGACCAAAGGGACCCTGTTATATTTGTTCTGGGAATCATAACTTCGATTTTCTTGACTTTCATATGATTAACAACTCCATTTCAACGCCACATTAACAATCATGCATTTAATTCTACTTTTAAGCTGAAGGCAAAGGAAAATAAGAGTACAGCAATGATTATTTCAACGAAAACATCAAACATAAAACCCACAGGAAAGCCACTGAGGAGTTTATATCTCCAATCTATGCACTGGAGAATGTCCCAGACCGGGGAGGAATAGAGCTATATCCCAGTGTAGAAGTTTTATTTACTTTCTTTTCCCCCTTGAGAAAGTAGTTTTACTACTCATTAGTTTTACATATCTATTTTATATAATAGTAGTACTGAGCTCAACAGAAAAGCACATGCATTGTTTAAACCTCTGTACCACACCTGAGTACAGCTGTGTGACAAATGAAGACTCTAGGCAGAAAAAGGTTACTCGTCAAAATACGGGAAGGTACTCTAAGACTGAATTTTAGGCATCTTAACAGGACTGTGTACAATCCTGTGCTACAATAAGATAAAGTCTTTTGATTTTAAAAAAACACACATAACATTTAGAAATACCAAGATTAACGGACATTTGCTTCCTTAGCAGATATTGCCATTAACATTTGCATAGTCCTCCATTAACAGAGGACTATGCATAAGCCAAATTACAAATTGGGCTACCCAAACAAAACACATCACGTTTTGGATTCTATCATTGCAACCACAGTAACAATATAAATTAGAAACCAGTCTTAGAATAACCTTTCGTATATCTCACATTTACTAGCACTGATCTTCTACAAAGGAAAGGAGACCCCAGAACCACTCGCCACTGAAAGGCTGCCTAACAGGAACTGCTTAACAATATACCTAATCTTCAGAGAGGAAGAGCATTATACATTCATTGAATCAGTGCACACAAAAGGTAGCTAAGCATGGCATGGACAAATTCTGCCAGATATAAAAATGATACAATGATTATCACAAAGGAACCCATGAATATTTAGTCATCGGGGTCTCCAACTCAAAATCTCACAAAGGACTCTCCATGCTGGAGTCCACTGAGCATAAATTCTGGAATAAGCATAACTTTTTAAGATAGCTAATAAAAGCGGAATTTCAACTAGAATTCCACATTGCTCATGAAATACTAAATCAACAGATGAAATATCAGATAAGCTCCTGTAGGAGAAACTACTGCTAGCTTGGGAATCTGTGAAATGTTTCAATATACTTTATCTTCTCAGACTATAAATCTCATGTACAAGAGCCCACCACTCAAAAAATACATCATTTCCAGACCACATAAATCACATGAGTTGTGTTTCAGTGTCCTCCAGAAGCTTACTGCCAACAGACTATCAAAATGTCAGAAGAGAGACATACGCAGAACAAAAGGACCTCCCACTCACCCTGTGGTTTTATATCCATAGTGACATATGGAAAGCTGCCAAGGACAGCCATAACTTCATCATATTTCTTATCTTCTAGGAAGTGCAGTAAATTGCGACGATCAGAACCTTTCAAACTCACCAGATCCTGAATACTTTTAATTTTATACTGAATTTAAAAAAAAATAATAAAAAAAAGAAAAGAAAAAAGGAAGTCACATGGTAGCACAGAACACAGTCCACAAATAAACTCTTGGTAACACTCATTTGTGTCTCCACGTTACTAATACATACACACCATGTGATTTGCAATCATAAAAAAAACCAGATTTTAGGAAGCTAGCAGGCATATGTTTTGAGAAACAATAAAACAAAGAGGTTGCATTCAGAATAAATAGCACTGCTTTGAATATTAGTGTGTTCCTTAGTATGTCACCTCTTAGAAACTAGATACATTTCTCATAAAACTATTATTTCAGCCAGCTTTTTCAGAAAGCTGAGCCAAGAAATCTTAATAAGGTTCTTCAGAGTACTTTAGTGCTTTGAGATTTATATTAGCAGGAACAACAAAGTACAAATTACTTTTTTTTTTCATACTGAAATGCAAACAAACCTAAAACCATTCCCTTTAAGATTTGCAGAGCAGAGCAAAAAAGGGTAAAACACACAGATTTGTCTGAACACTTGATTACCTTACTATTATAAATGTATTTTATCAAAAACAGTTTCATGCCTCCTTACCTTCATGCCTCCCCCTTCAACCTAAGGGACCGTATTTTTGAAGAGCTCAGTGTATGGGAATCCTGCACAAACAAGCCTAATAAATTGGTCTCTTCCTTCCTTCAGGGGAAGGACAGGTGGGATTATGAGATACCCAAATTCTTGATTTTTGTACTTAGTTACACTGCATACGTCAAAAAATACACTTAAAAGGGCGTACTTTTTGGTACGCTCCCTGTAGTTTAGGGCTGGATTAAGACAAGTAAGTGTTTGATGATACCTATAAGAGAATGATTCTTGTATTTCATCCAAAGGAAAAGACTACTTGACTCTTTGATGAACAAGCATCTTGAAAGGATTAAAAGATGCAGTACATAAGAATTTATCTTGACACTAACAACATAAGAATTTATCTTCACACAAACATTTAACCACCTCATGCTGTAGTTAAAGCTAAACAAAACATCCATTAAATAAAAGAATATTTTTAAGATTGATCCAAATTAACCATTGTAATAAGACTATTAAAAGGTCAACAGCTTCTACTAGAATATAACTGCTTGTTTCTAACCAACATTTCTAGAATAAATACCACATTCAAACCAACAAGCAGGTTTGAATACAGAGACAGTGAAACAAAGTGAAGAAACATATGCAGGTATTCGGACAAGATTTTTCTTTTTTTTTGCCCTTAAAATTCTACAAATACCAACACTTACTCAACTACAACTAGATAGCAGTAGCTTTTTAAAGCATACTCTTTCATACATAAAGAATCACAAAATCTGAAATACTTCCCACGGTAATTGATATTATTTTTCCTTTTATGAACTCCTCTGTGCTACCTTTCAAATATATTTTCTATCAAATTAGATTAAGAATGATGTAAAGCAAAACAAGAATAAAAATCCAAACAGGATATTCCAGCTCCATTCTGGAAAAATGTTATATTAAACAGGAGATAGTACTCTGTAATAAGAAGAAAACTCTTGTTTCTTCTGTTTGTGAGGTCAATGTAAACTGATCTTTTATACTCTTACACTTGTAACATCTCTGATCTTAATTCCCACCTCCTGCGACAGACTTGAAAGAAATACAGATCTTGAAAATATAGTATGGAATTCCTGAAAAACATATATTTTTGTTCTCTTAGTTAATTCATGACCTTGCTTCCTTACAGGCAAATAGGTAAAAGAAGTAACAGAAAATGTTTTAAGATGTTACACAAGTATCTTTCATAGTTCTATACCTTTTTATGATTGGAGACCCGCCTAAGGTTGTCCTCTTCAATGTGAGGCAACTGCAAAAGGGGAGACTTGAACTGCTGAAGTCCCTGGACAGTCATCTGGGAAAGCTTCATGCAATTTTCCAAAGATCCCAAAGACGGAGCACGGAACTCCCTTTCTTGGGGAGAATGAAATGGACAACATAATTTTAAATTTTTTTTCTTCTTCCATTTTTGCAGTATATACTTGAGTTATAGACTACAGAAAACTTGGTTTTCAGTCAAGCAAAAGAAAGAGGCATCTTAAAATGTCCAGCATAATCAACCAGGAAGCCTTTTTGCCCTTATCACAGTCACACAGATCAGCAGTCATTTTCTTCCTTCTATTTAGGCTATCACAGCTGAACACCAGGAAAGGGAAAGAATTCCATCTAACATTGTCTCAGGGAACAACAGCACAATGTATCTATGCAATTATTACAGACAAAAGCACGGCCACTTCAGCTTAAAAAAAAATTAAAAAAAAAAACCCCAGCATCAAAACCAACTCGTTTGAAATTTTTGTAACATACATGGATGTGTACAATGTTCTTAGCTCTACTTTATAAGCACACAATTACATATACTTTATCAGTAGACATCAGTGTTTAACAAAATATTTGTAAGATTTTTGCCTTGAGAAATGAACGTAAAGGTAGTGGCCTATTACATGCAAGAAAAAAAGATAGGTATAACTGAAGCTAAGCAGAGCATATTATGTTAGAAGGCAATAAGAATAGCTGCGAAAATATCAAAGCCATAGTTTTTATAACTAAACCTAAAGGTTACGAAGGGTGTCTGATCAAACATCTATTTGACTTTTCTTTTAGAAATGTCCTATAATTCTTTTAATGTTTTAATATACAAAGAGGTATACACTGCATAATTAAAATTATTAAAAGATAAGTCAAGGAAAAAGTCTTAACCAGAACAGAGCAAAAGAAAAACAAGTCATTTAACACTCTTCATCACGTCTGCAAAGAAAAAGTAAAGCAGACAAGTTTTCACATATTGCTATTTATCTTTGTTAGACAACTGTCCATTCATAAAACACTCTCAAGACCCTGTTTAGAAAACTCATTTCAGAATTCTCCTGCAGTTTAAGAGCTGCTGCGAGTCCAGAATCAGCAATATTCAGGTCACTCTATATATACTTTACCATGAAACAGAAAAATAAGTTAGATCCTCTTCAGAGAGCCAAGAGAAATTTAAGCTAAATTTTTTTTCTGAACTCATATGTGATATATGAAAGAACCGAAGGCAATTTTGAACATGTATTACAGAAAGCATCTGTAATTTATGATGCCTGTCATTTTATTTAAGAATCAGCATGTGTATTTTCCCTATACTTTAAAAACCTTTTCTCAGAAAGACAAAACAACCTTTGATGACTCTGATTGTTACAGGTATATTCTGCATCTAAATATAGAAGTATGAATACAAATACCTGTGTGTGTACATACACAAATATACATATGTATACAAATATGTGTATTTGGTATTGGTATTTGGCTGGTATCACTATATTTGCAACACTACAACAGGGGCATGGAGGTATCTTTCAATAAATGGATCAGACAGATTGTCAGAAGGAATATGCCTACTCTGCTGGGGCTGTGTGATCAAGCTTACCACACTATCAAGGCAAGGAGAGATGTGGTCAAATGCAGGTTTACTTATAACTGTGTGAACAGGTAGACAGGCTATAACCTGCACCTGACTAAAAGGGTACCAAAGCAAAAATGCTGAATGTTTAAGTGCCAATGGCCATGTATTTTGATAAAAAGCAAGTTTAAGTTAATTTTTAAACGTTTTACAGAGGAAATATGAAAAAGTAATAGATCTGTCAAAAAACAACAACAACAAAAAAAATCCCCAAAACCAACTGTGGCATCTTCAATATGTTTCCTCCTTCCTTTACACCACTACCTTGCTGCAAATTTATAAGCAGCTACTATGGCATGTTAAGTGCATCTGGAAGATCAGTCATGTCTGTTCCACCTGCCTGCCTCTCTCCCTTCCTTCAAATAGCCCATTCTTCATTAATTACACCAAGCTATAAATATAATCAGCTATCAAATAAAATTACATAGCATGATTTTTTTTTTTTTTAAAAAAACAACAACAGTACATTAGTAAACACTGTAAAGACTATATGCAAGGAAAAGGGAAAAATAACACATGAACGGAATTATCCAGCTAGACATACTGGTAAGTAACAAAGATTAACTTCTACCTTTCAAAAAAAAACAAGAAAAAAATGTAATGGAAAGACTAATCTCCCAACTAAAAAGCAAACAATTTACTTTCCATCTTACCTATCTTCCACCTCCCCCTGTAATTTTTTTGGCTACTGCTAAAGAAAGTCACAGAATTTTTTAAATTAAAAAACCCCCACACTGCAGACCAAGTTAATAAAAGAATCCTAAATACTGTCTGACAAACTGGCTTTTACAGGAAATTCACCTAAAGTTTGAGACCACAGAGCACTAGTCAGAGTAGAATTCTTCTCTTTCTTAAAGCATTGACTCATCCTCCGTATGACAGTAGAAAAATATTTTAACAAAGCTGGAGAATATTATTTGGGTTTCCTGAAAACACCACAGGCCTTTATATTCCCCAAGAGCAGATCTGAGTACAGTATAGCTTTTAACAACACCCAACTGCCCTCGCCATAAAATGAATGCGATTATGGCATATACTTTGACAACTTCTGCTTGTCAAAGTGCACACGACAAGATGAACTTTAATCTAAGGTCATAAAGTCATCCAAAACATATGATATCAACGTAGTCGATCACAAATTTAAATGCAAATCATAGCTGCTTATGAAGGAATGGTATACACCTGGATCAAACCACCACCTCTACTTTACACTGCAGCTTCCAACCTGAATTAAGAAAGGCACTTGGACTAGACCACAGAACTGACATCTAACCCTTCTGCAGACACTTACTAGAGCACGTTCCACTTTTGGCAGCAAACACCTTGCTTGGCAGGGCAGCTACTTACGATACTTAAGGATGATCTCAAGCCATCAAGATAATTTAAGCCTGCTGATTATCAACTACCAGTTAATTGTCACAAAACAACGGATGCAAGCAAAGGGTGTCACAGAACAAAGCATATTTTCAGGGACGTAAAAAGAAAGTCTCAGACTACGCAGAAATCAGGCAGGGAGTACAAGACATTTTATCTACTGGCAGCTCACAACTGCCACATTTTTCCACCAGGCTGGAAAAAACTGTTCCTTACAAATAAATCCAAACAACGAATCCAAACGCATCTGCAAAGAATGATAGCTCTGTTAAAAAATTATGAAGTAACTGTGATTAAACGATTTTTATGCCAAATCGACACTCATTCTTTCATGACCAATTGTTTCTAATGGGGTTTGATAAGAAAGGCAGTGTCTATGGCTTTTATGGGATGTATAAGCAGTCTGAGGTACCGCTTTTTGACTATCTGAGGAGGCAAAAAACTTGTCCTTGTGAAGGGCTCAGACAGCAGAACTCCATCAGTCTCATTCTGTGATGTGCTGTTCTTAGTGTCTCTCAGTCTGTCTTGCATCCCCTTCAAGAAGAGCTTATACTGGACCAAAAATGCTATATGGACATTTTTGAAACTAACCAGGAAAACTAAGTGACAAGATTTGGAAGATTCATCCAAGAAGCTTTTCTTCAAAAGACTTGATTACAAAGTATGCATAAATGGTCACATATCAAGGCTGACTTAAGTGAAAATTAGAACTAAACCCAGAAATATCTGTAGTTAAGTTTTAAGCTACTTAAAATTATGTTAAGATGACAAATACACAAACTTAAACAAAGCAATCTCTCAAATTTCAATATCTAACTTTAATTTTACTCCTATCTTTAAAAATATAAACAATGACACCTTTTCAATTTCCAGTTGTTTCCCAACAATAGTCAGCAGGGGGCAAAATTCTCTCTACATGTACTTTCATCAAAAAAACGGTCAACATTTCAAGTTTCCTAAGTGGCAAAAATGGTGATTCTCCTCTAGATCAAAGACCAAAATTCTGAAACTGTTTACCTTCAAGTCCTCAAATACATTACTGTTGGCCCGAAAGGCAACTGTTCACTATCACCTTCCCTCTAATGCTTTGTACTGAGAGCACTAAGAGAGGAAACGTTTGGTACAAATTTCTGAATACTACCATTTCAAAAATTTGGAAATAATTGAGAAAACCTGCTAATGAAAAACCAAACAAATCCTTAACTATATTTCTGATACACTTCTTTTTTTTCCAAATCTATGGAAGTAACTTCTACCATACATAATGACAGCTATAAATTCTCATCCATTTTCACAGACTCACTGAGGCTGGAAGGGATCATGATAATCTCCAGAAACTGTTAGTAGTAGAGGTTGTTTACGTTTCTTTTTTAATAACCATCATTTCCATTTCACATGCAAATGGAAAATTAGTTTACACTACTGTCTTCCAAAATACTATTTGTTTTTTTTAATTTTAATTTAAGCTAAAATCTAAATTTCCTGGAACTTCAAAGTGGTTTTTTAAATACACTGCATCTACAAATAATCATTTTACTGTCAAATTAAAAAGGCATTTCCATGTACATACAGAACTAGATGAGAATAATACAGCTACTTGGAGGTCACTCAAATTGTAAAATATACCATGTATTCTGTTAAGTATCTTATCTCAGCATTTACAAGAGCAACTATAGGTGTTTGTTATTTTTCAAAGGCTTCTAGTTCTGTTGCATTAAAAAAGCTTCTGGATGTATTATTTTGGTTTCATTTTGCACAAGAGAAAAAAAGTATTTGCCAGTTGACTAATATATACATAGACCATTTTAAAAGACGTCTTTCAGAGATCTGAAGTATTTTTATTAAAACACTATCCAGATTAAAGAAAAAAAACAAACATACCTACATTTGGTATACACAAGGGCTTATAAACAAGTAAAAGGACATCTTCATTCAAGCGCTTTTCATAGTTAGTCCAATATGCGGACTTGGTCTGGCTGAGCTAGCAGACCTTTTAAAAACAGAAGAAAACCAACCTCTCCCCCAAAAAACCCCACACTTTCCAATCAGCCACTTAGTTTAACAATTTATTTCATAAAAAGCTATAAAACTAATAAAGTTTTCCAGTATATCTTTGCAACTTTGTTACAGTGCTAGTCTGGAGAAGATTCACAAAGATGTATCTGCAGCTGAGCTTTTAATATGATACTCATAAATAAATATAACGTAATGTTAGGTGAAGATTACTTCTACTATGAAAAACATTATGACACTCATAACAGGAAAGCAAGAACTGTAAAAGAGTAAATGAAATCAGATGAATACAAGGTTTAATTTGTCTTATACTAAGTACTGTGCTACCAAAAATGGTCCAGATCTTTAAGAAAAGGTTTTCAACTGCATTTAAGGAGAAACTTTTAATTGCAAAAACTACAAGCAGAACACATATACTCAAGATTTCAGACTAGGGCTTGGCAGTGGCAGTAGCATTTCAATCCTCGAAGTATAGAACTTTCATTGCAGTAAAAAAGCAAAAGTGCATTTAGGTATTTCTAAATATCACAGGGTAAGTTTCCCACAAGGACCAAAAGACTTTATGAAGTATTGCAGTGAAGAATCACATTTACTAGCTTTAATTATACAGATTCTTTTCTTACCTTCCCGGCTTCGAGCCATTATTATTAGTTGGCAGATCACATTAATCATTTCTTGAAGTAGTGCAGGACTCTTTTTCAGGATAAACTGCTGATCTGCAAGACATAACTGGCTGCAATTATGCTGCACTTTATTAGGAAAAAAGGAAACCGTTTACATGAACTGGACATTTGGTGCTCTCTTATTTTCTATTCATTCTTGTATTACTGAAAATACCACTTTATTCTCATTGACATACCCATCGGTAACATTCCCTAACAAAACAGGACGGAGTGAGTGCTAAGAGCGAACCCAAATTTTGTACACGAGACAAGCAGCTTCCACACCAAATGAAGAAGTACTTATTAGATCCACCTAAAAAAAGCAACAGGATGGCACAAAATTGACCAGTCTCATCAAAATAGTATGAACTCTTCAGGTAATCACAAGGTTTAAAAAAGTATTTTTAAAGCAAAACATCAGTTTGGGGAAAATATTATTCGTAAAGAACTAACTGCTTTTGAATACAGATCTGTTAAGTTGTAACTACAAACAGTTATTAAGTAGCAAGGAAGACGACAGATTTTTTGGTGACAATTTAAAATCGATCATTTTTCTTTTGACAGAAACTGGAAAATTTTAACTAAAGCATCTTCACTGGTTTGTTATGGGTTGTTTGGGGTTTTTTTTAATTTGCATTAAAATACAGAACATCAAGTTTCCTGGTCAGCCTAAGAAATCACGAGTTTCATGGTTGAAACTTAAGAACTGCATTTATAAACATTTCGGTTTGTATATTTATAAATATGAAAAATTGCAAAACACAAACTGAAGCTCATATGTAACTGATATTTAAAGTTGTAATCTTGTAACCTTTTCTTCATGTAGTTGGCTAAAAAAATCCAAAAATAACTATGCATGGAAATGTCAGGTAGCAATATTATGCTTATCTTGGATTTTCTTACTCTGAAAAGCAAATATACTTCACATATTTAACTTTTTATTCTATTACAAAGAGAAAAAAAATTATCAGTGTCACATATGTAGCCAAAATGCATTAAAAAGTAGGATATCAGTATTAGAAATCTGTCATGAGAACGAGTAAATGCTAAGTAAATGTTTTAGTTTTTCAACTTTATGAAGTACACTGTGTAGAGATAATTGAGCAGAGAGCCATGTAATTCTTTAACGGACAAGAATTATGAGTACTGTAGCATTCAATGTGTTGCTCGGTTTCCAACAATACCAAATCAGGGGAGAAGCCATTACCTTCTTCGAGGACCTCAGGAACTTTCATCCTGGCAAGATGAGTCAACAGCAGAACTCTGGCTTTCAGGCTGTATGGGCAGGTGAGTGGAGGCTCATTCTTCTTTAAGTTTATGCCACCAATTTCTCTGATTAGCTAAAATAAAATAGTTAAACACAATAGCTATTTTGGTGCTAAAAGGAAACAAATACAGGAGAACAGTTTACAAAGGGAAAAAAGTTACATTCACGAAAGCAAGCCTTTGAGTAACTTTTCCCTGGAAAGTTTTGTAGAGATGAACATTAGCCATACTTATTTACAACCCAGCTCCAAAAACTGTATTTAAATACCTTGTTTCAATGTGGAAGTGAGGGGAGAAGTAAAGATTTGCACACAAGAAACCTGCCTTGAATAGCACTGAGTAAATTTGTACTGTTAGATAAATATTTTTAAAATCTGATTTTATTGCCAAGGTTTACTAGATTCAACCATATTTCTAAGGTGTTCATATCAAACTCAATATGCACAAGCAACAGCATCACCTTGAGACTTTTCACCCACTCAGCCACCTTTCTCAAAAATACTCAGGTATCACAGGAAGGAGGGTTATAAGACTGATCTCCCTGAAGATAAAGTATTTTTATTTATTTATAAACAGCAAAAACTTGAAAAAAGTATGGTGTTCTTTATTCAGGACAACCTCCCTTGATCCTGACTAAGCCAAGATGCACAGTTCAAACGGGTCTCTCTTACCTGAATTTGCTGAAGACCCTGGAAAGACAGGCTGCAAAGCTGAGTAACAGAAACTCATAGTTTGTAAGAATCAATACATGGCTCAGAAGGGTCTTGACTTTTTATGTCAAGAAGACACCTGAGGAGGGATTGAGGTTCCAAAATCTCCAGCCACAAAGGGAAGTTAGGGTATCAACAGGCTACACTGACCTTTGACTAAGATCTTCTAACACAAAGCTCCTTATAAGCACATCCTGGTAAAACACCAGACCATGGCAACTAAAACTTTGATAAGAAAACTTTTATAAAAAGTACTGATATATTAGGTTTATGATAAAACAGTGAAATGAAAATAGGAACACTGATCATGGCCCCAGAAGCAGGATACACTAACAAAAATTATTAGCAATTCCCTTCTGTATTGATGGTTCAGAGACCTGTACTCGCCCTAGTGAGGCCACATCTGGAGAACTGTGTCCAGTTCTGGGCTCCCCAGTTCACGAGACACAAGGAACTACTGGAGAGAGTCCAGCGGAGGCCTCAAAGATGATGAGGGGACTGGAGCACCTCTCTTACGAAGAAAGGCTGGGAAGATCTGGGTCTGTTTAGCCTGGAGAAAAGAAGACTTAGAGGGGATCTCATCAATGCTTAGAAATATCTAAAGGGCAGGTGTCAAGAAGATGGGGCCAGACTCTTTTCAGTGGTGCCCAGCAACCAGGGGCAATGGGCACAGACTGGAACACAGGAAGTTCCATCTGAACATGAGGAAAAACTTCTTTACTTTGAGAGGTGACAGAGCACTGGAACAGGCTGCCCAGATTGGTGGTGGAGTCTCCTCTCTGAAAACATTCAAAACTCACCTGGACACAATCCTGTGCAACCTGCTCTGGATGAACCTACTCTGGCAGGGGGGCTGGACTAAGTGACCTCCAGAAGCAACTTCCAACCCCAACCATTCTGCGACTCTGATTCTGTACTGCCATATACTCAGAAAAAAAAAAGAACACAGATGACACTGATTACTGGATTACATTTAGAAATGGAACAAAATTCAATAGGATAAAATGCAAGGTCATGCACTTGCATGCTAACAAGAACTGCAGCTCAAAGATGAGCTTGTTAGCTGGGAAACAGAGGTGTATAAGAAAACTTAGTGATCCCACATTAATTATATTAAATCACCATATGAAAAAGCTGTGAATAACAGTATGCTGTAAGTTATTCCCTGCGGAAACACAGCAATACTAGTTCCACCAATCAAGGCACTGCTAAGACTTAACATGGAATACTGTGGACAATTTTGAGCAGACAAAATTAAAAATACGGTAAAATTTAGAAATATATCAACTAGCAACGGTACGCTATTTAACACATAGCAGTATTAGGGAAACGAGGAGCCTTTGAGAAAGAGGGGATTAAGAGACAACAGTTTTTCTAGTTCAGCAAAATAAAGACAAAAAGAGAAAGAATGGGTTATTGCTTCTGTCTATAAATGCATTAAGGATATACACAGCAAGAATCATTTAGACTCAAGAATAATGATGACAAAACCCACGGATATAAATTGGTCACAAACAAGACTCCTAACCACTAGAACAGCAAGTTCTGGAACAGCTTCTCAGTAGGATACAGTTACAGGAGGCTTGACTGCCTTTTAAATAAAGAATGATTAAATGTAAAAGGCTTGCGTAATGCCAATGCTTGCAATAGCATGGGAGAAGAACTGATGAACAAGGTGATCTTTCTCAGTCATGTGCTCCCAAGCACAATGCCTGCTGAAAAACCTCACTGAACCACAATTCCAGCTCCTTCTCTTAAAGATGACAGAGACAAAAGACAAGTGAAGAGGTATATCAGTCTATTTTCTTTATGTTTAGAACATGTTTACTATTTGAAAATTCAATTGTGTGCACGCAAAGGTTAAATCTGCAAGATTATCCCCCATTATTTTGCAAACTCAAAACATTTTCAACTTCTTAAAAGCACAGTGTCAGTTTCTGATAAATAAGACTTCCTAAAACTCTGTTAGGAATAAGTATTTGCCACAGTATGCATTGTGGCATCTCTGCTGGGAAGACTGAGTGGAAATGAAAATAAAAGGCAACTAGGGGGAAATGACATTCATGGAGGATATTCATCTTTCTAATATTTAAAGAGATTATTAATTCAGACATCAGATAATAATTTTATTTCAGTATTAACATCTAACCAGATCTGTGTTAATGATTTAAAAGAACTCTATCAAACTGCAATAACCTCCTTATATCAATATTCAAAATTTATAAGGACTGACACACTAATTCCCTGTTTAGTTCACTCCTTCCCAAAAACCCAACCCAGCAGTCTATATAACTAAACTGACTCCACTTAAGATAAGCATTACCACCAATTAGTTATCTTTTCTTTTTTTAAGAAAAAAAAAAAAAAGCACATGTAGCTCCTAAATCCTATTTCTGAAGAGATACAGTTACATATCAACAAAATTAATGCCTTGAGAACTTGAATCCTGTCAGCTGGTCACCTAGAAGTACCACTTCTCTCTTCCCTTGAAGGGGTCAGTTATTTATAAAACATCTCACAGTATAACTAACCTGTGGTATCTGAATGTTGTCAGCTGGTCTGCTCGTAGCATCTTTATTGTACTGAGGATCAAATTCGGATGCCCCTGCTAAAACCATGATAAGCCCTGCAAAGATAATAGGAGGCAGACAGAGAAAGTGTCAGCAAAATCCTATGCCACTGAGTGACTTCTTCAGAACCCTCAGCCATAAAAACATATTCCCACTCTTCTCCCAACAATCATGAATATCCATGTTCTCTATTGAGTGGATCGGTTACTACTGCCATAGGGCAAAGGAGGCAAGTACCAATGCCTGGCACAAGACAACACAGATCGCTCAAGCCTACATTTTGCATGGCATAAAAATCCAGCATCTTACTCTGAATGTCTTCACAAAAACATAGCTAGGTTTCTTTAGTACTGGCAGACGTCACTGCACAGCAGTTTGACTACTTCTGCATGCTCACAGAACCATTCTTCTCACCAATTAAGTAACTTGGGGTTAACTTTTTAACCAATCTGTAGGGGAGACAAGGCAAGCCTCAAAGTTGTGGTTCTGAGCAAGAGTCAACATGAAATAACAAAAGAGACTGCACTCCTAGTGGTCACATAGTAACTCAGGCCTACAGGCAGGTCAGCATGTTTTTCCCAACATACCATATCTTTTTTTTTAATATAGACAGACATAAATATAGATCTGTGTAATTCCCTCTCCCAATTACTTAAGTCTTCTTACAGAGTATTCTTCATCTGCAAAAAATGAATTTTTTAAAAACACAGTAAGAGAACCAGAAACATTATTTTAACCTAACAAAGACTTATAAAGCAGAAGTATTTTAATTTTAATATCAGTAGATCAACATTGCCAGATGAACACATGAAAATTTCAAGAAGCCTTTCACTTACGTTTCATGTCCATGTTCCGTGTTTTATAGACAAAATACGTATATATTTGAGTTGTCCGAATGAGAATCTGATCTCCACTATATCGTATGGATCGATACCACCAGGAACCCTGAGACATTTAACAAGAACAAAATGACATTAGCTATGATGAAGGATTGAAACAGCTGTGCTGGATCACCTCACATCTGTTCACAACCAGGAAACTCAGCCCAACTGATTTTATCTATGTTAAGGTAAACTGAATTTCAGAAAGGAGAAGGAAACAACAAAAAAAAAAATCTTTGCCAACACAAATTTTAAAAACACGCCATATGTTCATTTGAAATAATCTAATGCTAAAAATGTTTGGATTATCTCTAGCGTAGAAAGTTCCCCCCAACACATGCGCACACACATACACACACACATACAAACGTCTCCGGTTTTGGTGTTCTTCTAGTAAATTCACTAACAGTAAATCCACTGGATTTACAATTTTCTGTATACATGGTAACTCCCTATTGTGCAACACAGTATTCAAATCAAATTCTGTTTAGGCAGACCAAGGCCAAACCAAAAACAAAACAAAAGATTTCTTTTGCTTTAAGAAAGATTTTTTTTTTTTTTTTTTTTTTTTTAAAATTAAGTCGCCTAATCAGAAAATGCTTTTCAGAAGGGTAATCTGGAGGTGGCCCAGTGCCCTTGCTGCAAAT
Organism: Podargus strigoides; assembly: GCA_028020825.1. NCBI lineage: Eukaryota > Metazoa > Chordata > Aves > Caprimulgiformes > Podargidae > Podargus > Podargus strigoides. Next base: position 48,336,176 of record CM051619.1, read on the forward strand.
TTTCAGAATTAAGCAATACACCTTCAGGTTGACAAATAGTTTTCCAAACCTTCAGAAATACTCCAGTAATTCCCTCATTAGTATTACAACAATGACTTCAAATTATAGAACTCACGGTACACTGACTGTACTCTATAATATATTTTAAGAAAAATAGTGTGCTGGGTTATAAACTCTGGTCTGTTCATTCAACTCCTCCTTGTAAGCAAAGCTCACTAAGATGAGAAAAAACATCCAAGATACATCTCAATCCATTGTGAAGTTTATCACAAGTGAAAGGTAACAAGCAGTAAAGTAGTAAGTGATGCTTACTACTATTATCTTAATAGGCAATAGTGTAAATTCCCCTACTACAAGACACGTGCAATTTATTTTTTTAAAATAAAACAGGATTCTTCCACAAATAAATGAAGCCTGACACAAAACAGTACAAAACTTTTTAAAAATATTTTCTGCAGAAAAAATTAGATTATAATAGCTATCAAATTTTTATCCAAGTACAGATTTGTAAGTACTGGAAGAAAAACATAACTATCGCCAGTCCAAATCTGCATGAAAGAGGCTGCCCTAACTGCTTTTGCAGATACAGCTCGTCTCTCTTTCCTCATGTACAGAACATTATTGAGGTCAGTGGAGGTGTAGAAACAACTATGTATCAGTATTTTCCTTCTTTGTTCATCTGGATTCAAAGGGTGGAACTAGGTATCTAAAATAAAGTAAGGCTATCTCCAATATAGAATGACTACACTGTAGTTAACTTCAGCTTCTTTATTGATTTGTAAAAGAGAAACAGGCCCATTAAAGGCATGAATCATCTTGTATGTCTACTTCAGAATGAAATGATAAAATAACTTGCTCATAAAAATGACTATTCCTCTTCACTGACTATAAAAGAAATTTACAGTGACAAGTCTGAACGCAGAAGCCTACATCTGGTATAAAGGCAAGAAGAGGCAGATTATTTTCTTCTCTGCTCAGGACATTTCTTCGTAACAACAGAAAGGATGTTTACTTTCACTTGAGCTATGATAAACCTGGTATAAATCACTAAAAGTAAATGTATACAAAAAAAACATCACTAGACACAAACTGAAACCTAAGAGGAAAGATGGGGAAAATATGTAGACACTGTACCCTGGAATTTAGGCTTATTCAACAATGTGTTGAAACTGCCACATCTAATTTTCTACACTAAATCTTCAATTATGCAGAAAGATTCTCAAAGAGGAGGGATAACGTCTGGCTGACTCTCTGCACACAGAGATGCAAGCAGTTGCTGAGACCCCAAGACATATCAAATGAAAATTTTCTTCCCGACAACATGAAGGTTTCTGGGTGTCAATTTTCTGAGTCTTTCTTCATGCCATACCCCAAATGCACAATCACTGGATAAGGGACATAGTTCAAAAGCAATACTGTAGGGCAAGCCCAAGCCCTGAAATACCACTCACCTAGTAATTGATTACTCACACAAGGAAATCTCAATGGCAGACATTTCATGGTGTACAGAAGATCAATAAAAATTGGAGTTATGAAAACAAAGGCAGCCGGGAGAAATCAAAGTGACAACCTGTTCCACATGCAGTAGTCATTCTACCACCACCAGCTACAGACATTTCAGTCTTGGCTCTACAGCAACACTACTAAATATATTCTTGAGTTCATCACATCATATTAATTTTCATGTGATGAATGACAGAAGGTAGAAGACAAATTACATAACTCAGTCTGTAATTCTTGTGATATCTCATATTTTTCCTACAGCCCCTTCTCTGTCATGGCACTGCATTATTTTATTTTTTTTGGAAAATCTACAGCAGCTATGCTTTTTCCATAATAAAAGAAAATACCTACATTTAAAATTTAAAAAGCAGCTCACTCGCTTTCTTCATGAAAGGCAAGAATGAACAACTCTGCTTACGTCTAAGACAGCTTTGTTTACAGCTTGGTTAGAGAGGGTAGAATATAAATCAGATAATACTTACCACAACAACCGGAAGAATAACCATAAATGCCAATCCATATACAAGCAAAACCTACAGAAAAATTATGAAACATAGTGCATTAGACACTTCAGTTACTTAGTACACTCTTGATTAATCTTTCTTCTAAAATACAGCCAAGTAGTATTACCACAAGTGTACCACAAACTAATGCAAACTTATTGCATAATACCTGTCATTACTTCTGAAGAACAACTTACAAGTAATGTACTCAGTTGGGTAGTGTTTAAATAAGGAGTATCCGTTTAGTGTAAGTAATCTTTTAAATCATCCAAGCATTGTCTCAAGTGGGTTTCTTCAATAATTAAAGAGCTGGCAGCTAAACTGTGATGCAGTGGACAGAGATGGTTACCACATTAAAAGAAACTAAGGGGGTAAGCCAAATACCTTACAGCAACAAATACAACAGAACGAACATTCAGACACTGTATGATTACAGCATCACTAGCAAACCAACAGGAACTACAGAAATCCAGCAAATAGAGTTCTACATATGTTTTCTTGCAACAGCAAACATACACATTGTAGCAGGGTTGACCACAGTACAACGTCATTATCATAGCAATGAGATCCTTCCAACCATATTAATACTTTACTCTCAAAGGGTTAGATTTAAGCTACTCTAACACTTTTGACTCCTGAAATCTGCTTCAAATGTATGCATTTGACCAAAGTATTATTAATTATGTGTTTTGACTAAAATGTGCAGTATTGAGCACAAAGACTTTAAGGTGAACACTTGAAAGTTCACCTTAAAATCTTGAGTTAAGTAAGTTGACTCACCAAAATTGAATTTTTCTGATCCACAATCCAAGCTGGCAAAGCTATACCAAAGCTTGTAGCTGTAGGATGAAAGAAGAGAAATTCACTATAAAATATTAAGGACTTGTTTTAAAGTCACATTAGGTCTATTGCACAAACAAAAAAGTAACCCAACAAAACCATCAGCCCATACTTCAATGTCGAACAAGGTTACAGAATAAGAGGATGGGAGACAGAAAATGTCAGGCTTCTTCCCACACTTCAAACAAAACAACGATGAGAGACATAGAAGCAAAGCAGAGAACTCCAATTCCACCGTAGTCTGAGTTAGGGTTTCAGAAAAGCAGAAGGCTTCACACTTGCAGTATGAACTGCTGCCCTACCACAGAATCATTTCATTTTGCCCTTTGGAAATCCAGAGTCCCTTAAGTTTGTGAAAGCGATCTCTGAGCCAATAGCACAAGGATTTTCATGCCTTTAAATTCTCAGCTTCTGGCTGAGTTTTCTTTTGAAGTCACAGCTTCAAGGACATACTGCCTAACTTAAATTCCTATGCCTTGGTAACACTCAGTTAGTAGCTTGTGGATGCAAAAAAACAGTTTAGCATCAGGAGAGGTCCTAGAAAAGCTATTTCTGCATACACCAGGCTAAAATTTACAGTGCTCTTTTGCTGGTAATGTGACAGCATTTCTGAAGCAAGATCTTATTTGTATTTTGCTGCAAGAGGGACAGAGTCGTCCTACTTGCCTGGCTAGAAAACCAGTAGGAGCCAGGAGCTGAAAGAAATTTGCTATGCTATAAAACTCAGTAGTTAAAGAAACTGAATCACCACCTTAGTCCATCAGAAATGCCTTTGTGAGACTGATTTAGTTGGCACAGTTGTTTTTTTGAAGGGAGAGGAAACACTGGTTCAGGGGCCGGGGGTTTTCCCTCTTAAAATTAATTTCCCCATGTTGGATGGATATAATTCAGAAGAAAAATTTCCAGCACAGAGGTCCCACATATCATCCCATAACTTTACAATTAAGTTACAAATTCCATTTACTGCTTCCAAGCTGGCCTTAACTCATTCCATGTAGATATGTAGCATAACTTAGTCCTGCAAACTGCAGGTCATCAAGCACCAGATATCTATGGAGGCCTGTCCTAACATATAGCAGGTTACCTTTTTGCTTGCAATGCATATCAGAAGCAGCTAGAAATATACAGTATTCCTCACAACTAGTCCACCTAAATAATGGTCACACAGATGTTACACAAGTGATTCGCGTAACTGCAAATAGGAGGGGGAAGAAAAAAAATCCATGAACTTTCAGTCTTGTTTTAGTTTGGATCATCTACTGTAAAACTATAATGCACCATCATCAGAATAATTTCCATGTAACTACCTGCCCAGGAAGAACCTATCAGCACAGGGATAATCACCAGGACTCCTCGAGATGAATGTGGCATAGAGATACACTCAAACAGTATTGCTTCTAGCAAATCACAGAATCACAGAATGTTAGGGATTGGAAGGGACCTCAAAAGATCATCTAGTCCAATCCCCCTGCCAGAGCAGGAACACCTAGGTCAGGTCACACAGGAACATGTCCAGGTGGGTTTTGAATGTCTCCAGAGAAGGAGACTCCACAGCCTCTCTGGGCAGCCTCTTCCAGTGTTCTGTTACCCTCACTGTGAAGAAATTCTTCCTCACATTTATGTGGAACCTCCTATGTTCCAGCTTGCACCCGTTGCCCCTTGTCCTATCATTGGATGTCACTGAGAAGAGCCTGGCTCCATCCTCATGACACTTACCCTTTACATATTTATAAACATTAATGAGGTCACCCCTCAGTCTCCTCTTCTCCAAGCTAAAGAGACCCAGCTCCCTCAGCCTTTCCTCATAAGGGAGATGTTGGAAGGTTGATATGTATACAGTATTTATTTAAATACATACATATTCTCATATATATATGTGGTTTTTGCATTATGGCTAGTTGTTAATTTTTCTATATGCATTTATAGTATCTGATTATAAATACCAAGAAATTTTTAAAATTGGCAAGTTTCTGATGAGTAATAGTCTATTTTTTGCTTATAATGCCTTTTAATATTGGCCAGTCTCTCTTCAGATACTTACTGAAGCTCACTAATTAAATAAAATACCCTTTTTTTCCATTAATGAAAGTTTGAGAAATGTAAAAGCAAACTCTTTCCTGCCTTTCCCTCCCACTGCCACCCCAGAGCCAGTTTCACAAGGAAAGAACTGACTGGATGCATCACTTCTAATCATAGGAAAAAGATTCTCTATATACATTAAGATCTGAGTACTTCTCAAATTATCAGATATTACACAGCTCAATGCACAGAAATTACAGGACTTCTATCACTGAAAATTGTTACCTTGTGGTCCATCTGGATTACCAAATTCTTCCCAATTTTTTCGTGATTCTTCATCAGTTAAGCTAGTTTGAAGAAGACATACCAAGTTAATACAGAAGTAAAGACATTTCTCTAAGTCATTAACATACAGAAACTTGAAAACGTGGCCATTATACCATCCTTCATAGATGGTTTGACAAGCTAAACAGCTTCTGCTGGTTTTTGTATGAAATCCCATATAAAACAATATTGCTGTATTTCTTCATGATACACAGGCAAATTCTTTGACAGCAAGAGAAATTGCACACAGAAGGTGCACCCTCATACTGGGGATGGAACAACCATATTTCTCTTTCACAACAGTGACTGTACCCACCAGCAAAGAGCGCTTCTCAATGCCAGGTTACAGTACAGCAAATTTTGAATGACAAAAAAGGCTGAAAACGTTAATCTATTTTTTTTTTTGGAAGGAAGGTGAGTATGCAAGATGAGTTCATACAGCAGAAGTTGTCCATACAGGCTTTTATTTTCTTATTCTAGACTTTTAGCCTTTGACAGCACGTGTTTGTTTGGCTGTTGTTTTTTTCCTGGAACGCCTCAGTTTCCTATTTAAGGGGAGAGAAATAATTTAAGTCATCACCTCTAAATCTTACAGTTTCTATGCCTGTTCTGTAATGACAGTTTCTTGGCAATAATACACCACCTCAAAGAGAATCCCTGTTACTACAGGGAAGAACACTACTTTAGGAAATAGAACATCATGCATTCACTATAGGGAAGATTTTATCTCACAGAAGAAACCCAGTGAGTCAGACGTCTCCTGATCATTCCTAAGTCTCGCACTTCTTAACAAGCAGATTCACTGAATGGGTAGCTTTGATGTTCTTTCAAGACAGCATGGCTAAGGAACTTCACAGTCATGTACTTCAAGATATGCCTCTGCCACAGCCCTTGCACTAGCATATGAAGTATCAAACTATAGCAACAAGTACTTGAGTGTTAGTTTGTAAAGTGAGATGTTTCAGGAGTTCAGAAAGCAATAGAACATCCTATTGAAGAGACTTTCATAGTGATGCAGATGTGTCTAAGCAGAAAGGATGATTTCAAAACTGCTCAAGTGAGCATGGTGTTGACCCTTCTTCCACCTCACCTCAGACAGGACTCACAAACAGTAAGGTCAACTACATAGAAAACTGACTTAGAAGCAGAAATCACCAACTTGCTAGGTTCTCAGATGATGTGACTTACCCAGTAAACCCCTACAATAGAAGAAGGCTCAGAGGGGGATGGGCAAGGGAGATGTTTGATGAAGGTAGGACAGACCACAGTGACTCACCACAGCTGTTGCAAAGAAGCTGACTCTGTCTCAACACAGAGGATACCAGAGGGTGGCCTTTGTTTTAGATAAGCATCTATCAACAGTTGAGCGGTCAACCCTTAAACAGTTCTCCTCAAGTTCATTAAAAAAGCATGAATGTCTCCTCCTGCTTCTGAGACCAGCATGGGAGTAGTGCATACCTGGCTCAGCCCAACATAGAGTATAAAAACTAGACAATTAGCTAAAGAATTCTGAAGAGAACAACGGGCTTGAGCTGGCTGCAACCCACACACACCCTCCCAGTGCTGGGGACATCCAGTGTTGTGACAGTGAGAGACTGGTAACGGGATTCACACTGGTATCATGATTGAACTGTGTATTGAAATAAATTGCTGGGTTTTGCTAGGTCTAACTTGCAAAATATACTAAAAACATGATACAAATGTATCACACTGCTAAATCAGAAATCAGTGTAACATCAACTGTCTTCAGGTAAGCAAATCTGATATTAAACATTATGTGCTCCACACACAGAATATCTAAAATAACCTGGTCAGGTTATGATCATCTGACAGATGATCATTTAGAGTAGAAAATAACATAAAGCCATATTAACATTTTCTGTATGAACAGCATTAGAAAACCCAAACCCACATCTCGATTATGGAAAAATTCAGTAGAAATGGATTTCCTTTATACCAAGTATTACATAACACCTCTCAGATAACAAAAAAAAAAACCTATAAGCAGAGGTAAGGCCAAAAAATACACTGGAGGAAGAGTGCATTCAAGGATTCAGCTTTTAAGAACTACATAGGTAATATAAAACAGTCACCAAGTGAAAAATCAGGACTGTAGGACAAGTGCAAATGAAAAGGGATGTGCAGGAGCTGAGAGAAAACCAAGCTGAGAGAAAACCGAGTCAGAACCAGAATGAAACATCTTTTTCGCGAGATGGGAACAGAGTTAAAATACTGTCTCTTGCTTTTTGGCTTTATCACTAGGTTAAAAGAAACAGTATATTTATTTTCCAAGCAACACTTCAGAATTGCTGTGACAGGAGTTGGTTGCTTAAAAACCATAACAGCCATTTTGTGTTGTCATCATTAATATTTAATACATATCGCATTGGGAACAATTTTCCTGGCTGACATGGAAGTTTAATACAAAGACCTAACACCTTACAGTATTCTAACAGTTAAGTTATTCTTCCTAATCTGTACAGAGTAAGTATGCACTGAACTGAGACACATTTTATTTTTTGTTACACATCCGAACACATTTCCCCTGGCTGCTTAGGTTATCCCTGCTACTACCTCAGAGGTTTCCCTCCCCGTAATACCAAGTTCCCATTTTTTGTAGGAAAAAATAAAACTTACGCTGCGTAGGCCTTAGCAATCCTCATGAACATAACCTCATCTCCTCCTTTATCAGGATGGTATTTTAGTGACAGTGCACGGTATTGTTTCTTAATTTCTGATATACTTGCTCCCTTAAAAAAAAAAAAAATTAAGTAATGAATAAATACCTTAAATCAAATCCATTCTTCTATATCTATATTCTAAAGCATATTATGCAATATTTCTCTGAATCATTCATTGAACTAAAGAATTATGTTCTAATATGATCATGAAACTACATATGCAATTAATGGAAACATGATTATTTTTCTAATAACATTTTTATAACCATTATATTTTTAAAACAAGTTAGAAGTCATAGTCTAACAAAAAGATATTCAGATGGCTGGGTATTGGGTTTTTTTTCTGGATTACGTTGTTTATCCATGCATAAAAAAAATAAATGTAAGGCTGCCTTATCTTTTTGACAAATCTTATCCTTTCCTAGATGTACTCATGAATACGAGGAATTCTCACTTGCAATATTCTTCTATTTAAGCAGAGTTTATAGATCAAGTATAATGGTTCCTTTGCAGCTTGTAGGCAGAAATAAATCTGTCAGTCACCAGAAACATTAGATTGCCTTGCCACTTAAGAATGCCTTTGACTAGAATCATCCTACCCGTAAGTTATTTCAAACTCCTTAAACAAAGGGAATACATTACCTATACCTGAGACGGAGATCAATTTTTATTCTACTACACCATGTTGTTAAATGCCACCAACACAACTCCTTGTACATCAACTTTCAGGTTGGACTGTGAACTTCGCTACTGAAGAAAACCCAAACTTTACAGCAAGCACAGATAAAGTTTTTCTAGTAAGCTAAGTTTCACAGAACCATTACCATAGGACTTTTCAACATTGTGTGGGAAAGAGGCTTAGCATGCTGACGTTAACTGCATAATAAACATGCAAGAAGTTAAAGATGATGGTACTGTTTGCATAAATTTAAACCAGAAATTAAACTACCCGAGGCTTCATTTGCTGTTACTTTCTTTATACAATGTGCCTATCATTTTCCAACACTATTTTTCAACAGCATGCCTGCCTCATTTAATGCACAGGATTAATTTACTCTATAATAAATTAGACTTCAAGTAAAAACAGACATTTCAAGACTAGATGAAGAATGCCACATGAGCAGCAGAAGCTAGAAAGTGAAAAAAATATATCAGGTTGCTAGAGAAGCAATGGGTTTACATGGCTCACACAAATGCTGCCCATTAAAAAAAAAAAAATCCTAATTTTTTCTCTCTCTGCCACAGAGGTTGCATGTAATCCCTGACAAGATGATGACAATTTTTCCATCTATCATTACTTCATAGAATAGCCTTAGTTGCAAAAGACCTTTAAGATCATCAAGTTCAACCATTAACCTAACACTGACAATTGACCACTACACCATGTCCCTCAGCGCCACATCTACACATCTCCTAAATACCTCCACCACTGGGACTCCACCACTGCCCTGGGCAGCCTGTTCCAGTGCTTGACAACCCTTTCAGTGAAGAAATTTTTCCTAATATCCAATCTACATCTCCTCGGTGCAACTTGAGGTCATTTCCTCTTGTCCTGTCACTGCTACCTGGGAGAAGAGACCGACCCCTGCCTCACTACAGCCTCCTTTCAGGGAGCTGTAAAGAGCAATGAGGTCTCCCCTCAGCCTCCTCTTCTCCAGACTAAACAACCCCAGTTCCCTCAGCCGCTCTCGTAAGACTTGTGCTCCAGACCCTTCACCAGCTTTGTTGCTCTTTGGACACGCTCCAGCAGCTCAGTGTCCTTCTTGTAGTGAGAGGCCCAAAACTGAACACAGTATTCGAGGTGTGGCCTCACCAGCGCTGAGTACAGGGGAACAATCACCTCCCTACTCCTGCTGGTCACACCGTTTCTGATACAGGCCAGGATGCCACTGGCCTTCTTCGCCACCTGGGCACACTGCTGGCTCATGTTCAGTCGGCTGTCAACCAACACCCCCAGGTCCTTTTCTGCCAGGCAGCTTTCCAGCCACTCTTCCCCAAGCCTGTAGCGTTGCATGGGGTTGTTGTGACCCAAGTGCAGGACCCAACGCTTGGCCTTGTTAAACCTCATACCACTGGCCTCAGCCCATCGCTCCAGCCTGTCCAGACCCCTCTGCAGAGCCTTCCTACCCTCAGGCAGATCAACACTGTCACCCAACTTGGTGTCACCTGCAAACTTACTGAGGGTACACTCAATCCCCTCATCCAGATCATTGATAAAGATATTAAACAGAACAGGCCCCAATACTGAGCCCTGGGGAACACCACTTGTGACCAGCTGCCAACTGGTTTTAACTCCATTCACCACAACTCTTTGGGCCCGGCCAGCCAGCCAGTTTTTTTACCCAGCAAAGCATATAGCCATCCAAGCCATGAGCAGCCAGTTTCTCCAGGACAATGCAGTGGGAAACAGTGTCTAAGGCTTTACTGAAGTCTAGGTCAAAAACCACCATGGTCTTTCCCTCATCCACTAAGCAGGTCACCTTGTCACTTTTTTTTTTTAATGTTTGGGGGGGAGGTTGTTTTTATAACAGTAACAACATTTCCATTATCTAACAACACCTCAACATCTCTATCACTTCCACATCAGCAGGGCTGGCAACAACTCTAAAGGTTTCACTTGAATGGTAACAGAAGAAATGTAGCCTGAAGTTGAAGTTTTTTAAAGGGATTTAATAGACATTGTCTGATAGCACAGAAACACAAAAAATAAACGTTCTGGATCTTGGACTCTATTGTGAGCCCTACTGATCTATCTTCACACCCATCTCTTCATTCCCCTTCTAACATCTCTGGCTTTAGTTCAGCTTGTCCTTATGACGATATGCTCCATCCCTCTATCAGTTCTTGCAGCAGTCTAGTATTGGTTTCTTTGCCTGGATAAGTTGCACGTGTCCCGAGCATGTATTCAAGTTTTCATTAATAAGCGTTAAGACACAATTCACTACATACATACTTGTTTCCGCCCCTCAAGGTTGTTACTTGGAGAAATTTGCCAAAGACAACAAAAGAAAATCCTCTGATGACCTAATCCCTAGCCTGATTTGTTTAACTGAAGTTAACCCAGATATGTAAACATAAGCCACACAGCTACAACAGATATCATTCAATTGTAAAAGTTTATCTTGTTCCTGTGCGTCAGTGAGAGAACACAAGTCAGCAGCCAGTCATTCACAGAGGAACTAAGCAGAGGTTGAATTTAAATAACTTGCCTCTGTGCAAGACAGGCAGGTCTTGATCTACCTGTCTAGCTAGAAACAGGCTGGAGTCATGTATCTGCTACAATGGCTTTCTTAGCATAGAAAAGCAGTACCTGTGATGCCCATTCTTAGGCTGACAAGCCATGTCACTGATGGCAAGAGATGTATTTGTTAATGTTCATATACATATTAAGCTCTCCTATGCTAACAGTACACATCAAGTTTAATCAAAATGGGTACATTCAAAGTTCGTCCATGTTCTTGTTTTGAGCTGTATCCACAGTGTATTTCCTTAGACAGGAGAGTAAAACATACCTCAGACTTTGGAACTGAAAAGATGACTACCATTATTCAAAAGAAGAGCTTTGTATCAAGAAACAATTACCATAAGCAGGGAGTTTGCTTGAGGCATTGTGGTTAAGATGAAGAAAGAGTTTGACAAGACTAAATAAGAGTTTAAGACATGTCCAGAATGTCTATTTCTCTCCTTGGGATATATAACTTTTTGTATCTTTTTTGAATCAGACCTTCAATATAAATAAAGTACTCCATTTGTTTTCTAGATAAAAACTACATCTTTTTTTTTTTTCCCCAGTTTAATAAACCAGTTGGCTAGTATCACTATTTAGGATTTGTTGTTTGCATTCACAGATGCAACTGAGATTCGAGGTAACCTTTACTACATCAAAATGTGCATCGCCAACACCCTTTAGTAAATGAAAGGTTTCACAAGAGAAATACTGCCATACAACAACTGTAAATCAAATGAATCCACATTCTTGTTTATACAGTTTATTCAGCAACATCCCTAAAAATGGCTATTGAGAGTATTTTCACAGGGCATAGAAGGCAGAATGACTGACTTTCTTGTACCAAGCAAGGAAAGCAACAGTAAGATTCAAAATGGACTAAAAAAATCCACCTCATTAATAAGAAAGTCATTAGAATTTTGAAGGAGTTAGACACAGAAGTTATAAATTAGTACAAATACAGGCAATGAATATCTAACAACTGACAACAAGCAGCAACTTTCAGATGACAAAGAAGAACAAAACCACTAGATACATTCATTAAAGTTAACTATTTCAGAGTAGCAGAGTCTACTGAAAGACACTATTACTTACAGGATCCAAATGTAAAACCTCATAAGGGTTGTACTCTTGATACTCTCGGTCTGTTTTGGAAACTTTGTATGCAAGAAACAAAAATAATGCCCAGCCAGCAAGGAGGACTATTTTCCTGTTTGGAACAAAGAATTTTTTACATGTACAAATCCACTAGCTCTAGTATAATTCTACAAATAACATAAGCAGCCATTTGATATCAGTCTTCAAGATCCAATATTAAAATAGCAAGAAATATTAAAACAATTTTAAAGCAGGTATGAGTATTTCAGTTATAACACCAACTTTGACATGAGATGATTGCAGATGAGACAACTGCACTGACTTCTAATTAATTTCTCTTCTCTTTTTTGTTGGGGCTTTTTGGTCTTTTTTTTTTCCTTGTTGTTGTTTTGTTGGGTTTTTTAAAATACAGGCAAGCCACAATCAACAAAGACTCTTTCTATTCTTTAACTGTCTATACTCAGCAGGTACACAATAGTATTTCCTAATTTTAAAGGATGACTTTAACCTGACCCTAGACAAAGTCAGTGTTTTTAAAAAAAAAAGCTGAAACAGATAGCATGACAGACAGCAAAATATTTTGAGGGTGGGAATAATAAAGAACTGAAGGATATAAACCCATCAACTCTGAACATATAAATTATTGGTTTTGTATATTTGAATGTATATGTTTACATATTAAATATTTAAAATCAAAATACATCACTAGCACCACTAATTTCAGCAAGGGAGGATTATTTTTGGGGACAAATAAATGCATTGTTTACTTATTTATTAGTGCCGAGATTCACTGGTTTCATTTAGCAGGTATTTTATAAAGGACAAACAGCATCCATCTTGATTTCAAGCCCTACTAGATAATAACAAATAACTATTAATTATTCAAATATAGCAGACTGCAAATGTCTCTTCGGTGACACAAAAGCCATTACTATATAACTAATTCCAGCTGCTTTGATTACAAAACAAAAAGACGTATTTTTATAAAGACGTAGGAATTGCTGTAATGGAAAGTTATGCAAATGAAACGTACTTACTTTACTGTAGGAATTATGTTTTGTTGTGGTTTTAATAGTCGCAAACGATACCACAAGCATCTTCCATATACGTTTCTTATATTCTTTAATCGAATTTGCTCTATAAAAATAAAAAGAAAGATTGTGATTAACCAATCTGACAGAAAGCAGAACAACAAACATGCCCATTTCATCCTGGATAGACAGTACAAGGTCAGCTGGAGGACTAACAAGAGGTCCAGCAATATTGGAAGAAAGAATGGTTTTTTATCCACTTAAGTCACATGGCACAGCCATAAACGTAAGAAGACATTGGAACAAAGTGACTAAATTTGCCAATTTAAAAGAAGTTTGTGAATTATCTAAATGCAGGAATTGTATTAACAACTTTGATCCAAAGCATATGTCGATCACATCCCAAGAAGTCTTCAATCTCAACTTCGCACTTTTAACAAGGTGATGACCTCATCTTAACTAAAATAGCAGTTACGATTCATGGAAACATTCTTCTCTGGCAAATTTCTAAAAGGCAATTGTGGAAGACAGTGATGACCTCTGTTTAGTTATTCTGAAGATCCTGGGAGGTGGGATATGTTGCTCAGTGATCTACTTGAACTTCTAAGCAAGCATGCAATTCAGATGAAACGTCTAGAACTTCAATTTGCAGTCACCAAACTATCTGAGGCCAGAGAAACATGACCATAAATGCCAATAATGTGCACCAGATCAACCATGAGTTCAAATTTAACCCAGATCAGATGCAAGCACAGGATGGTATTTCAAACGCTGGCTGATTTAGCAGAAATAGAGAGGGGGAACACAGATGACACCTGGCCACCTACAAACTAGTAAAGCAGACAAATATTAAAGCTTGCAGAGACAAGGTACTAGAACCAGAAAAAGTGTATCATCTTATTCTGAACTACTCTAATTCTATAAAGTTTATCGTACTCAAAATTTGGTATGACATTAAATAGCTTGATGAGATTCCTTGAGAAGATTAGATTAGTAGTCCCATCAGCCCCAAACAGGGAGAGATGAAGATAAGGGAAAATAATTCAATCCCTTGCATCTGATCAACTCTTGCAGGGCTTCAAAATAAGCTTTGAAACTGTGCCTGTGGCACACTGCCCCAGTTCTCAAACCTTCCTACTGTCCAGCCCCACCAGTGCCAGATGATCCTCTTCTTTCCCCCCCTCTTCATCCTCCTTGCAAGAACAATCAATACCCTTCACCTTACCATACCAAAAAGCTTCCAAAAGGCCCTTAGGGGAAGGCACCGCGGAGAACAGAAAAATATTTGTGCAAGGTAAATTAGAGTTGGCATAAGGTCAAACAAAAACCGATCACTGGGAAAAATGAGGCCAGAAACTAAAGGTGTTTTATAATAATCAGACAACTGAGGTTTTAAAGAGCATTCCAGTAACAGCTGCAGAGGTCACATTTTGTGACCAGTCTGACAACTGCACGAAGGGGAAAGGGGGTGAGGGGGGGAAATACAAAAACACCCTCTGAGGCAAATGGTGTAAGCAAAAATTAAGCCCTTTGGATAGGTGAACACCACACACCTAAACCAGTTAAGAAGACCCTGGCAACAATGTCACACAGAATCACAGAATCACAGAATGTTAGGGATTGGAAGGGACCTCAAAAGATCATCTAGTCCAATCCCCCTGCCAGAGCAGGAACACCTAGGTCAGGTCTTTACGCTGCACAGAGGGATCTCTTCAGATGAATACAAAACTAAGACACGATGCTAAGCAGCTATCGCATTCTTACACACACATCTGAACAACTCTGGATCAAATCTAATTACAGTTGATTAAATCACATCAATGCAAAAGCACCGCATTAATTTATTTCCAATCTTGAGATGCCAATGGTCTCATTTGATTAACAACTCCAAAAGGAAACAGGACACTAAAAAGATGACTGTTTTCTTATAGCTGTCTATCAGAACATAAAGAGATAACCAAATCCTTCCCAAATTTAGGATAAAGTCCAGACTTTTCAAATTATTCAGAGCTATCCTGAGGCACTTCCTCTGTCACATGTCATCATTAACACGTATTAACTTGTGGAATTCAAAAACAGGCAGCTACTTGGGAGAAAAATTGAGGAGTACAGGCAGCATCACTCCCAGCTTCAGCAGAAAGCCACTGGCAAAACATCAGCCTAAATAAGAAAGCTATATTCCTGCTGTATCCTGGAAAAACAGACTTCCAGTTTATTTACAGACAACTTATGTGATTGCACCAAAGAAAATATCTCGTTAGGAAGAAATTGGTTGCAGGGGGAAAAAAAAAAAAAAAAAAGGAAAAGAAAAAAGGCTAGCAAGAGGCGGAATACCAGATAATTACTGTGCTTAACAAAAGAAGCAATGTATTCCTAATGAGCCAGATGTGAATAAATCAGGTCCTTTTTTGCTTTGCCTTCATCCCCCAAGAAGCTCTTTCACACAAGTGGATTTGCATGTCACAGAACTGGCACCCTGCCCCTGCAATATCCTGCAGACCTCGAGCCTGCAGGAGTAAATATATTACTTGCTGCTCAGGGTAAAGCTTTGCAGTGAAATAGGAAACGTACCTTCTTTGGATTTTAGCTCCGGAATCCTTGCTCTGTCAGAGAAAAAGGTTCAAAGTCTAAGAAGCAGGTAAGAGTTCTCCATTTCTTCTCACTCCAGATCATGGCTCTCCATTAAAGCATAAGAGCACTTCAGACACCGTTCTTTGATATAGGATTATAGGGAGACAAATGAGGAGGGAAAATGCTTTTCCTCTAGTCAAAATGACTTCTCATTTGATGGGTAAAGCCCTTAACAATAGCAAATCTCTCCTATGGTTTTTAAAACAGATATTAAAAAGCCTTGAAAAGCAAAGGCACACATCCTTGGGCTTTTGAATTAACCCCACTAACAATAATCCATGCATCAAGGTATTCTTAAAGCATCCCTAACAGATGAGGATGTAGAGTGACACATCAGTCCTGGAAATAACCTGGGGAAGCATCTTCTGCTTTCTCCGTTTCCCCCAAAATTGTTCTGGACATATCTAGTGTTCTTGAGATTGACAAACAACCTTTCATTAATACAATTATCTTATTTTCAGGGGGTTTTCATAAGTGCCTATTATAATGTAAGTGAATATCCAGCCAAAACTACATCTTAATGCACTCAAGTTTTCAAGAAATAACACAATAACTAATACAAAAGGAAACCTGAGTGCCATCTCTTCCAATTACTCAGAAAGAGCTAGTCAGGTTCTCCAGTGATACCAGTGGGTACTTTAATCAACTGACCCAACATCGTCTAAAGCTTTTAGACAAATGAAAATAAACTTAAGAACCTACCACAGCTAAGCTATTAATAACTAAATGAAAAAAAGTTCATTTGTATATTAACCTTACTACTTTTGGATGAAAATAATTAACAAGTGTTTTAGACTTTCTTAAAGGTAGTTGTCCATTTGGCTACATACCTTAACTAGAGAATGACTAAAGATCACAGATTTCTACATTTGAGATATATTCAACTTCATGTTGAATCCAGAGGTATGCAACATCTGAATGAGAAGCTCAAAGCAATTATTCAAAAAAAAAGAGAAAAGACAGTCTTCAATCTTTATTTCATTTATTTGGTGACTAAAGGTTTTCTTCCTCTGCATCCCAGGTGACAATACAGTTATCGGTATCGAATGCTCACGTAAAGCATTGACTCCTCTTTGTCAGAACTTACAATATCCTCTTGAATATCCAAGTATTCAGAGAAAGCAATTTTAGGATGAATAAGCCAGAGGCACCTGCTTTTTCTGGGTGGGTAACCCAGACCACACAGTTCTTGGATAACATAGAACAGGTGAACATTTGAAGGTGGAAGAGACCTCTGGAGATCATCTAATCCAACCCTGCTGCTTAAAGGAGGGCCAACAAAGCAGGCTGCTCAGGGCTCTGACTCTAGGCCTTTGAATATCTTCAAGGACAGAGACTCCACAGTCTTTGAGCAACCTGTTCTAGTGTTTGATCACTCTCACAGGGTAATAAATTTTTCTTGTGTCTGTTTCAACATCTGTTCATTTAGCCATCACAGGATGCGTGAGTAACACAGGGCACACAAACACAGAAGGAAGCTGATCAGAAGTTGCATTTGCTGTTTCCATAGGTTACATACAACCTGCGCCCTAGAACTCAGCCATGGCTGACCTAAGTTTGGTTTTGATGTTCACCCATACCCATACCTTACTAGAGCACACACACTGCCTTTCTGCACTTCTCCCCTGCCCCTCCATCATAAGAAAGTCTTTGGCTTCTCATACAAATACTGTCTTCAAAAAACAAGGCCTTTATAAAACGCAGCAACTGCATGTTGTCTTGCCGCAGTCCAATTGCCACCTCAGCAGCACTACTGATGACTAGCAAAGCAGACATGCTTCTGTTGGCACATGAGGAACAAAGGACAATGGCGACATGGGCACTGCCAGGCAGCTCAGGAACACAAGCACTTCTGTTGCCAGAAGAGTCTGAGACATGCATGTTGGCAGGAAATATAGTAAGAAAAGTACCACAGAAAGAATAAAACACTTTGGCGGGCAATGACAAGGGCACCAGATAACTGAGCTATGCCAAGTCATCAAATGAAAGATCTGGTATCCAAGTCATTTTGAGGGGTGAACATCATAAAGTAATAAAAATACAGCAGCACTGCAAGAGTATTGTTCCATTTTCAGTATAATGTGTAGGGTAACCTAACCAAGCCACCACTTCAGAAATAATTTCTTCCCTACTCCTTTCTAACAGCGAAGCAGAAATGGTCTTCAATATTCTACTATTGAAAGTACTTGAGAAGTTTTATACATTTGCTTCTGAAGATAGAGGGAGGATTCAGTTTATCCCTAGGAATGGTGGACGAATCATGCCCACCTGGACCTAACCTTTTTGTCTCAGTTCCTAGGGGATCCAACAAGTGCTCCAAAAGAAAACCTAAAGGAAATGCTTCTTCATTTTTTATGTCTTCTTGAGGAAAGAGACGATACTGCATATTTAGTGGAGATGGGCAACACTGGAAGAGAGGGAGGAGATACACCTGGAATTGTAGAGAGAAGTTTTAATCACCAGAATCTTGTTTCAGTTGCAACAAACACAGGTCAGTTTTAGGAAAAAATACCATGAGTACTAATGCCAATAGTCTTATTTTGTACCTAAAGCATGTAAGAGTTTAAAAAAATGATAGAGTCAATTTTTAGGACAGCCAAAAACTAACAAAAAACCTACTACTGAGAATAAATGGAAGCCACATGTTCTCCATCATTCTACCTCAAACAGCAGGAAAGAAAATAAGTATGTCCTAGCCTCCTGAGTCCTTTCTGCCTTCAGGCTAGTAAAAAAAGCAAAGGCAACAAGTGTAAAATACAGTTCCATTGACTCTATCAGAAAAATAAATATGAAGAGATGCATATGAAACATCCTGTGCACCAGATGCAGACAATTCACCCAAAGGCAAACACCACATAGTTTCAAAAGAAAAGGACTTCTTTCAGCAAGGAACACACTGACAGAGTTTTAGGGCCTAGGAAACACCAAGATCACTTAAAAGACAGACTTCCACAAAACTTACTTGCAGCATGTCATCCCCTCTCTACACCAGCCTCGAAAATTTGTACTTGTGGAATACAAGAGATGCAAGTAATACACATACCATGAGAGTCTTGAGTAAAAGTTACAACCCAAGGGTACTGTGACTCTAAACTTTAAACCCATTCCACTAAAAGTGAGAGTAACAGGGCCCAGCAGAAACATTGCTCTTGAGTTTCTGATTCTGCTGGTTTTAATCCACAGTTTTAAAGTTTTAATCCTCTAAACTGTACACTAAAAGGGTTCCCATTTCCTTTCAACAGCTATGTATATGTGTACTTATACACTATGTATATATATATATACATATGCAAAGGCTGAAGTCTTGGACTTTTGCCTACTTCAACAATCACAGAAATTAAACAATGTTACTAACAACTTATTTACTGAGGTCTTGAACCAGAGCTCTCTGAACAAATTTGCTTTTTTAATAACAGAACCATTTCTCAGATAACAGGTGATGAATACAAGTATGAAAACGCTACCCTACTGCCGCCTTCCTAGGCCATTTTAGTTTCTACTGGCATTTTCCTTGACAATTAATATAAAATTGACTGAATAATCTGACCCTAGTTGTTTTCAAGAGAATTTTTCTGCCGAGTAAATATTCACAGAAGTAATCAAAAAATATAAAGTGATCCGAGTAACATGTTGTTAAGTACTAAAACTCCAAGCAGTTCATAAACTACAGAAAGTCCTAGGAAAGTCCTTAATAGCAAGGCTTCTTTTCTAGAGCATGTTTTGTGCCATTTCCAAAACTTCTCCTTCCTATTAGTTTACTGTCTTGATTCTGCTGACAAAACTGTTAGTGGGACTTACTATACTAACTTTTAAGTGACATCACTTACATTATCAAGTTTATAGTAGAGCTGGACCTACAGTTGTATTGGCAAAACTGCAATGCAGTTTGAGAGAAGTCAGAAAACTGGCCATTTTAATATAGAATGACACCCACATGAGTCAAGTTTAAAAATTTTAGATGAAATCAAAACACTGCTGGGCTCCAAGACTTAACATCCTACTGATCCAGTCTGTGGTTTCTGAAAGGCTTTTGAAAGTTTCCTTTTAAAAGTCATTCAAGACAACCACCTAACTATTGCAAAAGTAAGTATATGACTAGAAGACAGAACGAACAGCCAATTCTCACAGCAGAAGGAAATCACCAGGAGTCCTGCAGGAACCCGTGTTGGAACTACAATAGTCACATTATCTAATTAGTAACACGGGTAAAAGGGTGAGCAGTGAAATAAAGCTTCTGGACAACATTAACTTATTCTGGGTAACAAAGGTAAGGGTATCCTGAAGAGTTGCAAGTGGACTACAGGAATGGCACATGAAATTCTGGGTATGAAAATGTAAAAAGCAGTGGGGACTACCTTAATTTCATATATATAAGGATGAGCTTGAGGATGACCATTACCTCTCAGGAATGCGATCTTCGTATTATGAGAAACTGTTCTATGAAACCTCAGCTGAATGCTTATTAATTATAAAAATCAAAGCAACTGTTTAGAGCATTCCTGTGAGGAAAGGAAGGGAACATTATTCCACCATGTAAGCTTAAGGTATGTACAGCCTTGAGTATAACACACAGTCCTAATCCACACCTCTCAAAGAGGGGCAACTAGAAAACATGCAGTGTGAACAAAAGCCATTGAACGTATGAGAAGATTTATGTCCAAAATATAAGCTACAAATCTTTTGTCCGAGAGAGAGAGAAGTGCAAGAGGCGGCAACGGAAGGCTGTAAAAAACCTTATGTGACAGCCAGGACTAACAGGATTGAATGTTTACTGCCTCTTCCAGTAAAGCAAATAAGTATTGTCAAATAAAATCAGAAGCAGATGTAAAAGAAAGGCGATTACTTGCAGTGTGGGCAGCAGAGCTGGTGAGCTCCTTGCCATAAGATAGTATAGATGCTATGCTAAAACAGTCATTGAACTGAAAAACATTGGAAACTGGAAGAATATGCAAAGGAAGTACCATTTATTCTCGTTCTGCTATTCCCTCCTTAAGGCACATACTTTTGTAATATCATTTAAAAAAAGACATCTGACCCGACCCAGTATATCCACTCTTTTGTTTTAAAGAAAAAAAAATTACTATATTTGAAACTTTATTGGTAAGCCTCTGTAGAAGTCACAATGCTAGCGAATATCCTAGTTTCAAATAGTTCAACCAGCCAACCAAGATAAAGGCATCTTTTGAATCTAGAATGTATTACCTCCAACAGATATACATTTAGAATGACTGCAAATAATTTTCTGTACAAGGGAATTAGTAAGTGAAAATCTGAAAACACCTCTTCGGTCTTCTAAATTGTACATTTATGTAAAAACTGGTGCAGAGACAAATCTTTTTGCTTAGGAAAGAAATGAAGTACCTGTTTTGAGTTTCTCCCTACTCCTGATGTGGTCCAGCCAGCACAAGCTCTCTCACCATGAAACGGAGGCCAGTGTGTGCGTTGGGTCACAGCTAACAACTGAAAGGACTACAACTCCCTCAGTGGGAGAAGGCAGCACCACAGGACTGAAGTACAAAGTGCACCGAGTCTAGACTTGTTCAAATTGCTGTAGATCTGCACCCTTCTTCACAGGCATGAATACCAAGGATGAAAAAAAAAACCAAAAACAACTCTACCAAAAAACCCTACCAAACCCCACATCCCCACTTTGGAATCTTCATTGATCCTATTCCTTGTCATTTACCTTGCTCCCCTCATAAGTTCCTGCTCCTACTGCAAGAACGGTTTAGCTACTCATGAAATCATAACTGAACCACCACAATTTACCCTTGCATATATCAGGTTAAATAGCACTAACTTGAACTCTCTCATACATAGCCTGTACATCCTGGCAGTTCAGTATCATCTACATGATTAGTCAAGACACTCCTGCAGCAAGTAGGAAATTAACAACAAGGTATATAATAAAACTTTTACAGTGCTGTTTTCATAAGCTTCCATAATAAAGGCTGAATTTTAAAAAAAAAATAGAAAATTATTTTCATGCACATGTAGTGAGAGATAAAGTTCTTGTAATAGCTTGATCTTTCTCTTGCAACAAAAAGCTTTTCAGAATTAAGTGTTCTGGACAATATAGAAGCTACTCAACTAATTTCTAATACAGGGATATTATTTTTATTTTACTGCTACGAGGCTACAATGCTTATAATAAGATTACAATACCTTTAAAAAAATCCATGAAAAGATGCACCTTTTTTTTTTTTTTCCTCCAAATAACAGAGCAGTTTAGATATCTCTGACCAAACATTTTGTTTTGAAGAGTATTTTCAGAGATAATTGCTAGGCATTACTAATGACATCTCACGATGTTCGCCCTTTCTTCATATGTTTCTGCCAAAAAATCTTACTGTTTCAAAACTGTAATATAGTAAAAAATTAAGAAAATAGTACTAAGCATCACCATTATATTCTCTTCTCCCCTTTTAATAGCCACCTAATAGCTGTATTTTTCTGAATTTGAAATAGTGTAAATTAACCATAGTATACTCAATCTCTCAATACCCCCAAAAAAAAAAAAAAATCAATTTATATGTAATAACAGTTCTTAAATGTGTTTCACTGAGTCTCCTCCCACTTCCTGACACAATGCTCAAAGGTTATATTAACAGGAAAGGATAAGCACATGCACATATGGGCACAAAATGCTTATATTCACAGCTATCAAGTTTTCACACCCATGCTTGTCCACCACATAAGCATTAGCAATGAGCATTGCATCCCGTGTTTTTAACCTGTCCTTTTATCCTGCCCTTTCCCAGCATCCTGTACTACCAAATACCAAAATGCTGTGAAATACTTCTGAGATTTCAGTGAGCTGTGAGCAAGGACGGGGTCACAGTCAACCCACTTCAACCAATCTTATCTCACCAGAGGATTAGAAGCAGCACAGAAGAATTCTAACCAGGAGCTGGAGCAGCAGTATTAGGTAGTACAAAGATGCCCTTCCTCTCCCGCAGCTGCTGTAAGGTACAAGTGCTCATTACTCCATTACAGATAAAACAGAAGAAATGCTGCCTGCATTCTCTACACTGGCTTGAGTCACATCCAAGTTGCAGACTCATTGTTCGTCCTTAAAGAGCCAAATAAGCTTTATAGCCTCAGTTCCTCTACTTCCATCTTAAAGGAGGGGATTCATACAGATCTCTGAAGACAACCTCAAGATCTACAGATGAAACATGCACCAAAAGATTACATAGGAACCTTCCTATTTACACTACTACATAGGGATATCCAGTATAGCAGGCAGATATACAGAGAAGTATGGCTCCTAATACAGTAAACCTTTACAGAAGGACTTCTATTCAAAGTTTTGCATATGGCTGCCAAGTACTATGTATCTACAGTAGTATGCAAAAAACCCTACTGCTTCAAAATAGCAATACAGTAAAAAAAAAATAACAAAATAGTATAAAATATTAGTAGTCATTAATTAAAGGCCCAGTGTACTTCAAGAAAACTTCAGCTACATCTCAGAAACATTTGAGAGGGGACGGTGCAGGGGAAAAAGATTAATGAGCAACAGGACAACATATAGCTGGGGAATGAGGATCGGCAAAAAACCCCCACACACTGGATATGGACTTCATCGCAGTGAAAGTAAACTGAACAGCTTTTATCCATTTCATACCAATATTTCTTCCTAGATACAGAAGTGCAGCAGCTTATCTCTTCTTCCTTCCCCCCCCCCCCCCCGCCTTCTTACAGTAGTTTTTTTCTGTTGTTACCCTTCAAGAAGGAAGATCTATGTTCCAAGCAGAACAGCTCCTACAGCCTCTTCTCTCAGAGAACAGACTGCAAGAGAAAACTTTCACTAATGTTATCCCTGTATTCACAGCTATTATTCTTTGAGGTTTTTGAAATGTTTTCAACATCTTGTTTTGTTCAAGTTACTGTAAAAGACTCAGGAGAGACACTTTTATTCTTTCCAGCAGCTTTGTAACACAGTATTAATACTCAGTGCCTTAAAACAGGATAATTTATTTAATGTAGACCTAAATCAACTAAAAAAATTGGATGAAATGGCAAGCTTTCAGATACATGTACTTACCTGTAAAGTACATCACAATCTACAACCACCTGTTTCAGCACAGCTTCACAATTGTGTCTCAATTCAGCAGCACAGGTAAGTCAAAAAGTATACAAAGTTGAGCAAATGTATTAGCATTGTGCAACAATTGGCGCATTATCCAACTACACTCATTCACTTCTTGCTCTCCATTTCCCTTCTAGATGCTGATGTTTTTTAATCCACTCAAGGCTACTTTGCAACTGGCTTAAAGCAAGTTCAACAACACGAAGACACTTACCCATTCCTAATTGCAGAGAAAAAATATCTTTTCTTCAACTCCTACAAATAACTTCTTGAAAAAAACTTTATATCTCTGATTTCAGAAAATACTTTTTAGTTAAGAAATTAACCAGAGTAACTTTTTAGCAACCCGTATTTTGTTCCAAATCAAGAACAGTCCTTGCAATTCCATTTATATGTAATAACACATAAATTATGTGAAAGTAATTATGCTAAAGTTATACCAATATTTACCCAAAACACAAGTAATGTACAACAAGAATGAACTGGTTTGGTTTGGGTTTTTTTAATAACAAAACACACATACACAGGTACATGTTTTAAAGACACAAGTCAAGGATAAACAACATGGCAGTTTCAGCACCATGTGAAGCTATCACCACCACCAGAAGAATCAGTCTGCTCCCCTCCCAGCTCACAGTCACATGCTGCATCATCCCAGACAAAGGGAATCCTACCCAGAAACTAATACACATTAAAAGTAACACACAAAAGAGCACCTAAAATTAGTTTTAGCTAAAATGAATTTCAAGTCCCTCACACTGCTCAGGTGCTCCATTTGGCACAAGGGAGAGGGAGAAATACAAGACTTACTTTGTTAGAGCACTGCTACCTTCAAGCAGTTATGAAACTGTATCTCAAGACACAAAGCTGAACAATTAACCTTTTACAAGAGCCTTATTAGCTCTACAACGAACACCGAGGAGAAAAAGTCATTGGGACAAATCTGTTTTACAAAGTCAATTACCTGTTTGGTTCATCAAAGCTGAGGTAATGAAATTATAAGACAGTTCAGAGGGTGACTACCACACCACAGGAAAACCTCCTTGAATATAAATATTGATCCCTGCTGCAGGCTGCAGCAACACTTCATATGGACTCTCTCGGAATGCCTGGAGAAATCAGGTTTAGCCATCCAGGACATAAAACAATAGCATAAAACAAATCCTAAAATGTCAAGGACCATCAGCAATTCCCAAATTTTTGAGAGCTGGGAAGTTTTTTGCACTCTCATTCCTATCCCTCCATTGGTGCTCTCTATCAAGTACCAGCAATACATGGCAGTGCATTTGCAGAAGGAAGCAGCAGGCACTGAAGACTCAACTTCCATGCTATAAGCATTTCACTCTGACTTCAGACTAGCTCCAGTCACTCTCATAAATCAATGTGGCTGAAGCACATCTTCCTACCTAGTTTTTACCAAAAGAATCAATCTGTTCTGTCTTTTGGGTGCTCTGGTTCATACTGCAAATGGCTCTTGAAGGGAGGAGGACAGGCATGTGACTTGCTTCAGGAAAGTTCACTCTGATTTAGTATTCTCACTGCTGGCAAGCTGTGAAGCAGCTGGCTAATCCACCTGGACCTCACCAATTCCACCCAGAGCCACAAATGCATCTTTCTGCTGCACACTAACACGGGTAGGACAAAACACAATTCCAGAACAAAAATATTAGTTGGTCCTACATGGAGAGAGCAGAGGTCTTGGCAGAGCTTGTTCAGTTTGGCCCTGTACTGTGCCTCACTGATTGGAAAACCTGCTCTAAATTAGTACCAAAATAAACATCTCTTATCAAAACCTACATATTTCTGCTCATTACAGCAATCAGAAGCTAGCAGTGCTGGAAAACTTTTCTTCTGAAGACAGAGATCTTCTCCTAGCTTCTGAAATTATACATGTGTTTTGGTTTGTTTGGGGTTTTTTCAGTGAACTATTCTGAAAACAAAAAGTCATCGCTAAATAATCGGTACTTTGCACCATCACAGGTTTTAATCTGTTCTTGAAATCTGGTTCAAATGCTGGAACAGGTACATATGAAATTGTGTGAAGACTATTCAGAGGATTCTGCTGGAAACAAGTTGCACAAGAGATGTACACCATAACTAGAACATCACAAATGAAGCATGGGAGCGCTCCAGTAGTCCTGAATGTGATCTGCACACCACCTCAACTCTTTTTGAATAAAGAGCCTGCAGAGCAGAACTCAACCAGGAGACTATAGGCACAATATTTAACCACATGCTAAAAACTGGACTATACTCAAATTTTAAATTTCATTAAGACTATTACAAGGCAGAAATACTTCTTTCATTTCCATTCACTGCCATGCCTGGCGATTTTCACTTAGTTGACTCATTTTTGTACCAACAGTGTAATAAAATTTACCTTGTGTTTTGGAAAGCATGGTTTGATACCGCTTTGTAAGAATCTAGTACTAATATGCAGCAGGCCCTCCGCACACAAGACAACGCTGGCTACAGGGGAAAAAAAATGAGTCACGTTTAATGGCAGGCCTACTTCAAAACTGAGCACAATCCACAGAGCCATGTAGCCATATTCCAAATTTACTTTTTTATTTTCTGCCATTTTGTAAGGCTAGTAAAGTGTTTCCAAGTTTGACAGCATTGCTGTGGCTCTGACTGCTGCTGTCAGCCCTTTGAAACTGTGAAGTCAACAGCACTGAGCGTCACTGCTGGCCATACCACTCTGTGCAGCTTCTCAACGAAGTCACATCAGTTTTGCCAAGAAGCAGCCACTAAGAACTACGGAGGAAGTAAAACATTATTCAAGACAAAGAGTAATTTTCTCCCCTATTGCCTCCCACCCTTCACCAGAACAAAAATCTTGAGTTATCTTCTCTCTCTGATCCCCCAGCTCCTTAAAAACAATTCAAAGATTACGAAATGTCTTCAACAACAGTAACACCTCCTTTTTGCTACAGTCAGGACTCAGGAAGACAAGGCAAAGAAAGCTTGCTTTCCAACAAAAAGAACACTCCTCAGCTGTACAACTGGTAGTAGCATCTGGATGGCAGAGACCAATCCTCCGAAGAGGTTCTCTGGCCAGTGCCCTGTCAGAAGCCTCAGGCATGTTTGCCAGCAACCAAGATTGTAAACAACTACAATTTAGCACCAAAACAGCACTTGTTCTACCGTTTTTTTTCCTACTTACAAGAAGACATAGGAGTAAGATTTCCCTGTTGACTAAGCTAAGCAGAATCATGCAATCCATTTAAACTGGAATACAAAACCACTAAATAACCACCAGATGTTGAACCTAAAAAGATGCAGTGAACAAAAAAGATTTTTCTCAGATTGCAAAGTGCAAGTGTTCTTAACAGGTCAGTAGTTTCAGCGACGGGAATCAGCATCAAGCATCACTGTTCTACTAGGCGTTTAATATCCCATCTTTGAACAATTTCTACAGCCTTTTCCATCTCAAAACTGCAGTTAGAAATGTGTTCCTGGCAGTCTATATACCAAAATGCCTTCCTCCCTCCAGGAGCAGAAGGATGCAGGAAAGACAAGAGGGAAATGAACCGTGGAAGTATTCAGAGAAACTTTCTAACATTGGGCGACAAAACACCATCCCAAGAGGCAGAACAGAAATCTAACACTCGGGATGTTTAACCGTGACTTGCAATGGGGAAAAATTAAAGCTCCATTTTCATGCTCGCTGTGACCTTACAACACACGAAAGAAGAGCCTGGTAACTTCTCTTTGGCATCAACTCCAAAGCAATGTTCAAAAGTTTATTCTTTTCCCACGGTGGAAATTTAGGTCATCCGCCCTGAAACGCCCCGGGAAGAAAAAACAAACCAAAACAAAGCCCCAAAACACAGCACTGGACCCAGCGCAGCAATGACTCTGCAGGAGCGGAGGCGCGGGGCGCACTGCCGGGAGGCGGGCTCGGACCCTCCCGTTTGCCGCCTGCCCCCCGGTACCGCTAAATGGCTGACAGCCACTACATCGCCAGCCCCAAGCCCCCCAGAAGCGACAGCCCCCGGGGTCACGCTCTGCCAGGCTTCCCCACAGGGCCGGCCGGGCGCCCCAGGCGGGGCGGAACGGCGGGCCCGGCCCGGTGGGAGGCACGGCACGGCACGGCACGGCACGGCGGGAGGTACGGCCCGGCCCGGCTCTGCCGCGGCGCGGAGACGCGCAGGCACAAGGGAGCGCGCACCACCTGCGGAGGGGTGGCGGGGAGGAGGGGGACGGCCGTGGCGGCAGCGGAGGCCGGGCCCGGGGCAGGGCCGCTCACCGGCGTGCTGGTCCCGCGGCCACAGGTAGTAGGTGGCGGGGATGACGATGAGCCCCACGAAGCTGGTGAGGAAGTAGAAGAAGGTATTGCCGCTGTCGTCGTACTGGAACTGCTGCCCCGCCATGGCCGCTGAGCGCCGCGCCGACCGCCTACCTCCGCCGCTGGCGTCCCCGCCGGCGGCCCGGTCTCGCCGTCCCGGCTCGCGCGGGGCCGAGCCAGCCGCTCCGGGATCCCGCGAGAACGGGCGCTCCCCCGCCCCCTCCCGTACACCGCCGCGGAAGGAGACGTGTCACTATGCAGCCACCATAGCCATTGTGGCGTCACGGGCGGCGCGCGCGCGCCCCCATCCACGCCTCCGCCCGGCCGCTGATTGGCTCGGCCAAAGGCCCGCCCTTCGCCTTCCGCCGCGCCGCGCGAGCTGCCTGCGGGGGTGGGGTGGTGTCGTTCTGTCCCCCTCCCTGAGCCCGTCCCTGTCTCCGTCCCGAGGGGCGCCGTGGCTCCTGCGGCGCCCGCGGGCAGGTGGCGGAAATCGATGGCCTGCAGGGAGCAGGGTGCTGACCCCCGCCTTGCTCACGGGCCGCCACCTCTTCCCCGCAAGATGGCGCCCCTGCCTTGGGATAGCCTGGTGGTGTTCCCTGCCCTCGTCCCCTCGCGAAATAGGTGTTTCCAGGAACTGCTGGGGCCTTGAGGCCAGGGAGGGGCGCGACTGGTGTGCAGAGGAGCTTGTGGGGGCAGTGCTGGTTTTATCGCAAGCGGGCCTGGAGCTGGGCTGCTCCGCACTGGGCGTGGGGCAGTGGGGTCTGCAGCGGGGACGGGAGCCGGGGAGGCCGCAGGGGCTGGGGAAGAGAAGGCGGCAGTGAGGGTAGAAGCCAGGAAGCAGTGTTCAGGGGGTAAAGAGGGGACCAAAAGGCACAGTGTTCTTATGTTTAAAAACTCATATAAGGAGAGTAGTTCAGACGCACAAAGTCCTGAGGATTTGGAGGGTGGACCCTGAGGAGCCACGTGAGGGCAAACATTTGAAATGTGTGTAATTCCAAATGCAGCTACAGGAACGATCAAACTCCACAAGAGGACGTGACCCTAAAGGTGCGAGATCAAAAAGCAGATGCTGTGTTGGCATTCATCACACCATTAATGGCAAGTTACCTCTTTGAAGTAGAAAGGGCTGCTAATCATGCCCATTCATGAGAATATGCCCATATCTACAGCTTCAGAGTCCACTGTACAGCCTCTCATAAATGTGATCACATAAATCACAGAATCACAGACTGTTAGGGATTGGAAGGGACCTCAAAAGATCATCTAGTCCAATCCCCCTGCCAGAGCAGGAACACCTAGGTCAGGTCACACAGGAACATGTCCAGGCGGGTTTTGAATGTCTCCAGAGAAGGAGACTCCACAATCTCTCTGGGCAGCCTGTTCCAGTGTTCTGTCACCCTCACTGTGAAGAAATTCTTCCTCACATTTATGTGGAACCTCCTATGTTCCAGCTTACACCCATTGCCCCTTGTCCTGTCATTGGATGTCACTGAGAAGAGCCTGGCTCCATCCTCATGACACTCACCCTTGACATATTTATAAACATTAATGAGGTCACCCCTCAGTCTCCTCCAAGCTAAAGAGACCCAGCTCCCTCAGCCTTTCCTCATAAGGGAGATGTTCCACTCCCTTAATCATCTTTGTGGCTCTGTGCTGGACTCTCTCAAGCAGTTCCCTGTCCTTGAACTGGGGGGCCCAGAACTGAACACAATACTCCAGATGTGGCCTCACCAAGGCAGAATAGAGGGGAAGGAGAACCTCTCTTGACCTACTAACCACCCCCCTTCTAATACACCCCAGGATGCCATTGGCCTTCTTGGCCACAAGGGCACATTGCTGGCTCATGGTCATCCTGCTGTCCACCAGGACCCCCAGGTCCCTTTCCCCTACACTGCTCTCCAGCAGCTCAGCCTCAACCTGTACTGGTACATGGGGTTGTTCTTCCCCAGATGCAAAACTCTACACTTGCCCTTGTTGAATTTCATTAAGTTTCGCCCCGCCCAACTCTCCAGCCTATCAAGGTCTCGTCGAATGGCAGCACAACACTCTGGTGTGTCAGCCACTCCTCCTAGTTTGGTATCATCAGCAAACTTGCTGAGGATACGTTCTGTTCCTCATGATTTCAGTACTTGTAAATTCAGACTATAGGAAGTATGACATGAAGTGGTGATGGCGTCACATGCAAGGGAAGCATTCGGCATACCTTAGTGGGAAAGAAGTGCTGTCCCAATATTAAAGAATACTGATGTGGGAAGTGGAGAGGAAGATAATAATGCCACAATCAGTGAATGACACCAAATGTCCTGGTGCAATGATACAGTAATCCATAGATGGAAGAAATGTCTCTAATTTTTCTGGGAAAGGATTTTGTGTTAGTTAAAATGTTTTTTTTTAAAATACTTTATTTTTTTCATTGATACTCTTTGTAATTGTTCCCAGTTAGATCTTTGTAGGGTTCATGGGTAAAGTTTAAGGTATTTCCTTCTGTCTTTCGCTATATACATTGTCTTTGAGTATTGTACAGCCTCTGCAGTAACAACAACTCTTGCAGTAGCTGTTTTGGAAAATACCTGAATGCATGAAACTCACCTCCTTCTGTGGGTTTCTAGTCCTTAATGTTTCACAGCAAGGCAGTGAAAAGCTTCTGTATAATTGAAAAAAGATACAAGACAGGTAAAAACTTTCACATGTACTTAGCCCAGTTTTGTAAGCAGAGAAAATGCTCTATCTGCAGCTGTGTTCATCTGCTGAGTCTGTTACTTGAGTCAGACAATGGAGCAGAGCTCTCAAAGGCAATTAAGTTCCTACAGGTTTTGTGAAAGCACCCTTTTAGATGAGGAAGGCTCGTGGGTGCATCAACTTGAAGACTCAGCAGTGGGTGAGCTCAGATCTTACTAGACACTAAAATCCACATGTGAGACAGTGTGGGTAACTGCCCTGTAGAAAATCTCTGGTCAATGTGTTCAGCTGATCACAGGAGCCAGATCAGGAGGAAAGCAGGCATTGCTCGTGTTGCAGATAATGAGGCTGTTTCTTAATGCTATTGTTTTGGAGCCCAGCTATGGATTTTCTGTCAGTTGTTGGCAAAATCGCTTCTTTGCCCTGTTGGCTCATAAGGGGGTTGCCTGTGGTGTTAACTGACCTAGTGAGGTAATCTTAGAGGGCTGATTGCATCCTCATCCTGTCTCTGCTTTCCCCCTGCCAGCCTGTTCCAGCTATTAGCCAGGAGCCACTGGAAAGGAGAACCTGGGAAAAATATTTCCTTCTGTCCAGCTCTGGTAGTGCAGGGCTCCCTGGGCAGGAGGTGGGATGCCCAGTAATTGAATAGCAGTGAGCAGAGGCCATTCTAGCATAAAGCCCAAGGGTTTATTTGAGTGCCATTCCTTATGTACACAATTTCCCCATAAACAATGACGGTGATCCCTTGATTCCCAGGGGAAAGGGAGAAGCAATGCTGCTTTTTCTACTCACAGCCTGTCTGGAAGGTCATCGGGGTTAAAAGGAAAACTACCTGCTTGGATTTCAGGGGCAGCTGGAGTGACTGGAGGTGAAGATAGCATTGTGGGAACTCCCCAGTAGATAACTATTTCTAAACTAGAGGAATTTGATCTTCCTAAAATGCTCTCAGAATACTTTAAGCACTCATTGTATCAACTCAGAAAAGCACTCTTTTTCGTGGCACAGCACTGTCATGCTACTCGCAGTCGTACTGGTGCCTTCCACATAGGCAGGGTCTATGCAAATGGGTTACTACAGCCATAGGGGCCATCCCTGGCATCTCACAACACACTTCTGTGGTCTGCCTGGCTTCCCTTTAACACCCTGCACCAGGTTCAAATTGCTCCGTGTCATTTGCAGAGTGGTTTCACAGTCGTCAGCATCTCTTGCACATCCACTGAAGATGCTTCCAATCTCATGGGAGGTTGTCAGCTGCAGACCACCTCTACCAAGCATGCTCCTTCAGGCTTTTATCAAGGGAATGTTACAAAAATCCAGCCTGCTGAGTTCAATCCTGCCTTAATTCCTAACCACACAGGCCAGAGACCCAAATTACCGGCAGGAGGAAGAGTGCTTTGACAAGAGCCCATAATCTCTAAGGATGAAAAGCAAAAACAAACCTGGCAAAGTACCAAAGATGACAGTCAGACTGGTTTAGTGGGTAGGAATGGTAAAATTTAGAACATTTTGACTGTAACAGATACGTAGTTTCCAAACAGAAAATTTTGTGATTGTGAAATGGAAATTACAATCTAGTAGATACTCCTACAGCTGTGGGAACTTGTGTCCCAGATGTCATGATCTTCTGTGAGGTGGTGGCTTGCCTTCCTGCAGCTGACAGAGTCTGGAGAGCAAGCATTTCCAGAGGGAGGGACTGGCCGGCTGATAGGGTTATGGAAATTACACATGCCAGCCACCATAACAGGGTTTGACTCTAGGTTTGCACTGAATCAATAAGATGAAAATATATTCTTCTATAAAGTCTTTTTTATTAATAGCAATTATACACTTACAATCGAAGTTCCACACCCCTCATGCGACAGTTTGGACCAATAGTAATATTAAGGTCTGGGGTCCTCTTGCTTTTTGTTGATTTGCTTGCTGTTTCATTACTAAACGGTTGCTAAGTGGTCATCTTCTTATACAATGTATGGTGGTTCTATATCCTGTTGCACATCCTCTTAGTCTAGTTTGTTTTGGCTAGTTCTGTAGTTAGCTATTCGACATGTCATAATACAGTTGTTACAGCTCATATACCACAATCTATAGGCTTTGTCTATTCTAGCTATTAATATTTAAGCTACTAGTACTAAGTTTCTACTAACTTTTTCTATCACAGTCCTTCACTTTTATTAACATTCCTGTTATCATATGGGAGCAGAATACTTGTAGGTGTGAGCACAGTTGAGTACAGCAAAAGTTACAACAATGAATACAAACTAACAGAAAGTATTACAAACATCATTGTAAAAAGTAATAATGCATAAAGAATTCGTTTTGCCCAGGCTCCTAAATCTGGTACTCCGGAGGTGAGCCAAGACCGTACTTCTTGGAATCCTGCTGAAGTACTGTCCAACTATACTTTATGCATTAACTTTACTTGTCCCCGCGACTTCCAGACATTGGCTGAATCCTTCCACTCTGGTCAACGTACATACAACAACTGGTATTAACAATTGTACATACTCCCCCTTGCAAAGCTAACAAAGTATCTAACGCCATTTTGTTTTGCAGTGTAATTTGGGAGAGTTCTGAAACGTCTTCTTGTAATGCCATAATTGCATCAGCAGTGTTAGTGCCGAGAATTTCTGTTGCAGCTGAAATGATAACTAGGACCTTTTCTAATTCGTTCACTCGCAAGCAGGGAAGAAGCCACCCAGCGAAGGAGTGGAATGCCGTCAGCCTTTCTATTAGTGGATTACTACATTTGGTCCTATGAACAAATGTTTGTAACCATGATCCTGATTCCATAGTCAAATTTGAGAACACAGAAATATTGGGAGCAACTCTTAACCCATATCCCTCAGGTATAGGCCAAGGTGTATTGGAAAAGTCCCCAAGTATTCCCACTATTCCTGTTTTCATCAATTGGTTACGACTGTTAAAGTTGCCCACAAGGGTAGTACCATTGCATAGGAGCTTAAGTTGATTTGGGAGGGCCTAATGTTTTACACATTGCATATTTACTCTTTGCATCTGGGATTACCACCCCACATTGTTGTGGATCAGGGTGGTCTCGATGGAAAGTAGTTATTTGGTATAGGGATCCCTAACAGGGGAATGCTTGAAGCTGAGTGACTTGGGAGGTGAGTACATATCCAACAGTTATTTTTCTTAGTAATTTTGGCTATGGTTTGTGACAAATTAAAATAGATGTTTTCTCTCTAGTCGTAATGAGCCTGTACAGACTTAGATATTTCCTTTACTTGTATAATAAGCAGAGCGAATGTTAGTAACTTTAGCCATAAAAATCTCCATAATCTCTCCTATAAGGGTGGTATATATACCAAGAGGGGTAAAACCCATTATTAACAGTCGCAGATGGGCCTCTTAACCAGGCATCTGGGGAGTCCCAAGTAGCTCTGGAAAAGAAACAAAAATGACACAAATTTGGAAGTCCTTCATCCGTCAGAAATTCAGATAGTTTCAATCTCCAAAGTAGTGATCGTGATACATTCCTCCATCACCAGTCGCTGCTAGTAAATGACCCTCAGTTAGCTGTTTAACGTGTGAGTGGTGGATCCAGGCTTCTTTCCATGTAACCTTTACAGCAAAGTAAGAACTTAATAAGACAGTGTATGGCCCCTCCCACCTGGATTCTAGTTTAGATTTATGGGAAAACACTTTTCCGGCTGCAAATTGTGTATGTGTATCTCTGGAGGGGTGGGTTGGTACCACTGAGCATACTCCCTTCTAATTTTGAAACTTTCTTGTAACTTTAGAACATAGTGTGTTAAATGCTCATCTCCATTCAAGAGGCTGGTTTTGGCCAGGATGTAAGTTCCTGGTATAGCTAAATGTCTCCCAAAAATAACTTCATTGGGCAGTGGTCCTAAGGGTTGCCTTGGGGCATTCCAGATGTCCCACACGGCTAAATTTAATGCTTCCAATCATTCCAGCCCTGTATGTGTGCAAATTTTTGCTGTTCTCTCCTTAATAGTTTGATTCATTCTTTCTACTTGCCCATGAGCTTGAGGGTTATAAGGAGTGTGCAATCTTTTTTCTATCCCTAAACTCCTATGAAGTTGGTCGATTATTTCTGCAGTGAAATGTGACCCTCTGTCTGAATCAATAAAGTCTGGTGCTCCATACCTAGGATTAATCTCTTTAAGGAGAGCTTTTATTACTCCTGCAGTGTCTGCTTTTCTTGTTGTGAAAGCCTCTACCCATCCTGATAATTGGTCTGCTATCACTAGCAAATGTTGTTATCCACACACTTCAGGCATATCAGCATAATCTATTTGCAGTCTTTGGAATGGGAAAAATGCCCACAGTCCATTTCCCAATTCAGGCACAGGTTTTATATTTGAGAATTTTTGACAGCTAGGGCAGGCATTAGTAATCCTTTTAGCAGCTGACATACACACCTGTGGCCACGTATACTTGCCATACTTGATTAGCCACTGCTTCATTCCCTTTGCTGATTAAGGTAGCGTCCCTTGTATGGGCTGGACAGCGAACCACAGCAGTTTCTGTGGGAAGTCGAATGGCATCCAACAAGTCCCAAATTTCTGTTCCATTAGGCACAACTTTTCACAAGGAGGTGAGAAACCCCTGTTCTTTCTGCAACGTGCCTATTGCATTGTAGATGCCAAAAGCAGACCTTAAATCTGTATACGTGATTACTCACTTTCCACTCCCCAGACGAGCTGCTTGGGCTAACACAATTAACTCTGAGTATGAACTGTTGCACAAAGGGGTCTGGCATCTACAACCTACCATTGGTCTGCAATTGCATAGCCAGTCTTTTGTTGCCCGTGTAGGTAGCAGGATACTCCATCTGTGGATAAAACAAGATCGGCAGAAGGCGAGTCCAAGTCAACTATTGTCCCTTCCAAGTGAAAGCAGGCAAGGGTTGGCTTTCTTCCTCTGTGAGAATATTACAGAATGCTGCTGTCACAGAGAAACACTTGTCGCACCATAGTATTTGGAGGAGTGCAGTGGAGGGACGTGGAGCAATGGGGTGTGGGACAAAGACATACTGGTTCATTGCTCTCAAATCTCGAAAAAATCGAAACTTGGGATCCCCATCTTTATCCAGTCTGGTTTTTATCACTGATGACGCTAGGGCTTTATGTGGAGATTCACACGCTTTCAGGGCCAGGTAAGGATTTTTTTCCCAATGCTTTTCTCCGCTTCCTATACACCAGGGGGCGCCCCTCGTCTTCTTGTGACACGTCCGCATCTTCCCTCAATCTAGGCATTTTACTCCCCCACACAGCTACATCTCCTGGACTAAGGGCTGATTAGTCAATACAGGCAATACTGGAGAAGGAGTGTTAGCTCCGTTACAGGCTGCATCACAGATGGATTTGGAAGAACATTACAGAAACAGTAGCTGGAGGAGTGGCAGAAGCAGTAGCAAAAGAGGGGTTAGAAGGCAGCGGAGAGGGGGCTGCATAGGGTGGAACAGATTCCACAAGCATATCTGTTGGATCACTTATGACTGCTGCAGCTAGAGTCATAACTCAGGTTCTCTGTGAACTTTTCTGACCACGTTCTTTATGGCAGTCATATGCCCAATTGTCCCATACGTACCAAAAATCCATTTGATAAGTTTTTTCATCTCCCAGAATATGTTGTAGTAAAGTTAATTTCTTTCAGTTAGAAAATCCTTCATGGGGCCACCCCCTCCCCACCCAGGTCCAGTCATTGCTGGCCATTCCTCCTGGCAGAACATTACTGCTCGTTTTTTTGATAGACTTGCAGTGCCATCTATTGTCCTGCGATTTTCTAGTACCTTGGCTAAGGGCATCCCCTTCTCTGTGCTGGATACATTTCCCAGATCCATATGCCAAAATCATGCACCTTATGCTGATCAGGCTGTGCACACCTCTCCTAGCGTGCTTCCGAGCTGGCACTCAAGCCCACTCACACCCGAAATATCCAGAATTTAGTAGCAGAATTTTAACACTCACTGGTTGGTTCCCAGGTGAACTCACCTGATGCCGGCAGCTGGACATTTGGAGATGAGTGGTGGTTGCCTAAAATCCTATCTGGGTCACCGAACTGTTATGGAAATTACACATGCCAGCCACCATAACAGAGTTCAACTCTAGGTTTCCGCTGAATCAATAAGCCAAAAAGAGATTCTTTTATAAAGTCATTTTTTATTAGTAGTGCTGCAGCTCAAGCTAGGTGCCTCTGAAGAGGGACCCTGAACAAAGAAATCCCTGGGCAATTATACCCTTACAATCTAAGTTCCCCACCCCCATGCAACAATTTGTACCAATTGTAATATTAACGTCTGGGGTCTTCTTGCTTTTTATTGGTTTGATTTTTCACATCCTCTTAGGTTGGTTTTGGCTGGTTCTGTAGTTAGCTATTCAGCATGTTGTAACACTATTGTTACAGTTCATATACCACAATCTATAGCCTTTGTCTACTCTAGCTATTAATGTTTAAGCTACTAGTGCTAAGTTTTGACTAACATTTTCTACAATGATGGCAATCCAACATAGCGCTGGGAAGTTCTCCAGCTCACACTGTTGCCAAACAAGTCTGATAAAAAAGGTGATGGATTTCCAACAATTTGCCAGTTTTATAGGTATATTAGTTTCCAGCAAAATGCAGTGTGACTTTATATAAAGTCTAGCATATCTAGGTCATTAAACCAACAAAGGAAGAAGGCTCTTAGTGTGCGTAGGTGAGAAAGGAAGAAGATAACAGATTTGCGTGGCATATTTCATTGAAATGGGCACTGCTAACAAAATAGCTCTTTGTAAGAGCTTCAGAAGCACCTGCAGCCATGGAAAAGCTACAGGCATGAGAAAGGCAGCAGGATCTGCACTGCATGTGTAGCTGGGATCCACCTCAGGATGCCCAGCGGTGTTGGGTGGCCAGGCAGATCCCTGCCTTTGTTCTGCTCCCGGTCCGCTCTGCAGGCAGTGTCACACAGGAGCCTTTGTGTTTGAACCAGCTATTTTAGAAATGGTCTTCCTCTGTGTGTGTCTTGTGACACAGGATGGTCCACTCAATTAGTTCCACTCAGCAAAAGTTGAGTGTGACCAACCTGGGGAGCCATGAACCAAAAAAATACTCTCATGAAGAGAAATAAGCTACAGGAGGGAAGGTACCTCCACTATGGCAGGTGAGTGCCTGCACCCACTCCCCTGCAAACACCACTGCCTTTCTCACTGGCATTTTTTATTGCTGCTATTTTATTTATTTCTGGCAGAGAAGCCAGATTCAAATGGCCCAGTGATCCACCCTGGGACCACAGTGGATCTTTCTTCTTCGGATTTGCATGTTTGTTTTGATGGGCATAAAACCAGCAGTTGCCCAGGACCACAGAGGAGTTGAGCTGTACAACACGTCTAACAGGACTATACAAGGAAGAAAAGTCCCATGTTTTAACCTCTTCTTGGGGTGCCCACAAGAGCGTAACTCCCTCTCGTTGGGATTACCACATTTTTGTGTCCCCCAAGGTCTGGTTTGCTTTCGAATGGGGGTCAGAAAAGATATGTATCATACTCTCCTTGGCATGCTTCCTAACATTGTGGTGCGATTTTCGACTCAATGATCTTCAAGGTCTTTTCCAACCTAGATGATGCTGTGATTCTGTGATTTCCACAAAAACTTCCATAGATTCACTCCTGACTAGACACAAGAATTTGGCCAGACTGATAGCAATGGGATGGGGAAGGCAGGGGAGAAGCACTGAAGGGCAGTGGTGTGGAAATCTGTAGGATAGGGAAATGGAGCTTTCCTGAGCAGTGCACTGAGTACTGCAGAACTTCATGTAGTGGGTAGTTACAGATCACAAGAAACTGGCCTGTAGCACATTGTCCGAGGGAGGTCCCTCTCCAGTCTTTCTAGGCCTTTGGTGAAGATAAACCCCTTCTCTCTCTCTCTCTCTCCTTTCTGTCTTTCTCTTTCTTCCTTCTCTTTTCTACGTTGCTGTTAAACCCAGCAACTGGGACTCAGGGGTATTATAAGGATAGGCACAACAAAGATGCAGTAAGTGGATTATCTGTAAAGTCCCCGTCCTCCACTTTTTTCCTCCAAGTTTCCCATTTTTGTTTAAATTGACTATTTTATGCCATATTTTTAAACATTGCCTAAAAATGATGCAATAGCACCTCCTTTAGAAATGGGAAGTAATTTGTAAATTATGCTTCCTGCTTGGCATTCAGAGCTCTTCAAACAATACCTGTTTTGATAGTTGACCTTGCAAATTGGGGAAGACAGAAGTAAGTCACAAAGATTCCTGCGGGTTAAACTATTTACCAAGCTGATTATGAAGCTTAGAGCTCAAATGGTCTTTGCACAGAAACTAACAAAATACCTTTTCTTTGTAAGGGGTTATCACCACCTAATTCATTTTACCTCTGATTTCGCATTAGAGGTATTGTTTACTCCTCTGCTGCTCAGAAAACGCTCAGGAAGTGTGATATTATGGTCCACCCCACAAGCCTGCTCCAGGGTACAGCAGCTTGGCACAGCATAACGCTGCTGTTCTGTTCACCACGGCTCGGCTTTGCTAACAAATATTGTTTGAATGTTTAAGAAGGACTTTCACTGACATTTTATTTATTCCTCAGTAATCTCAGTCGTGCTGCCAGTGATCAAACGAAACTCCCATTGACACCACTGCCTGGACAATACCGATGCAAGATTTGCTCAAGGCGCAGTTGTAAAACCATGATTGTGATGTTATGCAGAGGGGCTTGTGCTGGCTTCTAGAGAGTTTTTATCAGCTTTCATTAACGGTTTATAATTCATTACAGTTCTCTGGTTTACTGTGTCCTCTGCTTATTTTTAAGGGTAAGAGTGTCTGGGTTTAGAATAAAGTGTCAGAAGCAAAGGATAAAAATTGTTTATCACTAGGATTAAAAGCAACTAATATCAAAGAGAAGTCACAGCAAAAATAAAGGGACTTTAAAAACAACATCTACTGGCAGAACTGATCTACACCTCACCTTTGTGGCTAAAGCAGATGCTTGTTGGTATGTACCCTTGATATTGAAAGCAGAGCTAGAGGAGGCACAGAGAAGGGCAACTGAATGATCAAGGAGACCTTCTTATGGTCATCTTACAGGGAGGAACGAGGCAGGCTGGGACTCTGCAGAGGAGGTGGCCAAGAAAGGACGCATTGGAGGTTTACAAAGCTTTGGCAACAACAGCCAAGCAGAAGAGCTGCTCGCAAGTATTGCAACAGCAGCATGGGGGAAACGGGAGGAAACTAGTAAGAGATTGGTTTAAAACAGACGTTCTTTATACAGGCAGTACTGAACTTTTGTTGCTGGCAGCTACACAAGGCTGGGGGAGTCAGACAGTACCAGCAAGCTGATAAAGAAGTTAGGTGGACCATAGATGCATGGATGGATACTAAAAGGACTAGGCCAGGCCATACCCCTGAACATCTCTAGCACAGCAGCACTAGGTACAGCAGAGAAAGGGGCACTGGGCTACAGGAGGTGGCTAGGCTCACGTGCTCCTACTGGATAACCTCTCCTATTGCCTCTGCCCAGTGAAAGCAGTGAGACATGTGCTTATAGTCATGCATACCCACTGACTTCAGCCCACACCCTCTGGTAGAGGGGTTTCTTTCCTTCAAGAAACTACTTTTTTTTGTGAATAGCCTTAAGGAGCAAGATGGCCTTTGGTGCCAGACTCTGATATTCTGCTCAGTGAGATAAAATAATGATCATGGGAGTCAGGCGCAACAGGCAAGGAGCATATGTAAATGGTTGAATCAGAAGGATTTAGCCTAACCTAGTGGGGACAGGGACACTATATGTGTCTTTGCAATGAATAGGGCCAGGCCACCACTCCAGGAGGTCCTGGCCACCTCGT
Organism: Podargus strigoides; assembly: GCA_028020825.1. NCBI lineage: Eukaryota > Metazoa > Chordata > Aves > Caprimulgiformes > Podargidae > Podargus > Podargus strigoides. The sequence continues at coordinate 48,376,934 of CM051619.1, forward strand.
AATTCACTCCAGGTCAGCAGATAGATAGACAGTAGCTTCAGCCCAGCTAAGCACAACTCTCACAGCTGCAATGGGAATGGCATGCCCAGACAAGGGGCAGCTTTGCTGCTCTGTGAAGGTGTATTTTAAAGCTTTTTTTCTTTACCCTGATGTCTGCCAATCTGTATGAAGTAAAGACCTGTAAAAATACCATTATGTGTTTTCATATTTCTTTTTCCTTCACTGATTTCCAATTTGCCATTTTTTCCCCCTCTCTCTTTAACTATCAGGTTGACAAACCCAAAGTGATATTGTATTCTCCATCTTACATGTCAGGCAGCAGGCGATAAAGATCTGTAAACCAAATGCAGAGGCACTGCAAGCACGATGAAGGGAATAATGTAATTCTGCAGAGCTTTTATTATTATTCCTCATGAAAGCCCCGTATTTTGTGACATAAATCTGACCACAACATTTTGAAACATGGGCTACTATAGAGAGTTATCACTTACGTGAGGTTGTAAGATTGATATGTACAATGTCATCATACCGTGATGACATTGATTCCATTACCAATATTTATTTTCTAAGCTATTCTGTGTGCAGGTCATTTACTTTTTTAAACTACCATAGCAAATGGAAGGGCTGTGTTCAGTACCACACCCGCAACTTACTCAGGCTCCCCTTTCTCACCAGCATAGCATACAACGCCCTGCCCAAGCTGCACCGAGTTTTCACATTATTCTCTCAGATGTGCAATGCTCTGCATTTTTCTACAATGAGATTATTTTTTGAATTAGTAAGGGAAAAGGAAAATGTACTAACATATGTTTTTGTGTACCCCTAAAACCTACTTAAAACTGATTGAGCAGATTTTTAAAGACCGATGAAAGGACCTTTAGCGCTCTTCTCCAGCTCTGTCAAAGGATTAACAGAGCTCGCCACTTGGCCGAGACTTTGTATGATGTTATATTGATTTTTTTTACATTTCCAAACACCAGGGTTTCTAATGCAAATGCTACAGCCTTTCACTGTAGCAACTTAGAGGAGCAATACTATGATTTTAATAAAGCTGTCAGATTAAGTGACTGCATGGTTACACCATGATATTAATACATGTTCTTAACTGTCAATTAGTTAACTGGCTAATAAAAAGAGCCTAGCTTATAGGATTTTACTAATGAATATAATGCTTTGTTTCTGGGCAAAACATATGCTTTGGATATATAATTAGAAAAACCCCCCTCTCTGTCCCCCATCGAGAGAGCATGTGCAGCTGAATAAAGGAGCTCATTATACCTGCGAGGGGTCAAAGTCTGTGGATCTGTAGCTTATGGTATTATGACAGATTACAAAATCACTCTATTATGTTAGTCAATCTGTTTCCAAGCACAAGCTAGCGGGGAGCAGGGCACTAGAACCTCCCGAGCAGGGCGCCCGTTGGCTTTCCCCAGAGGTCTTATGATGGGTCAGCTGGCGGTGACACCACCTCTGACAGCTCACATGTCAGACCTTCCCTGCCTGACTTCTGCCTTTGTTATCACAGAGCCTCTTCACTGACAATCAGTCCGTGCTTCAGGTTGCAAAGAGCTCCCAGTAAGAGCTGAAGCAAATTTTAAATCCATGGGTAGCCATCACTTGTGCTAATGAAAGGGAGAAGCAGAGCACTTATGCACCAGCTGAACTCTCTCAGGCTCTTGTCTTAAAAAAAAAAAAAAAAGTTTTTAAGTAGAGAGGGGAGCAGCTAAACAGCAACAGCTGTGAGGGAAAGCATTGGGTTCAGCTTTAGTGCATTTGTTGGTTTAAAAGGAAAAAAAGTAATTCATATACAGGATAAAGAGATTTCAGACATGATAGAGATCCTAAGAAATATTTGACTTTCCTAATCTTCCAGGGAAATTATTCTGCCCAAAAGTCTTATTCAATCAACTCAGCATAAAAGTCCTTGGTACCAAGGGGAAAGAAAATCCTCTTGTATTTCAGAAACACAGCAGCAGTCAGCACTAGGGACACATACATTTCTGATAGACAGCACCATTCCAAGATCCTACTGAATACAGGTGATTCCACCACTGTCTTGGGCTGGGTGCTTCAGCCTTGCACCAGTCTGACAGCTGCACCAGGGCCAGGGGAGCCTCAGTGCTGCCAGCGTGGCACTGAAAGACTGAGGGTAAACCAGATCCAGCAGACTCCAAGGACTGGAAGGAACGAAGCCACATTTGTGCCCTGTGGACAATTGATTGTGGTGCCCAGGAAGATGCAAAGTCTAACTAAAGCTTTCCCTGCAGCTGGGACTTGTACAGGCTCTGTCGTGTAGGATTTTGTCATGTCTAACCAACACTGAGGTCAGGCTGCAGCCTTTCTGAGGGGTAATTCCTAGGTAATTTCTTTCCTCTTCTCAGCTGCCCTTATCATGAAACCTTTAGGAACTCATTTCTCTTTGCATCTCCTCCCCTGAGTCTAGCTTCATTAAGATTTGCCATGAGATTCAGAAGCTAGGAGGGTGTAATCTGCATTCACACCCTAGTGCCAGCCCTGCTCCTGGTAATAAACTTCACTGCAGCTGCAAAGCACTCTCATAATTTTAACTTGGCCATTTTCAGTACCCCTCCAAATTAGCTGGAAAAGCTCTGAAGTAAAATACAGGGTGAAAAATTAAAGTAGGAAACCTCTTCCTTTCTCTTTGAACCATTGACTCAGGTGAGGGGGCGGAAAATTTCCATATTTGATCTTTGCTGTTATTTTAACGAGACCTGAAGGGAGCTTTTCCTTTACTGGGGAGCAGCCTTCCCTGGCAAACATGAGGAAGTCAAAATCAGAGTGTTCAGAGCAGAGTGAGGTTTCAAATAAAATTTCCCAGGTTTTTAGAAAAGACAGGTTTGGTTTTTTCCTGTTAATCATCTCAGAGATAGACAGTCTGTCAGTCTTTTTCTCTTGGAGATAGTGTCTGTGGTATTTCAGGAGCTAGCTTTTTTTCTCAAATACATTCACAGATTTTTCACACATTTATCTCATTTCTTTGCAGAATGTACAGCATTATCGGTCATACAAACCTCTTGTTAATCCCCACAGGCTGAACCCACATATGGCGAAAGTCAGTTCATGTCCCTGGAGATCAGCAGAGCGACATTAGCTTACACTGGGCAACACTTTGGCCGACACGCTCTGATCTATTTGTCTAGCAGCCGAGGAGTTCATGACTTTTATATGTTTCAACAAAAGGCATTGAAAAGAGCTTTTGATATGGTTATTTGGTGAAAGAGATCAAACGTTTCCCCTTTGCATTAATCCTTTTCATGTTTTCAGTGTATAAACTAATTTCTAAATAAAACTCTTCCTGCAGGTGTTCAGGCACATGGTTTGAGAAATGGTTATTTTGGGTGTACATGCTACTCAGGCAACTGCAGAAGAGACATGACAAAGGTTTATGAAATCATGGCCAGCGTAGAGAAAGTTGAATTGAAAATGTTGGGTCCTGCCCATCATGCCAGAATTGGCTGGCACAGTGGAGACAGGCAGCTCTTGCATTCTTCAGTCGGCATTGCTCTTATGCAGTTATCACCCCAAAGCTCATCCCTCTGAAGTTACAGATGCCCAGGGCATGTGTTTCAATGACACAAGGAATGGATGGAAGTGGCCCCATGTCACTAGCATATGAGCACTGCTGGGCTGCTCTGCTGGCCAGGATGATGCCTGGCCACTCCCTGCCTCACACCAGGCTCAGACAGGTGTGGGTTTGCCAGTGTGTGCAGGGAGCTGGTGGCTTCCCTCCTCCCAGAGCATCCCTCTAGGCAGGGGCAAGGACAGAAAGGCTCCTACTTCTCCAAGGGCAAATCTTGGGTGGGTCCCTCTGAAACTGGTGGGCACAGGGAGGTTTGCCCAAGGGACAAGAGAGGCTGAACCAATTTACCCACTGCTCAGCACTTGTTTTCTGACCTCTGTGGCTCCTTTGTGAGCCCTGGACACCACTTGTTTGTACAAGCATGGCTATTGTATGTGTGCCAAGCTTTACTGCTGTTCTTGAAAGCTGCCCCCAAAATGAGATTTACTTCTAATAAATAACAAAACTCAGGCAGGCAGTCATACTCTCTTCATCTTTCCTAGGTTTTTATTCTTAAATGACCTCTAAAATATTTTTCCATTAAGCAAGGCTATTTTTAAGCTACCAATGTCATTTAATTAGTCATTTTTCACAAGAGGCACATCTGACTGGAATTTCTGCTTTTTTTATCCCCTTTTAGCAGCATATACATTTTTTTTTCTACCAGTAAGATGAGGTTTCTTAGTCTTAGGTCTAACAATATTTACTTTTTTTCCCTTTTCCCTCATCTTCCCTTCAGATGTTGGAAGTGAGTAAATTAGACAGTCTGTGCAACCCCATTTCACAGATCATCTGACTCATGGTACAGGAGCTAAGAAGTAATGCACAATGAAATCAAGAAGATGCACTTAGCAGCAAAAGAATCATAGAGTCATAGAATAGCCTTGGTTGAAAAAGACCTCTAAGATTATCAGGTCCAGCCATTAACTCAGCACTGCCAAGTCACCACTACACCATGTCCCTCAGCACCACATCTACAGACTCTTAAATCCCTCCAGGGATGGGGACTCCACCACTGTCTTGGGCAGCCTGTGCCAGTGCCTGACAACCCTTTCAGTAAACAAATTTTTCCTAATAGCCAAGCTAAACCTCCCCTGGCACAACTTGTCCTATCGCTTGTCACTTGGGAGAAGAGACTGACGCCCACCTCCCTACCTTTCAGGTAGTCGTAGAGGGCAATAAGGTTTCCCCTGAGCCTCCCCTTCTCCAGACTAAATGACCCCAGTTCCCTCAGTCACTCCTCACAGGACTTGTGCTCCAGACTGTTTGTTGCCCTTCTTTGAACATGCTCCAGCAAGAAATGTATATATATTTAAATCTATATATATTTTAAAATCTATTTTAGACATTTTAATCTGTCACTTCTATACCTTTCCATGTTGTCTTATGCTTATTGTCCCCTTGGAATGAGTTTCCAGTGTAAAAATATGAGAGTTTTGTAGTGTTAGACCATTAAGATAACATACAGCTTAATTTCTGCCCCAACCACATAAAGAATGGTGCAGTTCCTTTACTCAGCACTCATATTTAGGTCAACATAAATTTTCAGGGAAAAAAAAATGCAGATCTTGAATTGAAATTTTCACAAATACAAACCATAACAGAGAAGAAAACATGGGTTTGCCCAGCTTGAGTGCCTTCAAGATCTTATAGCTGATCCAGAATAGTTAATTCAAATGCAGAGCGTGTTGGTCACATGCTGGCATCCTCATGCAGAATGGCCAAATCCCCGTGATGTGGCCATTTTGCTTACAGGCTTCTAGAGATGGCAGCAGCAAAAACCTTGGGAAGGCAAGAGATCAGGCAGAGGCAGCATACGTGTATATGCTTTCCTTTTTTTCTTGAGGTTACCTACCTATATGCTAGACCATTGGCTGCTATATAGCGAAGTGTGTGCTGCAGGGCTGTCACCTCGCCTGGGGATAAACTCCGAGTTTAAGGGAGAAGCCTGGTCTTCATTCCAGAGCTGTAGTCCCTTTGCATTGCCAGTGGAAAGCAAAGAACATGTGGTTTTACTTCTTCCTTCATATTATGGGGGTTGCTTTCACTTGAACTAAAGTGGACATCTGTGTGCATACGAAGCAGATATCTGCCCCCATTACCAGTCACAGGGGGTCAGCTTCATACACAGTTTGCCAAGAAAAGCAAGAGAGATGCAGTTACAAAGGAACTGGGCATGGGAAGCCCCTTCCCCAGCTCCATTTTTGGAGAGGTTACCCGCTATCCAGCTGTTGTGGGAGACAGCCACACACTTCCCAGCAAGGCTGGCACACGGGGCACTGGGTCAAAGCAGTCTTCACTACATGGCTCTTTGAGGATGCAGGTATTGAGTATGCTGATGGCACTGCTTCTTGGGATTCTTTTAAGCCAACTACAACTGTTATCATTAGTGCCCTGGATGTTTGCTTATATACCAGAACCTCATTATGCTATGTGCTGCACAACCCATGATGAACGCCTGGTGCTTCTGCAGAGAAAATTAAACCTGTCAGTACTACTTCAACCTCTAAACCGACACCAGGCAGGAGAGAAGAGCCTCCCTGCTCTCCACTCAGGAAAAGACACATTGACGTTTACTTACTAGCTTCATGGACAGCTTTTTTTTCAGCCCTGTGCCCCACAGGTGTGCAGGAACAGACTCTGCTCCCTAAGGGCTCCGGTACCCTGCAGCCCTCTGCAAAGCTTGAGGACCTGCAGCATTCGGTCACTGTGAACTTGAAGTTACTGTTGACTGTGTTACTGGGAAGAAAATGCCCGTGTTGAGGTGCAAAGCTCTTTTTGAAGCATTTGGGTACCAGTGAGGAATAAGCAACACTTCCTAATAAAAATCCACAATCTGCTTGTGCTGAAAAATATCATGCATTAAAAATGGTTCTGCTGCAAGACTGTCTTTGCTCAGCACTTTAGGAGATAGTCTACGTAAACTTGCTTTCATCTCCGATAGTCCCTTTTGCCCTCTCAGGCTATGGACTTCTCTTTGCTTTCTGACTCTAGTGATGATGAATCTCTGCTGTCCCTCACAGTCAGCTGAGTAACGCTTCCTCAGGGAAAGCTGCCACAGTCATTTGCATTATCATGAGAACCCAGCTCCCATCCCGCAGGATGCTGCACCCACCCTGCTTGAATCAGGATTGTGAATACTGAAGACAGAGAAGCAACCACAGGGTACAGAAACCATTCTAAAATGGCAAATATTAATCCATCACATTGCAGTGATACAGAGCCAGAAGAACCAGCAAACATCATGGACTTCAAAACTGGGAGATGTGACACTGAGGCCTGGGAGAACAAGAGAACAGCTGAAACATATTGATTGTAGATTTTAAAGTCAGAAAAAACAGTCAGAGAAGCTGAGGATGGTCTGTTGCAGAGCACTAGTCAAGGATGTCAGGATGCTCACCCCTTGCATTGACCCCAACAGCCTGTGGTTGAGTTGGAGATGTGGTTTTCATCCTCAGGAGAGGTGACTGGGAAAAGCAATTTCACATAACCTACACAGCAAACCTTGAATAAAGCAAGTTTAAAGCGCCGCTAGTGAAAAAACAGGAGACTATCAATTGAAATAAGGTTGACAAATAGGAACTAAAGACTATTTAAATGCTGAACTTGACCAAGTATTTTCGAAAATATCTTACAACTGAAAAAGAAAGAATATTATTCAAAAATAGTAAGTCTCATAGAAGCCCAAATCCTGCTTTTAAAGTAGCTTGGCTATTGACTATTGTACTGTGGGTCAGTAGGTTTAACCCCATTTCTGAAGGCTGGATTTGGACTCCCAACTCACTAATGGGGAAAATGCAGAAGTCCTACCTGTTTCGCTGTGGATACCATAGATGTGGGAACAGCTGTCACAGAGAAAGATGCTTTAAAGCTGCAAGTGTAAAAGCAGGCTGCTGGGTTTTGGCAGAGCCTGTCAGCGAGTCAGGCTCCAGCAACTGCCCAGTGCACAAAGATGCAGCAGCACTGCTGATGGCACCCTGAGGCCAGAGGCTCCAGTCTCTTACGTTACCATGAACAAAAATCCAAAAGGCAGAAAGCCCTGAGCTTCCTGGAGAAACTGAGCTCTGGCAGGTCCTGTAACCCTTTGAGCACTGAGACCCATATTTTATTTAGGGAGCTTACAGTTGCTTTGCTAAACTGAAGTGTGTTGTCATATCGGCCACATTTTTCTTTCCTTCCCCAACAGTGCTATTACCAGCAGAGGACAGACACCATTTCTGGTGGGTGATAAATCTCCTGCCACTGGCCTTCCCTGGTGAGATGCTGCTATGGGACTTCACAGGGGAAGCTGGGCACACGCTGGGCTGCAGCTGGCTAAGTACCATAGAAATAAACAGGCAAAATGGCCTTGGCCATGTCATGCCAGCCAGCCAACAGGCAAGCTAAAAGCCAAGGAAATTGTTCCAGGAAAAAGAAAGAAAAGCAAAGCTTAATCTTTGTAAAAATATAGTCCCTGAGCACTGGCAGGGTCAGGGTCAGGTTGGGTTACGCATTGTATAAGCCCCCATTATACAAGCCAAGGCAGGGTAGAGGCTTTCCCAGCACTATTCAATCCTGCTTTCTCCTGCTTGGTTTCACTGTTGCTCCCTCATTCCTTCCTTCTCACTGTCCCTTCTCCTGATTCTTGCTTGGACATCAAACAGGTCAGTCCAAGTGCTTCCATCACCATCATTTAGGTGATGACACAAATCACTTGGTCTTCAAATAAAATATAAGTGTGGGACCTTATGAGTGGACCTAAAATAACTCATGTGAGTGGCTGCAATAAAGGCAGATCCTTATATGCTGCTTGTCTGTGTAGCAGACAAAATGCTGTAACGCAGAGCAATCAGACCCAAGAGCTAGATGCCAGCATCACTTAAACCTGTGCAATCTGGATGTCAACAGCAAATGGTGCTGAGGGGGCTCCTGATAACTGAGAAAAAACAGACAAATGTTTCACAGAAATAACATGACTGTTACTATTCATCCTCTGACCAACTGTAAACCAGCTGCTGAGGACATTATTTTCCCCTTGAAGCATGAATGCACCTCTCCGGGCATTCCATCTCATTCACCCTGAAATTCTGTTTTTTTCATGAAGAAGTCTTGTGCCAGTGGCAAATCAGTATCTTTGCCAACACTCACCAGCCCTCTCTTTGCATCCTGGCACTCAATCTTCAGGATATTTTTTTTTTTTTTTTAATAGAGCAATGCAAAGTAAGACTGCTCTTCCTAACAGACTTCCAGAGTGCATTTCCTCCAGAAACACACCCGCCTTCCATCCCTCAACTCTCCCTTTGCCAGATCACTTTCAATTATCTGTTCTGATCACCTAAAGAAAAGCAGCATTCTTCAGAAGAAACATGCGCTTTCTGGAGTCAGAACCACAACCTCCATTTGAAAACCTACTCCAGTGCAGTCCAAATGCAGTACTTGTGATATTTTTTTCTCATTTCTACATGTTTGAGTAATTGCTCTCAACTCAGCACACTTCTGCAATACTTTGAAGCTCATTTCTCTACTTTTAATATTGAAAGTTTGACCCCAAGACCCTAAAAAGCTGCTGAAATATATATTGGTAACTCATTATAGCCTTCCAAAGAAAAAGAAATGTAACACTGTACTGCAAACAGAAAATTTATTGCAATTTTTAAACTATGGAGAACATACCGATACCCTAATAACTTGCTGCTTAATCAACAAGAAGGGAAGGTAATTATCTAAAGTGGACTTTTCATGACAGAAGGACAGAACAAAGCAGTAACCAAAACCCACTGACTTTAGAGACTCACAGCTGAGGCCTTACCTCTGTAGTAGGAAGAGAAGAACACACAGTTTTTACCTGGAAACTGGAGAGCTTAACCTTTTCAGACCTGGCCAGTATTACACAATACAGTATTACCTTTCTAATATACAATACTGGACAGGTATAAAATACCTGTATCACTCATATTTCCCTGCCCCCTTCTGTAGACTTCTTTGAAAATCTTCAGTCTTTACCACATCTATCTTAGGACTCTTCCATGCAAAATAAAAAGGTCTGCTCCTTGCAGTCTGTTTTTCCTGGAGCACAGTAAATTGCTACCGTTTCAAATGCTTGGAAAAAAAAAAAATTGAATGAAATCCAGAGGAATATTCTGATTGCCAGTGGCTGTTCTCTCTGTCTTAACCTAGATCAGTTTGACATAAGACATTTACTTCATGGTTAACCCCGGAAAAATCCTGCGGGGAATATAAATTCATGCATTAATCCTGCTCACCACTTTGGTTCCACTTAGGTTTGGATGAAGGAGTTGCCGCATTGCAACCCCAGCTCAAATTTACTGCTTCGAATGCTTTAACAAAACACCGCTCCAGAGCCCTTTGTGATCCTCACACAAACTCTTTATTGCAGAGGAGAGAAAGAGACACCACTGTAAGTGCTGAGCATTACAATGAAACATAAAGCAGCATTAAAGTTGTTCCATGCTTAATGCTGTGGTTTAAGCAGCTAATCTTGTTTCAGTTGAATGGCATGTTCATTACAGCAAATAAATCAGTAACGTGTAGGATTATTGAAGAGGAAAGACATATTAAACCAGTTTAGGGCATCATATTGATTTTTTAATTTATTTTTTTTTAAGTGTCCAATTTAGCTTGGCGTTTTTCAACAGTCAGTTCCAATAAACGCTTGTATAGCACAGATTAAGCAGGTGGGAATGCTGCCCAGAAAGAGTATTATGAATAACTTAAGGCACTGGTTTAATTGCAGCAATCCATGATACTTACTGTGCTGGCACCAGCAGGGAATTTTCAGTACTAAGAGTTAAAACTTCAGCTGAGCTACTAGCAAATATCTCTCTTCTAATAAATATTTGAAAGAGCTTTCCAATATTTTAATCTCAGATGGTAATAGGGGAAGATTTCAGAGTTCATTTAACTATTTATTTCCACTGTGATTTATTAAGTTATTTTTAAAAAAATAATTAGCAGTTTACTAAACCAAACTTTGCATCTCTGGCACTGCAAAACATTGCAACAGCGTCCCTGCCATCCTGCCACCCAGACAGCCCTGTCCTGCCCAGTTCTGTTTGTAAGGAAGACACAGTGAAGTGAAAAATCTCTAACCTAGCCCACACTTCAAGCAGCAGGCTCCTTTCAAAGTCGTACTATACCATAGGGTATTCCCATATTTGTTCCCCACAGTGCCAGTTCCCTGACACTATCCTTGCCTCAGCTCAGAGAAATGAGCAGGAGCAAATCAATCCAACTTTGGAGATGGCCCTGCTTGAGCCAAGCACTAAAATATCGGTAAGTTACCAATATGTTCTGATTAGGAGTGCAGCAACTTTGCTGATCTCAGAGTTTATCATTCCAGAGAAACTCTATATTCAGGGCATGAAAACTAACGTATAAATTAGCAGAAATGCAAGTGGATTTGATGGTGCTAGATTAACTGGACAGTAAGCACCAAAAGCAAAACATTAGGAAACTGAAGCCATGGTGTGATTGTAGCAGGCATTCAATAAAGATCCAAAAGAAAAGCAGCCATTACACACACACACAAAATATTTTTTGTTTGTTTTAAAGAAGAGTCCCCTGGTTAGTGCTAAACACTAAACCTGAAATAGAACAGGAGCTCAGCCCTGCTTTGAAAACGTCTAAGACTGTTTTCCTACAAATGGCATAATAGAAGTATAGAACTACTTAATTGCTTCATTTATAGTAACTGCACTGTTCACTGTTTATTGACAATCTTTATTAGAGTTGACTTTCTGTGTTTAAAGGTTTCCTAGTAAATACAAATATGAATCAAAGTGCTACCCCACAGTAAGAAATCTTTATTTGCACAAAAAGATACAAACAACTAGTATTTCAAAGTTCATCCTAGTTAGTACATATAATACCAAACAGGCAAAAACTAAACCAAGACGAAAGACCAGCAGCAAAAAGAATTCTAGTTCTCCTTCACCACTGTGTGCTTCCATGTATCTCTAGGAAACAGAGTTTAAAGAGAATTCAATTTATATATGAAATAGCCTACCAAAAATATAACACTGTGTAAAGAAAGTTAGTAATACAAATTTTTTTTTGGAAAAAAAAGTGAAAATAGTAGATGTAATATTAAAAATCTCAAGTGCAAACTTTACTGCTGCTTTAAAATAAAAACCAACAAAAGTCACATGCGTATTTCCGTTTGGCTTAGCAGTCAGGAAAATAAGAAAAGCTGATTTATTTTTATTTTTTTTTATTTTAAAGTGCTTAACCACCATATCCAAAAGTAATGACTTCCAGACCTACTTAACATGAATGTGCTCAAAAAGCCACTGCTTACAGTATAAAAGCTGTCATTCTGAAATGCTGCACATACAAACTGGCTTTAACTGCACGAATGAAAGATCGCTTTGAACAGCTCTCAATCATATGATGTCCCAAATCAATGTAATGCTATTAAAGCAGGCAGCTGAGTAAGTCCCAGAAAGTTGAAGTTTAAGAATAAGAGATATAAAAAAATATTTTTTTTTTTTTTTTTACAGGCAGCATGCCTCTCCCAGCCACAAAAGGTAACTTTAGGTAATAAGCAAAAGAAACATAGTTTTATGTTATTGTTGCAAACTACCTAGAACAAACTGACTGTTGGCCTGGTAATTCACATGTTTAACAAAGGGAGATAAATACTTCTTACCGACAAAACACAAGAAAGCACTCACATGGGCAGGACCAATTGCTAACATAGTATTTTACTTAATATTAAACATACTGTCAACTTGACTTTAAAACTGACAGTATGGCCTAACTCAAAAAACTCACAAAAAATAACAAGTAAAACAAGAAAACCAATGACTTGAAGAGCTTTAGGACTGGTTTTTTACATTGTTATATATTTATTTGAGCCTTAGTGCAAAGGAAAAAATTAACATTCTAGGCTCCACAGCAAGCCAAATACGTAAGACAAGAGAAATTTAATTTTTTAGCCCTAATGGCCGTTAATTTTTATCACAAGGTTAGAAAACACATTTAAAAATGGGAGCAAAGACTGTGGCATTCATTAACCTTAAGTACAGCTATAAATGGTTTCAACCCCACCACTCTCCCAAATCAAGACTATCATAACCAGATTGAACCGTCGGTATTGCTGCAGCTGTTGAATTGTGCCCGCAGCCTGTCAGGAGCACTGCCCATCCTTGCAGTTATTGTGCAAATTCCTCCATCACCTTTGGAATCCTGAAAGCTTGAATCTGTTTACATTCATCTATTTCACAGGTCTAATTTTTGAAACTATTTCTTGAAAGTTATCAACTCCCAACACAGTATCTTCATTGTCCTTCAGGACACTTTTTAACTTAGAGAACCCTCCGATTCTTTTACCACTAAAGTACATATTATCTAGAAAAGGTAACTCTTTCCCTACAAAGTTCCTGTAAACACCTCTGTATTAAGCCATAGTAAGCTCTAGACCAGGAAATTCAGCATCTCCAGTGACTTGACTTTACCTCACTTCTCCTTTACAAAAAAAAAAAAACAAACCAAAACCACAAAACAACAAAAAACCACACAACAACAAAACCCCTTGATAATTAAAAAGGAAAGGAAATAATACAATAAATAGACAGTGAAGCATTCAGTTACCCAAGCAGACATCTAAAACAAGCTTCTGAAAATTTAACATTTGAAAAGCGAAGATTTTAGTGGTTAAAGTGTGCAGATGACTAAATATGCCGCCTGCTTCAGAGATAGCTGAATACTGTAGTCAATGATTACTATTCACATCTAGCACTGGCAGTTCTGTTGCTTTTGTTGCTGGCTTTGGGCATTATATATTACCACTTCCTCTGCGTATTTCATCCTTTTTTTTCTTCTTTTTCCCCCCCCCCCCCAACAGAGACCAGCAGAATGACTCTAGAGAGAGGTTTTAGAAAGATGGGAACTTTTCTTTTTAAAGGTTTCCTGTCCATCCCAAGTCTGGCAAAACTGAATGTTACATGGAATTAAACATAATGTTTCAAGCAGGAACATCAAATATTATCATTTCAAGTTTTGTCTGTCTACAAAAATCACCTTAAAAAGATTTAGGATCTCAGGTTTCTGTGAAACAAATACAATAAATTAAAGAGGAAAAAAAAATATGCAAGGAAAGTGTAACTATTCAGCTGACAAGAAACACAAAAGCTTAGAAACAGAAAAACACCAGCTTCAGCCCAAGACTGAAAAAACACAGATTTTTCAAAACCAAAGTCCATACAGTGTCACACAACCCTGCCTTGTCATGTTTGTTAATATCCTTGCTTAGAAGTCAGACAGCATTTTGTTTAACTTGTGTTGCTCTGTATCATTACACTAAACCATAATTAACTCCTCTTTTGTGCCAGCCTCATTCCAACACAATTGTACCCACTGTATACCAGCAGCAGTTCTCAGGTTTTGTTTTGCAGCTCAGCTGTATTTTTCTTGGATGTTCACAAGACTGGCATTTGACTGGATGCGCTTGGCTAGAAAGGGAAAAATTATATGAAAATTAAACACAAAGAATTCCACAAAACTAGTCTCTCCACTCCCTCTATTTATCTGACACAGACTTGCAAACAGCTTTCTGTTCACGTCCAGAAACTTTAATGAAAAGATATGGCTGAAGCTCTTTACTACCCTTCTTCAGGGGACAGCAGCAGACTAATAGTCCCTATTAGCGCCGTCAGCACAGCTGCAAGCAGATCTGGCTGGGCCCCCTCTCCCACAAGAGCCAAGCGAGTCCCTGGCACCACCCAACTCCAGCAGTGAAATGCCAGCACCATCACTTACGCAAAATGAGAATCCGTTTCTTCTGCTTCGAGTGAAGGAAGCTACTAAGATAAAAAACAATAGGGAGGAAGAGAATAAAGGATGAAACTGCAATCACTGGGACTGTATCGCTGCAGGGAACAGAACAGTTGAAAGTCCTGCTCCAAAGCTTCCGAGTGATGTTCATCTGCAAGAAAAACATAAGCAAGCCGTGAGAGTGAGCACATGCATTTCTGCTGCATGGCAAACACTCAGCCCTCAAGACATTCAAGCATCCAAGTATGACCTCAGAATATAACACTGTAACGGATCACCCCCCAGAAGAAAGCAAATCCCTGGAAACATAGAAACGGACAATTTAAATGGAGCCAAATTTCACATCAAAACTTTCACAAGCCTCAAAAGCAGACTGTACTCAGATACACTGTAGCCACTGCCACATGCCTGTTTCCCAGAGAACTCACTGACAGCCAGCAGGGACAAGGCTAATCCCATAACTTCGGGCAGCACTCCTTTTGCCCAACCGCTTAAAGCACCACAATATAACAAAGCTTTTCCCAAACATATGCCACCAATGCTGAGGACCCCTAGAAACAGCTGCTGTAATAAGGAATCAATTATTACACTGGCTAGAACAATAGCAGTAAAGCTTTCCATTAAAAGCCAGAAGATTAAGGCAATTTTTTTTTTTAATCCGTCATGCTCCCACTGCACTGAGGACAGGGCCAAGCAAGACAGCCCCATCAGGCTAACTTCTTCCTCATGGGACATCAGCCTGACAAAGGCACTGCCACCAGGACTGTCCCACACCAGAAGGGAAAAGGTAATCCCTAGCAAGACAAGCACAAATGGCTCAGATTAATAAAGACCTCCATGACAAGGTCTCCCCACTGAGTATTGGTAAATACTTACTGCATCTTCCACATCGATACACAAGTGTGCGGAGTGCCCAGACTCACCACCTTGCCTGTTCATCCTTTGCAAGTTGTTATACAGGTCATTCAACATTTTGTAGGTTTCGTTGCAGTTTTTACATACTTCTGTGTAGTTATTTGGTGACAGATAGATAGTTTGTCCCTAGGGTTAAAAAACTCTGTATGAATACTGTTTTAAGGCATTAGAAAAACAAAAACTAAAGTCAAGTTTGAACCAAAATCCAGATTTCTAGCACCCTGGATTGAGTAGAGGCTCAGATGGACAACTCACATGAGAATGCAGGAGGAAAAGGGACCAAACTCTAATTCACTGAGGACAGGATCCATTTCCTGCAGGTTCTGCATCTCAAACTGTTCTTTCAACTAGCAGCTTTTTATATATAAACACTTATTTTTAAAGTACCAATTCCCAGGGGGGGAAAAAAAAAATATATATATATATATATATATAATTACTAGTAATTAAATGTTATTCTGGAGCCATAGATATCAGCCTCCTTAATAGTTTTTGGTTTTGTTTGCCCATACCTAACAACTGTTAGGTTGCTACTGCTGAGCTACATTGA
This sequence comes from Podargus strigoides, assembly GCA_028020825.1. Lineage (NCBI taxonomy): Eukaryota > Metazoa > Chordata > Aves > Caprimulgiformes > Podargidae > Podargus > Podargus strigoides. Next base: position 48,392,752 of record CM051619.1, read on the forward strand.
TAGGGATGGATTGTGCCATAGTAAGTAACCCTTCACCACCCTCAAATGCAATACCGCATACCTGAAAACAAAACTACAATCTCTAAAGACATTCCAACCCATTAATGGTTGTACCAGCTACCCACCAACCCCTGGGTTAAGTTCTACTTCTGGCACGTGAAGTGATCAATAGGCCAGTGCATGCTGCTCCGGAACAAGGCCTATAAATGCACATTTGCTAGAAATCATTAATAATAGAAGACCAGACAGTTTTCTCAGAGATTGTCCCATATCCATCATTTCCCATTTTTACTACTGATTGAACCATCCCAGAACTTGGCCAGTTTCTGATCAAAGTGAAATATGGGCAGTTTCTTTGGCTATTTAGGGCATATTCTTTGAGGAAAATTACCACATTTATTTGATTAACTTATATTGCCCTTGCAATATGGACAAACTTTACCCATAATTTTGCTAGTCAAAAGAATTGTTACAGTGATTTAAGGTAGCTGGTCTTTCTGAACTAGTCTATATTATCAAAAGGTTATTTAAAGATTGATTTGTTAAGTCAGAAGACAACAACTCCACAAATAGCTAGAAAAAGAGACTTACAGCATGCAGACATGCCATTTCTTACTATGTAATTATCAACTACTGTGAATTCAGAAATTCTGATGTGAAGTAGCATTGTAATTACATACAAAGTGAAGTCAAGGTGAATATCAATTAGAATTAATTTTAGGCTCTCAATCTGTAAACATCTGAATTTTACACATCATTGCTTTATCCACCTAAAATTCACAAGCTTACCAGCAGTTTATTTGCCTAATCTGTATCGGCAGTTTATTCAACATAAATATGATTTTGCTAGCAGTTAGGGGATTTAGTGCTTCTCTCAAATACACAGCATAAATACCTGAAGGTTATGTTCAAAACATGTCAGAGATTTATTGAATAAATCCAGGAATTCTACAGTAGAATTTGATAATCCCTCACTGTTGTTCTTTAAGCAATCTGTCAAAGAGCAAGAAAAACATCATGATATTCTCATTTTTAACATTTCCACAGCCGACAAGCCCCAGACACTCCACTCCCGCAAAAAGAGCTCTTGACTATCAAAGACGGGTCTAGTCAACACTGCTGCTTCCTTATCTGCCTGCCATTGATGTCTCAGACCTGCTGACCTAACTCTTCATCGAGAGCATATTTCAGAATTAATTGGCCTTGATTAAGTGAAAGATGAAAACTATAATCAAGAGCTTTCTGAAGAGGGGGTCTGAATTATCTTTGGACTTCAAGATAAAACAAGACATTACTTTTATTTTCTAGCCCGCAAATCTGGCTTTGCCCAGCAACAGTAACAGCCATCACATGAAAGCAGAAGCACCAGCAGCGGAGATGAAACAGAGAGCGTCCAGGAAACAGCTAGACCACGAGCAGAACCATAAAACTCTGAGTGTAGGTTACTGTTGTTTAAGAAAAGAGCTGACCACTTCCCCAGCTTTGAGGGCAGCTCTGGGGCTTTCCTCCCAGTTGTAGGCTCAACCCTACCATGGTTTAGTGGTGACTTAGCAGGGTGGGTTAATAGTTGGACTTGATGATCTTAGAGGTCTTTTCCACCCAAGGCTGTTCTGTGATTCTATGTTACTGCTTCCATCTATCCCACCCCACCTCAGGTGCTCTAACCAGAGAGACCCTTGAAAACAACAGTGCTTTGGGAATGTAGGTGTTCAGCAACAGCACTGTGAGACCAAGCCAATGTCCTAGAAAATTCTCCTAAAAGAAGGAAGATCACTATTGAAGGTGAGCATTCAGCTGGACACCGTGCAGGCAGCACACAGGTCACCAACTAAGCATGGCAAGACAGCACAGACCACAGAGCTGTTCCCATACAGCCTTTCCACCCTTCATACAGCCCAGACTCACAAATGAAAAACTCTTCTGGGCTCTCAGGGGACTCTGCAGCAAACCCAGTGTCTTTAACATTCAACTCCATCATGCTATTCCCTGTTTCCTAGTGCACCTATTAGTGTAGGGCCCCACTTCCCACACCAGGGGAGTAGCAAAGCGCCATCGTTTAACTGTAAGCATGGCACGGCACCATCAGCATGGGGACAGTGAGATATAGGGATGGACTTGGACACCCTCCACCCATAAAATGAAATAAAAAGCATGGCTGTGGAGGCACATACTGTTCAACATGTAAGCATTCCAGAGTTACCAACTTTATTAATAAACAAGGAAAGTTTCTTATGGAAGTTTTTTAAAAAATGGGAAAACTGGGAAAACAAACTGCAGTGAAGCTACAGAAAGTCTCCAGCAGGGTCTGTAGATCACAAAGAAAACTAACATGACTACTTTTTGAAAGGATAGCCTAAAAGAAATATTTATGTAACAACTAGTTTTTTTCCAACAGACTAGTACCCTCAGATTTTGGCAGTATCCCTTACAAAATAAAAAGCTCCTGTACCCCTCATTGGAGCAACTCTAGTTTAGGATTTTTATGTTATAAACTGTCTGTATTTAAACAAATGCACACAATTCCGATCTGTGCAAGTTTTAGGGGCAAAGTTAAGCCACTTTATAAGAGTAGCATGAAAGCTACAGAACAAATCACATACTTGCACAGTTGGCTGCCTCCCACGTTTCATTAAAGAATTCCGAAAGGGTCACAACTATCTGCAGCCTGTCTGAGGTCAAGATGCTTTTGGCACAATTGTGGCTCTCAGAAGAATTCTAGAAGAAAAAAAGAAACAACAAAAAAAAGCTATCAAGTGTTAAAAATACAAAAGGAAAATTTAGAAATGTATTTTAGGCAAGCTCAGCTAAACAATCACGTCTCATCACATTGATATTTCTAGACTAGGAAGAGCAGAATTGATAGAACAATAATAATTGACGGGCCTTCTCTGCCAGGTCGCTCATATTCACCCATTTCTGGGCTGCTGCCCCGGGAGCCAGCTTGGGGCACAAGCAGCCAGAGAGAAGGATGTTAGAGTGCAGGAATATTTGAAGGAGCTGAACCAGCAGACTGGCCTCAAACCAAACCCAAACAGAAAACAACGTCCAAAACCGCCGTACCAACGTACTATATCAGCAGCAAACCTCCCCCCACTGCAGCAATACCAGGAACGCAGTCCTTCGCAACACAGTGCCCACAGCCACTCCCCCAAGCCTATGACCAGGCCAGGCTCTCCTCCTCCCCAGACGTAGGTACCAAGCTCACCCAGTCTTAGTGAGCCACCCAACACACCCCATCCTCAGAGCAGGCACTGGCACAACTCTTACAGCAACTTATTCTCTGCACCAACTTAATTAAAGAAAAAAAAAAAACAAAACAAACACAAAACAAAAAAAAAAACCAAAACGCAGAGCAACTATAAAAGCAGTTAGAGAACAAGCAGAAAGTATCCCTATGAGAAATCAGAAGAATGTTTTTCTCCTTCAGAGCTTTTTCTCCCTTAAGTCATTGATATGAAACCATGATCTCCAGTCAGTTGATTCCTGTGCTCTGGCTCCTGGTTTCTGGCTGCTAAATTGACTTAAGCCCTTCTCAAAACTGCCAAAGGCCTCTTTGATAAGTGACGTGGGATATGCAAGAAAATAACCTCTCTAACAAGAAAGATGTTCCTTACAGAGCTTTATGAGAGATACAGTTTCCACCCATTTTTGTTAAAACAGGTTTACTTTTAAAATAAAAAGTTTCCCTTGGAGACTCAACTGCAGAAGTCGAACATTGCTACATCTGGTAACTCCTACCTTCACCCACTTTCATTTCTACTAAATTACAAACAGATATGCAAGAAAGTTGTTTATGTGGGAAACTCTCTGGTTGCTTCATGACGGCCTTTAACAGTGAAACTTCCTCACCAGCCGGACTCATGAGTGGGAAAAAGCATTTTAAATCTAAAACTGCATCAAGCAGACACATATTATTCCTTAAATATGTTTGCCAAACATATTCTTCAATTAGCCTAGTGAGGAGGATTTTACTTTTCAGAGATATCCGAAACTTAACTTGGCTGCTTCTTTCCCATTGCACTTTAACTACCACAGGATGGCAAAGATAAAAACATCACATATTGGATTACTTATGATCATGGATCGAGGGTGCAAGAGGTCACCTCCTTTATTTATTTGGTTAGTTAATCCACACACAGAAGGAAAGCCAAACACTCTCCAATACAAATGTGTCTTCCAGACCAGATAGTTGACCAGTCCTCTCAGGCTGCAAGTACTCAAGGACAGCAGCTGCAATGAATTCATACATATTGCAAGTACTGGGATACATTTGGCAACCTACTCCTAGCCAAAACATAATGCTGAAAGCATCCAGGAAAATGGCATACTCAGTTTCTCACTTTCACATCACCTAATCCCTGGTAGGAAACGGCTTCCACGTGAGAAACAAACAAATTAGAGGTTTGCAAACTCAAACGAAAGAGCATTGGCTAGATATTTGTCCCTGGAAAGGACAATTATCAAATGAACATCCATGCACTTTTCTGATACAAGCACTGAAGTGCTGAGGGCAAAGAGGCAGACAACACATCAAAATCAGAAAGTGATACTTCTTCACACGACAGGTAACTAAACTGTGAAATGGTCTGCAGCAACACGCTGCAGCACCAGAAGCTTACCTGGGTTTAAAGAGCAAGACATTTTTCTTTTCAATGGTGACTCTAAATACAAATTCAGAAATCCCAAGACTGGGAGTACACTCCAGGGGACACACTACTATACACTTGCTTTCTACTAGCACTCTTACCAGGGCACTCACTTCTAGCCATCAGCAGAGAATGGACAAAGGTCCTTTGGTCTGATCCACTATTGCCATCTTTGCATCATCCAAAGGACTAGCTTTTACAAATGGGTAAAACGGATAAGAATACGCAAAACTAGTCATGAACCACCTCCAACACTAAGGAAAAAAAATATGAACAAGAGCCTGGAGGATGCAAACCGAAGACCCTGCTTCAGTGAAGGTTTCCCACTGGTGGGGTCTGCAGACTCCAGCCAGCGTGCAGGACTTCTAGTTTGCTGCCACACACTCCCACCAGCTTTGGAGCCAAAACTACTGTGACATGGCTCCCCACAGATGACGTGCATCACTCACCACAGCCTCACAGACAATCAATTTTCCAAGAAGCACCAGGCAACCAAGTTCTGACAGAGCTCCTCCTTAGTGCTATAGCACTGCTTTGGGAATTGCTACATCAGCAAGAACAACGCTAGTTTTTCCACTTGTGCTGAGGAGCAAAGCTTTTTTCCTGCAGATGGAGCTACCTGCGGTGCTTCCCAAACACTCCCAGCCTCCATAACAGCACCTCATGCACGGGTGCCCCGCTCACCACACGAGTGTCACAGCCCGCACCACCCAGGTCTGGCCTCACGCAGAACTCACACGACTGGAAGCCTTAAGGAAACAGCCCAGGCTCCCCCACCCGGCCCCGTGGCAGGGAGGGTCGCACGCCGGGCCCCCGCCCCGGAACGCCCCCAGCCCCACTTGGCCCGCTCGGCCCCGCGGACGCACCCCGACGGCGCGGGCGATGCTGTCGTACTGCGCGAGGAGGCGGCGGTAGTGGCGGTGGCAGGCCTGGCAGAGCCGCACCGGACGGGCCCGGCGGCCCAGGCAGGCCGTCAGCGCCGCGCTGCCCTCCGCGAAGGCGGCGAGGAGGTGGCGGCACTCGGGCTCCAGCTCGGGCAGGTCGCCGGGCAGCCCCACGCCCCACAGCTCCTCCGCCTGGCCCAGCGCCTCCAGCGCCAGGAGCCAGCGCGCCTCCCCAGCGGCGGGGCCGAAGGCGAGCGCCAGGGCAGGCAGCAGCGGCAACAGGCTGCGCAGCGGCGCCATGACGGCCACGCCGAGGAACCGGAAGCGCCGCGCTGGGAAAAAAACCGCCTCCGCCGGGGGGCGGCGCCGCTCATTGGTGGCGACGGGGAGGGGCGGGGAAAGAGGCGGGGTTTTGGCGGGCGGGGCCGGGGGAGGGGCAGGGTGGGGAGAGGCGCGGTCTCGTCCCCGCTGTGGGCAGGGGTGTGCTGCCCGCGGTGTGCTGAGCTGCCCGCGGTGTGCTGCCCGCGGTGTACCTGAGCGCGGTTTCCGTGCCGTGCCTTTCAGCCGGGTAACGCTCGTTTCCTCCGAAAAGGGAGCTTAAAAGTATCTGTCATACGGGAAGTGACTTTAAAATATGCTGAAAATACAGCAACAAGTGGAAAAAAGAGTTGATGAGGGAGGAACACACCACTTGCTTCTGCAGACGAAGCACTTCCCACGTTTTATCTCAAGCTGGACACCTTTGCTGGTACCCTGCCCCACCCTTTCCCATGGCCTCTTGTGGATAAAACTGCAGCCACCAAAAAAAAACTCGTTCCAGAGCAGGAGGGAGTACAGCAGCAGGCAGCCCCCCACCCCTCCTCTCTATGGCAGGACCTTGACCCTTTGCCTGTCCCCTCTGGCTTAAACCCATTTCCAGAGATCTCAAAGGGCTTTTAGCAGAGTTGGGGTCTCTTAGTAGTCAGATACATCTTCAAGGCCAGGCTGGATGAGACCATGAGCAACCTGGTCTAGTGGGAGGTGTCCCTGCCCATGGCAGGGGGGTTGGAACTAGATGATCTTTGAGGTCCCATCCAACCCAAACCATTGTATGATTCTATAGCAGAACCCTGCAACTCCATACCGTGGTGCCTTTGGGAGTAACAGAGCACAGCAGGAATGGCCCCACCCATTCCTTGCAGCTGGTTCAGTATGGCACATGTGGCACTGATGTTGGTAGACAGTTCTGGTTGATGGTGGTGTGACAGTTGTGACAGCTGCCAGGAGTTCAACGCTGCTTGCTCCCAGTGCACCCAGCTTTACCCAGCTCCATGTCACCTGGCCCAGACAGCGTTAGCTTGTGCCACTTGTGCAGTAAATGTCACAGCATGGAAATGTCCAGGATGGATTTGTGCTGTCAGGTGAAAACATAAAGGTGGTGATAAAGATGCTATCAAGCAGGCAAAGCGCTGGAGAGAGAGCATCCAACTTCTCTGAGCGGGCTGAATGCCTCGGCTCCAAAGAAATGGCTTTCACAGCAATCAGTTAAAACAAATGAAAACCACATCATGATTATGACACAGAGAAATGAGAGAGTGTGGTCAAAACTGTGTCAGATTGCCCATACTTGCAGATTGATCATGGTGGAGGCCTTGGTTTGGGTGCCAGGTATTGGCCAAGGCCAGGCAACCTCCTCCCGCAGAGCGCCTGCTGCTTTGGGGATCGGGTCTGGCAAAGCAACCACGTTTGGAAGCCATCCTGCCCACATCCCCCCAGGAGAGGGCAGCAGTGCTCCCGCGCATCGCCCCACCGAGGGGCCGGGGTGAGCAGGGGTGGGAAGAGGGGGGAAGGGAAAAAAAAAAAAAAAAAGAGGAGAAAAAAAAGAACAGAGAAAAGCGGGGGAAGGAAAAAAAGAAAGAAAAAAAAACCCTTAAGTTTCAGATGAAATGTCTGAGAAATAACCAGAATATAAACATTTCCAGTGTTCATGAAAGCATTGCTGCAGACCTGTAAGGAAGATATCTGGCCATTAAGTACTTCTCCTTTTTATCAGGAATAAATACGAAATTACAAAGCAAAATTAGAGAGTCACTAACTTCTTAAGTTTTTCAGCTGTAGTTCAGAAACAGGGCCTGAAGAAGGCATGGACCTCTTCTCTGACTGCAGATGAATTTTCTTATCAGGCAGAAATCAGCGTTTATCCTAACTGACAACTTGACTGTCAAGCAAACTCCGTTACTTTTCTTATCCACATGGTGCCATTGCCTTTCTGCTCAACGTCATCAAAGGGGTTGTACTCAGGACTAAAGCAAGCAGGATTTGGCCCTGACCGGCAAATCTCAGAAATAACTCTAAGAATATTGGAAGTCTTACAAGGTTATATAGTCCCAATTATTCCTGAAAACACATCCAAGTATTTCAATACCTGCCTCAACTACAGGAAGAAGTGTGTATCATTCCGCAGAAGGAAGAGTCCTACCTTAACCATGTAGAAACAGAATACAGCAAATGAATATTGATTTCCTATGCCATCTTGCTGGATCTGTGGAGATGGCAGTATGAACCAGGGGAAATGATCAGTTTGAAGCTGTGAACCTGGCTCTCCCCTCTGTTTGTCTCCCTGCTGCCTTCAGTGCTCTTCCTCCTGATTTAAGCTACTGTGACAGTGGGTCACCCAATTCAATGACTGTTTTCCAGACTCCACAGAGCATCAGAAAGCAGTCCAGAAGACAGTTGCACATAAGTAAGTAATTAAGGTCACACACATATTGCCATCACAGCCAAGAAAATTGACTTGTGAGGAAATAAATGTTAAATAAACTATCATCAGATTGACGCATTTTTGGTTAGTTGCAAGTAAAAATTACCCCAGCGATACTGTACTATTGTACAGTTCTTATTTCCAAAAGATTATGTGGGCTTTGTTTAAAAACAATTGACAAACACTTGGCTAGGTGCACTATTTCTGACCAGCCCGAGCCACAGTGTCTGTTAGCACTGTCCCGTTGGAGCATTATTTTCCTATGTGCATAGCAGAGAATATTAAAGCCTTTTCATTCAGGGCAAGAAGACAGAGTCACATCTGCACTAAACCACAAAAAAAATGAGCAAAATACCAAGTTAAAAAAAAAAAAACAAGTAGTTGATTTACAATCATTTCAGTCTTTAATTCAGAAGAATCCCAAAATTTATCAGCGACTTTCCAAGTCATATGCCAAATCCTGTCCTTCTGCCTCGAGCACTTGGGAGCAATAAAGCTGCATTGGCTACTTGGGAATCAAGGAAGGTCAGACACTTGAAATATGAAGACATGCTCAAGAACATCATTCTTTTGATAGTGAAAAACTGCTATCGCTAATTCAAACTTCAGGAATTTGAGACTTACAGAAAACGGATGTCAGCATGTGCTGGTTTTGGCTGGGATAGAGTTAATTTTCTTCATAGTAGCCATTATGGGGTGATGTTTTGGATTTGTGCTGAAAACAGTGTTGATAGTGCAGAGATGTTTTGGTTGTTGCTGAGCCTTTTCTGCTTCTCACACCACCTCACCAGTGGGTGGGCTGGGGGTGCACAAGAAGCTGGGAGGGAACACAGCTGGGACAGCTGACCCCAACTGACCAAAGGTATATTCTGCACCATATGATGTCATGCTCAGCATATAAAACTCGGGGTAAGAAGGAAGAAGGGGGGGACACGTTCGGAGTGATGACGTTTGTCTTCCCAAATATCCATTGTGTGTGATGGAGCCCTGCTGTCCTGGAGATGGCTGAACACCTGCCTGTCCATGGGAAGCAGTGAATTAATTCCTTGTTTTGCTTTGCTTGTGTGTGCAGCTTTTCCTTTACCTACTAAACTGTCCTTATCTCAACCCAGGAGTTTTCTTACTTTTATCCTTCCGATTCTCTCCCCCATCCCACTGTGAGGGGAATGAGTGAGTGGCTGTGTGGGGCTTAGTTGTGAGCTGGGGTTAAAGCACAACACAGTGATTCATACAGAATGCTTTTTTAGGAACTCTCTGCAAATTCAGGGTTTATTCCTTGAAATTACCAAATTAAACAAGGAAGGACTAATAGCAGCAAAGTTTACCAAAGAGCTGTTGAGAAGATTTACTGAGCCTGACTAGCCAACTCAACAAGGATCTGCAATGTATTTGTCTTGGTCAATTATGTAGCAAATTGTGAGCAGATGATTTGCTTACCCTAATCCAAACCACCACATTCTCATTTGGGAAAGTCATGAACCTCCTCCATGTCAGAATAAGGTTTAATCAGAGTTATATGCCATATAGTACATCCAACTCCTCCTTATGGCTATCTGGTTCACTTAGAGGGGAGGCTGATCCTGCATCCAACATCCTCAAGAGATCAGAAGTTACTTTTCTGACAACCACTGACCATGGAGACCTGCCCAGGACTCATCTGTGTTTCTCCATAGCCACCTGCTCCCAAAACTTGTGGCTGTTGTAGCCTCTGGTGGATACTCAGTACACCTCAGCCAGAACAAGCTGGGTGGACGAGTCCTGGACGCTGTCCTGCCCCTTAGGCTGAGGTATCAGAAGGGATTGAAGTGACCTGAGACAGAACCAGAAAGCCAGCATTAATTTTCCTGTTTCCAACCAGGTGTACAGAGAACACTGAGACAGGCCATCCATCAGCTAACCCATCTTCCCTGTTTAGCACCATTGCACTTCTGAAGAGGGAAAACAACCCCACAAACTTCATTTGAAGGCTTTTATTTTCTGTAAGCATATACCAGTGTAATAGCTTGAGAAATCATGGATAGTGCCATATAATCTTCGCTTAGACCTTAGATGTTTGCATATAATACTCTCTATGAATCCAATGCACAGAGAAATGTCATTTCCATGCACCTGTCAGAATTTTTGCTGTGGAAAAAAAAAATTGCATTATATTTTTAGGTTCACAACTAGAAAACAATTAATTGTTAGTAGGCAATCATGCCAGATTTGAAAATATTCGGTTTGGAATAAGTTTATGAGGGGTTTTTGTGGGTTTTTTGGGGGATGTTGTTCTTGAGCAATTGAATGATATTACATTTAAGGTCCTGGGTGGAATGCCATTTCCTTACTCATATGCATCTAATTAAGTCTTAATTGTGCCATTTGTTATGAAATGAAAGAAGAGCTGTTAGACTGGAAATTCTTCATGACAGTAAAACAGGATGAAGCCAATGAAATAGCTAATGTACAGAAAAAGAAGGTAAGTATGTGGAGGAAAAATACTTTTGAAGATAATGATGCTTAAAACACAGCAGAAACTTTAGAAGCAGCATAATAGTGAAATTATCATGAATAACTCCTTGATAAACACAAATAGTATGAAAGGTACATTCTTTTTATAGCTCACAGAAATGTTGGTGATTTCTCACTTAGGAATACCCAATGAGCTAAATTCTGCTTTTAGTTACCCTGGGGTCAGTGTGGTATCATCCCAGTCTCCTCTACAGAAGGAAGCAACCCAAAACCATTCTTCTCTTTTGTGCAGATTGTTTCTGGCTACTCATCTATCCCTACTGAATTTCATCAGCTTCCCAAAGTACAGGCCTAAAACACAGCTTGTAAGAGAAGTGATGGACCAGGCGTTGGATCTGCTTGTGCATCCATCAAGTTTCACTCATTGTGTTGCTTCCCCCCTGGATTCGGGGGACACCCCCCATCAGTCCCACAGAAGCAGGAGTCCTTCCCTCCTGCACACACGTGGATTGAAACAATGGTGCAGGAGCTGATGTGAACATCTGAACTAATCACCCAGTTAAGGCAGAACATTGTGACAAGAGTCTCCAAATCTATCTGTCCTGGTGATTTCTTTGCTTTACATCTCTTCTTTGCATTGCACTTAGGTGCTTCTTTTTACCCTTAGTAGTAGAAAATTATCTATTTACTAATATAATTTCCTAGTAAAAGCTTTTCCTTTCCTTTCTGCATAGAGGATCATGGCAAGATGAGCCACAGTAGCAGAGTGGCCCTAAACACGACAGGTTATTTCAGTAAAGGTTTCCTCAGAACGCAAGGACTCATTATCCTACACAGCTGCAATCTTACCCAAAGTACTCCCTATCTATGTTGACCACAGGGTAAAAAAGCAAAAAAGTCTTGGCACAGTTTCAGGTTATTATAACAGCAAGGTGCCTGCTGGTGAGGAATCAGCAGAGACACCGATGGTGGGAACAGCCTGGGGCACAGTGGGTGAAATCCACCACGACTGGGGCTCAGAGCCCCAGGCCACAGGAAAGCTGTAGGCTGGCTGGGCTGGGGCTGTTGGGAGCTGTGAGGGACTTGGGAAGAGCCAAGGGTTTGTTACTGCCTGGGGTCTGTCACCAGCATTGGGCCGTTGTAGTTTCCACAAAGGGCCAAACTTTCTCAGCTGTGTATTTGCAAGTCTGCTCAGCTGAGTTCACCGAGGTTGCATGCAAGCAAGAAAGAGAGCACGCTCTGGTCAAGGGGCTGTAAACATAATATTGAATACCAGATGGCTTTCCTTATGCTAGCGAGAGCCAACAAGCACTTCCAAAAGGCTAGAGGCAGCTGAAGACTCTTGGTGAAATTTTGTGAGAAGCTGCCGTTGCACCTCACAGTGTTCATTGCGGTGTTCAGTCCTGGGCCCCCTGCTGTGACCTGACAGTCACTTCCCCTTTTGGAAGAGTTCACATGGAATTTATAAAAAACCCACAAACTACAAATAGTATCTCAGATGTAAATATCACATGTAGTGAATGCATCTTATACTGCAGGAATGATATTTATGAATGGCTTATTTTTAATAGCTTCTTTTTCAAATGCTTTTTTCCCATTCGGAGTGTTCTAATTTTTAAAAATATATTGTAGTTTCCCCCCCAAGAAAAAAACCCCAAACAAACAACAACAGAAAAAAAAAACCCACAACCCATTCCCAGTCTTAAAACTGATCTAATACAGTGTACTTCATCTTTTTCTGTTGGAAGGAACTGTACAAGCCTACATGCAGAGCCAGTGCAGGCAACCCGGCCATCCTGGCCACAGTGTGCCCCCAAAATCTCTAGCTGACAGGATTTAGCCCTATTATGTATTCAAGGGGACAGTGGCACTGGCTTCTTCCAGGGGTGAGGGACCCCAAGCAAACCATCCTATTGAGAATGGAAGTTTCAGCAGCAGAGGAGAGGCCAGGCTGTGGGAGTTGAGAAAATAATAGTGCTTGATTTTCCTACTCTTCCTAGACTGTATTAATTGAAGTGTTTGAAAGAGAGGAGTTACTCACTCAACGCAAACCTGTAAATTCTTTGGCAACTTGAGCAAGCCTTTCTCAGCGGCAAAGGAACGGGTTTGTGAATGTCTTGGGCTGTCTGATGGGAACTGGTGTCCCACCATCTTCCAGCTCTTCAGACCTTGCATATCTTCATCCACAAATGATTAAAAAAATAAGGAATGAGTGATTCCAGGAATTTCCCATGGGGTTTTCAACATCTTCACTCCCAGTGAAAATGGGGAGGGGACTGGTGAGTCTCCAGCACCAATTGGGGCAAGTCGCTGCTTTCCATGAGCTCCATCCAACCGCTCAAAAGAGCCATGAGAACCCCCCTTCCCCAGCTCCTGGTTGTGAGGTCCCAGGCCCCGGGGTCACACATGGAGGCACCCACCCATGAGACCACAGGCTCACTTGGGGGGTGCGGAGCCAGGGGGTGGTGAGGATAGATGAGTGCCCAGAAGGACAGATAGATGGACAGACTTCAGGTGTGCCCTTCCTCTCACTCATGGCTCTGTCTGGATGAGGATAGTGTTGGGCAGCCCCCCTGGGGCTCATTCACTCCCCCCACCAGACCTCTGGAGAGCTGCCGTGATGTTTTCCCTCGGAGAGCAGAAATGTGGGGAACAGACCTGGGGCTCTTGGGGGGGTTCACAAGCCAGGTATTCCCCTCATCCTCAAAGGCCCTGAACTTCTCACAGGAGAGGCAGAAACAACTTGGAAGAGGAAAGGACAAGACAAGGCAGGGGCTGGGGAGGGAGCTGGGGGGGTGCCGGGGAGCTGAGTGTCGGGCACAAGCCGGGTCAGCACCAGGGGAAGGGGCGGGGGGGGGGGGGGGGTTGGGGTTTTTTTCATGGGAAGGGGGTTGTTTTGAGGAGCAGCCACGCTTGCAGCCGCGGCGGTAGCTTTGGGAGCCATGCCGGCCCCACCGCCCCTGGCGCCCCCCGTCCCGCCCCGCCACCGTCGGTGTCGCCTCCCCTGCCCGGGGCCGGGCTGGGATTCGGCTTTTTGTTATTTTCACGGAGCAGATATTAATTAAAAGAAATACATGATTAAAAAGTAATGAGTTGAATAAAAATTATCTCCGCTCATTTTCTGATTATGTTAATTGTTAAAAACCCTTCAATCACGCTGTTGCAGTCAATGGGTTTTAATGTGAAATTAGTGGGCTCTTGATAACTTACAGTCCAGAATAATCCTGGAGGTTTAGTCATCATTCCTAATAACGAGATGTTACTGAGAACGGGAATTTTACATGATTTTGCTGCATTCAGCCCTTCCCCCATGACAAGGGTCCGCCTTTGTGGCACACAACTTCAATTTTCCTGCCTACGGCTACTTTGTTAGTCTCACCCTGCATCCTGCTCCATTAGACACCAATTATACATTTTATGTGTCTGTGTGTCGCTTGAATATATATATGTAAAATATATAAAAAATATATTATATATATATATATATCGCCCGATATAAGGGTAGAAAACCAATTTTGTCCCTCATGGATTTCTAATTTTATTTTTCCCCTTCAACCTGTCTTGAATCTTGCCACTGTTTCTCTGCCCTGATTAATTACCTCCCTAAGAGAGAAGCAGAGATTTATACTGAAAGTATTAAAAGTAATTTTAAAAAACGTATTTGCCGCAGGAGTCGGTACGACACGGAGAGGGAGGGAAGGGAGGGAAATAAATAGGGAGAGTTTCTCGGATGGGTGATGGCAAAGAGCCGGGGACTGGAAATAGCTTGAGCCCCGCGTTTCGGAAATGCTGTGCAATTCGCCTCTGGTAGAGGGACGGAACGACGGCCCCCGGCCCTCTCTTCTTTCAGCCATTTCTTCCCTAGAAATTCGTTTAAGAGATGTTTCATTTTCATGCAGATAACTAAATGTATCCTTTTCTCTTCGACAGCCTTGAAAATTTGCATCTAAAAAACCGCTCCTCGCACCCACCCAACAATTTTAGCTAAAATCTCGAGCAGTGACAGCACGGTGACTCCTGGCTGGAAGGACTCGAGGAGCGGTGCGGTCCCGAGGAGCGGCTGCGAGGAACGGTGCGCGCTGCCAGCCCGGGATGTGCCCCGATTCCTGCGCAGGGGCTGTGCCCGCCGGCCCCTTCGGTCCCACTCTTGTAGGTTAAAAAGGAACAACAAAAAACAAAACAAAACAAAACAAAAACACGGAGAAAGGAAAAAATTTTTTTAAAAGGGGGGGGGGGCAGCGGCAAAATTGGCACTCGATGTTTGTGCGGGTGTGTGTGAGCATATACCCACGTATTCTTTCCCCTCCACCCCCCCGCGACAAAGTGCTGGTTCTGTACATCTCTTTGTCACCGCAAGGATATCTAATTACTGCCGACAGATAAGAAAAGACGTTTTCGTGCGGACCGAGGGTGCTGAAGTGTAGGGGGGCGGAGTGGGGAGCTCATTCCCGGCCAGCACTGCCAGGATGAGGCTGGGGGAAAGTCTCCGCTACCGCGACTTGAGCTGCTGCTGGTTTAATATTGATTAAATATTAAATGTTACCGGCGGCGGGGAGCAGGTGTTTGCTTGCCTTATGGGTGTGGGGGGGGTCGGCATCCCTGCACCTGACTCCTTTGAGGTGAGGGAAGGCCGGCCAGGATCGGTCTCTTTGGGTGTTTTTCTCCCAGAGGCAGCACCCCTGTCTCATGGTAGTGTGCTCCCCTCCCCCGTCCCCGGGGCAGATTATGCCCTAATTTGTTGTGAAGGAGTGCTCGGGGGGGGGGCTAGGGTTTGTGGTTTTGTTGTAGGTTTTTATTGTTGTGTTTTGGTTTTATTTTTACTCGCGCTTCTCGTAAAAAAGGAGCCATTTGTTGACAAAGCCCCTCTGCCCCCACCTGAGCCCACCCCCGGCAGAACCCCCTAAAGATATGTGTATGGGGGTGGGTGTCCCCCTCCGTGCCGGGTCCCCTCGCTGGCTCATTTCCCTATTTGCATCCGCTGTGAGCTGAAGATCATTTTAATAAATAACAATGAAAAGGGGAGAGCATCTCGAGGGCTCGTCGGCAACATTCAAAAGCCAATAGAGTTTATAATTCTACTCTATCATTTCTTATTGATTAGAGTAATCAAGATAAAAAGCTAGCCGGGCTCCGAGAAGTTCAGCGGCATATCATTAAAGATGAGAGTCAGTTAATTCTGGCGCAGGGGTAATGGTGCCGGCGATGAAGAGTTCATTTGCATGAGATGCTGAGCCCCGTAACAAGAGGACAAAAATCACTAATTAGGACCGCAGAGTGTCTCGAGTTCTTCAAGCACCCTTTCGAGATGAGGGATGATGCAAAGAGACCGCACTTTTATGTAAATCCAGAGCAGGACACCGCGACCGGGGTGCTGTTCCCCGGCAGGGACTGCTGAGCAGGGCCGGGCCGTGTCCCCGGGGCTGCTGCGGGGCTGCAGGCCGGGCCGGGTCCCGCTGAGCACGGCCACCGCTGTACCGAGCCGCCAGGGCACCGGCTGCCCCGGGCAGAGGGGAAAACACGGCCGCGGCAAGCGCCGGGCTTGCCCTGAAATCTGCGGGGTGGGGGGACACGGCAAGAAGAAAGAGAAGAAAAAAAAAAAAAAAGAGGAGAAAAGGGAAAAATCGTAGCTTTGCTCAAAAGTTTATTAATCGGTTTAAAAAAAATAGAGTGAAAAATAAGCCTCATACCGATGAAAAATACAAAGCCGGCACCAAGGTACCCGAGCTGCGAGAACCTGGGGAAAGCGTTTCGCAGCAGCCCTGGGATCCGCCTCTCCCCCCCCCCGCTGCCTGCGGGCACCCGGACACCTCTTCCCCACGGAGCACGAGTGGGGGCAGCGCCCCCTCCTCTCACCCTGACTGCTGCCTTCTCCCCGCCCCCCCCGCCTCGCCCCCTCTCTGCCCGCACAGACAGACCCAAAGCCGAGCAAAGCCTCTCAGCCTCCCGCACCCCTCCGCGGAGGAAGACACCCGTGGGGCTTTGGGGACGGTCCCGCGAAAGCCGGGGGCGCAGCAGCGGGCTGGTGGCTCTAGAGTTGTTTACTGGCCCGCAAGGCACCAGCTGCGGGGGGGTTGGCAGCCGCTACGGGCCGAACTTGGTCCCTCGCTTGGCCGGGGAGCAAAGGATTCACGGCCTTCTTTCGGCTAATTGTCGGTGTCAGCGTGGAAAGCGGCACTGTTCGCCGCCTCGCCAAGGTCTCACCGGCCCTCTCGCCCCCGGCCCCCCCCGCCGCACACCCACACGCGGGACCGGGTGGTGCCCACGGCTACGAGCACCCGCCGCCACTTCTCGTTTTCCCCCGTGTTCACACCTTTCTTAAGCTGCACGTAGCTCCGTATCTTTCCCCACACGTGTCCTTGCTCACCCGACCCCCTCACATCACACGCACACGACCCACATTCACGCGTGGATACCCCTCTCCTCTCCGTTCCTCGCACACACGCGTGTTGGTGCATCCCCCCAACCCCCCTTGCACACTCATATGTGCACCCCCACGCAGCTTCCCTGCAAGCTCACCCCCTCACGCACACTCAGACAGACACTCCGTTCCCCAAACACCTCCCCCCCCGGACACCCCTGGTCCCCCCCCACAGACCCCTAGCCCGGGGCCGGTGCACCGGAGGAGGGTGGCGGCTCTCCACCTCCTCGGTCCCCGGCTCTTTGGACTTTTGTCTGGCTATGTGGCTGAAGGCTCCTTTTCCCTTGTTCTCCCCATAGAGAATAAAGTCAGTCTGTATTTAATGGTTATGGCGGATGTGAGGAGGATTTGGCAAATGAAGAGGCCTTTTGCTCTAAAATATTGTTCCTTACGTCGTGTGAGTCTACCAACCCACCACGACCCCATATTCTTCTCCGGGTGTCTGACTCGAATGACAAACGAGCTGATTTTTTCAGTACATCGCTGGGAAATGTAGTGAGTGATAATAGAGATTTCTCTTTCATTTTTTACGCTTGACTTGGTTATTGTTGCTTTTCTTTTCCCGTGATTCCTTCTGAGGATTAGCTCTGACTTCCCCACTATTGGCGGTCAAAGTGGCCCAAACTCTGGATGACAATTGATGGGGATCAGGGGATTGCCCATTCTGTGCCTGTAAGAACTGATTTGTGCCAGAGAAACTCATCAAGTATAGGCGAAGAATAAAAAGCATTTGGGGGTAAATGTATTCATTGAGAAGGGTTCTTCCAAATTGCTTCGAAGTTTTCTTAATGAAAAGTAACGCTTGCAGCAATCAACGGCTTTTTGACGGATTACAAACCTGGGGAGGACTATGGGGCTGCATTTAAAAGTGCCCCGGCCTTAGCATGGGGGCAACTCGCTCACAAAAGTGTAGGAACGAGGGTCAGGCCGCCAAATACAAAGCTGAGGTTTGATGCGTGTAGGAGTAATGAAAGGTGCATTAATTTATTAACATGGTGCGCCCAGGAAAAGAGAAAGAACAGCCCGGTGGAAGAAGAATCATTAACTCTCTACCCCAGGGACCCACCCAAGGCCCGCCATTTACATCAAAATAGTTATTGTATCTTTAGGGGCAGAGAGAGAGAGAAATCCCGCAGGAGCGACAGTCCGTGTTAGAGGTGGAGGACAGGAGGAAAAGAAAAAGAAAAGAAAAGAAAAGAAAAGAAAAGAAAAGAAAAGAAAAGAAAAGAAAAGAAAAGAAAAGAAAAGAAAAGAAAAGAAAAGAAAAGAAAAGAAAAGAAAAGAAAAGAAAAGAAAAGAGAAAAAGAGGAAAAAAAAAGGAGAAAACGAAAGGAGGAGAAGAGAAAGAGAAGGAAAAGAGAGAAGGGAGAAGGGAAGATAGAAGAGGGAAGGGAGAGGGAGCTGGAGAAGAGGAGAAGGTAGTGTCAGCGGAGGTACAGGGCCGGAGGGAAGGGGCAGAGGCGCCGCTGCCCGGCCCCATCCCCGTCCCGGCCCCGCTCACCCCCGCCCGGTGCGGTGAGGGCGGTGCGCGGTGCGGGTCGCGCTGCGGGACGTTGGGCAGCGCCGAGCGGCGGCGGGACCCGGGTCCCGGCACCCTCACCGTGCTCCCCCCCCCCCCCCCGAAGTGTGGCTTGGGGCGTTTAAACATCGATTTTGTTAATCATTAAGGGCCGGGGAGAGCGGCCCGGTGGGGCGGCATTCAGCGCGGGGGGGCACTTTGTCCCGGGCTGGGTTAGCGCTCCACCGGCCCGGCCCGGGCTGAGTTGCGCCTTTCGTGGGACTTTTTTCTTTTTCTTTTCCTTTTTTTTCTTTTTTTTCTTTCCCGCTCGTATTTTTCTTCAGCGGTGGAAGGACACAATGAGAGCGGCCCCGAAGGGAAAGGGGTGAGTTTGGGCCGCGGAGCCGGGAGGAATCTCCAGCCCTTCCCCGCCTTCCCTTCAAACCCGGAATATTAACTTTTTTCCCCCTGCATCTTGTCAATGCTATCATGGCTTTGATGGGAGGGTCTTCAAGGTGGCACATTTCTGAACTTAACCCCTTTTCAAACTAACTCTCTACCTCCCTTGTTAGTGCCCAGCTCTGAACTTCTGAAGAGTATTTTTGTGTGAGTCAGGGTTCATTCACTCGGGGGCTTTTGTAGGACTTTCTTCCTTTCAGCCCTCAGTGTGTTACACCAATTAAAGGACGACGTGCTGTAAATGTAATGGGCCGAGCAGTGATTGTTTTTGACAAGCAACAAAACACATAGATCCACCCCTTAGATTAGGCCGTTGAAGGGAGGTTCATGCCGGTCAGTTTACTGAATAGTTCATGAACTGTAATTCTGAGGGCTTGTGTGAAAGAAAATGTCTCTCTCCCTTTCTTTTTATTTTTTTTTTTTTCCACCCTCTAAAAAGAAGAAACATCAAGCATCTAGGGGGAAAGGGATGGCTGGGAGGGTGAGGGGAGCTGGAGGAGAGCAGAGGTGGCTTTGTCTTGTCATTTAGAAAGAAAAAAAAAAAAAGAGAGAAGCTAACAGTCAAGCCACTTTATGTCACTAAACATGTCAGCCTCCTTTGCAGAGATGCTCCTCTCCATCCATCTTTATAGGCAGCCTTGAGCTAATAACCTGCTAACTGCTCCCATCTGCCCAGTATTTTTATCTGGACCAGAGCTGGACCAGAAACCTCAGTAATTCTGACTTCGTTTCTCAGGGAGAAGAATGTGTGGATTAGAGTTGAACTTTTGAGGAGCAGAAAGCACAAGAAATACCATGGTATCGTATCATGGGCCTCATCCTGTTCCTCTTCAGCTCAGTGGGGTAAAAAAGGGGGAAAATCCTCTATAACCTGAACAGGAGCTGAGTCACAGGGGTTTGGGATATGGAAAATGATCCTTCTCCAAATGCACAAGGGCCAAGGAAGTGCTGGGCTTGTGGTTTATCTAAGTCAAAGCAACCTGGATATTCCCAGGGAAGGAGCAGGCACAGTTACAGGCTATGGAAAGAGCAGTGAAAAAGATATGGATGTTTATTCTTGAAAACAAGTGAGTTCCTTCAGCTTTTCGTATGAAGATTATCCTGGGCACGTCACATTCTCTTTAATCCTGGAGGCATCTGCGGTCCTGCAGCTGCACGGGTACTACGTGCGGGTTTTTGAAGGGAACTGCAATAATGCAAGTCTGTTGAGACAGGGTGGGAGCAAATACAGCACAGAAATGCCTTCAGAGCCCTTTGGGAAAGGGCGACCCCAAAAGCCAGCCTGCAGGGCTATCTCTGGGAATGAAGCTACCTTGAGAGCTCCTGCTGAAGAAACCCGACATGATCTTCTCTCCACTTTTGCCTGGGCATCATTCCACCCCTGAATTGATTAATTAAATAAATAACCTGCCTGGCTTTCAGATGTGCTGTTTCCCTAGGCATTTTTTAGCAACTTCCAGGGTTTGCTAAATCCCTGCTAATTCCTGCAGGGCCTCAGCAAACCCCAATGACACTTGTGGACATGATGGGGCTAGCTCTCTCAAGAAGATCCAGAATTATCACCATGCAATAACCAGATTGCAGCCGTCTGGGCCTAGGCAGTGGCACACGGCAAATTTTTCTAGCTCTTCTTCCCTTCAGTTCAATACAATGGGACCTAATTCCTGCAACACTTTTTTTGGATGCAGCAAGTTGTTTACACTGGTAATAAGCGTACTGTATGCGCTGTAAAATTTGTACTTGTTACTGCAGGAGATTAATGAATATGTGAATCACAGCTGAGGAGTTTAACTCTCATTGACTTCATTATGCAGAAGGTATCAGGAAACAAAAAGACACGTGTGACAACTCATAAACAGAAGTAGATCACTAACTCCAGTCTGCAGGCCCTACTAGAGCAGACTTTACATCTGCTCCCCCAAAAGGATGGTGGGCTGCTCATGCTGACACACAGACCATGGTCATTTGAGGCAGCAAATGCCACAGGAGAAGGGGATGCTGCAAGGACAATGACCTGATATCAAAAGGGGTGTGAAATCACAGAATCACACAGAATCGACTAGGGAGAATTGCCAAGGGAGGCAAATGGGTGTGGGTTAGAGAGGACTGATGGCACACACTGTGTGCCCTTGCAAAGGATCAGATCACCGTCTGATCTGTGTTTGATTAATAACAGTGCAAAATGCTGCAAAATATTGCGGTATGTGCAGAAATGCATGAAAGAGTCCCCTCTTCTGTTTCCCACCCTTCTCAGCAGCAGGGGGTGAAAGCTCCACCTGGTAAAATGCTGCAGAGTCATTTCCTCAGACAGAAGCTTCCCGAAGAATTTCTTCTTGTTCTTTTCCAACTAGGTCTTCCCAAAAGACTTAGCCCAGGAAAGCTAAGGAAATTTTTTTCTTCAGGTTGGAAGAGGATATTCAAAATGGCCAAGTAAAACACGTTATAAATTTATAAACATTTCTGTAATGCAAGCAGCCCGTTCTAGTTGCATAGCAGTAGGGCAATTCTCATTTGGGAGAAGAAGCGTAACCCGCGCAGGGGTTGCCAGTTGTACGTAATGTAGCCGTCCTAAGCCCATGCCAAACAACCTTTCTGCTATGCCAAACCATCCCAGATTTTGTGTAAATTTATTACACCAAGCACACAGCAGCTGTTTAATTGCAGAGAATTTAGGACAGGAAGTGAAGAATAAATCTGCATCCAATTGAATCCGCAGCATGTAATTATCTGGAGCACAAATGGGTAAATAACTAAAACTAATGTGTCTAGGAAAATAAAAGCACACATATAGACACATATTTGTGTGGGGAATGGAAGTGTGTTTCATTCAAGTAAAATGACTCACTCGGAGCATTCCCTTGATCTGGCTCCAAGTGTTTGCAGTGTGCCTTGCGATTCTCGCCTGAAGAGTGCTACATGACTTCAAAGGACGGTAACTTTTTCCCAGGTGTTACAGAGTATTTTACAGCAGCAGATCTCATGATCTGATGGCTCAGAATAGCAGGCAGAAGGAAATTAGCCTGTAAATTCATCACAGAAATTAGCCGAGATTTGTGCCATATCGGGCTGGCCGTCCTCTCTTCCAAGGGATGCAGAAGAATGAGAAAAGGCATCCACTTTTACCAGTGAAGAAATGAGTGTGTTTGTGGCTTCCACGGAACTGGAGAAAATGAGGACCAGGAAGGATTTGTTTTTATGCATCCCCTCTCACACAGAAGTACAGCATTTTTTGCACTTCCTGCAATTTTGAACTTTTCCTAAGGGTAACAGAGAAGGAATGTGGGTGTGTTTGAACAGGTTTTAATTTTCAACAATTGCTGTGAAAATTGATATTTGAAAATGGACCAGTAGAAAAGTATACATTCAATGAAGGCAGACAGGTTGCTCTAAGCTGCCCCCCAAAAATGTGGAGAGAGTGTTCTGGCGGGTAGATAGATGATTGGCAAGTAATATAATCTCCTGGGGAGATGGTTTTCAGATCTCCTCCCCAAATAGATGTTGAAAGCACTGTCCTGCTTATCTAAGTTAATAGGGTGTGAATGCAGCACTGCGTAGCTGCCTGCAGCAGGACAGCTATAGTCTGAAAAATCTCTAACCGAGATTTATTTGCAAATGCAGTATACAGAAGGAGTGCCTACTAATCTGCTCCCTGCATTTCCCTCTTCTCCTCTACATAATTTTCCATGGCTTGCATAACCATTTGGACACTCATGTTAACGCTGTTTGTCCATTCCCAAAGCTCTGAACCATTTTTGCAGTCTTCTTAACTCCCAGAATTTCTCAGACAACCCACTGCAGGGGAAAAAAATATTCTACTGAACTAATCATGCACATTTCTTTTGGTGGCAGAGTTTATTATAAAGATTTTTAAATTTTGATTTTTTTTTACTATTATTATTTTATTTTGATTGAGGAATTTTTTGGAGATTAAGTAAATGGAGAGGATCAAAGCAACTTTTCGTTACTGGGTGGCTGAATGCTGGTTAGTGAGACTAGAGGAGATTGACTGTTTTGTAGAGAGATTAGCAGAATTCACATCGCCGCTGAATGAAAGGTGGAGGAGGCAGAAAGCCTAAACAAGTGAATTCAATTACTTCTGAAAGGAATAGGGTAAATGAGGATTCTCTCTTTGGGTTTGCTCCAGGAAATATTTCTGAAAAGTTTGTTGAAGAATACCAGTCATCCAAACCCTAATTTTGCTATTATGTAAAAACTCCTCGCTCTGTGGCAGCTTGTGATTTGGAAACGCTTCCCTTGTTTTGTGTACGCCATTGGCGTGTCACCTCTTCATTTAATTTCGCCCTCAAATTACACCACCCAGTGCAACTTGTTTGCACATGTGGCAAGGGTTTCAAAAGGAATATAAACCTGATCCCAAGCCCACCGGAGTTAAGGAACAGATCCTCCTCAGCTTTCCTGGATAACAGCCCCGGAGGAGGGAGCATTGGGTCGGGTTGTCAGCAGGGCGGTACCCTGGGGTATGATGGCTGGCACTGGGAGGGATGCTGTGCACTGAGCTCTGGCATGCAATGGCGCAGCCTGTGACAACCTAGAGTTCACAGCTTGGAAAGTTAGGGTTTTCAGGTTTTTTGCTGTGTGGCAATTTTGTAAGCAATATGGTATGGTAGGAAGAAACATTTATTCCATGGGCTACTAGAGCAAGATCCATGGGTTAAGTGGCGCGTTCACATTGCCAGACTGTGTCTCTTATGGGTCTCCCTGGAGTGGGAGAGCTCCTGCAGGTAGCGCTCTCCTCTCTTTCCCACTGTGTTTGAGAGTGCCAAGCACAGAGGGCTTCCCAGGTCACCTGGGACCTCCAGGCATTGCCAGTGCAAGGACTAGGAGCTGAGGTGGTGGCTCCTGCAGGGCTAGGTAAGGAGAAGGTACCCCAAGGGCACCTCATCCTGATGTGCCAGTAGGCATTGCTGAACAGACAGAGTGGAGAGACACTGACTTGCAGACGGTCCTTCCAAGCAGAGATTTCTCCTTTCCACGCTTGCTGGGCCCTTCCATTCCCAGTGTGGTGTCTTAGCACTGCAAACCTGATATACCCTCGATTCCTTTGTACCTCCCCACCCTGCCTCAGCCTGTACCTGCCATCCTCTGTTCCCTCCAAGCATCTCCTGTGGGTGCCCCTGCCGCTTCTAGATCCCACCAGCTCATGAGACACAGCTCCATATCTTTGGTCCTACCAAAACCTCCTCTTCTGTTACAAGTGCCACAGAAAAGCCTCACAGTCTCTCAGCAGTCAGAGTTACTGGGTGAGGTACTGTACAGGGTACAGGGGAAAAACTGGTCCCTGCCACTCACTGTATCCTAGGTCATGTCCTCAGTTTAAGCTATCCCCTCCCAGTCTTCCCCCTCATCCGTTCCCACTGCAGCAGGTGGGGTTACACATTACTCACTCTGAAATAACGATGCACTTCTGCTGTATGTTCTGGAGAGGCAGACAGGAGCTCATGTCGATCAGAACACAGGGAACCTTTGAGGATCCATCTCAGCTTTTTTTCCTTTTTTTTTTTCCCCCTCCTCTCTGAAAAAGTAAACAAAACTTCCGTCCTCCTGAAACTAAGTTTAAGGCCTTACAGGCATGGCAGAGCTGGCAGGACTCAGGAAGGCAGCTCCCTCTCTGCCACAGAGCCTAAGAGAACCACCCTAACCAAGCATACTGGGTTAACCCCAGGTGCAGGGGAAGGTGGAAAAGGGTGGTGGGTAAGCAGCTATCTTCCCAACTGTTTCCAAGGTCCACTCTTGGAGGACGTATCTTGCTCTTCTCCCAACCTCCACAGCAAAAGGAACACCCATAAAAATCAAGCTGCCAGGAAAAACAGCCCACTTAGTGGAGCAGAAGAGCACAGAGGAGCCAAACGTGCAGCAGGGGGAATGGGTGCTGTCCCATGAAAGTAAATGAAGCTGTGCTGATTTCTCCCAGCTGATGATGTGACCTACAGTCCTTAGCTATATGTGTGCTGTATTATGGTGCTGTGTACAATCATGTAGCAGACTGTCTCTCTCATCAGGGAAGCTCCCGATTGCAGGAGACCGAAAGAAAGTCTTGGGCTTCCTTTCTGTATCTCTTCTCTAATAAATCCTTAACCAGCCTCTTATTTACTCTTTTATGTCTACTCTACCCCAACGGTTTTATTATTGCAAAGAGCTCATTTCTTGCCAAATTTTTATGCTTTTTTTCTAGTGCTTTACTCAGCACAAATCCTCTAATAGTTTGCCTAAGATTTTTTGCATTCTCCAAATATCTGGCAGTTTTGAAACTTCTTGTGTAGCTCAGAACTAAGCCATGAAGTATTTCAGATCATCAGCTTGTACCAGAACCACCACTGGATATGTTTTCCCATTTTTTACACTATTTTCTCTTTAATCTCTTTGTTGGAATGATAGTTTTGCAGTACTCACGGATGAGTACATTTACCAATATATTTTCTAGTTACCTGACATGTTACATCCAAGGCAGAGTCTTTGGGAAATATCTACATTTCTCTGGCATATTTGATCCTGTGCCTAGTAGCATTCGGGGCATCCTCCAGAAAGTTTTGTACCTGGACACGCTATGGAAGCGAAGAAACAATCTTCTCTTCTAGACTACCTCTCCCAAGCAATCTGACTCAGGGCAACATTTGCAATTGACTTCCACCAGGCAGCTGGGACAAGGTGTCTGCAGCGCCTTTCTTATTCTGGGACATGGATGTAAGCACAAGACCTCACCACTTCTCCCATTTCCAGGCAAAACTCTCTGAACTCCTGTTTACAAAGTCTCTGGATTACTTAGACCATTGTTGATATTAGATCTTCAACTTTATAAATTAAATGTCAAATCTTCAACTTCACAAATACTTTGTGTTGTTGTTTCAGAGCAGCCTCCAGTCTGCAGGGACTACCATCTGGGCCTACATGAAAGGTTTGAACATTGGATCTGCCAAGGCAAAAGCAACTCCAATTCTGAAAGTGGTTAAGTCTCACACGTCACTGCAGTGGGTGTCTCTCTCTCAACCAGTTTATGTCGTGTCTCTGCAATACTGGCAAATCCACAAGTAAACCCCTCATAATAAATTCAGAGTCCCACAAGACTCTGCACATCTGTGACTGCCTGGGAAATTGCCCAGCCTTGTGCACAGCCATATTTTTCTTTTTGTTAAAGAAAACTCTCTCTCGTCGGGTTTTGTGTCCATGAGAAGGTATCTCTTTTCAGAGCAACTTTCATTTCAGGAAGCTCAAGTTCAGTGGCAGCCTTGATCTGATCCCAGGCCGGTTGTAAATGCAGTCTTTCTTACCAGCAGTCCCCAAGTGTGCCCAGAGCCATCTCAGCACAGCAGACAGGCTGAGAGGGACCTATTTTGCAGTGACTGCTTCCAAGATCGCTCAGTGTCAGCCAGAAGCCGGCACTTTCAAGTGCTGCCTACTGACGCAGTAGAAATGCGATCTCCTGCCCTTCACCCCTGCTCTTTGCTTCCACTGCCACTTGCCAATTCTTCTTAAAACCGAGTACAGAAACCAGGCTGAAACACTGCAATATCCAAGATGTTATCTGCTTACAACAGCAGTTGTACCTACTACAGCATTATTTCTTTCAGCATGTTCTACTCTGTACTGAGCATGCACTATCGTCTCCCTTAACCAGACCTGTGGATGACATCCAGGTCACAGCTAAAGGCACCTTTAGGTCTTCAGTGATCTGTACAATGCCTTCTTCCCAGACAGTGTGGGGCAGTTTAGTGGGTCGGGGCCTCTAAAGATGAGCCTTGGGTCTTCATCATGAAGTAAAACCAGTGACTTCAGGATTCAGAGCAACCATCCTTCAACCCTTACCAGAGGTACAGCTTCATAGTCTTTTTCGTTAGTTAAAGCCATTAAAAGATGTCCTAAAACAGTGCCCACCCTTTCTCTGCTGCCTGTAACTCATTACTGCACAGTTACATTACCGTCTGGCTATGACAGTGTTAGCAAGCACTTTGGCTCAGCAGAGGGCTGAAACAAACCTACACTGCATGCAGCCTGAGGGGTTTCCTCATATGACATTTAGTCAGCTTCTCTGGACCAAACACCGCACCACACAAGTGGATGGGATGCTTGGAGCATGTTTGATGGGCATCTGAGCTTCCCAAGTAGTGTTGTCCAACAGGAGACGAGCTCATACACAGTACAGTTGCTCTGTCACTGAGCCAACCTACACCAAGTCAGGGCCATCACGGGATTAGCTTCAAAGCTGCTCCAAAGCAACCTGCTTATGCCGGCACCGTCCCTGGTGCACAGCATTCACTGCCAAGATTTCCCAGATCTCAAGGCACATCTTGGATCACCCCCATCTTTCTTTTACTAGCAGAGTACAGACTGTGTTATGACACCTCCTTCTCCTATAAGCTAGGTCACTCATGCCCTACAGATCAGATACTTTCAGCTCATCTACTTCAACCATGCAACATCTACAAGGGCATCAGTCCACTCTCACTGGAACGAGACCCCACCATTCGGAGACTGGCTTTTCAGAAGCTGTGGAGCAGGCTGCATGATCCCCACCACGGTCTCTCCTCACTTCTGCCCATGCCCATGCAATGACCTGTGTTCCCCAGAGCTGGTAACACCTCACACATTTGGCCACAGCCAAACCACCCACCTAAGATGGCTAGGTCAGCAGCTCTGACCCTTGTACTTCTATGCCTTGACTTTCAAGTCATAAGCTGCACCTTTTCCCCTTCGAAGCTGAGCAAGGGCTTTCACTAGGTACTGCCAGTTACTCAATTTTGGCCACACTCCACACTGTCCTTATTGTGGTATTTCCCTGCCTGCCCCCATTAAATGAGAGGTTAACAGGGCTGCTTCCCTTAGCAACCATTTTCCTCATCACACAAACCGATTGTATCATTTCGTCTAATCACTCAGAAGTGCCATCAGGAGAATTCCCATCCTGCATATCAGACTCTCCCCGTACTCACCGTGTCTGTAGCATTGGGCTCCTGTCTCTTTCCTGCAGCTATGTCCCCTTTCGGCATATAGCTGCACCTGATCCCCACGGCAAATTCCAGCACCTCTCAGAAAGACTCTGACCTCCTTTTGATGGTCTTTGCAGGCCAGGCCAAGTCCAGCTGAGTCCCTCTAAACTGGTCCATTGCCAAAGCATCTTGGCAGCCCTTGCTGGAGAGGTGCCAGGAGGGAAGGCTCCTCAGGTTCCTCCCCATCTTAGGTAGATTCTCCCCTTCTCTTATCTGAGATCTTTGCTGAGCCTCAGACTAGCAGGCTGGTTTCTGGCTTCAGACCAAGTGCCCCAGTTCAGAAATGGAGTTTTGCTGGAGTTATGGCTTCAGATCTGTTTGGTTCCTGGGAAACACTCTTGCTGTCCACCTTCTCTGCCATTGATTTGGGCTGTACATTAGATGCTGATGTAAAGGTTCCAGGCTTACCTCCTCAGATCATTCACTGCATTTTGTACGCAGTTTCTTATATAATGGAACAGTTTGCCTGGCTCCTTCCCTTCCAGTTTCTGCAGCTGTGACAGTGGTAGGTAAGACTAGGCAATAGAAGTCCTTTGACAGCCTTCCACATCATGTTTCTGACTTTTTGTCCTGGTTTCTGCTGGGACAGAGTTGATTTTCTTCATAGGAGCTGTTATAATACTGGGCTTTGGATTTAGGATGAGAAGAATGTTGATAACACACCAATGTTTTAGTTGTTGCTTAGCAGTGCTTTCACTAAGTCAAGGACTTTTCAGCTTCTCATACAGCTCTGCCAGTGAGAAGGCTGGGGGTGCATAAGAAGCTGGGAGGGGACACAGCTGGGACAGCTGACCCCAACTGACCAAAAGGATATCCCACACCATATGACGTCATGCTGAACACGCTGAACAATAAAACTTGGGGGAGTTAGCTGGGGGGTGTGATGGCTGCTCGGGGACTGGCTGGGCATCAGTGAGCAGGTGCTGAGCAGTTGCATTGTGCATAACCTGTTTTGTATATTCTTTTATCATTATTATTATTTTCCCTTCTTTTTCTGTCCTACTAAACTGTCTTTATCTCAAGCTGTGAGTTTTACCTTTTTTTTGCGATTCTCTCCCATATCCCACTGAGGTGGGACTGAGTCAACGGCTGTGGGGTGTTTAGCTGCCTGTTGAGTTAAACCACAACACTTTTGCAACTTTCTGATTTCCTTGGTATTTTTAGCTTTTTAAATCCTCACTGCCATCCTGCTCAGTTAGTAACCTCCAAGCTTGCCAAAGATTCCTTGGCCTCCCCTGTCCCCGGAAAAGCTGCTGGTCCTCAGCCATCTGGTTACTGGTTCCTTATTCATCTATTCTGAACTTGTTCCAGCTTCTGCTGCCCCCAAAAAATTTTACCTCCAGTCTCAGGCCATCTCCCAAGCCTTTCAGCAAAGCCTTCAGATGTTTCTTTAATCCCTTCTGCAAAGTCCCATGTTCTTTTTCTTGGGTCCTTAGACCTTGTTTTAGTAATTTGTGATATCCTCCATTTCTGCAGGTTTTGTTCACAGAATTCCACAGGAAGTCTCAGTGCATGGCAGAGCACAGCATTCCTTATTTTTCTTTCTCTGCTGGAAACAGCTCATTTGATATAACCTAGAATTGCATTTGCCTACTTGGCAACCCTATAACTTTAGTGTCTCATGGTCAGAGTGTAGTCAGTAATAGGAGAGTTTCTTTTCCCTTTTACATTTCTACATAATGATCTTCTAGCTTCAAGCAGAAATCCTTCCAATTCATCCATAAGGGCATTTTACATGACTATAAATCATCTCCTTTCTATTTGTAAAGGCCATCAACTCTTCCTGTTGGATATTCCTGACCTTCTCTGCATGGCTTATGCTGTTATGTTTCACACACAGATGTTTATTAAAAATATAAATTGGACACCTCCTTGAGAAACTTCAGGAATGATTTTCCTTGATCCAACAGCTCCCTTTTCAGCATAGCCGACTGTCTTCTCTTCTCTAGCCAGCTCACTTTCCACCTCATAGTTTTCCAGTGACCCTCCATTCCTCCCATAAGGTGTTATGCTGGTGTCCCTTCATTAGAAAATGCTTATGGTTTAGATACAACACTCAGTTTCAAGTTTGAGACTAATTCAGATGAAGCTGTTGTCCAGATCCCCTTTACACTCCAAGAAGGGGAGTAGGCATGTTGAGGGCACAGTTCACCTCGTCTTGACATAGGAGTCTGAAACAGATCAAAAGAACAAGCTTTACAAGGGTTCCTCTGCCTCCTTAAATAGAAAAAGTAATACTAGTGTGCACCTTTTACCATCCTTCTCAAAGCTGTATTAACTGTGAAATCACTGTAAAATTGTGTTTGCAATGACTTGTGTTTGCTTTGCTCCCGGTCACAGCCACCAAGGTTAAAAAAACAATCACATGAAAAATTCAGTAAAGTTCCTTACTAAGGGTACAAATTTGGACTGCAACTCCAGGAGCATCAGCTGATAAAACATCTATAAATCACTTTCTCATCCTTCATATGCTTCTTATAGCTGCATCTACAAGAATCTCCTCCCACCCTTGAGATTTCATCCTGTCCATACTCTCAACAACATCTCCATTAGTAATCCGCTGCTTACTGGGGGCTTTGTACAAATGCTGTTCAATATTGCCAGGAAATTCATTGCAGGAGTGCTGAAGTTGACACCAGCTCTCCACCCTCACATGCGTTTTGATATGGAAGCTACGGTGATACAAAAATATGCCTAAGCAATGGGGACCCTGTGTTGCCCTACCCAGAATGATTTCCAAAGCCTCTCAAAGATGCCACCTTAAATTTAGGAACCCTTCTCTAGTTGGGGACCAAAGCTCTCAAAGCCACAGGACTGCTACTAGAAGACAAAAGGCAGTAGGAAAACATATAAAAATCCACAGCAACTCTTGAGCAGCCACTGCTGCTCCGTAATAAAGGAATAATAGTGTGTGGCCCTCTTATAGCACTTTATCTGGGGATCTCAGTGGCTACACAATGGGTGAGTTAGTTTGTCTCTTAGCCTGAAAGAGGAAAAGGTCCAAAACAGAGCTGTGGGAACACAACGCCTCTCCAGGTCAAATCACAATTCTCTGGGAGCTCTTCAAAGCACAGAGAAAGCCTTACTCATGGAGTATACCTTGCTCCATCTCTGTTTTGACACAAGAAGAAGGACACAGAAAAGCTGAGGGAGCATATAGGAAGCAGCTTGACATTTCTTTCCTACTGTTTCTGTGCTGATACTTGCTTTCAATATGCCATATTTTGCATATTAAAAATGCTAAGTAAAGCTTGAAATATTTTATGGGAGAGCTTGAATTATGGGCCATAAATAAAATAAAGTTCTATCTACTGCAGTATACAGATACAGGCAATAAAGCAGATGTGTGCCCTGCTCATATTAAAACATGTTTCTAAAATGTAGCCATTTTTTCTAGGTATTTCACATTTGAAACATCTTTCATAAAGAAATTAATGCTAACATGAAGAAGCTTTTTACCAGAAGATGAGGAGCAATGATAAGTATAAGATTTTTTAGTCTTTAATGGCCTGAAACTGTGTATAATTTATCTTGAAAAAGACTCATCATTTGAAGTATTATTAATCAAATTGTTGTATTTTTTTCATTTTGTACCATGTGGTGCATAGGATACAGTCCTCTAGACATCCAAACAGCTCTTGATTCCATTTGTTTTAAAACCCTCAAACCAATGGCTCCAGCCAATGTGTTCCAGGACATCAGAGGTGGGACAGCATTGCTTTAACATAAACATCCTAGATTGCAGCCCTTGTCTTTCTCTTCCTTCCCTGGAAGGTGATGGCTTTCCATGTTCAAACAAAACCCTACTTTAATGCTATGTCACTTGGTTACAACACCGAACAGGCTGGACTTGCTGTAATCACTGTCCTTGACACAGCTTATTCAACATGTAGGGAAAAATGTGAAAACTAAATGGGTAAAGATCTCCAGTCAGCCAGTTCTCCCAATAGGTTAAAAAATATACATGTTAAAATGCCAGGAATGTCTAACATTTCACTTGAAATTCTCCATAGCAACACCACTTTGGTACTGTAGTGGGAAAAAAAGAGTATAAAAAAAAAATCTAAGGTCTTCAAAAAGGCCCTTCAACTTTAAAGTGAATGTATTCGTGGAGAAGTGAAGGGTCTGTTGTGCAAATGGCTGTTGCTCTCATTGCTAGAAGCAGACAGCCTTTGGTTAGGAGGGAAGGGGAGTCAGATAGAGTATTACCATGCAAAAGCAGCAAGCTCTGCCTATGATGACTGCAATATTAACTCCCAGAGCTTCCTGCGGCTGAGAGGCAGCAGCGACAGCAGCAGCAGCAGTGAGTTTCACTTGCCCCCTGCCCCCCACCCCCAAGCTTCCAGGTTCAATAAAGATTACCTCATGGAAAAAGTATGCCATGTAAGCCTGAGAATCAAAGCCGTCACAATTGGCGGCTGTTTAACTGTAATGTCGCTGAAACACATACTCCCCCTATACGCACACACACTTTCCCCCTCACCCCTCTCATCCCACCCCGAACCCTCCCCATCTCCTACGATTAAGGGTAGTATTATTGGGGAGAGGAAAATCTGATCAAAACTGTCGACCGCCAACTGCCGATTTTCTATGGATTCAATAAAGGCCACCTTAACGATTTCCCTAATTAATGGATGACATCTTTGGCTGGAGGAGAGGCGCTGTATTCTACTCTGCCTTAGTCTTTGTTAACCTTCTAATTAACTTTCGTAGGTCACCCAGGTCTCCCAAACCTAAAAGTGAAGAGAGCCATTGTGTTAGAAGCAGTAAACTTACTTTTTCTGCCTGGGTACTTAAAAGGGAGAACGATTATAGGCAGGGAAAAATAACTCCATTTAAACTCTTTGTGACTGTGGAGAATGCATAGGTCCCTGCCTTAGAAAATAATTGAAACACCTTTTATACCAATATTTGCATGCATAATAAACCAAATTAGCAAATATGCATCTAAATTCAGCTGCGGTTTCAAATTGGTTAGGGATTTGGAGGGTTTTTTTTTTTTTTTTGGAATGCGAACTTCAGTGGGTCAACAAAAGGAATTGGATTTCTTGAGCAAATTGCAACTGCAGCAGCTATCAGCTTTTACACGGCATGATCTCCGGCAAAGAGTCTGGGCTAATAGTACACACACATGTATTCTAATACTATAATATTAGGCCAGATTAATCCCTGTGGTAAGACCATTGAAGTCAATGGAATTGTATCAGAGATGAATTTGGTTCACTGCCTTTTGTGGAATCTAATATGAATTGACCATTGAGCTGGAGGCATCAAAGATGATAAATGCAGCACTCTTTCAAACAGTCTGATGCAACCCAAAAAAGGGCAGGCAGAAGCCATTTAGGATGGGTGGCCTTTTCTTCTGTCTACAGCTTTCTCAGGGAAATTCTGCCCTCATTCACGCCCATTGACTGAAGTCAATTAAATTATTTTAATAAATTGTAATTAAAATTCACAGTGTACAATGAAAGACTGAAATTTCATAGCACAACTTGACTAATAAACTTGAAGTTAATTGCTTCTTGAAAGTAAGGATTGAGAGTGCTTCTTTGGCTTATGGAAAAGACATGAAATTAATTGTTCCTAGTTTTCTCTGCTCAGCAGAGAACAACAGAGCAGGGCAGAAGAGAGCAATAATTGCTCCCCTCTATAAACATACAGATGTACATCCCTGCACAAATATCTGACTGTGCAACCCATGTTCCTGGACAGAACGTACTGAGCTTAAAATTTACATTGCAAAAAATAAAGGAAAAAAACTCTATGACGGAAGAGTTTGGAGAATTTTTTGGATTAACTGAGTAGGAAGCATGGCATGGTGATTAAAAGAGGCCTGAAAATCAGGCTATCTCCAGTCTTACCCCTTACTGCCATTGGTTCGCAGTGGAAAATGATCACTTTGACTTTGATTCAGTTTCTCCATCTTTACAGGACTTATGTTTCACTGAAGTAGAATTTTAGAAAAAGACCTTGAACTGGTCAGGTATGAAAGCTATAGACATGCAAAATGCAACATGCCAAACCAAAAGTCTGAGCTTTCATGTAGCCAAATTCTTTTTTTTTTTTTTTTTCCGATTGTTTAATTTTGCCACCATGTACACATTTTCTGATAGAATAATTGGCAGGTAAGATGATGTCTACTGCTTCTTTTCTGTATTCTCCAACCAAGTGGTGCAAAGTATATTCATCATCCTCCCAAGCATCCCTTGTATGTCCTAGGAACATCCTGGCAGTGGATACATAACTCAGAGCAAATTTGAACTGTGTTACTTTTCAAAAAGTATCTTCAGTTAAACACGTCTCCTATGTTTCTGCCTGCAAGATCCCGATGGAGGTTTGGCATCATGTGGGTTTGCTGAGAAAAGACAATCAAATGACATGTGTGGAATCAGGACACAGAAGAGTAGCAGTACACCTTCTCTCACTCTGAAAGTCACTGCTACTGGACAGCTGGAGGACGAATGGAGGCCCAGGGCTCTACTACTCCTACTGAACACCAGAATCAGACCATGCTTTACCTGATCACTAAAGAACAGACATTTTAGGAGACAAATGATCCCACATCAATGGCTTGGTATTGCTCTTTATAGCCTGATGAAAGTTTTCAGGGTCCCTAGTGACAGGCTCTACCTCAGAAGGAATATTTGTACTAAAGCAAGAGATCTTCAGAGAAGGTGTCACCGTTAAGGTTCTCATGAAAACTGTGTTCGTTCTCAGGCACCAACACAAACCTCCCATGTGACATGGAGCTAGGGGAATTCATCTCATCTAACTCTTCATGTCCATGTGAAGATACCTGTATCTGAGCCTTGTGAGACTGGATGTCTTGAGGAAGGAAGTGGAAGGAAAGATGCTACACAACTACTAACCCAGAAGGGCCTATTTTGGATGTCTGGTACAGGAAGGATGAACTGTGCCCCATAAGAGTTTTCTCCCAATTGACTATGAAGAGTCCGCATACTAAACCTGAACATTTGCAGTTAGTACTGCAAATTTGCAGTTAGCACTGCAGTTAGTACTGCAAATGTCTCTTTTGTGGTCAGAAGAATCCCATCTTCAGTCCTTCAGCACTTCTGTTCCCCATTTGTGAGATGGAGATAATGGTATTTCTGTTCTTCTATCTTTTGCCTGTTTTGCCCTCTTAAACAGTAAGGTCCTTAAAGACACTGTCTAGGATTCACCTGGCAGAAAGTAGACAGCTACTTTTAGGGCATCTACTAAATTTGTACTTTTACAATGTAATTAATCTCATCCAAAAGTAGAAAGCTAAAATAGATCTGAGGAATGCATCACAAAAATGCCTTTTTCTATCCAGAAAGGGAGATGAAGATAACCATTTCTGCAATTCAGATTTCTAAAGTCAGGTCAAATTCATCTCCTCTGTTTGTTTATACAATACCAAGCACAACAAAAGGCTCTGATTAAAAGGTTTAGATATCTTGTAATACTACTTTAACTACCTTTGCATTTTAAATAATCCAGTAACTAATTAATTGGGAATACCTGGCTAACAGTAGAATAAAGCATAAGGATTCTTCTCACTAATAAACATTACAGACACTTTAAATCTTGTTATTTCAAACTAAATAAATAATCTGTGGAAGTACTCCACAGCAACTGAAACATTCATCTCTCTTCTCAACACAACTCACGGGGCTGTGTGTACCCAGAACTGGACTTAACTTTCTGACACTGACAGTGTCATGGTTTAACCCCAGCTGGCAACTAAGCCCCACACAGCTGCTTGCTCACTCCTCCCACACCGGGATGGGGGAGAGAATTGGGAGAGTAAAAGTAAGAAAACTCCTGGGTTGAAATAAGAACAGTTTAGTAGGTAAAGCAAAAGTCACACACACAAGCAAAACAAAACAAGGAATTCATTCACTGCTTCCCATGGGCAGACGGGTGTTTGGCCATCTCCAGGACAGCAGGGCTCCATCACACATAATGGTTACTTGGGAAAACAAATACCATCACTCCAAATGTTCTCCTCTTTCCTTCTTCTTCCCACAGCTTTATATGCTGATGATGACATCATGTTGGTCATTTGGGATCAGCTGTTCCAGCTGTGTTCCCTCCTAGCTTCTTGTGCACCCCCAGCCTCCTCACTGGTGTGATGAGGTGAGAAGCAGAAAAGGCCTTGACTCCATGCAAGCACTGCTCAGCAATGACCAAAACACCTCTGCATTATCAACACTGTTTTCAGCACAACCCCAAAACATAGTCCCATACATGCTACTATGAAGAAAATTAACTCTATCTCAGCCAAAACCAAAAACAGTAAATCATATTTCACAGTCTGTGATAGAGACAGCAGCTAGAGGTTGATGCCTCCCTCTAGATCAGCAAATGATCTAGCAAATATCCTTTTCCAGAGGAAATAAATTATTTTACCAGCTAACCTTGCAGAACCTGGTATTGTGCAGTTATATTAAATTATGCTCAATTGTCATCCAGAAACAACAACAATTTCATACAAATAACCATAAAAAGAAGTTGTACACAGAGAGTGTAAACCAGGGCTCCTGAAATACATTTAATTTGTCTTCTCACAACATAAAAATGATCTTTTTCAGGTCAAACTGGTAGCAAAGTCCTGTGCACATAGCTCATTGAATCCAATTGCCTCGGCAGGACTGGAGTTGGACCTCAGGAACGGCAAGTGTTCCAACTCTGGTATTATCGCCTGGACTAGAAATTCCACCTTGCCAGCTTCTCAGCCCTGAGAGATGTGATGAGCTGACTTCCCAGACCAGGAGGCTCCTATGGGCTTTATCTATCCTCTGAACCTTTCTGTGGAGGAGAAGCCCACGGACTCAACAGAACGTGTCAGTCCTTGTCCTTCACAACTTTAAAGAGAGCTCGACTCTCAAAAGTGACCTCATACAAAGCAGAGCAAGGCTGCACATTTGTTGCCTCTTGGCGATTTCAATATGAAATGTACTTAATTTACATGAAAAAAAGATACTGTCTCTTTCCCTACTTGGCGCTTTGGCAGAGACAGCCTGGGCTCTGAGAAGCAGAGGAGGCTTGACCACCTCTGATCACCTCAATGCTCTGCAGCAGTCTTGCCCTCACACCCAGCTGTCCCCACACTGATATGATACATGTTTACCCAATAGGGCTGAGCAGATGGCCCTGCTTGAGGTTAGCACAGTGCAGTCCAGTGCAACTGGCAACCTAGTACCTACTATATTATCTGCATGTCTGGTAGACATGAAAAATCAACTCTACCCTGTTGCCTAACTTGTGCCAGCAAACATGGTGCCCAATGCAAGGATCACCTTAGTAAAATTTTCCTGCAATAGGCTTGCTTCTCTTGGAAGCCAAGAGCCATCCATACAGTTTTTGTGATATAAAGAAGCACAACTCATGTTCTTATTTCTCTACTGGCCCCTTTACATTGCCAGAGCTTTGTGGATTATCTGAACTAGACTTACAAAGCAGTCTTACACATAGGAAGGGTGACTGAGCTGCTCAGCATTGCCCAATAGCAGACACAGGGAAAACAAAGGCTTTATCTCCAAAATCAGGTATTTTAAGTGCCTCCAGGTTGATATACAGTGACCCTGGGCACTAAAGAGAAAACCAGGAGTAAAAGGAAAGCATTTTGCTCAGCCCTAGCAAGAGAGCCCATTGCTAACCACTAGACTCTAGATAGGGAGCAACAACAGGCTCAGGAGGCAAGGGTCCATCTGTCCAAGATGTAAATCCTGATGTGCGAAAAGTTCTGAGCATTCCAAGGGTTTATATGGATGAAAAACAAAACTAGAGAATCCATAGATTCTTCCCTGGCTGTTGTATGTTTACTTGAAGAGTCTCCTTTATATTTCCAATTACACCAACTGAGGCAGGATTATGGGCTTTGGAAACACTTATGGCCACACCTGAAACTACATTAATATGTCAAAATCCCTTGAATGTAATGGCACCATTGTCTCCCCAGTTCTCTTTGCCTCACTGTGAACTCTGTTATCTTCGCCAGCTGTGGTGCTGGTCCCCTTCTCTCCTGTTTTTTAATCTGCTGCCTTATAGTGTGTTCCTGGTAACCATTCCTTCTTCTTCTCACTGTTGCTGATTGGGTTTCTTTTGTTGATTTTTGCAGCGCGAATCTTATTTTAAGAGCTTCAGGTTTCAGCTGCAAGCTCAACAGAGAGTCGCTGACCTCACTGCATAGCTGGTTCTGCCTTTTGCACCTTCTGCACTCTCCAGTTACATTTTGGCTGCTCTGATTGCTTTGTCTTGCTTTGTCCTCCCTCTAGCCCATCAATCTGGTGATAGTTACCAGTAACTCTCCTCTCAGCTGCCCTTCCGCACTCACTAACTGCTAACTCTGCCAGTCTCCATACTGCTTTATTTCATCCAGGCACATAGTCTGGTGAATATCACTGGACCTTTGTGCTCATCTTCTGCAGATTTGCATTTATCCTTGGAAAAAAATCCTTTCTTCATACACTCCCTGCTAGGGTCACTTCAGTCTCCTCCCATCCCTACTCATTCTTTGATTAGCACTTTCCTTCTCCAGACTCACCAGCATACTCTTTGTATGGATCACCCTCTTCATCTGTTTTCAAATAAGCCTCTGAAGTCTCTGCAAAAACAACCCTCCTCTACATACCATTATGCCTTTCTCATCTCTTTTACCTCTTATGCTTTCAAATGACTAGTTTACTTCCATTCTCTTGAACTCACCTCTCTGACACTCAGCAGTCTGGTTTTCAGCCACTTCACTCTGCAGGAATTGCTCTCTCTAAAATCACTAATGATGTCCTCTAGTCAATTCTAACCACCTCTTCTCCAGCCTCTTTCCCTTTGATTTTTCCAACACCTTTGACATATCGGACCATTCCTTTACTTGGAGTTCCCCACCATTCAGCTGCTCTGCTGAAAATTGCTGTCTTTAGTTTTAGGAGAGCTTGGTAGCTGACAGCCAGAAGGGTAAAAATAGGGTCACAATTAAAAGGATAATTCTTTGTACTGTCTTCTGCACACTAATGGAGCTCCTCTTAGGAAACCATGAAGATTTTAAGGGGAAACCCAACTGTAAGGAAAATCCCAGCACAGGATCTCTCTGCTTCATGTACAGCTCTATGCCAGACTTTATGTATAATACGAGAGGTTTCACCTGTCATATCTCCATAGTTTCCGTGATGGATTCTTGTAAGGAGGAAGAAAAGGGAGAACAATGAAACCAATAATTTCACCTTTCTGCAGATTTGTTGTTTCATGGCTCTGTTTACTGATAAAATTAGAGATGGATTCTTTCTGAACTATATATAGATATACAATAAAGACAGAAAGAGGCTTAGGCTGGGAAAATAGTGAAGGCTTTCCACTGTCAGGTTAGTTGAATGCCAAAGAATATCGTACAGGGTAAAAGCAAATACTGTGGCATAGCGAAGGTCACAGTCAAAGATTCAGGGGGGGAGGTTAAATCCTATAGCTCAGCAATGAGGCTCTTTTCAAGTTAGACTACACTTGCAGAAAGTTACATGGATAACATGAACAGATGTTCCTGCTGTTTGGCTCTCACTATACCCGTTTTTACAAAGGGAGTTCCACTTGAAAAGTGGATGGAATAAAATCCATAATCACTTTATGTGAACCCTAAAAAATCAGAAGATCATGCGCAGAGTGCAGGGAGACACAACACATAAGAATTATCACGAACTTCAAATTAAACCAGGAAATTGAAACTGCTACACTCTGTCCCCTTCTGCCCTAGCTTCAAGCTCTGTTTGCCTGCCATATAGTCTGCAGAAAAGCTGTGGGTGATAAACCACACTGTGTTTCCTGTTAAAGTCAGAATGAGTTGCAGAAAATTACATTTAAAAAATCAAGGGAATTTAACTTTAACTCTTTAGATGCCTTATTCCCTCCCCAGTGTGTCAAAGCAATTAGTGAGAGACAGATCAAAAGATCCACTCCGCAGAAAAGGGAGAAATACAATCCAGTGTGAAATGTCCCCCTGCAAAGACAAAATATATGCAAATAAATTGCAGGTAACTAGGAGATCTGATACTATACCACCGCCAGGAGGAGAGGGTCAGCAGTTACATCTGACAGTAACCTCTCTCTTTTATTTGGGGATCACTATTTTCCAAAAGAAAAGCTAAATATTGATTAAGTGATATCTCAAATACCACAGGATTATCAAAGCAATTACAGGGATTAACTTCACAAAATGCTCTAGCATAACCTCAGCTGCAGAAACTGTGCCAACTTGGTAATGGCTATTAACATCTCTATGCACAAGAGTGATCCCCTGGTTTTGTTTCTTTTTTCCTCTCTCTCTGATTCCTCCTATATATATCATAGTTTTTCCAGTGTACAAGATGTACTCACGTGGGAGCCTCATTCTGCATTCCCTGGTGGGGCCTGCTTACACTCAGGGAAAGTCAAAGGCTATTCAAGGAGGACAGAGGACATCTAGTTGTGTTGCCCACTTTCACATGAGAAAACCATCCCTGTTAGAAGAGGACAGAAGACCTTACCAGTCATGAAGTCCTGTATGGATATGATGGCTCTGATCACACTAACTTAGTCTCTTTCCCTGATAGCTCTATCTACCTAAGGATTGAATGTGCTGCAGACATCTTCGAGGACAGCATCAGATGGCTGGAGTAGTTTATCACCACTAAATAAGAGCTCTGGCTGAGTCCCCAGCACAGTCACAGAGCTCAGGCTGCCTGGTAGCTTTCTATCCCCATAGTCCACTCTCACGTTCATGCTGGTGAGGACAGCTCACTTCTGCTTCCATTTTCCCCCCCCCTCACTCTTCTTTTAGAGGGAGAAGCAACTTTAAAGCATGGGAGAGACAGACAGAGAGAGCATGACGCCCTATAATCCAACAAGTCAACTTCCCGAGCTCAAACATGAACTGATTTTTTTTTCTTCCCTCGCCTTATAAAAAAGAAATTGACTTTTGTTTGGAGTTTGTGAAAAGTGGGACTCGGGGCCCAGTCAATGGGGCTCCCCGCAGCGCGGGCTGAGTGGAGCCATCTCGAACCAGTCAGCCGCGGCACCAATTAATCCGCTCTTTGTCACAGCCCCGGCCTCAGCAGCAGCGGCAGCAGTAGCAGCAACACATTTGGCCATTGTTCAGACCTTCATGCAACGGGATTTACCCTTTCAAAGAGGCAGTTTTGTCCCAAAGAGTTCGAGCGGAAGTTTCTCACTGACAATTTGCCCCAAATAGATAGATTTGTCAGCAGCAACCTTTAAAAGCAAAAAGCCATGAGGAAAAAGGGGAGAAAAAGAAGTGTGGGGGGAAGAGCAAGTGCATCCTTGTCTGTCTGTCTGTCTGGGGGTCTGTCCTGAGCAGGTGGGGTGGGCACAGGGCCTGAGGTACAGAAGGGCAAAATGGCATTGATGGGGGCTCTTGTTCATCTCAAGGCAGATGTAGCAAGGGAGCTAACAAGCTCCCAGGCTGTTGTATAGCTGCTCTGACTTCTGAAAGCCTTTCAAGGAACTTCTTTTACATGGCATTGTCATGCCTGCTACACAGCACTGTGCTAGGCTGCCCAAGGTTTCCCAGCCTCAAATACTCCACCGGCAGCTCAGCTCTGAGACCAGCGTGTCTCATTCTCCGTGGCCTTGCCACCAAAAATCTATATTTTAACCAACACAAGCAAATTTTTTGCAAACAGGCTGGTGTAGCTTTTCCTATGCATAGTGCACTGAGGCCCATAACCCAGACAGAAAAAGGTGAAACAAACCCGCAGGTATTTCCTGTCCCCACACCAATGCTGCTATGCTCCTCACAGGCACACTCCCCTTTGGACTTCAAGGACTATTTGCATGAACAGAGGATTGAACCTGCTCTGTTGCAAACTGCAGCTACTTGCAGGCACCACTGTCACTCCCACCCTCAGATCATAGCACAGCCGGATATCCCTGGCTCACACGTGGGACCTGCATACTCCAAAACCAGAAAGGGAGAAATCACAGGAAACTCTGTTGCCTGGGCTCCAGCAGATCCTGGTCCATATATACACAGTCTCTCCTAACAGCATGGAGACAGCCCTGCTCTCACATTGGAGGGCAGCAACTGGGAAGTCCTCAAGCCTGTCAGACTAATCTCCCTCAATAGTACAAATTTTTGGGAAAATGGAAAAAATATGCCTAATCTCACCTGTAACTCTACCTTCTGTTACACCTGCTGGGCGGGTGATGTAGGGGTCACTAGCAGGTTTCTGTGAGCACCATGGTGCTGAAAACTAGAGCCCTGCTGTTTCCAAGGGAATACTGGAAGAGGTTTTTCAGCCCTACATAGGTTGCCCTTTGCATACAAGAAACTATCATCTCATCATCTAGACAGCAAGTATAGCCTGCCCTGCCCCAGAGGCCTTTGCATGGCAAAGAAGCCAAATTCACAGGAGAACAACTAGTTCTGCTGTAGTCACGGTGCTTATCTGTTGCTATTCAGACAGTTTGGCTTCCCAAACAAAGCTGAAGAAACCCAGTTCACTGAAGTGGATCTGCTGCTGCTATCTGACCAAAGGAGGGGCATGAGAAATGGTTGCAAGACAGCTATACAGCCCTAAAACTTTGCAATGAACTCTGGAAACTCCATTGCTGGGTGACAGCCGGCCCAGCTCTTCTGTCAGACTACTTTGTCTCGCTGTATCTTAAATGGATTTGATCTACATTACTCAAAGAACCTCATTGTTTGAGTATTGCCCAGCCCACTGGTGTTTATTTGATGGCCTTCCCAAGGCATTTCCTTAAAGACACAAGAAAAATGAAGGCCAAGTTCAAACTGACATCAAAAATATCACTAGCCTGCTTTATACCCACCTAAGCCTGCTTACACCTGATCTTGGGAAGGGAAAAGGGTACAAGAGGCTGTAACCTAATTATAAACCAGCCAGAAGCAGGGGTTGTTTGCAGTTAGGTTAGGGCTATTCCAAGTGAATTGCTTTACACCAAAACTACAACACACTGAGCTAAAACTGAAACATCGGGCTACATGCTTGAAGACACCAATGGATGTCCTTCAACACAGGGGA
This sequence comes from Podargus strigoides, assembly GCA_028020825.1. Classification (NCBI taxonomy): domain Eukaryota; kingdom Metazoa; phylum Chordata; class Aves; order Caprimulgiformes; family Podargidae; genus Podargus; species Podargus strigoides. The sequence goes on from CM051619.1 coordinate 48,435,861, forward strand.
CAAAGAGTTCACCAAACAGTTGTAGAGCAGCAGTGTCCTCAGTTGCAGCAGGCAGGTGTAAGACCTAAGACCTTCCCAATCTGCAGAGGAGTTTTAAGAGACCATAAGGGCAGATAAGTAAGTATGGATATACCTTGCAATGGCGCAAGGTGCAGAGATGAGCTAAAAGTCAAGCAGTAAAATTGCAAATATGTTCAAATACAGTGTTCTCCAGGAAGTCCAGGAGAGAAAGACACCCATGTGGCATCTCTCCTGTGGAGGCCTCACTCATTCAACTCTCCTGGAGATGCACAAATAAATTGTGTTCTTCCCTGCACTGGTACCAGGGACAATGGTATTCCCTAGGAAGCTTAGCCGTCCAGCTCTTTATTCCATTAGCATGACTGGCCCTGGCCATCAGTCAAATAGACGGACTTCCCAAGACCAAACTATTCTTCCTCCTCAAGCAGTGATTTTGCTTATGATTTCCAACAGAAAAAAAAAAATCCAGCTACTGGTTACGACAGAAATTATTCTACCAGAAACAGTGTGTTTATCATGTGCACAGAAAAATGAACAGAAGAAGAACCCAGTTCCTCTATTTATCTGTCTGGTGCTGAATCATGTCAGCCTCATGTCAGCAAAAGTGCTAGGTGGATTTGAGCAGCATCAGCCAACACTGACTACAATGACAATACATACAAAATGTCAATAATAATCAAACAAATTATTCTGACAGTACAAAACTGGCTAATTAACCATATAGTAGATTTTAAACAACTTATCATGCATATTTGCAGCCAAATTACAGTATTTGAATCACTCTTGGTGTTTCCTAAACATCTTGATTTAATATGCAGTATAGTCTCTGCACTTAGAATTGGAATAAAAGCATTGTTGAGCAATAACCCACGCATTGGACTTCTACTGCTTTAACTAACTGATCTGCCACACAACTTTGCTTACCAGTATCAGCACTGCCACAGAACAGAGTAATTATGAAAAGCAGTTAATGTAAGATTTACTGGTTGTTATTACTCCATATGCACCGTTCCATGCTGAATTGCCATCCATGCCAGTCCTCCGAGTTTTAGATTCAGTGCTTCGATACTTTGTGCTCTGTATTGCAGCACAAAGAACTAAGCCACAAAATAAAGCTCTGTCCCGGGATTCCCATCACATATTGCCCTGATTTAAATTTCTTTGTAAGAGCCATTCCTCATGGGAAAGAGGGTCATATAGTTACTGGATCACATCTCACCAAAGAAATATCCCCTCCTATATCCAAGCACCTGCAATTCCCTAATATTTACAGTGCTACAATGTTCTTGTGACACTTACAGCAAAATTGTATCTGGCAAAATCACTTGAGGACGTGAGTGAAAATATCTGAAGTCTCTTTTAAGAGTGCTTAGAGCTTGGAATCCCTAGGTCAGTAGCACGCGATCGCCCAACACTGCAGAAAGCACTCCAGGCACCAGAGTTTGTGAACCACCAAAACACATTGCAAGTTTAAGGGCGTGCTTTGTATTTGAACAGTGAAATCTTAGTTGAGGACTGACAGGACCCTTCAGGTCAGATAGGCTGCCTAAAACTTTGATTGTTCATGCCAAATTCTGCAGATCTTGTGCACACCAGCAATCCTGTCAAAGCCCATTAGACTACTACTTATTTCATATTTACAATGGAAGACCGTGGAATCAAAATCTGCTGCAGTGGTACGTTTTCATTGGACTGCATTTTCTTTTCAGGTCGAAGAAGTGCAAATAGCTGCAGGAGTTAAATCTTTCTGCTTTCCTTGTTTCTTAGAGGTGAGAGTGCTAGATTTTGTTACACAGGCTCAGCTCAGGCCACTGGATTTTCAAGCTCACCATCCTGGCCGCATCAATGTCCAAAATCTCAAAAGGCAGGAAACCCCAACCAACCTCATAATACATCTAGCTATTTGCAGAGTGACACATACCATGCTCTTCTCTGCTTGGACTTGCCAGTAGCTGCTCTACCTGCATAGATATCCTGTGATGTATATTTTATTAAGAAGAGATAAAGCAAGCATGTCTATAAATGTCATAGACAGTTGTGAAACTATTCATCTCTTCTTAAAAATCTATCTGCACCAACTGACTCAATACTTTCAAGCAGCACTGAATGCAATATGCTGACTCAATGCTGCATCTGGAAGTATTTATTTTTGTTGGTTCTAAATTTGTTTCCCAAAATAGATACCACAGATCTGGTCTCCAGCCAATATCAAGAGATATAGCTAAACTGAAGTCAATGGAGCTGAGCCATTACATTGCCAGCCAGAAATATGGCCCTTCCAAAGAGCATTTTTCTCTGCCACTACACAGTATTTTGTGCAATTGCCTCAAAGGTCAGCTTGTTAATAGGCTTCTATAGCAAAATTTGGGAGGGCAATCTACCGCAGAAATGATTACGCTTGAAGTGCGATCAATCAGGGTCAATAGCTGAGGCAACCATTTCCTACATGCACACAAGTGCTTAGAACGTATCCAGAGCTATTCATTTAACGGATTGGTAAAATGATTTTTAAATGTCACAGCATTGCTCCAAGATGTATTTCTTTTTAGTAGCCAGCATTCTTTTGTTGGCAATTTAAAACTGTTGAAGGATAGACCCAATCTTATTTTAAGTTTTCTTTTATTGAGATAATAAAATATTTGCCCTCATATTCGGACCTTTCACTAGTTTTATATAGCTGTGTCTCTACTGGCTTCAGTATTGATACTGTCTTTTGTGTTCATGTCAGAAAAACTAAAATGAGGCTGTTTCTCTCTAAATTAGATTGCAGCTGCTGCTACTTCATTGGCTTATTACGACACTTTGATTTATATCTAACTAGCAAACTAACAAATAAGTCAAGTTACTAACTGGAGCCGCTTTGTTAAGCGCTTGTCTCGCATTGTCTAGATGGGATCAGGTACCAATGTAGGCGTATAAGCCAAGCCTGACATATCCCTTTCAAAGGCATACGTGATTAATGGGGCATTTCATTGCTGCAAGTGAACTCAGGCTTGTTCCGCCCCTGAATACAAGTATTATGAGAAGTGCCATGGCTTACGGAGATACTCTTTTCTCAGTTATCTTCCTTAGGTATAATTTTCCCTGCTATTCTGTGCAAGGTGGCTTTGCTAATGTACACTCATTAGATGCACGTGTGGAAATAGAGCTATATGGTCACTGTTTCATGCAGTCATTAACTTATTTAACCAAGTGTGCACATGCACAAGGGAGACACCACATTTTCGCTGGCATCTGTGGGAAGCACAGGTCTTCCTCAATGTTTTGCTAGATGGACTTCTCAAGGTGGAGGATGGGCTGAGAGCAACTCAAGCCCAAAAGCCACCAGAGGTAACTGGTGCATTCACTGGGACCCCTCAGTGCACAGAGATTGAGCACAGGGCACCATGAGCTCAGGGAAAGTCATCCCCAGCTCCAGAGGATACATAAAACACAAGGAAATCCCTCTTGCACCAGGAGAGAGGAAGCATTCTCAGGACAGTCTTTTCACTGGGTCATCTTTCTGTGCCTTGGAATTTCACATGTTGGAAAAAATCTGTGGTGGGGTTTTTTTGTTAATTTGCCGTCGCTCTCAGCACGGCCCTGCAGCCCCAGAAGGTACCCAGCCCTCGGACACCATGAGGAGGTGCCAAGATGGCTGCCAGGGGTGTTGCCAGGCAACGTCCTCAGCCCCTGGGTCAGCCATGTTGGATGCAATGACCCAGGGTGAGCATGGGGAAAGCCAATGCCACCATCGCTGGGTGTGCAGGGCCCTCCAAGGAAGGTGTCCATGAGACAGGGGCTTTGCAAGAAAGACTCAATACCGCAAAAGAGCTCGTTAGGTGCATTTCCACCACCCACATGGGGAGCAGCCCAAGCTGGGTGTCAAACACAGCCATATCACAGGCCAGGAGTGTAGCGGGGCAGACAAGTAGCAGCATAGTCCCTTCAGTGGCCTTTGCCATGCTGCTGCTTGTCCATCTGCTTGCAGTTAGATGTGGAAACGGCTTTGTGGTGGGGCCGCAGAAACACAGCCTCTGACCTGCAAAGGGAAGGCGCCTCAGACTTCAGGGGGGATTTAGCAGCCCAGAAAAACACAACCTGGTGGGTATTATACGCTGCAAGAGTGTTACTGTGCTCACCTCCCTGCACAGGGCTGACTGGGGCACCAAGGCATGACCCTGGCTCTTCCCTAGCACATGCAGTGAAGGAGAGGAGTAGAGATAGCTTCTTGTGCACCCTGAAGAAACAGAAGCTCCTCCTCCCAGCAGAAAATAGCTCCATCCTTTCCTTCCTTATCTCCTTGCACAGAAAAAGGATATGTTAGGTTTTCCTGATCTTACCCACCTGCTTCCCATTAAGAGAAATGGATGAAAACAGCACACACACATACTCTTCTGCTACATCCCTACACCTCTGGCAGTTTAAAATTTTACCCTCACCTGACCTACTTCAGTTGTGGTTTTTTTCTCTTTCTTTGCTTTTTTTGTTCACTGAAGATCTTCTGGCTCCCCAAACAAAGAGCAGAGAAGATGAGCAAGGTAAAGGCAGAAGGAGCAGTGTTCTTAAAGATGGGTTGCACATTGTTTTTTTCTTTCTACTAAGATACCTGGCAAGAGACTGAGGCACAGTGCTGAGAAATGTCACCGTGTAGTTGTAGCAATAGTCCAGAGTCTTGAAGGAAATATAGTGAAAAGGGAACTGTCGTTGTTTAACCTCAGCCAGCAACTAAGCCCCACACAGCCGCTCGCTCACTTGCCCCACAGCAGGATGGGGAAGAGAATCAGGAGAGTAAAAGTCAGAAAACTCCTGGGCTGAATTAAAGACAGTTTAACAGGTTAATCAAAAGCCACACACAAGCAAAGTAAAACAAGGAATTCATGTAGTGCTTCCCATGGACAGGCAGGTGTTCAGCCATCTCCAGAACAGCAGGGCTCTATCATGCATAATAGCAACTTGGGAAGACAAATGCCATCACTCCAAATGTTTCCCTCCTTCCTTCTTCTTCCCTCAGCTTTACATGCTGAGCATGACATCATGTGGTGTGAAACATCCTTTTGGTCAGTTGGGGTCAGCTGTCCCAGGTGTGTCCCTCGGACCTGTTGGAGCAGGTCCAGAAGAGGGCCATAAAAATGATCAGAGGGCTGGAGGCCCTCTCCTCTGAGGACAGGCTGAGGGAGTTGGGGTTGTTCAGCCTGGAGAAGAGAAGGGGCCAGAGAGACCTTTTAGGGGCCTACAAGAAAACTGGAGAGGGCCTTTTTACAAGGGTATGTAGTGATAGGACAAGGGGTAATGGCTTTAAACTGGAAGAGGGTAGATTTTGACTAGATATCAGGAAGAAATTCTTTCCTGTGAGGGTGGTGAGACACTGAAACAGGTTGCCCAGAGAAGCTGTGGCTACCCCCTCCCTGGAGGAAATGTTCAAGGCCAGGCTGGACAGGGCTTTGAGCAACCTGGTCTAGTGGGAGGTGTCCCTGCCCATTGCAGTGGGGTTGGAACTAGATGATCTTTAAGGTCCCTTTCAACCCACACCATTCTATGATTCTATGAACTTCTTGTGCACCCCCAGCTTACTTGCTGGTGGGGTGATGTGAGAAGCAGAAAAGACCTTGACTCTGTGTAAGCACTGCTCAGGAATAAGGAAAACATCTCTGCATAATCAACACTTCTTTTAGCTCAAATCCAAAACACATCCCTATACTATCTACTATGAAGAAAATTAACTCTATTCTAACCAAAACCAGCAAAGGAACACATGCCATCTTCTATAGCAGAACTTGTAACTACTTGTACTTTCAAGGCATTACAAGGAGACAGTAAATTTCTTTACATTAGCATGTTCTGTGTAGAACTGCCTAATAAACAAAATACTAGATATAACGGTAAATGCTAAATGGTAAGAATGATAATAAAGATAAATACTAAGTGCTAACTGTAATCCACTGCCTTGAGGAAGTTGAACTACTTTTTCACCAAATGACCATGAAAATAGTTTTGACAGAAGCTGCAGTGAAAAGCTGGAATGGGGAGAGAGATCTTTCCTGTACTCTTGGAAGAGGCACCCTGCCTTCACTTTCAGGGCTGAGATATCTCTGTCCCTCATGGAAACTGCAGGGAAGGCTCTGAAGAGACAGAGGACAAACCTCAGCTGGTGCAGCACTGCAAAACAACACCAGGCACAGCCCATGGGACAGCGAAGGGCTGATGGTTTGGTCCCTTCTCAGTGTCCTGAAGGCCCCAGCCCACGTGCAGAGCCAGCTTTGGGTGTCTGGGTTAGTGGAGTTTTGGTCTGAGCACCTGTTCTTTGTCTCTCTCTTGACAGAGCTTGATGCTGTACATGAGAGGGAAAACCCTGCTCACATTCAGAGCAGCCTGTCTCAGGTGTGGCTGGAACCTGTGGACACGGTTTGACCAGCCTCTGTAGTGTTTTTCAGGTGACTTTGAGTTTACAGGGCAAAGAACTGTGGGTGCCGTAGGACAGATCTGCCTCACTGGTGCAGGGGATGCCCAGGGCCAGGCTAATCTCCTGTCTTTGTTCTGACCCCAGGCCCTGATAATGTAGCATGGTCATCTCCTTCCCTGTTGCTTTGGATGTTGCTCTAAGAGGTGAACCTTTCCCTGCCTCTCTGGAAGCAGGCTGGGAGTTACAATCTGCCTGCATTCCCTGATCCACTGGTTTCTTTGCTTTCTGGAATCTCCCTGAGCAACTTCTCAGCCTTCTGGACAGTGTCCCTCAGTGTTTGGCAAGACCAGGCTTGTCTGGATTGAAGGCTTCCCTTTGTGCCATGGAAGCACTGGTCCCATGGGGAGCAAAGTGCAGAAAGTCACCGGGATCTCAGTGCTGTCCAGAGTCATGCAGCCCTGCGAGACAGGTGTGGTACAAGCATGAGAGGGATCACCCCTGCCCTGGGACAGAAGGACAAGCGATGCAGTTCAGAAGGACAGGGACAGCATGTTTGGGGCGGGGCTGAGCACTGCATCCTCCCAGGGTCACAGCCAGCAAGGGGGAAGTCAGTTGTGGTGCATTAGCACCTTGCACCAGTGGCAGGGATGAGAAAGCAGTGACCGAAGGACATCCGAGGGTTTCACGAACACCTCAGCAACTTCTGGTCCTGCTCTCCGGCGCTGCTGCTCACCTCAGCTGGCATCCGCAGGAGAGATGCTCGTTCCTCCCTTCCCAGATGCGCACCTCTCCCCACCCTCGGGCTGCTTTACCCGCTCCCACTTGACAGAGTGTTCCCAACAGGAGTGGAAGGTTCGGCAGACCCTCGGTGGAACCACCGCCGCCCTCCCGCCGACCCCCTGCACCCTGGCCCTGCCAGCGCTGCGGGGACACCCGGGACGGGCTGCGGAGGCGCGGCGAGGTCGGCGGTGCCCGGGGGTCAGTGCAACCCTGCGGGGCAGGCGGGGCCCGCTTCAGGCCTCCGGGGGCCCGGGGTGGGTGCCCGGGGAGGGGACAGGAGGAGTGACCCCGCGCTGCGGGAGAGCTCTCTGCACGGCCGCCCTGCAACAAGTCCCGGCGGCGGAGAGCGGGGCTGAGCTCGGTGGTGCCGGCGGTACCCCCTGCCCGGCAGGGTCGGGTCACCCGGCTGGGAGGGCACCGGGGGACGCGGAGGTACTACAGGCTGCGGCGGGGCAGAGCGCTGCCCGCTCCTCCCCAGGGCGAACACAGCTCTCCCGCCCCGCTGTCCCCGACCAGACCCTGGCAGGAGGGGGTTCCTGCCGCCCGGCGGGAAGGCTGAGAGCCCGGCCCGGCCCAGCCCAACTCGGCCCGGCTCGGCCTGACCCGCAGAGCCCCGGCCCGCCCACCCCCCGTCCCCGCCGGCCGCCAGCACCGCCACTGGCCGGGCCGGGACAAGGGCAAGGGCAGGGACGAACCGCAGGCGGGCCCCACCTCCCCACGGGAAAATGCAAAAGAAACGGGATCTTGATCTGTTCTTTCTGCTTTTCTTTTGTCTCCTCTTTTTTCTTTTCTTTTTTTTTTTTTTTGTCCCTTTTTATGACAGTGAGGGCACAAGGCGAAGTGAGGAGGCGGCATCACCTCGGCAGACCGCCGCATTTTGTGTGGAAGCCGCTCGGGGGTTCATTAATATCATTAGCATTTAACCCCCTCCTGCCCCCTCCCCTTCCCAGCGCGGGGTGACGTCAGGCGGCGGCAGGAGTTGGGGGGAACGCGAGGGAAGCTCAGTGGGCAAGGGGCGTCCCTCTCCCCTCCCCGCCGCTGCCTGTCACAGCCTCTCTGCCGATATTATAGGGGCCGAAGCCTGGAGCTCAAAGCGGAAAGTCAGCCAGTGTAATGAACTTCTGGAAACCTTTCCCTTTTTATACCATTCAGTTTCTGAGAGGCAGAGACAGCCTCCTCTGACGCCTTTTCCCCCCTGCCATTATTTTTCCAGGCTCTGATCTCCCTGTTCGCTGCACCGAGGCGCTCGGCGCAGAGCCCCTCTCCCCATCCTACCTTCTCCTCCGCCTCATTGTTGTCCTGCCCGCTGTGGCTTTCGCTCGCCTTCCAGGAGCGCGGTGGCGAGCCCGCTCGCACAGCCCTGCACCCTCCCGGGGTCCCGAGAGCATCTCCTCGAAGGGGGGCCGCCGACTTTGGGTCATTTCGTTGCTTTTTAAAAAATTATTGTTTTTTTTTTCTTTTTGCTCCGGTTTTGTTTTGTTTTGTTTTTTCCCCTTGCCGCCCCTCCCGCCGTGCGTCCCCCTCCTTCGGGAGGACATCGGAGGGGAGCCGGGCAGCGGCGAGGATGTGCCGTCCCCCGCGGCGGAGCCAGCAGTGAGCAACCGAGGGAGGCACCTGCCCCGCGGAGCCGCCGCACCGGCGGTGAAGTGGTGGAGGGGGTGGGCATCGCCTCACCCCAGCGCCGACTCTTCGCCCCGAGTTTAACGACTCCCGGGGGCTTCGAGCATGAGCAAGCCGGCGGGATCAACAAGTGGGTAATAACGCGGTGGAGGCTTCGAGCAGCGCTTCCCAGACCGGCTGCAGCCCGGCTTGGGGGGCGGGAGGTGGAGGGGAGGGAGAAGAAGGGGAGGGGGGAGGTTGTGGTTTGGGTTTGCATCCCCCTCCCCGCCCCGAATTAAAAAAGAAGTGTGTATATATCCATCCGGAGTGGCAACGAATATATAGGCTCGGAGTTGCCCCGCTGGAGTTTGGGCCCGGGGTATAGAAAACGCGGCCGATCCCGGCTCTCCGCCCCGGGAACTCGGGCAGGAGCCCCCCCTCGACTCCCGGGGCAGCCACCCCTGGAAAGGCAGCTCCGCCGGCTGTGGGGAGGGGGCTCGTCCCGCCGGGGCGCGGGTCTGCCATAGCGGGGCGGAGGGGGGAAGGCTTGGATTTAAAGGGGAGTTGAAACGTGCTGCTTTCCTCACGGACTTTACGCAGTCTTCTGCGACATAATAATTTCTTTTCAAGAGTTTGAAACTCGGGTCACTCCGCTACACGGAATGGCGTAAGCAACTCTATTGAAGGCGGATTTAAATGCAATGCTTTGCACACCATTTCCAGTTACAACAAATAATCCTGCAACGAGGAAAGCAGAAACAACTTAAAAGTCACATTTTCCTTAATCCTAAATCCGTGCACCTCAGACCTGGGGAATTTAAAGCATGACTTAACCGCTCTTACAGAACGGCTCAGTCCGTATAATCCCAACGGGACTTTTCGGAGTTCGTAATATGGATGGAGTCAGTAACAAAGGGGTGAAAAATACCCAATCCAATTTAATGTCTGACAAGTGATGGATCGGACAGTTATTTCCTCTGCGCCCCGGAGGGCTCCCGGGGCTGCGGAGCGGAGGAGAAAGGGATGCAGAGGCAGGAGGGACCCGCCGCAGTACCTGCTCCTTCCCGCTCTTCTCCGTGATTTTCACCCAGGTCCGCCCTTTGTTAGTGGGGACCGCTTAACGGGGGGGAGGGGGGGGCGGGACGGCGGGGCCGTGGGGCGGGGGGGCCGCAGCGTGGAATCACGCGTGGAGGAGGCTGGCGGCGCGGCCGAGCTTCGGTGTGGGTTGGCTCGTCTTCTTCCCCCGTGGGGCTAAACGCAGCATTTTTCTGCGCCAACCCCCCCCCGAGGGGGAAAAAAAAAATTAAAAAATAGAGGGGCCGCGGTAATAACCAGCAGAGGGGAAGGGGGCAGCGGAAAAAAAAAACCCAACCCTGCAGCGGCCCGGGCTGCTGCCCGCCGACTGCGGGGCCCTAAACGCCCGGTAAGTGAAGGGGGGCCAGAGCGGGATCAGGCCCGGGGGCAGCCACTGTCGGGGCGTCTGTCGGGTTTGCGAAGGGGCAGGAAGGGCCGGGGGAGCCGCCTCCCCAAAGGACGGCGGAGACATTTTGCGGGGGAAAAATCCTGCAAGGCTGAACCGAAAAAAAAAAACCCCGGTGGCAGCCCCCGGCCACCGCCACAGCTTTCACTGCTGACTCCGACCCCCCCAAGCCTCCGGGAGTCGTCGCCAGGAAAGGCCCGGCGGGGATGGGGACACGCGGAACACGCGGAGGACTGCCCCGGGTGGGGGCCCGGGCCCAGCCGGCCTCGGCAGCGCATGCAAAAGCCCGACCCGCTGTCCCGGGGGGCGGGGGCTGTCTTGAGCACGGGGGGAGCAGCCCGGCTTCCCTGCGATGTCTGCCTGGGTGGTAACAAGACCCCATCCCGCAGTCCCTCGAGCCTGGACTAACTTCTTTCAACAGCCTCTGATGGTAATTACAGTAATCGGGGCTGCCATATATCCTTTAAGCAATTATGACACACAAAAAAAGCCCCCAGGGACCCCCTGTCGTGGGATGTTCAAAACGGTTTCCCAGCTGAACAGAAATCCCATTTTCTTAGCGCTGAAACTTCTGAGACGGAGCAGTACCTCGGGGAACCGGAGCGCTTTTAAACAGAGTTAATCAGTTATCTCATGACCCCGTGGCAGGCTTACATTTTTCTCTTCCCCCATCCCCCGCCCCGCCCCGCTTCTTCCCCCCTACTTATTTCATATTTTGCCCTGCACGAAAGTTTTCTCATAACAGGCTCCGCGGGGAGGGGATGGGCGGGGGGGAGGCGGCGGGGAGCAGAGCGCGGCCAGGATTGCGGGATGACTGCGGGATGGAGGGACAGGGCGGGGGGCTCCAGCCGCTCCCTCCGACACCTCCCCTCTCCCCGTCCTCCGCCTCGCCGGGGGGCGGCGGAGCCGATCGGACGGCTGGAAACGTGGTTGTTTGGGTTCGGAGAAATGCTCGGGGTGCTCGGGGTTTATAGATGGAATATGTGGACGCGTAAAGAATATTTGGAACATATGTTTACATGCATGGTGCAGATATGTGTGTGTATATATATATATATATATAACGCATATGTTTCTTTTAAAAGGGCTCCCTAACATAACACCCGCCTGGGGAAAACTGTTTGGTAAAACCCACCCAAGTTTCTGCCCCCTCGGCCGCCCGCTCTTAGCTCCGAAGGAGCGGAGCCGGCCGCCCCCCGCCGCAGGCCGGCCGGGGCAGCGGGACCCCCCCACGGCTGCCCGGTGTCCCCGGCAGGGGCTCCCCAGCGGGCTCGGGGCCCACCTCCGAGGGACGGGAGAGCTGAGGGAGTCCCCGGTGCCGCGAGCGGCGGCGGGCCGGGGGTGTGCGGGGGCGGCTCGGCGGTGCCGGGCTCTGCGCCGGGATGCACCACCGTAGCCCGTACCGCTTCAGCGTCTCTCTCCCACCCCTAGCCTGCCCCTCCTCCTCCTTCTTTGTGTGCGTGCGTGTGGACCCTCTCTTTCCCCGTGGATGCTAAGGGCTGGAGAGGGAAGTCGAGCGCTTTCCCCCGTTGGCATTGTGCGATATCCGAATTCCCATGCTACACTTTTTGACGGGTCACTGGTGCCCCAATAGGCAGGTGGCACGGAGGGCTTGTAATTACACACTCCCAGAAACCGTGCCTTGGCCTCAGCCCTCCTCACGGGCGCCTACCTGCAGCTCCAAAGCCGCGGCTTGCTCCCGGGGGGGTAGGGGGGACTTCCTCGAGCTGCGCTCCTTATTAATTGCGTAAAAGTTTTCTATTCTTTTACCTCTCTCCCTCCCACCCTCCCTCCTTTCCCTCCGCCGCCCCTCCCTCTCGCAGTCCCTAACCTAATCCCGTCCCTCTCGCCGTGTTGTGTATAGCAGCTGTCGGGTCTCATTTAGGGGAGAAGCTGGCAGCTTGTGCTCATTGGAGGCAGTCAAACGAGTTTCAATGGGCAAAATCATTAAGTTAACACTTTATCTAATGTCCCTATTGTCTGCCAGCAGGCATTGTCTTAGAGTCTTAGCGTAGACATGTCTGAAAGTATCTCGGACTCCTAAATTCTCTAGGGAGCGAGAGGAGCCCCTGCGGCTTCTTTCCATTCCCCTACCCCCTCCCAGCAGCGCTCCCAGCACGCTGCCGCCTTTCCCCTTCCAGCTTCACCCCCACCCACCCGGAGACGGGGGTCTCCCAACTACTTCCAAACAAAGATAGCGGCCCCGAGCGCTCTCCGCTGGAGTTCGGAGACCAAGGTCTGGTGAGAGGGACTGGATCTCTGGTGTAAATTGTGGTTGGAGGAAAGAAGGCTGAAAGAAAATAAGAAGAAAACAACAAGAGAAGGAAAAAGGAAAGGAAAGGAAAGGAAAGGAAAGGAAAGGAAAGGAAAGGAAAGGAAAGGAAAGGAAAGGAAAGGAAAGGAAAGGAAAGGAAAGGAAAGGAAAGGAAAGGAAAGGAAAGGAAAGGAAAGGAAAGGAAAGGAAAGGAAAGGAAAGGAAAGGAAAAGAAAAAGAAAGAGAAAGAGAAAGAGAAAGAGAAAGAGAAAGAGAAAGAGAAAAAGAAAGAGAAAGAGAAAAAGAAAGAGAAAGAGAAAAATAAAAATAAAAATAAAGAAAAAAAAAAAAGAAAAAGAAAGAAAAAGGGGGAAAAAAAAGAAAAAGAAGGAGAAAAGAGAGGAGCGAAACCGGAGGAAGGGCAGAAGCCGAGAGGGGTTTTGGCGGGTTTCTTGAACCGTCCTGCAATAATCTTTCTTCAAGTTCCCACATCACCCGCAGAGCATTTGCAGTTCCCGTCAAAGCGGGTGCGACAGCAGCGCCCGGCGGAGCGGAGCGGGGCTGCGGGCACGGCGGAGCGCTGGGGAGAGGCGCTGCTCGCCCGCAGCCCGCAACCCGCAGCCGCGATCAAGGGCGCGGCGGAAAGTTTTGCTGCAGGTTTTGGGGTAAAGAAAACGGCACGACTCGTCTGTGGCAAGAACCAGCCCCTTGTCCCTGGGGCTGCTGCGGGGGAGAGAAGGTCGCTTGGCTTCCTACTCATTTTATTTTGTTGTGATTTATCCTGTGACTCGGTCTCCTGGCTGACCCCTGCCCGGGGAAAGTGCGGTCCTCTGCCGAGCGCCAGAATGCGAGGGGAACCCCTCCCCCTCGGGTCCCCCCCCCGTCGTCCTCCCCCCCCCCCCGCGCATCCTCACTCCTAGCAGGCAAGTCTGCTGCCCCCGCTGCTGTAATCTTCCCTTCCAAAATGGGTCTCGGCGATTATAGAAGACCCAAATAAACGTAGCGGGGCATGAATAATGCTCATTGTAGAAAACTGACACTTGCTGAAGGAAAAGAACGTTGGGTATAAAATCACTTCATTACTTGCTCGTACTGCGGCTCCGGGGCTAATCCCTCCGGAGGTCGGATTGCTGAGCTCCCTCTCTCCTTGTCTCCCTCCCTTCTCTGCTTTCAGGTCGCATTTTAGACATCCCTTGCAAAGTGTGTGGGGATCGCAGCTCCGGGAAACACTACGGGGTTTACGCCTGCGATGGGTGCTCGGGATTTTTCAAGCGGAGCATCAGGAGGAATAGGACTTACGTTTGCAAATCGGGAAACCAGGTACCATCGGCAGCGCAGCCCCCCCCCACCGCCCGCACCCCTTATCTTGCACTTCCCCGGGGACCCACATCGCCCTCCGGGGAGGATGGTGAGGGTGTGCACAAAGGGAGCGGGGATGACACCTCCTCCGGAAGGTCCCTGCGCGGGTGCGCGGCCGGGGACGCGGCGTGGGGGGGGGCGCAGGGGCACAGAGCCGTCGCTGTCTCGGGTGCTGAAGGTGTTCCGGCACGGTTCAGCGCGGCACGGACCCGCCCCCCCCGCACCCGGGGGTGACCCCCTCCGTGCCTCCCGCCGCCCGGGTGGTCACGCTGCCACCCCGGCCCGACGGCTGGCTGTGTTGCAGGGAGGCTGCCCGGTGGACAAGACGCACCGGAACCAGTGCCGGGCCTGCCGGCTGAAGAAGTGCTTGGAGGTCAACATGAACAAAGACGGTACCTGCTCTCCCTCCCGCGGGGCTGGGGGGGCGGGAGGGGGCCGGGCCGTGCTCCGAACCGCGGAGCCGTTTGTCACTGCAGGGTCTTTCCCCCCGGGTCCCTAATGACCCCCTGTCCCGTGGTAGCCTCACCCGTTTCTCCCCAGACACCCCCTGGGTGGGAGGCACGGGGCCAGTCACCAAAAATTGCGGGGAGGAGGGCAGCCAGACACGCACCATGGGGTACCTGGTGCGGGACCCCTGTGGTGACCCCCTCGCCTCTCCTTGGTGCCCCACAGCAGTGCAGCACGAGCGGGGTCCCCGGACGTCAACGATACGGAAGCAGGTGGCCCTCTACTTCCGCGGGCACAAGGAGGAGACTGGCAGTGCCCCACACTTCCCCGCCACCGCCCTGCCGGCACCCGCCTTCTTCACTGCTGTCTCCCAGCTGGAGCCTCATGGCCTGGAGCTGGCCACCGTTGCTGGCACCCCTGAGAGGCAGGCTCTGGTGGGCCTGGCACAGCCCACCCCAAAGGTCAGCTACTGCCCCAGCCCCCAGTGGGCCCGCAGACCCTGCTGCTGGGGTGCCTGCAACCCAACAGCTCCTTCCTGCCTCTGGGGTAGGCGTAGCAAAGCGCAAGGCTTGAGGTCTTGCAGGTTGAGGTGGGGACTCTTTTGTTACGTTCCCAAAAGCTCTGAAGATATGAGGTGCAAGGGGTAGGAGGCCCTCTGCAGAAGTGGTATGCAGAAGGACCAACTGATAACCTGCTCCGTACAGACCCTGTCTCACCTACCTCCTTACAACCTCATGGTTGTAGAAGTGCTCCTCTTGCCTGGAGCCCATCCACAAATCAATTTGAAACCTTGTTTCATGAGGATGAGCTGCAATCACTGAGTTTTCTTCATCAAAATGCCCACCTCTATAGAGATGTAGTCCAGAAAGTACTGTCTGTACTGACCAAAGCCTGCAGCTTGTCCATGCAGACACCAATGTGTCTAAGTTAGCTCTGCACGTCTCGGCTGTGACATTTCCTAAGCACCCCACTGGAAGCACTGTTGTGGCCTCAGCTGCACAGGGATTAGCCATAAGGTAATGTTTTTCATTAACTCATTTGCAATGGCATTATGCGTATTTACAGCACCTAGAAAATCAAAGAGACAACTTAGTTTTCCATCTCCAGAGGTGGTAGCTTGGGAGAATCCATCAGGAACATGATCACAACTTAAAGTTTTATATTAAAATTTTGGAAAATATGGAATCAGAAATTATTTATCAAGAAAACAAAGCACAGGCTTGAAAATGTAACTCCATTCCAACATTACACACCCTTTAGGTAGTTATGCTTAGCTCTACGCATCTGCTTACAGCCTGTTGCAGTCAGGGAGCTAGATGAAAATTAAGGCTGAACGAGTACTTGCTGCTTTGCTGAGCAAGGCTGGAGTGCTAAGTCAGCTTGTGAAACACAGGTTACAAACCACAAATTCTTAATCAAATTTGTATTCTCCTGAATCTG
The DNA here is from genome assembly GCA_028020825.1 of Podargus strigoides. NCBI lineage: Eukaryota > Metazoa > Chordata > Aves > Caprimulgiformes > Podargidae > Podargus > Podargus strigoides. The sequence goes on from CM051619.1 coordinate 48,451,623, forward strand.
CTACCAGAGGTGTGCTATTGTGTAGCAGGGTAAAGGATGACACCACACTTTGGTATTTTTTTCTCCTGATGTGATAATTTCATTCTCCCTTCAATGTCCTCCAGAGAACTGTTTCTGTAGTACAATCCATCCATGCAGATGAGCAGCAGAAAGTGGTTTGGAGTGGGCCCGCTGAAAGTAATGCCCTCTACTTGCAGAGTAAGAGAGTGCACACTTTGTATCGTGCACGAGCATCATGCATTGAGCGGCAGCTGTAGAGGAGAGGAAGACTAGGCTGCCTTGGTGACATAGAATAAAGTTGCTTTATTTTCTTTTTGACGTTAGTACCCACACGAAGTCAACGGTACCCCTATGTATCTCTATGAAGTGGCCACCGAATCCGTCTGTGAGTCAGCAGCCAGACTTCTGTTCATGAGCATCAAGTGGGCCAAGAGTGTCCCAGCCTTCTCCACCTTGTCCTTACAAGACCAGGTAAGGCACCTGTGACGGGAGTGGCATCAGCCTGGCCTGCCTGTTAAGGAGGCTCAGAGCTCAGATTGGGTCCTGAATCTTCAACTCTAGATCTTTAAATCTGCAATGGACTTCAGCAGTTCTGAAGTTCAGGGCAGAGTTTTGATCTGTCCCTAAAAAACAGATTTAGAAACTGATTTCCTCCAACTATTATTTCGTGAAGCATACAAAAATCAAGCCAGAAAAAAATCTAATATAAAGCGAATATTATGGAAGGACAAGTTCTAGAGGAAAAGTCACCAGGCTGCAGACCAAGCTGAGCATGTCAAAACTGCTCCTCTGCTTGTGGGACAACTTTTCCCCTCCATAAAATGGGGAACAGCATCTTACTTTGCTATTTTGGGATGAGAAGTGCTTAGTTAAGCGTATGGCCTCAGGATATGACTGAGGTGATTTCTGAAGACCATTCTTCCTCTCCTCCCCCCTCTCCTCTCCTCTCCTCTCCTCTCCTCTCCTCTCCTCTCCTCTCCTCTCCTCTCCTCTCCTCTCCTCTCCTCTCCTCTCCTCTCCTCTCCTCTCCTCTCCTCTCCTCTCCTCTCCTCTCCTCTCCTCTCCTCTCCTCTCCTCTCCTCTCCTCTCCTCTCCTCTCCTCTCCTCTCCTCTCCTCTCCTCTCCTCTTCTTTACACAGCCAACATTTTTTCTTCTTCATGTTGGCTTCAGTGAACTTACATTACAATTACATCAATACACTGGAAGCAGAACTTGGCAAGCCCCCAGTATTTTTCACCATTAAATAAAATCTTCCTTAATTTGTCTTGTTTTCCTCTATGACAATTTGCCTCTGCCTCAGGTAAATCATACGTGAACCATATAAGCCAAAGCAATTTCTTAATGACTTGATGCTTGATGAGGACTCAGTGTGCTTTGTATAATGCACTAATTTTTTTAAAAAGTAATCAGATAATTATAAAATGGAAGGGGAGAAATCTATGCAAAGCTCCAATCATAAAATATGTTTGGTACTTTGATATGATTAATCTAATTTCCCAAAATGGTAACTAGAAACGTTGTGCCTTAGATGCTATATAGCAGTCAGCAGAGGACCTAATTCCCTTCCATGGATGCATGTTGCAAGTGTTGCAGCTGATATGCAAATACATATTTTGAACTGAAAGGGCTGAGCTTCTTAGGAAACCAATAGTGTTTTCTACCTAAACGTAAATCATAATGGTCACAATGTGATATAAAGCTAAGGCACATGGAAATGTTCTTGTTCTTGCACCAGACTCATGTTTTGAAATCCTGTTGTGAAACTGAACAAGGGGGGATGCTGCTTATCTCTGTCTGTGGTACTGCTATGGAGTGAGCTTGAGGGGAGCTTGAGGGCCTGGGAGGTTACAAACACCATTAGGGAGACAGTGGTCCCAGTGCAGCGTGCTGTTGTCTAATATTGTCTTCTGCTGCCACTAATCCTGCAGACCACCAGCTCTGTCATACTAAGCAACCAAAGAAACAGACCCAAATATCAGGGACAACAGCAAGCATGCCACTTCAGCAGGAGCCTCAGCACGTGAGAAGAGGCTGGGTCCTTCTTTAGACCAGTGAGGTCCGCAAGAAGGTCCTTAGGCGAAGGCTTCATTTGACATAAAGTGGATGCATTTCCCACAAGGTCATCTCTGTTAGTGTGTGGAGGAGGGGTCAGCAGGATCTGGGCGCAAGGGAAGTCTCCATTGCACATGACCAAGCATGTCTGAGACAGCGTAGATACCAGCATGTTCCTGTTGTCTTTAAATAACCACTGCCTCTTTCACTTTCACATCAGGGACTAACCTTAATGAATTACATATTAAAATCACAGCCTTTCCTTAACATTACCTTGACTTGCTGTGCCTCCGTGCAAGCCAGCTTCCTCAAAACTCAGAGCAGTTCAGCCCTAAAGCTTTGACTGGGGCTTCTTTCTGCATGATTCTCTTGTCATATTCAGGAGAGCTGGAGAAGAAATAACTCTGATTTTAATCACCTTATTTCATGAATAATCTGACAGTTGACTTTTATAATAGTGCCATTGCATTATTTAATTTGACAATGGCCCAGCTGTAAATGTCTGCATTTCTCTTTTTGTATCCCTGACATCTGCCTGAGGAGAGTCTAAAACCTTCTCCTGGATTTTGCTTTTGTCATGCTTTTCCAAAAAGGCAAACATATTGTGATTCTGGGACTCTGTGACAGTTTCATCTCAAAGGCAAGCAAATAAGTAGAAACCAAACTGCTGACAAAATACAAGTCCAAGGATTGCTGTGTTATTACCCTTGGTAAAACAGAGGCTGTATCCCTTCCCCAGCTCCACAGAGCTAATGCCATCGTGGATTGGAAGCTACACAACAAAAATGCCATGCTTCAAGTTTTGCTGGCCTGCACAATTGCCTAGCTTGTCCATAAGACAGGTTGGTCCAATGCAGGTCACCAACAAAAGGTTGTACTAACAGGATGGGGCTGATAAAGAAGCAAACAACCAGTCCTCCAGAAAGCCAGTATTTCTTGTTTCTTTGAAGAAGGAGGGCTGAGTATGACTTCAGCATGAATTATTTTAATTGGTGGTTTTACAGACCTATGCATAGGCATGAAGAAAGCTTCAGCTATTGGAATAGTCTCTTATTTCTAAAGTCTTCTGACTTTAAAGACTTAGTGAGAAAGAACATATGAAATTGATATCTTCCAGGAACCACCATTCATTACCATTGTATCTGCATGAACGAACAACAAAAAAAGTTTCACAAAAGCAAATGAAAGGCTGGCAAATCTTTTCCTATGTCATACAGAAACCTGCACATCCATCAGGCAGGATTATCCAGAGGAGGGGCTGAGTTTGCAGGCAGCAGCAGTTAGGAGACTTACGAGCAGGGGCAGCTGCTCTCAGAACAGAGCTGAGGTTGGCACTGCACCCTAGACTCCCTTTCCCCTCCATATTTCATACAGTGATCTGGGCAGCTTCCAGTCCTGTAAAATCCAATGTAATTATTTCGAACAGTAACTATATGTAACCAGAGACAGAAGTACTTTCCCATCACGATTTCCTTAGTCGAGCTATATAGAAATTCTGCAAAGCACATGGCATAAGCCTGCAGTGACCAGCTGAGGGCAGAGACTCTGAGAACAATTCCTCCTATAGCAATTGCAACAGGGTGGTTTAAAACTCATAACGCTTTTAAGTGTTAGCACATAGATTCACTCTTACTTCATGCTTTCTGTATCTGTATCATCTACTACTTTCACATATCTGATTCCAAGGAAACCATAATTCATTTGGTAAGCCATAATTCTTTTTTTTTTTTTTTCATCATTCTTCCTTTTACAGAATCTTTATAGACTTAAAATACACTCCCCTCTATTTTCCTAAGATGTTGAGCTGCTGATACTTTCAGGTACCATAGCAACATTAATAATTGTGGGGTTTTTTTTTCTATGCATGAGTTTGGGGCACACTGTTTTCACTGCATGGAGTCACAAGATGACCCCCTCTGAGTCCACTGCAGTTCTCACTCTTCCAAATCTCTCCCACTCTGTTGAGAGACAAGGGGTCCCAGCAATGTGTGTACGTACCACAGCATGTCCTTAAGGAACTTCAACTGAAATGGGGGCCCTCCAAACCCCTTTTAAGAGTTGGGCCAACAATCCAAAGATGCCCTCACAACTAAACATGTCTGTTCTGGCTTTGCTAGTCTGCATTATCATGAGTCACATCTCCTCTTCAGATGCACCACTGCCTCTCCACGGAAATCAAAGGCATTGCCTCCAAACAGAGAAAAACACATCCTATATACAACCAGGCAAGGTACAAAAATTGAAGAGAACTGGCAAAGCTGTCAGTGTAGGTGCTTGGATACTCAGTTCCCTGAAAGGAAACAGCTCTTAGTGCCTCAAATTTCTCAGTGATTTTAAGCAAAAAGCAAGGAAACAGGTGACACTGAGAAACTGTATGTGTGTCAAGATGCTGTGCTTTGAAAGAGCTAAAGACCTGCTTAGTAAGGAAGGCGTTAAAGATACATATGTGCTCTAAAGCAGTGCTCCCTAGCGAGTGATGTAATTTCAGGACGTTTTCCAGGCTTTTCTTCACAAATCCTGCCTTCCCGAGGGAAAGGAGGGTAATCCCTAGAGGGCAATAGGAGAGCACTGGCAAACTTGTCCTAGGACAGCTATACTTCCTGAGGGAGAGCAGGAGAGAGCCCATGCTGTGCTGAGAAACACAGGCGAGTGTTAGTGTTGCCAGCAAGCTCTCTGGGATGGGAGTTCTCACTCTCCTTTCTCTTTCTCCTCCCTTTTGGTCCACAACATGGTGCACAGTGAGCCAACTCTCAGTGTTTTTCTACAATGGACAGACTTAATTCTAGATACCTTCTCAAAAAGCTAAGAGAAGAGCTAACGAGTGCTGTGGGGATAATATCATGACAGGCATTTAAAGTAGTTTTTAAAATAACAGAAATTTACATATTTAAATTGTTTATAAATCTATAAATTATACACTATGTTATATTGTACATCTATTGTATGACAGCTGATGCTTTTGGAAGATGCTTGGAGAGAACTGTTTGTTCTAGGAATAGCACAATGGGCCATTCCAGTTGATGCTAACACTCTACTGGCTGTATCTGGTAAGAATTGCACAATTTAATGACTTTGTTACAAAAATTACCATAAAAATACATTACTGAAAAAAGAACAACATGTAAAGAATAACAAATTCATACTGAACAATAGAGCATACCTGTCATTTATAAATCTATATTTAAATGCAAATAATGTTGTTTTGTTGTATTCATGACTGCTTGCATTGTCATTTAAATGCAAATTACTGTGTTTGTTATCATCCAAGAGACGATTTTATATTAACTTTCATACAATATAGTCAGTTTACATGGAACCAGATAGACAAGTGTGACAATAGAGTGGATATTGATACACAGGATTTTGTCAGAAATCAATCTAAAATAAAGCAAATGCCTTTAATATTATTTATTTCATCTCTTTCTGTTTTAGGCATGAATGGTGACAATACAGATTCTCAGAAGCTGAATAAAATTATTTCAGAAATACAGGCTTTACAGGAGGTTGTGGCTAGATTTAGACAACTTCGGCTAGATGCTACCGAATTTGCCTGTCTCAAATGCATTGTCACTTTTAAAGCTGGTAAGCAGAAAGAATCTCTTGCTCTGATAACTGTGAGCTTGCTCCTTTAAAGCAAAAATTATGTTTTAAACCAGACATAGCTTTATGTCATCCAACAAGTTTCCGGGTATTGAATTCCAATAGCCAATGTTGTATTTTAAAAGGCTGGCAGTGGAATGCTGGGGAACTAATGGGAATGTTTGATTTCCACTGCTAGCACTAGCTGAACTGTTTTGACCCACCCAAGAGTCAAGCTGAACTAGTAACTGATCTGCTTTCCAGTGCCTACACACAGTGGTTCCGAACTGAGGAGTTTCCGAAACGCTGCCGCCATAGCAGCCCTTCAAGATGAAGCCCAGCTCACTCTGAACAGCTACATTCATACCAGGTGAGCAATGTTTTGTCTCAATACTACTTGCAGGTGTAGAGGTAAAATCCTGCTCTCACTGTAGTGAAGGTGACATTTCCACTGACTGAAAAGAGGACTGGGTGCTTACAGCTTACACTGGCCATCAGCTTGCTGGGATTTGGCATGTCCTGATGAATCATAGAAAAGGTTGGAAAGACCTTTAAGATCATAAAGTTCAACTGTTAACCTGACACTGCCAAGTCCACCACTAAACCATGTCCCTACACGTCTTTTAAATACCTCCAGGGATTGGGACTCCACCACTGCCCTGGGCAGCCTGTGCCAGAGCTTGATTACCCTTTCAGTGAAGAATTTTTTCCTAATATCCAATCTAAACCTCCCCTGGCACAACTTGAGGCCATTTCCTTTTGTCCTACCACTTGTTACTTGGGAGAAAAGATCAACCCCCGTCTTGCTACAACCTCCTTTCAGGTAGTTAGAGAGAGCAGTAAGGTCTCCCCTCAGCCTCCTCCAGGCTAAACAACCTCAGTTCCCTCAGCTGCTCCTAGTAAGACTTGTGCTCCAGACCCTTCACCAGCTTTGTTGCTTCCTCTTATGGACTGCTTCAGAGGTAGACAGGGGAGGAGCCAGAAGAGTGCACCTAACATCTGCAACAGCTGCTTTAGCTAGTTCAGTACTCCTGGGGAGAGCTGCCACAGGTCTTGTAAAGTTCTTTTAACTGCAGTGGAGGTCCATGAGACTAGCACAGTGGAAAAGGGAGTGGTGGAAGAGGAACTTTTATACCATTTTTTCCTTCTGAAACTTTGATCTGCTCTCATAATAGCTCTGTCCAGCAGAAGTCAACTCAGTGTTAGAGATTAGATGGCAGCAGACTCTGAAGCACTTCTGTTTAGTCTAAGGGGAATGGCCTGCCCTGGGGATGGGAGCAAAACTGCAAATACCATCCAGTTATGGCTAGTTCAGAGCAAAAAGAATAGTCACTGCATAGCAGCCTTTTCCTATTCTTACAGAAGGCCTTGCCCATGAAGATTGCTCCCTGGAGACCCTGGTGAGCCAGAGCCTGTTGGAGAGAGAAGCCAGGGAGCAATGGTTTTACATGGCCAAGTTTTCCAGGCACAGTGACTATTCCATTGCATTTCTGCATTGCTGAAAATACTTAGCTACTAGGCTAAACAGTATCTGTTGTAAAAGATACTCTTTTACAAAGAAAAAAGTGCAGCCCACTGATAGGGCTGTCACATTGACTCCAGTGGGATAGGGCTTTCAGCTTGTATTTCACCCTCAGGTTTGAATTTACCTTCCTGCCGCTCTTACAATGGTGTCAGCTCTTTGATGAATGGGAGGGCAGACTGAAGAAGAATAATGTTTCTCAGAATGACCTACTCCTTCTTTTAGGGAGACTACTGTAAGCAGAGGCTTGAGAATCACTGGTGTAAAGTCAGTATAAGAACAGCTAGAATACACGTCCTATGTTGTATTGGCTTTGAAAGCTGGGAGAAAGGATGGAAAATATCCTGTCACACAAATACATTACCTGGGGATAAATCACAGCTTCTTTAACCAAAAAAAAAAAAAAAATATTTCTAAATGTCAATTGGTAATCAATGTATAAGGCAACCAAAAGGGGGCAAAATAATTACCATGCCAATCCAGCCAGGCTTAAATTGCACTTTAAATAACAGGGTATTTATTATAGGTGAAGCTCTTCCCTGAACTGCATCAAGAACATAGTTGTTGTCTGAGGGACAAGTCAGAGCGGATCCTGTCTCTGTATTGCTAATGCTCTGAGAGAATAAACAAAGCAGTTAACCAAAACTCGGAGAGATTGGTCTATATTCTGCTAACCTCCATTAAGAGATGTTTCCTTGGGGTCAACCTTCTTGCTCACATGAGTACAAAACACAGGGGTTTAGCACAGGTAACACCTGGATGTACAATGTGCTGAATATTGGTCTTTTCTGTAAAGTAAAAGATTTTCTTTGGAAAAATATCTAAAAACTTCAACAACATATTTTTCTCTCTCTGTCTCCCAGGTATCCCACACAACCCTGTCGTTTTGGAAAACTTTTATTGCTTTTACCAGCTTTACGTTCGATTAGTCCATCTACAATAGAAGAAGTGTTTTTCAAAAAGACCATTGGGAATGTACCAATTACAAGACTGCTTTCAGATATGTACAAATCCAGTGACATATAAATTACCTTAAAATAAACGATCAGGATGGACAGTTTGAGAAGAACTTTTATCTATGGAGAATAAGCCTCAACTAACAAAATCTACAGGAAGCATAAGCCTGGGAATGTTTAGCCTTTTAAACCCATTGACAAAAAATACCCCAGTAGATATGATTCTGCTGCTCTGAACAGAGTGATTTAGATCATGGAGAGAATGCTTTGTTCTACAGAAAAAGTGAAAGTGGTTGGAATTTGGCTGCTATTCCTGTTACTACAGGATGGAGGCAATTCAGATGCCAGTCATAGTTAACAAAGACTCTGCTATTCTCTCATTTAACTGGCAGATCTGAGACAAAATGTGAAAGAAGGTGCTTTAGTTTGTTCAGTATTTGGAACCGGGTTACCAAACTTGGCTTCTGTTGTAACACGGGATGCAGTGGCCTTCAGAACTGTTTTAAAAGTAGCCTATGTTGGGAAAATGTTTTTAATACGATAGGCAACATTTAAGACCAGGTTACCAAAACATTGCTTCTGCTATAATACATCATGAAGTGGCCTTCAGAACTGATTAAAAAGTAGCTTATGATGGCAGCTCCATTCTTCCTGCAAAATGACCTGGTGATCTTTGATGCGGGTGACACCACAATTTGTTTGGTTAACATCTCAAAGACAGAAGAGCTTTATAAACTTCCTCCCCGATCTTCCCTCCTTCTTCTTCCACACACACAGACACACATTCACACACACACCTCTGAAAAGATACAAGTCAAGAAAGGAAGACTAAACCAGCAAAACCAAATACAATGGAGATGACCGCTTCAGTGACCTGCTGGCTGTCCTGTTGGCACAGTGCTGAAACCAAAGGCAATGGTGGCCAAACTCTTTGTCAATGAGATGTGCAGAGAAGTGAAATGACTATAAAAGAAAAATCAACGGAAAGAATTTTATTTCAAAGAAATAAAGGTTGTTGATTGATACAATGCTAACAATTTCCAAACGTCTCCAATGCCTTTTTAGAAAATTCCAGGTTCTAATTTTGAAGCCTCGTTCACCTACACCCTCTCACATACAAAAGTTGTAAGCTGCTTATTTGATGTATGAAATATGTAGAAAAAACATTTAAAGATAGCTGCTGTACTTTTCAAAATTTGATTTGTTATTAGGAACTAGCACTGAGAAAAATCAGCACTTGGACTATCATAGAATGAGTAAAACTTTTCCTGTACAAAGTGGATTAACTGATTTGTGAAGTTAAAAAGTTGTACTCATTGTATTTACAAAGAATAAAATATATTGAATTTAAATTACTCTCCACTGTTCTTTTAATGTTTGTCCTTCTATTTCCGGATTTGTTTCTTCCACTGTACCCTACTCACCAGGAACAGAAATATTCTCTACTGAAATGGGTTGCCTTAAAGTCTCCATCATCAGAGGTTTTAACAAACAGGTTAGACAAACATTAAGGGAATAGCTTCAGTGATCCTGACTTGGAGCAAAGGGACTTCGAGGTCCAGCACAGAGCTGTTTTCTATGATTCAAATATATACCTGGTGCAAGGTTTCCTTCTCAAGGAACTGACACAGCTTTTTCTAGGACACAATGTTAAACGAATCAGAGGTCCAACCTAGTATAAGTCTTCCATTTCATGTTATTAGAGTTTTTAATATAAAATTAAAAAAAAAACCCTTTACAGTAGTTTACAGTATAAAAAGTATTACAGTTTTTAATTTAAAAACTAGCATGGTGAGCTATAGGCAATCCAGGAGACTCCTGGAGCGCACTGAGGATAACTTCCTAAGCCAGTTATTAGACAGCCCTACCCAAGTGGATGCAATACTGGATCTGATGGTCACCAATGCAAGCGAGCTCATCAGTGATGTCAAGACTGGAGGCAGCCTGGTCTGCAGTGATAACGCATTGGTGGAGTTCATGGTCCTGAGGTATACGGCTCAGGTGAGGAGTATAGTCAGGACCCTAAATTTTAGGAAAGAAAATTTCCAGCTCTTCAAGGAGTTAGTCAGTAGGACTCCCTGCAGAAAGGTCCTCAGGGGCAGGGGAACAGAACAGAGCTGACAGATCTTGAAGGATGCTCTCTATAGAGTGCAAGAGCTCTCAGTCCCCAGGTGTAAGAAATCAGGAAAGGAAGGGAAGAGATCAGCATGGCTGAGTCGAGACCTGCTGGTCAAACTAAAAGGCAAGAGAGAACTACGCAGGCAGTTGAAGCAGGGACAGGTATCCTGGAGTATAGGGATGCTGTCCGGTTGTGCAGGGATGATATCAGGAAGGCCAAGGTGCAGATGGAGCTGAACTTGGCAAGGGATGCAAAGAATAATAAGAAGGGCCTCTACAGGTACCTCAACCAGTAAAGGAAGGTTAAAGAAAGAGTATCTCCTCTGATGAGCAAGAACGGTGAGCTAGTATCAGCAGATGAGAAGGCTGAGGTACTCAACAGCTTTTTTGCCTCAGTCTTCACTAGCAACCTCTCTCCCTGCCTCAGCCTGAGTCGATGTACCACAGGACGGGTATCAGGGGGGTAAAGTTCCTACCACTGTAAGGAAAGACCAGGTTTGTGACCACCTGAGGAACCTGAATACACATAAATCTTTGGGACCTGATGAGATGCATCCCAGAGTCCTGAGGGAACTGGCTGATCTAGTCACCAAGCCACTCTCAATGATATTGGAAAACTCATGGCAGTCAGATGAAGTCCCTGGTGACTGGAAAAAGGGAAACATGGCACCTAACTTTTAAAAGGGTAGAAAGGAGGACACTGGGAACTACTGACCTGTCAACCTCACCTCTGTGCCTGGGAAGACCATGGAATGGATTCTCCCAGAAGCTATACTAAAGCACATGGAGGACAGGGAGGTGATTCGAGACAGCCAGCATGGCTTTACCAAGGGCAAGTCCTGCCTGACCAAGCTAGTGGCCTTCTATGATAGAGTCACTACATCAGTGGACAAAGGAAAAGAATGGATGTCATCTATCTGGACTTCTGTAAAGCCTCTGACATGGTCCCCCACAACATCCTTCTCCCAGAATTGGAGAGATATGGATTTGATGAGTGGACTGTTCGATGGATAAGGAATTGGTTGGATGGTCACATCCAGAGGGTTGTGGTCAACGGCTTGATGTCCAAATGGAGATCGGTGACAAGTGGCGTCCCCCAGGGGTCTGTAGTGGGAACAGTGCTGTTTAATATTTTAATTAATGACATAGCAAGATCAAGGGCACCCTCAGCAAGTTTGCAGATGACCCCAAGTTGAGTGGTGCAGTTGACATGCCAGAAGGACAGGATGTCATCCAAAAGGACCTGGAGAAGCTGGAGAAGTGGGCCTGTGTGAACCTCATGAAGGCCAAGTGCAAGGTCCTGCACCTGGGTCAGGGCAATCCCTGGTATCAATACAGGCTAGGTATCAATACAGGGGACTGAGAGCAGCCCTGTGGAGAAGGACTTGGGGATACTGGTGGATGAAAAGCTGGACATGAGCTGCCAATGTTTGCTCACAGCCCAGAAGACCATCTGGGCTGCATCAAAAGAACTGTGACCAGCAGGTTGAGGGAGGCGATTCTGCCTCTCGGCTCTTCTTGTGAGACCTCACCTCGAGTATTTTGTCCGTGCTCTGGAGCCCTCAACACAAGGATGTGGAACTGTTGGAGTGGGTCTGGTGGAAGGCCACAAAAATGATCTGAAGGCTGGAGCACCTCTCCTATGAAGACAGGCTGAGAGTTTGGGTTGTTCAGACTAGAGAAGGCTATGGGGAGACCTTATTACAGCCTTCCAGTACCTAAAGGGGGCCTATAGGAAAGATGAGGTCAATCTTTTTAACAACGTTTGTAGTGACAAGACAAGGAGTAATGGTTTTAAACTAAGGGAGGGTAGATTTAGACCTAGGAAATTTAGGGGGAAATTTTTTACAATGAATGAGGGTGGTGAAGAGCTGTAACAGGTTGCCCAGGGAGGTAGTGGAGTCCCCATCCCTGGAAACATTCAAGACAAGGTTGGACAGGGCTCTGAGCAGCCTGATCTAGTTAAAAATGCCCCTGCTCACTGCAGGGGGATTGGACTAGATGACCTCTAAGGGTCCCTTCAAACCCAAAGCAGTCTATGATTCTATGATTAATATTAGCGAATTGTGCAGCTAACAAAGGGTGATAAGTACAAAAACACTGCTTCAACTAAAAAGATTCTGAAGTTTTATTAAGGTGTTCAATTGTGTAATCACACCAAAGAGGTAAGCAGCTCTCAGTGCACAGGAACAAGCTGGCAATAGAAGGGAAGTATAACATATTGTTCATATGGCAATGATTGACCAAAGAGCCATACGCACTAAAATGACAGAAATGTATAGTGTATATCCACAGCTCATTGGTTTTTAGTGTCAAGGAATACAGATCACAAGTGAAATCTCAGCTCCATGGACTCCAAGCACAAAAATCCCACGCGTTTCAGAGGTCAAAGTTTTCACCCCATTTCTCTTCCAGTTGTGCAGTCTGCTAGGTCTCACATTCTGCCCTTTCCAAGACAACCAGACCATAAAGTACGTAAGACTAGTCTTTTGATGAGTCAGGTGAGACAGTGTGGACTACAGGACCTCAAAAACATCTTCTGTACAAACTAGCATGGAGCACTTGAGAATGCATTTACCACAGGGCATAGCACATTCTTAGAAAGAAACCAACTAACACTTTGTGAAGTGTTCCTGCTGCACCTGTAATAACCTTCAACCATTTTCTCCTCTCTAAACTAAAAAGAACCAGACAGGGCAGAATATCAGTTATGGCTCTCAACTCTGTGACAATTCAGTTTATGAGCTAAAAAAGTTGAACCCAGTGCTGTGCAGAACGCATGACAGAACTCTCATTTCAGTAAGATTCATGCTGCTGTCCTGGAGCAAAAAACATGACCTGCACTCACACGACAAGGAAACCACACTCTGCAGCATGCCATAGTCAGTCCCTAGAACACCCAGGCTAGAGGATGCAGAGTGTATTGGCTTTCTCCCAGTTGCAAAGCAGGCAGGGCAACAGGTGCACACCCATATCTCATCTGCTTACCTGCAGGACCTAGCCCAGCTGCAAAGCAGACTCATGAGCTGGGAACAACGCCCAGATCCCTGTGGATTAGGCACAGCTAATCTCAGACCATATCTTTCTCCCAGTACTGTAGATTGCATGTAAGCAGAACCAGTTACACTACACTAGACTTAGGGTCTCTAGTTCACCTTGAAGGTGAAATCTCACAGTCCAGTGCAGATGTCCTGTCAACCTCACAGGTTCGCACTCCAAAGTCCTCACTTTGGGGAATACTTTGACATCAAGCATGCAGCTTTTCCCTCTCCAGCTTAATTATTTTTAATTACTTTTTTTTTCTCCACAGCAGATAATACACATTATGTCAGCATCTTGTAAGGATAAGATGGAACATTCACTTTGATTTCTGAAAGAAGCTTCTCAAAGAACATTTGAGGAAAACAACAAACATACACCTCACTATGTTTCTAAACCTAAATAATCAGACTTCATAGAGATTTAGCCCTTCTTTCTCCATTTTCAGGAGTAACTCAAGTGCAATTCAACAGGCACAGGGAATTTTATAAGTGGTTTACATTGTCAAAAACTGCTTGAAAAGTTAGCTCTCCGCTGCCAGTGGGCTGTGTCAGTTTTGGTCCTTGGTTTCATTAACAAGGCTGTTGCAGTGATTCAACACATTCTTTGTTGAATGAGTGGGAAAGAACAATTACTTGAGCATCTAACTGTTCAATGTAGCTAGTCACTAGTACTACATATAATCCAGCCAGCCACTGCTGTTTTGTCAGTTCAATATTTTACACCCAGATTTCCACAAATGAGGTTAATGGTCTTATTTAAAGGAAACTAGTAACTTGGCCAGTAAGTTTGTAGGATGTTCTCAACAATGATAAGAAGTGCTATAAGGAGGAAAAAGCAGCAGAGTCAAGTCTAAGACAACATGTATCAATACCAAATAGCAATCTGATCCAGTGTTCTGTACTACTGGAGTGTTCCTGAATCTGTTTAAGAGCATCTGGATAGGTAACTCCCATGTCACATTCAGAAGCACTAAGGAAGCTCCTCCAGCCATAGAAGCATCTAGCAATAAAGAAGACTTCAGCAGTGTTGCTTGTGAACTGCAGTTCAGGCATCAACAACCCACAATTCACCTGTGATGATACAAGCACAATGCTACAGCTTCCCCTTCCTTTCCTGTTCAGGGAAGTGGTCTATGGCCACATCTTATAGTGGGCTTGTATGCCTTCATATCCCTAACTATCTGTAGAACAAAGCTACTTTAACATTATAACTTCAGTCCTAGGTTAACATTCCTTTCTTTGTAGGATGCTATAACTTTTACTTGCTAATTGAAGCTAGATTGATGCTTTTCATGCCAAGTAGAAAGATACTCCTTTCCCAAACTTATTGAAGCCACAGATTTGACTGCGTACCATATGAATGGGGTTCCAGTTTTGGCTCCACAACACAGGAACAGCCTGCAATACCTTCTTATGTTAACACTTAAGCAGTGAGTGCCAGCATCTAGGGATATTAGTGCTGGCTGTTAGTAACACAAGACTACATTGCAGGAAAGCATCACAGCAAGGCTGATACACCAGTTGACTTAGAATAGTGAAGTCCCCACTTCTCAGAATGCATGAGATACCCCATACTCAAGGGCAGGAGCAACAAAACATTTGAAGTGCATTTTCACTTTTATTTCAAAACTTCAGACAAGTTACTTTAGTATATAAATTTGATTTTTTCCTCTTACAGAATATAAAGATAATTCCCTCATTACTTCAGTATAAAGTGTTTTACAAGCTTGAAGACAATTGCATAAGTGTTTCTCACACAGGGTATCAGAAATAAAGCAATCTTTCTACAGAAGTCCAGACAGGTGACTACCTCAGAAACAGCATAGCAGTTTAGTCAAATACAAGTGAACACATGACACTACAGCTGTGCAAGTTCAAGTAAGGCCAAGTCAGTAAACATTGTTAAGTCATTGCAAGTAAGAGTGGAAAGGTTTGTGAAACATTGCAAGGGGTGGATGGTCTCATAGTATAATACTCTTAAATCAAGGATTCAGAGGGATTTAGCTAGAAGACAAGTGAGTTCTTTAATGCTATAAAGCATACGCAAAGATCAAGCAGTGTACTCATGTTAGTGGAGACTTCGTGCCTGTTTATCCTCAGCATGCTAAGACAAACTACAACCTCTTAAAACCAAGCATAAGAACCACTAATGTTTGAAAAGATGGTTTCAGAACTCAAGTATGTCTTATTTTGGATGGTGTGTAGTTTTTGTCTATTACTTCATCTTGTAAGAACATGTGAAGACAGCGCTCGTTCTGTGCCAGTGGGTGGCCTGCAACCCTGGAGAGGAAAAAAAAAACAAGCATTAGTGCTAACAAGTCTACTTGCAGCTAGCCAGCAGAGCAAGCTTTTATACCAGAAACCTATGCTTCTGCACTTAGGCATAGATCCCACTTCCAGTTCACTGTTGGTAACTAGAATGATTCCTGGCAGCAAGACCTGTCATTCTCCCCCAAGTTAATTCATAGCAACCCTGAGCTATCTCTGATCATTTGGAAGCATGTTATGTCATCATCCATCACCTGCTATTGAGGAGACTGTCAAAGTGCCCATCCTAGTATTAGGAAACCTACAGTTAAGCAAGTAAAGTGGATTTTTTGAGGTCTTGATGCCTTTAACACAGGATACCCTTCTAACAGCAGCTTAACCCCTCAGTTCTTCATTTAGTTCAATAGCAGTTAGCCCAGGCCAAGTTAAAAACTTATTCCACCAGAGGGTGTGAAGGTTATCTGTTAGTTGCAGATGTCTTCACATATGAAACACAGGAGAAAGAGCTTGTCTGCTCTAGATGAGACCAGCACCTCTGCTGCAGATTTAGTTCTGTTCCACATATGGACTGAGCCACCATCCTTTTAACAGTAAAAGAGCTGAAACTGAATTAGAAAATACTCCCAAGCTCAGAAGAAAACCACAAGGTATGGCATTCAAACCGTTAAAATACCATGCAGCCTTCTAGCTAGGTAAAAATCCAAGAGAATCAGAATACCTGGAAGTTGATCACTTATGGATATGAAAACCTGAAATGGTTTGGTTTGAAAAAAGTTACATCTAGTTTGGTCAATCAAGACAGGTGTCCTGGTTTCAGCTGGAATAAAGTTAATTTTCTTCCTAGTAGCTGTTATAGTGCTGTGTTTTGGATTTAGAGTGAGAATAACATTGATAACAGAGGTTTTAGTTGTGGCTAAGCAGTGTTTACACTAGGTCAAGGGCCTTTCAAGTTTCTCATACTGCCCGACCAGCAGAGGCTGGGAGTGCACAAGAAGCTGGAAGGGGACACAGCAAGGACAGCTGACCCAAACAAGCCAAAGGGGTATTTCACATATATTCCACATATGACATCATGCCCAGTACATAAACTAGGAGAAGATGGCCAGGCAATGCTATAACTTGGAGACTGGCTAGGCATCAGTCAGCAGGTGGTGAGCAATTGTACCGTGCGTCACTTTTTTGTATATTCTATACTTATTATTTTCCCTTCCTTTTCTGTCCTATTAAACTGTCTTTATATCAGCCCACAAGTTCTACTTTTTTCTTCCTGATTCTCTCCCCTATCACACTGTGGGCAGGGAGGGGAGTGAGCAAGCAGCTGTGTGGTACTTAATTGCCTGCTGGGGTTAAACCACAACAACAGGCTTCTCCCTTTAGGAAAGCAAGCTCTCCCATCCTCCCTAGGACATCTTGTGTCAACCTTATGGCCTCTGCATCTGTCAGAACATTTCTCTAAATGGAAGCTACCTAGCTGAACACACGTAATATATACTCAACTCCAGTGGCTATGCATCAGGACTGTCAAGCACTTTTGTGGATCTTCTCCAAATGCATCCATTAGTGCTTATCTCACCATGGGACAGATTCATTTGTCACTACTCACTTGTCATTGAGGGTGTCCTTTAATGGGGAAGCTAAGCTCTCTCCTATTCAGCACTGATACATAATTTCAAGTGCAGTCATAAAACCAATCAAACTTGCCAGGTTCTAGTAAATGGGCAGCGGTCTCAAGCACTAGCTTAACAAGGAAGACTGTCTGGAATAACTAGTTTGAGTTTCTTACTCCCATCAGACTGAAGTTGCTGACCTTGAACTTCAAGAGAAAGATATACAGGAGAAGATAAGGCATCATGATATTCCTTCTCCCTTTTAGGAAGGCTTGCAAATTCATGGCTGAATTGCAAGACTAGATCTCATCTCTCAGATTCAGCTCTTGGTTTCACATGAATACCTCACTCCACATTGGCTTTTCCTCAGTATTCTAGTCTAAGGTGACCTTTTACAGAGAGCAGATGCTACTTCAAAAATGTTCATGTATCTCAGTCAGGTTCAGGCAAACAAGCGTGTTGCAACATAGCTATCCCTGCAAGTGTCACTGTAGGAGCTGTCTCAAGTAAACTGCTCTGTAATTTAGTTCCTCTACATTTTATATCTAGAGGGACAAACCTTCTCAACAACATCCTGGACATCAAAAACTGGCATTGGTGCATCAAGATAATTTTTGGATACAGCAATATCAGTTATCTGAGGGACTCTAATTCTAGGAGTGAAGACCACCTTTGAGGATGCAGTGTTGTGAGTGTATTATGCCAATTAACCTCAGAACTAATTTCACTAGTACCCAGAGTACTTTGTAGAAGTCTTAAAGCTTCTACATGGTTCAAAACTTTAATTAGTAATATTTGCTTGATGAGCTGGTCATGCTATTAGAATTAATTGATGAGGTTGAACAGCTAGGAGTTCTGCCTAAAGAATGTTATTCCAGCTGTACTCAAGTCTGCCACTAAATCAATTTTTATATTAACAGCCTGCTTTTATGTTTCAAAGGAAAAAAAATGACCAAGAAGTTTTACACTTCCACAAGATCCATGTATTATTTGCTGTAGAACTGAAAAAGTGATGCCTCTTAAACTGGCCATACCATTTCTGTCAGCTATATTGTTTTTCAGGGATTACAGTTAAGATGACCATTTCAGTCAGCTGCTTCAGAACATAAACAGCCTTCTTCCCCCACATATTACTATACTCAGCATACAAAACTTTCACTAAGTGCACTTCTTCCACAATTAGAGTTCCAAGACTGCATGGATAAAAGCTGTACTTTACAGGCATGACTTGCCTTGATTGCACAGCCTTAAAATAAAACACACTCCATTTTGCTATAAGCACATCTGCCTTCATGTAGTGTAAATGTAAAATGAGATACCTTGGAAATGCCTTCCACTTGTCTTTGAACAGAGGAAAGCATTCTGAAGCATCTTACCTGCTCAAAACAATTAGCAATACCTCTAAATTGAGCTAACACCTATGTGAAAAAAAAAACCTTAAGAGTTTTCATACAGTCATATTTAACTTACTTACACAAGATAGTTTTAGTGAACTAGCCACTTGCAACTCCAAGCCTCATGTCTGATCTGACTAACAATAACTGTTGAACAGATGAAGGTCAGGCTTAACCTGCAGACATCCTCTGTACCTGTTAAACAGTATAACTATTGAACAAGATTAAAATGCTTCTGGAACTGACAAGCTTGAAGTGTTGGCTCTAGAGACCAGAAGAGCTGGTTATTTGACAGCATTCTTTCTTACCCACTGTTTGGATCCACATTGTTAGAGATTAAAGTAGCTCTTCAGGTCACTATATGGATAGCAGTTAGTAGTGTTAAGTGGTAGAAAGAGAATCACAAAACTTTGTTACTACAATTTCTGCTCACCCTTTGAAAGGCAGTGACAAAACCCAAAGTGTCTATTTTAAACTACATATGTGCATACCTCAGGTAGTGTTTTTACATTCCAGAAAGAGTCTTATAATGATTAGAGGAAAACATGCATTATTGCACAAGTTGGTAATACTTCACATCTGCAATCAAACTGCTGTAAGTCCATTGTAAGCACCATTGTTCACCCAATGGAGTATACCTTTTCAGAAATGAAAAAGTAGAACTATTTTGAATACTATAATTTGAGTAGTAATTTGCATAAATTAACACTAACATTCTTTTCAGCTGTTCAGGTAACCATTAAGATGGTTAGTTAAACTAAACACTGGATGAGCAATGTTAGTATGTCCTACTGCAAGATTATGTTAAAGTTATTATTCTGAACCTGGTGCCACTACCATAGTTAGAGGATCAGCAGCTTTAATTCAGTTTTTCAGAGCTGAGTTCTGGGTTTTTCTCCCAATTACTACACCCAACACTTACTTGTTTATGAACTGTTCAAGAGCCTGCTTCCTTTCCTCTATAAAGGAATCATCAAATATGCCATCATCTCCTCGGAAGGGGAGCTGACGGAGAAGAGCTTTTCCTGGTAGAGGCGGTACCACAACCTGAAAGATTTAGAGAAACATCCTGAAGCACAGCCTGTAAGCAAGTTCATGTAACTCGTGCCACTTCTTCCTCCTAGAGGACCGAACTCAATCACATCCCTAGAGTAAAACATGACCAAAGATAACAGTATCTGCCATACAGGTAAGTTGAATGTAAGTAGTTTAACTCTGAATTAACTCAAAACCATTAAACAGCCTCTAGCATTGTACAACTGAGGTTTGCTGAAAGACAGTGTTTTAGTTCTGGACATTTTCAACCACAATATAAAGAATATATGTCACATATATCAGATAACATAATAACATTTCAGTATCACTATTCTTTGTACATCTATGAAGACTTGTATTTACTTTTCATTTTACCCACCTTGCTTTCTCTTTCTAGTTCATTCCTTAGCCATTCAAAGTCACTGTATCTTCTTCTGACTGTAGATTCTTTCAATTTGAAGATAGGTAGATTTGTCTGAAAACAAGAAAATAGGCTGTCGATTAGACAAATGTGGTGATTTGAGTCCCAGTTTCTCAGATTGGGCTCATGACAATTGGCATAACTGGGAAGCTGTTGAAGAGCACCTGAAAGTAACTAGGGGCCACAAAAAGGATGGAAAAGGGAAAGCTAGTTATCTGCAAGATGCTAGGTATGATGTCTAGATGTCTAGAAGCTGCATATCAAGAAAGGGGAGAACAGAAATAGGAAGGAGCAGGATTTAAATAGAAGGTAGGAAGGCAATTGAGTTGTTCAATTTTTTAAAGACAGTAACAACTGCAGAACCAGTTACAGAAGGAAAAGGAAAAAGTTGGGAAAACAGATCAGGATAATACTTATGCAGGCTCCCTGCCCACCTGACATCAGAGGATACTGTTAGTTTCCTAATCTGTATGAAGACTGGGATGGAGACATCTGGGGTGATCTCAATGATAGCGAGCCAGAAGACAACAATCCCTTGTTTTCCACAAATCTTCCTGAACATGAAGCTAGACCCACTGTTAAAACAGAAAGAACTGTGGGACCTCAGAGTGGTCATCAGCAACATACTACACAAACCACCCCCCAGAATCCATTGCAACTGACAAATTCACAAGAGATACAGCAGAAAACCAGGTGAAACTGAATACTTGTGGCAAGAATCATAAGTGGCAGCAACTGAATAATGCTGAGTGAGGATGAAGCAAACTGCTATTGGTGTCTGGGAGTGTTCTTAAATATAGGACCCAACCTGGCAGACACACCCTATTCTATCACAAGCCAAGTAGCTTATTGGGCTGCAGGAACAGACACCATGGAGAGGGGTGAACCCTCCATAATCCCCATTAAGTCTAAGTGAGGTCTCTACAGCAGTCAAAGGCTGCTTGCATACAAGCCCTGCACACAGGAAAGCCCATAATGTTCCACTATCTGCTACAGTAGATTTCACAATGTTAAAACCACCGATCAGAGGAACCCTGGCAATTCCTAAACTCCATCTAGATGCAAAATGAGACATGATCAAGAAAGACTAGTACACAGTGAGGGACTAGGTGATAGCACTCAAAATGCCTGCAAGCAACTCTACATGGGCAGAATTAATGCACAGCATTGTTAACTACAGCTGTAAAATGGGGAGATGCACCAGATCAAAAAACAAAACCTGAAGCCCCAGGGAGATCACAAAGTAAGATCCATGAAATGGGGAGCAGAAGCAAGATCAAAGGGAAACAAATTAAGAAACCCACAAACCAAACCTCCACAACAGAGAAATGAATTATGGAAGAATGTATTAGCCCTAGGCATTCCCAGAACTGGGATTCAAGGTCAGCCTACTGGCATTATCTGGAGTCCAAAGCATTCCAGATAATGGTGAAAGGAAGGAACATACTTCAACTCCTCCAGCACCAGTCCCCAGAAAGGGAGACAATCCCTTCCTTCCCCCTTAGGGAGGAATTGCAGGGCATGAAGTCAAAAAACAAGTAATGTCCAGAAGAGCTGGGCCTGCCTATCCAGAAAATGGAGGCTTATCAGTGATGATGGCCCATAATCTTAATTACAATTAGCCCTCAAAGACAATTGGTAAAGTTTAATAGATACAGGAGCACAAATTTCAGTACTACCACAACAAGATTCTGATAAGATGGGCATGTGATCCAGACAGCAAAGAGTTAAGATTACCAGTGTGAACAGAGTAAGTACTGTGTGCCAAACTGCCACAGTCAATTTATGGCTCCTGGGCAAGCAGCACATGTCAACTACTCACTTCGCAATTAAAGATAATCAGGAAAGTATTTTAGGTTTTGATGTTTTAAACTGACAAACCTAGCATCTGCCAAATAGTATTGTGTGGTATTTTGGCTTAACCATCAATCCCAACAGAAACCGGGAGGCTGCAGTGTGTGTTTTACACAGCTCCTGGACTCCCTCATTCAAAAATTACTAACAACATCTGATTTCTGCCAGGGCATGATATGGAATTTCTGAAGGTATAGCTGATTTGGAGAAATAACAAATTATCTCCAGAACCCACTCCCCATACAACTCACTCATCTGGCCAGTTCAGAAACTAGATGGGAGGTGGCATTTAACAACTGATTATTGGTGCCTGAATGCTAATACAGCCCCACCAACAGCTGTTGTACCCAATATTGCAAACTGCTCACGCTGCACTTGAACTCTTACAGACAGTCTCACTCCCCCAAGAAACTGTACCAATATATAGATGATATTCTGATTGGAAACTTCCCCAAGAAGGTAGGGGAAGCAGCAGCAGCATGACAAGCACTAAACAAAGCAGGAACTGAGATTCCACCTGGGGAGTGTCAGGGACCAAGTAAAGCAGTAAAATTTTTTAGGTACTTGGTGGATAGCAGGCAGTACAGTGATTCCTCCAGATAAATTAAAAAAGAAATCAGAGAGCTGCAAATGCTCCAAATTAAGGAAGGAGTTAGAACAACTAATGGGAACTTCACAATATTGGAGGAAGCACATACCAGAATTTTCTATCGTTTCCCACCCATTATACTCACTCTTATGGAAAGTCAACCCTGGAAGTAGAAATTAGAACATAGAGGTGGTCAAAACTGGCTGAAGAATTAAAAACATATCAGTTACTGGGACCAGTACACCCCAACAACCCTATTAAAGCTGAACACACTACTTAAGAGTAACCTGTTCCAAACTGGCCCCAACGGGCCAAAAAGACCTTTATTGTTTAGTGTGTTTAAAGAAACAGAGTAACAATACTCTGACCAGGAAGAAGGACTTATATCTTTAGTGTGATCAGTTAAAGAAATTGAGAAAATACCTTGGGGACAGCCTGTGCAAACTTGAGGATTGTTTACTTTACTAGAAGCAATCCTAAAGGGCACTGCTCCCCTGAAGGAGTTGCAACAAAAACCCACTATCAGAAAGTGGTATGCCTACCTAATAGGAGTTGCAGAAAATATGCAATTAACTAAGGGACACACTAAGATTTCCAAATTGCAGATGCCCATAAACACAGCCTCTTCAGCATTACAACAACCTTTTAAATCTTCACCCATTCTGAATTCATAGTCCCTCACTAAGGGTACACCAAGAGTAAACATTTGGTTTATGGATGTTTCAGCAAAAACAGTAAATAGTGACATAAAGCTGTTGCATTAGATACTGCCACCAGCAAACAAGTAACAGAAGAAGGTGAAGGCAGTAAACAAGTAGGAGAAATAAGAGTAGTTGTTTCGGCAGCACAGAATGGAGCAATAATCATATACATAGACTCTTACACTGTGTGAGCCAGTGCCACACAGTGGCTCTGACAATGGTAAACCTTGAACTGGGAAGTAAACAGATCCCCAGTTTGGTGAAACAAAGATTGACAACTATTACTAGATACAACCAGGAAAACACCTTTCAAGACGGCATGGTTAAATGCTCATGCTAAAAATAAACAACCAGCCACAAAGTGGAATCAAAAGGTAGAAGAGCTATCTAAAATTAGGAAAATCACCTTAAATCCTGAGTGGTATTGATTGGGAGAATGGTTACATCAAAACTTAGGCCACACAGGTAAAAAAGCACTTTGCTGCACAGAGTAAAGGCTGGCCTATAAACAGAAAAACTTGTAAAACTATTCTTACAGAATGTCTGCAGTGTAGATTGAAATTACAAGCAGATCATCCTACTAAAGAACCATTTCTACATACCAATAAAAGGAAAGTTTTATGGTCTACATGGAAAATTGATTATATCAGACCATTCAAATCCTCCGTGGGATACCCATACACCTTCACAGGAGTGGAAGTAGTCTCCAACTTGCTCATGGTGACTAAGTGTTGGAAAGCCAATGGGCTAAATACAGTGCAACAGCTGTCCTTTTGGTTCTTAAACCTACCTACTCTTGATGTTATCCAAAGTGATCACAACTTACATTTTTCACGTAAGGAAGTGCAAGACCAGACAAAACAAGAGGGAATTAAATGGGTATTCCACACCCTGTACTACCCCCAGTCAAAGAGGACAGTAGAAAGAACTGATGGCTTGTTGGAAAGGTATCTCAAACCACATGAGGCTCAAAGGGATACACTACTTCCCAAAGCACTCCATCAATTAAGTAATTGATACAGGCCTACTGGAAGCCCTGTAAGCTGAGCATTCTCTGAAAAAAACTGAGCTTAGTGCTTCACCTACTGGGAAAAGAGAATATCCAACAGCATTACAGCCAGGACAGCTTGTGTTGAATCCATTCAGGACAGACAAAGCTGAAGATTTTGCTAGTATAGTCTGCCAAGCTTGGATAGCTCCAAAGAAGCCAAGAAGGCTGAAACACAACACATTCAGTGCTGATGAGCTCAGACTGTTTTGCTACAGAGTTGCAGCAAAATGAAGCAGAGCTTGATGAGGCACAACTTTCCTAAACAAGGCTAGGACTCAGCACCCAATTCTTTACACTTGTGAAAGAGAGAACAAATGGGCCCCAAGCTATAATGATGCACAAAACCATCCTAAGTACATGAGCGTTTTGACAGGTGTCCTTACACTAACTTCTGTAAGAGCCTATATTACTTCTACTCATTCTTGGAGTACAGGGTTATCCTACTATTGCAATCCAACTTGTATATTATTTTAAGAGTAGACATTGAGAGCATTCTCCTAGTGACATCCCCAGAATGGAAAGCTCCAAGATCACAACCTGAAGCTTAAATGTTGTTGAGATGGTAAACTGGCTAGAGTGTTACAAAAGTGCTTGTAGGAGTTACAACCTACTAAAAGCAAAACCAAGAGCCTGTAATTGCCACACAACCAGCACTAACAGAATAAAGTTGACTGTTGTCAGACTGCATATTCACTGTATTATACACCTTGAAAGAAGTCTCCTCAGTATTCCAGGAAACAGATGTTCACATGGGACTACAGTTATTTCTCCTGTTGGCAGAAGCCCAGTAGTCCTTCTCAGCTAGTGCCTTCTGGTTTTAGTTGTTTTATTTTAAGTTGTAAGCTATCACATGCAGCTTCTGCTCCCAGTTTGAGTGGATATCCCTGTATGATATCACTTGTAGGCTGTTATGCTTAAGCTATCATTGAGTGATGCTTTTGGCTGCTCAAAACAGGTTTAATTGCAGAGATACTTTCCTGCACTAGGCAGGCCTATGACTACAGGCCATTGTATTACTGCCAGCCAATAACAAGTTTTTGGCTGTCACAGTTCAGAAGTACTTGAGAAGTTAGTTGTGTACTTTCACATTATGCTATTTAGTCCATAGTTTACAGATAAAGTACAGAACAGCATTTTATTATTTTATTATTAAGGGAGTGGAACATCTCCCTTATGAGGAAAGGCTGAGGGAGCTGGGTCTCTTTAGCTTGGAGAAGAGGAGACTGAGGGGTGACCTCATTAATGTTTATAAATATGTAAAGGGTGAGTGTCATGAGGAGGGAGCCAGGCTTTTCTCAGTGACATCCAATGATAGGACAAGGGGCAATGGGTGTAAGATGGAACATAGGAGGTTCCACATAAATGTGAGGAAGAATTTCTTCACAGTGAGGGTAACAGAACACTGGAACAGGCTGCCCAGAGAGGTTGTGGAGTCTCCTTCTCTGGAGACATTCAAAACCCGCCTGGACATGTTCCTGTGTGACCTGATCTAGGTGTTCCTGCTCTGGCAGGGGGATTGGACTAGATGATCTTTTGAGGTCCCTTCCAATCCCTAACATTCTGTGATTCTGTGATTATGAAATCTCTTATTGCTAAATGTTTAAAGTATTCAAGCTCTCCTTCCCAGGTAAAACATTGCTGATTGTATGAGTGACTAATAACAAAATCACACTTAAGACTATTATGTCAGAAGTCAAGCTTTATAAATAAACACTCTCAAGGATAAGAATACTCTAACTCAAGTGAATAAAGCTACATCCCCCAGAGTATATGAAGGAGATTCCCAGAAGTAAAATCCTGGATTATTTTTCTCTGGTTTCAGCTACTGGCTTTTTAACCAAGTTCAGTCTTCCACATTACAACATCAACTCTTTGTCAGTGTCTTGGATAAAGTCCTTTATGATATTTAACATAGAGGTTCTTACCTGCAGAAAATATTCCACTGTCCTCTCAGGTTACTTACAAGAGGGATTAGAACTGAATAGAAGCAGCTAAAAAACAATGAGTTCCCAGGTCTTCAGGAACTCTTTTCATGCTTCTGGGCATGAAGTCTATAAAGTTAATCTCTAAACAACATACCTTACAGCTTACAGGTACAATGTGGGGGTAGAAGTGCCAATTGAGCTCATTTTACCATCTACGTTCCCATTTGAACTTTTGACATGCTAGCCCAGCTAGCAAGTTGGAGAAAAGGACAACTCAGGTACTTGTTTTCCCTTTGAATTGAAAAATCTCCAATTTTGATCATAAGCACTGGAAATATTCAAACTGAAGTGCATGCTAGAAGGCTCCCATTAAATGAAGTGGCTTACAAGCCACAACTTGACAACTACACTCAAGTAAAGTGTGTCCACTGTCCTTTGGTATGGATAAGAATTAGAGCTATCTGCTGAGATCATCTTAAAGACCAGAAACTGCAGCAATTCTCCTTCCTCCAGAAATTAGTACTGACAGGGAAGTATTCTTCAGATATGTAGCTGTTAGAAAGGATCTATTTTAAAAAAAGCAACTTGAGTCCTGCTTTATACTGCTTAATCTATTTACATCTTAGGTCCCTATTTTTAACTCAGGATATATTCACACCTGAAGTTACTGTATGTGCCTTTCTCATTAAGAATTATTACCCTGTTCAAGCAGACTACTTTTTCCTTCAGCAGGAAGGGTTTCTGCATGTCCCACTGCCTCCATCTATCACAGATAGATGGTTTTCATTAAGCAAGCCAGACAGCTGCTCAAACATGGGCAATGATTGGGC
Source organism: Podargus strigoides (assembly GCA_028020825.1). NCBI lineage: Eukaryota > Metazoa > Chordata > Aves > Caprimulgiformes > Podargidae > Podargus > Podargus strigoides. Next base: position 48,478,567 of record CM051619.1, read on the forward strand.
AAGGATTTGGTAGAAGGAAACAACTCTAAGATGTCAGAGACTTTCAATTTCTATTGAAGTGTCACATCAAGACCATACAGGATATGCAAGTTTATTCTCAGCTTCACAGTTTACATTGAGAGTTATCCTTGTGTAGTCACTGAGGTGCCAGTAGCTATTCTGAACACTGTTAATGTTTCGTTTGTCTGCTAGAACAGAGATGAGATTAAGGCACAAAACATGGCTTCAAGCTAGTTTGTAAAAAAGAAACATTTCTCCCCATGCTCATTCAGCATTAAAGTGTCAGTTTTCTGGCCTGTTGAACTGCTAAGTCTACTGTCATGAAACTCATGACCAAGTTTGGCACAGCCCTCGGAACACAGCTCACTCCTCTGATAAATTCCACATAATTACTGCAGCAATTGTTTCTTTTACAGCATAATAATTAGTCTCATTTTTATCAAAAGCATTTTTAACGACTTCCTAGTCTGAAATCGTGCCTCCTAGTAGTTTGAATGCAAGTCCTCAACCCGAAAGGATTATGCATTAGCTAAGACATTAGACAACCAAAAGTCACTAGTCAGAATTGCAGATAAAGGATTATTCCAGAAGGCCCAATAAACCAGCTCTGCAAAAGTCCCACATAGCCCAAAATCCTGAGCATAGGAAGATGCTAAGACAAGACAGCTTGTCTAGCACTCTTTCTGTATCAGACTAGGTGTATACCCATTAAGTTTTCTGACAACTGTCAAACTAACTGTATTCTGCTGGGTGAGTTAATGGTCAAGCCAGTACACTGGAATAAACATTGTCAGAACTGGTGCCAAGTTAAATTATAGTTCAGCAGCAAATGACAAACCCAGACACTTAAGTCACTCCTACATTCTTCTGCTCAGATGCCAAACAAGTTTCTGCAGTCATTTGAATAGTGTTCAACAAACTGGTAATGGGAAGCAGTGGTTGCCTGCTAACAGATTTCAGAGCAAGACCTGTATTCACAGAAAGCATGTTTCTGTTTAGCCTGGAGAAAAGACTGAGAGGGGATCTTATCAATGCTTATAAATATCTAAAGGGCAGGTACCAGGAAGATGGGGCCAGACTTTTCAGTGGTGCCCAGCGACAGGACAAGGGGCAATGGGACAAACGAACATAGGAGGTTCCATTCGAACATGAGGAAAAACTTCCTTAATTTGAGGGTGACTGAGCACTGGAACAGGCTGCCCAGACAGGCTGTGGAGTCTCCGTCTCTGGAGATATTCAAAATTCACCTGGATGTGATCCTGTGTGACCTGCTCTGGCAGAAGGGTTGGACTAGATAATCTCCAGAGGTCCCTTCCAACTCTGACCATTTTGTGGTTCTTCAGCTACATTTATGTTAGCATAACATATCCAAACTGTAAGTACAACTCCAAGCTCAGGAGGTTCCCAATTCACTTCAGAAGCAAATGACAGCCTTAAGACAGTAGCTTAGATAACCAGGTAATTCTTCTAGCTGTTACTACAGTCAACCCCTGAGCTATGCTCAATTAGAAGTCAGAAAACTGTTTATGTACACACAAGCAAGGAGACTTTCACAGGCAGAACACAAGTAGTTTGAGTACTAGTCAATATGATCCATTCAGCTTCTGATACACAGCTCTCCAGTGTAGCCATTCTGGTATACAACTCACCTTAAATGCAGAAGGAAAACAAGAATACTTTATTTTAAAATTACTTAGAATTATGAACTAACGTATTTAAGTGTTCTGTTATCTAGACTAGATTAATTTATCCAGTGAGTACAAAAAGCCTTGCAAATAGCCAGACCTGCCCATACAAATTTGTTTCCAGACATAAATCGAATGCAAACAGCGTTTGGGTTCCTTCAAAGAACACGCTGACACTCCACAAGACTGACTTTGAATGTCACTGCAGCCTAGTCCACCCCCACAATTGCACAAACTCCACAGCTGTGGTTGTCCAGGATAGTTTGAGGTAAATTTGATTCATTTCCTCATCTGCCAATGTAACAGCAGCAGCACTGCATTGCCCATATCTCCCACTCCTAACAGACTGAGAATAAAGCTGCACTGTTGCCATAGCACCTACTTTGATGTAGCCTTTTCAAGTAGGTTATGGTAGCCTTGATACAACTCTATTTCCATTAAAATAGGGTGAATGAAAGCACTCAGCTCACTTTTGATAGAACTTTGTGGCCTTGACTTTTAGAAGCTAAACTCAAGCTTCTTACTATCTCTTCATACAAGCTGTAATCTTTAAGAGACTACACCCTTTGGCTACATTTACAGTCAGCCTAGGGGAGCCCTGGGCTATTACAGTAAGCAGCATTCAGGGTAGATAAAAAAAAAGTATTATGGTTTTATTAACACAAGAGCCTGCTGTCCTTTAGTACAAGAAATTGGCTCCAGCAGTCCACTGTTACTGCAGAAACTTTGCCAGTGGTTTGTTTCCTTCCCGACTCGACATAAGCAGCTACCTCCCCATTTCCTACAATTATAAAAAGCAAGAGAAAAGGCAAATACGCTCTAAACCTCAGCTGCTAGAAGTTTAGATTTTTTTTGCTCTATGCTTTACTGAAGGAAAAGCTTTACCCACTGCAAAAGGTCAGACAAGAGGTTATTTTTCAAAGTTTCAGGCCTTTAGATCAAAGAGTTCTACCTGCCTTTTTATCTACTTGGTGTGAGATCTATTTAAGGTACTTTACATGCAAAAAATCTATAGTTAATAGAACATTGAAAAATCTGACCATATGTATAAACCCATGTTTTAAACAATGCTGACTTAAGCTATACCAAGATCTATAAAGCTCCCTACTCCATACCACTGAGACATGGAGCTAAGATGTTTTCCATCTGAAAGACTGAGTCAGTGAAATTCTAATTGCAAAATAAGGACAAAGACTATCAGTCTTTAGACAAGAGTTAACCTCTGTCAAGTTCAATGCCTTGAGCCCAGAGCTGCTCTATGAAAATTAGCATGAGGTGTCTGGAGTTTTGCCACGCAGCATCTATCATCACCTGATCAAGTTCACCAATATCATGAACAGCTGAACTAATTTGCCATGGTCAAAAGGCTCCAAGTGAGTCTAGAAAAACAGATTATTTATTAGCTTCTTTAATAGATTCTTCATTCTTCAGGTTCCGTGTTCAGAAGCAAAAGATAAAAACAGGAGCCCACTTTTAAAAAGACACATTCCAGAGGCTTTTAAGACACTCAGAATTAATAACTCTAGATAATTATCTCAAGGTTAGCAAGCCAAAACCTCCTCTGAAATACCAAATATTCCTTTAAAATAAAAGGGATTGCTACCTTTACACAATTGCAAGGTGTAAGTGTCATATGCTCTGATTTGGCCTACTACAGTATTACCACTCATTCCTCATTGGGAATGACTGAAGAGGGATCACAAAGTTGATGCTTCAGCTTTATTAGCTGACATCTACCAGCTATGACCAAGTGAGGGAGGTCAACAAAATTGCAGTGAATTGCTGCAATTGATAGGGTTTTTTTTATCAGGAACAAAAGTTTTAATGTTCTTGGTGAGTTAGAGACAGTCCAGTACCCCTATGGTTCATAAACATGAAAGAAACAAGAGACAAGTACCTCACATACAAGTACACTAAGTAGCAAAAAATTATCTTCATATTTCCAGTTTTATTGGAGCAGTAACTCTCATTCTTAAACAGCCACCTAAGAGCTACAGAAAGGCTCCTGTTCATTAATTTGTATCATATCTTAATGCTTAGGGGGTGCTGCATCTTAGGCCCATAGAAATAGTCTCTGAAGCTTTATTTCCAAGTATAGAGATGGCTTTAAACCACTTAAGATACAGCTCCATTTTCCTCTGGATTTCAGAGTAAAGCTGCTATACACTAGCTTATAGTTATACTTTCAACATTGGCACTATGGCCAACACAAACTATACCATCATGTGCCTCACAAGATCCTTCCATGACAGAAGTTTTGATCTGGATTCTCAAGAAACAGCGACAGAAAGAATATGTTCATGGACCTGGTTCACTTGGTATAATATTTGTTTTTATACTTTAACCAGAAGCTTAGGGCTTCTCCATCCTTCTCACACCAAAATAAAGTTCACAGCAGGAACTTCAGACCCTTCACTCAGTGCTATAGCTCCATAGGGCATCTGGATTATGTACTTGCTAAAACAATCTCCAGTAGTGCAACTGGCACTGCATTTTGAAGTGAGAAAACTTTAAAGAAAATACTTCCCCTACAGTTAGAAGCTCATAAATCTGCACTGCATTATTTCCCAAGATAAAACACAGTTGGGACCTGACTGGTCTAAAGTTCAAGTTAACACTTTTTTGGCGAGCCATCTAAAAATAAAGATGTATCAAAATACTCCAGCATCACATGCCTACCTGGATCACAGCCATCTGTCCTACAAAGATTAGTCATTGTTCTGTTTGATTTGGTCTGTTCAGCACTGGACTAGAGTGCACTCTTAATACATGACAATCAAGGCCTGCATTGTATGCGCAGAAATAAAGAGAGTCCAAGTCACCAGTTAAGCTAATATACTAATGAGAAGCACTATTCAGAGGCTTGGCTATTTTCTTTACACAGTAACTGACAGCAACAAACTAGTTCAGTACCTTTGGACTAGGCTCTTGAACCTAGTTTAATCAAAAATCTCTAAAAAAATAAATAAAAAAATCAGTTGATCAGAGCAAATACATAGAACAGACTTGTAAATCCACTCTCCTTGCTGCAGAAGTTTTTCATCCAAGTCATTCCACTTTTGTCTCCCTAGTCAGTATCCTGGGAAGATCTTAGCCTTCCAGCTATCCTTTTCTGAATTACTGCTCAATGGAACAGTGAATGTTTGTAACAGCACAGCACCTAGGCTTTGGAAGAGAAAAACAAAGCCACCTGACTCAGTGCCTTTTCTTTGGAGTCTAAAAATATCTAACCGGTAACCCTGTCTGGAATAGAGTATTAAGAGTAATTAACTACAGTTAGAGCAGACTTGCAGTGTGATACAAGATTTGCAGTAGTAGAGAAACAGAATTAGTGCTGATTACGCATCCCTAAACACATCCACACTGAGTCAGTGTTTAGTCATTACTCCACCAGAAGCTCCACTGACTACGAAACTGAACAATGCTGAAGTCAACTACGTGTACCGGCAGATTTGATTCTTTTCATGGTGGGAGGAGAGTCTGCAGCTTCAAACCCTGCCAAACACATGAAGGACCGAAGTTTGCTGCTGTTCAAGGACAGAACATTTCACAGACATAGTCACCAGATCAGGAGTGCCACTTTGCAAAACCATGGCACAAAGCAAGTGCTTTCTGAGCAAGTTATACTTTCACTTCATTTACCATCTTACTCTGACTTCATTTGATCACAGAAGCCAGGCAGAAATCAGTCAGTCAAGTTGGACTACTATAAATATGCTGAAAGGCAAATATTGTATCCAAGCAAGGTCTTGAAAAAATGGGTTAGATGAGAATAGACTTTCAAAAGCAGTTCAAGTTTAGCAGTTCTTTCATGTACTTCCCCAATCCTTTGAGACCAATACTATTCTTAACACTGCAGCCACTTCACAGCCTGTGTGTTCATTTCCTTCCCCACACTGGGCCTACGTAGTCAAGTACCTCTGCCAGTCTACAGAAGCCTTTCTGCAGAAGATATAGAAAAGGTAACTACTGCTGTAAAGAGCATTGGTACCAATCAAGTGATGCATTTCACATCTGGAAACACAGCAGCAAGGCGTTACTTTGCTACATCTCAAGACAAGCCACTAAGTTGTGGAACCTCAAGAAGCTAAGGTGTGCCTTAGTGCTGAGTTTAATCACACTGATTAGAAGCAACAGGCCATTCAACACTAAAGAACAGAATTAAAGACAAAGGCTTTTTGTTTAACTTTGATTTGACTAAAAAGAAATCTTTAACTACTTGGACTAGTAGCTCCTGTAACAGGTATTTTATTTTAGTTCTAATTTTCACTTTTAATATTAATGACTTCTCTGCAAGTTCTCACTGACCATAAACAGATAATTTAACCTTTTAGTCTAGGTGACAAACACAACTAAAGTGGGAAGCACAGAAGTAATTTTTGCTTCTACAGAAACAACAAAAGTGTCAACAAAGGGGCATCTTCCCAAATGTAGCAAGTTCCTGGATATCCAGATGCTTTGTTGACAGCATTCTATGCTTATCTCCTATAGCACTGCTTTTACAGTGGGCGTACAGCTACAAAGTGTGTCACCAATTGCTGAGGTCAGAGTTAGCTTATAAAGCTTAAGTCTTGTCTCCGTAAAGGATTTAGCAACTGAAGCTGTTGCACAGAATGTTTGAGCAAAGATGTTCCTGTTGACCCATTTACCAGTAAAACTATGTCTCAACTACAGCAGAAGTCAAATGATACCTGCAACTGGATTGAGGACTGCAGGCACACTGTAGGATGATGATGACACCTGTCAGTTGCTCTACATTGCTTCCTGGAATTCAGGGAGAGGACTAGCTTACAGCCCATAAAACAGGTATTCACATGCCCTTTTTGGAGACTGCTGACACGCACAAGCCCACCCTGAAAACTTATAACAAGTAGAAGGGTACCACTCAGTAAACAGTCATGAGAAACAGCTTATAGCATGCAAGGGTGTTTACACTGAGAGCTTAACTGCTTGTGAAAGTACCATGCATTTACCACAATGCACAACCATCCTACTAGCACGCACACAGACACATGCCACAATACACTTTAAGTACTGAAATACAATTGACTTGCTTATCCAGCAGTATACCAGACCTTTTCCCTTGGATCAGGACACTGCCCAAGGAAACACCTCAGGGCTGAGAGCCCCCACCAAACCCCCCCTTGATGAGTGAATATTTCTTCTAGATATCTCTGAGCGAGCTCTCGCCCCTGTGGGTGGGTGATTGTATGTTTTAGGTACACTTGGGTGGGAGATTTACCTCATTTTGAGTGAGTGTGCACCTTTTTGAGTCATCTTTCTGATGTAAAATAATCCAGTTGTGTAGTAGCATATTCCCAACTGACATCCGAACTTGTGTTTTACTTTTAGTCTGTTGGAGTGTTAAGTAGTTGTATTCAAAATAAATCTTTATTTTTGAGTAACCACCCTGTCTGTGTGTGAGCACCTCCGTCTGGCACCTGGGCTCAAGGTTGTCAGAGTGTTTGAGGGGCTGCTCTGCAGATTTTGTGGCTGCCTCCATGACATTTATTTGAGCTCCTCATGAGACTTTTCAACTTCCACCAGAAGTTGATGAGTACAGCAATACAAAAAATAAAGCACGAGGTTGTTCCACTTGTTGCTTTCCAAGCAACAGATGTGCTTCAGCTGCAATAGAAAGTAGTAGAAAGCTTGCCAATAAAAGCTTGGGGGGAACTCTGCAGTATTTCACATGAGTACTTTTTGCAAGATATTAGTTATCAGATATTGATTCAAAAATCTGCTAGCAAGCTCAGTCTTCCCCCCCAAAAAAAGTTAAGCTTTGGGATTCAGACAAAGCAATAAAGACAGAATTACCCCGGCTTGAGTTTACAAACACTGTGACAATGGTACAAATCTGACTGCTTCAACACAAACTTGAACCTCAGTGCTCCTTGACGATGTTTCTGGCTTAGTATGATCTCCAGCCATAACATAAGGCTGTTCAATAGCTTTCACTAGAACTTGGCAGCAGTTAAGCCATCCATTTCTGCACCACTTAACATTTTATGTTGGTGTTAGTTGAAGACATAGCTTTCTAGATATGACACGGGTAACTCACTCCACCTTCTCAGGTTTGTTCTGCTGCCACTACTAGCACTGCTGGGGGAAACTGCAAATGTCAGCTGTTACTTTCTGTGACCACAAGCAGTTGTTAAATCACAGCGGCTAGCTGGTGGCTATTGTCTGCCACTCTCCTACAAGCAGCTTATAGCACAAGGCCTACCTTTTAGAAATAAAATACTACAGCAATTCAAGTTCAAACTTTTCTCCCATGCTGAAACTTGCATATTACCAAAATGGTCCATGTTCTGCTGACAAGTAGTTAATTGATACAAGTTTAGACAGTGAGCCTAATTCTGCATGACTTGTATTATCTGCTCTGTAGCCTTCCAGCATACAGAGACATAAAAAATATCAATTTCACTGTTCATGATAGCTATGAAAGCATACAACATGGATGCACTATGTATAAAGTAGTACACAAACACAAAGGGAATAACCACGTATTATAAGATATAGCCCTGTACACAGGCATGCACAGATACAAGGAGTGTGAAGACAGCAATGTAAACATAGTATAGTAGTTGGACTGGGAGGAAGAACAGATGAAGGTCACAGTGTTATCATAGTGTCTGTTTGTTCAAGTTACTTCTAGGTCTTGATTATAAGAATCCAGAATTTTCTATCCTAAACAGCACATGAGCTAAGAACAATCTGTCTCAAATTTTTCTGCTTTCCTTTCTGCTGAAGGATTTCAGTTGGGAACATCTTAAAAATTATTATTTCTTAATCCCAGCAAATTTGATTTCATTCCCAAATCCATATCATGGCTAAGTTCCTTTTGTATCACCTCCCTGGATCCAGCAATTTCAAATGCTCAGTCTCATGGCCAGAAAAGTCATCAGGAACTTAAAGCACAAACACTTTCCAGCAAGGTAGAGTTACATCTTTCTGCTAAGTGGGCAGCTAGGGTCCTGATAAGGGCAGTGTAATGCAAAACAAGTTGGCAAGTTCTAGTTTGTTCTCACACAGAGGCTAAACACAGACTCCAATTGTTTTAGTTTTTTCTTCCTGCCCTATGGGCACATCCTGAAACTTGACAATAGCTACTGGATATGACAATTTAGGAGCAACAGAATTAAAGAAGTATCTTCCTTAGTAGCTTTAGATCTCAGTTGATTTTGCTTTTTTTAAGCAGAGTTACACTAAGTTGAGAACTTAGACCTTTAATACCAGAAAATTTGCACAAGGTTTTAGTCTTGTCTGAAGAGGTTTAGTGACGAAGGCAACAGCCCTCAGCCAAAGTCTTCCCTGCCATGAAGGCGTGTGCACTCCATGCTGTTCAGCAAAAGAACAACTCGTTGCAGAGAATGTGTGCAGGTGGGTCCATGAGGCTTCTTCCCCCTCTACTACTGCCTGTAATGACTGACTAGGTTCAATCAGCTATGACAGAGTAAAGCTATACAAGGTAGTAGAGTCAACCACAAGTTACAAAAAAAAGAAATAAAATTATAAGAGGTCACCTTGCTCAACCCAACTTATCCCTGGCAGTGTAGATGAAAAGGGTGCCCTGCCTCAACTCCCTATCAGCCACAGGCAAGGACCATGCCATAGATATTGCATTCTTTCGTCCACTCCTCCAGGCCCTGTTTACAAAACTAGAAAGATCGAGGAATGACTTCACACAGCTTTTCTCAAGCTCAAGACTAAGAGCCTTTGGGGCAAGTCAGTGACCACAGTCCTTCCAGCTAGAAAGGAGTCTAGTGCTACCAAGAAAAAGTATTTGATAGCACACAATGAGAAACAGACCTATTTATTAGGCACTCAATTTATATTTCACATACAAAAGAAAATACGAAGCCCTACCCCTCACCTTATCATTTCACTAGCTTTGATCTAGCACATGTGCCCACTAGACTTATTTACACATTCGTTATGGGCTTTTGAGGCTGCTGGAATCCTGAACTTGACCTCTTTCTCAGGGCAGATCCACCCATATTGCTACACTTCAGAGAGCTGAGAGTTTGCCCTCTTCTATTTACTTAGAGACAGACAAGCAATTGCTCACAGCACAGCGAAATTTAGTCTAATGGCAGTTGTGCCGAAAAAACATTTGTCCTTCGGTTATATTAACCGAGATGCGCTGCCTCAGCTACCAGCAGGCCGCCGGTTACCGGCTACCATCGCCTGCAGGAGCTGGGCCCGCCGCTGCTCAGCCTTCCCCTCCCAGCAGCGCCCACCGCACCACCTGTGCAACGCGCCCCGAAAGACAGGACGGTGGCAGCCCGCCATCGCGACCCCGGCCAGCCCCGACCCCGGGGACACCCCCGCGGGTTACAGGAGGGCCGGCCGAAGCCCAACACCGACAAGACACAGGCTCCGCAGTCGCCTTCTCTCCCTCTTGTCTTTGCTCCCCAGGCGCCGAGCCTGAGCCAGTGCTGGGGCGGCGGAGCCAGCCCCTCAGTGAGGCGCAGCGGGGCCAGCTCCAGCGCCTCCCGCTGCCGGACCGGGCGCTCACCTTGACGCGGATCTCGTAGGTGGTGAAGCGGCCGCGGCCCACCCCCACTGTCTGCGGGTTGCCCACGTCGATCTCCAGGAAGTTGCTGGGCGGCCCGTAAGCGTCGTTCAGATTCTGGGGCTTGCTGATCAGCCGCCGGGTGTCCGCGATCGTCTCGGCCATGTCGGAGCGGGCACGTTCCCCTCAGAACGCGGCTGAAAGCGAGCGACCACCGACTGCCGCCACCCCAAGCCGCCCGCCCTCTTATCGCCCCGCGGCCAGCTGACAGCCCAGCAACGCGCACCCACGCCGCCGCCACGAGCGGAAGCGCCCACCGCCCGCGCGCAAGGCAAGCTGGGAATTGTAGTCCTCAGCGGCCGTCCCACTCGCTGTGCCCGGCGAGCCCGCCTATCTTGCGAACTACAGATCCCGGCGTGCGTGGGAGGCGTGGTGCGAACTCCGTGTGCGCTGGGTTCTTGGGCCCGCCCGCCCGCCACGCGGGAGGTGCGATGGGCGGGCGGGGGCTGTGGGGCTCGGCTGGGCTTTAGCCGGTGGCACCGGGCTCTGCGGGGGGGTGGTCCGGGTCTTTCCGCAGATTCTCTCCCCTTGAGGTCCGCAGTGAGTCTCCTTCTCTCGTCCAGGGAAGGGGCTCCTGTGCGGGGTTGTGGGGCGGGGCGGGCGGCCCCGAGAGGCCGCGCCGTGAGGCGACCCTGTGGCGGCTGGCGAGGCTCGGGCCTCGGTTGGGGCGGCTCGGGGGCACAGGGAGACAACGGTGGTGCGACTCAGTCACCGCAGCAGCAATCTTCACTGATTTTTTTAAAACCAAAGAAGGTTTTAACCACACATGACAATAATGTGTGTTACTCTAATGTGTTACTCCTGGCTGCAGCTTTTCACCGGAGGTCCGTAAAGAGTGCAGAAGGGAAAGACTGCTGTTCATTATAGGCAGGGAACCCCAGATAGGCTAGGTTAGTATATTAAGCCAGAAACATAAGGTAGATCTCAGTGTAAACGAATAAGAAATTATTTTTACAACGGCATTGTCAATGAGCATGAACAAAACTACATAAGAAGAAAAGGGCAATGCCATAATCAAGATACGAAATGGTGGGAGCCAGGATGAAAAGGCTGGATAGGAAATGCTGTATATGCAAGGTGCTACACAAAAGGAATCAGCCAGGTACAAATGTAGGCTGGAGGAAATGCCTATCAAAAGCTCTGCGTTGAAAACAAAGTCTAGGTTATTGACCCAAGCTGCAAGCAGGGTGGCAATGCTGTCTGTAGTAGCATTAAATTTTAAAAAAATCTTGAATTTTCACAAATGATACACATTTAATAGCAGTATAACCAACTGGCCCAGTTTTTATATCCTCATATCTTACAGAGATTAAGAGTTTGTTCACATTTCATTCATAAAGGATAAGAAAAGAAAATCGTGTTTACAGAATAATTAAAAAAATAAGGTGTTTTAGTAATTTGAAGAAAGATAGGAAGAAAAAAAAGAGAATTGGAGAAAGGGAGAAGGGGTATGTTACATTGAAAGAAACATTGCCAAAAGAAGTGGAGCACCTTCTTGATGCACCTAGAACGTCAGTGAACAGAAATTATATTAATTCACTGCTAATATTTCTAAATTACTCTGTCATCTTAGAGGTCTTCCAGATTGTTTTAGATCTGCTAACAATACCCCTCCAATGATTAGAGGCATGTATCATTTTTCTCCCTTCCTTATGAAAGAGTTTTGGTGGTGGTCCATTACTATCCAGGTAGAATGACACTGTAGGCAAACTAGTTATATTTTTTCTAAAAATCTGTGTTTAGGCAGTAGGCAAAATGACAGGCTGCCCGCAGATCACACCTGAGATACTCAACATCTGGCAAGTCTGGTTATCAGTTGTCTATGTTCATAAAAAGATATTCCAAAAGCAGAGATGAACCCAAGGTACAAAAATAGTCTATCCACATAATCAGTATGCTGTAGGTGTTTGCTTGGTAACTTTTCTGTGAATTGCCTGCTCATCACTCCTCTGGTATTATTTCTCCCCCTTACTAGTGGACCCTTTTTCCTTCCTTTCTTTCTGCTAATAGCTGCCAACTATTCACTTTATAAACAGAAACTAAACTGACAGTTTTACAAAGTGGAAGTGAAAGGGAGCCTTACCTGAATTACACTAGTTATTAAACTGGTCTTGCAGCAAGGCAAGAAAAGACTTATTAATTCTACTGTGATTACATATGCACACATCTGGATAAGCTTTTGTTTGTTACACAACCTATGCTACCGCATCTGACTGCAAATGTGAAAATACAGCAGAGCACTGGTATTGTCTTAAAAATAATATATTGTCTGCCTCCTGGCCAAGCCTGGTTTCATTGTCTTTTCCAAAGAAACAAAAAAAAAGTACTTAATACTGTACATTTGGGAAGTTGGTGAGCCTGTGATGAATTAAGAATATAATTTGTTCTCATGCTGGGTAAATACTAAGAGTGAGGTTTAAATTGAATGCTTTCCTCATGGCATACCATCTTAGCACCACTGTTCTGTCTGCTCTTCCTAACAGAGCTAACTGGTGGTGGAGAGCCGTATGGAGGCAAGCTACAGGGAGTGAATGTTTTAGTGCCCGTGTGTCAACAGCATTGTAAGTAAGGAGTGATTTGGTGAGGTCTCCCATCTCTGTTTTTTCCATTGAGGTGAAATAGAAATCCTCTGACCTGGGAGACAAAGAGGAAGATGCCCTGCTTCATGACTAACCCTCCCTTACTGCATGTGAGAGCGTGCATGTCACACTGGCTAATGAGGCAAAGAGAAGGAATGAAGGTGGGGGAAAATCAAGAGTCCTGTGAACCTCCTTATTTCCTTCCAACCCTCAGAAAATGCATTTGTTTATTTTGAATTGTGGATGGTTTTGGATGTTTTGGGTTTTTTTGCAACTCATAAGACTGGAGTTACACTATCTGTAGTTGTTTCTGTTTGCTAGAAAGTTTCGTCTCCCAGGATGAAGGTGAGCATAAATTCAGAAACGAAAGTTTTAATTCTGTTTCTGACATGAACTTTGGGCCAGATTTCAAATCTGGAGGGAGAGAGGTCAGCTGTGTTTGTAGGTCCAAAGATTAGATGCAAGAAATCAAGCGTTTAAAGTGACAACCAAGAGATTAGGTACTCATGGATTTCTTACTACACATTATTTCTTCTGGCATGACTTCAAGTGGCAATGTGAATAGCAGTCTCATAGCATGAACGCACAGAAGCAGGTATTAATGGATGATTAATTCTTAAATTTGGTATAGTAATACCTCTCAAGTAGTTTTGGGGTTGTTTTCTGTGTTTTTAAAAGAAGTCTCAACTGAAAAGGAAACCAAATCTCTCTCTTATCCGGTTAGGACTCTCCAGCCTTCTGACAAGTGGCCGGATTAATGCATTTTAGTCAACATAGGCATATTTTGTCAAAACTTGTGGGAATGCTGACTCAGGATAAGGCAAAACCCACAAGGCATTGAACTAATTGTGCAATGTTTTATGTGGAAAAATGACTTTCTGATCCCTGCATTAGCTGCCAGTGCTTTCAAACATGGTGGTTGAACATCTGTATTGCGTACGTATCTGCCAGACAAAAATACCAAGCTTATAATTTGTAATATCTACATATATATAAATTCAGATTTAACTATTTTATTCAATTACTCTTCTCCTTTTTTTTACACAATATTATCACTTTCAACAAGGGATGATTCTCATACACACTTCTAGATTCTTTAAGGTTTAAAATGTCATCTACCACCTCATGGCATTCATTTCTACTGTGAACTCTTTGTTCTGAGAGATGCTGAGTAGCGCCTGTGTAGCTGGAAAACTGTGCAATGAGTTTCTAACACACTGAACTGTTTGAGCTGACTGAAATGTAAGCTGTAAACAGTGAAAATGGCTGTTAAGTCCGTAAGTGTGGGAACATTTATGCAGCTTTATTAATCTGAGGCTTGATAAACAATGTAGACTATTAATAGCATATTGAATTGTCTCAAAAGAGATGAGGTTAATATCAAGTTTACTCCAGAGTGTTTTGACATAATCCCAGGAAAACAGCTTTTGATGGAAACTGTGTTGATGAAAACCAGCCACAAAATAAATTTCCATAGAGTAGGCTAAATGATCAGTTCTATATCAAAAGTACATTCATGTTTGGGAGCCAAAGATGTTTCCCATGGTGGGAATATCTTGTGGCCCTGCAGGTGGGTAAACCCTGCTCTCCTTCTGCAGAAACTCAGAGAGGGTCTGTCAGAGACTCAAAGACCCTTGGACACTTGCGTCCCCATAGGGTTCAGCGCATCAGGATTTCTAAAAGGAGCGCAGTTCATACAACTAAAGGCCAGAGGTGGCCTTAGGAGGGGTTTTATTAAACCCCTCATTTTTATTCCTGTTAAAGACCACCTATACCTTTGGCTAGATGTCAGGCTAATAGTGCAGCTGGGTTGAACTAGCATCAATTTCCTTTTTACACAGTTGATGTCACATTTTGGGAGGTGAGCAAAAGGACAGGTACAGGGAATGTAGTGTACAGACATACCATAGAATGGATCTGTATCTCTTACAGGACATTAACCATGCTAATGTACAGAAGTGTACTTGAAAGTCCTGTTTGTTCAGGTTAACATCGAAATATAGTTTTGCCAAGTGCTTACAGCCAATGCAGATTCAGTTCCTGGGGTGTGCAATACAATGTGTGGTGGCATTTCGGAGTTTGCCAGTGTTTAGAAGATTCATAGCATTGCAGAAGGTTTATTCACTTAGGTAGAAGATGTCAGAATAGACCCAAATGGGAAGTTTTTCTATGCTGCCTTGGATAACAAGGTTAAGAAAAAAACAGTGACAATTTAAATAAATCAGATGTTTTTTTCTGAAGATTATGCTGTCATTTTCTCCAATTATTCTTGACATTTCACCCATTCGTATTGTGATGAGTTAATAATGGAAGAAAAAACAGCTCTTGTTGCCTTGTTTATTCTTTGTTCTCAAGGAGATAAGCTGTTTATAAAGATAAGTTATTTGTTATTTAAATCACTTTTCTGAAGTAGTTTGTTTCCTTGTTTGAGTTTCTAAAAATATTGCAACAATTGTGATGCATCTTTGAGATCGTCTATTCAATTCACTATGATTTGTACTGGAATTCATTCCTAAATGGGCACAGGTGTTGATAGCTATAACATGCTAGGATGAGTCAAAACCAATAAATGCTCAATAAAGGAAAGATGAAAAAAAATGCACTGATAACAGCTCTTTTAAGATGCGATAAATTGGCACTTCAGTTCACTACTTCATTAGTTATATAGCACCAAAGTTGTGTCTGGAGCAACTACATATTTTAAAACAGATGAACATGTTAGAACATAACTTCAGTCACTGTTCATACTTTCAATATCATAAACATTATTTTTAAAATTGGCAATATGTCCTGGTTCCCCAGGAAGAGACCCATGGGCCAGCCATGCAGGCAGGCCATGAGTAGCCCCAAGTCAGCCGAGAGTTCCACTCAAGGCAGCTGACTCACAGGTGGATCCCATACCACCTAGTCATGCTCGTTATAAAAGGAGGGAGCTCAGTGAGGGTGGAGTTCTTCTTCCTAGGGATTCTCCTTCCTGGCATTCTGTTCCTGCTACTGACTATAAGGACTAGGCTGAGTAGAACCTTGTACACTTTATGTTGGTGATTGTATTAGTTTTATTTCATTAACTCTGTGTCTACTTCAACCCATGGGGTTTCTCCCCTTTTTTCCCCATTTCCTTTCTTGTCTGGGGAGGGGTCGTCGGGTGGTAGAACAACTGCTATAGTTTAGCCCTGGGTACTAGCTAAACATAGACATAATACTGTTCAGCATATAATCAACTTTTGTTTGCAAGCAGTTCTGGTACAACATTTTGCTATACTGTTATTAAAAAAAGTTGATTAATAGTCTATGAAAGCACTTGCTTGCTTTCTTATGTTGCAAAGAAATTAAATGCTAGAGTAAGATACAGGAATTCTGACGCTGCAAACCCAAAAGTCAGTTAAAGCATTTCCTTTGTGCTTTCACCATGAGCAGACATTTTGTTATCTATCTCTTGCACAATGCACTTGGAAGGCAACATCTTTTGATGCCCTGTCCTGACCTTTGGGTGTGTTTCTGATGGGAATGGAGGGCTCGCCACCAAACAGGCGAGTATTGTGGTTAGTGATTCCTGAGTGCCAGTGCCTTCCCCTTGGAGCATAGGCTTTTTTGCACTGTGTCTTTCTATCAAAAGAGCTTTGTAGTCACAGTGGAGGTGGTTGATGAGACAGGTACCTGCCAAATAAGGCAAGAGGTCTGTGTTCTCCTGAGGAGCTCTCGGGAGCCCCACGTGGGGATCAGAACTGATCTTGTCAAGGACAAGGCTCACTGTGTGCCAAGCACGTGCCAGCCGTACGGGGTGAATCGGCCTCTAGGTTATGCGTTATCTTAAGGGAAGTTGCTTTTACGTTAACATAGACTTGTAGAATAGCTGTGGTTGGAAGAGACCTCTAAGGTCACCAAGTCCAAACATTAACCCAGCACTGCCAAGTCACTGCTGAACCATGTCCCTCAGCACCACATCGACATTCGCAGGCATAAAAGTGTTGTACTGCTGATGTGCAGATAGACTGTAAGTCTGGCCCGGAATATTTGTCCTTGATGTTTTTAAAGATAACGTAAACTAGACATCGACAAATGCAAATCCAGTGGCCAGAACTCAGTGACAGCCAAGCTGGCCGGAACGCTGCCGCATCGGGTGCGGCCGCGGTGCAACACGATACAAATCGTAGGCGACAAGCAGATGTTTTGGGCGCTCTGAGGTGCTACCGGCAGCGCTAGCCCGGCGCTCGGGCGGTCTGTGAGGTGCGCTTTGTACCGAGGGGCGGGAGCGCGGCCCTGGGGCGGGCGCGGCGGGCTCTGCCTCCTCCGCTGGTCGCCCGCCCACCCGGGGGCTGCCTCACGGCCTGGGGCTCGGTTTGGGGAGCACGGGGAGGGAGAGGAGCCGGAGACCCAAGCTGGCACAGCTCGCCCCGCATCGGGCGAGGCCCGGCTCCTCCTCAGGACGGCGGCCGTTGCCCCGGGGAGCGGCGGGACTCCATTTCCCAGCGCACCCCGCGCCCCCGTCGCGGACGCCGGGCCGGGAAGATGGCGGCTCCCGTGTCGCCCTTGGTTACTGCGCGCTGCTTGCTGCGGGCTTCGGTGCGCCGCGCTGCCCGCCTGCCACCAGTGCGGGCCGCCGCGCTGCGGAGAGGTCAGTGCTGCCGTGGGAGGGGGCTCGCCGGCCCCGCACCCTGCCCTGCCTGCCGCTGGCCGAAGGGAGAGCGAGCGACCGGCTACCGGGGCACCGGGAGGGGAGGGGAGGGGAGGAGGCAGGCAGGCAGGGCACCGCGAAGCGGCCGCGGGAGCCGGTGCGTCCCTCCCCGCCGCGGGTCTCCCTCCGGCGGCAGTGGGGCTGGGCCGAGGGGAGGGGGTCTGCGGGTGTCGGGCGGGCGGGACAGGTGGCGGCCACCGAGACGCGCACCAGTCCCGCCGCGCTGGCCTGTCCGATCCGTGCCCTCATGGGCACCCTGGGCAGCCTGTCCGTTCACCGGCCATGGAGGGGCCCCACGTCCCGGAGAGGTGCGGCCCGGGGCTGGCGCCGGGAGTCGGCCCAAGGAGCGCGGGGGATCAGTGAGCGGGGCCCCGCGTCCTCCCGAGTTAGCGATGCCGCTTTCCCTCAGTGAGCGAGGCTTCAGTTCCCTGCGGCCGCTTCGGGAGCTGGGCGGCGGCGGGTGCGCTAGGGCCTGCCGCAGCTGTCCCGCTGCTTGAGGCTGTCGCGGGGACTTTTTTCCCGTAGAGATCCTCTGATGTATAGAGCTGAGCTCTCTATGGAAGCCTTACTGAAAAACTCAGTGTAAACACAAATTTACGGAGAACTAGGTTATGTTAGCTTGAGGGTGAGGTGAGAAGCAGAGGTCTTTTTTCCTCAGTGAGAGCTGTTCGTCCTCTGACAAAAATGTGGGATTTCAGTTGAGTTCAGAGGTCTGAAAGTCAGTCAGCAGATCCCGGAGGGTTGGTAAATGTTCACATACACACATTATATTGTGGTCGTACGGTATTTGTACATCCTAAGGAAAATAGGTGAGCTGTACAATTAGTGCTGTAGTTGTCTGTGTTTTATTGGTCCAGCACTTACAATCTATGTAGATTGTTTTTTGTAACTGACATATTACCATTTTACAAAAGTTGTCAGAGCAAATCCAGTGGTTTAGTCGTCATTCTTCAGCGTCCGTGTTAAAAAGAAGGTTGCCCTTACGTATGTTATTTGAGGACTGCAGAGGTTGGCAGTCGTCATTGAATTGATTAATATTCTTGTTTTTATGACCACTGGTTTATAGTCTTTTATTTGTTTTTGTGATTTGCTCTTCATGCTTTTGTACCTCTTCCTTAATTAAGAGACTTCACAAGTAGTTTATGTGTAAAGTTGCAATTTTACTGATAAACTTTTCTGTCTTTTTCTCCTTTCATCCGTAGGCCAGATTGTTAAATGGGGTGTGCACGGAAATAGTACAAGTGATCTTATTTCAGAATAATGTCATAGGCATGTATGCAAAAACCAACTTGTAAGTTTCTCTGGAAGCTTAAATACTGCTTCATATACTGCCCGAATGAATGGACTGCAAGAAGGCTAAATAGGGGTTCAGTGATTCATCTAAGGTCATATAATGAGACAAAGATGGAGGACAGTCCCAGTTGTTGTTCTTGTATCTTAGCTGCAACCTGCCTCTTCTGATTTGAACTGCTCATTTCAGCAATTTTTTTTTTTTTTCATGTGTTTCATATGATGTTGGCCTAGCATTTTCAATTTGTGCAGATAACTTAGCCTCTGTCTCTCCCACCCCCAGTATGGTTGGTTGGACTTTGCTTTTCTAAGCATTCTATTAAACACGGGAAAGCAAATACTTTTTTCGGGCGGCCTCCTCTCCCATTCTTCTCATTAAGCATTGTAAAATATTTTGAAAGGAGCAATTGTTTTCTGTTGTTATAGGCCTATACATGTATTTTCTGCTTTTTAACCAGCACATGATCTCTTTCCTAAGAAGTTTACATACCAAGTCTTTATTCTTCTGCAAGTTTACACATGTGCGTAACTTCAGCACGTATGCTTGACTTACCCAAATCCTTGTACACTATGGGGCAGTTTACCTGTTTGAGACTGATCCTGCAAAACTTGCACATATATTTAATAAAAGATGAGACAAGAAAACATTATTATTATCTACAGGTACTAGCATGCAAAAATGTATTTTCTGATCTTTGGCTACCTTTGCTCCCATTCCCTTGCCTGAAAATAACCTTTGGAGCTACAAGACTGTACTGTTGCCCTTCCCCATCTCTGTCATATCATCCAAGAAGAAAAGATTTTGCAGCAGTTCTGTTATCAGCTTAATTACAAGTTTAGCAAGGTCTCTGATACCACCATCTGCCTGCTGATAACGAGTGCCCTCTAACTTCAGAATCCTCTTCTGTCGTAGCAGCTGTGTTTCGTAGGCAATTTTAGCAACTTTACATTAAGGATTTGAGGGTTTTAAGCAGTTTGGCTTCATTATGACCCAAATTAATATCCTGAACTTCAGCCTGGATTGAGGAAAATAGGACAGTTTTAAAAAGTTGCTATCTATTACCTTTTCTTCTGTGCTCCCCCCCAAATTCCAGTGTTTGTGAAAAGCTCTCAAGGATATTATCTGTCATGGTTTTTCTTCCCAATAAAGGTCTACAATTCTAATCATGTGTTTTAAAACATATTTAGTTTGAGGGCAGACCAAATTTAATTCATCTGTGGAAGTACAATGCCTTTTTTTCTCCTAGAAGTGAATAATCAAATTAACATGATATCTTTTTTGTGTTACTTGAAAACTGACAGATTAATAAATTAAAAGGTGTCAGTTTCTACAGTCATGGAAAGAGAGCAAAGATTAAATTGATGTCAGAGGAGCCTAGATTCTTTTCCAAGGCCCTGAAATATGGGGGAGACAAGGACCTGATAGGATTTTTGTCATGGGAATTATCTTCTGACAGATCGTAAACATAGTAGTTCAAAACCTTACATAATGAAATGCAACTACTAGGAAAAATATAAGGATTACCAGGGTGAGTGGTGTTTACCCTTCTGTGCTCTCAGCCTCCTGGCTGCTGTCAAGATCAGTTTTTGATATGCCACAACCTAGCTTCCATTTCAGATTTTCTTCTTACATAAATAACTCTAGTGTCTGCCTCAGCTGTGAGTGTTGCTTTCATAAGCAGTATCATTGAAACTCACATGCCTTTTTCCTGTGTCATCTCAGACATTAGTTCTAAGTGGCAGTAGGAAAAACTCGACAACATACTGATTAGTTTTTCAATTTGCTGCTCTTTTCCAGGGCAGAAGGTCCCTGGAGTTAAGAATACTTTTTATATTTTTGTGTAGGCGCTTATCTTTGCAGTGGTAAATTAATTAAAGTTTACTGAAAGTGTCTTAAGTTCCTCACTTTAAAGGAAATTTTTATCCTTTCAGATTGGCATTTTCATTAGGTGTTTATACATTAATAAGGGTTTTTTTTGTTTTGGCTTTGGTGAGTTTTTCCCCTTGGATTTCTCCAAGGCAGGACTTTTTTGTGTGTATCACAGTAAGTCTTCGCTGCAGCTTGCTCTGTGATCCTTGGATAGGCAAGCAGAAAGGCAAACACAAGCAGCTAATTTTATGGCTTGAAATAAAGTGAGATTACACTTAAATATGTATGCTTCAGGAACAGGAACTCATTAAGAAGTTGCAACCTGGTGGCAAGTCTTAAAGAAGCAGGGAATGTCGGGCAAAATGTGGTAACATCTAACACTGTCCTGCACCCTGGAGGTGGGAAAAATAGGTTATGGATAAATGGATGTTTGTAGTTTTACACTGTTTTATGTAAAACTAGATGAATAATGAATTGATGCTGTGCTTTTCTGTAGTCATAGCTAGAATACTACATAGAGATAGAAGATGCTTTTTCTGTGTGTGACATTTAAAGATTTCAGAAGGGAGCTAATAAAAATCAGGTAACAATTTATATAATAGGAAGAGATAAATGAAAACCCATCTTGTGCAATGTAGAGGAGAAGGCTGTAGGACTATGATGAATGTGAGGAATCACAAGTGATTCCTCTTCTAACAGTAGTTGCCTTTATGTAAAATTATGGAAGGTAATTGCCTAGTATTTCTCTGCTATGTGTTCAAATTTCTAAAGTTTCCTTTTCTTTATCAGTTTGGGAATAGATTACTACAGAAGAATAGTTGTGCAAATGACTTTGCAGTCTATCCCACAAAATGCAGGTTAGAATGGAAGACCCACATTTTTTTCTGTGTCTTAGGATAGTTTATCACTTGAATAGCTGTCTTTTCTTGATTTACCTCTACACACTTTTTAAGACCCTATGCCTTTGTTTTGCAGCTACAAGTTTGAGTTTATCACCTAGCAGTTACTGGGTGTCTCCTGGTAGTGTATTCTAGTGTACCACCATCATATTTAAATCCCAGTGTTTGATATTATTTTAGGAGAACAGTGAGTAATTTGTCCCATTACACCCTCTGTCATCACTTGCACATACTGTCCATCTCTCTCATCTATTAATGACGAAGTATTTTTTTCCACTCCCAGGATGGTTAGCTGTAAGTGCATGTAATCTGAGACAAAAAACATGCTTCTGAGTGGTCCTACTGATGTGCTTTGTCCATGGCCAGGAAGATCATGAGCCACAAACATTTTCTTATCCCTAAATCAGCTGTTTTTTTTCTTTTTTTTTTTTTTCTTTTTTTTTTCTGCTTCAGCCTTGTGGTAAGCAGTTGGAACTGGGCTTTATAGGTATAACGATATAATGGGGCATTGGCTGTGCACCACATTGGAGCTCTTGGAGGCATCAAACTCTAAATGTTGTGAAGGCACGGATAGTTTAGAGGTACTGATCACGGGACTGAGGTTAATTTTATGTGGGAGTGAAATGGTTGAAAAGAAGATGGAAAAAACCTTGAGAGATCATCTATGCCTTTTCCCCTTCTCTTTGGAGGCAGGCCAGGTATTGTTTACCTGTTCCTGACAGAGTTTTGTTAAACTTATTTTTAAAATTCACTACTGATCAATGAAAGTTTTATAACTTTTAGGTCATTAATTGATTTCTCTGCCTTAATTACAGTTATTAAGGTAACTGTATAAATATAGTTTATTTCCTTTTCTCAGTACCCTGTGTATGTCTGGAGATAGCTATATGCTTTTATTTAGTCTTTTCTACAGGTTTTACTCACATTTTTGCAATAACAGACTTCGAACTCAACTTTCTTTATGTGATCTCTTTAGCTAGGGATGAGCTAATTACTTTTGATTCATAGCAGTAACTCAGTTCCTTCAGGGCAGGAGAATTTGCTGTAATTATTGGCTGCAGATGTTAACAGTGACTGTCTTGCTTTTCAGAAACTGACATGTTACTTGTAATAAACATAATTTGGTCTAATTGTTCAGCTTTATCCTTCTCTTTTATAACTATATTCATTTTGCGTTTCTTTTAACAGTTTAAAACTCTTCTTGTGCCTCTTTCTCACACACAGACACACAGAGTGGTAGGGGTTGGAAGGGACCTTTTTGGATCATCTAGTCCAACCCCCTTGCTAGAGCTGAATCATAGAGTAGATCACACAGGAACATGTTCTCTGTGGGTTGTGACCCCTGGTTTAACAAATATTCCTTTAAATCATCTACTCTCCCATGTAGTTCATGCCTCTCAAGAAACATGATGTGAAAATTGAAAACTATACCAGTATTGACTAGAACAGGGTATTTTTTGCAATGTGTGCTTATATTGCTCCTCATATATATATATATGATGAGCTTGCATTCTTTTACTTTAGTTTGGTTTTTCCTCTAACAGTGTTATGATGGTGTCTCACTGTCAGTTTGTGATCTAGGGTAGCACCTGGATCCTTCTCTGCAGAGCTGCTCTTTAGCTGGTCATGCCCCATCTCTTCGGTTATTTATTTCCCCTAAGCACTATACTTTGTCCCTGTTGACTTGCATTCTGTTTGCATTAGATTCTTTGTCTGGTTTGTCAGAATTGCCTTGCCTTCCAGGTTGTTTGCAGCCCCCTCCTGACTTGATGTTATCTGTGGTTCTAGTCCATGTACTTTATTTTGCCATATACAGGTCATGAATGGAAATTCTGGATTGCACCAAGCTCTGATTTTGAGCTCTCTCTGAAACTCTACTGCAAATATGCACCTAGTTTAAATGTAGCAATTATTCATTACATATATTTTTTCTAGCTGGTTTTGTACCTGCTCAAAAATAATTTCATTTGCAACTTGCTTTCCTACTTTATATATTAGAATGCTGTGTGATCCAGTGACAAAAATGTTACTGCAATTAAGGTGTTTTTCCTCTCCCCACTAGGCATGTTACCTGATTAGAGAGGAAAACTTGTTGATCTCATGCTGTTCATGAGGAGCTGGTGTTGTCTTTTATTTGTTATGTTATCTTGTTAAGTGTTTTATTAAAAAAAAAAAATAAAATCTGCTTGTACTTTTCCCAGTATTTTTGAGTGTTTTGAGACTGTTTCAACTGATCTATGATTTTCTGGATTTGCCTTTCTCTCCTCTTTAAAGACAAAAATTGTTTCATTTTCCTGGTATGTTGGAACTTCACCTGCCTTCAATGAGGCCTCAGAGAAAGCTGTTAGAGGCCATTATGCTGCTTAGAAATATTACCTGAAGCATTTAGGGATTAATTTCCTTAGATCTCATAATGTTCAAATTATCTATGTAGTCTATGATACGTGTTTTTCCTACTCAAATATATTTCTTTTATCAGTACTACAAATTGTGTTACTCATGATTATAAATGGCAGTGAAATTTTAAACCGCAGTGAAAGCAAAGAAGATACTAAGCACCTTTTCAGTGTATTCCATTGTTAAGTTTCTGATCTTACTTGATTTAGCAAGCCTTATTTGTAATCCTGCATGTTCTTTCCTTTCCTAGTTATATTTTATGTCTATATGTTATGTTATATTTTATGTCCTCATTTTATGTCTTGTAAAGTTCTCTAAAGGATTAATCTGTTCAGAGAAATGCACTTTGGAATTTTTAAATAATTTTACCCCAATTTGGGGGGAAAACAAAAAATCAAAGCTTCCTTTGCAGCAGCTCATCCGAATCTTACCAACTCTTCAGCTGGGCTTTTTTGTGTGTGTGCTTGTTGATAATTAAAATAAATTAAACATACTACGAGAGCCAAAAGTAAATAAAATATACTACTAGAGGTGTTTACTACTAAAATTAGAAGTTGATTTAATGAAAAACAAAGGGGTAACATACTCTAGTGGTTGTATAAGTAACATATATACCTCTTTGTATAAACTGTTAAGAATGTGTGTTGTTTATGAACGTAAGAGGATGCTTTTCAAAACTTCTCTATTAATAATCTGCTTTTCATTTTACAGCATACACAGCTCAGGCAGATGAGAAGACAGTCCCCAGTACTCCTACAGATGCTAATACCAGAGCCTTATTGGTTTGCAGTGGACCTCTAGAACATTATGACTTTCTGATTAAGCAAGAAGAGCTGAGGAATGATGAGCAACAAAGAAGAGTTGTGCAGCACATGCAGAAGTTGCATGAGAGTCTTAAAGGCTATAGCATCAGTTCAAAAAATCTCCTCTCAAAGGTGAGGTTTATAATGATAAAAATACTTTTTTTACATTTATACTTGCTCATAAGAATGTGCTTAAAATAAATTTCTGCAATTAACATGAGTCTTATTTTTGTAGCTAGGTCTTTACGATAGATCATTGTTCATGTTTGGATCTCTGTTCTTTCTTTTTTAGTTTGTAAAATTCCTGTGGCATTCTAGAAGTAACCAAATTAAATATTACTGAAGTAATTCTATGAGAAAATCTGATATAAGTTTGATTATGTCTACTGTCTGCCTTTCTGAAAATTTTATTTGGCCATAGGGGAGAAGAGCCTAGACCAGGTTTTAAGTCTCAAGCACTGGTATAACATATGCTTTTGGGTTGCTGAACATCCTGAACACCGATGTTTTGTGTTCTAACAGATCTTCCATGAATATAAGTGAAGTTAGCCAGCAAAGTCTAAATAATTTAGCTTTGCAAAACATTATAATATAGATCAGACATGACTTTTTGAAAAAAAATGTCCATTCTTTCCAGCGTTGTTAGTCTCCAGGTAAGGTAAGGAAAGAAGGAAGAGATGTGATCTGCACCCCAGTTGCATTTTTGGGGGCTTCACAGCTGCTTTTCAAAGTATTAACAAAAATGCAGACATACCACTGTTGCATACCACTGTTGCACACCACCTTAGCAACCATACTGCCTCAGCATTAGTAATGCTAATAGCCTGCTGTTGCAGCACTCTAACTTCTCCCTGAAGCTGTTGACACAGTGTTTTCCAGAGCCTCTATGGCAGTATTTTTTCATGTCTTATTCTCATGCTGTTATTCTCAGATTGTTACTCTTGTGGCCTTGCACCTGCAAATCTTGATAGGATTGTTATGGCAGGTTCTCATGGGAAGCAACTAGAACTGGTGTGAGAATCCCCCCTCAGCTTTCCTTGCCTCTTGTTATGTAGATTTTAGTTTATATCCCAGAAAAACAAACATAGCGCCCAGCAAAGTAGATAAGACATGATTATTTGGTAAATATTAGGCAGTCATAGATATGCACAGAAGCTGAATGACCAGTGAATATGGTCACTTGCACCTGCTTAACATACTTCAGTCAGCACAATATTTGTCATGTCATAAACATGGTGAAGGCAAACAACAAGAATATGATGTTTCACTGAATCTGATGTTATAAGTATAATGCTGGGAAAAAAGCATGGCAAAATGTTCGTTGCCATCGTTATCTTTACTTTCCCTGCCTGCACTGGAGAGACAACTCCCTACTCCTAAGAGGAGGATGTCTGGAAACTGTCATTGCTCTTCCCAGCCAGCCACTGAGTGTTTTCCTCTTTCTTTTTGTCTCTTCGCTTTTGTTTTTATTTTTCATTTTACATCAGAAGTAACTTTCACATTTACAGTCAATGTGTGCTGTCAGCTGCAAACCTTGCTAATAAATCTCCGTATCAGCCTTTCTCAGCATCCGTTATGCAACACACCTCATCTCATGGGCGTAAATCTAAATATTGAACTCTACTGAACTTGTTGCCTAACAATATACTTCCCATTACAACCCCAAATATTCCTGTTACTTGGCACAAATACTGGGTTTTTTTTTTGTGTGTGTGGCAAGCTGAAATGATGTAGCATGAAATCAGGAGAGCCAAAGCCTACAGGGCTCAAATGCCTCTAAGTGACATGCTTTTCTCTGCCCTTGAGGCACCAAATGACAAGTTAGTACTCTAAGGCTCTTGTGATTTATGTTGGCTTCAAGGCCTCAAAAAAGTAGAGAAGAGAACGTTGGTACGAGAACAAGTATTATACCTGTAAATGACCTGTGTTATGCCTATTTGAAACGGCTGCATTTACAGGTATGTATAGCAGGGTGCAGAGCACTGGGACATGTGCTTGCCTGTCAGACTGCCTCCAACATCCCTTGAATGCTTTAAACTCATATGTGTAGCTGGAGATCATGTATTTGTTAATCAATGCTTGTCTGAAAATGCCACAAATGTCTTTCTGCCTCCTGATGATGACTAAACCCCTAGGAAGGAGCTCCTTTTTTATTGAAATACAGTGAGAAGAAACCTGAATGGGAAGTAATTCCATAGAGCGGAAGTAAGGCACTCTGAAAGGAAAAACACAAAAGTGGTCAAGTACAGGAAGTGAAGTGCTAAGGCAAGACTGCTCCTAGAGGGCAATGAGTGTGTCTTTGCAATTTTTGTTCTGGAAGAAGTTGATTTGGTCATCCCTCTGGGTCCCTTCCAATTTGCGATATTCTGTGACTCAGCTTTAAACAGGGGGTTTGGCCACATGATCCCCTGAAGTCCCTGCCAACCTAAATCATTCAATGATTCTAATTCTGATGTGGGAATTGGAGCTGAACAATGGTTTGGGGTATATTTTTTTCCTGCTCTGGCTGGTGGGTTAGCTCATCACATTGCTTACCTTTTTACTTTTGGGATTTCTTTAATTAAAATTATTTAAAACATAAAAAGAGTGTAAAAATGATATAGTCTGAAAACTGTACATTTATGGTATTTTAAAACATTTATATTATACATGGATGTGTGCTGGTGTATCCATGTTGTCTTGATGCCTTTTGTAGGCTAGCTCTTGAGTCTAAACCGGCCTCCTCACTCAATTTGGGCAAGTACTAAACAAAAAGTAAAAATCTCCTCTTTCAAAAATTGCCTAAAGATATTGCCTGTCTTTGGTATCCAAAGCAATATGGCAGTGTGCCTTAATGAGAGCTGGTTTTGCATAAGTGTAAAGAGATCGAGCTGGATTCAGCTTGCCAGTCTACTTCTATAAGTGCAATGTAGCAGGCCAGAGTTTCGTATCTTGAGGATGCTTGATGTGAAAAGTTTTGTTTTTCTTTTCATCTCTCTGGGCTTCTTTTTAAGTTTTGGTGTTGGGCTCATAATCTTTTAAGTTGCCTATCTCAAAATTGTCTTTAGACACTGCACCTGTAAAACCAGAAGTCACTCAAAAGTAAGCCAGGTATCTGGCTTGCTCCTGTATTATCTTTTGGACACACTGCCAGACTTTTATTCATTCCCATTCTTGAGAAAAAATGTGTTGATGAGGGTGTTGGTCTTAGTTTCTAACCTGAGGATCAGTAGGCTAGAGCATTTTGATCTTTTCTGGTAAATGTTTTGGACATTTGAATATTCTGTTCTGAAAGTGCTGCCTTTAGGAGTAGTTTTGAGAGCTGACTTGTATTAGCTGGAGTGCCTTGAATCGTTATAGTTGTAAAAGCAGGTGTCTTGTAATGGCTTTGTAGATAAAGCATTATGTGCATTTATTTGCCGTTTCTTTGATTGGGAAGCATAAATAAGGAAGAAAGACTCTATTGCAGAGAACAAATACTAATCTTATTCTATTTAGGAAAGTGTGATGCTACTTTGTCCCTGTATAGCAGAGCTAATTGCAGTAAAGCCAGACTGACTGATGTTTTCTTAAAAGGAAAAAGTCAAATGCCATTTTTTAGGTTGAGAATGTGGTTTCTACTAGTTCCTTTAAGGTACTTCTCTCTTTCATTAACTTTGTTTCAATTTCAGGCTTTAATTTTAAACTAGCTTTTAAAAATTGTGCATGGCTCACTGGTACCTGGGAACTAATGCCACTGTCAGCGAGAAGCAGCTGTAGAGCTACTTGCTATTGGGATAAGTGTTGTTGCAGTTTGAGGTTTTTCTTCTGAAGCTTGATAGCTCTGGAAACCTTGAGAAGGCTGACAACCAAGTTGAGCACTCTGGTATTATGCCATACATCAGAACCCCAGAAAAGGTGGAGAGCAATGAGTTTTGTGTAAATCTGTTAAAGCCTGCTAGCCTGTGTAATTAAATCAAATCATGATTCGTGATGGACAAGTAGTCGCAATATTTTTGTTTCTTTTCTGCAGTCTTTGAGGAAGTTTATTCACCAGTTTGCGTAGAGCTCCTTTTGAGATAAAAGGAAGCCAAATAAAGTATGATTTAAATTCTAGTGCAGGCCAGGTTTTGCTTCAGCAAAGTTGTAATCAAGATCATTAATGAAGGTTTTCCCCAGAACATATGCATGTCTCATGTCTGCATCTATTGAGCAGTTTTCTAAGTAAGCAAAATACATAATTTTCTATGATGGACTTTCAGGGTAGGGATGCTTATGCAGACTTGATTCAGTTTTGAAGAGTAGAACTAAGGCTTTTCATGCCAAGAAGAGGTGGCAGGTGCTGCTCACTGGAATTGGCCTGTGTGTAATACGATTTGTGTAGGCTTATGAGTGGAAGTAGTTCATGTAACTGGTAGAAGGCGTCTCCAGGAAATACTAATGATGTAGGGTGCAAGTAAATCCTGTATTTGTGAATAGCTCGTTGGCACTCTCCTCTCATGAAGGCCTGGTACTGTGTAACTTTGAATAGGAAATAAGATATAAACCTTATGCTTTATATGTTCATTTGTTCTTATGATAGAATGATTGGCATTGGTTTTGCTTAATACTTTGTACTAAGTGGGTTTTAATAGATGTAAATGAAACATTGATGTGTTTTAAATTACTTAAAGACTTTTTGGAAATAAGTCAAACACTTTAAATCAGTTACAGTAGTTTGTAGATCGACTCTTCGTTTTTTCAGAAGGTTTCTAACAACTTAGTATGAAATCCTCTGCGTCTAAAATAATATACTGGCAGCTTTTTAGAAATAAAAAATCGTGGTGCTTGGCATTTCAAGCATGCTCATTTTTCCTTGCTCTGTCATTGCAGAGACTGTGGTTGAGAGGTTGCAGTGAAGAAAAGGGGTAAGAAGGAGAGAGAGAAGCCTCTCACTGTCAGCCTCTTCTGTAGTCCTTATTTTATCTTATTCCTTATTTTGTTGCCTGATTTCTTTTGTGATAGAATTGCAGAAGTCTTTTCTAAAATAACAGTTTTTCCAGAAATAGAACCTTCTTGCAATTCTGAACCATTACAAGAATGGTCTGCTTTGTTTTTAGTTTTGTTCTTCATTTGTCACTTTTTATCCAAATAGTTTTATTCACTAAAAATGTGGTAAAGGGATTAGGGAACAAATATTTGTATCAGATACAATAGAAGCATTTCAGTGTTCATCCAAGAGACTTGCATTACCTCACAGGCCAAAGCTTTCTGAAATCAGTAGTCTGGGGGACATAGACGATAATAAAACTCTCTATTGTTTTACATTGTAAGTTTTTTGAGGCATCAGCTTAGAATGAATTTGAGGGGAAAACACAGTTAGTCTTGCTGCAAACAAAGTAGGCTTCTGTTTTTCAAAATTATTACTCAAATTTAAACAATGACTTTGATCTTCAACTTGGTGAAAGCATGGCCTTGTATGTTGAGATATTTTGAGATCCTCTGAATTGAAGTTCAAGGCCATAAGAGTTTGCATAGATGTTTCAGATCTCTAGCTTTTCAAAATAATACCAATTGGGACATCTTAAGAGTTGTTGAGTTGCTGTACTAATGACTTGAAATAAGCTCAATTATAAGTGAGGTCATGTTTTGAAAAGAGGTATGAACAATAGTGAACACCATTCAAGACCTTGAAAACATCTTCAGCTACAACAGCAACCAAAAAGGAGGCCTGAAAGAGTAGGAGAAAGAGCCAGTTTTGTTAGTGAAATAAAAAATCTGCTGTTTGGAGGCTTGTCTCTTGATTTTTGCATATTTTAATTAACCATGTTAGTATTGATATGCTTTTTCACTTAAAAGTTTTTCAAATCAGAGTGTAAATATTCCCAGGAAATGAGTTGCTTGCTTCTTGTGTCTGAGGTAGGAAGCATGGGAGAAGGTGAGAAGATGTTACACGTTATTAAAGATGTTTTAAAAAGAATAGAAGGTTGTCAGAATGAAGGAGGTGTTTTGACCAGTATAGTTCCTTAGGTGAAGTAGGATATTGGTTGATTAAAGTGAAGTTTAAACAAAAAAGAAAAAAAAATGATGCAGTAGAATCAAAGCAAGTCATGCAGTTTTGAAATAGAAATGTGTTAAAACAGTTTTATAGTAGAGAATTCTGTAAGTCCGGGGACACTAATGTGTGTGTGTCATCTTGTGGAATTGCAAATATTTTAGCGTATGAATGATTTTCAAAGAAAAGTCTATAAGCCAACTGATCTATAAAAGGAAAAAAAGACTCCTGCTGTAGCATGTCCTGATGATAATGAAACTTGGTGAAGCACTTAAGTTATGCTTTCTTAAGTTATTGCAAAGAATGTTAAGGAATTAAGAAACTTGGAGGACTCAAGAGATTTGACACATTTGTGGTCATGCCCTTGTTTGAAAGGATGTGGTGAGCATTCAAACATGTCTAAGGATTTCAAAGTTCTCCCCTTCAAACTCAAATTTTGTGCATCACTTAATATCTTTGGTTTTGTACATTTTAAATATTAGCTTTAACATCCTTAAGTCTTATCATTGTTGCAAAAGCAAATTTCTTGCCAACCAATTGAACATTATTATACTGAGACCCCAAATATACCTCAGGATAATATGGAAATGAGGAGTGAGGAGTAGCTCATTCATTTAGTCCATCTTCCTACATCTCCCACTCTTCTTTCTTCCCTTCCTGAAATCAACAAAAACTACCTTTGCTTTAGGGTAACTGGAGGATCTTCTGCATTAGATCTACTCCCTCCTTCTCTTGAAGTGTGTGTTTCAATAGAACCAAGATCGGTCTTCTGCTTGCTTTGCCCTCACATACCACTGACTTTCTTGACTGCTTCCTGTGCTCTGAGTGGAACCAACAGCATTGATGGGCTTTCATCAGAAATCCTAGTGGAAGTTGCTCTTTTTCCTCACACAGTTTCTGGGCTTCAGAAGATGCATGAGAACAATTTTTAAAAAAAAAATTTCCATTGTATGATCATGCAGAATAGTTTGAGACTGGTAGGATGTCTGAGTTTCAGTATTGGAAGTCTGCTGTTCGAGTTTACTCTTTTAAAATAAAATATATGTTAAAAAAAACCAACCCAAAAATATAAAAATCAGTTCTTAGGGTTATACAATACTTGACAGGATTGAGGAAATGAGTATCCTAAAAGTGTCAATAATGTCACTTCTGGCAGAAATATACGTTAAATATTTCCTACAAACAACTTTAATAGCTCAAAGAGGATAAGAGTTTTTCTGGCATTCAATTTGCTTTTAGAAATGGTCAGCTTCAGCAAATGTGTTTGGATCTGCCACAGTATCCATTCATTTTTTATTTTTTTAGCAATTAGATATCACTCAAAAATTGCTGTCTTCACAAAAAAGGAAAAATAATCCATTTTTTAAATCATCCAGAAGTTCATCTAGACTTTTATGGAGCCCAAACCATTATATTGGTTTCTTTAGCCAAAAACCCCTTCTTCTGTAACATGTTTTCTAGAAATGTTAAGTACTGGAGTGAGAATAAAATACACCTCTAAAAAGATGAACTTCAAGATGGTTAAATGTAGTTAATGAACACTTTACAATGACAAAAATGGGTATAAAACTGTAGGCATTACTACTTGTTCTGGTTACATAACCTTTACAAAGACAGGTAAAACAGTACTCTAAACTTGGATTTGTTTTTCTAGCTCCATGTCATTCCTTGTGAAACTGCGAATCACAGTAATACAGCCTTTTTACATAATAAATTTAATGTGATGGTCTTTTATCTTGGTAAAATGACTGTTGTTAATCTCAAACTAAAAATAAAGAAATTCTTGTGCATGTCTCTCTCATTTAGTTTTTTTTTCCATTTCTGCTTTCTTCAATGTGTAACTTTGAGCATCAATAGTTTTAATGAGTACCAGCTCTTAAAAAGTGCACACTGAAAAATGTTCGTCAATTAAATTGTTTTGCAGTGCTTTCAAAGCACTAGCAAATAGTTGCAGCCTTGTGTATTAATGGAACAGTTTTAGAACATCTGAAACCCTGTTCGATCACAGACTGATGGTACAAATTTTTGATTATGCGATTAATATAGCTCTAAATTGAATCCATAAATGGGTCTTATATACGAGCTATGCCTGCATATTTTCTGAATAAACTGGTACTATAGACCTGAGACATTATCTTTCTACTTTTTGGTCATATGTTTTCTTTCATATTTAATTGGTGTTTTGCTACTGACTCTCCCATGTCTTTAACATGGCACTGTATTTTGAAAAGTGCTTTAGATTCAAGTTGTCCAGCAATTATCCAGCTCCAAATGAGACCACAAGGTTGCAATTTTAATTTTCCTCTGTTTTGGGCTCAGCTCATAGAACTCTGAAAGTGGAACACTTTAACCAAATACTCTTCAGCAGTGTTTTTGTGGATGTCAATTCAGTTTTGTGGATTTGATGAGAATTTTGTTAAGGTTTCCAGTTTTTGGAAATTGTTTCTTTTTAGAATTGCACTTGGAACTGCCTATGCACAATACTAGAGGGGAGGACTGTCTTGATGTTATTTTGAGTAAAATAGAATAAACCATCAGGTGTCATAACATGTCCTGAATAATGTTAAGAGATCAAAAATTTGTAAGCACTATTCATTGAAAATAAAAATAACTCACTTGAGAAAATGATTAATAAAAGGCATACTTTGAAAATGACCTTTTTTACATATATATACATATACATGTCTGTGTATAGGTACATATTTTTACTGTGACTTCATTGATTTTAATCCTGTTTAAAGCAGAGATGATTCTACATTTAAGATTCAAAGTGAAGAGAAAGGGGGCTTAGAATGCTCTCTGGCTTTGCAGTACTGATTTTCTAAATCCTGATGGTTTATGTCTTAAGCGGAGCTGTTTTAATAGGTACGTCATGCATATATCTATGAATACCACAATACTGCTTAATTTTATATCATTTTTCCTAGGACTGTTTGTTCACATGGCTTAATGAGGAAAAGGATTTGTTTTGATGATGATTGACTGGGAAACATTTAATCATTTTGTATGTATTCTGGTAAAAAGGCCTGTGTGCTAGGATTGGGGCTGGGGATATTTTCACAATGTTCTAAAAAAACCCAAACCAAACCAAACCCTGAATGAGTTTGGCCTCTATTATAGAATTTGCACAAATACAGCATGAAGATTGATTACCAATTCTGAGCTAATGATCTATTGGAGGTTACACTTTGCTAGCTAGTGCTACTTTGGTTAAGTGTAGCTACTTTCTCACTTTACCACAGCAATATGCTTCTTTTATTTTACCCTATATTCATATTTATTCTTTTTTTCTCGTGGTTTGCAGCTCTTTGCAAAAAACAAACCCCCAAAAGGTCTTTATGTCTATGGAGATGTTGGTAAGTTTCAGTTGCATCAATTTCAATGGAATTTTCTCTAAATGCATTTTTATTTATGTTCTGAAGTGTTGAAAAGCTGTAAGTTTATGTAGCATTATTGCTTTAATGAATTTTCCAGGATTAATTTTCTTCCACATTATGATGTTATTTAATACAATTACACTCTGAATTCTGGAAGCTGTTGGATTGGACTGCGTTACCATATGTAGTTTTTTTTCAACCTTACACACTCGCTAATATTTAAGAATGCAATTTAAGAATTTGGGAAGCAATTGAGGGGGCCACAGAGAGAATTTATGTATACTAATTGCAACAATGCAGCATGAAAACGTACTTGCTTTTCAAAAGGAAATACTAAAGAAGTTTTCTAGGTGCATATGGAGACATTTGTGCAACCTTTGGGCCATCTCTGTATGGATTAAAATTTTAAAACAGAAAAATAAAAATGCAGTTGTTTCAAGTTTTTGAATGGAAAATATAACTGTTTTTCACAAACAGTCTGGTCTTGTACTAATTCTGTGGAAGAGTACAGTTTCATTAATTCAAAGCTAATGAACAATCATTATTGTAATCAGTACACACTGTTCTTAAATTAACTACCTGTTGGGTGGGTTTTTTTGTTTTTTATTTGAAGGCACAGGAAAGACAATGGTGATGGACATGTTTTATTCTCACTTAGAAGTAGAAAGGAAAAAGAGAGTCCATTTTCATGGCTTCATGCTAGATGTACACCAGAGTAAGTACAGACATAGGTATTTACAAGAATTTTATGAAATACGGAATCTATTAAAAAGTCTGTCTCATTCTCATTTTCATATTAATCAGTGTAACTTTATTTAAGTATTTAAGAAAAAGACCTGAAAAGATAGGAGATAAGTTGAAACATTTTAGCATTGTCTATCATACCGGATATTAATTGCATATTATTTCTCAAGTATCTTTTCTCAGAGATTCTATGTACCTGATTGTATAGAAAACTTGGGTGTATATTTAGGATTAAATCATTAATTAAATGTTTTCCAGTTACCAGTTATCTTATATGCAATCTGAAAAAGGCTATTACTAAAACTGAAACAGTAAAGGTTAAATTCAGTTGGCGTTGTGAATAAGCAGTAACTAAATTGGGTATAAATGGCAAGGAGAGTGACAACTGCTTTGGCTGGCAAACTTAGTGATATTATCAGTAATTTAGAGGAAAAAAAATACAAGGAAGTTCATGCTAAGTTTCAGAAAATTTTCTGACAAGGTGAATAAGGTACTTCATTTAATGGAGATACTGGTTTAGATATTATCAAATTTGCTTGGCTCTAAATTCTATGACCTTAAAGTATGGTGAAGTTGTTAAATAATGCTGTAATTTACAAGTATTGTGACAGCTGCATTTTTCTTGGGAAGCTTTCATCAGTGTAAACAACTAATGCCACTTCTAGTACCCTCTTTTCTATCATCATCGGGTCTCTGTTGAGATTTATGTTTCTATTTCTTCAGTTGTGCTTAGTCTTAACAAAGGTAACTTTTTACTGCAGGATCTTTGTTTTCCAAATGTTTGTTTATGGTCAGATGGAATACAATCCATGAGACAGTAAAGTATGGATGTAGTAGTCTTAATTTGTGCTGGTAACATCATCTTTGCATTTTAAAATATGACTATGTCACTATGTCTGAGTACTTTTCACTAAATGCATTCTAAGTATACATTCAGAGCACGCAATGCACAGAGCTGTGCCATTGATTTGGAAACACTGTAAGGGTTTTTCATGCTCAGAGGGAAGATTAAGACAGAAAATGTCAAATTACAAAGTGAAACTGAAACTAAGGTCATGAATTGGAGCAAGATAAAACTGTAATTCATATCAGTTTTAAAAAGATAAGGTATAGGTGCATAGCATTCAAGGGTTCTTTGATTTTTTTTTTTTTTTTTTTTACCTATTTCTAAATAAGAAAATACGAATTGCAGAATCTATGAGCTTTTAGTAGTTGCCTGGATGTGGTTTAAAACTTTTTTTGCTTTCTGGAAATTTGACTAAATTTGAAGCTTTCTTATTTTTACTGAACTGAGTTACTTTTTATTTGGTGGCTAAATAATTTTGTTCTCCCTATCTTAGAAAAAGAAATAAATATTTGTTCTTTTCTGTTTTATCAACTTAGGAATACATCGCCTTAAGCAGAGCTTGCCAAAAAGAAAGGCAGGATTTATGGCCAAATCATATGACCCAATTGCACCAGTAGCAGAAGAAATAAGTGAAGAGGCAGCTCTCTTATGTTTTGATGAATTTCAGGTAAGAAGCCAGAGCTTACTCCTTTGCTTCAAGGGAGCTTCATAAAATTACTTTTGATTTTAAAATATGACACATGCTACTACTAAAGTAGTATTTGAATCACGGGTCAGCAGTGAACTGTAGAAGTTGAAGAGTTGTCATTTCATAGTTTTAAAGATGGTGGGGTTTTGTTGGGTTTTTTTGTGTGGTTGTGTTGTTTGGTTTTTTTGCTCCTCCCCAGGAGATAAGATGCAAGTTGGCAGTGTTAGCCCCCTTATAGTACCCTCATTTCCCAGTCTAGTTACTGGTCATACAAGGGGGTATTCAAGTTTGGTGAGAGGTTCATGACTACTTCAGGACAGGGACCATCATCCTGTACTGAGTCTGTACAGTGTCCAGGGGAGTAGGTGTCTGATACGTGCTTGGCATGCCTTGTCTTTGCTGTAGTTCACATAATGCAAAAAAAAAGGTCTCGGTGTGATTAAGGATGTGGAAATGACATGTCAAATTCAACCTAAATTCTTTACTGGAGCCTTTGGAATGGCCATGCCAGATTATATCAACGTGATTAACGTTTTAAGAAACTTCTATTGAACTAAATGTGAAAATTAAGAATAAACTCATTAAATGATCTTTGCTCTAGCTGACTTGGTTGTTTCACTTGTTTTACACAGCTTGTGAATTTTGTTTTAAGGGCATATCACAAATTTAAGTGTAGAATTGCTTTATAAAAATTTGTAGGAGAGAGGCTAGAGGTGTTTGGCAGCTCTAATCAGATGATTTTTTTTTTTAATTCAAGGAGAAAATGCAGAGCAAGAGAAGAACAGATCTATGCTAGTTCTCCAGTCACCAGTAGCAAAAGAATCATTTATTAGCTGTAAATTGTCTGTTATGTTTTTAAATTAATACATTACTGGAATGGATAGAGCAATTTATATCTCCTAGCTGTTATTTTACAAGCCTGCACACCCGAGAAAATAACTGGTTTGTGATCAGCTTCCGTGTAGGGGATTTTTGTGGCTGTAAAGTAGTAAATGTTCTTGTTTTGAAGTCATTCGATGTATGGTTTCAGAATGTGTGGGGTCATTGTAATCGCTGCTGTTTGATCATTAAATGTGCTTTATCTAGAGAATATGAATGCTGGGCTTCCAAAACTTGTAGTATAAAATCTGAATACAGAGACAGTTGTATTTACGCTATAGAGAAATGGGAAGGTTTGGAGAGGGCAGGGAGGGGTGATAACTGTCATGACATCAAATGCTCAAATGGTAGGAAGAGGCATCTTTGCTGTACCCTGTGTTAGTGTAAATACCTGCTTGCTTTTCTTTATAAATGCCCACTGCTTTTATATCCTGGTGTTGCTGTGTTTCCAGACTGCCTGTCGTGTTTCCACATTTTAAGGGGAGAGATTCTGGTATTTTTTGTTTCCGAATTGATTGCCTGCTCCCCCTGCTGACTTGCTTGAGGTACATCAATCACTTCAATTGTAAAAATCACCCGTTCTGATCAGTCGGTCACCGTTGGGAAAGTAATACAAGAACTGTACTTCAAAATGTGTATCTAGGACTTAGTGTTCTTACGTGAATTCCGGATGTACTAATGTTCTAAATTCACAGATTTCTCAATAGCTGGATTTCTTGACTGATTTTGTGTAGCATGGAATGCTACGCAGGACTTGCCTGCTGTAGAGGAGTCCCAGCTTTCTGAAATTTTGCGGAAGGACCTGAATTTGGGATAAGAAACTTTCTGCTTAAATAGACATAAAGTAGTGTGGTGGCTGGAAGAGCAGCTCACATGGTGACACTATTAACATTGATAATAAAGAGCCATATCTAATTCAGGATGTTTGCAGCTCACTTCCCCAGGGGAGATAATGGCTAGATTTCACTGCAGTCTGATTCACTCATATTTAAAGAATTGCTAGATTAAAATGAAACTGGAAAGAGCTGGAGACTCAGAACATAGACTACTCTGACTTGCAGACAAAGCTACTGTCTGTTGTGACAAAGGGAAAGTCATGTCTGGTCTACACTACTTTTGCAAAATACTTGTGTGTGGAGGAAGTATCAGAGAACTACTGAGATTTGCTTGAAATACTTCAGGTTGCTTTCAAATACCTGTTGGAAAAAAAGGAGAATAAGCTGAAAATACTTATTTAACTTGAGATCAGACACATGGACCAGTGATACTGTAACAGGGACAGCAAAAAGTAACGTTATAGCTCACATTTCAGAGGAAACCAAATGCAGAACTTCAAAAGACAGAAGCATTGCTGAGATTGCTCGTTTCTGTTCGATAGTGGGCTAAAGCAAACCAGAAGTACTCTGAAGTGAATCTTGCAAAGCCTAGAGAAGTGTCGAACAGGTGGAGAGCTGGCTAATTGATGTAGGAAAATATTTCAGTACTTCTAAAAGTAATTTTGTGTGTTCCAAAGTATTGTTAAATTAAAAAAAAATAAAATAAAAAAAAAATTACTATGTCTTAAATGTTTCCTTTGGCAAATACTGTGTGGTAGCCAGGACCTTAGTGAAGGCACTAAGCTTCTGAGTTTGTCCATTCTGAAGCAGGTTTTTCATCAGTATTTGCCTGAGCCCCAGGCTGTCAGGTTATTAAAGCATTGCTACTTCTCACTGATCTTTGTCATGCAGTTTACTGTAAATATTAAAGTCTTTTTTAAATCACAAAAGTCTTAAGCCATTCTAAGAATGTGTCCTCATTTTGAAGAAAACCCCTAGAATTAAGCCATTTGTAATTATAATTTTGATGTTTCAGAACACAGAGGTTGGCCAATAAAAAGAGACTAGTTATTGTTTAGCAATCAAATAACTATACACAGGTAATTAGAAGCTCTAATTTTGGCTTATGACTGTAACCTATGTTAGTATTGATAATGAAAACAGAATCCCTACTTCTTGGTAAGCTGGATGATCACACAGTCTTCATATATACCATTGGTGCCACTTGGACTTAAAACAAACTGCAATTTAGGGAGTTTTTACTAACCTGCATGCTATTAAAAGCCTCTAATAAAAATTAGGCTCTTATTTTTGTGCTAATACTAATTACTGAAAATACATGCTTATGTTTGTCATTCATTATGTGGAACTGTACCAATCAGTGGATGACTGAGTCTCAGGCACTTACACATGTAAATTAACTATTAGTGTAGTGTTTTTTCTTTTTTTCTTTTTTTTTTTTTTTTTAATGTGAGTCATAATGGAAAGCAGCACTAGGTCATAAAAATCTTTTCTCTTAAATGCTAATGAAATTTCTTCATTCTCTCCATTAGCAGGCTCTCCTTATTGGTAATTTGTAGCCTTTGCTTTTGTTCTCTGTTGCAATGAATGCTGGATACAGTAAAAAAAACCATGAGAAATGACAGTGCTTCAGTTACTGTCTTCTACCTGCTTTACCTAGTAAAAATTTTTTGGCTTTCCCAACCTGTATTAGATAAAAAGAGCTTATGTTTATGTCCCAGTTCTCAAAATGACTCTTGCTTTTTGACAGAACTTCTGAGAGTTGGTGGGTTTGTTTTTTTGGTTTTTTTTTTTAATGGAGTTGAAAACATCAGAATTCCGCATCAAATAACAGTTCTCATTAATAAGAGGATGTTAGTGTTTTCTTTTATATGAACATTAATATTCTTTCCCTCCCTGTTTTCTAAAGGTAGCATGCCTTATAGTATTTTTAAACAAAAAAGTTTGTATCAAAATGATTTATATAATACATTTTTAAAACTTGGCTATTAGGTTTGCTTTGTGATATAAGAAATTCAATCACCCCTAAAATGCACACATATACTGATTCCTTTTGTATCTTGTTTTTTAGGAACAGGGAAAGTTCCTGAAGTTTAGTATTCAGAAGAAGTAAGGTATCGATAAGTAGGTGCATAAGCAGATACATTAGACATAAAGTACAATAGTGAATTACTATGTACTTTTTGGAATATCAGATCTTAGTCATCAGGGGGGTGTATTACTGATTATGTAAAAGTTTGTTTTTGTAAAAGGAAAAAAAATTCCGTATCAATGCATTTCATAGAACTAATCAGAGAAATCTTTGGAAGAAGGAAACTGATGTTTACATATGATTCCTTGTAAACGTTATTGCTTCCAAACTAGCTGTCAGAAATGTTACCTAAGTCTTTTACTGTCTCTAGTGAAAAATTAATTTGTTTTTGCTGCTCAGAAAGGTCATTTAGAAATGGGGGAATGAAGGGGAGTGAGGTGGTGATGGAGTAGGGGGAAAAATTCATGCTGGTTAAAGTCCTTCTGTAGATGTATTACTATCACAGCATGCACATCTAAACTGGCAAAGCATAGCAATCTGTCAGTCTGTTGTGTAATGAGTGCGTATAACTCTCAGCACGACACCCCTTTTTATTATTTCCTCAGAATTGGGGTCTGTTTTGGTAAGTAAAAATGCAACAAGTGACTATATAATAAAGGGAATGCAGGAGAAACGAGCATAATGATGATAAAGTTGGTTTATTTATTAGGATTGCTGATCTCAGCTGGTGAGCTCCTGTGAAATATAAATTGCTGTTGTAACAATGGCTTTTGGTTCAGAAAAAAATGTAACTTTTTTTTCCTTTGTACAGAGTGGTTTCTGTTTGCATTCCTCATTTCTTGGTACTGTAATGCAAGTTAAGCTAAACTTAGATATTTAAAGAAATTTTACTTTATGGGTTATTTTTTGTAGGGTTTTTTTTTTTTTTTTCTTTCCCCAATATCACTTGTCCCACCCATTTTTATCTTTTGTTAGTGTTTTGTGCCTGAAGGTTAGAAGAGGCTGACTGTGCTGGAAGTGACTGCCGTGCCTTTTGATTATTCATGGACAGTAATAGAAGGCACTTAAAAAGAACAATGAAATTGCTTATTTTTGTGATGGGCCATCTGTTGAATTGTTTTTTGCAACAATCACACAATAGTATCTATGTCATATCATTCTATTTTCAACAGCAGCTGATTATGTATAGTTGGCTACTTGTCTTTATTTCTGAAGTCCCATGACCATTTAAATTCACCTCTGCAAACCTTTGCTTCAAAGGTAATAGAAATGTAAAACAGCTGGTGTGTGTTTTCTTTCTGTCTTCTGTTTTTTTCATGTTTCTAATTAATTAGGCCTCTTAAATGTTTAGGTCTGTTTTCTGTGTCTCCCACCTGTAGTTTTATAATAGAAGTTAACATGGAATCATTTAGCAATTGGTAAAGAAATGGTGGAGTTTGGCAATAAAGAGCAGGCAAGTTTTGAAAGACTGTGGTACATTCTCTGCTTATTAATTATCCCTTTTATTTTTTTCTCACCAAGCAATAATTAGAATCTTGCTTGATGGCTTTCACTAACAAGCATTTTTCCTAGCTAAAAAGCCACTTGCAAATCTATTGCAGCAGAAGCTGAAAGCAAGATAAAACAAATGTGTTGTCTTCTGCAGGTCACTGACATTGCTGATGCCATGATTCTGAAGCAGCTTTTTGAAAATCTGTTCCAAAATGGAGTTGTCGTTGTGGCAACATCTAACAGGCCACCAGAAGGTAAAAACAAACATGCTATTAGTATTATCCAAATACAATGAATCTCAGTATCTTACAAAACAATTGTATTAAAATCATACAGTATTTCATACTAATAAACTCTCTAGTCTTCAAGAATCTGAGATACTCCAATTTGTCACGTTTTTTCGTGTTCTTAAGGAAGAAAGGT
This sequence comes from Podargus strigoides, assembly GCA_028020825.1. Taxonomy (NCBI): domain Eukaryota; kingdom Metazoa; phylum Chordata; class Aves; order Caprimulgiformes; family Podargidae; genus Podargus; species Podargus strigoides. The sequence continues at coordinate 48,520,652 of CM051619.1, forward strand.
TTTTCACTAAGTCTTACTCCTCTGTTCTCTCACACTCAAGGTGTACGTTCCCCCAAATCCTTCTGTGCATTCTGATCTTCTCTACTCTGTCCAAACCAGTGGGAGGGTATCTGAGGACAAGGGAGTTGAGGAGGTCTGAAATATTGTCTCTGGTTTAGATGTATTCCAGAATAGGAAAAGATCATATTCTGCAGAAGACAAGGGAAATGAGAGTACATTCCTTCCTGGTTTCTAACTTGGAAATTTGCAGACTTGATCCACCAGCTCCAAGGAGAACCTCTTGATGAGATGCCATTCACACAGCCTGGTTTGAGGTCACTTGTTGGGAATTACTTAGATGGAGAGTTGTTTCCATTTCTAACAGTAATTTTAGATAGAGAGTGACTAGCTAGGTAGATCCTTCTACAAAGTCCCAAAATCCATATGGGTTTTAACCAAGAAATAATTGTCATTTTTTGTAGAGGAGAAGAAATAGTTTTTAGAGTGTAGCATTAGTAGTTAGCATAACACATGCTTTCTGTGCAACTTTTATGACACTTCAGATTAATTTATTTAAAATGTTTGCAAAAAGTACCGAAGAGTTACAGTATTAACTGTAACTACGAGTTAATTTTTCTACCTGAATTAATTAAAAGAATCACTGAAGATTTACAGTGCACTTTATCTTAACAAAAAAAAAAAAAAAAAGAAACTTAAATGTTTTACTAGAGGGGGAAATAATTTCCCATTAGTTTGTTTTCCTTGTTTGAGCAAACGTGATGAAATCATAACTGCTGTGGTTGGGTTAACTACAGATAAACTGGACGCTAGTGCCTTACTTAGTTGGGAAACTATCCTTGTGGTTTTTGAAGCACTACTCTAAAGTTCAGGAGAGATTTTTATTATAACTTGGGGATTGTATCCCACATCTTGAATTGAGATGTCAATCTGTGACTGTTATCGTCATATAGGTTTTTTTAATATGTATTAAGTCACTGTGTCAACCTGAAAGACTTGTACTAGCTCCTTAACAGAGAATGTCAAGTTCAGTGTCTCCAGACCTGAGCTATGTTGCACTTCAGATGTTGGTCAGTGCCTGTCTCTTCTTCCCTTCTTACTGCTCCTGTGTGCTCACAGTGTGTGTCTGAAATCCTCTCACAGGAATGAGAGTCAAGTTAGAATAGTATGCTGCATCAAGGTTTAAGACTGAATTGAGAGATTTGTTTCTTGTGGATACAAAGGGAAAAAGTGGCTTTTTCATTAGAGAGCAGCTGTACCCAGCTGCTGACCACTAGTGATACGCTTACCCATGTTAAATTTCTGCCCCAGGGGAATATGAAGGGAACTACTTCGATGCAGGGTTTAAGGAATCCTGGCTTCATTTCTCCACCAAAATTACTGTTTGTTTTTCTCATCCTCACAAAACAGATACATAATACAAAACTCACAGACTTATTTACTAGAAGAACTAACAGAAGTAGCTCTCTTAGAGTACTGTTACATGTTCACTTGTTTTTGCAAGTAAATATGCAATTGATTGCTGCTTTAACAAGTGTATAGCTACCATGATTTGCAGAGTTATGAATGAGAATGATACGTGTCTTCATATAACTTAGTTGGTAATTAGAGTGCAGAATCACCTGCACTGATAATTTTCCTAAATGATTCTGTGTATGTATCCTATTTTGAGAAAACCATTTTGTTGGTGTCGTGTTGGTTTCTTATGCATACTCTATCTCCTGTCCACCATGAAGTGTTGGCAGAGCATAAAAGCTTTAGTCTAGCTGTAGCCTTCAGGTGTTATGGGGAATATAGATGGTATCAATAACTTGACATAGTCTTCGTGGGGAATTATGGTGACATCTCTGCTAGGCATCTGTATTTTCTTATTTATTCCTGCTGTCAGTCATAGGTGCTGTGCTGCGCTGCTGTTTTATAAGGCTTCCTAATATTAATGAAAAAGAGCAGTCCATTGTACAGTTTAACCAATAAAATTTTCAATGAACAAGTCATTATGTTACAAACATGTTGGGCAGTTGGATAGTTTCCAGAGAACAGAACTCTATCCTGTATAAAATATAGAGATAAATAAGATAGAAAATGCTGCTTTGCAGTTTGTTTTTATAATTTGTCTTGTCTTTAAGTGCAGATTTGCATTTTGTTACATTGTTTTTTTTTAATTCAGTTCTATTTTTAGCAACTTTGCATAAGTTTAGATTTTTTTTTTTTTTTTTTTTCTTTTAGCCTTAGGGATGACCCCCCCACCCCCCTTTTTTTTTTTTTTGCTTTGGAAAAGGAAGTGTACCTGGTAGAATTGCTAGAATATAAAATGTACCACAGTGCACTGAATAAGAATGATACTAACTTTGTAAACTCACATAGTGTATTTTAGGTTTATGTTGGGTTTTTCCCCCTCTGCCAAATACTTGGGACTTAGCAGTTGAGTAGTTTTGGCCTTATAATCACACCAATGTATAGCCAGCATTATAAATCCTTTTTTATATGCTTACTTTAAAACAGATGCTGGTTGTATTTCTCCTGCTAAAATCAGTTATATGTTGTTAGTGATTTAAGTCATCTTTCACCCCCTGCCTTTTTCAGACTTTCTCAGGATGTTCCTTTCTTCCATAAGAATGTATTGAATTTTCATACAGCAAAAGAAGAGAAATCAATTTCAGCTCTCCTTTTCCGCCTTTTGTTCCTCCTCTCTCTAGCAACACTAAATTTTATTTGCCAGACTAAAAGACAAGCTGACATTGTTATTAAGACTAAGTAGAAAAATGGTACTGATTTCCTTTCTTTCAGATCTCTATAAAAATGGTCTTCAGAGAGCTAATTTTGTACCATTCATTGCTGTGCTGAAGGTAAGGAGAGTCACTTGTTAAATGCTTTTCAATTTCATCTGCTGTACTAATAAATTATAAATTTGCACAGGATTGCTTTGACACTAGTTTCCAGATAAAATGTATATGCTTTAACTGTTTAGAGCAAAAATAATTGAAGGTAAGGCTAAAAGGAACTCTTCCTCTCTAGAATTAACATGGCTTGAAAGCTGGATTCTTTTAGTATGATGAAAAATTACCTTTTTGACTAAAATAGCAGAATTTGTTTGGATAGGACTTTCTTACTGGTGTATATATGCTGTCTAATACAGTATTCCAGTTATAATGCGTTGTACTTGTGGACTTCTTAAATTTATTATGCTACAAAAACTTGGTGTTCCTTTAATGTAAGGAAAGTAGCATTCGGCATGTACCCCTCAATTACCCTGTTTCTGGGGGGTCCTTCTCGTGTGTAAGTGGTTTTCTGAATGGGTGTTTGTGAGGCTTCACCTGATGTTCTATGTGCAGCAGTTCTGAAGTAACTTCCTGGAGTCACCTTGGGGTGCGGTAGGCCATAAACTTTAACTGCTTCCTTTAGATTAAAAAAATGGAGCATCCTTTCTCAACATGAATAATACAATCAGTGCTTATTTTACTAGTAAAAAGAACATGTGCTGAACTCACACTTTTAGGTTCTAGGCAAGTCACAAATATTTTTCATTCACAAGCTATGATTGTATTGTTATGTTATCGAGGGCTTGCATACAGTTTCTATGTCCTGCTCTGCCTGGATTGACATGACGTGTAAAATGGAAACAACAGCACTTCCCTACCTCACAACAGTGTTGGCAGCATAAATACATAAATAATGTTAACTATATCAATATCTAAGATAAAAGAAAGGTAAGGTAGAATTTAGGGTAGGTTTGGCATAGTGAGAAGAAATTTGGAATTGCTGAATAGATACTCTGGTTGGATGTTTCTGTTAAGGTGGTCAGCAGTAAAGTAGTTTTGACAGGGTCTTGGGTTTTCAGGGATTTCAGTGGGGCATTTTGGAATCGTAAGATTGCTTAATTGCCTAAGCACCTTTGAAAATCCCATCTAATATTGACATTTGAGTAATTAACAGGTTTGATAAATGTAAGGCTCTTTCATTTCACAGATGATCAGACTTGTTCTTTAAGTATCACATATGCTTATTTGTAGTTTCCTTTTTTCTCTTTTTTTGCCTAGCTGAAGAAGTGAAATGTAGTTTATGCATACAGAATACCTAATCAGGACTGGGAAAAGATTCTAAGTTTTTAGAAGGGACTTTGTGGATAGAATGCTGAGAGAAGCCCTAGAGGTGAATTGGTTTAGAGCTGCGACAGAGGATGGAGTAGTGCAAAAAGAAACAAGCAGCACAACCCAGACTAGAGGTAGACGAACATTACCACAATAATGAATGAAGGGAGAAAAAGATTCCACTCAACACTTTATTCACAAGGACATTACTAAAATTATGGATTACCTGTTGTTTTTTCACCGACATCTTTGTGTTTTAACACTGCTCTAAATATATCTGCCTTTAATGTCACTTTAATAAATATTACCAGTATACCGTTCTTTCCCAAAAATATAATTCCTGAAAGGGGAATCAGAGGAAGCTTATTAACAAATGCTTCTCTGACCTTAGTTGGAAAATGGAAGGGTAATGGCAAGGTATTAATAATAATTAAAAAATTTCCAAGTCTACATTTAGAATTCAACACATCAGAAGTAGGCATTAAAAAAATCACATTTGAATGTATTTTAAAGTAAGTTTTTATCAAGTGACCTTTACGTTGCAAAGGTGTGGATAGAACTAAATTGATACTCTGGCTCTGGTGGTTTGAGGAATGCAGATTTAGACCTCCCCAACACGTGTATAACCTGTATCATGACATTGGTGTTAACGGATAGAGTAGCTTCTGCCTCAGGTCTTTATAATTCCATGTGTGACTTTAGGAAATGTAAAGATGATATCTTCCAGTGTTTTGCATGCAAATATATAAAGAAAAATATTACATTGGATGTTTGCAGATGTTTGATTTTCTGTCTTCTCTACCTTTACCTCACTCCAAGCCATCTGTGCCTGTGGTAGTGTCAGTCTCAGGTAACCCGTTCCCTGGAGGTGGCTTTGACTATTCAGACTACTTCCTGTCTTGTTTTCCTCTGGGCTCAGGGCCTGCTGCAGGGCTTCTGTTTGGGGTTTAGTGGAGGTGAATGGGTGGGTTGTTTTTGTTCATTTGTTTCAGAAATTGACTTTTATGATAATGAGGCTTAAAATAAGGCTCTAGCACTAAAAGTAGTTCAGGTTCAACACAGGAATTTCAAATTCCTTTAAATATTCTTGGGAAGGTGGGATGAATGGAAAGTCTTGACAATACATTTCTGGGAAGAGTTGCTTCGCTTGAAATAGATTTCAGGCTGTTTCCATTCTTCCGAAATGGAGCACATAGTTCTTAGGTACACCGGTAAGTGTTACACAAAAATCTTTCCCTGTCTTCAGATGATCAAAAGAAATGGTTTCTTTCCTGGATCTAGAATTACCCATGTTCATCCTTGACTTTGTTGGTTTTATTTTCTTCAGACTATCTAATTCTAGGATCTGTATTTGGGTTCATGTTTCTTACAAAGGTAACTACAAACCATTTTCTGTGGGATCAGGAAACAGGTGAAGCAGCACTCTAGGGAAGATATAGTTATCTTGCAAAGTTTGTCAGTGTTGCCTTTCTGGGTGGTAGATTGCTGGGGACAAGTGATTGCTGAATGCCTGCAGTGGGAGGTGCAGTTGAGAAGTTCCACTTCTCGGGGCCACATAAAAACTCCAGGGCTATGTAGTCGAGCAGGCCAGTAAGACTATTGGCAGCACTTCCTGCCCTGCATGTGTCCCCTGCCCAATTCTGAACCTGTCCCAGTATTCTGATCTTTTGAAAGCTTCAGTAGTTTGAGATATAATTTTTCAGCAATTGTTTAATCCTGTAACTTAAAGTAGTAGTTTTCATAAACGGAAAAACTCTCGGTTGTTTCATTGTTGTGACTAAAGGTGTTTGGGATACAATATTCTTTATGGAAGGGCTTAGTTTCTGCAACAGATAGAAGTGCTTCTTCAGTCCATGAAATTTTATACAGTTAGAGCTTTACAGAGATAAGTATTAGGAAGAAGAAAAATCTTTTAATTCTATAATTGCAATTAGATTCAGTCCCTTCTGATTGAGCTTTTAATCTTGCAGCATCTCTGACCAAGCATTTTAAAGTGCATGAAACTCCTAAGTAATTTTATTTTACAAAGGCAATTCTTGAAAAGAAAAACTCTTCTCACAGTTACTTTGTTCGAATGCTTAGAGCAGAAATACTCCAAAAATTGTTAATCTAAACCAATAAGAAATAAAAAAATTCTCTAAACATTTTAAAACTGGTTTACAAATAAAGCTGTATATCTTTAACAACTTGATGTAAGATCTGAGGTGAGACTCTTAAAAAAAAAAAAAGAGAAAGCACACTTTATTTGACTGGTTTGGCTGTAATGTTAGCAATGTTTTAATTTTTGCAGGCATTGAATGAAGACATTTACATCAGTCCTTAACTGTTCTGGAATCCTAATTCTAATTCAGTGACTAGTTCAATGCTTAATTCTTCAGACAAACAAGAAAGCAAGCTCCTCAAATAGCTTGTTGTGTATAATCTACAACTTAAATGAGCTGTTCGTGAGTTTCCTGGAACTGCGCTGTGAAGTTATAAAAAGTCAAGGCAAGTCAAAATATCAAATGTGTAACTTCTGCATTTTGTCAGGTTTTCTTCGTGCAGTAGACCCACACTGCATTAAATTTTAACTGGAAGTCAGGAGGTTTTAGGGCCTTTCATAGACTGAGTATACCTTTAAAAGGTACAGTTTTAAAATAAAATGTTTGGCTTTGGCTACCTGCATTTTGCTTTAACTGAAGAGAAGGAATCAATCAGAAACCTGTTGTCAGTAGGACTTGAAATTACTTTAAGCTTCCTAAAGTGTTTTGTTTTGTTATTTTTGCCTTCTGCTATTAGGGACCAAATAATTGTTTATTTTAAAACTAGTTGGTTAAAATGACTCTTGATAGTAAGCGTTGTACACTCCTCTCAAATAGAAAGCAGTGTATTTTTATATGCTGTGTTGTTACCTGTCTTTTTCGAAATTGCTTAATGATTGATTATTGACATAGTTGCCTACTCTGGTTGGTTTTACTTAAAATATACCTTTTCTTTCAAAGCAAGAAATGGAGGAATTTAAAAGTATTTTCAGTTTTCAGTAACTTAGTTTGAATATGCAAAACATATTTGTTTAAAACATTTAGTGCTGTCCCTAAGGAAACTGTGGGAGTTAGTTTTGTACAAAGGCATTTGGTAGATATAAAATGTCTTTGATGGTGCACTCAGCTTTTGTCCAACCACCTGTGTGAGAAATGCAGGGATTTGTTGATTGGCGGATCTGCCTCTTTCCCCTCTTTCCCCAAAAAAGTCATCTCCTTGATGAAATTGATTTGTCAGTTTGTTCCAGTCTAATGGTGTGATAGCCCAGCAGCTTTCAGTAGGCTGAATAGTTAAAACCTGCTTTTGAGGTCAGTGCCAGCCACTCTGACCCCTGTGAACTGTCACCTGAGTCAGAATTGCAGGGATTAGGCCTTTGATATTGTGATGGCTTCGCCTATCAATTGACTTTTTCATTACTGAAGATGTTGGGTCTTTTGTTTCCCTTCTTAGTATGTAACCAAGCAAACTCCTAAGTAGATGGAGCATTTGTTCTTGTTCTCTCTCTCTGCAAGTAATAGAAGTACTCATCTTTTGTGAAGCATACTTAATTAAACAGAAGAAAATAAAAATAGAAAATATAGCAAGATTGCAAGTATTTTTGTGCTGAGCATCAGTATAGTTTCTGGGTAATTTTAGGTTGACAAATTTGTAAGACTGTTAACTAACAAACCTTGTATTTAAAAAGCAGATTAGAAGTAACCAGCATTCTAAGCCTCTGTGTTAAATTCAAACAGAAGGAATATTTTAATTCTGTAGTTCAGAGCACCTAATCATTAGACTATTTTATAATGTCCCTGTTGCTTTAGTGTGTTCTCTAGGTATTAAGCTGTTCAATTTGTTTACCTTCTATGTCTTAGACATGCACACTTGCTCCTAGACAGTTTATTTGGATGCAGATCAAAATTTTATCTAAAAATAAAATAGTTGCCATTGTAGCTCAGTGTCAGGCTCCCTGCCTTCTCACTTCTTTTAATTTTTAGGATTTCCCGAGTTCTTGCTTGTTTATTTACTCGTTGATTAAAATGAGTAAACCAAGGCATATCATGGTTATGGAATAGTTGTTTCCTGCTGTATCAGGGTAAATTAGTCTAATTACACGTGGCAGTTTTATTTGCTTGTGATGTAATGTGAAATGAGGTCCTGCCTCCCTCCAAAAAGCCCGAGCCAATTAATAAAGCTTTTAAGCTCTTTGTCACAGGCCACCGTGGAGGTCTGCAGAGAAGAACTTTAATCCAATAAACATTTCATTTAGATCACGAAAAGAAAGCATAAGGAGAAGCTCCTACAAGAGAGGGTGTTACCAGCAATTCTAGCTGTGAAGAGATGTGAGGAATTTGCCAAATTAACCAAGAGGCCTTCATATTTAACACATAAATGTGTCAAAACTAATAATAGAATAATTTAATTTGAGTTGAACCTTATATTGTTAAAATTCTAAGAAGCCACAACTGTTTTCTTCAAAGACTTTACTGTTGAGCTGGACGGACAGGGCAAGGGGAGGTTGTGAGAAACCCAGATAGCAAATAACACTGGCCGAAGCTGGTGGAAAAAAAAAAAAAAAGGAATAGATAATTAGGTGTAATTAGCGTGTATGAATTGTTGTCTCCCTGCCCTTGGCTTGAATAAATTTAGGAGAAAAAAAAAACCCTAGTGGTGAAAGCGCTTTGATGTAAGAAGAGTCATTGTGGTTTGTCAGCATAAAGGCAGTGTTTTATACTTCTTACATAATGGTTGTGATACAGAAAGAGTGAATGGACCCTGCACCCCCCAGCCTGCTTTACAGCAAGGACTTTTGGATTCCCTTGAAACAAAATGCATCAGAAGTTTTCAGTTGTTGGTAATGAGGTAGTGGACCTCATCAGAGCTAGGCATAAGCCATCTTTAGCCTTTGTTTAGATCTTAATCGCATTTTTTTTTATTCTGGGAAATCCAGTTTTGTAAATCAATACTACTTTTTTTTCAATTTTTTTTTTTCTCCCCCTGCCTGCCAACAGTTCTGGCAGGAGCAAAGGCTAATACTGGGAAAAGAAATACAAATCAAATGTTAAAAAGAAAACCAACAGCAAAAAAGGAATCTAGACAAATAACTTCATCCAGGGTATAATTCCGATTAAGTACATGTATTAGGGGTGAATTTGACCCTTAGCTTACGCAACATCATGTTGTAAATTCTGAGTGAACTCTTGGCATTAGTTTTTCTCAAAACACCACAGCTTGTTTATTAGGAGATTGAAAGTTAGTCATTATTGGTTTTTTTAGCAAAACTGAATGTTATACAGTGGTTTGTGGATTGGTTTTGAGGTTTCTTTCTTTATTTTTTTATACTTATTCTGCAAGGAAGATTTTTTTCCTAAGTGATGTGAAATGGGGAGAGCTGTTCAGTGTAATTCTTATTGCATGGAAGTTTACTCTGCCATTCTTCTGGCAGAGTAAAGGAGAGGCTACTTGTCTCCTACCCAGCACAACCACATCTGTACCTCCTGAATTCTTTCACCTTTGTCTGAATATCTGAAATAGTATTCACAGAACAGTACATTTTAAGAGTCTCTGTCTTTATTCATGCACCATTATTTTACAAGTTAATTGTCTATTTTTCCTCTTCTTAGGGGGTAGCTGATTTGTAGCTAGACATTAAAATGCGTTATTGAAAAGTTGTACAATAGATCGTATGTTCCTTGTGGTAGAAAGAATAGTGGGATTTCTTAGTTGTTAAAGTTTTGAAGGCTGTAATGTAAACTTGTGCAACTTCCATTGAATTAATTTTACCTCTAAATCTATCTCTGCTAAACTCTTTATTTTAAAGTGTTCTTGTCACACGTGTAAGAAATTAATTTTAAAAATTATTTTTGGCAGTATTTGACTTCCTAGATTTCTGTGCTGTAAGTCCATTTCAAAACGGTTCACAAATAAAATGTTTGTCACTGAAAACTAACCGGAGCATGATTGTTTAATTGATGTTGTGTAATTAGATGACATTTTGAAAGTTTTCTTCAAAGTTTGTTTGTGGGTTTTTTTGTATGTTTAAAATCAGAAGTGTGAAGTTTCTAAGGCTATTGCAGTAACAAAATATGGGAAGTTGTCACAAGTAATGAAGAATATGAAAAAAAAGAATGAAAAAAAAAATAGTTAACCCCTTAAAGCATGGCACTATTTTGTAGAACAAATAGCCTTTTGTACTTGAAGTTGATTTGATCTGTGAAAGGCAACACCTGAATATCATGCAAAACTAAGTAATTAGGCCTGATTGTAAGGGGTGTTTTTTTTTCAGGTATAGGTCACAGGAAATTCAGTTAGGGTAGAGTATGTACAAAGCTAAGAAATATGCAGATTTTCTGTTGTAAGATTGTATAAAAATTATTTACAGCTAATACTTGCATAAAGGTTAGAAAGGTTGATGAAGTGATATTTAGTTTTCCTTTACTATTCACTGCGTGTCAGAATGTAATTATGACTGATTCATGAAACTGTCTTAGCAATGAACCATCTTTATTAAAATGCTGATCAAGACAAGAGCTGACAGTAATAAAGAATAGAACATTTTAGTCTTGTTGGTTTTGAATGATTGCTAATTACCTCAGAGGTCATGCATAGTGCTTATGAAGATTCATTGACGTTTTCTTTAGTCTACTGTTTCAACAACATCTGAACAGGGAGACAAAAACTGTATGCAGACCCAACAATGCTTGGACCAAGTTTTTATCCACCACCAAATAACTGATGATTCTCTTTCTCCTCCTCCCTCCCCCTGAGTACATCTCCTTCCCATGGATTGGTGTAGCAGAAAGTTAGCAGTGTTACAAACTTGATTTTCTTTTTTGTTTTAAAAAACAAGGCCAATTTTAAGCATGGATAAAAGGAGCAGCCCTTTGAAGGTCCTGCACCTGAACCATGCTTACTCTTCACTAATGGTCTGGTTAATCTCCTTTTAGAGCTGCACCAGAGAGGAAGCATTGCACTTAACTTAGTACGCTTCTGTGGACAGACCTGCTCAGCTTGTGAGTCCCAGTTGGACCAGTTTCACATGCTGAAATGTACTGGTGATTGTCACTTGCTGATGACTGTGAGAGTACACCAAAGTTAAAGCCTGTGGGTATGCTTTGTACATCAGAAATAATTTTTTCATGACACACTGCATTTTTGCTTGAGAGGATTCTTGTTCTTCCACCATTATGAACCATTTGGGAAAATGGCAGTTGTAATGGTATCCTTTAGGTGAAGAGACCTTGTCTTAAGTCACTTGAAGAATTTTAAGAAAGAAGAAACAATATTCTAGTTGATAATCTAACACTACGTGGAGTCAAATAATGAAAAAGAAAAATGGCTAAATCTAGTGAGCGTTGTTTATCTGAGGAACTCTTCCTCTGTCGCTCCCTGAGGCTTCTCATCATGTGTCTACATGTTATGTGTGGTGTTAGAGAATTTTTCTTTCTTAAGATGGATGTAGATGTGGTGCTGAGGGACATGTTTTAGTGGTGACTTGGCAGTGCTAGGATAATGGTTGGACCTGATGATCTTAGAGGTCTTTTCCAACCAAGGCTATTCTGTGATTCTGTGCCTCTGTGGAAATCATGATTCCTTTTACTTGGAAAGAGTGGATAGAAGTTGCAGTTCTCAGTTAGGCATGGCTTGGTTATTAATAGTGGGTGTTCTAATGTGCTTGTTAAGAACTACTCCAGAGGCCAAGAGTATTAATGGTGCATCTTTGCATGCTTATATGAAAAGTGTATTTGATACTGCAGATGCAGCACTGCCGCTGCATTTCCACGTTTGGTTTGACCCAAGTGTGAAAGGCTGAGGAAAGTCAGCATGTGTGGGAATTAAGGTAATGATTCCAAGGTGGAGCACTTGCACATCTCCATTCCCCTACACCTTCTCTGCAGGTCCTTTGATATGGTTTATCTGATCCTATGGGCTGACTGGATGATTTGTATGATTTTTTATGTTCTTTTTAATGCCATTACAATTCAGAGCAGAGAATGATAACTGGGTTGACTTAAAATGGTCTTCAGTAAGGTTAAGAGATATCTACTCACTTGCATTATTGAGGGTCATGAGCAGATCACAATATTTGAGCTCACAGGGACACGTGATATTTAGCACAGTGTTTAATGTGGACCACAATGCCATCTATTAGCATTTCGGGGTTTTTTTGTGACACATGGGAAACACATGTCTTGAGAACTGCATATAATCCAGTTAACTTTGCCTTCTGAAATTTTCTGAAACCTTTGTTCCTCTACTTACGTCTATTGTGTTGTGTATTTTAATTTCTTGAGCAGTTAAACATTTTAATAGCTGCCATTCTTGATTGCAGCAACAAAGGAATATTAGAGGTGCTTACAGGAAGAATGTATTTCTATTAGTCTATATTTAATAACTTTCTGCAGTAGGTGTGCTGAAAGTCTAATTTTATCTATTCTGTCTGAAGAATGTCGTTTTAGGTGTTGTTTTGAGTTGAGCCTTGAGGCTTTGTCTTTTTTTCTTCTGGAATTAAAAAGTTTTTCTGCCACTTCAGTGGAAATGAGTGCATGATCATGCTGTATTTTTAACTTACTAATTGTGTTTTCAATTCTGTAATTGTATTTGTTCTTTGTATACATAAGTGACTTAAATTGTATGACTAATTAATTTTATGCATTTGAATTTAATAGGATAAGTCAGACTTGAAATATCTCAATAGAATAAAAAATCTGTTGGAAACTGTAGATGGTTCCACAAGAACAGGCTAAATGAAGTATAGCTTGAATTTTAAGTATTTCAAAAGAAAAGTAGAAGCTTAGCCCAAGTAAATGAAATTTAAAAGTTTAAATCTCCATCTTATAAACAAAGGAAACCAACAGTTACAATCGTGGCTTTGACAATTGAGTACTAACAATCTGAGCATTCTGGTTAGTTCTTTGGCTATTGATAGGATTCTGTGGTGGTCATTAGTGAGTGTGAGGATGCAATCACATCTGTAGGGTTTAATCAGTCCAGTGCTGGAGAAGTTAATCCAAAGATGAAGAGAGAAACTAGAACTTCTCTATGTAATCTTAGTAGAGTTTTTACCCATGCTGCAAAACGATGAAGGGTAAAAAGCAGAGAAGGCCTGCCTTCTCCCCACCACCCCGAATTTGCAGGGTTTGTAAATGATAGTATTGATTTTCTAGTTCCGTGATGCAGGAGTATGTCATGGCCACCTGTGAAGGGGAGAGAAGATGCATGGTTGTACTCACATATGCACCCTCTCTGAGGTTCAGTATTTAATTCTTATAGTTGTGAGCAGGATTTATTTTTCCATACTGTGTGACCATGCATCTGGTTTCCATTTTTGTAAATCTAGTATTTTAAGTGTTTGGCTTGGACATATACATTTTGATATGTTTATTTTCTTCTATTATACATTCTGATTATATGCTGTCTTTTAAACATTTAAAGCGTTTATCTTGAAAAAAAATATTTATGAGTATGAACGTTTTGCCCTCTGCATTTCTGTGAAGCAAGTAAGGCAATGTTTATGTGCGTAGAAGCTAAGAACTGCAGTGGGTACCCTTGTCTACAAAGGAAACCCCAAAAGGAAAAAGTTGTGGATCTCTGCTCAGTGTGTAACTTCTCTGTGACCTTTCTGACTCTGGCTTTGAGTAAAGGGGACCTTGTGCTAAATTCCCCTTTAGAACTTCCTCCACCGGTACATTATTGCTTGTTATTGCCTGGGGGTGTGAGCAATCCTGTTTGCTGGTACTGCTATCATGCAACTTTGCTTCTCTTACAGCTTAGTTTGTGTAAGTAGCATTACCCACACCAGTGCATGTTTATATGCTGTTTTGTTCGCATTAGTTTCTTCCATATTATCGTTTAATAATTGATTTCTTTAGTCACACTTCTATTTGATATTTTGTTGTGTTATTTTTCAGTAGCACCTTTAGATCTGTACGTTACTGTTGTGTATTCGCATAAGGAGAAGGTTCTTCCTACCCTACAAAGCTTGTAACCTATCAATAGCAATCATGTTTTAACGGTATGTTTTCTGGGAACATGTTGCTACACAGATGATAATGTTTTATTTTAATGGCGAGGGCCATCCATTTTATGTATATTTATACAGTGCCTAACAGGATAGGTGTGAGCCAGCTTTGAAGTATCTCAGTCAAAAGAATTAATGATGAGCAGTGGTAGGTATTTATTCACAGGAACATACAGAAGGGATAGGAATTTCTTGTGGTTGTGTTATTTTTGTTTAGAACCTGGACTCTAAATGGCTGGAGTATCTTGAGACAGTAATGGTGGAAAATATGCTGGAGATTAGAAGTAAAATATAAACCAGAATTTGACTGAGAATGCTGGTTTGAAAAATAGGAGACAGAACTGTATGTGAAAGATAAGACAGAATTAAGCAAAAAAACCCAACCCCAAACCAAACCTATAAGTTAATTAGGAACACCTGAGGAGCAGGATAGTAAGAAGTAAAATGCCAAACATTTTCCAAAGGACTAAGTATCTCTCTGTTCCTGTTAACTGGCCCCTGCTTCTGTGCTTACATTGTGTGTTACAGAAAGCTACTGTATATCAGAATTCTCTTTTTCCGCTTTCTTTATGTTTGGTGCAGTTGACTTTCACCTCCTAAGGAAGTGAAAAATCAATAGGACTATAATAGCTCTATTTTATATATTTCTGAATGGGATGCTGCTATTATCTTTCTGGCTGAAAGGTCCTGTAGCCCAGAAAATCTAACAGATATTTTTGAAAAAAAAAAACCATGTAATGTTTTATCACATTAGAATCAATAGTAGTACATTGTTGTGGACATACAAGACAAGGTTTATAGAGAAAACAAGTATCTTTTACTTAGGCAACTGTTTGTAGCTTAAAAAGGGCCCAAAACCATAATTAAGTTTTTGAGCACACAAGCTCTTCTTAACCAGGGTCACTAATGGTAGCGATTTTTCCTGAATAGTGCTGATACTAATTACTTTGGAGAAAGAGAAAAGGGAAGGAAGACAGAAGAAATGCATCTACTTCATAACTATATTGGTAGCATTTACATCTACAGTTCTTACCTCCAAAACACGTTCACTGTAAGGTTAAATCATGGAGTCATGAAAGACTATCAGTGCATTCAAGGAGTGATGTTTGTAAGTAGAACACAAGTGGACTAAAATACTGTTGCACTAAATGCCGATTTGTATTTCAGGAAGCTGCAGTGACCTGCACAATCTAGCCCAGTATCAGTCTATATTTGAGTACACAGAATATCTGTCCTACTGAGCAGTCATTAGCAGCTGAGCCACAAGCACCCCTGTGAATATCAGCACAATAAATTTACACCAGCTACTGTGTTCAGGTGCATTTTTTTTTTCTTTCAGCCATACCATAACAATGCCAAACGCTTACGTATATGCAGTTCTGTGTTCACTCTTCACTCTGTATGCAGCACAACACCCTGAGAGAGCAGTAGTTTGTAAACGCATCTTGAAGGCCAAAGGGATGAGGCTGAATTCAAGCAAAATTTCCTATCTGTTGTTTCCGGGGAAAAAAAACAGCAAACCCACCAAAATTATAAGCAGTGTTAATAAATAAACAGATATCTAAAGTTAATCTAAATAATCTCATAGTCCGCATAGCTCTAGTAATGTGATTTTTATTTTTTTTTTTTCCCCCTACTAACATGAAGAAAATACTTGAGCTAATCTACTACTTTAGAAAAATAAAACATTAGGCAGAAAGATGTTGAACATCAGTACCTGGCAAAGAAAAGCTAAGTACGGCAGCTTTGCTGTGAAATTTCAGGAATCTTCCTTCTAGCCTTGACTGCCAGACTGATGCTGAAGAAAAGCTTGAACATCATTCCTCCCTTGTGCATATTATTAAGTGCCTCTGGAACTTGTTTCTTCTCCTCTGTTATTCTCTTTCTTTGTAAGCATTCACAAAAAGAAAGGGAATAGATTATAATAATATCGTAGCACCAATGCTATTGTGTTTGCTGTAGCCTTAGCCCAAGATAATGATTTGATTAGCATGGCTTTTTCACTTACTGGAATTAAAGACACATGAATTTTCCTGGGATTTTGTGCTTTCAGGATTTTTTTCACCTTTCTTCAGCTGTATATCTTTGCAGAGAACTTGGAGGTTTAAAATACGTATAGAGCCTTCAGTAATAGTCAAAGGCAAAAAATTAGTGCAATGAGTCATCACAGTTACTCCTGCAGATATTTGTGATCTAAAAGTCATATGCAACGCATTTGTTCAAAAGGGCCATTGTTCCTTAATTCACTGATGATAGTTCTTCTAAAATTTAAGTGTGGGGTTTTTTTTCCCTGCAATGTAGTTGCTATAAATGAAATTTGACATTTCCAATTTTGATATTTGAATGGCCTAAAGGAGGTTTTGAAAAATTTGACACACAGAATAAGAAACACTTGAGAGTATTAAAGATATAAACTAATAGTTCATAGTGCAGTGAAGAAGCAGAGTAATTTAGTGGATTCTAGCAATCCAAATAATTGTAATGGTGTTGAATTACCTACCAAAAAAAGTTTTATTGCTTTAATTAAATTGTTGATAGAGGTATATTTTCTAAAATATTAGAACTTTTCCTCACTTTTTTTATAGCTGCTTTTGCTTCTAGCTGTACAGCACCCAGAAGTTGTATATATTGGCTGTAGTAATAACAGATAAGAAGAGCTGTTCCCTTTGCCAGAGGGTGTAAAATCTGGATCCCACAGAGGTTAGTGAGAATTTTGCTCACACCCTCAAACCTTGAATCAAAAAGAGCACCCTTTAGTACGACTAGTTTTGAGTTTTCTAGCAGAAGCAATTATTGTGACTACTCAGGGACATCTATATCACACTTGGAATCTTGCAGATTGTTTAAAGGGAAAAGAGAAAAAGATGATACTTATTCTGAGTCATTTCAGACATTACAAAACTGAAACAAAACCTTTTTGATATAGAGCTTTGTTTATTCCCCTTTATGCTTCAATCCCTTGTGCTGCAAGATTTGGTGGTGTTCATATATTTGATGTTTGACTCATACAATTTTTAATCTTAGGAGAAGGAAAAGGTAAGATTAGTTTTATCTTATAAAGTAGAAGTAGTTTCAGTTATCTCTGTTGCTAGAATTTAATTATGGTCTGTTAAACTTCTATTGCTCTTAATTTTCTATTTCTAAATGTGTATTTTTTAATGTGAAAGTATTTTTTTTTTACACACCTAACAAAGCACTACCTGGAGAGAGGGAGTATAATCCACCTTCATTTCATTCCCTGTGCATCCAATCTATATTAATTTTCTAGTTGGTGGACTTCTGAAAATGGTTACGTTTTTTTTCTGAATATGTGAATGATTTCCAGCTTAATTCTTTGCTTTGATAATTGTAAAGGAGACTTCAGTTTTGTGATCTTGAATTTCAGTTTTGCAGATCTTATTCATGCTGCTGGTTTATCACAGCAGTGTGTCTTCTCTCTAACACAGACAATAGTAAATATAGCTTTGGCTTAAGGAAAGCTATTCTCTTGTCTCTGTAGAAATACTGCAGTACCGTCCAGCTTGATTCTGGAATAGACTACAGGAAACGAGTGCTTCCTGCTGCTGGAAAACTTTACTACCTGTAAGTTTATCTGTGATATAGTATTTGCCCTCTTTTTCTTTCTTATTAGCCAATAATTTCTTAGTCAATAGGAAATGAAAAATGTATAGTAGAATTAGCAGAGTGACTTTTCCTTTCTTTGCCTTCTGGTCCATTTTGTTCAGCAAACCGCCTTCCATTATGCCTTGATATTAACTTCATTAAACTACATTTTCGGTATCCACACTAGCATCATTTATAATGTGTGACTGAATAAAAACTAATTAGATTTTTTTGGGAGGTGTGGTGTTTGGAGAACTGAAGTGACAGATGGTTAGAAAGTAATGAATATCCTCTTGTAAAGAGATTGCACAATTCTCTTCTATTATAAGAACATCCTTATTGTATTTAAGTAATTAAGTATTTATAGAAATCCAATGACAAGGATTCATTTAATGTTGGGTGTTTCCAGTGCTGTGGATTAAAGAAAAAACCAACACCCTCCTATTTTGACAGATTGTTTCTGTTTATCATGAAAAAATTTCTTCAGCACTTTATTCTATATTTGCAAATAAATATATTTTAAAATATGGTCACAGTTGTTTTTGCAGTTGCAGCACATATCTGCCTAATAGAAACATCCTCTTTTTTAAAAAAAAACCCAACTTTAGAAACCTGTGCATTGCAGGCATTTTTCTATCATGTAGTTGCTTTTATAGTATTTAATCAATGACAACCTGAGCAGGACAGACAACAATAACTTAAAATGAGATTTATAACCATTGTATCTTTCAACTCAACATACAATATTGGTTTAAAAGTCATGTTTCCATTAAGAAAGGTGCAGTGATTCATTGATGTGACAGATACTTGAAACGAAGTATGTCCATATCACTTTATAATAAAGTTAGAAATTGTAGTTGTCTGTCTGAAAGGAGGAGTACTGCTTAGTGGGATTATAACAGGTAACTCACTCTGCTCCTGGAAGGAAACGCCAGAATTTTATACACAGAAAATTATAAGGTTAACTGCAGGTTCTGTATCTTCAGGCAAAGCATGACTGTGTGAACTCAAGTACTCTTGTTCTATATTCTTGCCTGAATCCACTTTCTCTAAGTTTTGCAGTGTCTGCTCGAAAGTACTGTTCGAAGCCACCACCGTTATCTCAGTATTGCTCATCGTGGCTTTTGTTCTGATGTCTATATAGCTGTCCCTGCTTATGGCTTTGCTTATTGTGCCTGTTGTACTCTGTGACTATGTGATAATTGTGCAGAGCACCTACCATATTCTTTTCCCACTGTCCATACTCTGAAGAAAGGAAGAGTGCATCTGTGGTTTCTAGCAGGTAATAGGCTAAACATGGTGCCTGTGGCATGAGCTCTCGGAGGAGAAGAAATATGAACAAGCCCCAGGAGTAATATCCAGGTGAAGTATTTCATGGTGTTCTGCTGCAAATCTTGTGATCAAGTGGATGGCAGAGATTGGTGATAAGTCTGTCTCATGTTCTTGCATTGGAAGAATGTTGGTTACCTCTAGAACTTGTCATGTAAATCATTAGGAAGCAGGGGGAAACCCAAACCTGTAGCTGGTAATGGAAATAAGATACTTATTTCATTGTCCTTTCTTTTTCTGAGGGAATCTCATTCATTCTGCTATTCAGACTTGTTCATTGGACCTTTCAACCCTGCAGAACTAGCATAACATGTGGGGGTTTTTTGTTTTGCTTTAAAATTAGATACTTTGCTACAGATTTTTGAAATTATTTAGCGGTCTTGCCCCCAAAAGAAAATGTTTTTGTCCAACATGTTTACATTCCCCTATTAATGATTTTAGTATCATCATGACATTTTTTAAAAAATCATCTCAATGTTTCATAATTCGTATAATCTTTTCTTCATTTAAAATATGCAACTAAGGGTTGCTTAAAGCTGTTTCATGCTCATCTGAAAGTAATCGGTATAGCACAAGATTCCTGATTAAAGCAACTTCCTTCTCGGATTCAGGTGCATATTTTCAAAACAAACTTTCTTGGTAGTTAGGTGCAAATATCCACCTAGACATCATATTCAGCTGTTTCTTCTTGTAACCTTTACATCAAACTTTTTGGTAGCTATATGCATACACATGTGCATACTCTCCATTGTATATGCACTCTTTCCCCCCTTTTAGGGCATTTTTTTGGTGGTTTTGTCTGTTCCTTTTCATTTATTGTTTTGTCAGAGGAAAGCAGCACACAAATACCAATGTTGAGGGAAACTTTTTTTGAAGTTACAATTTTATGTAATCTCCTATTCAGAAGAGGGTTTAAAAAATGTTTGAAATAGCACTTCCAGAAGTTTGTGGGTTTTTTTTTTTGTTTTGCAAATTATGTCTATCTGCAAGGTTTGCTATCATTAGGTTTGAGCTAAGAAGTAGTTATTTCAGTTCTGCTGGTGACATTAAGGTGCTTAAGGCCTGATGAACAGGAAAGTAATTGTGTAACATGCTGATCAGCACTTGTCATTTAGAGGAGGTCTAGAATTTTGTGAAGCAATGCAGCTTGAGTGCATCCACAAGCTATAAAAGTAGAATTTTCACACCAAATGAGATTATACAAACATCAGTGAAGCATTCTATATCCCAGTTCTAATGTGTCTACTGTAGCATTAATTTACTGTTCTCAGCTTTCAAACTAGCTCAGTGAAAACAAACAGCTAGAAATATTATCTGTCTTCTTGAAGAATGAAACACAGAAAGGCTGGCCCTCTAACCCATTCCGTGACCAAAAAAACCCCTTGTCTGATCAGGCCGATATAAAATTCTTGTGGCAACCAGGCAATGACGACAGGCAGGACAACAGTGGGATCAGGTCCACCCAGCATGGGTTCATGAAGGGCAAGTCCTATTTAACCCACCTGATCTCCTTCTATGATCAGGTGACCCGCCTAGTGGATGAGGGAAAAGCGGTGGATGTTGTCTGCCTGGCCTTCAGTGAGGCATTTGTCACTGTTTCCTACAACATTCTGCTGCAGAAGCTGGCGGCTCATGGTCTAGACAGGTGGACTCTTTGCTGGGTTAAAAACTGGCTGGCTGGCCAAGCCCAGAGAATTGTGGTGAATGGAATTAAATCCAGATGGAGACCGGTCACAAGCGGTGTCCCTCATGGCTCAGTTTTGGGGCCAGTCTTGTTTAATGTCTTTATCAATGACCTGGATGAGGGGATCGAATGCACCATCAGTAAATCTGCAGATGACACAAAATTAAGTGGGAGTGTCGATCTGCTTGAGGGTAGGGAGGCTTTGCAGAGGGGTCTGGACAGGCTGGAGCAATGGGCTGAGGCTAATTGCATGAAGTTTAACGAAGTGCCGGGTCATGCACTTGGGTCACAACAACCCCATGCAGCGCTACAGGCTTGGGGAAGAGTGTCTGGAAAGCTGTCTGGTGGAAAAGGACCTGGGGGTGTTGGTTGACAGCCAGCTGAACATGAGCCAGCAGTGTGCCCAGGTGGCCAAGAAGGCCAATGGCATCCTGGCCTGTATCAGAAACGGTGTGACCAGCAGGAGTAGGGAGGTGATCGTGCCCCTGTACTCGGCACTCGTGAGACCACACCTTGAGTACTGTGTCCGGTTCTGGGCACCACAGTATAAGAAGGACATTGAGGTGCTGGAGCGAGTCCAGAGAAGGGCAACGAGGCTGGTGAGAGGTCTGGAAAACAGGCCTTATGGAGACTGGCTGAGGGAACTGGGGTTGTTTAGTCTGGAGAAGAGGAGGCTGAGGGGAGACCTCATTGCCCTCTACAACTACCTAAAAGGAGGTTGTAGTGAGGCTGGTGTTGGTCTCTTCTCCCAGATTACTAATGATAGGACGAGAGGAAATGGCCTCAAGTTACATCAGGGGAAGTTTAGGTTGGATATTAGGAAGAAGTTCTTTACTGAGAGGGTGGTCAGGCACTGGAACAGGCTGCCCAGGGAGGTGGTGGAATCGCTGTCCCTGGAGGTGTTCAAAAAACAAGTGGATGAAGCACTTGAGGCCATGGTCTAGTGGTTAGGGAGATGATGGGATAAAGGTGTGACCTGATGATCCTGGAGGTCCTTTCCAACCATAGTGATTCTATGATTCTATGAATATGAACTTTACTTCAGCTCTTGGCACAGATATTTTGCGTTTTCTCTGTCTGTGGTTGATCTTTTCCCGAATAGTATTAGGGACAGAGGGGGGAAACTGATAAAATTACTAATGTGGAGATCATGCTGGTACTTTGAATTTCATAGTTTAATTTTGCAAATTGTCTGATCAATACAATCGATTGACTTGATCCTCCCCCCTCCTCCCCCCCTCCCCAAAAGCTGCTCCAATATTTAATTTCACAAAGTCCCCTCTCAGAAATTTCAAAGGATACTTCTTTAGGTGCTTGACTGCCTTGCCTTGTCTATTTGCTCTTATTTTGCATGCAAGATAGAGCCAGAAGCCTTTTTTCTCATTATGTGCACATAGTGTTAATGGATCTGCTCTGCCTGTATTGCCTCATTACTGGAAACAGCTCAAAACACAGAAGTCTTTCAGTGTATGCAAATAAGGCAGAATCATCTACCTGAGAGTCAATATTCTCTACTTTTAAGTGTATTCTAAATCTAATGTTTGTATTTAGAGCATAACATCCTGTTCTCTTTTTTTTTATGGGCAAAAAGCTAAGCAGGCTCAGGCAGCTGTTTGCTGTTGGCTTCAAGTGTTATTAATTTCATATTCTATTATTCTTTTCACTGTAGCACAAGTGAAGCTGATGTGGAGGCTGTCATGGATAAGTTGTTTGATGAGCTGGCTCAGAAACAAAATGATTGTACGTAAGTTAATTTCTCTTGAAAGAGAATACATTTAGAACACAATGCCCAATCTCCACTGACCAATTAATAAGTTCCATTGCTGTATATGGGTTGATGCCACACTCAAGTGGCAGTCATTGTATCAGCATTTTGTCTAATTTATGTGTTGAATCATGTGCTATTATTCATCAAGCTATGCATTTCCTATCTGTAAGAGATGAATTTTATAGTAATTATCCAGAGAAGATTGAGTCTTTGTTCATGTTCCCATAGTAACTAGACCAAGGATTCTAAAAGTGCAAGGCAGAGAGCTGAGGCTGAATAAAGCGTGTGGAACCATTGCAGACTTCACATTTGAAGAGCTGTGTGACAGAGTGAGTACCCAGTCAAATCTAGATCAGTTAACGCTCAGACTTTTCACAGTTTAAAAAAAACCTCAGCAAACCTCAAATACAAAAACTCACCATTTTCCCAAGTCATACTAAATAAAAAAGGGCGCTTTTAACTTGGCAGAAAGATTCTGAATTTAACAGAGAAAAAAATCAAACAGAACAACCTCCCCAAAAGAACAAGAATAATTTTCTTTTAAATGATACAGTAAATTCACTCTTATATATATATATATATCTCACAGATTGTCTTCAAAAATCCTAATACAGTATGTGCCTGGGGTAACGGCATTGCTGGAATATTAGTAGTCACGACATATCAATATGTAAATAGCATACAAATACTGTTTTTAAAATCTAGGGTTTAAGTAGATACTTGAGCAAAGGAGTAATAATCCTGGCATCACTGGAGTAAAGCTGTTGTTGCGTATCTTAGTTGCGACTAGCTGTACAAGGGCTGTTTAGTCCCAGACCTTCTCAAAATTTGCCAAGTTTTGCTAAGTACTGCTAGAGTCTCTGCTAAACATGTGGAGTGTGATTCCTGAAAAGTTCTTTTTGTGTATGACCTCCAGTGGGTTTGAAATGTTGTTAAATGATCACAACTCTAAAGTGGACCAATATCACCTTTGATTCAGGATGCTGACCAGTCCTTTGGTTAAAACATTATGTTTTTACTTCTTTGTAAGCTACCAAGTTGATAGCTATTTGGACAGAAATTTCACTGGTTATTTTTCAGACTGTAGGTTTTAGGCTTTGTTGGGTTTTAGTTTCAGACAAAACCAATTAGCCATTTGTGAGAATGGAGGTATGTCATGAGTAGAACAGCTTGCTATTCACTAACAGTTTTGACACTTTCTTCATTTTGCCTCTTAATGTATCAAGAAACTATGCTGTCAGGGGATGCTTGTAAAATTCTTTAGTCCAGTAAATGCTTACATACTTAAATGGGATGATAAATTGCTTCTAAGGAGAAGTGCTCTGGTAGCTCACATGGCAGTGGCCACTGCTTTGGGTCTGAAGGTTCTGATTTAGTTGAAGAATTATGTAGGCTTCAGAACATCTTGGCATAATGGAGCTGAGGTGCTTGGTTTGTGCTCAGGACAGGAGGATCCTCATGAAATGTTAAACATCATTTAACAGTATTGTTCTTACATTGATCACCCCGGACTTGGGAAGTCATGCTGTCTCAATTCAGATACCTTCTGCAGATATGTTATGATAGTATGTGATTATTCCATTAGAGACTTAAAACTAAAACAACATAGCAGACAATAAATGTTTTTCTTTAACAGCTTCATCGATTATCACTTATTTTCTTTGCATGTGCCTCCATTTGTTCCTTGTTGCATACAATTATTTATTTTGTCATGATTTTTCTCTTTGGATTACTGATGTACCTTCATAAATATTACATTAGTGTATTGGTAAGGTGGTATCACTGTGCTCGCTTCATAGATACAGAAGTATAGTCTTGAACTTTTCAGTTGTCCATTAAATCTGGATGAATGGCTTGAGTTGCCTCTAATACAATTTTTTCACAAATGTAAACTTTTATACGGCTTCATAGCAATAGTAAAAATTTCCCATCAGTATAAGCTGCATTTAAGACCTTGCCTGCTCTGTTGCTCAGTTTTTCCACCCTGTTGCCTTTGATCTGCTAAAAAGCAAAAGAAAAATTTAGTTGTCACACCATGAATCATGGAATCATGGAAAATTCAGAGTTGGAAGGGACCTCCAGAGATCATCTAGTCCAACTCCCCTGCTTAAAAGGAGGATCCCCTAGAGCACATCACTCAAGACTGCATCCAAGCAAGTCTTGAAAATCTCCAGAGAAGGAGACTCCACAACCTCTCTGGGCAGCCTGTGCCAGTGCTCTGGCACCCTCACTGAAAAAAAGTTCTTCCTCATATTTAAATGGAGCCTCCTATGTTCCAGCTTGTTCCCGTTACCCCTCGTCCTGTCACTGGGAACCACTGAAAAGAGTCTGGCTCCATCCTCCCTCAACCCACCCTTTAGGTATTTGTAAACGTTCATTACATCACCCCTCAGCCTTCTCCAGGCTAAAGAGTCCCAGCTCTCAGCCTTTCCTCACAGGGTAGATGCTCCAATCCCCCAGTCATCCTCGTTGCCCTCTGCTGGACTCTCTCCAGTAGGTCCCTGTCTCTCTTCAACTGGGGAGCCCAGAACTGGATGCAGGATTCCAGTTGCGGCCTCATCAGGGCAGAGTAGAGGGGGAGAATGACGTCCCTTTGCCTACTGGCCACACACTTCCCTATGCAGCCCAGGGTGGCATTGGCCTTCTTGGTGGCAATATAAAGCCATGTTCCTTTTTTTCATTAAGTCTTTTAACTCTTCGATGGAAAAATTTATACATTCAGTATCTTTTTTTAACAGTCAGAATGAGAAGTCATTCCCACTGATGCTACAGAAGAAAAGGAAAGAATAGGTAGGATCTGGAAGAGTGCACTGGTGGTTCGTAGCCAAAACTGTCCCCCCAAAATTGGGAGATGTTCAACATGACAGGAAGTATAAAGTTATTAATATATATTGAAGTATATTGACTAACAGTGGGATCTCTTTGTGGAGGGCGAAAGGAGAAAGCTTTAGGACATATAGCTACAAGGTATTTGGTACTGCTTATGGTACCAAATGGTAGATAAGTTGACAGGCATCATGAGTGCAGCTATTAAGAAAAAGGAAACTAGGAGGCTGAGAAAGATGTCATGAAAAGGAAGATCCACAAAAGAAAATACTGGAGGGGAATTTCTTGGATTTGGCTAGTGTGAATCTCTGGGGTTCGTTGTGCAGAACATGGGGACCAAGGCCCATTGGGAAGGCAGATTGTGTGAAAGGATCTTCCTAGCTGGAGCCTCCAGCAACCAGGAAGGAGCTTAACTGCCAGCCAAAGCGAAGCATCCTAGGTAGATAAGTTGAATTTAAAGTTGATGTCATAGGAGCCAATTAAACTTATAACAGAATGGAAAACAAGATTTGCGGTTGGTTTTATATCAGTGATAAAACCTGGTGACAAGCATGATAAATGGGAAATTTGCGTTAATGGGGAAAAATTAGATATAATTGTTATTATTGAGACCTTGTGGGACAATTCATAACATAAGAATGTGAAATCAGTGCTTACAGCCTACTTAAGGACAGCGTGGCTAAAAGCAGTGGAGGACAGTATGCAACATTTAAGACACTGGTACCTGCTGTAAAGTTAATGAATACAAGGATCTTGAATACATATCAATCAGTCTACTAATTAACAAACCCAAGAGGGTAGTACTCATAGGGGTCTGTTGCAAAGGGAAAATGAGGTACGTTGCTTCTTGAGCACTCAGCTATAAAAAGCATATAAAGAAAAAGTACTGTTGTGTGGGAAGCTCATGCTGTAGATGAAATGCAGAAAGTGGTGAAATGTAATTAGCCTGAGAATTGCAAATGATAATTTTCTAGCATAAAATGTACTGCATCCAGTACAAGGTCGTTTGGTTTGAGCAGCTTTATGGGAGTTTACAGTGATGAGTTCATCTAGAAATTTGAATTGCTTAGGGACAATCTCCTTCGTAATTTTCTGACATTCGGTGTAACCAAAAGATAATTCCAAACAGTGAAATTACGTATTTGAGTGTTCAGGACGAGTAATTTTCAAAAGCAAAAGGGAAGTATGACTGAAACTAGAAGGGAAGTATAAACAACAACAGCAAAAGAACAAGAAGGACTTTTAAATGAAGAAGATAGTAAAAGTATGTCCTGTGTCACTGTTGAGACAGAATCGCATCATATAGAATGAACAGCAGCTAGTTATGAAGTGTGGAAAAATTAAAGAGAAATTAAAGGTCATAGGCAAATATCGTGTCTGCTCAGCAATAAGAATTTTTTTTGTTGTTGTTAAGTAAAATGGGAATTTTTATATGGTTTAAATTATTTGAACATTATTGGCTTATTCTTAGATGGAGATGGCTGAACTTTGATGTGGAAAAAGGAAAAGGTTTTGCAAAAAATACTTGTTCTAAGTGAAGCAGAGTGAAATATTTGTTTCACTAAAAGACAATAAAATAACTTTCAGTCTGTTAATAGCGTATGTTAAAAATAGCCTGCAAATACATTTTGAATCATCTTTGATAAATGTTGGAGTGCAAGAGAAATTCCGTGGCACTAGGAGAATGCTACAATGTGCCAGTATTGAAAACTAAACAAGCAAAGTTCACACAAGTATGATGACTGGTATAAATGCAGGCTGTCAGTCAGATTTTAGTCCAGAAAGGGTAATGGAGAAGGTGATTCTGGATTCACACAGTGGATAACTAAAAAAATGGAAATGAAATTAATTCCAGTCTCCCCGATTTTGTGGAAAAGGTTGAGTTTTGCAAATGCTGTTCTTACTAAGAAATTGGCATTATGAAGTGTCAAGAAAGTATTTGTTAAATGGATTGATAAGTTAGTTAACTAACATATAAAAAGAATTATTACTGAAAGGTTGTTGTTGAGCATATTTTTATACTAAGCCCAGTAAAAGAGTGTGTTTTTTTAATATAACATAACTGCAAACACAAATTTGCTGTAAATACAAAGAGTGATATGTGGGAGGGGCAATGAAAAGGAGGATGCTGTGTGCAATTTATTTCTCAGCAGAACTGAGATTTTTGGGGAAGAGGAAGAGAGTATGTTTTGTTTTGTTTTTGTTTTTGTTTTAATCTAAGCAAACCCAAAATTTTAAACCTAGAAACTGGGAACACAAGGCATACCTACAGGAGGAGGAGACTATGTCTTAAGCATAGTGACTTGGAAATAGATTTAAGTGTTGTAATGGACAGGGAGCTCAAAAGGAGCTTCTGGTCCAGTGTTAGAGCATTTAGACCTAACTTATCTCAGATGGGTAGGGTGGAAATAAACAGGAGGGTAGAAAGATTATTTTTATTTTGAAAACAACTCAGATTGATGGCAGAATGTTGTGTGGTTTTGACATCAAAATTTTAGAAAGCACATTGAAAAACCTGAAGAGGCTGTTGAAAAAGCCACAAATCATTTGAGCTGGACAATTTGTGCTCTCAGATGACAGACTTACAGTTCAATTTGTTCATCTTATCAAAAAGAGGACTGGAAGATAATTTTATAGTTTACAGCCATTTTCACAGGAAAAAACCAAACATATTAATGGACTCTTAAATCATAGAATGGTTTGGGTTGGAAGGGACCTTAAAGATCATATAGTTCTAACCCCCCTGCCATGGACAGGGACACCTCTCACTAGACCAGCTTGCTCAAAGCCCCATCCAACCTGGCCTTGAACACTTGCAGAATCTAGCAGGAGAAGGCATACTGAAAACCAGAGACTACAGAGAAATTCAGATTTAAAAAACCCCATAAAACCCCACCCATTTGTACATTTGAAACAGTGAAGGAAGTGGCAGAGCCTCCTTGTGCTGTGTTTTGGGTCAAAATTGGGTGTCGTTTTAGGAGATGTTTTTGTGTTTGAGCTAAGTACTAGTTCTTAGGCTTAGCTGTCTCTAAAATTCAGGATATTGGGGGATTTCATGATCTCTTCTGGTTGTAAACTGTCTGAAACTAGGGAGATGAGAGAGACAGGGTCCCCGCTGGCTGTTGGAAACTGTCTCACTGCACCTGCAGTAAAAGTTCAGCAGCTGGCAGTCGTGCCCAGTCCATCTCGAAGGGATAACCTGCAGTCAGCCCCCTCATGCTTTTGGAACTAAACAATACTTAGTCTGTCAATCCATGCAGCAAGCTCAGACTGTGTTTTTCCGAGGCTTGTACCCTTGGATTTGAGTGGGATTTCACAGGACGTGTGTAAGACATTTCCTCCCTGATACCATGCAACCTTTCTTCCGAATTTAACGTTCCTGGTCCACAGCATGGAAGCACTGCAACTTCTCACTCAGCCACTACAGAGATGCGTGTTAATATGAAGTCAGTGTGAGGCATCCATTCAGAATGGGAAAGTTTTAAGATGAAAACTAGTTTTATAGTGGAAGGTGGATATCAACTCTGTTCAGACTTCTGTTTACGTTTCCCATCTAGTAAATACAAGATAGCAACATTTTTTGTGTGTTTGAAAAAATTTACGTTGTCACCATCTTCCTTCTGTTCGTATGATTTGATTTAGTTAATGCAATTAACTTTTGTTAAACTTTTTTCCTCTGTTAAATTTGGTTCATAATTCAAAAAAATATAATTTAAGGTAGAGGGATAAGTTGAATGTAATGAAAGGGAAACAGTTGTTTTGGGAAGTTATTTTTGATTACACTGAATTGTTGCAATATTATCTTGGAAGATATTTTTCGGAGTTTTCTGAAACTGGCATATACCAGTGCTCATGCAGTTCTTGGTAATAATTGTGGCATGAGCAGACAACATTGCAGTCAAAACTTGGTGAATTGATTCCTTTGGCTATCCATAACACTTGATGGTTCCAGAAAGAAGAATTTAAGTTTTGCAAGAGTCAATATGTGAAAGGATGGATGCTTTCTTGTGTTGGAGAAATAGATTATCACCCAAATGACTCTGCTGCTTTCTCATCACTGTGACAATGTCTTCTGGTCTGGTCTTGGATAACTGTTATACTCCAGTCCAGAGGGATGAATGTCCAGACCTGAAAACTCTATTTATGTTCGTTGGTGTTGGATTAAGGAGTTGTGTTTGAAATTGCTCAGACGATTACTTATTTAGACAATAACTTTTGTAGTATGATATTCCATCTGAACAGTCTGTAAAACTTTTTCAAATTCAGTGAAGTTTCCTGTGAAATAAAATCAAAATTCTGTTTGAAAGGGAAGTATTAAAACATTTGCCACCTTGGTATCGCGTGATTTCATGAAATGTAAGCCTATACATAATTGATGAAAATAGCAAATCAGCAATTGGTAACTTTATGCTATTTGAAACATCTCCTAGCTTTAAGAGGAATTTTCAAAATAGCTGCTTTTGGTAATTAATCCCTGAAGACTTTGGGAGACAGAGTTGCTGCCCTTCTAGTATTATAGTCTTTCTTATCATGTTTCATGTGTTAGCATTAAATTTTTTCTTGTTACAAATATAAGGAGTTATTTCTGTCTAAAATAATGCATCAGATAGGGCTAATTACCAGTTGTCCGTTAAAGTTTATGAAAATAAAATACAGAGAGTATATTGTATGCAATGCTAATGTGACATACAGTTGCCTTGGTAGAAAACATTTTGTTATGTTATTGCGTGCATCAATTTTTAAATCATAGTTTCCCAGTTGAGGAAAATTTCAAGTTTTAGCTAATTTAGTTAAGATCAAATACATACACTTAGCTTTTTTGCTTTACTGGCTTATGTGAACATGTGGAAAAGTAAAAAATGCTGGAAAAGAGGATATCAATCTGTTTTAGTTACTTTAGAGCAAAATGAGAAGCAGGTTTTCAGATCTGACACACCAGGGTTTATGTGGCAGTATGGCACATGGTAGTGTTTGTTGTGACTTGAAAGTAGTTACCTACTCACTAGAATGGAGTCCTGTAAATGTGCTTCTCTGGTGTAATCATCCAGGAGAACTATGCTTGGTTTTCATCACGTTTGTTATCATACCATCTTTTTAAGGCCCCATAAAATGAAGAAATGTAGCCAGAGAAGGCTGGGAGGCACCAAGCAGAGTACCAACGTATAGTTCCTGAATTTTAACGCTGTTAACTTTCCCCGTTCTTTGTGGCCTTTAAATTCTTCCTGTCAGTTTTTCCATATGTATAATGAGGGATACATTTAGCAATGGAGTTGGACTGTTGCAAAACATAATTAGTTAGTATTTTCATAGGGTTAGTGTGTGAATGAAAGTTCGCCACGATGGTGGATTCTAAGGAGCTGGTTCTTGACAAACAAATACGGTTCATAATTGTCCTTGTCAAGTTCTAGAAGGCTTTTTAGATGGTCAGATCTATAACTTGAACTCAACAATGTGTTTATAAAAAGCATTTATTTCTTTATATGTAACTGCTGAGAAAAGTAATATATACAAAGTTCAGATGAAAATAGTTTTAAAAATAAAATGTACATATTAAGTTGATTTTAAAATCTCAATATCCTAAACAAGCAATCATGCAAATGTAAGTTTTACTACCCCATCAGGGTCATTTAATTTCTCCGTTTACACATAAAGGTTAGTGTTCATTATGCCTTAGAAAAATCACCTGCCAGTCCTCTTTCATCACTTCCCTTTTAAAGTGTTGTTTAAAAACTGATAATTGTGACAGTTTGGCTAGAATCTCGATCTGGTATAAATAATTTAGACAACAGTGTATACCTTTATATGTACTCTCCCAAGGTCGTAAGGGAGTAAGGAGATACAGTCTTCCTCACAATATTATCTTTTAAAGTCTTCCTCTCACTTGTGCATAGCAACTACTGCCCTCTGCTGGCAATAGTGATTGTGTCCTGTACTCAAACACATTTTAGCCTTTTCTTTACAAAGGTTGAAGAACTTTGATTTCATGGATCCTATAGTCTTTTCATTAGGTAATTAAATATATCCTTTCATCCAACTGCCACGTACCAATGAACATAGTGTCTTAACATGATAGGAAAGTATATCTTTAAAACTGATTTTGTGGATGGGTAAACTAAAGAGCAAAGAATCATGTTAAATGCAAAAGGTTTAATACAGAAATACATGCAAGTTCATGAACAAGAAGTCAGTGGTGCCTCAAAGTATATCAGCAAAGTACTTCATATGCATATCCTATTCCTGTATTCCCTCTAGACAACTGCTTCTGGTCACTATTAGAGGATATGGGACTAGATGAATCTATGGGGTTTATTATTTGTAAAGTAATTTAAATAAGGTCATGTTTCCAGGTTGAGCTGGAAAACAGAGCAAGGGAATTTGGGTTACTAAGCATTAGCAAGCATACCACAGCATAACAAAGCTACAAAAATAAATTTAGTATCTATGTTGTAAAATGTTATCTTACTGTAATTTTTTTTTTCTAGAAGTTGTTTAGCTTTTCTGTAATTGGTGAAAATACCGTATTTGTGTAGATTAACACAACAGAGAAGTGGCAGTTTCTGTTAGGCTGTTGTTCCGTTGCAATAGGCGCATTCTACAGACCAGGAGGAAGATGTGGTTCCAAACCTGAACAGCTTGCACTTCAAAATGAAAGATGTAACTAAAGCTTTAAAAAAAAAAAAAAAAAGAAGCCACCATTTTCAAGGCAACAAGTGATTTAGGAATAAAAGTGTCTGTCTTTAAGTCAATTGAATGTCTCCCCTACATGATGACGCAACTCAGCTGCATTTACAATTTAATGATTCTGAATCATTTTGAGGAAATTACCTTCATTAAAAACTGCTAAATGTATCTACTGTATAATTTGGTGTCATCTTTAGGATTATAGGATTGTAGAAAAACCCAACCAAACCCCCACCTTTTCACTGTTGGCGATTGTAATCTTAATCTTCTGGACAGTCAATATCAGGCACAGAGTTCTACACTGCCATTGCTCTAACTGAAGTCAGTGTGCATTGTACTTTGAATTGGTAGTGTTCCATGAAACCTGAAAAATCAGCTTTCAGAGGTCCTTAACCTGGCATCAGGAGCTCATATATGCTTTTAACTTTGATTTCTCTTTCTTTCCTCTGTTTGTAAACTGGAGATATTATCACTTTCTTGACTCACAGGCATAGTTGTAGAGATCAATTCATTACTGCAGATGAAGTACCTAGCTGTTGTGGTAGCAAAAGCCAAATAAGAAATGCATTCTTCCACAAAAGTATTTGAAAACTCCATTAAAAATGAGATCTTGTGGCACTCCAGAAGTGAGAACAAAACATTTATTGCCAAGCGTGCATTATATGAAAACCACTCTTCTTCATACTGGTAGGTCAAGGGTCCTGGGAGAGGAGAATGCAGCAGTTAATGTAAGTCAAGACTACATCGTATATCAAAGAGAGAAAGATTAAGGTTGCACAGGCAACTGCTGTCTTAACATCTGTGTTTGTCTTTTCAGCTTTAATAATGTTCTTAAAATGTAGCTTTCATTTGTGTGATTACTGCTGGAAACATCATTGGTCTGCTTATTTTTGGTGTCTTCCCTCTTATTAACTAAAACATATTAAAGAATATTTTAAAAGAAAGAATAATGAATCAGAGAATATTTTAACTAACAAGTTGTATAGCCTCACATCAAGTAGTGTTCAAAGTTAATATAATGATTTTAAAGTTGCAGCCCTACTCACAGTGCTTAGTTTGGAAGCTCCAAAACAAACTGCATGTTATTTTGATCTTTCTTC
This sequence comes from Podargus strigoides, assembly GCA_028020825.1. Classification (NCBI taxonomy): domain Eukaryota; kingdom Metazoa; phylum Chordata; class Aves; order Caprimulgiformes; family Podargidae; genus Podargus; species Podargus strigoides. Next base: position 48,553,752 of record CM051619.1, read on the forward strand.
ACTAAGCCCTGTAATGCGATCTTTAATTACACAGTGACATGCCTTTTTTTTTTTTCCCACTAGAAACCTTCACTAAAACTTGATAAGAAATTGCCTTCTTAATTAAATTCTTAGTTTATTAATAATGTTTCAAATGTACTTCTCATCTTTGCCTCTAACTTACAGCGCTTTCTGATAGATTTGCACTGCCGTAAGTGTCTTTAAATTTTTTAACCAAGTTAGCCATGCCCTGACTATCTTATGTTTATATTTAAGCTTCATCATGCAGCTGCATCGCAGATCATGCCTTGGGTTTTTCTGTTCCTTTCTTGAATTATGATCTTGAAATATTACCTCAGTGCTCTATTTTATCAGCCCCACTAGTGATAGAGTGTGGCTCCTTTGGAAACAACAGAAAGAGCTCTGTAATTTTTTGTTACTGCTTAGTATCTAAGTTGTAAATATTATATAGTCTTAAACTGTATTTTGGTTTTAGGAAGTTGTGGAGTGTTGGAGTGTCTGCACTAAATTGTAGTTATTGTCAGTCACAACTCTTCAGGATGCTATTGGAACTGGCCCTGGAATATCTTCCAACATCAACAGAAATAAATTTTCTCTTGAGATGTAATATCTTTTTCTAACATATGTAAAGCACTCTGTATTCTTCAGGCAGTCTCTAGAAGGTGAGCTACTGTCATTGATGAGTCAACAGAGAAGAAGGATTCTTTATACTTTAATTAAATGGAATAATAATAGAAACAGGAGACGACTAACTCCTAAAACAGTCCGCAGAGAGTTCCGAATAATAAACATCCTACTTGAACTGAGATGATGATAGCTGAAAATGCATTAAGTATACAGAGAAACAAAAACAAATGAAGGTGAGAACTCAGTCAAGCAGGCTGAAGTGGAGTAAACACTTTGTCAGCAGGGTAGCCAATGTTAGTGCTAATGTGTTTTGCATTAGTATGATGCCTATAAAATACTGACTCCTGGCATCAGAGTTAATGACAAAAATCTACAACAGTTTTACCTTACATACACATGCAGGAACAATGATACCATAAGAAAGATTCTTATCTGTTAATGCCTTTTCAAAAAAAATATAAAAAATTGCAGCCTGTGGTGGTAACAAAATGGTAAGTGATGATTGCCACATAAATGTGTTATGATTCTGAAGTTGAGTTTTGGTTGATAATTGATGAAGCAAAAGATCAGATCAGACCAGAAACACGCACCAAATCAAGGTGTTATTTTTAGAATGTTGTTCAGAGGACCAGATTAATCAGGCTAAACTTTTAATAGGAGGATTACATATATATGTGTCAATATTAGGATTTGTAGCTTCATTAGCAACTTCAGAGGAAGTAATTAATACCTTCACATATGCTACTGACTGAAATGGAATACTTTCTGTGACTGGTTGAGGTTCATAAAATAAATTTCAGCCCTGGAGAGTTATACAGAGGACAATGGTAAGTGTCTAAGATCATTTGCCACCAGTCTGGTTGTTTTGTCCCAAGCCTGTGTTGTTGGCAGTCAGGACCCAGCCAGTACTTGGTGCAAGGGGAGAGAAAAGAGCCTGTAGGCGATACTGTAGAGTTGAGGGGAGGGATGTTGGCTGCTGAAACAGGAGAAATCTGCTTCTCAGTGGAGATTCTGTATATGGACTGTACAGCTAGAATCTTTAGCAGTGGTGTAATCTGGGCTTGAACCCATTTTCCCTGGCTGTCTTTTTGTGTATGGCACAGAGTTGGTAGGCAGGTGCCTGTGCCAGCCTCATGTCAGTTTTGCAAGGGCAACAGGCCAGTGAGAATGTGACTTGAGAAGCTGTCAGGGTGCCCCTACATCATGGTCTCTTGCATTTGGAGCATTTTGAGTGTAGCTGGTGAGTTAGAAAAGCTTTGAAGCGATTGCAGGCAGCATGGAAATTGGGCCAATACCAAGGTTAGAGGAATACAAAAAAGGGTTTTAAACTGTCCCTGGAGCATTTGCAAATTTGCTGGTTATTCCTTCTTTTTACAGTAAGTAAAGACCGAAGGAAATTAAAGGACTTGTCCAATATGAGACAAAGTCATGTCGAGAACAAGATGAAAAGCTTTGTTTTCATTTCCAGGGTTATGCCTTTCTAAGCTCTAAAAGGACAGGGTTTGAGAATTCTTCTATGTGAAGAACTACAGTGATGCCAGCTGAGCTGTGTGTAACAACAGACTGGCTGACTCGGAGTTTCAGTTGCGTCTCACCAGACTTGAGTCTTGGCAGGGAGGTACAAACTTAAGTCTATTAAAATACTCATGGCTCCTAGGCTCTGATCTTTTCCATCATAAGATTTTGGAGCTTCCAAAAGCATGTTTCTGCCAACATTTGCAGAATATTATCACTTAGCACTGGCGTAGGTTTTTCTGAAATTCATGTTAAACAGCTCGAAATGGTCAGCCTTTTATGTCCTTAATTAGAGGAATTTTTGAATTGACTGCTTTTTGCACTGCTGAAGTAGATTGAATTCTTGTTCAGCTGTGATAAATATGCATATTGTAACCCTCTGTAAACTGTGGTTTTATGTCTGTATAAGAAGCAAAAGAAGTATTCCATCTTCCTTTCTTCCCATTTGAAATGCATTAGCCTTATTTTCATCCTCTGACCCTCCAGGTTTTTCGTTTTCATGTCTGGATATCCACCAAGATGCCCACCAGGTTCTTAGATGTATAGCTCAGCAGCTGGGCACTTCAGTTGTGGATTTTGCAAAAGTTGGAAGCCTTTATTTTTTATTTATTTAATTTAGGAATCAGCTTTTAATATTTGATACTTAGTATTTGGAAGGAGGAGAGTGTATTCTTATGGTTTGGGTGAGAAAGTGTATCACACTGGGGCGAGACAAAATAATTCCTCAGGGTTTTGGGCTTTGGCAGAAGAGTGCTTGGGCTCTTCATGTGATAAAAAAATGAACCTGAACAGCAGTGAGGTCTATAGTTTCTTATCTAAAGAGAGACATGAGAAATTATTTCCTTTCTCATGTGCAATTAGATCACCGCTGTTGTCCCTTTCAGGTACTCTGCACATAGGCATACTTCATCTCCTCTGTACTTGACAGTACTTCAGTCCTAAGTATGGAATAAAAATTACCATTACCTAAACCATTTGCTTACCACTAATCTTAAAATCTCCAGCAGCATCCTACTATGTATTGCATTTAAGAGTGCTTCCATTGTTTTCTTTTGCACTCGGTATGACTGTTGTCCTGCTGGCTATTCCCTCACCCTATTCTGATGGTGAGGTATGCAGTCGCTAGTTCTGCAGTGTTCCATCCGCCAGTTCCTTTAACCTTTTCATGCTTTATTTCATCAAAACATTACAAGTTCAGCTACTCTTTGTCTAGATGAGATTTTTTCAGAGGTGATGCATGAAGCTGTTGCTGATGGCCCTCATGATGATTACTTTCTTGGTTTCTAGTCAAGTAGTCCATACTGGTGGCTGGGCGGGGGAAATGGAGGGACAAAATAAACAGTGTATCTAACTTTGAGGAGAGGATGTAGTATATACTGCTCTTAAACACTGCTAAAAACACTTGAAAGTTTTTTGTAATAATTATTTTCCATGGATGCCACAGGGAAGTTGTGTGGTTGTGAATGGGAAAGTGGGGTGACTCGTGAGACTGCAAATGGAAGGACTGGCCTAGAGTCAGAGGCTGCAATACCTGCCTGGGGGCTTAGCTGGTGAGAAGCTCTAGCTTATTCCCATTAATTTTCAGAAGAATTTTTGGAATGCCACCAGAGCATCACTCTCCTGTGCTTGCATTTCTAAGGGTTTTTCATCCTTGCATCTAAATTAAACCAAAAGTCCTGTTGATGAGCAGCCATTAATAATTGCTCAAAATAACTTCTTGCAGAAGGGTTCTAGTTAAGCAGTTATGCTTGGCCTACAGCAAATTTGTCTAGCAATTTCAGTTAGAGAAAATATTTTTTATTTCCTGTTTTTAAGATACTAGCAGTATTGCAGTGCTTTATAACCATATTATACTGTTGGTTGGCACGTTTCATTAGCTGGGAAGGGAGCTGTGACATTATTGTGCACAATACTGCTGATCTTGCTCTATGGAGTAGTTGTGTTCACAATACTGAAGTATTCACACAAGTAAAACTAATGGGACGAATTTCGGGATTATGAAGTATTTTTTTCCTAAACATGGTGACTTAATAGCTCAAGATAAAGTACTGCCTGCAGTACTAATAGGATAGGTCTTGCAGAAAAAAATACCTTCCATGTAATGAAAAAGTAATTTTAAATGAATGTATTTGCATGTGTACTTGAATGAGCTGCTACTATTTGTGCATATCTTCTGTTGATGGTTTAGATACACAAGTAGAAACTAATAAGTTCTTACAGATTTTTATTTCATCATTACAGGTGAAACCACGAACAAAGGAACTGCTACAAAATTGTATTTTTCTCAGTTTCCTTCCTGTTGCTTTCAGTACTTAGAATATAAGATTTTTATTCAGTCAGGGTTAGTCTTGGGTGAACTAAATGCAGGTCTTATGATTTTGTAACTAGCCTATGCATTTGCATTAAAAAATCTTGCTACTGGAAAGCATCCTAATATATGTTCCATTTACTTATGCTTTAGGTTGACTTTGTAGCTTAACCATGTTTGTGGGGTTTTTTTCTTCTACAAATTATAGTTTATAGTGATTGTTTTGCTTGAGGTTGTCATGACGTTGTCAGGAATCAGAAGAGCCATGTTTTAACTATCGAACATTGTTCAGGTAAAGCTGACTATGAATGAGCAGCCATATATACTTATGTCCGTAAGGGCAAACAAGCATTCCTGAAGCAAGGTAGGAAGAAACAAAAGTAAGAGTGTGATCAGGACTTTACACGCTCTCTTCTGTAATTGTAGTATTTCAAGATACCGTGTTTATATATCATTCTATCACGGGTTTCCATTTCTTAATGGTTTGTTTTGTTTCAGCCTCTTGGGGCCAGTGACTATTTGGAAATATCAAAGCATTTTGACACTGTCTTTGTTCGTGACATACCACTTCTTACAATGGCAAAAAGGACACAAGCTCGTCGTTTCATTACTCTTATTGATACCTTTTATGAGCATAAGGTGAGAACCAAGCCTTTCCTATGTGTATTGGAATAATTGGGAGCCCTAAAACCTGACTGTTATAACTGGTTTGAAATAAGGCTTTCTGTAGTAATGATTTGGAAAACATAAGCAGAATGAACTAGCACTGCAAAGAAACATCATTCCAGCTTCCCAAAAAAGGCCCCATTGCAATAAAGGCAAATAAGCAGGGTTGGTTTTTTGGGGTTTTTTTTTATATTTCTGTAAGTATTAAGCCTGCCCATAAACATAAGCTTGAACTCATTTGCCTTTATTGAATAGGGATGTTATTTCTTTCCTAACCCAAGAAAACCACAGAAACCATGCCATCATTTTAATAATGAAAGATTGTGCTGCCATCTATGCTGGACTAAATTTAAATTTTTAAAATTTTAATCTGTATAGGCAGTTGATCAGGAATCAGTGCCTTCCTGAACAGGGTACTGAGGAGTTAATAGTATAGTTACATTATTAAGATTAAAGAAAACAGTCACTGTAGGCTTTACATTAGGTTGCAGAACTGCTAATGGAATAGTAATGATAAATGCAGCACTTCATATGGGGATTTACAGAGGTTTCAATCATGGAAGCAAAATCAGCACTACTAAAACAAAGAAGTTCATGGTTAAGATGATTTTTTAAAAGTAATGCAAGATATGAAACTCTTATCTTATGTGTGATTACATATGCACAGACTTAAATATTTATGCAATCAGGAAATATCGATTTAGATTTTTTTTTTTTTTTCCAAGAATGTCCTCACAAGCTGATCAGAAAGGCCCTGATTCAGCAAGGTATTGAACTAACTACGTGTGTGAGTAGCCTCATTTAAGTCAGACAGATTCTTTGTGCTTTATGATTTGGAAATGGACAGCTTCTAAGAGGATATGCTAATATTTATAAACAAATAATAGTCTGTTAGAAATAGGGGGGTGATCTGCTCTATCTACATGCCGTCATTAAGAATTTCAAGCAAACAGCTGCTTTCTGTTGTTTCCTCCATAGGAAAACCACAAGTGTTAAACTTCCTTCACAAGTAGTTGTTTGGAAAAACTACCTGAGAGAGAGTGTATTTGTGGAGACCTGACCTCATTGCAAACAATTTGTGTGCTCTTAACAAGTGTCTCCTTCTGTAATATTTCAGTCTCTCTTCCTTGCAGCCCCCCAGAGATACTGTATCTCACTGCACATTGTATGTCCTCCCAGCAGACATGACAACAGCATCATTATTGTTATTAACAAATAATGTGCATTTGAGTAGCATAGGTGAAAGCAAGAGTGGCTCAACTCAGCCTTCTGGGAAATTCGGAATTTAAGCATTGTTTAGATGGAAATATGCGGTGCACCTACCTACTGAGAAGACTCTTAACAATGGGGGGAAAGAAAGCATTGTTTGCTAATACTTTATAGCTGTTATTTTAGAAAGTAAACTTGACTGTGAACTCATTGCCTGTCTAGCAGATATTGTGAGTATTTAATAGCACAGTTATGTGGTTCTCTGAGTACAAGTTACGTGAGTTGTTATTGAGAAAAAGATCGTGTAAGGTTAATGTTCCAAAAGACAAAGTCAGGTAAATCTGTAACAGCAGTGCTAATAAGAGAAAGGGAAAATACCTAGGAAAAAACCCCAAGGTTGTAATTTGAAGTTTGCTTTTCATAAAACATGTATTTTATCCCTTTTCTGTATAGCTCAAGCGATGATAGCGTTGCCTGTTTTCCTTCTCTCAGGTCCGTATTATTTGTTCTGCAATGACTCCTCTCCAAAGCTTGTTCCTGGTAGAGCATGACAATGGTGAGCTACAGGACAACAGAATCTTGATGGATGATTTGGACTTGAGCCAGGTACATGATATTAACATCCTCTCCCTTTTGTAACAAAATTGGTTTTAGTCTCCTAATTACAGCAGCATTTTAGGAAGAGGAATCAAGTAAACATTTAACTAGTGATTTGCTGCTTTTTCTGCAGTGTATCTGTCGCTCTCATAATTGCATGTTACGTTACTTATTCATAGTCAAAGAAAATGTCACAATATATAGAACCATTTTGCATAAGTTTTAGAGTAATTTTGATTGTTAATCATTACATCTGCTCAATCATGTATGAAAATATTGATTTAAGTTCAGCTCCTACATTTAAAATACAGAAATAAAAGATGGTCTGTTCTATCTCTTCATAGACTATACAGGGCTGCCTCACAGATCCTCATGGCCAAGAAGTATTTTGCATGTTGCTTATTCTGTTTTTCCTTTTGGCTATGACTTAGTTAATGAATTTTTAAATTATTTGTCTAAATCAGTGTACGGTTAGTCAACAGAAAAGTGGAAATAAGTGATTAACATGACACCTTGTTGTTTTAAATCCAAATTACTGCTTTGCTGTGTTCCTTTGGAGGATCATCTAGCTGAAATAGGGGTTTTTCTTTAATTTCTGGATGTTAATTTTATTTTCCCTTGCCATGCTGCTGTCTTGTATTGTCGAAGCCTGTGAAGCATTCAGCCTTATGAGTTCGACGGGATGTGCTTCAGTACAGCTATGTCTCTCACAGTTTTGTGGTACTGTTTTTGTATATCGATGCAGGATTCTGCCAAAGGACTCTCCATGTTTACGGGAGAAGAGGAAATCTTTGCCTTTCAGCGTACTGTCTCACGGCTTACAGAAATGCAGACTGAACAGTACTGGAAAGATGGGGACAGAAGCAAAAAAAAGGTTATAATTAAAAGTTGAATAAAATTAACAAGAAGTAAAACTACAGAATTGGAAAGCTTTTTAGCACAACTGAATAACTGCACTTTATTATCTGGACCATGTTTTCTTTCATCGGTTGTTTTTTGTGCTTAAGACATGAGGACTCGGTTGCTTTCTGTACGAGCAGTGTGTGGACATATGAAATTTTGCCTTAATTTTCTTTTCAGTAAAACATAACTTTGATGTTCAGGAAGTGTAACAGGATTAGAATTTTTCTGGAGAATTAGTCTAGAGACAAAGTTAATGGCCCGTGCAGAGTTCAACAGTAGATTTATTATAATGTCATAAAAGAGGTCACTTTGGGGTTCATGCACTGCGTCTGTCATCTACAATGCAGTTTGCACAAAAGAAAAATCAAATGCTTTCTTTGTGAAACCCCTGATATTGTATAGGTCCCCACTAGAATCCTGGAACTCCTTTGTAGTGTGTTCTGGGACTTTTTTTTTCTGTTTTCTGTGTGTAGCCATCTGCTGACTCTCAGGCTCTAAGATTTGCTTGTAATCACTGTTGTTCAGTCTGAGTTCATTGAAAACTAATGGTTTGAACCAAGAGAGAAGCCTGAGGAGGAGCTTGAAGGTACTTGAAACTGCACAGGATTAAGATCTAAGTAATCATGGATGGGAAAAGAAACCGTGCTAAGACAGGTTATACTGTAACATGTAAGTGCAAGGCAACGCTCTTCCTAAACTGCGGTTCTTGCAAGCCTGGATATGCTGCCTCTAGACCAGCGACATGTTTCTACCTTGAATTTTCTTAGGCTTCATCTATACCAAATCTTCCATTGCTGCTAGTGCACCTGCTCTGACCTGGGCTGAGCAGTACACAGTACTACTGAGGCCATTCATCCTGTTACAATAGGAATGTGTTTTATGGAAAAGATGGGATATTATCCAGTGCCCCAAAACACATGACCCATCCTTGTGTTTGTAGTTGGAAACTTTCTTTAGTTAAAAGTGCAATTGTGTCATTCTTGGTTTTAATCTAACTGAAACAAAATACAGTATTGCGTGTATTGGTTTATACTGTATTTTTATTAAAAGTCATTTTAAGAGCATATTTAGAAACCCTGAACAGGGTAAAATATTATGCAGATGGACTGAAAAGATTGCCCTAATTTCTTAGGGAGGAGATAGATATCACACTGTGCCCAAATTTGAGGAGTTTTCTTGGATTTTGCAACATGACCTTGTTCTTGCATCATATCTGTTATCAAAAATATCCTTCTCTGCCTTTGTTAAGCCTGATAAAATTGCTTCAATCGTATCTCCCGTCACAATTAGAGAAAGCTTTTTAAAGAGACTTTGAGGGGGTGAGAAGGACTGCAGAGGTCCTGTGCACGTGTTATGGCAATACAGATATTTTGGAGCCATGTGCTCGAGTCTGGTTTTCTGTTCTGATCCCTTGTGTTTGCCCTGGAAGCTACTTGTACTGGCTATACCTGTTCTTCAAACAATTTTTGAAGCCTCTATTTATAGTTTACAACTTACACAACTATGTTGTTACTTCCACAAGGGTGACTACCATGGAGAATTTTAATGCATATTTATGAAAAATCCAATCAGAATGCATTGCTTATACTTAAGAATATCCAAATAATTTATGTATACTTTCAGAGATTTTTATTAGGTTTCTCAACAGAGGGACTATTGAGATTCATGCATGTGTGTCTGTATATACGCACAGACATGTATACTTAATTTATACATATATAAAAATATAGATAAAGATAATATATATACTTGAAGTGTGTGTGGTTCGGTATTTATACATGGCAGTCTATACTCATCAGCCTGGGCCTGTGCTAATAACTCTTCTGAAGCTTCAGCCTTGACTTTTTTTATTAGTAGCATTCAAATGCCTCCTGCTTTGTCTGAACCAGAATGTATTGTGTGAAAATGGGAGGCGGTGGTAGATACCCCTAAAGCACCTTGCATCTGGATATTTATTTGCATTATTTTTAAAACTGTTTGTATATCTAGCCTGTTTGTCCTCCTCCATCATGTGGTACCGGGGAAGTGCATAATCTTGCAGAACACAGGTGAGATGCTTGGGACGTGAGAGAGGAGGTTCTGGCAGGTTTTGTGTTCCCACAGAGACTCTCGGGCCAGGGAAGTGAAGTGTTTCTCCACCATCTGTGGGTGATAACTGACCTCATTTAACCAGGGGATCCTTGGAGGCCCCTGGGCAGAGCTGTTTGTGTTCAAACTGGTGTAGCTTTGCCTGTTGGTATTTGATGCTTTTCTGCAATCTGAGCACCCACCCCAAACTCAGATATTGCAGGTTTTTAGAAGCTCCTAAATGCAGTGGGACTGAGGAATTGTTTTAAGCCTTCTGGGATGTAAGTGAGCTCTGTCAAACCAGAGGAGGGAAGTTGCCAAAAGCTTCTGGAGCCAGCACTGCTTTCAGGGCATATTGCTAAATAAAACCATAGTGCAGTCTTTCCTTGGCCAGCAAGGAAGCTGTGTGTTGGGAATCAGATAGGCATCAGAAGTAATCAAAGAGAAGAAATGGGGAGTATTCCAGAAGGGTTTTGGGGCTCAAAGAGGCTGTAAACGAGAAAAGCTGCTTAAATCACTGTGCAGTGTTTGTGGTTGCACAGTGTGGATTACCACTTTGAAGTCAGGACCACAAGGAGAGATTGATGGGACCAATTTGTCAGCCAGCCCATATGTCAGGCCAGGAATCCCCACGGTAACCACAGAAGATGTATTCTTCAGTCCATCCACTTCTCTAAAGAAAGTGAGGCCCTATGCACTTATTTTACAATGCTGCTAATAACACTGTAGCGTGCATCAAGTCTCTTTCCAATAGGGAATTTGGAGAGGCTGCTTCTGAGGCCAAACAACTTCCAGGCAACTGGTGTGGGCCAGAATCTGTGACTGGGGCACAATGGACAACACTGGGTATGTCCTGCCCCAGGGCACTGGGTCACCTGCGCTCCCAGCAGTCCTGTCCCCTGCTACCTGGCCTTCTCCTCGCTGCCCTCAGACAGCCAGACAACAGCAGTCTGTGATTTTTTTTTTTTTTTATTCCCACTTTAAGATGTTTTAGTTGCCAAAATGTAAACAGTGAGATGCCTGTGAATAATTTATTCACACTCCTTAATGGCCTTAAAATTCCTGGATTTACACTGGATGCTTCTATCCCAAGTCCAAGTATTGGCTTTTTAGGTTTTTCTTGACTTGCAAATCCATGTCATCTCAGATCTGAAACGTGTTTTTATTTCCCTTTTAGTCATTGAACAAACATTATCACAGAGTTACTTTTAAAGTTCTTTTAGAGTAACCTTATTGATGTGGTGTGATACTTTGCTGTCACAGGAAGCAAAATCCTTGTGATTATGGACCATGTGAAACATTTCATGTTGGTTTATAAAGGCCATGTGCTGGCTGAGAATCTCTCAGCTAACTTGTTTCAAGTACTCGATTGATGAAGGGGAATGTTCCCAATGCCCAAAAATGTAAATTACAGCTTCTGTGAGCATGGTTACTCTATCCATACAGATGTTTTATCTTTAAAGCTGTATTTTCATTTTGCATTCTTGGGTAGTAGCTCTTACTTATCTTCTTTTTTAAATAAATAATGCGATTCTGTCTTTAAAAGCTACTGAGTTTCTGTATTTACCTTTGCACAAATCAAGGGAACAATTGCAGTATTTTTGGGTATAATACAATCTTCAAAAGTTCTTTGGAGGGATTGAAGATACACTCTTGCTGTCATCGTTTTTTGATCTAAAAAGGAAAACGAGCGCTTTTTTGAGTAAAGGTGATCATAGTGACAGTAGCTGGATAGATGTCACCTATTCTGCGGCAAATTAAACATGAAAAAATGAATGACCAGGTTTCAAACAGTGCTCAGCTCGGTTACCAGCCATCTAACAAGTCTCTTCATCAAGACCTGTCTAAGAATATCAAGATTAAGGAGTTTTCTTTCTGCAATTACCTGAATCTGAATAATGCTGGTGCCTCAGTTTCCCTGATGTTAAAGTGGGAATGATGTAACTTTCTTATTTGCTAACACTGGAGTGCTGCCAGGCTTCACTCATTAATATTCTAAGATGCCTGCTGAGGTTCTGGGATGAAAATACTTCAGTAAAGTATGTAAATAGTGCAAAAAATAATTCAGCTACTCAAAGTGGATTAGTTTCCTTGTTTGGGTTACAGAATTAATGTCATCAACTAAACACCACGTGCCTCTTTGTAGTGATATATTTTTTTATAATGCATCTATTTTAAAGGAAAAAAGAAAATAATCTAGGGTTTGTGATTAAAACCCTAACCAATTCATACAGGTTTTTCTTCTACCTGTAACGACAAATCTCCTGTCTGATTCATTACAACCTTAGCTCCTGTACTTGTGAACTACAGTGACTTTGTAAATTCTGATGAGATTTTTTTTTTTAAAATACACACTTTTGAGTCAAATAAACTGAACACTGTTAAATCCTGTTATTTGAGAATGTTGTTCTCTGAAATATTTATGTTGTAATAAAAATTAATAAATCCAGATTTTATAAACGTTTCATTTACTATTCACATTTTTAGGTATGTTGTTCTGTATAGATAGGTCTTGTGTTAATTACTTTGTGAGATAGTTGAGGGTGTTTTTATTGCTGTCTCCAGGGGGCAACCCCAGGCTGGCAGCACTGCCAGTTTCTGGTTGCCTGGATGAGCCATAGCACTGCGGGCTGTTGTCCCACATGTGGCTCAGCTTTTTTTAGGTGTATCTGGGGCTTGTCAGAAAGGTCCTTCTCCAGAGGCAGTTTAGACTTGTCCTCCTCAGTTACTGCTGCCAGCAGCCCTAATTTTGGGGTTTGGAACCTTTTTTCCACTTCTCTGACTCTCTTCTCCACCAAGGTGAGGGTGGAGGGGCTCCAGCTCAGTTCAAACCACAATTGAAGTGCTCTCTTTTTTTTTTTTTACTGTTAATTTGGGATTCTTACTGTGCAAGATCTGCTTTTGCTGTCAGCCAGTTAGACCCCTGGGCTTGGAGTTTCCTGCTGCTTGGCTTTGGGCCTCGAGAGCTCTGGCACATATAAAATGTGGGGTCTGAGGGTGCATCCATGCCCCTGCAGAATGGGAGACATTTCTGACCCTTGGGTTGGGGCAGTGCCTGCATTTGCCTTTCTGTCCGCCCAGAGGGAGGACTTGCAGTGGCAGTTCCCTGCATGAGAGCAGAGGGAGGATGGAACAGATGGAGGATGCAGGCCACTTGCTCCCTCTCCAGCCTTCTGCATTCTCCACATATTTGTAAAACAACTTTTGTTTTAAATTGAATTGAATTCTAAGAGCGCCATTAAAATACAGAAATGCTTCTCGCTGACCTATTACTCTGCATTCATGTTGGTAAAATTTTGGATGAGTTTCTATAGTCCTCCCGCCAGTTCTTTGTCAGGGTGAAGGGTTTAGTTGGCTCTGTTAATCCACTCTCTAGCTGAAATTGTTCATTTAAATCGTTATAAAAATCCACTCTTTTCCAATGCGAATCCTATATCCCCAGATTCAAGTACTGCTGCCAGTGCAAAGACTTCAAATTCTTTGAGTGCAATCGCACTGTGTCGGTCCAAAGCAAAATTGCAAACACTTATCCACAATTCCCCTTACTCAGCTTTAAGCTAATTTTTATGGCAACAATAGCCATAAAAGTATACAGGAAGATTATTAGAAGAGCTTGAGAAATGGCTGATTGATTCCGTCACAAGCTGGGGTAGTAACACTACCACATCCTCTTCTTGCAATAAGCAAAACCTTGTGTTCTGTTACTTAATGTATTTTTAGTGTGTGGTTCTTCAGTGTCACAGTAATTAAGAGCAATCCCAGCCACTGAAAGATGAAGCACGGAACAAAAGATCAAGTGATTGTTTAAGCTGAAGTTAACCAGGAAAAGTAATGACATGAAGAAAAAGCTTTATTTGTATTCTCTAGTCTTTTACAATTAGTAAAGCCAAACACACTTGTGTAAATTTTTCTACCTACAGTGATGGACAACGTTCAGGTCACAACATGATGTGCTGGGCGGCGAGGTTTTTTTCCTGCGGGCTTAAGAGCATCGCTTACATCAATCAGGTCTTCCCTGTAGCTGAGGTACAAAGTGCCCAACAACGCTTCCCTGTTAGATGAGGTTCAAACACGTCACAAACAAAGTTAGTTAAGGTGGGGGGACAAAGTTTGTTGAAAACACAGGCAGAGGACCAGTCTCCTCCAGTTGGGGTTGGTACCTCCTGAAAAGTAACATTTCAGAGGCCAATGGAGAGAGGAGCAATTACTGTCCAGCAAAATTACAATCTGAATGGGCTGCCATTTTCAGTGCTTCGCTAGGATGGCCATGATTGCTATAGAAACTTCTAAGAGCGAGACAGAGAGGTTTTCCAGCACTGGAAATTGCGAATGGAGAAGGTTAGACTGGGTGCAAAGCCCATTCAGTCAGGCAGCTGCCAGTTGAGCCTCTTTGCCAAGTAGATTGTAGAAAACGCTGATTAAAATGTCCACTGAATGCACCAGGCAAATTAAATTTCAGTCACAGCCGCTGGCCAGTTTTGGTGGGAAGATGGCTCTGGCGTGTGGAGCACCTGGGACTGCTCTTCCTCCCCTGAGCCTCTGCTGGGTGCTTGCCCCCTGCTCACAGGTATGGCAGTGATGCTGCAGCCGTGGCAGTCTAAGGACGGAGCTGAGATGAGGTTTGTGGGGCAAAGTGGTAGCGTTCAGTCTAATAAAGGAAGTCTGTGGGGAAAAAAAAAGCCAGACATCGTTCCAGGTGGGGGAGCAGCGTCCCTCCCCACCCCAGCTTTGCCATCTCTCCCAGGGCATAAGCTCAGCAGATAAGGGCTGCTGCTACGCTCACCTCCCTCTGATTGGGCTGTCACCCCCATGTTGTCCCCCCTGCACCTCTGTTGATATCTCCTGATACCAACAGGACTGCTCTCTTTGAACACATTGCCTGCCAGCCCCTTCCCCTCCAAACAGCCTGCGATGGACAGCCCAAGCTGTCCCTTTGGGGCAGAAGGGCTGACAGTACAGCTGAGAGCCCACTGCAAACCGGAAGACAGGGCTAAAAATGTGGGAGGTTTTGGTGTTCGAGGCTTCCCCCTCCAATCATCTCTCCAGCAGCTTGGACAAGACCCTGAAATCCCCACCACAGCCCATCAGTCCCAGCTCTGGTTGCACACTCAGGTGCCTCTGCAACTCCAGCAATGTCTCAAGAGACTGCTCTTCCCTCCTTATCACACCCCCACTCCCCGGTCCTTTCATCTATGGTGAGGGCGGGTCTTTTTGTATCCGTCACTGGCCTTGGAAAAACAGCTTGTCACCCTTCTGGCTGCAGGCTGGCAGCAGTTACTCCAGTACCTTGCTCCCACCGATCCCCTGAATGACTGACAGTATTATTAGGCTTTATTGCCGTCACTGTTTCATTTCCTCCTCGGCCTCCTTTGATTTAAGCCCAGGCAGCTGGCCAGGGGCATCTCAGGCAGGTAAGCTCAGACATGTGTACCACTGACACAGTAATGGCCACTTCCCATCTCCTCCGCAAGCTGCGTGCAGCTAGTGTGCCAGAGCAGGCAACAAAACCCTCAGCGCTGCGCCCTTTCGCAGCAGCTCCGCTTCGACAGTTGCTTTTCCAGTCGTGCTTGGCTTTGAAACAAAACATAAAACCACTTTGTGAATCAACGGAATTTCCTATGCACCTATACTGCAGTTTCCAAATATACTGGTTCTTCATAGGCTGTGCTCGGAAAAAAAATGTTCGCATTTAAGTAAAAAAAACGATATGGCCTGTATTAATAAGAGCAATGAGATTTGTCTTGCAGCATAAGGGTGAATATAACAAGTCACAGCTTATCAAATCCATTGAATGTTTTCTGTATGGACTAATTTTTTTTCAGAAAAAAAATAATTATGCACTTATGGTAGTAAATATAATTGGTATTTTGGTCTGATTGTGATTCTGTTCATTTACAATTTCTCAATACACAGTTCTTTAAAAGTCAGACTGACTTCCCCCTCGGCTCTCAGAGCACCTGAAGACAGTGCTCAAGCATCAAGACATCTGCTCAAGCCAATGTCTGTCATTGTCTACTTAGGCTTGGTTATTTGTTTTACTAATGGCTAACACCAAGCTGTTACAGTAGTGTGTATGTATATGTGTGTGTATATATATACATGTACTCAAGGACCTATGAGTGGGTTTTGCAGTCCTTGTGGCCTGTAACTACTCCAATAGCCACGAGTTAAGGCTTGAGTAATGGACACCAATCTGTCAGTTCTTGAACAATTTAGGAAATTAGTTATTGACATAATGGAGAAATTATCTGAGTGTATCACAGCAACCCATACTTGAGGACACTTCCATCTGCTAATGTTGACCCTAATAATTAACAGCCTTACCCAGTGCCCCAGAGGTACTTTATAAGGCACAAGGCTGAAGGTTAAATAGCTTCTCTGCATCAGATGTGCTCATTACACCAGTACATCTATAATGGCTTTCCTGAAGCCACAGCAGCTTAATTGATTGTTCTCATTTTACAATCTTTTCAGGGGTCCTCTGGACCATTACAAAGCTGTGCCCTTGTCCTTGCCAGATTGTCTTTTCCTGTTCAGCCTGAGAACTAGTGTCCCCTCACTGAATGGGTACACGCTTGCCATCCCTTTGCTTGTCCTTGGTTGGCTGTATGGTGCCACTTGAGCACCGTCCACTCCTCTTCCCCCAGCCCCACTCCTCCACCTCAGTTCTTCCTTCTGTGAAACTCAAAGGTTCAGTGCCAGGTCCTGCACTTGGGTCACAACAACCCCATGCAAAACTACAGGCTTGGTGAAGAGTGGCTGGAAAGCTGCCTGGCGGAAAAGGACCTGGGGGTGTTGGTCAACAGCTGACTGAACACGAGCCAGCAGTGTGTCCAGGTGGCCAAGGCGGCCAACAGCATCCTGGCTTGCATCAGAAATAGTGTGGCCAGCAGGACTAGGGAGGTGACTGTGCCCCTGTACTCAGCACTGGTGAGGCCGTACCTCAAATACTGTGTTCAGTTTTGGGCCCCTCACTACAAAAAGGACATTGAAACACTTGAGTGTGTCCAAAGAAGAGCAACGAAGCTGGTGAAGAGTCTGGAGCACAAGTCTTATGAGGAGCAGCTGAGGGAACTGGGGTTGTTCAGTCTGGAGAAGGGTGAGGGGAGACCTTATTGCTCTGTACAACTACCTGAAAGAAGGTTGTAGCAACGTGGAGGTTGGTCTCTTCTCCCAAGTAACAAGCAATAGGATGAGGGGTAATGGCCTCAAGTTGCACCAGGGGAGGTTTAGCTTAGATATTAGGAAAACTTTCTTCCTCCCATCCCTGGAGGGATTTAAGAGATGTGTAGATGTGGTGCTGAGGGACACGGTTTAGTGGTGACGTGGCAGTGCTGGGTTAATGGTTGGACTTGATGAACTTAGAGGTCTTTTCCAACCAAAACGATTCTATGATTCAAAGACTCGATAGCCAGCTGTCTCCTGTTTAACTGTCTGCCACCACAGTCTAGCATCCAGGCAGTCCTGCGGTTCTCCTCTGTTAGATCCAGGGTTTATTTAACTTAAAGTTTTCCAAAATGAGAAGGTGATGAGGAATCAAAGGCTGGGTGTCCTAAGTGACTTGATGTGGAAAAGGAACAAGGTTTACAACAAGAGCATGACCACCTGGTAAATCACCTGCTTCTCTGATCATCTGCTACACTGGAAAGAAAACAGAAAAGCTTTCTGGGCTGACAACCCCTTTGTCAGCTCATTTGGAGCTGAAGTGACTGGAGCTGTCAATGTCGTGTGCTCCTGCCTATGTCCCAAGTAAGAAAAGAGCTGCAAAAGCCTCAGCCCTTGGGTCTACATCCTTCAATGTACTTGGGTACCCGGCTAGAGTAGAAAGTAGGTCCCTACAAAGGAGGAGCTGGGCTCCTCCTGTCTTTTAAACAGGAAGATTATTAAATTTTTGTTCTGCATATAAGAGGGTAAGCACAGGCTAAAAGCAGGGGGAAGTTCAGCAGAGCTTCCCATTCCTTGGCTTAAAACCAGACACAAGCTCCCCTCTTCCCATTGCCTTCACAGCTCTCCCACGGTCATGCAAGGGGGATGCACAAAGCCCTGTGTTATGGCTCTTGGGGAGATTTTACTGTTTCACTTGGGCTGAGATGCTCCTGGTAAAGAGAGAGGCCAGACACACAGTCAGGATTTGTGGCTCCCTCTCCCCTAAGTTTGGTGCATTTACCATCAGTGGCAACAGACAAGTTCAATGCTGCGTTTTAAGGGCTCGAGGCACCACTGTTCCGTAATCTAGGCAAAACAGAGAACCCGGGCTAAGACAGGATAAGCAGTAAATTAGCACAAAAGGCTGACTCTGAGAAGAGAAAGCTAGTCCCTAATCCTGTTTTGTAGGAATATCTTTGTGCTTGGGTGCATCATAAACCATCATCTAGCTCCACCGTGCGTCGGGATCTCTCCTCTTGCCACAGGGGACGGAGTTTCTTTCCTGACCCTTTCCCACACCAACGTGCAAGCACTAGCAGTGCTCTCTCTTCAGCAAGGTGTTTCAGTGGTACCGAGCAGGCAATTTCAGTTAAACCATGCTCATTATTTGTGTGGTTTGGTAGCACTTTCAATTGAAATGCATTCCCTGTTCTCCTTCGCTTGTCTTTTCCAGAGCGTGTGTATGCTGGCCTCTCGATGGTAAAAAATTAGCGAGCTGGGGCTATACAATTCTGGATTGTCAAAGATATACTGTTCTTAGAAAAACAGAAGGAGACCTCTGGACAGTCCATGGCCCCCACAAAGCTTGCAGCTACTGGGGCTCTGAAAACACATTCACTTGCTCTGCAGGCAGTCATTTCCCTCACGATAAAAGGGACTGCATGCACCAGGACGGTGTCTCAGGCTTTCTCCCACTCTTATTTTTAAAATAGATCTTTCAAATTTTAAAACTGCTTTGGAAAACTTACAGAAAAACCCAAGAACAACCACCGCTGTATGAGCACACGGCGTTGCGCTCCGAGCTGTGAGGACCGGAGCGCGGTGTCCTGCAAGGAAAGCGAAGCCCACAAGGTGGCAGGACGGGATCACGGCACACCGGGCCCAGGCCCTGCTGCCCGCCGCGGCTGTCCCTGCCCGAGCTGTGTGTCACCGGCTTCTGCACAGGTCATTCGGAAAAGAAACGGATAAAACAGGCCCACTTCCCCCTTGCCGGCAGACTGAGCATCTTCATACCAGCTGAGTACCAGCTTGGGCAGACATTCCTCTCAGAAAGCGATGAAAAAAAAATGGAGATTCCAAATACCTGTGCTCCTGGCATGGAATAAAACTTCAGGTGACTCCGCAGGACCCTTTGGCAGCAGCTTGGGGGACATGGGTGGCTGGCTTGGAGGCAGAGGCCACATGTGTGGTCACACCGGGTGCTTTAGGGGCAGCCTGCATCCCGTGTCAGGCAGCGATCAGGTGGTCACAAAAAGGGGACAGAGGGGTTACATGGGGCTGCGGAGAGGCTGTTGCTCAGGGCAGTGTGGGGCAAGTAGGCAGTGGAGCCTTGTGCAGGACAGGGAAGACTCAACCCTCACCAGAACACAGAAGATTTATGTTTTTAATACACAACCAGCCAATTACTACTCGGTTTTGGGAAGTGAGGGCTCCCTTGGCTGCCTAATATTCAGGTACATACAGTATTTCTCATTGCTTGATCCTCTCCCAGTCTTGCCCTGTTGTAGTCCCCGAGCCACCAGCTGGGATGGCTGGGGAACCAGGGGGCTCAGCAGCTCGGTGGTGGGTGAATTCAGAGATCTGACACCCCCCACAAGTCAGCTGGCCAGGATCCTCCTCACCTGGTCTTGTGACCTGTGTGAGGAGGGTCCCCCTGGTTGGTCAGCAGCCAGACAGTCACTCTAACCTTAGGTCACACCACATTGGCCTTCAGCTGTTGCCCCTCCCCTGTCTGTGTCCCTTGATAAAGAAGTCGGCGGGCGGGGCCCGTGCTCTTGCTATCTGGCCAGCCTGCGTGCTGGTCAGAATAAACACCGGATCCCTCGCAAGAGCCATCTCTGGACTCTTTACTTCTGATACCACCAGAGCTAGCAAGCTCTGTGTGGGCTTGGCCGCGTGCCTCCATCGCACGGGTGAGAGAGAAGCTGTATGCGAGGTGCCCGGACACCGCCAGGAGTTCCTGAGCCAGGAATTCTTAGGGAAAAGCAACAGTTTTCTCCACTAGCCGGGCCACACAGCGGCATTGCCCCATGGCCACATTCTGCCTCATGATGGCTCCAGCAAAATCCTCCCAGCCATACCACCACGCAGGACCCCTCGGCGCAGGGTACGATGCATGAGTGCTCCTGAGCGAAGCAACAGGCAGCCCCCTGACAGCGTTTTAAAAGCCCAGGGCTTGTGCATGGCTAACTTGTGACTTCTCAGGCAAGCATATCCCCGCCTGGATCGCTCTCTCCAGCACACCCTTTTTAGCATGTGTTGGCACCGTGAGGGCTTGGTGCTGGGAGGCCCTCTCCACCCTGACGTGCAGAAGCTCTCTGGAGGAGCCATTGCTGCCCCTGCATGGGGCAAGTGGAGCTGGTGAGTAGTGCCATCCATGCCTAAGATTTTGTTTATTTCTGGGGTGCCCGCTGCACATACAAGTGGCCTTAAGAGAAAGGGAGAATCACTCAACTTCAAGGGCAGCTGCGATGACAAGTTGCTCTCTCTATCTCAGTGAAGAAATCTTCATGCCATGTGCCTTTTCCTTCATCTGCTGGGATCCTGACATTGCTCTCAAAAAATCATGGCACCTGGAACAAATTTGGAGTTCATACAGCCTCATTTCTTCCCCAACAGTACAAGCCAGTGCCCTTCCAGCTGGGAGGAGCCTAGCTTTCAAACAAGCCTGAAAGCCCGATGCTCTGAGAACCAGAGCACTTGGAGGATTTGGCTTACAGTGGACTCCTCAAAGAAAACCCCACGACTATGCCTCTATAAAAAGAGATGGCCCTTGCTTGGGCTTGCTGCAGTAAGAGCTTCAGGAAGCTCCCCAGTCCTGTTCTGCTACCCCTTCATCATTACAGTCTCTCCACTCCTCCTCCTCCCACGTGGTTCAACTTGTAGCTATCCTGTCCTTTGCCAGTACCCTGAGGAGAATGTGCAGGCTGTATCCTCTCCAAAACATGGGTGAAGAAGTGAAGAAGGTACTAAAGGAGATAGGTCAGCCTCTGTTTAACATTTCATGGGCTATTTGTTTGTTTGATTGATTGATTATTATTATTTTGTTGTTGGGTTTTTTTCAACAGGAGCAGCTCTTGTCTTCTTGGGCTTTCCTGTGTGACTTCCCCTTCCAGGCTCACATCCTCTACTGGCTAGTTCAAGCAGTTCTTTGTACAGCCCATTCTTTTGACTCTCCCCATATAAAGTCCAAGTATTCCACATAGCCAGGCATTTGAATGCTAAGTCTTGTTGCACATTTAAGTACTTTTTAGGCTGTATCACTTAATCCTCAAGCTCTAAAAAACTGCTAAGTTCAAGTGGAAAATATAGATGAATTTGTTATGCATCAGTACCTCTGTGGCTTGCCTAGAGGCAGAAATGATGTTGAGATTTTTTCAAATCGAACTATTGTGCAAACATGTTGAAAGGAGGCATGTAAGAAAAGACTTTTACTGGAAAACTTCACTCCTACAGAGAATCTGCTGGAGCAGAAGCCTGGTAAAATGTAGAAAAACTGCCCCAGTGTCTGAAGAAACAAGAACGATGATCAGTCCCCTTAGAGTGAAGAAGAAACAAGGAAAAAAAACAGATTGGCTCCAATCAAGCATGCCAGGGCATAACCCTCTCTGCAGATCTCTTCTCATAAGGGTCCAAGCCCAGGAAAGAACCTGCAGTCAATGGATGCTGAAGTCTACTGAAGGAGCAAGCAGGCCATTAATGTAACAAGTTAATGAACTTTGATGGAGCTGACTTTCTGGAAAATTAGCTGGATTGCCAGGGTAACCAAATCACAAAAGGACGCAGGACACAATCAACGCACAGAAGGGTACAGACGTTTGCTAAGAAGTTCTATGGGCACGACAAAATCAAATGGAACTGTATGTCCTAGAAAACAGTTTTCACTTTCATCATGTCTCTTGGCTGGATTCCACAGCATCACAGAAACACTTCTACGAGAATCGATTACTTCTCACATTCTGCACCCTGTAGAGCTTCCCACATCGCTCAGAATAGGTAGGTCTTTTTGAGTACAGGCTTAGAGGTGAGATCTAAGCCAGCTGGGCAAAGCCACCATCCATCAATTACATCTTACTAGGCATATGACTGAATCCTACGATCAACAAGCTGATAGGAAAGAGAGTAAAAGGACTAGCCACTTATTTTACCCACATTTAGCAGCAGGATGTGCATATAAAAGCAGAAAAACTCGAGAGAGTGTGTGTGTGAAGTTTAGACTCATGGGTTCAGTTTGGCACAAAACACAGGGTCATTCAGTTCCAAAACTGAATGTTCCCCAAAGGCTGGGTATAGTATGGATCAGCTCCTGCCTGGGTCTGTTTTCAGCTGCAGTCTTTTCAAATAAGATCAGCCATTGCAGAACTTCACCTGTTGCCCTGACTAAGCCATTTCCATCTCACCAGCCACAGTCTTATTCTTCTTCCACTCCCTGTACCTTAGTGGCTGGAGCTTTTTGCTTGTGCAGATACTTCTACTGCCTTCCAGAGGCATGTAGGCCTCTGGAAAACCGCATGGAAGACTGCTTGCATTTTCTAAAAAAAAAAAAAAAAAAAAGATTTAAAAACATTTCTTATTCTTGAAAAGGTTTTGGGTTTGTTTCTTTTTTTTCCTCCCACATTAAAATAAGCTCAGGGCTCTCACTTAGTATTTGGAGATCTCAGTTCAAACCCCTGCTCAACCTCTAACTTCCCATGTTCCAGAGAATCTATGCACCAGGTTAATGGCTTGTGTGCATTAACGACAACTGGATGACAATTCCACCCCTTCATTTGCCTTGTTTCAGCTCTGACTTTGTACAGAATTACCCTCTGGAGCAGGCAGAGCTAGCAGACTTGACTTAGGGCTCAAGAGAATAAAATTCTTGCATCATCCCAAGCAGACAGGGAGGAAGCAGGAAAGCACTGGGACCGTGGAAAAGGCAACAGGGAACGAGAAACTCTTGATTTCCACCACCAACTGGTTTTCCAGGAGAGAGGTCTTGTTTTTAAAATGAGATTAGAGCACTTTTCTAGATACAGATTGCAGGTATTTTGCAAAGATACTTTAGTGCATTCCTGTCAATAGCTACAGCATCTACAAATTTACAGTTCTGGATGAAAGGCACTTTATCAAAAAGTTCCTGACAAGCTCTTATCTACACAGCACTTCACTGACATACCCACCTCGTGTGAAATCTGTGCAAGAAAGAGAGGGTTCGTTTTGTCAAATCACGAGGAACAAATGGTGCCAGACTGAGTAAGAAGCAGCCTCCAAGTTCTACTGCACTGGAGACTACCAACATAGCCCGATGCACTGAGCCCAGTGGCAAAGGCAATATGGGTACTAGGGAAAGTAGGAGGCATGGAGAACAGGGCAGTCCAAAGCTCAAAAAGATGGAATAACAACAAATAAAAAGGAAACTACTTATCTGAGCTACCGTGTGAGCTGCTGCATCACAGCTTTTTACTCACCCTCTCCCAAGATGAAAGACACCGACGTCAATCTGTCCAGAGGGCTTGTGGACTGGAGAAAGATTGGTCTTGCGATGGGTGTCGAGAATACATAAGTAAAGCCCCGAGCAGGTGAAAGATGCAGCCCTCCTAGAAACAGAGAGCACATTAGTGTGCTAGCGATGGGGCTGTCAGTTTGATTCTTCCCTTCCGCTTGCTGCTCAGTGCCGTTTTTCTCAGTCTCTCAGAGGTTAAGGACAGATGGGAACCATTAGATCTTCACAGCTCCTTTGGGAACTGTTAGTCAGACCTCTTGTATATCACAGCCCTTCAAACCTCACCTACTTACCTTGCCTGAGACTTGACTACAGTGTCACTCACACTTTTAACTGCGGTTAGAGCACATCCATCAGAAACATGCCCCTCTTGGCTCGGATACATCCGGAAAATGCACCAACCGCCCTGACAGCTTGTTACAGTGATTAATCACCTTCATTCCAATAAATTTGTGCCCAGTTTTTCACATGAATTTATCTGGTTTCAGCTTGCTGCTACACATTCCCATAATTTACTAGATTAAAGAGCCTTTTGGTACCTGGTATTTTTCTCCCAAGGAAGTTCTTTCTCCATCAATTCCCTGCTCAGTCTGTTTTGATAAGTTAGAGAGTGCCAGTCCTTTGCATCTCCCATTGCACAGCATTTTCTTCAGCTCTGGATGATTTTGTGTGGCTCTAATGTTCCGCCACCCATTTTTCAACATCAATTTAAAACATACAAGCCATCCCAGCGCCAGTCTCACAAATACATTATGTGCTCATAGCCAGTTGCTTGTCCCTTAGGACTCTTTAAAAAAAAATATCTCTGCAGAGTCTTAGGCAGATGCAAGCCAGCTTCCTTCTGGCTGGCATTTGGAGCAACCTAAAACCAGTCATCAGTCACCTTCACTGGTGCTGTCATCTCAGCAGGTAAAGAGAAAGCAGGACAAAGCTATCTCCCTGCTTGTTCACTGTGACATGATTCAAAATTGGAAAGCAAGGCTGCCCCTGTGCAGGGTACTGCTCTGAACACAGATTGCCCCAGGCACACCCAGACCACATCCATAGGGACAAACTAGGGGCACAGAGCAGCGGTGCCCAGGCTGTTAAACCCTCTTACCTATCAAAGTGGAGTGGCTGCAGCCAGACCTTTTACATCCATGCCTGGGAATTGGTTGGGAAAATGCTAGCAGCCTGGGCCAACACTGAGCCAGCGACCATTTTGCAGTCTCACCGTGGACCCAGCTGAACTCCAGTACTTGGGAGCACTCCCCACCACACAGAACCAGTCTCTAAGGAGGGAGAAGGATGAAGCAACTCCCTCACTTTCTCCTTCTGAACCTTGTTTTCCTGACAAGTCAGCAGGGCTTCAGATCAGAGAGGCAGCAACAGGCTGGGGCATGGTTTTCCTGCCCGGTGGTGGTCTAAGGGCTCATGCTGATACTGGAGAGGCAAAATTTCCATCACAGCAGACCCTCTGGTAGGCACATGAGGCCTCTCAGTGCAGCCTCATGCAGCTCAGCAATAAAAACGACATGGGAAGAAAAGGTAAGAAATAAGGAAGAAAAGGCAGTAAAGGCACTTTTGCGTAAGCTGAAAGGAGGGTTTGTGTTCGAGGTCTTGCATCACCGTGCAACTGCGACCAAACCCAGCCCGGCAACCTCACATGAGCTGATGCTTTAGCGCTGGGGGGTCCCTGAGCTGCCTGTCCTGCATCAAACATCTGCCTAGCACCAGCACCCCAAAGCTTTCACCCGGCAGGCCCGTCCTGCCGTTGCTTGTCAGAATTGAAACAGCAGTACCCCAGGTACCCTTCGCCAACAAAACTGCTGGCACTTCACACCCATTATATGTCAATGAGGCATCCAGGCTGAGCTTAAATACTACTTTTTCTACCATTCCAGGGTTCTCAGATAAGGAGGCTGAGGGAATAATGATTTGGGGAAAAGACACCCCCCCCATCTCAACAGAAGGGAACAAAAATACTTGATGGCTAATACTTTATTAGATTTTGACTAGAACAATAGGAATTTTTCTTTTTCCACAGAATTTTCCCCTTTCTTATCTTCTGTCAATCGCAGAACACACTGAATCACAAAAAACCTGGAGCTTTAAAAAAAAAAAAAAGTATTTCATATGCAGAAGAAACATATCTTACATTATTTCATGCTTCCTGCTCTGCTCTCTGGTGCCACGTTCCTCATTTTCAGGCTGTTTTAAAGGTCAGCTTCACAGAACAAATCCTGACCTCAGACATGGGAAATATGCTGCCTCATCACTCCAGGATCTTTTTTCACATGATTAGTCCCAACATTCCTGCAAGTAGAACAGTCCCCATCACCACTGCCGCAGCCAAAAATAAAACACCCCAAAACCAAAAAAAAAACCCAGCAAGGTATTTTTTCTTTTCATTCCCCACGTTAATATTTACCACCATCACAGCCTCATTTCATAGGCTGGGGGCTACTTCGACAGTGTGATGTTATTGCCATCTATGGGCAAGTAACCGTCTTACCAGTCATACGTACCAGTTAAATACATACCTAAACAAATACATACCTGACAAATACTCTCAGGAAAGTTTTAAAGGGCTTTAAAGCAGATTTTATTTAAGATTTTCCAATGGCTAAGATACAGGATCTGGATAGAAGTTGATCAAAGACAGCAATTACTTCTCATGGTATTTGTTTTAATCCTTATTATGTATTCATTCAACTGGCTTCATCTTGCTTGAAGAATTTTATTTTGATGCCATAATTTGAGCAGGTGGGAGAGGTCACATCAAGGTCCCCATTCAGAAGAAGTATGCATACTCAATATATGTTAAACAAAAGATATGAACTTATTTGAAATGACTGCTATTGATTATCAAATGTTTAAAGAATGATGGAAGGCACAACAGTGATGAACAAGCTTCAGTGCTACAGGAAAGATGAAGATTAATTTACTTGCTTAATAACTCTTCTAAAAATGTAAGACTTCAACCAGTCAATTACTCTACTTGTTATAAATGACAAATATATACTGACAAAATAGTTTGATTGAGGTATATAAGTTATTTCAAAGTCTTTTTTGCTTGCTTATGCCTCTAAAAAAGAATCTGGCTCTTTTTCAGTAATTTAGTGGATCATGTTCATATGAAAAAGTTTTTGTTAATATATGCAAGAACTACAAAGCAAAACTGAAGCTCCCACTCACTGAGAGACTCTACAGGAGACATTTAAAAGAAAGCACACCACCACAGCGAGATGAAAAATGGAGTTTCTGTTAAATTATAACTAGCCAGACAGTTATACTGCTCTCAGGTTCATGATAAAGGCATAAAAACTGCCTCTCATGCCTGCAGAGCTCATTGCCAGGTGGCACGAACCATGCATGGTTAGCTTAGCCTTGGCCTCTTCTTGTTGGTCCTTGCTAAACCAGTGAAAGGAAAACGCCCAGACCCTGAGAGCAAAGCTTGCCCCGTGGCTTGTCACGCAGCAAAAGAAAAAAAGCTGCTAAAGTACTGGACCTATCTTAGTTCCTTGCCAGAGGAAGGTCATTGTAAGACTGAACCTTGAAGAAGTCACACAAAAAGAACCAAAGCACAAAGTCCTCTTCCAACAAAGTCAGAACAAAAACGTTTGGATAGGATTTCTGGAAGAAAGAGCCAGAGGTGTTTGTGAATAAGCACAAGAATAGGCACTTCCAGTGACCGCAGAACTATGAACAGAAGCACTTTTGTGCACTCCGGATTACTTGCTCCTATTTTCTCTTACAGTCACATGCTCATGTGGGCCTGTACTGTTTGAAAACATGATTCATTAAGACATCTTAAATTGCAAGCAAGTATTGTACTATTAATACTGACTTCGTTTCAACTTTCCTGTTACTTAGTATAATTTCCTTCATAACTGTATCCCTTACATGACCAAATCCCCACCAAATCCCTTAAAAGTTTTTGTTGATATGTGCACTATATTTCCAAAGCGTTTCAGACTTACGGGCTTCTTCCTCCGCCCCCCCCCCCCAGCCCCCCGCCATTGTTTCATTGGTTCAGGGACATCCCCTTCTTTTCAGCAGATTGAAACATCCAGTAATCTGAAACAGATTTGGTGACCCTATAGCATTAAATCATGCTTTGTGGCGCTTTATTCC
Source organism: Podargus strigoides (assembly GCA_028020825.1). Lineage (NCBI taxonomy): Eukaryota > Metazoa > Chordata > Aves > Caprimulgiformes > Podargidae > Podargus > Podargus strigoides. The sequence goes on from CM051619.1 coordinate 48,581,390, forward strand.
TGCTCCAAAAGACATTATGCATTAGCGAGTACATAAAATTGCACCAGAGACTGAATACATATTGAAAAGTAATAAATGATTCCATATGGTCTTAATTTTTCAAAGCAGTGCACCACTGTTTTAAAGCAATAGTGTTTAATTTTCCAATTAGGAAGATTTTTAAATAGCCCTTCTAACCCACAGATATGGGAACACTCTCACTTCAGATATTCTCCCCAGCTGAGAGATTTCAGTGCACCAACAATTTTCACAGTCAAATGGTGCCCTTGGTTAGCTAGCTAGCAAGGGTACAATTAGCCAAGGCAGTTAATTTCTTCCTTTTATTCCAAAAAGCTTGTGTCATCATTACTGTGAAGACACAGGTCACAAAGCCTCTGTGAGCAAACTGAATAGCATACGTTCCTCTTTAAGCTTCATGTACTTGAACATCTGTCAGACCTCAGCTACAGTTCCTCCCCAGTTTTCCCTGTTTGCTTCCAAGCGGAAAAAAAAAATCCATTTTGATAAAACAAGGCTTATAATACCTCTACCTAGATACATTTTAAAATTAATATGCCGATTATAAAGAGTAGCTACTGTATTTAAAAGCAGCAGGCTCCCCAGCAGATCAGTTCTCAGTGTGTATTGCAATTATGTGTGCTCCCTTAAATGGTACCCCCAAAAAATAATAAAAAAAATAAAATCACATCTCACTCTCTCCATCATTGGCTCTCCATGGGTAAAACAGCAGTGAACAACTTAAGATGCACACCTTTAACACAGTGGTTTGCTAGAATGAAGGAAACGATTTTGCAGGGCAGGCGAGGATGCGTACAAATGGAAGAATTCAACTTTTCAGATTCCAGGAGGAGTTTGCAGGGCACTTAGCTATAATTGCATGTCCCCAGTGCGTTTAAGTGGCATTCATATGAGCCACGAGGAATGTAATGCCTTTAATACCAGAAGCAGGACCAGGGCAGAACTGAGGCATTAAAGTTCAGAGCTGTCCTCCCAAAAGCTCCTGCTCAACCGATGCCTAATCCTCTGGAGTCCTATTTTTAGACTGTCGGCATCCCAAGATACAGGACATTCTGCTTTTGGCATACCCAGGACCACCCCACACTGGGCAGCTCTGTGCCTCTTTTCCCCTTGGGCCCAGCACTGGAATTTAGAGCTCAGACACGTCTCCATGCAAGACGAGACCCACAGCCCCAGCTGCGCAGTCTCCTCAGAGCACGTCCAACAAAGACCAGCGGGCTCCAGCTCCTTACAGCACGCTGCTCTAATCACGCTTCCAAGATGGGATAGCAGGCAGGAGGTGCCCGTCGCTGTCCCATCGCTCGCTGGAGCATGTCTCAGGCACTCAGGAAATGTGACCCCTTTCCCATTCCTCTGACTTGATGCAGGTCCTGAGTCAGCAGCCACCCAGTTCCTCCAGAGTGGGAGAGAGAGAACCAGCTGCAAATGCTTATCATCAACTTCCCCATGTGCTGAGCCACTGACTGCTTTTGCTTAACACTTCACCAGCCCCTTTGAACCCTTTCTCAACTCCCCAGGGCTGGCTTCCTTCCCCCTCTGTGCCTTGCAGTATCCCCCAAGCACGGAGACCCAAGGTCATCTTCTCCCCACTTCTGCCGGATGGGGTTCAGATGCCTCCCTCTGACCTTCCTGAAGACCCACCAGGAGGGAGGTAGGTTAGCTTAACACACACTCCATTTTCAACCAGCCTGTTGAACCTGTACTACTGCCTGGAGGAGAGGGTGGGGATTCAAGATTCATGGCAGCAATCAAGGAGAGGCCATGACCTAGCAATAATAACATTGCCACGGGGAAGGGAGTGGAACAACCTTGGATTTCAGTCCCCTTTTCCAAGATGTACTTTACATTGAACACTTTGTCAAAGAACAAAACACAAAGTCCTGGGAAAAGGACCAGGAGCCATATCTTCAGCTCCTAAGCTAGTGATCGCTGGAGATACAGAATGACAGAGGGAGGGAGGTGCTTGGACTTCTTCCTCCAGGGCCCACAGACAGGAGAAAAGAATTAATTCTTTGAAGGAGCTGAAATAGGCTGGATGTAGGCACTTGCTCTCAAAAGGAGAGGCCAGGCTGCACGTCTCAGCAAAGGGAAATCCTTTCCTGCAATCCTCATTCTCTTCACCAGATTAAAGCCTCTGCTACACAAGTGTGCCTTATGTTTGCAGGCAGAGGGAAGCAGGACTGCGAGAGGTGGCTATTTTAGGGCTGTGGTGTGTAAGCACCACTACGATGAAGCAAGGATCGAGGCTAAATCTCTCTGCACAGCACCATGCCAACAGGACAGCCACATCAGGGACATTTTTCACTCTATGAAGACAACCAACAATGCCACACTTTCAGGGGTGCAGCTTTCAGGTCTCCCTATCAGTGTCCTACCTCTAGGCACCAAGCACTGTGGATCCTGCTGCCAGAGAGGTACCCTCTCCCTGTCCCCTTCCCTCGTGCCACATACACACCTCTGATGCAGGGCTGCGAGTCCCCTCCAGAGGTGGGCTTCAACTTAGCTTTGAGACAAGGGGAGCCGGTAGGACCAAGAGACCGCTTTGCCTGATCCTCAGTGCAGCTGTAGCTTCTGGCTCACAGCAGGTTTTAGTGCCAATGTCACGATACCTTCAGGAAAGGCTTTTCCCCCAATGCTAGGAGCCAGCCCGCCACAGCCTCGCCAAGGAACGGAGGGGCAGCTTCATGTAACGGGGCCCAAGCAGGGCTTGCAGGGTTCCTACCGGAGCCCCGCCGTCCACACCGCTAGCCGCACACCAGCCAGGCCTGGCGACCGGCACTCACCCGGGCCAGGCCGGCAGCCAGTTGCGCAGCAGGCCCGGCGCCCAGCGAACCCTTCAGGCCCGCCGGCGCCTCCCGGGAGCAGCCCCGGCCGAGCCCGCCGAGGGGTAAGGGGAGGCGTGGAGGGGACCAGCGCCCACACCAGAACAGCACCCGTCCACCCCGTACCCCTCCCCGCGCCGCATTTTACTCGATTGTTTATTATTTTCCAAGAGGCGGTGGCTGGGTGGCGGCGCCGACCAATGGGGAGCGCCGCGGCCCTGACGGGCGACGGACGACAGCCAACGGGCGGCGAGGGCGGGCCCCGGCGGTCACGCGCGGCTCTAGAGCATGACATCATCTGTTTGCACGGCGCAGCCTAGCTTGGTGCGGGCGGGGCGGGGGCGAGAGGGCGGGGCCGCCGCGAGGGGGCGGGGCGGCGGCGAGAGGGCGGAGCGGGGGCGGCCGCCGCGATTGGGCTCGGCTGGGCCGGCGGGCATGGGCTGGCCGCCGGCGGGGCGGGAGGTGTCGGTGACCTCCGAGTAGCAGGGGCCGTGTCCCACTGGCGGGAAGGCTGGTGGCGTGCAGCGCCTCAGGGGCGGCTCTGCCCGGCGGGCGCCCAACCGGCGGTGGAACGCCCCGCTGATGTAACCCCGCCGCTGCCCCCCGGCGTGTGGGCACAGGAAGGTGTTATAATAATGGAGTAATTAAGCGATAAATGGGGGTAATTAAGGCCGTATGGGGTAACCGAGACGGGTTCAGTGACATGCCCGGGTTGCACAAGGAGTCGGTGGCCGGCAGAGCCCCACTTGGACAGCTGTCTGTCTGTCCGCCTGCGCGGGCACTGGGCAGGCCCGTGGAGGTGTTCCGATGGGGCAGGAGGCAAGGGGAGGTGACTCCCTTGAATCATTAACAGAAACTGCTGTTGTGAAGATTAAATACTTTCATGTAATCTAAGCTGAATTTTTTTTTTTAAAGGTAGAGTTTCTTGCCAGATCTTAGCAGTTTGACTCATTTCACCCTAATGATATAAAGTCAATAATTCCATGTACTCCCAAGTATTTAAAAAATATGATGCAAGCTTTTGAGTAACATAATGTCACCTTAAAAATCAGGTTTAAAAAGGTTTTAAAATATGCAATTAGAGTGGGGTTTTTTGTTGGTTTTGGTTTTGGGTTTTTTTTTCCTGCTTTCTTCCTGGCCCAGAAAGTATACTTGGGTCACATCCATGGCACATCAGGAACTTGGCTATTGGCTTAAAATGGATGCTGAGATGCTCCTTTAATGGGACTTTAAGAACAGGGATTTCAGGAAAACACCAGTGTTGCTCATAAATAGAGCGGAGAGAGCAGGCAACATTGCTATGCGCTGCTGTCTGTGGCTGTTATTAAATGTATGAAATGCTTAGAAACCTGCTACTTCTATGTGTGAGAACTGGAGAGTCTTTCTCAGCCTACAAGGCACAGCTGTTCAGTGGGCCTTGGCAATGCAGCTTCAGCAGACATGAGGCCACTTTAATGACAATTTGAAGCTACAGAGTTGACTTTTCCTACTTCCTCAGCTTTGCAGCTCCTTACTTTAACAGGGATTTTTTGAGGTTTCATTGTAAACGTTGTTTCTTCCAGAAAGGTGATCCTGTTTTTTAATGTGGATGACTGCAGTCACTGTACTCCACACAGTGCAGAAATGGGTCAAGAATTCCTCAGCAGTGAGTGCTCAAGTTTAGGTGTATACAGAGCTGAATGCTTCCAGCCTTAGGGTTCTGTCCCCAGATTGTCAAGATCACTTGAGGAAAGAGTTCTTCTCTCCACAGTAGTAATGTCAACGTTTCCTTCTGCTACTGCACTTCTCTTCCTCCTCCTCCCATCCGTTAAAGCGGTCAGTCAGCCAGTTCACAGGCTGAAGTCCAACTTCAATTGATCTTTAAATTGCTGTTCATCACTGAGAAAAATTTTATAGTCAGAATTCTGTAGCAGTCTTTGGCAAACCCTTCGTGCCTCCATGGCACAATTTAGACCCTTGCTCTGTGTCTACTTGCCAGTCAGGCAATCTTTCCTTAATAACTGTGGAACCCGTTAGCCAGTTTTAGCCAAACTGGACAGAAAGGTTAAAGTCTCAAAGTATAAAGTTGACTGGCTTATAGATGACTTTTTTTTTTTCTTTTTTTTCCTAATCAGCACACAGGTGTCTCTGAATCAGCCACAAAACCTGCTGCCCTTTGCCCAGTCTGTGTTTAAAGGACATAGTAGGTAACTGTGGGAAGAACAAAAAGTACAGAGGGAGCTGCTCTCTCATGAGGTGGGTGGGAGGGGTAGACGGGGTTATTGCAGCGAACACAAACCTCTCCGAGACCAGGTTGCAGGTGGCTTACAAAACAACCCGTCTCATACTTGTGTGAAGTCCACGAAGACAATGCAGCCGTTGTTTAATGTAACTGCAATGTAACATAATTTTATTGAGCGGCAGTATGGTTTACAATAGATTTCTATAACGATGTAATGACGAGGTCCCCCAACCCCTCTCTGCAACTTTACCTCCAACCATGCTTCTACAGTAAGGACAGAAATATGGCCTGCACTTCTCTGTCTACCAGCCTGGGAGAATGTAGGATATGGCAGAATGATGCTCTGAATCGACAAAATGGAAGAATGAGAATGAAAAGTGAGCTGATGATAGCCTGCTGCAGTTGAACGCAGCAGCTCAAAAGAGTTAATCTCAATGCAAAAATCACTTATGAGGATTCCCACCCTGAGTGCTGTCATGCGAATGTTACTTTCCCTGAAGCAGTATGCCACAGGCCCCACATCTCCTGGGTCTCGCATGGTCCATGTAGGGCAGAGATCAACCATAGAGATGACTCAGAGCTGCAAAGTGACTGTGACCCCGCCAGATCCATATAACCCGGTACCGTGATAGGGACACATCTCTTCCAGATCAACTTGAGCGGGGATAGTAGATAACAGGAGATGCAGAGGAAGATGCAGTACTGCACTAAAACACAGTCGGCACAATAAGTGAGCAAGGCTTTCAAACGGCTTCAGGGCTGGCCTCACTTCATTCCTGTTGAAGTCAGCGATAAAACTCCCATAAATGGAGCCTTTTTGAAAATCCCACCCTTGGGGCATTAAAGTACTTAAAGGAAGAGACTGGAAATCGTGCAGGCTTTAGATTCAATTTTGATCAGTTTTTATATGTATTTCAGTGGGCCCAGCCTCAGAACGGAGGTAAGAAGGGCTCCTCTGTCTTTCTGTGTTCCTCATGCACATTTGGTAAGTAAAATGTGTGGCAACAATTAAACCATGGTTTTAATTCTGCCTCTAAGCAGCAATATCATGGGCAGACATGTGCTGTGTGGAGCTATGACGAACCAGTACTGTGACTTATGGGATAAAGGCTGTACGGCTGATATACCAGTGAATTCTGAAGAGGGCAGATAATCTTGCAGCAAAGGTCCAGGGCTGGCACTCAGGAGACGTAGTTTTATTTCTCAGTTCTGACATCGGCTTCCTGTATAACCTCAGCAGAGTCATGTAATTGCTTGGTGCCTCCGTCCATCATCTCTTTAATAGGGTTACTACTTACTTACTTCCTTTCACCTGCCCTGGCCTGCCTTACTTAGACTGCAATTCTGCCAGGGAGTGGAGCATTCCTTACCACGTGCAGGGCCTTCACCCAGTACAATGAAACCTAATGGCAATGCCTGTACAGTAATGCAATACCAATTAAATAAATAAATGAAGATGATAATATCATTTAGGACTAGATCTGCATCTTGTAATCCAGCCTAAGGTCAAGTGCTACACTTCCCTGGAACCTCAGGACCTAAGGAAGCGCTTCACGGGGAGGTTTCTACACTGGTCAAAATCAGCCCCAAAGCAGCAGCAGGTTTTGGGAAGAGGCTGAGCATCAGTCACAGCTTCGCAGCCACTCTTTGCCGGCTAACTGCTGAAAGCCACAAGTAGAGGCTCCTCAAAGACGTGGTGTTGGACTAAGCGCCTTCTCATCTTGCATGACCTTCTCTGATCTTGGTTCCTGACTCTTCGATGCTACTGCGGTTCTCCTCCCCTACCAACTGCTAAATCATACACACCAATGCCAGTATCACAATTGCAGAGTGGCTCGTGTCTTTCTGAGCTGCCTTGCGTTCCTGTTAGGAGCCACGTTACAGCAAAAGGCACGGCAGGACACACAACGTTGTGACCCAAAATGGAGCTGCAGTGAAAATTATTTCCATTACTTGAACCTGCATTCATTCTGATTAATTCAGTGTCTCCTACTATATTTAGATAAGTGAGGATTAATTGTATGCACGCTGAAAATGCGGTCCCTTGTAATAAAATCATGCCAAACTATTCCTAACTTGAATGCCACTTGAATTCAAAACCTAACTAGACCCTGAGGGCCTTAGCCCTTACTTGGCAGGACATGTAAGGAATGCAGGGTCAGGGCCTTGCTGCTTTCTAATCAAACTGAATGGTTTTCAGATCTCATTGCTTGTCTGTAACTCTAAATAAATCAGGAATAATTTAATTTGTCTAACTCTACCCAGTGATGTTTCAGAAGCACATCAACTTCCCAACACATGCAGTTGTCTGGTGTACCTGGTGCAAGTGACAACACTACTTTTGCACTTTAATCTAGTCCATAATCTAGGTTGATACAAAGCTAGGTGAGAACTGATACGTATATGTTGCTATGTGATGTATTTATAACTACAGCTATATTAATAGCTTTATGTTCCTAGGCTTTGTGGGTCACCCCTTTATCCAACCCATAATTAACTATGTCTTCAAGTGAGCTACGTCGGAGGGCTTTCTGCCAGGGCACAGTCTCTGAGGAGGAAGTACAGTGGAACTCTGTCCACGTGTGGACACGTCTGAACGTGCTACTGTATCACCCACAGGTGGAAGCTGACCAAAAAAATGACTCAATTGGACTCCAAATTTAAAAGTTTACCAGAAATAAAGGGCACCGATAATTTATGACCAGTGCATACAAGGCAGAAAAGAAACAGCCACTGTTCCCCCGCCGTGACTGGCAGCCAGAGCAGGTTTTAGGGCGCTGCAGCTGTGCTCCCCCCTGGTCCGGCGGGCCGGGCGAAGGCAAGAAGTGTGGAAAGTCAGGCGTTTGCGTCTGGTTTTCCCGTTCAAATTCCGGTAAGCGCAGAGCGGCAGGGCTGATGCAGCCCTTGGAAGGAGTTACTCCATCCTTGGCGAGCCTTGAGCGCTGCCCGCCGCCGGGTCCCATCGGCCTCTGCAGCCCTCCCGGCCCGGCCCGGCTCCGAGCTCCCGCCCCGCCGGGGCGGCCCCTGCGCAGCTCCGCCCGTGGGCGGGCCGTGCCGCGCCGTGCCGCGCCGTACGGTTAGGTTGAGTCTCGCTGCGTGTGTCTATAACTTTGTGTTGCTGGCGGCGGTTGTTAGGAGGAGGGATGTGGGAGCCGGCGGCGGGGAGGGTGCCGGGTGGCTGGGGCGGGCGGCGGCAGGCGGACCGCTTGCCTCTCGCCGGCTGCTGGCAGGGCGAGCGGGCGGTTTGCCGCTTCCCCCTCCTTCGCCTTTAAAGGGAAGGCTCCTCGGAGCTGAAGGCGCAGGAGCAGGAGGAGCAGGAATCGTGCAGTAGCGCTGCTTCTTCCTCCCGTGAATTCGGATCCCGATTTCTGCCGGTGTGGAGGTGGCTGTTGATTCTCCCCTTCTCCCCGCGCCTCTCTCCCCTCTCGCTGTGGCTCTCCCTGCCTCTTCTGCCTGCGCTTTTTAAATGACTTGAGTGAAGGGGGGGAAAACTGTCAAGATGGCAGCAGCAGGAGCAAGGAGGTTATGAATGTGGTATTGATGCTGGAACAAAACCTATTCTCTTTGGCAGCCCTAGGGAGGGCTTAACGCCGCTGGACCTGTTGGAAGACTGGCGATTTGATTCGTTCCTGCTGTGTTTGCTTTTTCCCTGTCAGAAGAAGGATTTATTATTATTATTATTTTGTAACCGACCAGCCCCCGGGGTGGCCTTCTCCCGCCCCCTGTTCCGCCGGCTGAGATTTTTGCGGGGGTTATTTGCGTGTGGCTTGGGGAGCACCGCAAAGTGACAGGCTTACGCTAGTATGCAGTTGGATGTGTGCTCAGACTTCGGCTCCCTATAGGGCGTTTTAAAGAAGGAAAAAGTCTCTTCGGCGTAATCTGAAGGACCCCCTCTCCCTGCCCTCCTGCCGACGGAGGGGGCAAAGGACCGCCCCCCACTCCCCAAATAGGGAAGATATCTGCGGAAGCGACGAGGACCGAGCCCGGAGACGCCGGGGGCGGGGGTCGTCTCCCCGCTGGATACAGCGCGGTTCCCGCCGGAGCTACTTCTGCATCCGCATGGAGTGAAACATAAACAAACGCACACACGCACCGCGGGAGCGGCGGGCACCTCCGGCACCGCCCGGCACCGCGCTGCCCGCCCTGCGCTGCCGCTCCGGCTCCTCATCTGATTTTTTTTTTTTTTTTTTTTTTTTTTTTTTGCCTTCCCTCTCCCTCCCTCCTCCTCCTCCCCCCCCCCCCCCCCCACTCCGTCGTGCGCATCGCCCGCGGGAAGCGGGGCTCGGGGTGCAGCGGAGAGCCTGCCAGCCCTTAGCGGAGAGCGGCATGCCCGCCTGCTAAGCTCCCGTCGGCACCGAGGAGGCGGCGGAGGAGGAGCGGGGTCGGCGGCCGCCCGCCCGCCCCGTCGCAGCGCCCCGCTGCCGCCACAGCCGCCCGCGGGGGAGGCCAAGATGGCAGAGGCGTCGCCCCCCGCCCCGCTCTCGCCCCTAGACGTGGAGCTGGACCCCGAGTTTGAGCCGCAGAGCCGCCCCCGCTCTTGCACATGGCCCCTGCAGAGGCCCGAGCTGCAGGCCAGCCCCGCCAAGCCCGCCGGCGAGCCGCCCGCCGACGCCGCCTCCATGATCCCCGAGGAGGAGGACGACGAGGAGGAGGGGGGCGGCTCGGCCATGGCCGTCGGCAGCGCGGTCCCCGCGGGCGGAGAAGCGGCGGCGGCCACCGCCGTCCCGGAGGAGGCGGCGCGGCTGCTGGCCCCGCTGCCCGGAGGTGGCCCGGAGGGACCGAGCCTGTCGCCGGGGGGAGCGGCGGCGGCGAGCGGCGCAGGGCTGAGCGGGGGCCCGGCGGCGGCGCCGAGGAAATGCTCGTCGCGGCGCAACGCGTGGGGCAACCTCTCCTACGCCGACCTCATCACCCGCGCCATCGAGAGCTCCCCGGAGAAGCGCCTCACCCTCTCGCAGATCTACGACTGGATGGTCCGCTGCGTGCCCTACTTCAAGGACAAGGGCGACAGCAACAGCTCGGCCGGATGGAAGGTGAGGGGGGAGTCCCGGGGACGCGGCGGACCCGCCGCGCTGCGCTGCCCCGACGGGCGGGCTGCCGCCGGGGGCGGGGGAGGGGGTGCTGGCGGCGTTCCCCGACGGCAGCTGGCCGGGCGCTGCTGCTGCTGCAAGTGGTCCCGCTGTCCACTTTGCTGCTTTTTTTTTTTTTTTCCTTTTTTTTTTTTTTAAGGGAGGGGGTGAGAAAAGTTTTGTCTCTTTCCTGTTGCTGTGTGCAAGCGGTGAGGGCTCTGGGAGCAGGGGAGGCGCTGGAGCGGAGCTGGTGCACAAGTACATAAGCAGGGAAAGAAAAAGAAGACAAGAAAAAAAGGGGGGGGGGGAAATTTTCGAGGTGGTGGTGTGGGTTTTTTTTTTGGTTGCTGTTTTGTTTTTTTAAGTTACAGGTACCTCTGGTGTAACCGGTGCTGGAAATCAGCAGAGTCAGGGTCAGCCTGGGTCTCAGAGCCCGAACACAAACCGATTCTATTATTTCTGTCAGGAAAAACCCCAGTGGTTGCCCACGCGTTCCTCGGAGGCAATAGAGGGAAATTCGGGTCTTGACATTTCTTCATAAAGTTAATCAAAGCGCAGAGTTACTGGCTGCGCAGCCACGGGAATGCTCGGTTTGCGTCTCCTGCAGTGCCAGTGCACCGGGCGCTGCTAAGTCCTCTATATCCGAGTACTTTCTGTCCAGCACTGCGACAGTTAGCAGCGAAGATTTCTGTTGTTTTAATACGTGAGGAAAAAAAAAATAAATCTGGTTTTGTGGCTTGTTTACTTAGAGCGTGCAAAAGCACGTTGCAGGCAGGGCTTTGCTCTCAGCGAGAGAGTCTGATAAGGCCTACCAGGAGCCGGTGCTGCACGTAAAGCACATTAGGAGTGATTTCCAGAATTTCTTTTTTTTTTTTTTCTCCTCATTTTCCATGTCCATCTATTAGTGTCTGTCGGACATGGAAATGTCACGTACTCGCGACTGTCTAGAAGTGCAGGTGCTGCTTGATGGCGATACTGTTTGCAGAGGGAAATCCCGGTACGGTTCAGTTGCTGCTGAGGGCTGATGCTGGCAGCACCTGAGACCCGAGTTTTTGAATGGATGGCTGAAGGTGAATTTGTTGGGAAGTTTTATTGTGTGACAGAGAAATACAATTTCCTCTTTGAATCTCTCTAGCTTTGGATCAGGGGATAACACACAGTATACAAATTGATCAGAAATACTGTATGGATGAAACATTTCTGGCAGTTTTTGTATTAGCAGCCCTGTCTCGTATTTGGGTGCCTGAGTAGGACTTGCTGCTAGGAACTGAAGTGCAGCTGTATGATTTTTACCTTCCAAACGGAGCACTGTAGAGGAAGCATTTCACTGACAGGCTTGTTTCGGGCTGGGGAAGATATAAACACAAAGTTTATTGGTGGCATAGCTAATTCAAGACAAGGCTTTTAAAAACACAGATCCTTTTTATAGCTTTTGCCCTCTGTATTAGGCATTGAATTTTGATCTGACTTCACAAGCCCGACACGGAATGTGATAAAGGGTTACATCTTCTGATGACAGCCTTGCCTTCATAAGTTGTTTAGTTTCACGCAGAAGCGGTGGCTTTAGATGTCAGCTGCTATGACAGATCCGGCCTTTTTATCTGATACTTCGAATTTTCAGTAAATTCTCGATGCTCAATACAAAAGGAGACTTAGTGAACAATGGGACTGATACCGTTTCGGCTGAATTTGGTGGCAGAACTCTGGTTCACTCCAGCAGAAGCAGGATCTGGGCTGTAACACAAAGTGCTTACATTGATTAGTATGCTTAATACAGTCACAATTTTTCTGACAATTTATACTGTTAATTTGATATTGATTCCTTTGCTGAGCAGCATTAACTGGTACTTGGAGCTAATTAAAATGTTTAAAACTTGGATCCCTTGAGATTCCTCTGATATAATTTAGTTCAGAAGTTTCTCACAAGCCTTTAAGATGACCTTTCTCAGGAGAAGCAAGCATACTGATAGCAGAAAATTCTGACTTTCTAATGGCAGTGTGAGCTGTCTCTTGGAAGTTAGGGTAAGGCGTTTGGCTGCGTTAACGGCGGGTGCAGTTGTGCGTGGGTGGTAGGGGCATACTGAAGGGGAGCAGAGGAGAGGTCAGGAGTAATTTGCCAGGCATCCAAAACTGCAAAATTTAATTCCATAGCAGGGCTAGAGTTTCTTTTAATGTATGCATGTACATTCAGAAGAGGGCTATTTCAGAAGAGGACTATTTCAGTTTCTTGGCTGGATTGTAAATTAGTTTGTGCAGAGGCAACACTCTTAAACAGAGACTCCATCTTAGTCTCCCGATGCTAAAACACATTATATGTTATTATCATCTTTGTTTCCCTCACAGGTAATGAATATAACTCTTCAGGAACTAATGTCAGCTTTTCACATCAGACTTTTTCAGATTGCTAGTTACACTGAAATTTTAAATGAAGAGAAGATAGTTCTGTATCAGAAGGCTTTTACCTTAATTTAGAATATTTTTACAAAGCTAAATTCGTCTTTGAAGGCAGCAAGCCCATTTAACATATTCTGCTCTGGCACTGAGTGGGCAAATTGTCATTTTAAACAAAAGGAAGAAGAGAACTTGGTTTTATTATCTTGTGTGTTATTATATATGAAATATTAATACCGTTTCCAGTGAGATGTGCTGAATACTGTAATCTGTAAACATAGCTGGGATTATACTCCTCAAAACAATTATTTTAAGAGCTGTAAATTAAAGTTACAACTATCACTTTTTTTTCTTCGTCGTCTTTTTTTTTTTTTTCTTTCCTAGGGCATTAAAGCAGAAGTGAGACATTTCAGATGTGGTTAGGAAGACATATATTACGTTTCCGCTAATTCAGATAAGGTTTGCCCTGTACACACACACCCCCCCCCCAACAATCTTCTTTGTTTCCCCCTCCCCCTGACCCCGGTGGGACGTTTGCTAACCTAATGCCACCTGACAGCTGACTAGGGTAGTTGTGTAGGGTGCATCGCTGTAGAGCCAGCTCGCTGCGGACACTGTCCTGTGCCACAGGCAGCCTGGTTTGATACAGCCCCGTACACTTCTGAATCACCATGAATACTTAAGGAGTGTTGGTATTTATATTTATCATCACTGGAGGGAGGAAAAGGTCCGAGGGTGAGCTGGTTTCACCGGTGTGAAATGCACTGTGCCGTGCGGCTGTTGCATGTACTTCCACAGAGCTCCTTGATGGCCAGATCTACCCGTCTTTCCAAATTGGGGTAGGCATTACCCTGTCGACATCCTGCAGTCGCAAAACTAGTGTGCTGACTTAAAAACCAAGTTTTTTCCCCCCCAGATATTTAGGATGCAATAACTCACTTCACTCAATAATCTTGAAATGGAAAACTGAAACACCTTTGTGTCCGTGTATATAGCAGAGGTGCCCGGTTTCACTGTAGCTTAAGTACTTCCTTATCTCTTCCTATAATGTTATTTTGTAATTTCTTCTAGCACTGTCTTGTGAAACAGTCTTTTCTATGTGAAGAGTACACTAGGGGGACTATTTTCTTCTTTCTTAAGCAGTATGGCAAGACTATGAATCTGGTCCTTTACATACAGATACCAAATTTAAATGCAGCTGATTTGCTTTGATTTGTTTTTTATATCAGAAGCCTATTTGTTTTATACCTGTTGCATTCATCTTTCTTGTGAAAGACAAATACAAGCTGCTGGGATATTTACTTTGAAGGGGAGATATTTGTAAACTTTGTACAGGGACATTTCATCATTTCTTACCAAGTTTTATTGACCAATATTTACTGAAGGACTGCAGTCCCTTCAACGTAGCAAATACACGAGTCTCCTCTCTAATTATTGAGACTTGAAAAGACTTGCGAAATTCACCAGCAATGTAGGCAGATGTCTAAAACTGCTAGCCAGATGCTGATATGCAAGATGTGTTGGACTTTTTTAATCATTTTTTGCAAAGGATGTGGGAAGGAAGCAACACCACTCTCTGTTGTTCTTATTTCTCCTTCCTCGGAGTGGCACACAGTGTCTTTATCAGGAGTGGCAGTGTAAAACTGGAGTTTGCGTCAATTTCATTTTGTCTCTGCTGTATTTTTTTTCTCTTTTTTTTTTTTTTAGGCTGTGTTTCCCAGTTAACTGCTAGCATGAGTATTTTTTCCAGCCTTCTAGTGTATTATTTCTTTCTCTTTTTTTTTTTTTTTTTCTGATTTTGAGCTGCCTTGTTCATCTGTACAGAAGGGTTTGGGTTACAAACTGCAGCCTGATTATTTTAAGTTTTGATCTACCAAAGCAAGCACGGGTTTAAGCACGTGAATGGATTCTTGGGACTTCACTGGGATTACTCGTGTGCTTAAACTTACTGCTTAAGCATCTTACCTGATCAAAGCCTTACTATGTTGTAACAAAATACTCGGTAACATTTGTAAGTGAATTTTGTGCTGAGCAATGTAGAGAGATGTGCAGTTCCAGCCCCAAAGCTGAAACCACTTGATAAGATTCTTGCATCAAAGAGGAGTATCAAAGTAACTAATGACTTTTTAAACTTTCCGGTAGAAACCATATGTAGACATTAACGCACATTATTATTTTATACCTATAACGTACATCAAAGATCTCACTTTTCCCCAGCTCATGCAGGCAGGTGACAGCTATTAGAGGAGAGAGACACACACAGAGTAACTCTCTCAGAATCATTGACATTGTTTGATCCACAACGCGACAGTGAAGAGCAGCTCCACTGAAGGGCTTGTTAAATGCAGATACAAACACATTGAGTTGGTCAATGTCATCAGCTGCAAAGAGTCACAGGCTCCAATAAACTTAACTTTTGATGTGAATGGGAAACCTCCGATGAGTGATGCTGGATAGTATTGCTGTTAGGTAGACATGTGTCGTAAATACTGGAATCTGTGTTCCTCAGTTCTTTAGAGACAGAAGGTTGCCTAAAACAGTTGTGCAATGTTGGAGTTGTCTGTAGTAGGTTATTGGTATAAATATTTGAGCATATTTAAAATAGGAAGCTTGAGAGTCTGAAGTTGGCTCCTACACTTACCAGTGTGTTTGAAAGTACACAGTTAATGCTAATAAAAATTAAATCACCTTAGTGGCTTTTATATCAACTGTATTGTATTGGCTTGAACAAACACTGTCTGCAACTGTCAGGCTGGGGAAGGGACTCCTGCCTGGGACGTCCTGCTTCTGTTTGGTTTTGTCCTGGTAAAGCCAGCGTCTTACACGCGAGGCCATTTTGTATTCTGGTCATTTTGGTGATACTACACCACTTCGCTGTAATCCTGGGAGATTAGGGGAGGCTGGGCACGTGCTGGTGCATTTAGAAAGGCGAGTGATTAGGGTTAGCCCGGTGGTTTTGTGAAAGCTCTTTGTGCTGACGTGGATAAAGTAGAAACCCGGAGTCGGTGGCGTCTCTTGCGGAAGGCAGGCAGTGCTGGGGTGTGTGCAGCCCCCCCACACCTCCCTGCAGCGGCCTGGCTGTTTTCAGCCTGCTTTTGTGGGGTGGATGGGGACAACAAGTGTGAAAGCACCCCAGAAAATTACAGTAGGTTCACTGCTGGGTTCAAGGAGAGGCCGAAGGAATTGCCTTGGAGATCAGGGAAAACTGAGGATAAACAGCCGAAACATTTCTCTAGGTGGCAGCCTCCGAAAGGTGCCCTGCAAGATTTTTGCAGCCAGCTATTTTGCGTGGAAGTATGGAAAAATCTTTTGTGAGGATTGTTTCTTATTTGCAATGCAATTACAGTGGGTCTTAGCATAGTGGCGGCTTGCCAAGGGAGAAATTGAAAGTGTTCCCTAACGCAGATTGTTACTTGTACTAAAATCTTTGCGTGCTCTTCTTTCTCTCCAACTTTTTTTAAAAGCCTTACTACTATCTCTTGTCACAGGGGAAGTGCCCAAGGGCAGGGTTATAAAATGGCAACGTTAGTTTCTTTTAAAGGCGCAAGGCTCTCCGTGTTTCGAGGCTGACTCTCTCTGGAGGACAGCAAGCTCTGAGCAACCTCCTGCCGTCTTTTCGTTCCCCCTGCCATGAAAAACTGATTCCCAAGTCAGCACTGGAAAGGGGCCACAGCCTCGCCAGGTCCTGGGGCAGGAGGCGCATCCAGGTCTTGCAGCGCGTAGGGAGCATCCTGATAAAGGCCTGCCTGATAATGCAGTGCTTGGGGAGCTGCAGGGGTTTTTTGATGTGGAGTTTCTTGGGGCTTGACAATGCATGCGTAGCACAGTGGTTCAGGAGCAATATGAAGTGTTGAAGTAATGTGCACAGTCATTCGGTTTTCGGTAGTGCTGGCTCAGCACGCCATGAGTTAAGTGAAGATTATGCTTAACCTTTTATTTGCTCTTTTTTTTGTGCTTCTACAAAGACTGTTCTTTTCTGTTACGATTTCCTGAGCATTGCCACACACTAAGCTTGGAAAATAAGGTGCATTTAGGCAATTTATGGCCTGACATATGTTAATTAACATTAATTACCTGCTTGAATAGTCCATTTAGCACTTATTATTAAAAAGTGGCTTGTCTACAGAAGGGGATTTTCCTTCAGAGTGAGATGTGTTCTAACTTGTTGTTCTAACAAAGTCAGGATGGGGTATCCCGTGTTTTGCTGCACGGCTTATACCAGTTTCCTGATGTTCCAGTTGTGTGTGTGGGATACCACTGCACCACTGACAGGCACCAACTCCTCACCCGTATGTATTTGACATTTATTTGTCATCAGCTTAGCTTTCCCAAGCAAACGAGCATGTTTCCAAGTGTTTTTTGCTAGCAGTGGGTACAGTTCTTGCTCCTCTGAGGCAGCTGGAGAAAGAGCCATGCTCCTCAACTTGTCAGGAGCTGCAGGGAGATCTGGAGGCCTGCAGTGATGAGGCCCCAGCCCCTGTTTGGGGTGGAGGGGTAGGAAAAGCTCAGGTGTGCAAGGCTGGAGGGGGTGCCTAGGAATTGTCAGGTTGCACTGTGGTACCCTGCAGGTAGGGCGTCTTCAGCTCTATGTGGCCAAGGATGATGGACCTTGAGGCTCCTGCAGTCATTCAGAGCAGGCCACCACTGGCATGGACGGTCTCCAATGGCAGCAGGTTATGTTTTGCTGTGTTCATCAGCTGTGTTATCTAAGTTATTTTCTGGGCAATGCATTGGGCAAGTGTTGTCACAGGTCATTGGTCTAAAACCTGTGAGATGAGGGGAGTAACAAGCAGAAAGTGCTCATTCAATTTCCAAATACCAATATTTAAAAACCAATAAAATCCATTCTTCAATTCCCCATCCCCCAGTTCCTCATTCCTGTCTTAGGAGACTACAGGGACATTATGTCCTACTTCACCTTCTCCATCCTTCCCTTTATAACACTAGCCAGGGAGTTGCATGGGGTGCCTCTGTGGGAAGTGGAGGACTTATAACTGAGGGCATGTTGCAGAGCATCATTGCATTTTTGGTTGGGGATGCAGCGTGGAGGTGATTGGGCTACAGGACTGATGAACAGCAATTTCAGGGCAGCACAAAGGGTTTGGAACAAGCGTGTGATTGCATTAGTGCTCTGCCTCATCCCTGTGATGAAATAGCAAGGGAGCTGCCTTTCAGTGGGGCTGGAGGAGAAGAGCATCACTGTGTCACCACTGCTTTTTACTGGAGTGGTTCCTCCTGATGTTGGGCCTAGCTGCAAGGTCCGGTTGGAGCCAGTCTTGCCCTGCAAAGCCAGAGTTCTTTCTCTGGGCCACCCCCCTTGCACATTTGCTCAAGGACACGCTTGTAATGCTGCTTTGCAGGGTATTTGACACAGATAAGGAGTTAACAGCATTGGTGTCTTCTTAATAACCCTGTGTGTGTCTCCTACCTGGACTTTGCTTACTAGGGCAATTTTCTTTATCTGTACACTGGTACCTATTAAAAATAAAGGCTGTCTAAATACTTCTACTGATATAAAACGCATTTGTAAGGTTTCACTGGCAGAGAAATACCTTTCTGGGAATTTGTACTGGTAAAGACATGCCTTGTGAAAATTAGCTCTTATAACAGACGTGCTAATGAACTGAATGGATTTCTTGCTCCATTGCAACATGCTACACACTTAAGAGCTGAATTATGAAATGCTGGGTTCTCACTTAAACATGTTTATTTGGTGAGGTATTCTTTCTGCTTTTCTTCTTTGTTTTTCCCCTGCTGGTGAAGTTGCCACTTGCAACATGTTAAGGGACGTGTGAGGGAGGTGTGCGCTGGGACAGGAGGGCAGATCCACTTGAAGTGAGGAGGACAGCGTGTGACACCCACAGCTTGTTAAAAGGGCCTTTGCAGCTTGTGCCTCCAGGTCTCCTGGAGAGTTCTGCCTGCCAGTTTTAAGGGGCAGGAAGGCTGCTTGCGGTGTATGCGGGGCTCTATCTGTGCAGTCTCTGGCTGCTGTACACCTGAGTGCTGCTGGCGGTCAGGTGCATTTCCGTGGGGTGAGTCACTGAAGCGTGCCACTTCTGCGTCCCTTCACCCACTGCCCATGGAGGGTGGGTCTGTGCTGATGTCTCCATGCCAAAATCCTGTTGAGAGCTCCGGAATGAGGGCAGAAGGCAGGAACGCTGCCAAAGGTGCTGTTTTTCTCCTTTAACATCTGCCTCTCAGGCTGCCTTCATGCTTTGTGTTGTGCTATGGGTCTGCCCAGAGGCTGCTGGTAACCCAGCCCTCAGCCTTGCAATGCTTTCGGGCCAGCCCACCTCCCCTTCCCTGGCTTTCTGAGGCCTTTGGCTCTCCCTAGGGAGCAGTGGAGGCCATGGGGATGCCCTGGATTGTGACCAGCAGGTGAGATGCAGTCCTAGGAAGAAAAAGTTTTTGGTAGGTTTGCTGACTCCCAAGTGGTGTGAGCAGAAAAGGGCAGGTCCAAGCTGGGTGCCAGCACTTGAACAGGGAGATAACATCTGCTTATCCCGACCCCAGAGCAGTGGGAGGCAGCAGATAAGTTGGAAGGCTGACGAGGACAGAGCGTTCTGCTGGGGTAGGACAGATAGAGGAGCACCCAAACACATCAGCACATGTACTCGTGAGCTCCTGGCTGCTCAGTCCGAAGCAGTTCATAGTGGGAATGAAAACTGGTTTGTATGGATGCATCCCAGTTTATGATGGTGCAACTTTCATGGTTAGGTGAAGAGATCAGGGTCTGACTCTTGTCCCTGCTAAAGACCATGTTAAAGCAGTGGAGTTGGTCTCTCCTATGGTGCTGCAGCAGCATCCATTTGCATTAATGTAAGTAAGACTCACACCAGCAGTGTTTAAAATCCTGCTTGCAGCTGAGCCTGGACACCCAGTGAGGGCTGAACATGACCAGGGAGTATTAGTGAAGGTGTTGCACTTAATGAAGCTTTTTTAAAAACATATTAATTACCTAATAATATTCTAATATAAACTATTCTCCTAGTCTAGACAGCCAGCACCTCTGACATTGTAGATGATTGTTTTCTCATGCTGTACTGTGTTGGTTTCTGTGCTTTTTCCAAAATAAAATGAAGAAGATTAAATACATTATTCTAAGAAAATTATTTTAGGATGCGACTTCCAGAGCCATATTAGTTTTATCTAGAACGTGGACTGAATTATCTTCATATGTACTCCAGTTACGTGTCAGCGCTCTTGAAACTGTATGGTTTTTTTTCTTTCTATGCTAGCTCTTCGAGCAGGTATTTCAGCTCTCTGAAGACATGTTATGAACACAGTTAGCCCTGCTTTCTCACATGAAATTTGCAGAGTAAACATACCTTAAAATGCAAGACTTAATCCAGATCAAAAGTTTCTGACTTTGCGGGTATTTGTGAAGTTAGACAGTGAACCCCTATCTTGTGTAAATATATTTGCTAGTACTTCATGGAAGTTTTATCAGTTTCATATAAAAAGTTCTAGATATGGTCAGTACATAAAACTTGGCGTCTGATAAGTGAGAACAGTGCCCCACAAAGAATGTCTTTGTGGGAGACTCTCACAGGCTCCCACATTATCACCTTTTTTGCTGATTGGTTTTGTGCTGAGAGCAGTGATGTGGTTTCCTGAAAGCCTATAACTTACTGTTTGTTCTGCAAAACTGCTCTGGACCTTAACTAGTTTTCAGAGAATGTTTTTTTCCAGGAATTCGTAGGAGGAGGTGATGCCAGTTCAAGTCGTGTCCTGAGATGCTTGTAAACTGAGACATGTAGAGCCGCTCTCCCTGTGTTTGTGCAACATGATCTGTTGTGTTTAAAAGTTTCACTGTATGGGGGAACTCAAAACCCATTTGTCTGAGATGTCAGGTTGCAGAGCGAATGGTGCTTCTTTAAGTATTCATCAAGACCTGCAATGGGAGGCTGCTGGTCCTGCAGTGCCTTTGTAGGAGAACAGCATTGGCACTGAGAATGATGCTGCCACTGAGGAGCTGTAAAAACTCCGAAGAATTTTGTGAATCTTGTGCAAGCAGCTTATGCGTTTGCATAGCCTGAGCCATGTATGTGGCCCAGATAAATGGGCTACATCTAAAATATTTGATTATCAAATGGAAATCATGTCAGAGCTCTGCATGGATTGGGCCAAAGGTTTCCAGCCTAGTTTGTGTAGCAGTCAAAAGCTCAGAATCTAGTATTATTTTCATCATGATGTTGACAGTGTGATTCTCGCTTCCTGTACCATGTTGAGATTTATTTATTGCCCCATTGCTCTTACAGCCTGGTTCATATACAGCTAATATACTTCTGATTAAAATGTACTAGAAGGTTTGCACACTTGGGGTAGGAGAGAAGTCTTTTATTAGGAGGTGTTTTTTAGAGAGCTCTGGGGAAGGGAGCTGTGTGCTTAAGAATGTGTTTGAAAATCAATAGTGAGGCCATTTTACGTACCGAAAAAGTGGAAAAGTGTGTATGTAGGCCATGAGGTAATGGCATACAGGGCAGGAAGGAGGAAGGATTCTGTAAACTACCAGTAGGGAGTAAATCAACCTGATGTTTGTTCATAGACATCTGATGTGTAGTGGGCCTAGTGGAGTAGCTGGGAGCAGGTGGAAGAAGCATACTGTTTATCTAATTAGAAACATAAATAAAATCCTTCCAACATTTATTTTCTAAATTCAAATGCATTTGAGGCATATGTCACACTTCTTACATCCAGGAAAGATCTCCTAAAACCCTGCCGTTCCCCAGGGAGGCTGTTTCTAGCCCACCTTCTTCAGGGCTCTGTCTGGTCGGAAGATGGAGTGGGACATGCAGTGGGATGCAGTTGGAGATGTTGGAGTTCTTCCTGAGGGCATCTGTACCCCTCTTCAATCAGTGGGAAAAGATCTGTTATTTGAGGTAATAGACAAGGGAATTGGAAAAACCAGAGAAAATGATCATAGTTGAAATCATTGAAGACAGGATTTCACCTCTGTGTGCTTATTGAGAAGTTGATGGTGGTGGGTAACAGGGCCTGGGATGCTGCAGAGTCAGAGCAGCTCCATATCTCCAGTGTATTTTAGACACCGAGGAGACAAAAGATGATGCTAATTGCTAGAGAAACTACTTAACTGCTTTGTATTATGTTTGAAATGAAGGGGGAATAACACTGATTGAATGACCTATTTTGACTTTCTCAGTATAATATGTTTAATGTTTTAGTCTTTTTCTGGACAGTGAATTATAATTTTATCAAATCCTGCTGGAAATGAGTGTGTTGCTGGGCAAAGTATTTTATCCTCGCAGTTTTAACTGCAGAGTTACCGCTTGCCGATTGGCTTGGTGGCAGGAGTTTTCTCTTTTGGTTGGAAAGGTCTTTTGCTATGTAACACAGTGACAGCAGGGTTTTTTTTAATACAAAATACGGACCTGTCAGGAAGAATATAAAATAGGGCACTGAAAGAGTCTAATTTAGAAGGAGAAAAGGCATAAATCTCCACCTCTCTCTGATGACAGGCGGCCAAAGTACAGCATAAACATTTCCCTGGTTGTAAAATGCTGATCCTGATACCAGAGAAGTTCTGTTAAAGGCACTGCTATATCTAACCTCCTTACAAGTTTTTCAACATTATTTTTGGTACGTAACTGGATGTTGCATAAGAGGATTCTTAGACGACGAAGTGCCTCCGTTAGGGTCTGCTCTGCTTATTGAGCTGTTACAGAAATTGTTTGCTGTTTTGGACCAGTGTCAGGCAGAATAATACTGAATAAGCCCCAGATGAATGTGGGTGGTGAAAGGAGCAAAATAACTTCAAATAAAGAGGGCTATTATCAGCTGAGCAGCCAGTGTTGATCCTATGGTGCTGAAATATGAAAGCAGGAAAAACAGTATTTAAAAAAAAAATTTTTTTAAGAGATGAAAAATCTTAGCCAAAAAATCTCTTCTGACCAGAGTTTAGTGCTCAACTTAAATTCGCAACAAATTGGCATCGATGCAGCAATGCTGTGAAGTATTGAGAGGGAGAACAGAAGTACAAACAAGCCTCCAAAGCTTGAGAGGATCCTCGGATTCTTTGTCCATTTAGGACAACATGACCTGTAGCGTCACTTGCAGCTGCTGGATCCAAGAGTATAAATCGTGAAAAGAACACTGATTTGGCCAGGATAAAATGTTCAGTTTGGGTTTTTCCAACAGCTGTGTCAGGACTTAACACTGGCAAAAGCTTCTCACGTGTTATTTTTTATTCAGGCTTATGCTAAGCATGTGGAATGACAATGTTTTCTAATTGGAGGAAAAAAAAAAAAGGAAAAAAGTAGTAAATTGAGAAATAGTGTGGATTTGGTGTCCCTTCAGCCTGAAGGAAAAGCATTTTACTTGAATAGTATGATAGCAGTTGTTTGAGAAATTAAGTATGGATTTCCTTCGACTGTAGTTGAATCATGACATCTTACTAAGTTTACCAAGTCTTGAGTGCCTGGTTTCTGCTTTGGCATTTTCTTTGGATGGTTGTTGGTTGGGGTTTTTTTGTTTGTTTTTGTTTGTTTGTTTGGTTGGTTGGTTGGTTTTTTCCCCAGAGCTCTGCATGAGCTGAGAGATGATACTTCCCTTATTTTTGGCAGGAAACTATCAGGTGTCAATGGGCGTGTGGGGGGCAGCCACTTTCTCCCTAGAAGCACCATAATACAGAGTGTGGGTTCGAGCAGTGCCACTGATGGGCCTTTCCCCTTTTCCAGGAGCAGGCAGCGAGTAGGAAAGTTGGATTTTGCATGGCTTGACCATGAACTGCAGATCACTGGAGTATCTTTGTGGATAGAGAATACTGTTCAGTGAAGTGCTGAGTAGAAGTACTAAATAAGAGTGTACTTCATTTATACAAAAATCTACACCAAGAAATGTTTCAGTATTAAAGCCAAGTGCTTGGGAAGTACAAAATGTCAATTAAAGTTGCCTCTAACTCTTGAAATTACTTCTCATGCCGGCTATGACACTGTCGTTAGTAATGAGCTCGCACACTCCATCCAGCCCCAGCCTCCTTGTCGGGCTGGATGCTTCAAGGGGTATTCAGGGTTTTGGCTCATCCCCCGTGATCTCTGTGGGCCCTGTGCCATATCTGTTGCAATCAGCTCTGAGTAAAGAAATACGCCCTTCCTGGTATGCTTGTCTGTGTCATTCACCTCCTTGCTGTCTGTGGGCTTCTGTCCCCAGCCTTGCATCCTCTTCTCCCCTCTCCAAGCTCCTCACCCCCGCAGCGTCTCCTGTCCCAGTCTCCTTCCCCAGTCCTGCTCCATGCATCCCTCCTTCCTTCTCCTGTGATCTCCCACTCCTCTGCCCACCTTCCCTGCTTTCCAGATCTGTTCTCTTTGTCCAGCTTGCCTGTTTATTTTTTTTGTCCAGCTCCTCAATCCACATTTTCCACTGCCCCAGGATTCCCTATTTCCCATCTCTTGCATATCTGAGGCCACTTACTCTGTTTTTAATCCCAGTTTCAGTTCAAGTTTGCAAAGCTATTAGCGATGGGGAACAAGGTTTTATAATAGGAAGTATTGGACAATAGGAGGTGTAGGTGGGGCTCACAGCACCACCTATAATTTTCAACACTGTTTATTTTTTTTACTAATCCACCCTTAGGTGAGCAGTCCTGGTGCTGTCAGTGTGCAAATCCTTAGTCATTTGGGTAGTCCTGTTCACTCTGTTGATACTGTGTACAGGGAGGTTGCTCATTGGTGTAAGAGATGGAGGATGCATCCTTAGAGAGACTTTGATCTCTGTTTTTGTGTGGCCTGAACAAGACAGCAAACAGTGTCTGAGATTATGCAGTTCATAGGGCTACTGAGCTGTCCCTAAAATATTTAATGGTACGTGTAGTGATTGCTTTCATTTCCATGGTGAGAGGCTGTTCCTTTTTCCTTCCGTATTGGTGAGAAGAGAGGAGGCATGCAAGTTCCTCACTGATAATATATAGGACATGAAAGTATGCAGTCTGTACTCACACCATATTCTGCATCCTCTAGTAGGTGCCCTCTGACTTGGTGTATTTAGAGTAGAACATATTAAGAACCTTTTTCTGACACAGCTCTCCGGTTTTCTTGGACCTTTTGCCTCTGCTGCTAACTCCATGCCTGGTCTTCAATGATTCTGGTAAATGCCTCCACATCTAGGTGGGAAGTTTATCGCAGGGTGTTTTTTTTTTGTTATCAGAATTAGACTGGAAACCCATACTATACTGTTGCTTAAAATTACAAGGTGATGCCTTGGAGTGTGGGAGGACGGACACCTTTGCTACTTTTGCTGGGTGCAGCTTTGCTTCTGTTGTAGTCAGTAGGCAGATTCTAGTGGACTTGGTGCTAATCAAGTCATATAATGGTGTAAATAACCTTATATTGGTCTTTTAAAGAGCTTATGCATAGGGTGTGCAGTTTGAGTCCCTTGTTCCTTTGTAATAAAGTTCAAAACTTTAATCAGGTAACAGGGTGGCCTCTCCTCTTTCCATCGCAATAAAGTGCATGCAAACAGGCATTGCAACAAATAATGCGACGGCAAATCTGGCATGCCCTGCTTCCTCTCCTGCAAGAGAAATCTGTGGTTTGTTCTCCACCGCTGCTCCCCAAGCCATTTCAGCAGCTCTGTCAGCTGAGGGGTTCACTGTTGGTGACTGATGCCTTTCAGATACCGCACTTCAGTTTCCCAGGCTCTTGGTAACAGCTGTTTAGTCACAGCTCTCTGGGTCACAATGTACGGGGGTTCTCTGATGGTTGTGGTGACCTTGAGGGGGAATTAGACTGGATGTAATGTTTCCAAGAATTGGAGACGCTTGTGTCATGGAGCTGGTGCACGTTGCCGAATCAATTACTAGCATTGGCAGGATTTTGCTTGAGGGGAATCTCGCAGCTACATCACAGTCTTGTTATTAGTAGATTATTGTTAATTGGTTTTAATACAGAGCCAGATACTTGCAGGAAGGAGGGACCTTAAATAGCTGGTTTCTGTGAAGTATTTTCCCTATTTGCAGCACTGTTGCAGGGCATACCCTGGCAATGTATCTCGCTTTCATTTTTTGGAAGTTTTTATCAACTCGTATGTGGAAATACACATTTGGTGTAGAATTGTCATCCTCGGGTGAGGAATTGCTGTGTGGTGCCTTGAGTTCCTCTAGAGCTGAGAGTGACAACTGAAACTCTCTGCGTGGAGATTTCGTAGCGTTTTTGTAATGTGTTGAATAATGATAAGGGAACTCAGCACTTTTGTAACTTGGGCTGCTACAGCATAGACCCTCAGTGAGGTTTTGCAGAGGGGTTTCACAGCAAACCCCTCAGGTTTTATGTGCAGCTCCTGCTCTTAATCTCCCACACCCGTTGCAGGCAGGTGGCACAGGGCAGTCATGGAATCATGGAATATTCAGAGTTGGAAGGGACTTCCAGAGATCATCTAGTCCAACTCCCCTGCTTAAAAGCAGGATCCCCTAGAGCACATCACTCAGGACTGCATCCAGGCGAGTCTTGAAAATCTCCAGAGAAGGAGACTCCACAACCTCTCTGGGCAGCCTGTGCCAGTGCTCTGGCACCCTCACTGAAAAAAAGTTCTTCCTCGTATTTAAATGGAACCTCCTATATTCCAGCTTGTGTCCATTACCCCTCATCCTGTCACCAGGAACCACTGAAAAGAGTCTGGCTCCATCCTCCCTCAGCCCACCCTTTAGGTATTTATAAACATTAATTAAATCACCCCTCAGCTTTCTCTTCTCCAGGCTAAAGAGTCCCAGCTCTCTCAGCCTTTCCTCATAGGGGAGATGCTCCAATCCCCCAGTCGTCCTCATTAATGATGCACTGTGCTCAGATGCCTTTAATTTATGACCTAAGAGATTCTGAACATGCTTCTTCACAGGTGACGGAGGTGCTGTGACCCCACTTCACCAGCACAAGTTTTGAGCCATGTGGATTCGCTCTGTGAGATGAGAGTCAGGCTTAGGGCTGCTTCCCTCTTGCTTTCCAGTTTCGTGCCAGTGCAGCATGGTGTTTTTGCAGGCAAGCTTGGCCAAAACCCGGCTTGGATTCGCCCTTGCTCACATGGTTGCTGCAGTCACCGGGAGCCCTCTGTGGAAATACAGCCCCCCTAATTCAGCCAGTTCATTGTTTACTATGTTCTTAATTGACTGTCAAATTGTTGCATTTAATTTGAGTGCTGGTAGGGTTTTCCTCAAAATGCCTCTGTAGCATTAAGCCAGTTAGGAGTTACAAATGTAAATATGTTTACACAAAAGCGAGGAATGCATGAAAGCTGGCATTGCTTAAGCAGCCAAAAGCAGCATGATTATGTGCTAGAGGGACACTGAAAATGTAGGTTGTCGGAGTGTGCCTCCAGAAGTGAATCCCAACCAGAAGCACTTGCAGTCCCTGCCTTCCAATGCACTGTCTGTCTGCTATGGCTGCGGAGGCAACGTGGGGGAGAGAGCTCAGGAGTCCGTGGGCATCCTCGTGGAGTTTTGTAGGAAAGTTTGAAATACCAAAGAGAAGCGTTGGCTGTATCTCAAAGGGTCCTTGTTCTAGATTTTCCTGGGCAGTAGCAATATAGCTGGCAACTGGGGGACCTCTGACGCTAGTGTTTCATAACTGAAAGTTAGGCGTTTTTCACAAGCTGTCCTGTTTCGAGTGTGAGGACGGGCACACGCACACACACACCCCTCGCACACCCCCCGCATGCCCCCCCAGCACACTGTTTACTTCCTCTGTAAGTTCTGGGACATTCAGTACTAAGAAGCATGATACGCTTGCATAAACACCCCATCCAGATTTATCTCTCAAGCCTATCTTTCCTTTCCCATCTTGGAAAGTGATTAATCTGCAGCACACGTTTTGTTCTTTGATTGCAGAGCATTATTCTGTAATCATTTACAGTTTTGCAGAGCCATAGCGCTGGCTTGATGGAGTATTTCTGTCATGTAGCTGGTGCTGTCGGCTGAAGCTTTAGCTGCATAACACGGAGGGAACATTACTGTGCAGCTCTGTGTTGTGCTAAGATTGTTTCCTTTTACATTGTGTGCTTTCTGTGCATTACAAAATCCAAGTGTACATATTTAAAGGGCAGGTAAGTGCACAGCAATACGTGCTGGGGGGCTGGTTTGTAAGTTTTAGAAACAGTCTCAGTACTGCAGCATGCTGGCTGCCAGCTGAGGCTTTCCTGTGCCTTTGTGGAGGGTGGAGGAGTTTAAATAACTTTTGTTTTCCATGCTGCGCATTGTGCATTGAAGCCTACACCAGTTAGAAACTGGTAACCTATGTAGGTACAAGAACCTGTACATATCACCTACTGTCTGAGGAAAAAAGTGAAGAGATTGAAGGTGAACCAGAAAATCTGTCCTGTCTGTACTACATTGAGGCTTTTCCATGTGCTCTCTGTGTTTTTTGTTTTCCACGATTTCCAGTGTTTGAGGTAAAGAGCTAGGGGAGGTAACAACCTTGAGTTAACATGCTGTGGGTTGAGATTAGGCTGTGAAGCAGTTTTGTTTGATGCAAGTGTCCAAGCTGTAAACCACTTCATCTTTCAGTTAAAGGTGTGAAAAGTAGGTAGAAAAAATTCAAGGAAAACCATATGACTTTGGGTTCTGACATGTAAGCATGTGTATTTTTTAATATATATGCATCTTTCTCTCCTACAAAGAAAGAGGTTTTAATGGACCTGAAGCTAGTGGGTCTGGACCAGTCACTTGCATTTCTAAGCTGAGCCCCTGATAGCAGACAAGCAATGAGCATCTTGTTCCAGAGGTTGCACAGAAATCTGGCCGGGTAATCCCTCACACCATGTTGAACAAGACGCTTTTCTGTCTCCTTAAGACAAACCAAAGCCCCATAGTTAAAATAACGAAGCCATAACACTAATGTACTGCGTGCAGAGACCAGGGGGAAACTGAGGTCATTGCAGGTGCAGAGTGTCTGTTAAATGAGATGTCCAGAGGATCCCATGCCAGAAATCAGGACAAAAAAAAAACTTCCAGCAGCCTACCCTGTCAGTCTGATTTTGAGTGCAGGGCAGGGCAAAGGAGAGGGGTTTTCTCTGACTACAAATCCAGCAGTTGTTTTAAATGGACAGGTGTCAGAAGAGTACCCTGCTCTGCCTTGGGGACCTAAGAGCGCCAGGCCAGGAAGATCACTGGCCTCACACCTCCAGCGATGGGCTTTGGAGCTGGGAGAACCGGCAGCACAGACAATAGTGACATGGTATTTTTATTTTAGCCCCTGCCCCCTGATTTGGTGATATATAGGGGTATCTAGAGCATCTGATCACAAATTTCACTTCTCTGTCCTAGAAGTGCAAATTTCTGTAGAGTCCTCATGCAAATTCCTTAATTAGAAATAAAGGGAAACTTAAACGCAAGGAGAGGGAAGACTAAGGCTCTTTTGAAACAACAGCTGTTTAGGAAAACTACCAAATTATGTAAGGAATTGTCAGGTTCAGAGTGTGTGTATTTATGGGGGTATCCAACTGCTTGGTTGGGCTCAACCCCAGGATTAAGGTAGTTGTCCTGTGGTTGTTGGAGGGGAATGTGCTGCTTGGGATGGCGAATTTGCACCATCTTCACTCCAGAGGGATGAGGTCCTTGGCTAGATCATGTTTGAGGAAGGGGCCAGGAAAACATTTTTCTGTGGCTGTGAATTAGTGGCAATGGCAGGAATCTTAGCAATAGGTAACTTTTCTGGGCATCTGAGAAAGAACAAAAGTACATGAACCAGTGCCAGCCACTTCCCATACTCTGCATTCCCCCAAAACCAAATGTAGCTGCTGCCTGTCTTCCAATGTGACCTCAGTCATGCAGCCAATCTTCAGCACTGGTAAATGAGTGGAAGCGACTCCGCACAGGAGGGCAGAGTGGAGTGCTGCTGAAACGCAGCCTTGCAGCGCTAGTGCCTGTGCCCACAGCTGGGTCCTGCTGGGATGGGTTGTGGCTCAACTTCAGGAACCGAATAATTTGGATCCCGTGCCCTGCGGTGGGAGCTTCCTCTTGCTGTGCTTGGATGTGTGCCATGGGATCTCAAAGTCCGGGTTCAGCATTGCTCACCCCAAATCCCTTATCGCCTCAAAATGGTTTGTAGCAGTTGTATTTGTTTTCCTTTAACAGCAAGAGATGAACCCTGCTAATCTCTGTTGTTTATATCACAAAGTACGTAGTATATGAAGTACAGCTGCCCACAGAAAGATTTCTAGGCCATACTGGATTCAGTACAAAGGAGCTTCGTGCTGAAAACATGAGGCCCCATCCTATCAGGCAGAAAGGAGCCTTTGCCTCAATGTGGGTTAATTATTTGTTAATATCTGGCTGAGTAGACAGGAGGGTCAGGGACAAGGCATAAGGCTGGTCAGCTATGTTTAGAGTAACATTTTTGAGAGTTAGGATGGGTTTCCTTTGCCGTCCAGAAGCGTCACAGCTAATGTCATGCCGAAGTTACAAATTGTGCAAAAGCTCTGGGAGGAAAAGAAGCTTTAGGCTTGAACATATTAGGTTATGGCAGGATACATGCACTTGAGGGCAAGATCCTCTTGAGTGGAACGGGTACCTGTAAGGGAGGTTCTGGATAAGGACCAGGTGCTGGCAACATCTGTCTGAACATCCTGACCACTTGCTGGCTGAGTGCTTGGAGCTCAGCTAAAAACTTAGTGTGGCCAGGGAGGTGGAGGTGTCTGTTTCTGCATACAGCTCTGTAACTGTGGTGTTAATATTTTATCTCCTCACTTGCCTGATGCGAAGGTGGATGGAAACAAGATGTGTTTGCTTGAGGAAGACCCTTTGCCAAGCTGGACGGGTGAATTTAGGAGGTAACGCGGGTTTCAATGCAGAGGAGCCATCTTCCAGGCACAGAGGTGCCACTGGCTCCTTGCCATGC
Source organism: Podargus strigoides (assembly GCA_028020825.1). Classification (NCBI taxonomy): domain Eukaryota; kingdom Metazoa; phylum Chordata; class Aves; order Caprimulgiformes; family Podargidae; genus Podargus; species Podargus strigoides. The sequence continues at coordinate 48,611,745 of CM051619.1, forward strand.
ATCACATCAGTGGAGAACCCCTGAACGGTGAAACTGTCCCAGAAGAGTGGAAGAACCTGTTAAATTGCACACCACCATTTTATCCTCTTCCAGCGCAACCAAAAGCATGTGGTGTTCTTTACCCAAGGAGTTTGGTTTTTGATAAATCCACCACTGCTAAGTGTAGCTGTTGTGCAACTGCACAATTTTTGGCTGTGATAGGTGCAGTTGGGTCGGATCTTAAGGGGGCACAAGTCCTGTGCAAGCCCCAGTAAGATACGTAATAAGCCTAGCAGAGGCTGGTGGTACTGGTGGTACCTGAGGGAAGAGCACACAATGGGCAGCTGCCCACCACCACCACCCCTCCAGCCTGCTGCTCACATTCAATCTTTTCTTTTCTCTAAACCATGAAGTGTCAGAGATCAAGTCCTGCTTGTAGGTCACCCATAAGGGAAACTGGACATTAAATTCTAAACTTCTAACTAGGCTAATATTTTATTTCTTTCTTTCACGCTAAAGGTAGAGTGCAGTCTTGAAAGCACCTCCTGTGCAATGTAGAATGGGGCCTGGTGAGAGGAAGTGAAATTAGAAATGGAGAAAAGTTATTTTAATCATAAATAGCTGCAGTAGGAAGGTAAATGTTTATACATGCAATAGTACAGTACCTACTGTGTGTATTTTAGGAGAACCTGAGAATAGCAGCTGCGCTGAAATACTTGACAGCAAAGTCAAATATAGTTTAGGTTAAAAAAAAAAAAAAAGACTACAGTTTCTGGGGAGAGTGGATTTGCAGCCTGAAGCCTGTTGGTGTTATCTTCACCGCATGGCACAGAACAGCCTGTGACTCTGGCGCTTGTTTGCGAACGCGCAGTTCCCGTAACAGAATACGTCCTGCTCCCATCAGCATGGTATTGTGCCCAGGTAGACACTCCCCCGCCTCCCAAATTTCCCTGAGAACCGCAGGAGGCTGACAGCTTTATTTCTCCAAAGGCTGCCTTTTCTGAAGCGTCGCTGGTTTTGCAGTCGATGGACCTGATGAGTTTTAGATCTATAGAGCTCAGAAGCAGCAAAGCTGCAAGCAGGAAAACCAGAGCTCTTACTAACGTGCCGAGGTCAAAAGGATCAAAACCTAAATTAAACTTGTCCCTGAAATTTGGCTCTGAATCACAAATTCAGGAAGCTGCACATGAAAATTGGTCTCGGCACTGTTTCTTCAGAGTTCTTCAGCTAAAAATAATGTCTTGCGCTATAGTTACAAATAATATGGGCTTTCTTTTTTTTTTTCCTTCCCCTATCTAATTAAATTGTTACTCTTGCCACAACGAAGGGAAAGGGAAAAGATAATAACATGAATCTGGTTGAACAAGTATGTAGCTTGCAGGTTTCAGCTAGAGTGCTTGCAGCTGCAGCCGATGAATTTAATTGTCAAAATTAAAAGAAGGGGCTCTAGAGAGATCAGCAATGGTTTCTCTGTGTCCATCATTTAGGAAACCCTTGTGAAAGCTCACCCAAAGTGTTTTTATTCCTCTACTGTCCAAATCCAGAGGAAAGGGATCTTTATCTTATGATTTTATTTTTTTTTAAGGAAACTGCAGTGTTTTTTCTAAAATTATGGTTGAACAATACGGTAGGATGTTTTCATGGTTCCTGGTACCCTTTGCTAACTTACTGAAATGACAAGTAGTGGCCATGGATAACTGCCATTATAAAGAGCAGTACTTGGGAGGTTTGCTGCAGGTAAACAGTGGGTAAAGCTGGAAAAAGGAACTTTTTTGCATCTTGATCGCAGCACTGAGATGCTCTTTGAAAGCTGCGTGGGCAACTTGGCTGTGTCTGCTGCTGTCTGCCCGCTGAACGGTAGCGAAGGGCAGTAGCCTGGCGAGACCGTACTTATCACACCTATTGCAGAGTTTTTGTGTTAGTGCCAAGAAAAGTTTAATGTGTTTTGCTGCTGGGATTTGTCAGGGGCTGCTGGGGCCTTTTAGCAGCATTTGGGGTTTGCAGTGGATCGCAGGGGCTGTCGGAGAGGCCATTTAGCACAGCGCGGGTCCTGGGAGCGTGCCGATAATTGTCAGTGAAAGCAGTAATCCCAGAGGCCTAAGGGGATAACGACAGGCAGTAACATGGCTGCCAATCTTTAAGCTTAATCATGACATCTTTCAGGTGGTGAGAGGGTTATTTGTCTTAAACGAGGCCATGGTGGGGGAGAAAGAAGGGTCCTAAAAAGCAGGGTGCTGAGGTGAAGCTGCCCTGCGTGGGCAATAGAGCTGGGCAGGGACTCGGAGATTTACTGCATTGAAATTTGCTGTCACTTAAAAAAAAAAAGCGTCGAGGCAGCTGCGTTATTTCACTGGCAGTGCCTGTGACACGCCAGGACGGGAGGGACCAGCACATTCTGTGACAGCACGGCATGTACATGGTGTCAGCTGAGCAGCGCCCCACCAGCCGACAGCTTTAACTAGTGCCGGCACTTCGTCTGGGGCTTCGTTTTCAAGCCAATGTTTGTACATAACAGCTGGAAGCGTGTTTTTGGAGGTAACAGTTACTGCACACGTACAATTTCCAGAACACCCCCTTCGCCCCTCCTGTTTGCTGTGCTTTAAGGAATTTAAAACTTTAAAAAAAAAAAATTATTTTACTACAAGGCAGAAAAAGCATTTACTAATTTCTCATTCACTTGTCAACGGCTCTGCAAGAGTGAAAACCCCACAGGAAAACGCCATGCTCTGATAAGGTTGTGAACAGAAAGCAGAAATCCCAATACCCTTTTTAATGGCTTACTGGATCGTCCTGATGTTGTCAGCTGCCCTCCAAAAGCTAGTGATGGCACAGCCAAAAAGAATACTGTAATATTGAAACAAAAGACCCGTAGAGAAGAAACTTAAGCATTTTTTAAAGAAAAAATGCAAAGAGGGTGAGGGAGAAAGCTGGTAAGCGCATGTGTTTGTTTAAGGAATTGAATGGGTAGCAAATACTTTTCCATGTGTGTGGAAAATATGAGTTGGCTTTTGCAATAGCATTTTATGGGAAGAAAGATCAAGGGTTCAGGAGCTGAAATACTTATTCATAAAACTTAGAGAGCAAAGACAAGTTACTTGTTGTGCTTCTGCCCATTTGCTGTAAGTCCAGTCTAGCTGAATCATTTCTAGGAATGGAGTGGGTAACTGGACTTCCAGCCTTCTCTCTGTCCTTGGCTTCTCTCCTGTGTGGCTGCTGCTGATTAGTACTGCTTGTACTGAGCTTTATGTGGAGGGTATGTTCCTGTCCGCTTGATTGCTAAAGCTTTTACCACCGTGGGATCTAAGCACAATTCACTTGAAACTAGATTAAAACAGCCAACTCATTTTACAGGGGCTTTTTAGCAGCTATCAGGCAGCAAGCAGAAGCTGACCCGGGTGAGATTTTGATGTGATGCCGTGGAAATGAAGACCCTTCCCCATCGTTGATCCCATCACCACGCTCTGTGTGTGGTTTCTGACAAAAGCAAACCCACCCAAGCATTTCCCGCAGTGTCTGAGGTCTTCCAAAAGGCTGAAGTTGTATGGTCTGCCACGTGAAGCCGAGCTGTGCCGCAGCTGTAACATTTATTAGTTGGGTGAATGGGATCTTTTATTTGTATCTCCGAAGAAATTTGGGTGTGTATTTTTATTTTTTAATTTTTTGCTCTCCTGCAGGTTTTCACTGGCTGCTTCCACCACCCTGTGCCGGGCAGATACTTTGAGCCTCGCTCAGCTGCTGGGGCGTGAATGTAGGTCAGTGCAGCAACCTGGGCTTGGCTTTGTTTAATCTGGCGCCTTCCCAGCTCATCTTAAATATTGCTGTACGTCTGGAGTTGGTGGAGCTAGGCAAGGCTGAGCCACAGCGGGGCGAGGTTTCACGTTCTGTCCTTTAAGTGAGTGTAATGGGGATGAGGGGGGATTAAAGCTGGTAAAGGAACATTTCTCAGACCTCAGGTGTGAGGCTAGTGGCATACACGTGAGCAGTTCAGTACCGTTATTAAAGACTGTTCACATGTGATGAAGTTTTGGGGTTTATTTATTGATGGTAGAAGAGCAGAAAGCTGAGGACGTGCTTTTGGGAAGGTGTGAGCCTCTGTGCCGTCTGCAGGTCTCAAGAGGAGTTGATGCCGCCTGCATCCAAGGGCTCAGTTTATCCATCCTTTGGGAGGCAAAGGGCCTGGGCTGGTGCTGCACGAGCTGAATTTGGCTCAGTTTGTTTAGAAAAGGCATCCTCGGTTACCTTGGTGATGAGTATAAACCTTTTTGGGTGTTAGCGAGTGAGTTTTAGTATTTAGTATTTTTGAAATCTGGTTCTGAAAGAGGCACAGTTTGGAGCTTGTGTTCTTTTTCTCCCAAAAGAGAAGGAAGTGGTTTTTAAGGGCAGTCTTGGTCTGAAGTGCGAATTGTTTTTTAGTGGCAAGTGAAGGAGCTTTCTATAGGAAAAAAGTTCTCGGTAACACTGTCTTCTCTGCATTCTGCAGTCACCCTGGGTTTAACAAATGACTTGGGAGGGCTAACAAAGTAAATTAAAAGCAATTTGTTTACCTAAACAAAGCCTGTGTGAAAACACCATGAGTGAAGGGACTCAGAACCCAGTAATGATTTCATGGGGAGGAATGAGAGTTTTTTCCATTGTTTTTAATTGTTAAATGTGATTCCCCTTCGCCTATGGCTTTTCTAGCTCTGTGCCTGTTTTTGTGTGTGTGCTTGTGTGGTTATCCGCCCAAATGGGGTTCCAGGTCCCTCGGGGCAGCAGCCTTGCCTTCCCTTATGGCTCTGAAAGGCCTCCCCACAGCCAAAAAGATCCCTGCGATTTACAGTTACCACCCTGTTTTTATTGCGTGCCTCTTGCAGGCTTCATCTGCTGAGATGATGCTGCGCCAGATAAGAGACTTTTCTCCTGTTTTGGAGCAGCTGTTGTACCTCGGGGGTATTCCTGCTGCAGGGGGCTATGGGGGAGGACACTGGCAGGCTGGGCAGAGCAGCTTTAGCTGGGATGATCGCAGCTTTCCAACCCCTCTGCTGGGGTCTCCCCACTTCTGCTAGGGGCAACCAAAGGAAAAGGGTCTGTACTCCCCAGCACTCTGTTGCGACCAAATAGGTGCATGTGAGGGGTCAGCATATGCTCGGTACTGCTCTGTTGTGGTGGCGTATGAAATATCCGCCCCCATTCCCCTTTCCATAGGTGCTTCCTTCTCTTCCTGGCTGCCTTCTGGCTAGCCCTGTCAGCTGCGTATGTTCGGGCTCAGCAACTTGCCATTGCTTCCAGCCGCACAGTGTGTAGGTGTAGCTTCAGCAGGGTTAGGGGGGTACTCGCTAAGGCTGAGGTCTGGCTGGCGCTGCAGGGGGTAGCAAATTGTAAAAGCGAGACAATGACCAGCCTTTGGGGCATGAGGATGGAGGTGTCTTTGGCTGGCACATTCCCAATGCAGTTTCTTGTAGGGCCAGGCTTCTTCTCCAGAGGTTGAGGGAGGTGATTCTCTCCCTCTGCTTTCATGGGACCCCACCTGCAGTACTGAGTCCGGCTCTGGAGCCCTCAACATAAGGACATCGAGCTGTTGGAGCAAGTCCAGGGGAGAGCCACAAAGATGATCAGAGGGCTGGAGCACCTCTGCTATAAAGACAGGCTGAGAGAGTTGGGGCTGTTCAGCCTAGAGAAGGCTCCGGGGAGACCTTATAGCACTTTCTAGTACCTGAAGGGACCTAGAAGAAAGCTGGAGAGGGACTTTTTACAAGGGTTTGTAGCGATAGGATGAGGGGTAATGGCTTTAAACTGAAAGAGGGTAGATTTAGACTAGATGTTAGGAAGAAATTCTTGACTGTGAGGGTGGTGAGACACTGGAACAGGCTGCACAGGGAAGCTGTGGCTGCCCCCTCCCTGGAAGTGTTCAGGGCCAGGTTGGATGGGGCTTTGAGCAACCTGGTCTGGTGGGAGGTGTCCCTGCCCATGGCAGGGAGGTTGGAACTAGGTGATCGTTAGAGGTCCCTTCCAACCCAAACCATTCTATGATTCTGTGTTGGTTCTACATGCTATCAGCCAAAGCCAAGGAACTATTTCACCCTGCGCTTACTGCTCACCTCAGTGAACTTGAGTCCTTCCCTGTTTAAAACAGCATGAATTAATGTGAAAATCAGCCAAATCAACACCAGAAGGTTTATGATGGCAAAATGATAATTAGTGGCTGCTATCTCTTCTCATGAGTGATGCTGAGGACGTGAGCGCTGTGTGCACCATGACTTCTGCAGCCTTTTGGGAAACTCCATGGTGGGGACTTCCATCTTCCTCAGGATTCTTCTCTTCCCATGGGGAGATGTCCAAGTCAGGGACTATAGAGCTGTAAAAGGAAGATTGTGAATGTATGTGATACTTCAATCAGATAAAAAGTCAGCATTTTAATAGCTTTTTGGCTGCAGAAACTAGCTTCTGGTACCTAATGCTGTCATTTAAACAAATAAATAGCAAGAGATGGGACCGAATTGTTTAAGTATTTTAAAGCTAGCCAAGATATAGATGCTCCCAAGACCTCTGGCAAAAATAAGTTAATTTTTTTTTCAGTCTAGTATATTAAGAGAATCAAAGGCAACATGTCTTTTAGGAACTTTCTGCCTCTTTTTCCCCCAGCCACCTGGGGAAAGCAAACCTCTTCTTTTAGAAAGAAATATTTCTTTATGGTGCTGGGACACAGTTGATCTTCCCACCTTTGCCTGCCTTTGCCACTTCCAGTTAATATTTTATTTAGGCATTTGTGTTTATTCTTTTGAAACGAACTTTCGGGCTAAATTAGTGCTGTGCTTCCACAGAGAGTCAACTCAGATCCTTTGTTACTATCTGCAATACGTGATGCAATGAAGATCGTTCAGTATTCTGCAAGATGAGCAAAACCGAAGATGTTGCTCTCTCCTCTCAGCCTCTTCCACATTGTGGTTTTGCCGTGTATTTTGGGCCAGCAAAATTTAAATCCTAAAGGTTGAGAGGCAACTGCGTACGTGATCTTGCAAGCGTTGCCAGGTATGGGGTGATCCTACCAGGTCATATGAAGATCGTGGATGTTGATGTGGTCTCGCAGGGTGTGATTTGCGGCTGTCCTCCAGCAATCCTCCCTCAGGCAGGAGGTGCTGGGGTCAGAACAAGACAAGTGACCCAAAGGCTCCGTTCATTGCAGAGTCCAGGCAGGTAACTCAAAAACCCGAATGTTTCTTTTGCAATATCTTGAAAATTTCATTCTGTTGTAGGCAATCAGGTGTGTTTAGAACAAACATATAACTGGCCATATATTTCCTGCACCATTTTCCTATAGTAAATATTAGTAGGTTAACGTTACCATTGGATCACTGTTTTGGTCAGGAGCTACTTCTCCATACCAGAATGAAGATATATTAATAATTATATCAGTGCATAATATGCTAGGTGAAATGGTTCCTCCTCAGCAGAAATCATTTCAGAATTCAGATTTAATGGTACACACTTGAACAGTTTTGTAAATCCCTTGCTTATTTTAGGTACTCCTCAGTGGTTGGGTTTATTTGCCTTCCAGTAACCTCTCCCTTTTCTTTGTCTCCAGTGATGATTTTTGTGTGGGGTTGTTTCATTAACCCTTTGTGCGTGGTGGTCATAGTTTGCTGCCCAACAGGATTTTCTTGGATTCTAAGTAGGAAAAAGGGAAAATTAATTTGCGATTGCATACTTGTTGTTTTGTTTTTATCCAAATATAGATGCAGGATTATGCCAGAGAAGTCGTGCATGTACCTAATATTCCATATATTTTTGGTTTAATGCAGGATGTTCTTCTGTGTCTTCTGACTCAGAAAGAAGGGAATGAAAATTGAGTAAATGTCATAATGTGACACCAATTTTGGACTACAGTTCTGCTTTTCCGTAGGCTCTTAAGGAACGGTGTGAACAACTTTCCCAGACAATAAAAGAACACATTGAGAAATATTTTTTTTAGGTTACCACATTTAGGCGTCCATTTACAAACTCTTGCTTTAGCATAACAGTTACTCCTTCAGAATCAGGTACAGGGAGAGAGTGTAGGCTGTGCTTAAACAAGTCCTGTCGAGGAGGCTGGGCACTTTCCCAGAAGCATCCCCTTCTTGAGATGGGAAGGGATGAGACAAGGGGATATCACAGTGACTTAAGGTGGTTCTGCAGTCAAACAGGACACATCTGTACTTGGACAACACTCACATTAAGGCAGCACAGAAGCTGGCTCATTTGGTACCCATGGGTTCTGCCGCCTGCCTCTCTCTGTTAGGAGCCTCTGCACTCAAGACAATGTTGTTTGGGGGCTGGACTTTCACTGTTATTGTTTTCAGTCTGCCTCTGCATGTGGTTGGAAAGTAGCTCAGACCTTCAGTGTATTATGACAAGCTGACTGAAATGAATACCATATTTTACATTGTTTTAGAGAATGACCTTTCCTCCCTAGGGAAGCATGAAAGAGCTCATGTTCTTTCCCTAGCACCTCTTTCTAAATGCATGTTCATTTTCCTCTTGGTTGGGCTGAATTTATAACTCAGGAAACAAAGTCAAATACAGGAGATTTAAAAGCGCTGGTTCTTGAACTTTAAATTTAAAAGTTCCCTGTAATAGACTGGATACTTCTAAATGTCTCCTTATTTACAGCTCTTTCCCCCCCTCCCCCCCGCCCCTTTCTGGAATTCCTGAATCAGATGAAGGAGATTTCCAGTATTACTGTCCTGGAAATTTATCCGTGCCTTCCATGATACTTTGACAAAAAAGATCACTAAAAAAACCACTCTACGCCAAAGGTGTGTTTCTTCCCTTTTGCATTGCTAATCTGATTATTTTAATGTAATCTCAAGACACCTGATAATTATATAGGATATACAAACTATTTTTGTCAAACTTTAATTGCATTGCATTTCTCAATCACAAATCTGGCACTGGGATGAAGGACAACAGGGCTGTCTCCGCAGCAGTTGCCTTCCATCTTTCTTTGTGTGAAGGATGGGCGGTTGTTGTAACCTTGTACCCTGAACCCTCTTCTCTAGGCACTTTGTTGAGATAAATTTGCAGTGTTTTTTTCTAAAAAAACCCAGAAAGTAGTTATAAGTGGCAGAGTAGAATTTAATCCAAGATCTGATATATTTTATCAGACTGATTACCTATGGATTTGAGTGTGTTGAACAGCGATGAGGGAGGTGCTTGTACTCGCCACTCAGCTGCTTCTCTCAGTGTTTGGTCAAAAGTGTTAGGGAGCACATAGGTAGATTTTTCTTACCAAAAGCACATCTTTCCTTTGTTTCTAAAATTGAAGGACCTGGTATCTTCTCTCGTCAGTGACTTGACCAGCAACTTTTCTCAGTTGGAACTTGTGATGGACTCATTGGATAATTGCATTCTTTTCTCTAACAAGGTTGACATGGCTGAGACAAGGGCTACTTGGAGATTTTTCCCAGAGCAGTCTGAGCTTTTGGACCCAAATCATCTCTGTACTGATGTACTTTCCAAGATTCAAAGGCAGGGGTCCTGGGAAGCTTTCAGGATTCCTGACAGACCTCAGCTGTCTTTTTGATGTCCATGCCCCTCGCAGTGAGTTGTACCCATATTTATGGGATTCATAGGACTGTGAGCCCTGGCTCTGATGGACAGAAAGGTGAACTCATGACCGATTTGTGTGGTCTTCAAGCAAAGTGTTTAGGGGAGAGTTGAGATCCTCATGTAGCTGGTCTAGCAGCTTTTTGAACATACTCAACCTTTGCCTTTATTAGCAGGTTGGTGATTATTGCCTTAGAGTACCTTTTGTATTGTATGTAGTTTATTTTCAGCGGGAGGACGTGCTGGGCACAGCTCGAGTCTGCTGTTGTCTTGCTCTGCCCATTGCTCCAGCCATACTGGAGGACATCCCCTGGCTGGGACCGCATGCTCGTACGCATCCCTTTTAGTTCCACAGACTTTTCCGAGTACTTCGAGTGACTGGGCTTCTAAATTTTTACCTCTTTCTGATGTTCAAAAATTTCCTGGCTTCTAGGGCTTTTAATTTTCCCCATCTTTCAGTAATTCAGAGACGTGTGGGCATATGAAGGGTACCGGTACTGCTTTTGACTCTTCATCCCCCCTTTCCAAGGGATGTTTGGTATAAATTGGCATTAGACTTAGTAGGTTTCTAAAACCAGGTGTGACAGAAATGGCTTTAATTTAAATGCCATTTAATTTAAAGTAATTCCTGCTTTCCAGTGTTTCCATTTGAACAGTAAGGAGGAGATTTTCAGGAGTACTAGAAGAGTTAGTCTCTCAACTCATGTTGGCTCTTACTGGGATATGAATAAAAAGTTGTTGCTTCTGTCCTTGAAAAATCTCTCTGTAAATGCCTAGCATTTTGTGATGAGTTGGTGTCTCTCTCCGGGAGTCTTTGAAGCTGGTATTTTCCTGAATTTCTTACCAGAATTACCAAGCAAAGCTTTATATTCAAATATTTAGAAGACTGTAATTGCTTTAATTAAAAAAAAAAAGCATGCACGCACCTGCATTTGATTTATATTACAAATACCTGTATTATCAGGTTGTATTTGCCAGAGTAAATACCTGAAAGGTTTTAAGAAGCTCATTACGTTGAAGCTTGTGGACTGAGCTGGCCTGTTTCTCAGGTTTCACAAGGTTTTGTCCTATCTTCTACAAGTGTGCTTGTTTATATGGGTGTATATGTGTCCTTGCATTTACCCTGGCAATAAGCAAGCAGCCTGAAGAGCTGTAATCATCCTCAGTCAGGATAAATACACATTGCTGTGTTTTCTAGAACTCCTGCAAACACTGGTCAAATTGTCTGGAATTGCGAGAAAAGATTTGGTTTGCTCCCACGTAGGCAGTCAGAGTCTCTCTGCCATACAAGTTAAAGCAAAGTGGAAAAGCTTTGCTGGAAGCAAAAGTCAGACCTGGAGTCACCAACCCTTTCTGCCTCAGAGTGTGTGTTCCCCTCGGTGATGCCACACACAGCCACGTGAGAGTTGCTGACAGAACAAGAGTTGTGCAGGTGATCTTTTGCTACATTGAGATTTTATTTTTTGCCCTTTGTGGAGTTACATTGGTTGCTTCTGCGCCCGCTTGAAAAATACATGTTGGAGGGAAACAGTAGGTAGGAGACAATATTTTTTAAGCTGTTCTGTAAGGGATTTAATGCACACTTTATAGGTATTTTATCACCTATATACTTTAGGATATATTTAGCATGTATTTCTAAAGGCATGTGTAATGATGCATCAAAACACATCATGGGGAGTTTCAACTTGTGTCCCCACATGAGCTGAGGACCAGTGTGAGCCAGTTACCCCCAAGTTATCCTTGGAGGAGACCAGGTCAAGGCAGGGATTATTGCACTAAGCTATACTTCAGGAAATGTCAGGAATTCAGAAGTTAAATTTCACTGAGAAGTAATGTAGATCAAATAAAGGGCAAGTATTTTTTTTTTCCCCCCAGAACAATACCATAGTCCTGTTGAATGTGCCTTAAACATGAAAATATCAGGGGAGTCACTAAATAACGGGTGACGGGTGAGGACGGGAGGAGAGGGAAGGGAGTGGGAAGGTGGGAGCCTCTTTTTTCTCACCTTTGTCCAAGGAGTGCAGCTGTAGTAGAGGGTCTCACTGGATGAGTGATGGAAGATACACGTGCAAAATCTGGAATGAGCTTTTGGTTTTGGGTGCAAAAAAGCCATCTTTGTTTGAAAGTGGTCTTGGGAAGGAGCAGAGCAAACAACACTATCATAATGCATCTTCTCTTCCTTGGCGTGCAGTTGTCACGAGAGATTTGTAACTCCTTTCTTGGTTCATTGCTCCCTGGCTAGTGTGTACTCTCCATTCAGTAGTGCCAGAATTAAGATGAAGCCTGCCCGTTTCAATAAGGCGGCTTTGTTGTCCAAATGGCAGCACTTGTATAGAAATTGGATTGACTCCAACAGAGCTTGCACGATACACTGCAAAACTCTTGTCATATGATCCTTTTTATTACTAAGAAAAAGCTTGTTCTCAAAAAAAGACTGACTAGTCCTTTTTTTCTGTTTTGTTAGGGAGAAAAAAAAAATCACCAGAAAATTCTTTCTGTTAATAATTAGCTGCAAATTTGAAAACTGTGCTTAATGATTGAATATAATAAAGAGATCGGATTAAGTGAAGTGACATTAATGTATAAATATGGTGGAGCCCTATCTACTTCCTTTTATGTCGCAGCAGCCTTGATTAATCAACTCACAAGTGTAAGTAAGCACGTACTGTTCAACCTTATAGCAAGAAGAGATGGGAGGTGATGGCCCGAAGGGGAAGGGAGAGACATTGGCGTGATGCAAAGTGCTGCTGAGGTTTCTGAAAAGTATGTTTCTCTCACCTACCTGCATTTCCTCAAGACGTGGAAAAGAGACAGCTTGCTCTAAATAAGATGTCTGAGAGAGCGAGCATCTCTTGGTATTCTGCATTCGTATAGCACCTAGCACTATGAGTCCCTCATCCAGGCCAGGCACAAAGTAGGATCCATCCTTATGAGCAAGACATTTACTGTTAATGTCTGCTAGTGCTAATAATGGAAATTTCTGTTTCAACTCAAAGTATTTTATTCTCTAAGATTTTTTTTTTCCTGCATGCTGGAATAAAGCATCTGTAAAGAGAACACTTCTTATCAACTAAGGTCCAGGTGGTGGATTTGAAAAGAGAATTCTTCTCCCTTTATTCTTTTTTTTTTTCCATTCATGTGCAGAAAAATGGTGAATGCATTTTGTTATAATTATTGATACTAATCGTTGACCAAGAAGTGTTATTAAAAAATTGTGTGTTACCACCGGGGTAATGTGAGGAGAAGTAACCTTAGATCTAGATGAGTTTTATAAAGTGTCTTTTTTTTTTTTTTTTTAATTTATTAGTACACTTTTGTCTTAAAGTGCACCAAGAAGTATCATTTTGTGATGCTTTGTGACTTTCAAACCGTTTCTTCTTTACAGAATTACAGAATCACAGAATGGTAGGGTTTGAAAGGGACCTCCAAAGATCATCTAGTCCAACCCCCCTGCTAGAGCAGGGTCCTAGAGCAGATCACACAGGAACACATCCAGACGGGTTTTAAATGTCTCCAGAGACTCCACAACCTCTCTGGGCAGCCTGTTCCAGTGCTCTGTCACCCTCACAGTAAAGAAGTGTTTTCTTATGTTAAGATTGAACCTCCTGTGTTCCAGTTTGTGCCCATTGCCCCTTGTCCTGTCACTGGACACCACTGAGAAGAGTCTGGCCCCGTCTTCCTAACACCCGCCCTTTAGATATTTACAAGCATGAATGAGATCCCCCCCTCAGCCTCCTCTTCTCCAAGCTAAACAAACCTAGTTCCCTCAGCCTTTCCTCATATGGGAAATGCTCATCCAGTCCACACTTAAGTTTGGTGGTGAGGATGCCATGGGAGACAGTGTCAAAAGCCTTGCTGAAGTCAAGGTAGACCACGTTGACTGCCCTCCCCTCATCAATCCATCTAGTTATGTCCTCATAGAAGGCTGTCAGGTTGGTCAAGCATGACTTCCTCTTGGTGAACCGATGTTGACTACTCCCGATAACCCTCTTTTCCTCAACATTCTTTGAGATGGTGTTAAGAACAAGCTGTTCCATCACCTTTCCAGGGATGGAGGTGAGGCAGACCGACCTGTAGTTACCCAGGTCCTCCTTCTTGCCCTTTTTATAGATCGGAGTGACTTTGGCCTTCCTCCAGTCCCCAGGCACCTCTCCTGCTCTCCAGGACATTTCAAAGATGATGAAGAGCGGTCTAGCAATGACTTTAGCTTGCGTTTTGCAGCAACGTGGTAATATTTTATAGGTTTTGCTAGCTTCAAAATGTAATTGAGATTCTAGCACATACAGAGTAGGATTAATAGATTTTAAAGCTGGAAGGAACCATTATGCTTATTGTCTGAGGTCTGTGTGTCATACAGGACGTCTAATAATTCCTGCAACAAGACCATAAATTCTGGCTGAGGTTGAGGGTACTTTAAAGGCATCTAGTCCTGATTTTAAGACTTGAGATGATAAAGCTCTTGGAAGTTAATTACCTTTTTTAAAATGATAAGTTTGGTACTACTTTTCCACTCTAAATTTGTCAAGCCACTGTTTGGGGCTTTTTAATTCCATTTTCTTGTGCTAATTTTAGCTGATGTCTGCTATCGGAGATCTTCACATAGTCAGAAGGTACATATGACCAGGTCACATCTCTGTCTTCTTTTAGATAATCTGAATCAATCGGACTCCTCCTGTCCTCACTGAAAGGTGTGTCTTTTAGGGCTTGGTTTTGATAGTCCTTTACTCTTCTTACTATCACTTATGGTAAGTGTTGCTCGTTATGTTTGTGGGGTTTTTTTTCTATTGTGGACACTCTAAGCTTTTTGAAATAATGGAATTCTCTAAAACCTTATTTATTGTTCCATCAAGTACTAGTTCCACATCCATCTGTAGGCACTACAAAGTATTATTTGTGTTTGGTAGGTGTGGAGGGTATGTGTTGGTGGCTGTTTATGCATTGAGTGACTGAAGGGTTGTCTGTTTTTAGCTGCTCCAAGATTTGGGAGTGTTGTATGCTAGATAGGTGTGCTGGGTGATGTGATGAGAAACAAACAGGTCATTTTTAGAAAATTCTCTCTAACTTCTCTCCCCCATCCCTTTGCTGACTGATAATAGTTATCTGGAGATTGATACCAGGCTCTGGACTTGGGAAGTTCCTGTGCGGGTCAGTTGGTGAAGCAGTGGAAAGAGCCTTGCTGTGCAGGGGTATCCTGCTGGTGTGGTCCTGGGGCATTTTCTAGCAATGAGTGGTGGTGGGGAATAGAAATTTGCATTTCACAGAGAGCTTTGGGTTTGACATTTCTGACCTGAATCTGAAAAAAAGTGGAAGCACTAAAATTTTCAGTCCAGTGAAAGGAAAAGCTGCTGTTGTGAAATGTTTCAGTATTTTTCACCAAAATAAAATGCTGGGAAGCTCTGTTCAGTTAAAATGAAGATGGGGCTGCCTAGGGGCAGGGGTCCCTACACAGAGACATCGCTGAGGGACATGGTGTAGTGGAGAATTGGCAGTGCTGAGTTAATGGTTGGACTTGATGATCTTAGAGGTCTCTTCCAGCCAAGGCTATTCTGTGATTCTGTGACTGTAGGAGGGTCTTGATCTGATCTCCCAGAGCAAGAGAAAGCAGAAGTGGACCTCTACTTTTACTAACGAGGTCAACAACATGTTGAGAACCTCTTCTGCCTACATGAGGGTGTGAAAAATAATGTGATTTTTTTCAGACGTTGAAGAGGGTGCTGCTGTTTGTGTCATGTCAGGCTTCTGTTCCTTGAAGGTTAGCCACAGACAGGGAGGTGCTTGCATCCACTGATGGTTACAGTGCCGTCTCCACACAGGGAAAGGCATAGACGTCTTCTCTCATTGGCAGAGCACTGGAAGCTCCATGACAATTTTGGTTTGTTTCTGTCTTAATCCAGATCCACAGCTTTCCAAGTACGTGGCACAGGGGAGGTTACTACGGGTCACTTAGCAGTTTCCGAGTTCTGTGAAGCTGCCATGTAGCTCTTATTAAGGGGATGGGAGTATAACAGGTAAGCCGAGTAAATGGATTAGCCGTAAGCAGTCCTATTGTTGGCACCGCCTGGAGATGAGTTGTGAACGAAGCAGTTGTGTCTTGCAAGCGATATTCTTTCATCCCCCGATTACAGAAGAGCAGCATAGAGTGGCCTACATTGAAATGATTCCTGGAGGAAAGAGGCATTTAAAGCCAAGGGCGGTTACGGGTACTTGGAGCAAAGTGTTCAACCATAATACCCTTTCCAAGAAGTAGGGGAGAGGAGAGGAGAAGGAGCATTCAGCCAAGCGTCTCTCTGTCCGTCTCTGTCTGAATGCTTGAGATGTTATGGACAAACGATTCCTTCGAGGCATGCAGCGCTGCTTTCGTCTTTCAGACCTTCATGGAACAGCTTTTACCTTTAACTATTTTTAGTGGTTGGCTACAGTTGGCTTGAGGGGGAGTTACATGAAGAAGGTCACTAAAGAGGATGCCTTTGTGTTTGACTAACAAGACTGGTGGGGAGGGGTAGAAGCATCATATGCTTCTAATGGTGCATGTTGACATTTTTAGAGAAAGCATCAGTCTGTTGCATAGGAATTGCTAATAAAAATCACGGTTTGTCCCTGTGGTCCCTGTCCAGGAAGGATATTTAGCCTTTGAGTCCCCTCTGCCCTAAACACAAGAGAAGGTGGTTTGCCAACGCTGGCCGGGCAAATGGGACACCTGCCCAGGCTGTGTGGTGGCAACTAGGGCGTGCGTGGGATGGGAATGCTGGCCAGCCAGTATATGTCCCCAGGCAGAACACCAGCTCTGGGGGCCAAGCTCTCCTTTCCCTAGCTCTGTGGTTTGCTTTTCAGCAGAGCAGCTAGCACAGATGAGTTTTCACTGAGAATACAGCATGGTGTTCTTGGTGTGTTTTTGGTGTCTGCCACAGCCTCTTCATAGGGTTTGCAGCATTGCAAGTGTCTGATGGTATGGCTCGCCATGATCAAAGGAGCTCAGGAGGCTTAGGGTTGGATATTTATACATTTGCTCATTACCTACTATTGTCATTCCTATTATCTAAGCTTACTCCAAAAGAAAGAGCTTGGGCAAAACACAGTTGCCTCTGCAGTTTTCTGTGTTGTGTTCTCTGCGGTCCTGGCCTCAACTGGGGGCAAGCGGTGTCACCTGGAGCTGCCTGCCCCCCCATCATGCATCCTCTGACATGTGGGCACCCAAGGAGGGCTGTGTGTGCCCAAGACGCCCTCTCTGGGTGAGGGAGGAGAGAGTCCTCCACATCACAGCTCACATCTCCACTGGGTTCAGTTGTGCTCTCAAGGAAACTCATTCCACTCCCTACCTTTGCTATTCTGGCACTTAGGTACCACATGTATCTAAATCTGGTCTCTTTAGGTCAGAAAAAGACTCTCTCCCAATCCTAGCATCAGTCTCAGCTTTCCACCTGGGTGTAAACAAGCCCTTTTGGGTGGGTTGGATGGGACTATAAACACACAAGGGGTTCTGGGCAGTTCCTGTCCACCCCTCATTCCCCCCCCCCCCCTTTTTCTATTTTATTAAGCTAATGGGATTTCAAGATGATAGCAGGTCTTTGAGAAAGATAAGAAGACATTTGCTATTGTATTCATTAAAGCCCTGTGTAAGGTAAATGTCTTCCATGCAAACCCCACATTTCAAAGCATCCTGCTGTTTCTACCAGGTGGAGCTGCAGGAATTAACACAGTTTTATCACCTAGAAACAATCTTTCTCTATCTGCAGGCAAAAAATGATTCTGAGAGACAGAATAAAAACTCAGGGACTTTGTGTGTGGAGGCTAAGGCTGTTGAGAGAACATGTTAAGCATTAAAGGACCGTAAGGACAGGTTCCCTCTGGAACTTGTCCTTCTCAGTGTAACCCCTGTTCTGCAAAGACTTGGACATAGATGACTGTGAGTCAGCTGGGGAAGCTGGGGGGAAGCGGGCATCCAGAAAATGTGCATATTTGGGATCAGCTCATCTTCTCCTCCACCTTGCCCTCTGTTCATGTCCATTGTCATGAACTCCAGAGCGGTCTGGGTCTGTGGCAGATTTGTTTCCACGTGTAAGTGGAACAAATTTTGCAATTTCTTCAAGTGCATATCTGCCTTTTGATGTTTTCCCCACTGAGTAATAGGATTGAAAGTCACACCAGCGATTGAAGCCAAATTTGAAATAGATCCCTCTTCTGACAGCTCTCTGTCCCAGACCTGGCACAATGGGCAGCCCACAGCATCACCCTGACACTACCAGGGCCCACTGGTGTTTTGTTGGAGGTTGTGCCTTCCACGGCCCCTGCCATGGGTGGTAACAAGCTCCTTCAGCAGCTCACGTTCATGAAACTTCCTGAAAAGGCTCTCTGTTGGTGCAAGGGAGATGGAAGCAGGCTAGATGTTCTCTAGTTTAGCTGGTAGCACAGACAGATGTTAGGATCAGAAGGAGGCACGTGGCCACGTGCCCTGTCAATTTATTCAGTATCGGGTTGGAATCTGTTGGAAAAACAGCACATTTTTTAGAAGGACATTGACTTTAAACAATTGGTCTAATAGGATTACTTATTTTCTGATGCGTTTGATTTTAAATCTTTCCAAATCTCCACATGGCTCATTTCCCCCTCAAAATTATTTTTTTTCCACATGAAATATTCTGCAGTTATACCGAACAGAATTTGTATTTAACATAGCATGGAAATAATGTAATTTAAGTATGTCCAATTGTCGTTTATTTTTTTTATTTATTTAAAGGATTTCTATTAATGCAACTCTTAAAGTACCATGCAACATCATCTGCAAATACAGGCATGAAATGACTGTGGTGCTGAGCTTCCTGCAATTCACCAGGTTGGCTGAAGAGCTTTCTCAGTGCCTTGCAGCAGGTCAGAGGAACTACTTCAGCTGCATTCTTCTGCTGCCATTTCTGTGATTGCGCATTGCTTCCACCGTAGGAATGATGAAGTGGTATTTCACATAATTTTGCTTCTTTGGCAGTTCTTCACAGAGAACTTTGTGAAGCTGCAGTGATCCGTTTGAACTCCACTTCAAGCATTGAGCGTGTCAAAGAGTGGGTACGTGCCATCAGTTTTGGCCTCATTTTATGTGAAGAATTGATGAGTTTCGTTTCAGGAATGTTAATCGAGCCATTTGAGCTCAGGCATGAACT
Source organism: Podargus strigoides (assembly GCA_028020825.1). Lineage (NCBI taxonomy): Eukaryota > Metazoa > Chordata > Aves > Caprimulgiformes > Podargidae > Podargus > Podargus strigoides. Next base: position 48,630,434 of record CM051619.1, read on the forward strand.
CTTTGCATGACTGCCTTTCGTCGAGGGAGTGAATTCATGTGACCCTGGTCTGTCCCTCCTCACTTGTGTTGTTTCTTTTTCTCACCGCAGCTCTCCTCCTAGTTTATTCCATAATCTAGATTATGGCCGAAGGCAAGACCTACATAAGCATATGGTGCACGGTGCGCGTTGCATTATCTGAAGTCATGAGGGTGTGATTAATGGGCTTAGGGTTTTAATTTGGCCTGTTTTGTGTCTCTCTCCAGTGAGGTTGCAAAGTCTGACCAGTGACTGCTGGGTGTGCACACCAAGTAGTGAGGTGACACTAATTTCCTTGAAGTGCTGGGCAGCTGCTGGAGGTAAACCTCTGCTGAGAGGAGAAGGAGAAGAAGGGGGGCTTGCTTCAAACTCGCCAGCTGGTGTTAGATGGCATTGTTTTGTCAGATCCTAGTGCCTCAAAGCAGCTCGGTGTCTGTCATTTGGAATTTAAAGAAGGTCAGCTGTACCTTCTTCATCAAATTTAGTGCATGAAGTGATATGTTAGTGCAATACGTGGGTGTGCAGGAAAAATGCGGTGTCTGTCCTGCACAAATAGCAAGAGGCACTGGCTGGCCTGGCAGCTCTCTGAGCTAGAGACAGGGGCATTATCATGCTGTTTGGCACAGTGGGAGAGGATGAGTAGATCAAAGCAGCAGGTGCAGAGGCTCCTGTATCTACACTGTATTCAAACTGAGCATTTTATTCCAGTCTAGATTTAGTCTGGTCCTTTGGACCAAATGTCCCCACGGCATATGTATGTTGAACCCCCCCAGTGATAGGACACGTGGGAATGGATCAAAGCTGTGCCAGGGGAGGTTTAGACTGGACATTAGGAAGCACTAATTTGGACAATGCCCTTAATAATATGCTTTAACTTTTGGTCAACCCTGAATTGCTCAGACCATTGGACTAGCTGATTGTTGTAGGTCCCTTCTAACAGAAGTAGTCTATTCTATTCTGCTTTAATCTGCCCAAGCAACCTCTTATTTCAGATCCTTCAATCTCTTAAAAGATGGGAGGGCATTTGGTGCATCCCTAGAGCTGAACTTCCCATTTAGTTTTCTCTGAAACAAATCTAGTTTGGGCCGAGCAGAGCCGCCCTCTGAACAATGCCAGGATGTGACAGGATAAACAATGCCAGGATGTGACAGGATAAACAGTGCCAGGATGTGACCTGATAAACATTTGGCTGAGAGACTGGTGCCACAGACAGAATTTTGGGGTTTTTGAGCATGGGGAGCTTTATGCTGCATGGAGTCTGTGGGCACCAGGTGGAGTTAATCTGTCTCAAAGGGGGAAAAGAATCCTGGCGTACGAGCTGGCTGGGCTCATTGAAAGGACTTTAAACTAGATTTGAAGGGGGAAGGGGGTACAACTGGACCTGCTAGAGTTGAACCTAAGGGTGGCAGGTCATGGTTGGAAGTGAAGTAGTTAGCCCGGCTCAAGTGCCTCTACTCTAATGCACGCAGCATGGGCAACAAACAGGAGGAGCTGGAAGCCATTGTGCAGCACGACAGCTACGATGTAGTTGCCATTATGGAAACATGGTGGGATGACTCTCATGAGTGGAGTGCTACAATGGATGGCTGTAAGCTCTATAAGCAGAATAGGCAAGGTAGAAAGGGCAGTGGCGTGGTGCTCTATATTAGAGAGGCTTTTGACTGCATGGAGTCCGTCAATAAGTTTGACGGACCAGTTGAATGTTTATGGGTAAAGTTGAGGAAGGCCAACGAGGCGGATATCCTGTTGGGAGTCTGTTACAGACCACCCGACCAGGGTGAAGAGGCTGATGAACTGTTCTATAGACAACTGGCAGGAGCTGCAAAATCACAAGCCTTTGTTCTTGTGAGGGACTTCAACTTACCAGACATCTGCTGGAAATATAGCACAACAGAGAGGAAACAGTCCAAGAAGTTCCTGCAGTGCATGGAAGATAACTTCCTGACTCAGCTGGTAAGTGAGCCCACCAGGGAAGGTGCCTTGCTAGACCTGTTGTTCACAAACAGAGGACTCGTAGGGGATGTGGTGGTCAGAGGCTGTCTTGGGCTAAGCGACCATGAAATGATACAGTTCTCAATCCTTAGCCCAGTTAGGAGGGGGGGCAGCAAAACCATCACCATGGACTTCTGAAGGGCAGACTTCAACCTGTTTAGAACACTGGCTGAGAAAGTCCCTTGGGGAACAGTCCTAGACAGCAGAGGCGTTCAGGAAGGATGGACTTCTTTCAAGAAGAAACTCTTAGAGGCACAGGAGCAGGCTGTCCCCATGTGTCATAAGACAAACTGGCGGGGAAAACGACCGGCCTGGCTGAACAGGGAGCTTCTGCTGGGGCTTAGGAGAAAGAAGAGAGTCTACCACCTTTGGAAAAAGGGGCAGGCTACTCGGGAAGAGTATAGGGATTTAGTTGGGTCGTGTAGGAAGAACATTAGGGGGATAAAAGCTCAGCTTGAACTCAGCCTGGCCACTGCTGCAAGAGATAATAAGAAGAGTTTTTGCAAATATATTAACAATAAAAAAATAACCAGGGAGAATCTCTCCATCCTTTATTGGATGCAAGGGGGAACATTGTTACCAAGGATGAGGAAAAGGGTGAGGTACTTAATACCTTCTTTGCCTTAGTCTTTAACAGTCAGACCACTTATCCTCATGGTATTCAGTTCCCTGAGCTGGAAGATTGGGATGGAGATCAGAACAAACCCCTCGTAATCCAGGAAAGAGTAGTGAAGGACCTGCTGAGTCAATTAGACACCCATAAGTCTATGGGGCCGGATGAGATCCACCCGAGAGTGCTGAGGGAGCTGGCAGAGGAGCTTGCCAAGCCGCTCTCCATCATCTTTCAGCAGTCCTGGTTATCGGGTGAGGTCCCGGATGACTGGAAACTTGCCAATGTGATGCCCATCTACAAGAAGGGCAGGAAGGAGGATCCGGGGAACTACAGGCTGTCAGCCTGACCTCGGTGCCAGGGAAGATTATGGAAAGGTTCATCTTGGGGGAGATCACGCAGCAAGTGCAGGACAACAGGGGGATCAGGTTGAATGTACCTCAGTAAATTTGCAGACGACACGAAATTGAGTGGGAGTGTTGATCTGCCTGAGGGTAGGGAGGCTCTGCAGTGGGATTTGGACAGGCTGGAGCGATGGGCTGAGGCCAATTGTATGAGGTTTAACAAGGGTAAGTGTCGGGTCATGCACTTCAGCCACAACAACCCCATGCAATGCTACAGGCTTGGGGAAGAGTGGCTGGAAAGCTGCCTGGCGGAAAAGGACCTGGGGGTGTTGGTTGACAGCCGACTGAACACAAGCCAGCAGTGTGCCCAGGTGGCCAAGAAGGCCAACGGCATCCTGGCCTGTATCAGAAACTGTGTGACCAGCAGGAGTAGGGAGGTGATCGTGCCCCTGTACTCGGCACTCGTGAGACCACACCTTGAGTACTGTGTCCAGTTCTGGGCACCACAGCATAAGAAGGACATTGAGGTGCTGGAGCGAGTCCAGAGAAGGGCAACGAGGCTGGTGAGAGGTCTGGAAAACAGGCCTTATGGAGACCGGCTGAGGGAACTGGGGTTGTTTAGTCTAGAGGAGACTGAGAGGAGACTTCATTGCTCTCTACAACTACCTAAAAAGAGGTTGTAGTGAGGCTGGTGTTGGTCTCTTCTCCCAAATTCCTAATGATAGGACGAGAGGAAATGGCCTCAAGTTGCATCAGGGGAAGTTTAGATTGGATATTAGGAAGAAGTTCTGTACTGAGAGGGTGGTTAGGCACTGGAACAGGCTGCCCAGGGAGGTGGTGGAGTTGCCATCCCTGGAGGTGTTTAAAAAATGAATGGATGAAGCACTTGAGGCCATGGTCTAATGGTCTAGTGGTTAGGGAGATGATGGGATAAAGGTGTGACCTGATGATCCTGGAGGTCTTTCCAACCATGGTGATTCTATGATTCTAGGAGGATGGCCAGGGCGGTTTGCTTCAAAAGTGCTCCAGACCACCCACTCGTGGACACAGCCAGGGTGATCCTGGCAGGAGGCTTAGGAAGTCCAGGTTTCCTTTGCCTCTCCGGCACCAATGGCTGGTGGGAGGCCTTTGCATCTCAGACTGCCCCATCTGCTTCAAGTGGATTGGTGTGAGCTCTCCGAGGAAAAATGGTTCATTATATATGAAATACTCTCATTATATTTTCTAGCTGCTGAGGTAAATGTTGTGTGTGTGTTGTGGTAGAAGATGGAGACCCTGTGCCACGTTCACTTTTCACTTTGTCATCTTTGCTACTTTCACAAAAAACCCCACACTTCATTCATAAAATCTCGGACATGTAGCCCTGAGTATAGGACATGCTTGTCAAGGCATGGTTTACTGTGAGCCATGCTACCTCAATGGTATTTCAATGGCAATAGAAAGATTTGTGTTTACTTGCAGTAGTAACTCATCTTAGAAAGAAGAAAAGGCAAACCTTCAGTTTTGAGCCAGCTTGCTTAAGGTAGTGAAATTAACTTTAGAGTTACAGGAATTTAAGTTTTATCTATTTTATCCATGGTGTGGTGTTCAAACAAACTAAATTAGGCACTTTGTTTGTGGACTGATAGTCAAAATTCTAAGTTTTTATTTATCTTGGAAATATCTAACAGTTTGTTTTTAGTAATAACAATTCTGCTAATTTTTATGTTAGGCAGCCAAATGTTGTTGGCTTAGATATCTGTGTCCCTCAGAACTGCTGTTTATAATTTTTGGATTTGGAACAAACCCAGTATCCTAAGTTAAAAGCAAAACTTTTCTCAGCAGGTTGAAACAAAAAAGAAAATGATTGTATCACAGAATATATGCACTCAACAGCCGAGATTTGTGATTCCATGGTTACAACAACAAAACCAAAAAAAAATGGACACATATAGCCAGTTGGTAATTTTATTGTTCGAGTCAAATGGCCTTTCTTAAAATGAATTTTAATGGACAAGCAATAAAGAATGTATTGCTGTACTTGTGCAACTGAAGTTTATGAAATAGGATTGGAAAAATACACAGAGTAATTGGGCACATCCTGTACTTAGTGAATCACCAAGCTAGTGCAATAAACATTGCTGCGTTCAGGAGTTTAGATCTGTACCCTGCTTTTGCCAAGAACATTGGGAATTGCTTGGGATCACAGATGGATCTGCAGCACAGGCTACCTGAACTCTACTCTGTGCGAAGTTTTTCTCCTTTGTATATTTCATGTTCTGAGGTAATTTTTGGTTTCCTGGTATAGGCATTAATCCAATTCTGTGACACCTTGCGTCTGCTTAGACTAATGTAGCATGACCTTTGCAGGCATCGGTTTGGTAAGGGAAAAAGGCTTCTGATATCCGATATAAGTGGTCTAACCAACATCTTTCTCCAGAGAAACAGTCTTTTGTCTTCAAATGTAAAAACCAAAAGCTTCAGATGTTTGATAGCTTCAATATTGTCTGCCAGATAACAGGGATGAAGTTGTGAACGTGTTTAAGAAATGACTGAATTTCCAGAAAACAGGCTGTTATTTGAGGGACATGAGAACCATTACGAAGCCAGAAACAAACACAACATCCAAATCTGCTCTCAAATACACACGTGGCTCTTGCAGATTCTGAGAGAGCTGCACATGGACAGGCTTAATGGGATCCTGATGGAAATCATCCAGGGCTGGAGTCTGGCTCCTGGTGAAAGTAGGACTGCTGTCTGGCTAAGACTGGCATTCGGGTCTCGGGCAAACCGATGGAGATGTTTTCTTTCCTCAAGGAAATCTGTGTTTAATTGTCAGCCAGAAAGACAGGATGGCTTGTGTGCAAGGCTTTTGCAGCATTGCTTAGTGTTAGCTCTGGGCTTCTTCCATCTTCTTTACTTCCCCAAATCACGATAGTCCTGTTGAGTGGAAACTTTACTGTTTTTCCGAGTAGCAGAGAGAGTGAACCAGGTGTGAACTGAAGCCTGTGCTCCTGTTCTTTCACCCCACGAGGACTACTGCCATCCAGGAGATGCAAAGGTTCTGCATTTCTGGTACCATTGAATTGAATGGCAGAATTTAAGTTTTCAGTCAAAGCAAACAGTAGTTTCCTCAAGTGTGTGCAAACATGGATTGATAAGTCCCCGAAGGGTCTTTTACAGTTCTGCTTCATGTAGGGGAACAAGAGCCAAGAAAGTAGGAATAAGTTGGCAAAAGTTTCACTAGACCAGAGAAGTGATTCTTGCCCTCCTGCATAAAAGCCATAACAGTTCAGGACATTCCTGGGGAGGGAAATAATTTTCTCCACTCCTCAATGCAACACAGGTGCAGCCGTGGCCGTACAGTACATGACTCATTCTATGTCCGTCTTTTTAATGATGAAACTATTATGTGCTACATTGCCCATTCAGGCATTTTGTTTTCTAGTTCTAAACCCTTGGTTCCCAGAAACATCAATAACAAGGCTTTTAGCAGAGAGGTGGAAATGCTCCCTGAGACACACCGCTAGGGTAGGACATGTTGTTGGTTGATTGATGCTCTGGATAATATTAGGGATACGGGGGTATAATTGGCTTGAACTTTTGCTCGCCCCTAAAATGAAATCCAAAGCTTTTTTATCAAGTTGAGATAAGGTCCCTGCCTCTGTTTGACTCCCATTAGAGCTCTATCCTTCTGTATAGTTGCTGGTAGTGTCTCTTTCCATCTGTTTGGGGTTTCAGGTGGGAATGGCAGTATGTTGTGGATGTGATACTTGAACCCTGGCTTACCAGACCCAGCGAGCTCAGATGATAAGGAAAGGCAGTTTACTTGATGTGAGAAAGGCAGCTCTTAATAATAGATTTGCATCAGGCAATTGCATGAATCGGATCTTGATCTTCATTACCATAAAATGCAGCAAGACAGCAAGAAAAATCCCATTTCTGAGAGTCTTTCTACTGTACACAAATCCAGATGTAAAGCACTGCTCTGTACACAGCAAACAGGACTCGTATGTATTTTATTAATGTAAGTGTAATGTAATTATTTTCTTGTCCATCTGGCAGGTGGTGTTTTCATTAAGAAGTGAATAATCTAAGCTATAGGCTCTGTAGAGGGGGATGAGTATGGAGGAGATTCAGGTCATCTGCTGTGGGACCATAAATAGAAGCTAACAAGGGAGCCCTTGCTGTCCTTGTCTACTAAAACTGAAAATCTGTTGCTTTTATTTTTCCTTTAGCAGACTGTTCGCAAGCTTGGAAGCTAGTCTGTTCATTAAATCTTTTCACTATCATGCAGTTTAACTCCACATTTATGGTAGTGGCTGGAGGCACGGTGGGGAAAAAACAGGTGTTATGTAAGAGAACAAAAATTAAGTCTTTATATAAACGACTATGCATAGGAAGATAAGATTAAAATCACGCTTCTGGAGGTGCCTGGTACGTCTCTGGGTGCAAAGTACTGTTTGAAAAAGAACCGTGGATTACTTAAGGGTTTTTATTCATGTAGAAGGTCCCAATTAAAAAACAAATAAACAAAAAACCCAAAACAAAGCACACACAAAAGAACAACAGGCCTGAACTGTCCTCCAAAAATTTTTGAGAAGCCTGGCATGTGGAGCTTTCTAAAGGAAATCTGATTGCTCTCTGACCGTCTGTGTGGCATCTTCCGTTTCCAGACAAAGTTTTCTGATGTCCACATGGAAACAGGAGCAATTTCCTCTTTCCATGTTCTAGCAAGCCTTTTTTTGGCACAAGTAACAGTGCAAGGTCTAGTTTGAGTTTTGCCCTGGAAAGATATAAATATCCTGGCTCCATCCCAGGAACATCCAAACAAGGCTTAGTTTTTATTTTTTATCTGGTAACACTCAGGGAAACCTATCAGGGTGACCAGGCTGGGAGGGGTGTTCATTTAGTAAAGCCTTTAAGTCAAGAAGAAAAATCAACTTTTTAAAAATTCTTATTATTTTTAATTCTATCATTTTAAGTTTAGGAGGGGATGTTGAAATGATGCTGAGAATCGTTTCTTCGTGTATGGTGTAGGTGTCGCCAGGCAGAAGGTTAGAGATTGTTGTTGCCCTTCTGTAGAGGCACAGATTTCCATTCAGATGGGCTTGTTCTTTCCCAGAGGATTCTGCTTATTTTCCTTCCCAGTAAAGCTCAGGATCAGTTGCTGTTCAGCCAGGGTGCAGTGTGAGGGCTGCTGCACCACTACTTCCAAGGAAGCACCTCTAAGGGTGCTCATCACCCTGGCTGCAGATAATAGGAAACTGAAACCAAGCCTGAAGAACAGCCCCTTGAAAACTGCTTTAGACAGGGTGCCAAACAGTTTAGGACTGTCTGGAGGGGCTAGTGTGATCCCTTCTCATTAAGGATGTTGCTGAGCTTTTTTTTTTTTTGTGGGTACTGAGAATTCTTGAAAGGAGATATTTAATTATTGCATGACCTACTCAGTACAAGGAGCAATGGGAGGAGGAACAGTAAGTAGAGCATCCCAGGCAAATGGTGAGCTAGAGTTTTGCCAGGCTGTAATACAGCATGGGTGACTCTTTGCCAGATGTGCTCTTTCCTCTCTATTTGAAGATGTTATTTAACGCCCCAACATCATGTGTTATCTGGACAGGCTTGCTGTGCAGATCAGTCGTTACCCTAAGCCTGCTCTGATATGCTTTGCTAGGGAAGGGTTCCTCGGTTTCTGCAGGAGTCAGTGATCTCAATGTTTAACGGTTTTATTGTTTCAAGTGAGAATCTGCTTCTCTGAATGCATCAAGCCTCAGTCATTTGTATGTATGTGTGAAGGTCAGTGGACTTGTCGAATACCCTATTGTAAATCCTGTCACTAAATCAATTTCTTTTAATTAAAAATAATGCACTGCTCTTCAGGAGAAGTGCGCCCTTTCATCTGGACAAAACCCATTACACCCCAACATAAATACAATAGCTGTGAGCTCTCTGCTAGTCTCACATTGGCTGTGTCTCTCAGTTGGTAAGTTTGTGGTTTGGAAATCTTGGTGGTCAGAGGGGGCTGTGTTTTCCCTTCCTCTGAAGGAAATGGCTGCTGGTATGGTCTGTCATCACGTAACTTTGCAACTTTAGAAGCAGAAAAAATCAGTAGTGGGAAACAGGTAGCCATCAGGTGAGAGACATTCAAGCCCCCTCCTCGCTCCCCCCCAGTGCCTGCACCAGCAGCATGCAGAAGTCTGACACAACGGCTAGGAGCAGGACAGGATTTTGCATTCATTTAGTAATTCCCTTGGGGTTATACTCTTAGATGACTTAATGACTTAGTGTATACCCCATCTGGGAGATAAGCAGGCATAATTCATTGCAGGCAGGTCATTCATCCTTTGAGATAACCAGCAACTACATGCCATAGGGAGCAGGGAGATAAAGATACTACACATCAGCAGCAGTAGTTCAAGGTTTCAACCTCTCCGCCTCCTTCAGTGACCCAGAAGTCATTTGCAGTTGATTATTCAGCCTTTTGCTTTCTTTAGAGAGAAATATACTGGCAGTGGTTGGTTGAAGTGAATACATTTTCCATTCTGTCCGTGCCTTTCAATGCAGCCATAGTGTATCTCTACCTGGAAGTATGCATCCTCATGTCTCTTAGAGGCTTTATCGCTGCAGTAAATGCTGGGTTTGAAAACTTACTATAAATTGATTTCAGGTTTTTTGGTGTTATTTAAATGGGCCTGTTGTTCACCTACTGGTTGGGATGCTTGTATATTGTTAATTTTCAGTTTCAGTCTGAGAGAAGCTTTTAGGGGTCCAGTTTGTGTTGATGATATATATGGTCCAAACTGAGGCACAAAGAGAGAAAAGGTGTGTATATAACATAGTATATTATGCTTCTTGATTTTATTGTAAAAATAAAATTACCTTCAGTGTCAGCAGGTACATTTTAAAACTGAAAAAGTCACAAAAAAACGTGCTGCTCCTGAGCCAACTAGTATTCGGATCAAACGTACAACATGGCCTCTCCCTAGTTAATATTCCCTCCTCCAAAAATCTGGAGTCCAGAAACAGCAGTCTGGAGATATCCTGCATTACAAAGATAAATGATTGACTCAGCAGGTACTTCATGATGACTTACTCTCAGTAAAACATTTTTCTCTCGTCTACACGCACAGCAAAAGAAGTAGCAAGTACAAGGCTTTTGATATGGACATATGATGCCCGCGGTGTGATTCAGTCTGTGATGTTGCTTTATTTGAAGAGGAGGGAAGGGAGAGAAAGAAAAGTCTATTTTTGTTTGTTTGTTTTCTAATTACTTGAGCTATTTTTTTCTTTGACTCAGCAACTCTGAACAGTACATACTGTACTACTGTAACCGGCAGTCAGGGCTGGGAAGTCGAACGATGGTGAGGATAAAAGCAAATATCCTGCATTTGCAGAGGGATTACAAGGAGATGGAAGAATGAGTCTCGTTATGGTTTTGTGTGGTGTCACAGTCCCTTTCTGCATCAATGCTATTCTGTATGTAATCTTTAGACTGGTGTCTCTCAGGTGAAGTACTAATAACAAACAAGAAATCAGAATAGTTTTATTCTCACTTTTTTTTTTCTTTATGAAACCTACTTGTTTAGATGATGAGAATGTTCACCTTACACAAGAAAACATGCTCCAAAGAAAATGAAGGAGTTGTCAGTAGTGCTTTTTTGGCCTGTTTGTAGAGTGTCTTAAGAACAAAGCAGAGAGTGATTTTGATTGACATGAAATAATTTGATAGTTGACTTGAAAAAATTTGATTGACGTTAAACACCCCTTACCTGATGATGCTTCCCTTTGAGTCTGCATGCTACACAGTACGAGTTGTACTCATCATGGCACACCTTTTCTTGGTTGTATCATTCAAAGCAGTTTGAATCCTAACTTCCAAGGTGACCCATTACTACTTCTAAAGGTGTTAAGTTGCATTTATGCTTTCACATAAGGAAACACTCAAGCCTGCAATGGATTGCAGGGGATTCTGTCTGTGAGGGAAGAAGTGCAGGCTGTGTACTGCTTTGTGCAAGAAGGGATGCTCACTAATGCACTTGTCATCTTCACGTTTTGTGCCAACCTGCTTCATTAATGCAAAACATTCACATGTTAGGATATGTTTAATGCAAGACTTTCTGGCTCCTTGGGGGAAGAGCCTCACTTTAGCAAGAGTTGTTCAATAGAGTTAGTTGGGTGTGAATTTTAAGCAGGATATCCAGACAGAAGAGTTGCTGTCAATGGTCACTGGGGAGCAGATTCCAGAGCCCTTCTTTCAAAGATGCGTGGCCCCTGAAGAACTGAGAATCGAAAGCTGTTTCTTACTCTGTCTTACAGGCTACCTTGCAAAGCACGTTATTCCCCTTTCCAATATGCTCTTTTGAGAAGTTTCAAGGGATGAGGAGGCTTTGTGGAAAGACACAGGGGTTCTTGGGAAGGATGGGCTTCCCACCCAAGTTCTTGCAAGGGTAGCAGCTCCCATCTGGCTACTTTCTAGAGGCTGCTGTTACAGATTTTTAATGCTTTATTCCATACTTTTTCTTCTCATGTTCTTCACAGTACTAGAAAACCTAAATGTGTCCTCTTACAACCTTTAATTGCGTGATAAAAGCCGTGTCCATTTTAAAGCGCGTTCTTTTTCCAGACAGGGTGACCTGTGGATGGCGTTTTCTTGCAAAGGAACAGAATTTCACATTTGCTATTGCTGGTTTTCCCTTCTTCTCTGTTCCTTATCATATTTTTTTTTAGTTCAAAATGGTTCTCTGTGATTGTAATTGCACTAAGTACATTTGATAATGCAGAAGTGACCTATTTTGTGCACAGTTTAGCTGATTCTGCAGTTGCCTGTTGGATTTCCTGGCAATGTTCTTCAGCCACTCCTTGGCTTACAAAAGCCCGATAAGTTAATCATGGCCAGCACAACATACTGGAGGCAAAGAAAGTTCAAGGTAACACAGGAGCATGAGCCATATAGGTGTGAATGGGTGGGACCGAGTGTTTATTAGGCAAGGTAGAGGCCTCTGTAAGAGATTGGGAGGACTTGAATAGATGTCATTAAATGTATTAAACTGTTGGAGGTCCTGTGTACAAGTTTGTTAATACTCCAATGGCATGGACAGATATTGTGCCCCTGTAGGCTCAGCAGTTAATGTATGATACCTCTGGTATCTGAGATACGTACTCAATTATAAAAAAATAGATGAGCTGGGACCCATTACCATAAAGACTGTCTGCAGCGCTAGTCCTGGTAACAGATTGTTCTGTGCCTCATTAAAAAGGAGACAGCACTGTCAGAGGAGTCAGTGCTTCATTTTGCCATGTTTTCTACATAATCAGTTAATTTTGCTTAATAGTGCATTGCGTCACAGATGTGCAAAAGGGCAGAGTCCCTTCATTCTCTGCATAAAACCTCCACTCTGCTGCAGCTGAAATTTTCATGGAGTGTGTTAGCAGGTGAGCTGACCTCAGCCAGTGTCCCTGCCTTACCCCTGCCCTGCGTGTTCCCAGCAGTTCTCTGGCCAAGCTCCATACTTGAAAAGGTTCAAGGGCCAAGTTCCTCAGACTAGAAGTTTGACGCCCTATCCCTGGAAACATTCAAGGTCAGGTTGGACTGGGCTCTGAGCAACCTGATCTAGTTGAAGATGTCCCTGCTCACTGCAGGGGGATTGGACTAGATGACTTCCAACTCAAACTATTCTACAATTCCGTAGATGTCTATGAGGGTGGTCATTCAATGTCTGCTGTGCTTGTGATTTTGGTTTTTGTTTTCAGTCTTGCATAAGGCGCTGTCAAGGGCTTCTCCAGTTCTCATTGGGAAGTACTTTAGTGCCTGTCTTTCATCTAAACATTAGTTAAAATATGAAAGTTAGCATTACTGATTACTAATGAGATGAATCCTAATATGTCTATGTTAATGTACATCTTTACATTTTATAGCCCTTTGAGTGCACCTTTTGGGATTATTAACAAGTCAAATACAGTAAGGCAAAATATGTGGAGAAGCTGAGGTTAGACCACTGTTTAGGGACAGATTATTAAAGATTACAACTCAAGGTTTTAGAAGATCAGCATATTACACAGTAATACGGCATATCCAACAATTAGTGCCAATCGTATGCTGCTTAAATTTGTAGTGAAACTGGGTATGTGTAAATGGTTTTCTTCAGATGTAAATACATTCAAAATAAGTAAGTATATTCCCTACTCACGTATTCTGGTCTGAGAATAAAACAAAACCAACAAAAAACCATGCGAAAAATAATAGATATGTGAAGGGCTTCTGTTTAGAAAAATAGGCAGACGTGATTAAGTTCATCTTTTTTTCAGAAAAGCAGTTAAGCACCTGCTTAAATCTAAATGTGCTTAAGTTGTGTTTACTTCAAGAAATACTTAAGCAGGTTTGAAGTTAATCATCCACACAAAAGGTTTTCCCCAAAAAGACTTGCGTATGCACAAAGGCAGAAAGATGCTTCAAAACTTAAGTATGGTTATAGGTGTAAGCAATGGATTTGATTTTAGAGAACCTGAAGGAAGTTAAGTGCACAAACCTAATTGAAATTCAATGAGTCTGGAGCATCTAATTGTCTTGTGTCCTTCTGAAAGCCTAGACCTCTTTTTTAAATGCTAACAACTGTTCGAGGTGCTGGCTCTTATGATCTGATTTCACATTAGCACACCAACACCTTGCTGGGTGTTTTTCCCCAGATGTTCAGTGTGAGAATGTAACTCTCTGTGTATGATTCCTCTAGTATTGCCAAATGCTGGTGTGGCTTTGAATATTTTTTATGAACTAAAAACCACATCAAAATCCCCAGTGTGTTTACAAACTTTGCAATTCTGCCTGGGTGATAAATACTAGAAGATAAAAGCAGACAATTGCGGTGTTAGGAAGTTAAGAGCAGAAGAGCCTTTTGGAAGCTAGCAGGTCAAGGTGAGATTTTTAATTAATAGGTGCCTGACCTGGTCCACTACCTTAGTCCAGGAATCTTACACAGGAAGATTTGGATCTAAATTTTGTATTTTGGTCTTTCTCCACTTTTGAAAGATGAACCACAACTTTTAAAGAAAATCCTTGAATTTGGAGTGCTTGGTCAGACTAATTCCATCTGAAGCAATGGCTGCAAATTCTATGGGGATGTTCCTGGGCTCACTGAAGGTAGCTTCATCTTAGAGCACAGAGGAGGGCTGCTTCTGACAGCCACATCTTCCTTGGCAATGTAAGCTGACCCTAAGAAGGGCTTTGGTTGTCCTGCGTCCTCCCTCTCCTCCCTACGTCTCCCGTGGTTTCCTGTTTCCTCCCTTTCTCCACCGATGTTGATTCTTCTGCTGTTCAGCAGTTCAGTTCTGAGAGCTGATCTGGCCAAAATCTGTCAGGAAGAAGAAAAAAAAAAAAAAACAACAACAATTAAAGAAGGACAGAAAGAAGGAAGACTGTGGGAGCCCTGTTTGGACCAGAGCCACCCAATGTGAGCCTGTACTTACATCGTGGTGGTGAAGCTGTGTGCAGGCTGGCAGCTCTCTAGAGAGGGGAGTTGCTAAGGATGGAAAATTATACACCAGAAGAAAATCAAGAGTAGTTTTACATTGGACTGATTACCTACTCGTGCAACTGCCTGAGCATCTCCAAAAAATCCTGAGGGCCAGTGCAGGGACAGGCCTGGGCAATGAGAGAAGAGACCTGCTTGAGGCAGCATTGCCTCTGAAGGAGTTCATCATGCTTTGCTCCTCAAAGCATGGCTTTCACCCTGCTTGTCAGGTACGTGTTTCATGGCTGTACCAGCAGAGATGTGGTGCTGCTGCAAAGAGATGCACTGGGACGTGAAGATCAATGCCTTTAAAGAGAAAGAGGAGGTTTGGGAGTGACTGGCGTTAGCTCTTAGGACGGGACGGGAGTCTTGTGTGCTGTGCCCGGCAAGTGTGGCCAGCTCTGATGCTTGAGCTGTGTGGTCTGTGGGCTCTGTGGCCATGAGTGGGCAGTGGTGCATGCTACTTCCAAATTGCAGGTCGCTCAAATCAAGGAATCTTGCATAATGAGGCCTACTGGATCTCTGGCACGCCTTTTTTTTTTTTTTAAAAAAAATCAAAACTAACCGGCAGCAGTATGCCCTTCTGAAGTTGGCATACTTCTCCGTTTGCTCTTCCACTTGCACGTAGACACATATAGTCAAACTCGTGCAGCAGCCTGTCATATGCAATTTGTATTCTTTGTTTGAGAAGCAGCCTATAGACAAAACCTGTTTGCTTCTCCCTTTTATTGCATTAAGCTATTACTGAGGGGATTTCAGAGGCGCGGATGGGTTAGGCACCTGATTTCTGCTGACTTGAGTAGTAATCAAGGCACCTGCTACTGCCTCTGGTGACTGAAAATCTCCCCACAGGTTTTGGCTCGCTGAAAGCTTCTTCATTTTGTTTGGAAAAGGATGAATAAGTCTTTAAATAAGGAGTGCATGCTCTTTGGGAGTGAAAACCTTGTCTTGTTAAAGCTCTTAGTATGCAGGCTAAATAAAATGAAGCCTTAAATGCTTGGGCTAGTGGCAGCTTTGTTACGTGATTTTTTTCAGTCGTGTATTTCCACTGCAGGGAGTGAGGCAGACAGCCAGGACTTTGTGCTGCCCTGCCTGGTTCCTTCTTTTGTTAAATTTGGTGATGGTGGACTGTGTCTCCACGGGGCTGCTACGCCAGGCTGGCTTCTAGTGTGGGTAGTGTTCATTGGTGCCTGGGGGGAGAGGCTTGCAGGCAGAAGTTTGCATAGGGCGACTTTTAAAGCTGGGTCATACCTGTACTCTGTGTGTGGTGGCTGTTCCTTGGAATCTTCCTTCTGACCCTCACACCTTTTCCCAGGCTGTCTCCTGCAACACCAAAGTGCAATTTCTTAGTTACTTTTTGTTTTGCTTAACGGAATTAGCCCTGGTTATTATATTTATCGGGGGACACGGACTGTTAGATGCATGAGGAGTTAGCAAGTGCTGAAGAAATAATATCACACAGGTAATAGCAGGTTTTGCATAGTTAGTAGGTTTCAAAAGCTCACACCAAAGCCTGTTTTTAAACAGGGAGCCACTTTGAAGGAAACCGAAAACATCTCGCATAGCACAGTCTGCACTTTCTATCTCAAATCTTTTCCTGTCTCTTTATAGTAGCCAGTTCTTGATATAGCTTAAGCACCATAAAAACTTAATTTTCCCTAGCTGCTGTTACATTTAAATCAGACTACGTTGAAACATTTAATAATTTAAAATTGCACATGCAGTGTAATTGCGTTTGTTTTGCTGTCTGTGGCTGATTTTAACACCCAGGCATTTACAAGAGTCCTCTCCATCACGGGGCATGTTCTGTTCTTGCTCTGCTTGCCGAGCTGCCACCAGCATGAGACAGAAGTCCTGTTAGAATGGCATGAGAGACCAGGATTGTACCTTTTTCCTGTTTTTTTTTTTGTTTACTTTTTTTTTTAATAGCTGCTTATTTTCTGAGGTGCAAGTTTGGATTTCCCAGCACTGAGATGGAGGTTAATGGTCAGGATCCCAGTTGGCGCTGCATGGGCATTTCTGCACCTGTTGCCCCAGTGTGGTGGGGTGGGAACAGTAGGTTCTGACTGCTTTGCTCCTGCACAACACCTACAAAGTTCATCTGCCTGTAAGCTTGTTTGCGCTCACTTCTTGAACAATGTATGCTGTGTGCATTGTTTATTTTTCAGGCTTTTACTCAAGCCGAAAGGCAACTTTTTGCACTTACTTCATGCCA
Organism: Podargus strigoides; assembly: GCA_028020825.1. Classification (NCBI taxonomy): domain Eukaryota; kingdom Metazoa; phylum Chordata; class Aves; order Caprimulgiformes; family Podargidae; genus Podargus; species Podargus strigoides. The sequence continues at coordinate 48,647,096 of CM051619.1, forward strand.
GAAGTGATGGAAGTATTTTCCCCATGTTCATAACTCAGTAATGAGTTTAACCATTTAATTGCTGTTGTAAAGTAAGCTCAGGGTAAGGATTTAAAATACCTTATAGTTCAGGCATGTACTGAAATACACTTACTTCAGCTTTACTGGGAGGTGCACAGATATTCTGGGCACTAAGAAATACAGGGCAGCTTGCAGTGAAATCTTAGGCAATCATTAGTGTGGATGATTTTGATATGTAGATTAATATACAACAAATAATACATGTTCTGATTTTTGAGCCAAGGCTATAATTGAGCTAAGAGGCTTGATATAGTACAAATGAAGGTAAGATCAAAACTGGCTCTCTTCTCCTTTATTCTTACAATTTTTCTAACCTTTCTTCCAGTTCTTTGTTGGGCTCTAACAATGCCAGTGGAAAAATATAAAAGGGTGGTGGGCATAACCTCTGATTTTCATGTCATGCTACCTATTTATATATGTTTTTTTCACCAGTCCTCTGTCTTCAGTGGAAAGGAGCTAGCAGCAATACTGTGAGTCCCAGGAAAGGTGCTTCCATTTTTCAGTTGAGAGGGCAATGGAGTACTACTGAGTGTATTACAGGCTTGGAATATCCCTTATTACAATCACAAGTATTAAGACTGATGTCATGACATGTGAATTATTATTTTGCAGTGCTTGTCACTGCAAGCATCCTCTGCTGCACTCACTGTAAGCAGCAGCACATTGGGTTGGGACAGTAGATCATCTGAGGGGGAAAAAAAAACCCCGCAGACTGCAGTGTTTCCTGTAACATACTGTTTATTTTCACCCTTACCCAGGCTGACATTTTCTGGCGAAAGCCCAGGACCTACACCTGAGGACTCTGTGCCAAGCTTGGTTGGTCTGACTAAAATACTAAAGCAACACTGCTTTTTTTGCAGAGATTTTTTTCTGTAGGAAAGGGCTGGGTGATGGCTCTTCACACCGATTGCTAATGACAGGGCACAATAGCCTCCTCACTGCCTTATTAGCGCAGTACTAAGAATGTGTTTCATGGAGTATCCATCAATAGCACTGCCAGCTTTCAATATGTAGCAGGAGGAGCAAGTTCTCCATTAAGACCTTGACTCACAGGGTGGTGAGGTGAAGCATACACCTTCTCCATGCTGGGCAGCTGTGCTGTGCCAGTGGAGGCTCAGCCTGGAGGGAAGGCAGGCGGCGTTGGTCCTGCCGGCCCTCCCCCAAGGGCTGTGTCTGGGACTGATGGCTTCATCTTGCGGGTAAGGCAGGAGACGTTACATTCCATGGGTCGGAATGGAAGCTGCCAAAGGAGTGTATCGAATGAATTTGTATCTCAGCCATGCACCCTTTTGGGAAGTGCTGGTGAGCTTCCCATCCCGCCAGTCCTGGTCTATGCTTGTGGGGTGCTGCCTGCCCCCCTCCAGGCAGGCTTTCTCTGCCCTCTGCACACAGCTGGTGCCACTGGACCCAGGATCTTTCCCCAACCCAGACCCTTATGCAAGCATTAGAACAGCCTTTTCCCTGCATCCCATGAGAAGGGCGAGTTTTGGCATCCCCCCACCACAGCAGCCTGAAGAAGCAAGCCCTTTGGGGGGCCAGGGTACCCTGAGGCAGTGGGTACGGTGTCTGAGCCCTGGCCACTCAGGCAGCCCCTGTGCACCTGGCACGGCATGAGCATGGTCAGGTGCTGGTGTTGCGGCTCACATGCCTGCTTGCATCCTCTTGGGTCTGGGCACTAATCCTGGCTTGAAATTTTAAATATTGACAGAGTTAATTCCTGAGTGCTTCAGACTGCAGAAACTGGTCTCTGATAAGGCTGTGTTTAATAAGGATATTCATGGTAAAGAGCTTTGTTGGCTAGACAGGGCTTTACCTTGCTGAGCTCTGCTCCGGCGGGCGAGGAAGAGGAGGTCCCCTCCCCACGACCCTCCCTTCCTGCAGCCTGACAGCGTGGTGGAGTATGAGACACACAGAGGCGATTCCTCTTTCTTCCCCTCAAAGAATTAGCCGACAAAATACCTTTACGTAGTTGGCTGCAAGCAGCATGAGGAGCCAGAGTAAACATACTGCTGCAGTAAGCCTAAACTCTTAAACAAATGCCAAAAATAAAAGCAGCCCACCTTACATTTTCCACCTTGCATAGCAGTTTCCAACCACATTAAGTAAAAAGTCTAGGTGGTTGTATAATGTTTATCATCACTGAGTAATACACATTACATTAGCTGGGCCGTTTGTTTTGTTCCTGACTGCTGGTTTTAAAATGGTTTTAGTGAGGACAGGAAAAATGATTCAAGTTTATATAGTCATCTAAGAGATAGGAAGATGTTAATGATTTGGGGAGGAAAGCTCGGAATGTAAGTAATACTTTTCCCCCCACCCCCCCCTTCCACTAGAACTGCAAGTAGGTTGAAAGGCAGATGGTGGAAGTGCAGAATCCAGCGATGCAGGATTGCTTTCTGTAAGAGACGGTGTCAGAGTGGTTTCTGTGCCCACATTCATCTGCAGCAATTGTGTCCTCCAGTATTTGAAACTTGTTTACATAGGTGGCAGCAAAATTTTCTGTCCAAAGCCACAAAAAATTGAAATCAGATCCACATCCAAAACTGTATTTTATTTCCCCTGTACAATCTCTTGGACAGACTACTGCAAGTATGTTTCCAGGGAGACCTGGCCCTGGCTAAATTGCACCCAAATGTGAGCACTAACCAGTGCACGGAGGAGGGCTCGCTGCGGTGTGGGAATCAGACGATGGTGCAGCATCTCTGACCTGGGGGAGTGTGGAGGTCACTAAGGGAACAGCAGACATGGTGCATGTGGTAGTGATGCTTTGTAAGTGAAGTTTTGTCAGCCATGCTTGGGTAAGGTCTGCAATGAAAGCTCTCAAAACAGCAAGAGTCACAGTATGCAGAAGTTTTTGGCCCTATGCATTCTGCAGATGGCGGTGGTACAGTGCTGGGGCTGAGCAGGCTGTTGGGGGGGACGTTGCCAATATGTGGGGAGGGATGGACTGAGGAGGTCTGTGAAAGCAGGGTGAGAGGCGAAGTCCAAGTCTACCAGTTTTTTACAGGCTCTGAAAGTCAGAAACATACCAAATATAGACCCAGAGGATATGTAAGAGCAGGAGTAAAGGGAATGCTGGTGCATCTGTAAGTGCTAGACAAAGAAAACCTTGTTACCTTGTGGGGCTTTCGTCTTTGATCCATTCATTTCAGTCACAGGATGTTCAGGTTTAGCCAGGAGTTGGCAGACAGATGGACCGGGAGGCAGTTCACAGAGTGACTCAGTCTAGGCGAGTGTGAAGTCATTCACACAAAGGTAACCTATTACACTATTTTCACAGAGACTTGTTTGTTTTCCCCCAGGTTTTCATGTTTTTGTGGTAGCACTTGGTTTTTCATTCATGGTAGTTTTCCAGTTGATACGTTGCTTCCTGCCTGCTCTGCCACCTGGTCATGCCTCCACCTCTGCAGAACGGAGATGCAGGGCTTTGGTTTGCCTGACCCGCTGACTGGCCATTGTTGGTGGCCAGGTGGTCTTGCATTTTCAAGGAGCTGTCAGGCAGAAGTATGGTCAGTGCAAAAATTGTGGCAGTGTCCCTGTACTTCCTCACCATCTCTGTGCTTTCCTTCACGGGCCGCAGCAGTTGCGCTTCCTTGTGTTAGCTGGCTGGAGGACCGAGAAGTATCTGTGATGTGCAACTTAAGGCACTTGTCCGGCTGCTCGTTGCTTGGAGTGACCCTAAGAGGCAAACTCTTTAGGAACAACTGTTAGTTTCGCTTGGCCTTTCTTTCTAGAAAGCCGTGGCTTTGAGGCTGCATCACATGGTGGTGGTGGTATGTTGTTTTTTTTTAATGAAGAGCAGAGGAAAAGTACTGTATTTGTTTCTGCTGGATTTTCTCAGAGGGAGCTGAATAGGAAAGTTTCTGCTCTGAACAAGAGTAGAGAGATTTCTCCTTTGGATTGAGGTTTATTAGTTTGTTATCTTGTCATTTGATGGATGTTAAATTGCTGTGGAAGCACCAGAGTGAGAAGCTAGTGGTGTTTCTGGAAGTAAAAGAAATTTAAAAATGAAGGGTTAAATAGTTCACTCTCTGAGGCTAAAATTACAGGTTCTAAGTACTTTGTCTGTTTTATTGGTAGAGAAACCTTTATTGTTTGTTACAAGTCGTTTACTTCAGAAGGGCAAGAAGAAAGTCTGTAGCCTCTTTCTGTTTGTTCGGATGAATTATCGCATGTGTCACTAATACTGAATTCCTCTTCCCTGCCTGCCTTCTTCCTCATTGGTTGCATGACTGTTGTGCCTTTGGTCATTTTAACAGAAACACCATGGTCTTAAGACAAATTTTCCCTTTTTCATATGCTATTAGTATCATTTGGTTTATTTCTCTGGGCATGCAAAGATGAGAACAGCTTGCACAGAGCTTGCAATCTTAGCGATGGAAAGGGAGAAGCTAAAGGAAAAAAATAACTTTGGGGAGAGAGAAGAGGAGAAAATAGTCACGGTCTAACTTCAGGTGCCTCTGTGCCTCACATGAGCGGCAGGGCAGTTTTGGTCTCGGGTGCTCTGACACAAGCCTCGGGTTTTGGGATGCCTCAAGAGCCCTAGCTCCGAGCTTGGACATTCAAGATGCCTAAAGGTGGGCAGTGGGACTCATCCCACTCTTCCTCGCCCTCTGTCCTCAGCGTGATGCGCATCTCCTGCTGGGGATGGAGAGGGAGTACACCCCAGTATTGGGATGTTTACTGTAGGGCTGTGTGGGTTTGGTTTAATATCAAGGTAATTTTCAAAACAACCAGGCAGGCATGACAGTGGCTGCTGGTAAAATGACTCTGGGAAGATGCCTCAGGGGGGATTAAGATACAATGCCGAAGCTATTAACTGGGAATATCCTGCCTCCTCAGCTCCAGTTTGTTTTGCCAGTGTTAAGAAGGAACAGATCAAAGGAACTATAAACAGTTAAAAAACCTCTCCAGGCAGAAAGGAGGCAGTTGTTTCAGAGCTGCTCACTGGGAGCAGACACCTGCCTGTGAGTTTGCAGGAATCTCTGCTTCTCAGCAGCTCCCCAAACATGTGGTGGTGCGGGACCGAGGTAGGAGAGACATATGGCCTCTTTTGTATGGATTTTAGGAAACATTATGCTGCCTACCTTCTGTTAGTAGTAAACTGTATTTTGATTTGAAAAAGCTGTTTTGTGGGGCTGCTGGTGCCAGTGGCAGATGGGCCCTGGGGGTCCCCAAGTGCCACCCTTACAGGGCTGCGGTCCCCAAGCCCCAGCGGGTGATTTTGGATAGGGAAAAGGGATGCAGCCATTCTGGGAAGTGCGTCTGTTGCTGCTCACCGCTCTTTTGTGCACTGACCTCTGCACACCCCAGGGGAGAGAGTAAGTCCTTGCTGGCCCTTGAGGAGGAGGGTGTGATGAAGACTTGAGTAGGTAAGGCCAGGCACCTCCCAGCCCTCCAGCAGCAGTGTCGCATCCTTTGCAGGAGACAGTGATGGCCACAGGTACTGGTAGAGCCTTTAGCTCAAGGTATGTAGCTCCAGGAAGCCTGGGATTTTTCAGCAGTCTCCTACTCGGTCTGTCCTGCCTTCTCTGAGGGTTTTAAAAATCTACTTTTCCAGTAAACAAGAGTCTCAGTCTTTCCCCTTGCGCTTCCTCACCAATCCCACTCCACAAAAAGTTGTTGCTTGGCCTTGCTGACAAACAGCCTCTCATAAATCTCTGTAAGCCAGATGGTTTGTAATTTATTGCCCACGTACCCCGCCAAGTATTTTCAAATTACTCATGTTACTTGCTGGCCTGCCTTTTACCATCCATTTTGCCCTTCTTTCCCTTCTAGTAAAGTATTTATCCGAGGCCTTTCACACACATAAAAATCTCCAGTTTAGATGCATCAGTTTTGAAGAAGTCTATCTCCTCTGCTTTGGGTGTGGTTTATCCCTCTTGTCTTTGATTTCTCCGTAATAGGAACCTGTGTCACAGAGGAATCTATGGCTATTGGGTTGCCTCCTGCATCTGCTGTAGGCATTGCTTGAAGCAACAGCCTCTGAATTTAGGAGGCTTCAACTGTGTCCTTTCCTGGATCTGTCCTGCCACGTGTCATTTCTTGTATGTGAAATTGTTTATTTGGCGAGATGATGGCAGTCTCTGGCTTTTGCTATCTCTGCAGACGCATATGGTCCTGCTGATAGAGCCCTGTCTGTCTGCCACAGATTTGCGGGTGACAGTGGCATGTGCAGAAAGAAATGGGTGGAGTTGGCCACACTGTACGACGTGCAAGGCTCTGCAAAATCCCTATCTGTGGGAATTGCTCGTCAGCTCTTAATCAGTCACGTCCCGACGCAGTGAGTTGTAGAAATCAAATTAGCAGACAAGTCAATTGCTTACGTCAGAAGTTTTGCACTGGGGATGATGTGATAGTCCAGGGCCCCTTGCTGGGTAGCGTTCCTGGGTTTGATTACGAGGGCTGTAACAAAATGAAAACCTGACAGTGCAGTTTTGTTTCTGTCTTGCTTTTCTTTTTTTTTTTCCCCTTTCTTTCTTGCTCAAAACATTTTTGCTCGTTGTCATTCGGGGCAAGCAGAGCAGAGAATCTGTCCTTGCTATAAAACTAGAGAAAGCTTTGCCCTGTTATTTTATAAAACAAGTTGTTGTGACATACCACACGGTTCCTCACATCACTCAGTAGTTCATTAGTCTGTCACTGTACAAGCATATTAAATGACAAGCTAAAAAACACAAGACAGTACAACGGTCCATTAAAATTCATAAAGGATATCAAATATTCAAAGTAAGGGATGTAAAAAGAAGCTATTTGCTGTAAATAGTAATACTTATAGTTGCATAAACCTAATAAAGAAGTGCTCTGCACAGCTAAGCAGCAGACTGCTGCTGACAAACCCCCGGCTGCCTGGGAATTCCTGCAGTTATTTAGATTTCCAGAGAGCCGCTACCGCTTCAGCAAAAGGTCTCCTTCAGAAGCTCCAGCCTGTCATGTGAACCTCTTCTCCTAAACAAACACCGTGGCGAACTTGAAATCCGAGGCAAGATCAATTACTTTAAAGCTCTCAGTGGCATGGAGTAGCAAGACATGATGTTATTCATTTCTCATGTCCAGGGCAAAAGCAATGGGCCTCTGGCTTAACATTTTGGAGGGCTTTTTTTGTTTGTTTCTTTTTCCCCTGTACTGCTTTCCCTGGAGTATTTACGTCATATGTCATGATATCATCTAGTAATTCTTAACTTTCTTTGTAACTGCAAATGCCTGTATTAGCAAAGCAGAATTGAACTTCCGAAGTTCTGGCAGCAGGCAAACTTCAAAGTTTTAAGGGCAGGCCTTCTGAATAAAAGCTTCGGAGCTCCCATCAGTTCTTTCAACAGCAAATCCCAAATTCAGTTTCACCTTCAGCCCACCTTTTGGAAGAATGTCTAGCTTTAAATGCAAAAACTTAAAGTGATGGAGAATCTACTCTGCCTTTAAGTGTGTTTTTCAGAAGGTTAATTATGTTCATTGCTAATATGTATGTGTTATTTCTGCTGTGGTTTTGATTTCCAGATACTTGGGCCTTGTTAAGGCTTGCTTTGTTAGTAATACAGTCCCCAGCTTCCTCTACCCAAATCTGTAATAAATAGGTTTTCGAGGCTTTTGTCTGTAGCAATTCTAAAAAAAAATTATACTGGAATCCAATTGAATCCGAGGGAAGTGAGGTGATAATCAAATGATGTCACCCTCACATCTTGCACTGCATCTCACCGCCTGCCAAAACTAGCAACTGTTGCTATGTACCCAGGGGAAGGTGATACTCCCAGCCTTTTCTTGGTGCTGGAAAACACTCCTTTCCAGGGTTTGTCAGGCCCCTAAGAGCTGCTGATGTCTGTCCCAGGCTTTCCATTTTACCAATACTCCTTGGGATAGCCATGGAGGAGCACGAATCATGTCCTGTTGGATGCTTGGAATTTTTCCTGTTCCTGAAGAAGACCATTTCTCAAACCCACAGCCAGTCTGGAGGACTGATGTGATTTAGACCATGAAGTGCCTGTATTGCAGTGCTTGGGCTCTGAGGTGGAGACCTCACTGCAGCATATGTGGCCATGTCTGAAAAGCCATGCATCAGGACAATGGCAAGACATCATGATGTTTCCCAGCCAGTTTATTTCCTTTTCTCAGTAGCACCCCTGCAAACGTGGCTGATGGTGGGACTCTTCCCCCCAGCTTTTCTCTAGGTACTTCCAAAAGATCAAAAATCCCCACCAGAACAGCAGGGCTCATTGTCATTTGACATGTGGGGCTCCAGAAGTTCTTCAATAGAGAACCCAGTCCTGTTGTGAGCAGTAGGCAGGTGGTGTAGCAGGTTACTTTTCTCTTCAATAAGAGTCAGCATGAACTAGGGGATTCAGGACCTGGCAGACAAAGTTCAGCACATCGCAGGGACCAGTTGTCAACACAACTAGAGTTGTGGATTATTTTTTTTTCCCCATGCTCTCCTAGCAAAACATGCTCTGGGGTGTCCCAGATCTGCTCTTGGTAAGACTTCTTATTGGCAGCGTGTGCTCATGAAAGGGTAGATGCCCTTCCTGACAAGCATGTGACAACTGTTAATACTTGCAGGAGTTATCTCCTTCCTGCCAGCACTGCTTCTCTGCAAGGCAGAGTCCTGGGTTTGTAGAGACCACTCCAACATGCCCAGCTTCACGCTGACCTCCCTTGGTCCATGCCTGAGACCGAGCAGACAGGCCTGGCCTTATTGCCCCTGTGTTGGCTGGGTTGTTTGCCTGGAGTCGCTGAACGTTGTGCCCTCCTCTGGCTCTGCCAACCGTCTCCTTCCCTGGTGGGAGGGGAGCTGCAGGTATAGGGCTGTCCCGTGCCTGTGTCTGTCCCCAGATGAGTTCCACTCACTCAGGACTCAGGGTGGGAACCTGGGAGTGAAGCAAGTCAAATGTTCGTGAGGCCCCGGTTAGCGCCACTGCGTCTTAGCAGCCGCTCCCTGCCCTGTCTGCATTTGAAAGGGATTGCTTGCAGTTTTTGTCTTCATTTTGATACAGTTGGTATCTAAACATGCAAGCTCTGTCTTTGTGTTTTTGGCAGCATAAGGGTGCTGGATCGCAGGCAGCCTGAGATGTAATCCTGGTTTTGTATGGGACTTAATTTTTTATTTTAGATGTGCGTGGTTGCAAACAGCATTGTACCTGGTTCCAGCAATGTCCCAGGTCTGGGGAGTGAGTGGGGGATGGAGAAAGGGCACAGCAGAAGAAAGCACTCAGTGTTCACTGGCTGGCGTACCAGAGTGATGGGGTAGGGTTAAAGCACTGAGGTGTTTTATGGTGTTATAATTCCCAGGGACTCTTTTCCAAGCATGTACACTGTCCCAATATATTGCAGCAATCCAGAGCTAATTGACACGTAAGTGCCCATAAATGGTGGAGTAAAGTTATTTAAAGTTACTAAAGTTATTTTGCCTTTCACCAAGTGAAAAAAACCAAAGTTATCTAGGTAGTAAAAAAGAGAGGAGGAAAAAACCAGCAGAGTACCAAACTGTGACCCCTTCAAAGTAGCTTGTGAAAGTATCTTGAGGTCGTGTTTTCTGAAAGCCTTTAAAATTCAAAAACTATGGACTCTTGCCTCTTGGCACATGGACTGATTCTTTCTCTTCCTCCTGACAGATTCTACCTAACAGTTGCCATTTCTTTTCCTCTTTTAAATACCACTGAGTCACAGAACTTGCTCATTCTGCTTTTCTTCATTTGGGTCTAAAGCCTTAAGGACTGTGTCAAAGTAGCGAAGAGGACAGCATGTGCTGGATGCTAGAGGCATGGGAGAGGGGGTGGGTAGAGGGAAGAGATGACCCTGTCTTCAGGCTTCGGTCCTAATCCTGCAAGCTTTTTCTCCCATGAAGAGTTCTGCAGAGGTCAGCCAGACTTCTTGTATGAACGGCGAGTACTTGCTATTCAGTATCATGCTTGGATTATGCTTAAAGTAATAATAACATGGCCAGAGTTTGTGATAAGGCATGGATGGGGTGCTTTAGGCCAGTTGAAGGGAGAAACTGCTGAAGACATGCAGAGGATTAATTAAACAGAAATTTTGCTTGTTTTGCAAGCAGGGCTGAGTTAAGCCAAACTCTGGAACTCCAGGAAAGTGGCTTCCTAAAATACACATATAAACGCAGTACCACTGGTGTCCAACGTGCACTCCCTGGCGTCGGCCCCAAGGCGGAAAGTTCCTTCAAGCACACTTGATCTTTCCAGGAGTTGTCTGCCCAGGTGGCCCAGTTCCCTGCGTGACAGTATCTTGTGCACTCCTCCATATGGCACTGCTATCAAATGAGGAGGCAGGGTTTCGAACCACCCTGTACTCCCATTGCATTAGTGATTACGTTGCTGGCTCTTGCAGTGGGAACCATTGTTTGGGGCCTGGAGCGGCAGAGCAGCTTGCCTGGTGCAGCCCCAAGTCAGTGTTGTTGCTCATAAGTGTAGCACGGGAACAGCAGGAGGGAGGTGAAAATGAGCAAAAAATTCACCCTTTTGTGCCATAACGCCTTATGAGTACGTATAGAGTCTCCTAATACAGAAGGCCTGTCAGGTAGCTGCAGTTGTGTCAAGGTTTGGTTTCCTGGAAAATCAGCTTCAGTCCTTACTGTTCTGCTGGACAGATATTTTCTGGCATGTGTCTATATTAAGCTACTTCACTAAAATATGACTTGTTAAAATGCAACTTAAGAGTGACATAGAGCCCTAAGTGCCCAACAGTTCTTCAGCATTGAAAAAAAAATGCTCCTCTATGCATATAGCTTTAAGGTTTCTTGCTGTCTTGACTTCGATTGCTTTTGACACACTCATTTAAGGACAGTGGGGTGGAGGACAATGACTCTTCAGCCTGAGTTAAAGAGGAGGAACCCAAGTACTGCCTGCTCCTGCCTGTGCGGGCAGAGTGCCACGGGGGCAACAGCTGGCAAAGACGGCAGCTGCTGCAGATGCAGGGAAAGACAAGTACCCCGTCTGCTCCCTCCTGCTGCTTTCCCCCTCAGTTGACAGCATTGCTGTTTGTCCTGCCAAATCCTTATATGTGACTATCGGTACCCATCTCCCCAGACGCCCTGAGTATTGGTGAAAGGCTGTTCTGCCTCCCAGCCTCTTCCTCCTTATTTATGTGTCATAGGGGGAAAAAGCCTAGACAGAGATAGGTTGTCTGGGGTCATCCTGTTCTAGTTATGATGAAGGCAACAATTCATAGTTGAAGCATTTGATTTGTTAACCTTATGAAAAGATGCCATTAAGTACTGTATTTAGCTCCTTGGGGGAAGTAGCCTAGTTTCTTTTTCATTTTCCTTTTCTCATCCCTATGTTAACGTTAGTGACTCAGCTGTCACTCTGCTTTGGAAGGGCTGCTGGGGTGATAGCTGTGATTGGATGGCACCAAAAACCCATTTCTGCTGAAAATAATTAATATGGTGCATTTTCACCTCAAAAAGAGCCTGATACAAAAGTACTAGAAGGTTTTCATTAACTTTTGCAAGGTTTGAAACTTGCCTGTGAGTGAAATTAGAAATTTCTTTGTGTCTCCTCTTGTTTATCCTTGTCAACAAGGCAAAGTCTGGTGGAGGACTACAAAGATGTTTAGGGGACCGGAGCATCTATCTTACAAGGAAAGGCTGAGGGAGCTGGGTCTGTTTAGCCTGGAGAAGACTGAGAGCGGATCTCATTGATAAATATTTTAAGAGTGGGTGTCAAGAGGATTGGGCCATTAAAGTCTCTAAACTTTAATCACAGGAAAATAAAAAAATAAAAGAAGAAAAAGCATAAATCTAGCTTGTATTAGCCTGTTTTATATTTTGCATATCAGCTCATATTATGTAAGTGTTAGCAGACCTGTCGTAATGTATATGCATCCACATTGCTCAGGGTGCTTGGTAGTGGGTCCCTTCCCTTTCCCAGAAGGAGATTAAATATCCCCATGAGTATTTGCCAGTGCTCCTTTCTTTGTGTCCTCCTCTGTTCAGCTGCAACTTGAAGGTGCATGTTTCTTGTGTACCTTTGTTATGAAAATGAAACTTGACATACTCAGGAGGCCTGGCATTCTTGAGCTATGAATAGTGTGAACAGTGTCATAAAAAAAAAAGATGGTGTACAAAGGCACCATCATTCTTAGCATCGTCCTTTAAAATTTGCCGTGTGTCCTGGCCATGTAGGTGTTGAAAGAGGACTTATTTCAAGCAGTGTAGGTCCGCTAACATAACTCAGTGTTTTCTCCCTAAAAGCAGGATGTGACATGTGTCCAAACAACCCTCCTGGGTTCTGGGGCGAGTTTTTCTGGGAAGCAGAAGCTTGTCTGTCCAGTGCTGTAAGAGAGCACATATCTGCAGGGATTGTGGGGCAATCGCAAAGTACATACAGGTGCTACAACCCCAGGACACATAGATTTCGATTCAGCAAGTCAATATTTATAATATTCTAGAGCAGGGGATGGTGTCTGTGAAGTGACACCATCTCAGGCTACCAACAGGTTGCCTTGATGCTTGTCCTGAAGGGCAGGTAAGGCAAGGCTGCTTTGTGCTAGCAAACGAAAACGAAGTAAGCATCTCAATTTTATGTTCTTTAGCATCCTTATTGATTTCTTTGTCTGCCTATTGAGGCTGTAAACTTTCAGATGCAAGTGTCTTCTACTTGTACAGTTCTTCCCACAACTGGAGCTCAACCAGACTGCAACCTACATGGTAGGTAATTCTTGTCCTAGTACATGGTGATGACCTTGGCTGTTGATACAGTCAAGGTCCTGAAACTCATCATCCTTGTGGATTCACAGCTGCCTCTGAAATACATCCCAGTCTATATACTGAGTAATACAAGGACCCCTCTGTGGCCTTAGTGTTGGCTTCAGGAGGGATTACTTGTGTGTATGGGTGCAAACCGGGAACATGAAAGGGCTCCTCCACTCATCATTCTGCTATTTGGGCTCTGGTGTCGGGGTGGGGCACTAACAAAGCACAGGGAATTGCCAAAGCGTTTTGACACAGCCTAGCTTTAGGCTCAACATTTAGGACTTGCGATTGTGATTGTATTGATGACAGTGATCTTAGTTTCTTGGATTACGTAAATAGCTTAAAAAAAAAAAAAAAAAAAAAAGAAAAGAAAAGAAGGACTTTTATACCTCTGCATTTACTTGGGCTGTGAGGTTTCTAGGATGTTGCTGCTGGCAGTTGCATGTGAAACAGGAATGTCCTGCTTGCTGTAGCAAAGGGCTGATTCATTGGCAGTGTAATAGGTGTCATCTTCCCTTTTGTCAGCTCTGAGGTATGTTTTGCCCCTGCAGTGAACAGAAAATAAATTTTTAAAAATCCAGTAAAACCAGTAATGTACAAGTCACCTGAGCAAGGTGGGGTTCGATGAAAACTACAACAGTTTGTAAATGGGGTTAGGTGAGGCTGAGGTTAATCTGGAGGGGTAGAGTCCCAGTGGGGGTGAGCTCTCTGATGCCGCCATGCATAGGAGGTGCTGGGAGTGACTGTCCCAAAGCAGATGTGGTCCCAAAGCTTCCCTGTGCGAAGGGTGAGATCCACCTCCACCAGCGGAGAGGGTCAGGCACTTAGAGAGGAAAATGGGAAGACAGGCTGGTGGGTTCATTTGCTGGAGGCCTCTGTTTCTCCCCATCAGCTGCCAAGGAAGGGCTGGCGTTGCTAGCTCAGACATTGTGGTCTGGCCTGTAGCTGCCCAGGCTGGGCGAGGAGAGTTAAATTTTAGGGGTCTATAAAGCTTTCTTCATAGGAAAGAAAAAATTTTAAAAATTCAAATGCTGTCAACTTGGAGCTTACAGCCAGTGCATCACAGCGTGGAAACTAAAGCTATCTGCCTCGGCAGTGAGTTTGTGGGCAAGGCTGGTTTTGAGGCTGGGTGTTCGATGCAATGCGCCCGTGGAAGTGAGGTTAAAGAATGGGCTGAGGAAAGACTCCTGAAGGAAACCCACCCTGCTACCGTTCATGTAAAAACAGTGAGGAGATGGATGTTTTTGTCCACCCATGTCATCTGGCATGGCTGAGCTTGATTTGTGCATGCAGAAAGCAAGTCTGTACAATTTTTCAAGTAAGTTATCAAATGCAGTGTTTAAAATATGTTCCCCAACACAGAGGGAAAATGTAGGAAACTGTAAGGAGAGAGGGAAAAAGCTAGGAGGACCCCTGTGGTATTCTCAGGATGAAAGCAGGACGCGCATCAGAAGGTATCAAAAGGAAAACTGTTCACTTTCTGCTTTCAAAAGGCATTAATATTTTACAGCTGCCATTACGTTTTGAAGAGCGCACAGGTATTTATTGGTGGTGCCATAGTTACCCAGTCCTGAGTTGTGAAGGAGGAGATACCTGTTTTTCAAGTTGTTCTGTTTGCTCATACCTAATTCACACCCTGTACCCACCAGCACTGCAGTAACTTGGTGAATACCCGGAGCTGTGATTGCCCTTCCGCGAGGCTCACAAGGCCATTTTGCCCCTAAAAGCCAGCGGGTCAGACACACTGACAGTCATGCTCAGGGGCGTCCCTGGTGCTCGGGTCCATGGAGCAGGACCATTCCCTTTGGCACGCCAGCTGCTTAGAGAAGTGCATTGTATTTTAACAGGCGCTTATTTATTTTTTTAAAGCAGGTTATATATTTTGGTTCAATAATAACTAATTATATGCTTACAATAGCAGAGGAGAGGGGTCCTGTTTCAGACTAGTCTATATAGCAGAAATGCTGGGGCCTGCGTTGGAGGTTGCTTGAAGGCTTTCTCGCAGGAAGGTCTCAGGTGCCTGTGCTGGCTTTCGAAGGGCTTGCTGATCAAATGTGGTCAAGCAACAGTGTATCAGATCTGTTCCTGTCATCAGTCACATGTCAGCTGTAACTGTCACCAGATTTGCAATTTAACGTGTGCAGCTGAACACTTCCAATTAATCCAGCCTGGGTGTTTAACAATCTATTATTTCAGAGCTGGCACTTCAGGGAGCCACGTGCAAGGCAGCCTTGCACTTCAGTAAGGCAGGAGCCCTGGAAGGCTTTCTTCATGCACACGGATTTTACCCTTTCACTACCACTGTGCAGTGGAAGTCGTTGCTGGTTTAATTGCATTTCACAGGCTTGGGAGGCATTTAAAAGAATCAACACAGGACCACATTTTTTTTTCAAAAAATGAAGATTTAGAATAGGTGATTCAGCAATGAGAGGCTTTTATGATCTTCCATGGGAAGCTACTATTTTTAGTGAATTATTACAAGCAGTAGCATCACTCACATTTATTTATAAAGACATGAAAGAACACCCATATGTGTTTCTAAATAGTCGATGTATAGTAACGGGCATATGCTGAGAATGGGCGAAAATAGAATTGAGCGCTCTGGTTTCCACAATGCTGCATGAGGGTTGTGCTGGGATCTTTGCATCTAAGAAACAAAAAACAGAGATTTTTTTTTTTCCTCCTAGTTTTTCTTTCTAGCAAAACAAACCCAAAGCCTTCAGTGTGAAAGTCTGCCTCAAAGTAAAATTGCATTGTTTTCATTGAGGTCTAACTGAGTGACCACTGAAGTGTTTGAGGACTCCTCCATTGGCTTCAGCAGCTGGCATACTGGGGCTGTGCTGACTGTTTTTGAGAGTTACTGTACAAATAATATTCAGGTTGATTATTTGTGTGTGCCTGCGTTTTTCTTGGGGCTCTGTGGCATGGAGGAGGAGAAATGCAGTGATGCTCTGCTGGAAGGGCTCCACGGGTACAGTGTGGTGTCATTTCCAGAGTTCCTACAGTGGAAGCGCTTTAAGTGCGGCAGCTTGCCATTAGGGAAAAATAAACAAAATAAAGAAGTTATCTGCTGGTGACACCACTCCTGAACAGAAACCGAGAACTGTTTTGATCTGGCATTGCAAAGACCCAGCCATGTGCATCCATGGCAGCTTTTTTGTATGCAGCTCCTTGGGTTTAGGTTCAGTAAGGGGCAACATCATCTGTTTTCTCACTGACGGTGTTCATGTCCCAGTCAAGCCTGTGCTGAGGTGCCTTGGAATTTTCATAAATTCAGCACCTTGCAAGAGCAATGACTTACAGTAAATTCCTATTCTTAGTTAAGTTTAATCCTTTGATTTAAATTAATTTTGTTCTTGAATTTTGGTCAGCTGTGATACGAAGCATGTGGAAGGGAATGAAAAAGGCAGCTCTTGACAAGGTGCCTTTAGCAACCTCCCCGTTGATGGTGCCTGCCTCCTGATTCCCAAATCCTGTTTTAATGTGGAAAAGCGTTGGCATAGCATGCAGAGGCTAACACTTTAGTTTTTAGGGAGCTTCCTACAGCAAAGGGTGCCAGGGTGGATGGCTCCTGGTGCGGGAAGAGTTGCTGGAGAGCCCAACCTTGTTCTTGCTCTGCAGCTGCATTAGTTAAACTATCAGCATTTTCCTTGCTCTGTGCTTCCCGTCTCCTAACACCCAGTGGAAAAAAATAAACGACAACTGGCAAGCTCTACTCGCAACAAAACAAATGTTATTTATTAGAGTCCTCCTGTGGTCAGAGGATGTCTGACTGTAAAATAACTGGAGATTTTTCTGCTAACTGGAAGCGTGATGCTCTGAGACAATTTCCAGGCAGTATGTATTTTCAGCTAAGTTTTATTTACGTCAGCGTTTGCAATATCACTGTTTGTAAAGAGTGAGGCAGCAGTTGTTTCAGCTAGAATTAAATTATTTTTTTTTTTCAGGAAAAAACTTTTGATTAAGTCATGACTCGGTTCCCTTCGCTCCATGCGTTGAGATGCTTTTTTTTTTTGCAGAAGGAAGGGCATGAACCTCCTTGGCAGGCACGTCACTTGCCACCTGCCCTTGTGGCAAGGAGCAGCTGGGGTTGCGGGGAGCAAGGCGCACGTCGTTAGGGAGGGTTTGTTTTCCCTGCGCTAATCGCCTTCTCCTGTCATAATTTGGCATGGTGCGGCGCCCTGCGTGCGAGACAGAGGCAGCTCCGCGTCCTGCTCTCCTATCTGAGCCAGCACATTTCAGAGGGTATATCTTTGCTGGACTTTGTGTTCTCCCAAGGAGCTTTACTATCCCTCAAGGGGTAGTAAACTGCCCTTCCTGGGGTTGAGGGACGACAGGCAGAAATGCAGGCAGAGAGCTAATTACAGCGAGGGCCTCTTCTAGCTATTCCCCTACCACCAAGGTCAGGAATACTCCTTTGAAGAGAGGGTGAGGAAGGGAACCCACAGAGGCACCCTTCAAATGCTAAGCTGACTTCCCCCCCATAAATCTTTTGGTTTTTTTTTTCCCCTTCTCCTGCAGGAGGGCATGCTTGGGTAGGACTTAACCTGTATCATCCCACTTATCCTTTCCTGGGCTATGAGGACGGTGGCCTTTGCCAGCCAGGTGCGACGGGATGTACCCTGCAGGGCCCTGGAGCGCTCTCGCTTCTGCTGAACATCTGGTGGGATTTGCGGGAGCTGCCTTAGGAACTTGCAGATGATACCAGCCATCGAGCAACAAAAACATTTGGGTGTCAGGAAAGATTTCCTTGTATGTGTGTAATTTGCTTAATACTTTTTTTCACCTCCCTGCACCTTCCATAATTTAGGGAAGATATATCAATCTGGAATACATATTTGGTTTTATATGGAAAAACTTGTATATCAGTACAACATGGCTGGATAGATATTGTGGGAGGACTTTCCTCATGTTTTAGTTCTTCCTTTTCTGCGTCTCCAGAGCACCCTTGCTACTTTATTACATTATAGATGTTTCTCTAGTTTTCAAAAACTCATGGGAAAGAGGAAGAAATCCTGAGACCTCTTTGAGTTGGGGATTTCAAAGTTCCTTGAGAAGAGCAGCACTGCAGCCTTTCATAGCTAGGCAGAAAATGACTGTATGGAACCAACAGATTGGAACTTCCTAAAGATCTCCTTGCCTAGACTTGCCAATCCCTTTCATTAGAAATTCCTACATGTGTGCACACAACTGGCAACTTCAATTATTCGTAATTTTGAAGTCTCTCTATCTGTTTTCTTGTTTATTTGCAACTGAATGTCATTGGAGACTTCAAACAAAATGTAAAACTAGTAGTTGAAGCAAATTTTGAGTTACTTCATGAGAAGGCACAGACACTGGTCTGGATGGCGGACAAAATGCGTTGAGTTATTCACAGCCCCCTGTTTCAGCAGCAACTGAATGCAAAGAAAATAGTTTGTTTCATGTTGCTTTTCTTAAAGAAATAGTTTTTGGTGGAGGCCCTCTGTAGGTGTGTTCACCCGAAAAGAGATTTGTGCTACAGCATTTTGAGCAAGGTGACATAGGCTGGAAACTGAAATTCAAGTGATCAAGGGGAGCTCCCTCCGGTCAGGTGGAGGCTGATAAGCTGGAGTTATTTTCATCACTTCTCTTCAGTGGTACTAGATCTGATGCCTTTCTCTACTGCATGGCTACCAGACAGCTTCATATGGTGAAGTTGGAACATTAAATATGTTAATACAGTATAAAATAAAGTGTAATTCTCCCGAGTGAGCACTAGCAGCATTTATGGGTCTGCAGATAGCATTTGTTTTCCTCCCATCATGTCCTAGTATCCCAGTTGTTAAAATAAACAACTGCTTTTGATTTGTAGCCATAACTTTACAGTTTAGGAGCCTGTATATGAAGTAACGAATTAGCCGCTCACTATAAAACACTGAAACAAAAACAGACCAGTGTGTAACTTGGACACAGCAGCCACCAGCTGCACCTCATCTTGCTAATCTTTAGGCTTTTTTTTAAATTTTTATTTTTAAAGCCAAGGCTTTTAAGAGTTAAGTTACACAACTCTCTTTTTATTTTTAAAGTGAGTGGATTCCTTGTTGCGTTGTTGAGGATGATAAATTGATACCACATGTTGCTTCCAGACAAAAAAGACTCTGTACTGCAGTGGAAGCACTTGCAGCTGGTGTCTGAGTTAATGGACAGGCTCCACAAGGTAAACATGGGTTGGAAGAGCTGAAACAGGCACAGGGAGGGGGAATTTTCTCCATTTCAAGGCTTGAGTATTTGCTGCTGTTGCCTGACCAGGATGGAGTGTTGAAGTCATGTACAGTCCAGCCTTACTGAGAGACTCATTCAGTTGCTCTTATCAAATCAGGTATACAGCTCTTTGGAAATGTTTGAGTGTCCTCTCTGGGAGCTTTCCCCTTTGTAGTCTTATCAAAATATCAAGAGAGACACATGTAATTAGGACATGGTAGCCAGTTTAATTTTTGTTTGTGAGCAAAATGTGGCTGGTTCCCTTGAGGAGTATTAACTGTACAAAATGCGGTGCAGTGGATCAACATTTGTACAAGCAGAGAGTGTGGCCCAGGGTTTGGGGAAAGTGCTCTCGCCACACATGTTGCTGCCCTGGCTACTTGCGGGCACCCAGCTGCACCCCTTCTCCTGATGCTGTCAGCCTAAGCCAAGGTAGGGTAGCAGCACTGCTTGCCTGTGGCACTGTACCACTCTCTCACACCAAATCTGACCTGCCTCCTGTGTTCTTCTGCCTTGGGTCTTCCTTATCCCAGGGCTGGTCATTCCTCCCTGCAGGACCACTTCCCGGGGGACCAGCACCCAGCTGGGCTGGGCTCAATGCCATATGGGACACTCTTGATCTTATCTGCAGGAACCTCAGTCTTCTGGCTTTTAGCAGAGCGCACAGCATTCTTCAAGTATGGTATAAATAGTAACACTAATAAGGGAGGAGCTCATCGTATTTCTCTTCTGCTCTGCTCTTGTACAGTCTGTATGTTGTACCCATTGGTGGTATCTGAGCTCTTTCCAAGGTGTCTGCAGCCTGGCTAGCATCTGTCCCTTCTGCATATGCTTTCTGAGACAGATTGATGGAAGTTCCTTTATAGATCTTTTTAAGTTTCTCACTGCATTTTGGCATGGAAAAATGTGTTATGTTTCCGTCATCATGGCCTAATCCGTCTCCCAATCGTCAAAGACAAATCCCCATTAATTTGATCAGCAGTGGGTTCAAATGGTAAATTGTATTTTCTTTGCTTCCCCACCTCCTTTGCAGTTTGTTGCATGGTCATATATTACTAATTCATGTGGTTGTGAGCAAAGATTGTCCCATGATATTTTCCTATATTTTAAAGCAGATGGAAACATTCTTTGACAGTTCAGAAACCAGGTAGAAAATACAGTTATTTCCATCCAGATTGCAGCCTGGTAGCACAGTGCAACAGCCTTTACTGATGTGAGTTGTCAATCCCGGTGACTTCTGTAGCAAAACTTGCATGTGAAAGGATAGTAGGATCCAGCCCTAATTTGATTTGGCATAGCATCCAACACAAGGAGAAACCAAGAAACTCGGATAGTGTTGCTGAAGAGGTTAGCGGGGGAGGTTACGTGAAAGAAGTGGGTTTTAAGGCAATGTTTGAACAGAGGGTGGAGATGGGGTACACAAAAATAAATTGGCCCATAATTATGCTTAAGAAAACAATCTTCCTACAGAAGAAAAGTAAAGAAAAACAGAAGCTGGAGTGTAAGTGGCATATTGCATAATGTAAAGGAAAACAAACTGCTTGGATTTTTTTATAACCACCGATTTTCAATGCAAAAGTATTATTACATTCTTTTATTATTTGTGTGATACCAACACTGAGCAAAAAAATGTAATAAAAAGAAAATTACACATGTGCACACACATGCAGGAGCCCTCATCCTGAAAAGTGCCTCAGTCTCACAATTTTACCATTTAGGATTTTTCACGGTTTTAGGCCAGATAGTTTCATACTACGACTACTACCAGCAGAAATAAGCCATTTTATGAGAATACCATAGGTTGAAAACTGTTAGCTGCTGGCTCTTTGGCTGAGTGTTTTTATATCTGAAGCTATGTGGCATGCTGTGTGTGCCACCTCGTGTGTTTCTTTTCTGTGTTTTCTAAGATTTTTTTCTTTAGTGAGAGTCATGGTACTGTGTATTCTTATATCCAGCAATTTTAAGCAGGGAACAGCATGGTTTGTATGGCTCTTGTAGCCTGGCTTGGTGTGGTAGTCTAGCTCTGGTTGTCCTTGTCCTGCTGCTGGCTCTTTGTGAGGAGATCATAGAATGGTTGGAAGTGACCTCAAATGTCATCTAGTTTCAACACCCCTGCCATGGGCAGGGACACCTCCCACTAGACCAGGTTGCTCAAAGCCCTGTCCAGTCTGGCCTTGAACACTTCCAGGGAGGGGGCATCCACAACTTCTCTGGGAAACCTGTTCCAGTGTCTCACCACCCTCACAGTAAAGAATTTCTTCCTAACATCTAATCTAAATCTACCCTCTTTCAATTTAAAGCCATTGCCCCTCATCCTGTCACTACATACCCTTGTAAAAAGTCCCTCTCCAGCTTTATGGCCCCTTCAGGTACTGGAGATAACCCCATGCAGATGTTCTCACAAGTGGTTGTCCATGAAAGTCACAGGGGGTGAATGTGAGAGCTACCTGCATTGATGCAGTACAAGCTGCAGTATCAACAAAGGTTATTTTTCAAAAAAACAGCAGTTCTTCAGCTAGTTGGAAGAAACCTGAGGAAGTAAGCAGTGGTGCCTGGTTATTAGAAGTTAGAAACAGACTGTTGCCAGACTCACTCAAAATACAGTTCAAATGTCATCAGTTAAATAATAAAAAGCTCTTTCCTTCCTTAAACTGAAGAACCATTATGCTGCAACTTAATCCACCATATTTTGATGGCATGATAGTCCCTTAGGAATGCACAAGTTTACAGCTGAGGCACTGACCCAAACTTCTCTTGATTATGTCTGCAAAGTCTGGTCTGCTGTTTTGTGCAAATTGTTTAAAACATAACAGTTGCTATTTTGAACCATAGTCCATATGATTTCTCTTTTCATTAAGTGATAATCACAACCGCGTCTGCTGTCTGCGTGCGAGAAGAACTTCAGGCATGTTTTCCATTTCACAATCTGACAAAAACCACAACACTTAACGGGGAAAAAAAAGGCGTTTTATATTGAAAAGAATTGTTTAAAAAAAGCTAGGCTGTATTCCTTTATACATCCAATGTGTCTCCAGTTCACTTACATTAAACATCCATTTATCTGAAGGGTGCATATGTCGAGATGCTTGTGAATGATTTGTCGATTGATTCATTCTTTGCCCATTTAAATCTCTAATTTCTTCAGTGCTTTGTAAATGAAGGACACGTCTCCTGGATGGTTTGATTATGCTATGATCCTGTTGGCTTTGTGTTTTTAAAGCATGCTAGTAGAACAAATATGGTTTTATCCTCTTTATAGTTATACCTGGTAGTCGCCACAATTTAAGAAAGAAGAACTCGTGCTTAAAACTTGATCATCTTTAACCTGGAGAAACAGCACAACTGTTTTGTCAAAGGAATATATGATAGCTCCAAAAATCTTTTGACTTGCACGTGTCAAAAAAACCCAATAAATAAGCAAAACCAAACCTGGAAACATTCTCACTAAAAAATACTACTTGCTTGTTCTTTGTTTGAGCAATGTTTTAAGCCCAAGAGCAGCAGAATGAATGGAGTGGGATTTTCATCTTGGGGATTTTGGTATAAATCTGAAGCTGTTTCATTAGGGGTACTGTGAGCTGGTTTTGTTGACCTCTTTCTCACTCTGAGGTGATTATCATCAGTTTAAGCCAATGTGTTTTTTGGACAGTACATGTTGCTGACTGGTACAAGCAGGTAATACCCAGGAGCACACAGTGCACAGGCTCCCCTGAAAGTACTATATTTCGTAGCATCCTGTACAACATTGGAGTAACCACCTGTGTACAGCAGCTTTATACAGCTCTGTATCTAGCAGCTTACAGGGTCAGGGATATCACCGTGTGCTGTGCCACATCATGTTTCGAAGACTGTGGGGGATACTATAGCGTGGGGACAGCTGGCCAGCTGCTGCAGTATGGGCTTAATTCTGGTGCCTCTAATCAAGAGAGAAAGTAACAGCTTAGTCATGCACAGAGTGCCTGTGGGAGAAGAGCAATAGCACTTGCAGTGTTCTCAAGAGTTATTATAACAAATACACAATGCATGCCCATGAAGAATTAAAAAGACATTTGGAGAGGCTGTGATGAGTGTGACTGCCCCTCCAGTCAGATTTTTGCAGTGCCCTTGCAGTTTTTGTTTCAAGGAACTGATGGCGAGATTGCTGATAGTATAGAGGTTTGTCCTGAGTCAACAGTAAGGGAGAAATGCTTTTTGCTAGCAGGAATGCTGTATCACATTCCTTCGGGTGCAGCTTTGGGGGAGATAGAGATGGGTACCAGGAATGCACAGCCTAGCGCAAGCGTGGGGCTTGCTTTAAAGCAGCATGTTGCCATGCTGCAGTCACACTCCAGCCTTCCCATCCCCACCACCTAAGAAACCCATGAGGACCCAATACTTTTATTCATGTTGCTGTTTTCATGGGATGTTGGTTTAATGATTGAGATTTGGGTAGCAGAAGTAGGGTGCTGGTCTTGACGTTTTGTTTTGTTCCTTTCCTGCAGAATTCGATCCGGCACAACTTGTCACTCCACAGCCGATTCGTCAGGGTGCAGAATGAAGGCACCGGGAAAAGCTCTTGGTGGATGATCAATCCAGATGGTGGAAAAGGCGGCAAAGCGCCCCGGAGACGTGCTGTGTCGATGGACAACAGCAACAAGTACACGAAGAGCAGAGGGCGGGCAGCTAAGAAAAAGGCAGCCCTGCAGACCGCCCCGGAGACGAGCGAGGACAGCCCTTCTCAGCTCTCCAAGTGGCCAGGGAGTCCCACCTCCCGCAGCAGCGATGAGCTGGATGCATGGACAGATTTTCGCTCCCGTACAAATTCGAATGCCAGTACGATCAGTGGCCGTTTGTCACCAATTTTGGCAAGCACCGAACTAGATGATGTTCAAGATGACGACGCTCCGCTTTCTCCCATGCTGTACAGTAGTCCATCCAGCTTGTCCCCATCGGTAAACAAACCGTGTACTGTGGAGTTGCCTAGGTTGACTGATATGGCTGGGACAATGAATTTGAACGATGGACTGACAGATAACCTCATGGATGATCTCTTGGACAATATAACACTCCCTCCCTCCCAGCAGTCGCCCACGGGAGGGATAATGCAGAGAAGCTCCAGTTTTCCGTATGGTTCCAAAGGTTCAGGGCTGGGTTCCCCATCAAGTAGTTTCAACAACACCGTATTCGGGCCATCATCTCTGAATTCCCTCCGCCAGTCGCCCATGCAGACCATTCAGGAGAACAAGCAGGCCACCTTCTCTTCCATTTCTCATTACAACAACCAGACGCTGCAGGATCTCCTTGCCTCTGATGCACTTAGCCACAGCGATGTCATGATGACACAGTCTGACCCACTCATGTCACAAGCCAGCACAGCTGTGTCTGCCCAGAATTCCCGCAGGAATATAATGCTGCGCAATGACCCCATGATGTCGTTTGCTGCACAGTCCAGCCAGGGTGGTCTGGTCAATCAGAGCCTGCCTCATCACCAGCACCAGTCCCACAACTCTCTTAGTGGCAGCCGTGCCTTGTCCAATTCCATCAGTAACATAGGCTTGAGTGACTCGAACAGCTTGGGATCCACCAAACATCAGCAGTCGCCTGTCAATCAGTCTATGCAAACACTTTCTGACCCGCTCTCAGGCTCCTCTTCATACTCCTCTAGCGTGAACCTCCCAGTCATGGGACACGAGAAATTCCCAAGTGACTTGGACTTGGATATTTTCAATGGGAGCTTGGAGTGTGACATGGAGTCCATTATCCGCAGTGAACTCATGGATGCAGATGGGCTGGATTTTAACTTTGATTCCCTCATCTCAGCTCAGAACGTTGTCAGTCTGAATGTGGGGAACTTCACTGGTGCTAAACAGGCTTCATCACAGAGTTGGGTACCAGGCTGAAGGATCTTTGAGAACAGGGAAAATGGGCAAACAGGTCAGTGCCCCATAGATGTGGTAAAATACTTGGTTCCTTAGTTTTATTGGAGTTTGCACTAAACACTTAATACTTAGTGCATGCTAATATTATTAATTTGACTTGTGAGGGCTTGCTATGTGTTGGTATGCAACAGGCACAACCAAGAAACATTTGGAGGTGTGGAGGGAAAGGAGGCTAAGCTATAAAAGCTGTTCGGCTGCAACACTGTCAGCACGCATCTGATGCTATGCGTCCTTCTTAATTTAGGCATGACAAATGTTAATGACAAATCAGGCAAACCAAGATGGAATATTTGTGGGCTTTAGGAATCACAGAGCTCCAACTTGTCTTTGAAGTCGCAACACACAAATTCTTCTCTGCAGCCAATGTTGCACGTAGTCAAGCTGTGTTACGTAGGGATGGGGCAAGGGGCTTTGCAGTCAGTGGAGCAACAGTACTGCAAGGGAGGAGGAAGAATGTCTTTGCATGATCAGTGCATGCACTGAGGATGGGTTGTGTGGGACAGATCTGGACTGAATTAGAGTTGTATTGCTGCTGTGGTACAACACCACTAGCAAAGTTGTTTGGGTTTTTTTTAAATTGTGTTTCTTGGGGGAAAAAAAAGAAAGCAGCAAATGGAGGAATTATATATTGATATAACAAAGGTGGGATCCTGTTCCCAGGAATATCCTGGGTTTAATGTTTTAAATATACAAAAATTGTTGGTCCTTGCCAGGACTGGAGTGGGAATCCTTTTCTTTTGGATTCCACCAAGAGAATATCTGTAGGTTCAGGTTCTGACATAGGTGCTTTTCAAATGTTAGCCTCTTCAGATTAATTTTTTTCCAGACCGATGTTTTTTTCTGTTGCTTCTTTTCCACAGCTGGGGGCATTTTGAACTTGTAAACATTGTTTCTGTCATCCTTTTGTGATTCTGCAGGCTCCTGCCCATACTTCTGCCTGCTGACACGTACATGTTCACTGACTCATAGGGTACATGCCACACAAAGTGGCCTTCCTCCTTCGTTTATTTATTAGTATGAGGGAGCAGATTTCAAAATACAGTACGATAAAAAGTTAGCTATAAATTATTGAAAGTGTTCTATTAACTTCAGAATAGTATGTAGAGTATCCCAGTGGTGAGGTTAAATGAGGCATTCATTCACTTTGCAGCTTACTTCCAACTTTCTTATTTTCTGGATGAAAGATGGAAAGAAGGAGTTGGTGTCGTTTGACTTTATGGTGCATAATTTGCCCCTTTCATCTTTAGCTGAGTTTTCATTCTCTGTTTCACAGTTGGATGTTCAAGGGGAAGCTTTGCAGTAGGTGAGCAGCAGTGAACCTCCTGAACGTCTTCCTGTGTGTGTGGAGAACTGCAGGAGATGTGTGCAGTGATCTGCTGTCTGTGAGGGAGAGCAAGACTGCACAGGAGTCCTCCTTTCGGTCGTTCTGCAAAGCCGCCTCACTCCAGTGGAGTGGTTGGTTTGCACAGCCCCTTCTCTGTTGGTGGGAGGATTTCCTCTGGTGCTTTCACATCTCGCTCAAAGCAGGAGGGCTGCAGTACATGGCCAGGAGATGGGCTCTGGAGGTGAGCTATAGAGGATGCCATGTCCCACTGACCCTGCATGGGATGGCAGCTTGGCAAGGCCAGTGCCACAGCTGAATTCTGGTTTTCCTTCATTTCCAGTGCTGGAGAATTTAAGAGAGGAAAAGGGGAAAAAAAATGAATTGACTCATGAACCAGGAAGCAGGAACCTGCGGAATGTCGTGCTTACCGTTCAGTTCTCTCTTCTTCCAGGTGCATGAGCTCTTTGGATTTAGAAACCCTTTTTGCATGAGGTAAAAAAAAAAAAAGACTGTAGGAACATTATTGCTGTGAAACATCCAACAGTGCAGTCTGCCAAATGTGGCCTAAAAAATAGATGTTATTGACAGCTTTGCTTGACACAGGCAAATAGGGCAGCCTTTGGCTTTCGTATCTTCATTTGATGTGCATAAGTAGAAGATGCCTGCGGGGAGACCTGCCTAGGCAGTGCAGAGAAGGCACACCACACCATCTCCTCACCAATGCTTGCTGCTGCCTCTTCACCCTGGCCTGTGCCCCTCACGGAAAGCGTAGCTGCCATGATCCTTTTCAGGCTGCTCCCTTGGAATAAAGGAACTGACACATCTGTGTGAGCGGAGGCTCATTGCAGAGGACAGGTTTATTAACGAGACGGCTCTCCTCGGCAGGTTACTGTCCAGTCATCTGTGGAAGCCTCTCTCCCTCTCTGACAAGTAGACCGGCTGCTGTGGGGTGCCTCCGGTATCAGGTGCAAGCACAGATGATTTCTGCTGAGCTGGTTCATCATGCACCCTTCCTTGTCTGTTGAGCAGCTCTGTTTCAGAGTTTACCTCCCTATGAGCATCCCATATTTTGATAGGGGCACCTCATGTGACATTGGATGCAATCGTTCTTATTTGCTTTCTCAATTACTTCTCCACTTCACTGTAGCAATAGGGGCCCCTGAATTAAAATCTTCTCTCTGCAGTGTTCATGATCCCAATCACGGATCTTTACAGGCTTGAAGACTGGGGAACACTTGCAGCAGAGCAGCCTGGCACTTGCTCACACTACATCCGTTTCACAAGGGCAGCCAGGTGCATTTTGCAGGCAGGCAGAAGCAGTTACAGTGGATTACTGGCATACCTGGGAATAGCGAGTGCTGTGTTTTCTATGAAAAATAACAGAAACTTTGGAGTCAGTTTTCAGGAAGAAAAGAAAGAAGCCAAATACATAGGTATTTAGTTTCTACATACTCTAGGTATAGAGGGACGTTTACTTTGGAAGAAAATCAACTACAGTTTCTTCATAGGGGAAGTGAAAAAACCCTTGCAGGAGACGCCACCATTGTGGGTTTAGTGGCTGTGCATGTTTGCTCTGCAGAAGCCTGTGCATAGTCCCTGGAGAGAGCCTTGCTTGGTCCCAGCATGCTGGCCCTGTGCCCCTGAGGCTGGCCATGCCCAGCCTTTCAGAGGGCCGTAATTAAGGCATATAAATGAATTTGGATTTGGTTTTGTTTTGTTTTGTTTTTTCTTTTACAGGAAAGAAAGGAAAAAATCAATATGCTTTTTCTCTTGCTTTTTTCACTCAGCCATCATTTTCCTCTCTTAAGCTGGGTGGGGACTCTGTTCCTCTATCTCTGCCTGCTTCCCAAGAGCACTGGATGTGCCCGCCACCCACTCAGATAATCATCACCTTGTTTTTTCAGCTTGTTTGTCAATAAATAAAGATGTCACTATTCCCTTGCCTTTCTCTAGAATACCTTTTATTTTGAAATTAATGGGTCCTCTCTCAGCCTGGCATTCCCACAACTCTGCACTTTGGTCTGTGGTCCTTCTTGGCCAGTGAGTCCCAAGGAACTTGGCATTTGCCAAAGAGTAGTCCCAAACAGACTGACAGGGAAGACTGATTCCAGACATTTACTGCTGCCTGGAAGGTCAGAAGCTGGTGATGAACTACTGCTTGGGCAAACTTTCCTCCAGCATCAAAACCCATCCAAGAAGTTGTTTTTACCTCGATTGTTTCAGTGATCCAGTTTACGAGTGCACCGCGCAAGCAGTGATGCTGGTAGAGCTTGGGCAGGGGGTGGAGGACAGCTCAGCACAAGCATGACAGGAACTTCTTGAACTGGTTTCACCCTTGGAAAAACTCATCTAGTTGCACCTTCTAAGGGAGATTTCCATGTGCCTTTTAGTGGGATGCCTCTGGGCTCTGTAAGCAGAGATGTACTAAAGTCACGTTGACTTGTTCGAAAATTACCAGTAAAATAATTAACAGATCTGTTCAAGTCACTCATTTTGCCCTAGCATCATCTAGCTCCCACATCATCTTACTGCAGCAGTAGAGTGCACTAGCTTCTAATAGCAGCAGCATGTAACGTTCGCACAATTTGATGATAAATGTCTCTGATAAAGCAAAATCCTAGGAAATGTAACAAAATGCCCGTTGGTATTTCATTAGTCCATATCAGTTTGCATTACTTGCGGATTTGTTAATTGGCATTCAGCCTGTTTCTGGGTGAAATTCCTTCCAAAGACAAATGCATAGGACTGAGAATGACTTACTATTCACTACAGCACCATCTTAAAAGTTGAAGTAGATAGTGAAAAGGTCTCCATTTGGATGGAGTTTTGAATCAGAGACCTCTGGACAATATGCCATGAGGAAGATGATTTTTATTCTTTACCAGGAAGCTTGTTTTCTGCTTGTTAAAGCTGAAATGTGGAAAACAGAATCGGTGGACCTCTTGCCTGAGGGTGCTGACAGCCTCAGGACCAGAGCTGTGCTTCCTGCTCTCTTGTTTTCAAAAATGAGGTCTTAGGGGTAGGGCTGGCATGTGTCTTAGATGGAGCCAAGATGCGGCTGGCTGCCTTTAAAAAATCTAAAGAAAATTCAGGAGCAGCAAATTCTTCTGCTCCGTTTCTAACAGGTTAGTGGTTAAGGCGATGGCGCGCTTCTAACATTTAAGTGTTGTTTCAGCCAGCCCAAGCTTTGAAAGGTGGTTTTGTGACTAGCTGAACATGACACGCGCCAAGTTTAGTCTTTGAACAAAAATATCTATGTAGAAAACGTATTTCACTGGGAACAGGGATCCCATTAACTCCAAGGAGGGCCTGCCCTGAGCAGGCTCCTTGCTCCCTGGGCACACCCCAGTGGCACGGGAGCAAACTCCATGCTCGTGGCCACTGGGGAGGAGGAGAGGGGAAAGCTAGGCAAACCCCTGTGTGGTCCTGCTGGCTGCAGTGCCCCTCGAAGCCCCTTGCAGTCAGGGGCCGGTCCTGTGCTTGCAAGGATGCTGTGGCTTTTGCTGTGTGAAGGCAGCAGAAGCTGACACACAAACATGATGAATCGCTCGTTCCTTCTGGGAGTAGGGTTTTTTTGTTTTGGTGTATTTTTAATCTGGGTTTATGGTTTTGGGCTTTTATTAACCAAGGAAAAAGCAGGATTGCCTCTGCAGGCTTGTGTTGTGAGTGTACAGCAGCTGAAGCCAGGACAGTGGCCTGATCCTGTGGTTTGGGTGTTCTTCTCTTGGTGTTTTATATAGATATATTTTTTAGTACCTCATGCTTTGTCATGTGATTCAGCAGCAATAATTAGGCAGAAACTTGCTGTCTCTGCAGATGCCAAGATTACAGGATGACATACTCTCACCAGATGATAGCACAAACTGATATTTTTAGAACAGCCTGCATCAACTGGTCTCCCCAGTACTTTCCTCCCTGGATCGGCAGCATGCAGGTTTTATTACTGAATGAGTCTTCACAAATCGTCTTTTTCATGTGAATGAGCCATAATGATTGTTTAGAGCTGCAGATCAGTGTTGGTTCCCAGACATGCTGTTGCCTGATAGCTGAGGTGATTACAGGTGTTTTTTCTTTTTTCTTTCCTTCTTTTGAGCCAGACTTTTAAATAGCCCCCCCTAAAAACATATTTTCTTGAAGAAGTGCGTAATAAGAGATCCTTTTTAGAAAAATAGCGTCATGTAGCTGAGGAAAGGTCGAGATCTTTTTTCATAGCAATTCAGCACTCAGCCAAGGTGATGAACTGACAGCTGGAGAGGTTTAAGTCTTGTGCTGATGACAGCCAAAGAGCACAGGTATAGCTCAGGCAGCAGGAGTGCACATATTTGAGTAGTACCGCAAGTACGTAGCCAGTCTGTCTCTCCAGGCCTGGGGAAGGGGGATGAAGGAAGGATGCTCATGCAACACTCCCCCCAGGCTCCCAGTGATGCTGGTGGAGAGTCTCCAGCAGGATGCTCCCATCAGCACTGCCCCTGATCGAGTCCCACATGGTACATGGGGACACTGACCCCATTAAATCAGGTACCTATGGCTGTATGGTGGGAACACTCCACTCTAGTCCAGTCTACGGGGTCTGCTTAATCAGCTTTTCCACTCAGATTACCACGCAGGGTGGCAGTTGTTGGAGTCTGGCGGAGCAGACATCTGCTGAGCCGGTAATGGGATGGAGACGCAGCTCAGCTCATGGAGGCTGCTGTGCAGCCATGGTTGTCTGTGGTTACTCCAGGAAAAAAAACACTTTTCCCAGATGATGCTGTGGAGAATGGCTTGCATTTATGCGCTTTTACAGCTGAGCTGAGTATCTTGCCTGTTGTTTTTCCCTTGTACTGCCTGCTTTTGCGAACTGCTTCTCCTGGCTTTCACGGGTAATTTATTTCATACAAATGTAGAGAAAATCTGGTTTTGAGGAAGGACCTTCCCTCTCTTGCCTTTTCTACCACTTGTAAGTAACAATAGAGGATGTCCTGCCTTATATCAACATGGTGGAAATCCTTTTTCGTGACCTGTGTGAGCATTTATTGGCCTGTCATTTTCAGCTTACTGCAGAGGAAAATGAGAAGACTCCATAGCAAGGAGGATGTTTTTAAAATAGGCTTAGTACCTGGCAGAGAAAAAGAAACTCTCTATGAGGACATTCAGAATGAAGAGTACATAGCATGTTTCCATAGCACTATAAATGCGTAATTCAGGATGTTTCCAGCCATGCAGGTACCTTTTACTCTAAAAGCATCTCATCCTTCAGATTGGAAGGTGCAAGCAAAGTCCTTCTCTGATCTTGCACAGGTAGAGTAGTTACCCATCCTTTTCCGATCCACAGTAGAGATGATTTCAGTGCTCCCGAGTGCCTAAAGAAAGCACCGTTATTCCAGCTGATGTACTTCACTCCTAACAGAAGATGTATTTTGCAAGCATTTTTGGCTTTCTTCCTCTAGTCCAGCAGCATCCTGCCTAAAAGGTGCTGTATTGAACACCCAGGCTGATGTCTCTCAATCAATGGCAGTGTCACCTGTAACTGGCAGGATTTCCACCCCACTCCTCAGGCCCCGGAACAGAAGGCAGGGATAGAATTTATCATAAGATTGTCCAGAAAGTAGGCTGGACACCTTGTAGAGAGATAATGTCTTGTATCTATACACTTCTCTGTCGGGCATGGCAGAGGATTGAACCCAGCCAGATGTGATGGTTCTCAACAGCAATTGGGTATCAGTGGGGCTTGTGGTGGAATCCAGCATAACTGCACACTGACATATCTGTGGGTGTAAAAGCAAGTGTGGCAGCATATGGTCTTGTATGGGCAACAAGAGTGACAAGTGACCTGTAGTGGAATCTGCATGCACCTGCTCTTCTTGCAATCAAGTGCAGAATTTCCTGTGAAATTGGTTGTTCAGTATCAGGTCCCAATACATTAGGAAATACCTGATCTACTTTTAAGTGTGTGAGCATGGGTGGCCCAGTTTCTCTCCAGGCGTCTCCTTTTCATCTGTAAAATGAGTAGAAAGGACCTTACCCATCTTTCATGGTAAAATGAACTGCACAGAGAGTGGTGTACTCCCACTTGCTGCAAATATTCCAGAGTTGGCTTGACAAGGCCCTGAATAACCTAAGATAAGGCCTTGCCTTCAACAAAAGGTTGGACCAGATAATGCTGAGTCCCTTCCAGCCTGCACTTTTCTGTGATTCGGTAGACAACTGGGATATCAGAATAACAGGCATACCAACAGTTGTGACACCGCACTACAAGGTGAGGGCAAGCCTTTCGTCCCAGGGAGCTGATACAGGGTGAGAGAATGATCTGCTGTCTTTAGTTAGATTTACTTCCAAAATGCTTGGTTGTCTGCTATGGTTTGCAATGTTTCTTGGAGTGGAAGAGCAGCAGCAGAAGGAAAAGAGACACTTCCATGCTCCACATGCCTGCACAAGTACCAGCACAGCAACTTTTTAGCTCTTGTAAGTCTTAGTTCTGTGCTGGCCTTCTTCCTCTTTCCATCCTTCTCCCTCACTCTCTGCTCCTAATTTTGAGCTGGAAAAGCTCTATTTTTATGAGTAGAATAAGAGAGAAAAAGTGAAGTTGCAACATGCCTGAAAGTTCAGAAAGTTCAGAAAACAAGTTGTTGCCAGCTCTTTTTTCCCCTTGTACTTCACACCCTGACCTCAGCATTGTCCCTCGGCACAGAGCCATCCTAGTGCAGCATGCGCTAAGCCTGTGGGGTGTCACTGTGACATACCTGTCATGGCATCGAGATGCCTAATTTTTATCCTGCTGGAACAAAAAATCTCATGGCCACAATAGTTATCTTCCTTATTTGTTTCTAAGCAAATATTTTGTATTCTTTAACCTTGAGCTGTGAAAACCTCAGGCAGAATATTAACTTGTACCCACACCTAATCAAGTGTTGCTTTTTGAGCCTACCCCCATTTTGGAGTAGAAGTTGTACTGCTGGCAGCAATGACAAATCAAGGGGCAGAGGCACTAGATCAAATGCATATATGTCAGTAAAGGATGCAGTTTTCTTTCAAAGTGTTTCCATCTCTGGTCTCTGGACAGTAAAAGCAGTTACTGGGATTTCCTGTCCCTGGGGAGTTGTAAGGAGTGGTACCCAGGGAAAACACTTGCTTTACAGACCTTCCAAGTAATATTTTTCAAGATGTGATCCACTCAACAAGCCTTCCAGCCAAATCAGGAGGTCCTTAGGAAGTTACCATATAGAGGAGCTGTGTGTTGATATGTGCAATGCTATAGGCTTGGGGAAGAGTGGCTGGAAAGCTGCCTGACGGAAAAGGACCTGGGGGTGCTGGTCAAAAGCTGGCTGAACATGAGCCCAGGTGGCCAAGAAGGGCAACGGCATCCTGGCCTGTGTCAGAAATAGTGTGGCCAGCAGTGAAAAGTGATCTTATTTCCCTGTACTTGGCACTGGTGAGGCCGCATCTTGAATTCTGTGTTCAGTTTTGGGCCCCTTGCTACAAGAAGGACATTGAAGTGCTGGAGCACATCCAAAGAAGGGCAATGGAGCTGCTGAAGGGTCTGGAGAACAAGTCCTGTGAGGAGCAGCTGAGGGACCTGGGTTTGTTTAATCTGGAGGAGGCTGAGGGGAGACCTTAATCACCTCTACAGCTACCTGAAAGGAGGTTGTAGAGAGGTGGGGTTGGTCTCTTCTCCCACGTGATAGGACAAAAGGAAGCAGCCTCAAGTTGTGCCAGGGGAGGTTTAGATTAGATATTAAGAAAAATTTCTTCACTGAAAGGGTTATCAGACACTGGCACAGGCTGCCCAGGGCAGTGGTAGAGTCCCCATCCCTGGAGGTATTTAAAAAAACATGTAGATGTGGCACTTAAGGACATGGTTTAGTGGTGGACTTGGCAGTGCTAGGTTAACAGTTGGACTTGATGATCTTAGAGCTCTTTTCCAACCTAAGCAATTCTATGATTCTATTGTGTTTCTACAATAGTGCAGTTTCTCATACCATAATTATCTAAAGGAGCACATAACTTCTCTTTTAACAAAAAAAATGTATGTACTGGTTGTTATGTCAGCTTACTGATAAACTTACCACCAGTGTACATTATCTGTGCCTTGCTCTTGAGGAGCATCGATGTGTCAACTTTATATTCTGAAGAAATTTCCAGTGCTGTGTAACTGGCACCAGTGGGAATCAAAGGGAGAAAGCAACAAGCAGCAGATGATCCTTCAGAGCTGCTCTGATGGTGCATGAGCTGGCATGGGGCTTGGGAGACCGCCATCCAGTTAAATCATGGAATGATATGAGACAGAGGTGAGGAAATGTTTTTGCTTAGAGGGAAATCGCAACCAACAGCTTGGCCACAAAGCAAGAGTGGCATTTATAACTGATCAGTAGCAAGGAAAGCAGAGAAAAGGACAGAAGAAAGAGGCATCTTGTCTCTCACATATTTGTTTGCAAACTGAAGAACTAGAAAGCACAAAAATATTTGCTTTTTGTTTTATATTCTTCCACCAAATAGGATTAACACATGTAGCACTTAGGGTTCAAAATGTCTGTGGGATGTGACAAAGCAGAAGTTCATCTTTACCCCTCATTTACTCCTTTTTCTGTTTCTAGTTTAGACTCATTATTTTTACCAACCACATGCATATACAGTTGCGTAAACTATAGTTTGATATAGTAGTATGGATTCTTCTAATATTCAGCAGATGTATTTTGTTCCAGCCTTCTGTATCCAGGGGATCAAAACAGCCATAGTGGAATTGCCTCTACTTTTCTGCAAGTGGCAGAGCCCAGGCATCAATTCAGTTGTGAAATCTGCACTTCAGGAGAAAGCCTTAAGAAAGACTAAGAAAAGACAGTCTCCCAAAGAAACTTTGGGAGAAGATCTTGAAATTCCACCTTGCTTTCTACTCCCTGGTGATTGAAAATCAGCTTCAGGTTTGGCAGAGGAGCTTTTCAAAGGAGAACTGAATTTTCCAGGGAGCGACTTCAGAAGTACAGGCAGTGGATACTTTTGGATAGCACTGTACTTGGAAGCTCCCCGCAGCCTAAGAAAACACGCCACACATCAGAGAGGGCTCTACAACTTTGCTGTGGCAAGTTAGCAAATGCTGCTCTAACCCATCAGCTCTGCTAGACTTCACTTTTCTTGTGTCCCTTCTAGAGAGCTGCATGTTGCCTTTAGAGGACAGCATCATCCTGGCTCACCAGATGAGAAACACCATCCCCCTCTGCAAATTCAGTGTGACTCTCCAGAGAAGCTGTTCCTGTGGCCATCAGGAATGGGAGAAAAACTCACAGTGGCTTGTGATGCAGCTGGAGATATTTGGGGGCAAGGAAAGGGGACCGCTGAGGAGTTGTGGTTGAGGAGCACTGATAAATGGAGATGTCACTGGAGTGCTTATTTCCCTGCCTGATACAGTTTTCCTTGTTGTGAAGCAGCAGGCCGCTAACTCAGGGTTAACAGTGGCTTTTTGTGGTGAGACAAGAAATCGAGAGTGTGTGGGTCTATTACAGACTTCGGTGGGGTAATTTGAAGGCAGGCAGGTTAAAGCTTTGATCTGCTTCTTTTTATTTTTTAATCCATTTGCAAAGTCCATGTAAACAGAGCTGTGAAAATGGAGCATGGTTTGGTTCTGCTATGTGCAAATTTCACCTCAGTTGTGCGTGTATCTCCTAAATGCTGGCACTGTCTGAAGGATGGGTGTCCTCAGGAAAAAGTATCGAGTAGTGCCACATCCACATCCATCCACCACTTTTTTCTCTTGTCATTTTGTTTCAAAGTATATTTTACATATGTCTTTAATTTAAATGTTAAACACTACTCTGGTACTTCATCAGGAGTTTCTGTACTCATTTACTTTTAATTAATAGCTCCATTCAAAGTTGGAAATACTTCTCACACATGCTGAAGTTAAGCCCATGCTCAGCATAGCAGGTGGCTGCATGAGAGCAAGCCAGCTTGCCAGGCTGCGGTACATGGGACCCAAGCCTTCCCTTCGGATGAAGCTGAGCTTTGGGAAGTCACCTGTTTCCAGCCCCCTGGTGCTGAGGCTTTAAGGAGAAGTAGAAAAAAGAGCATGCACATGACTGAGCTGCACACAAGCCACTAGCCAGGTTTTACTGGGAGCTACCAGGCCTGTCTGGGTATCTTCTGCTGACCTTGTTACAGCCATAAGGACACACTTAGCAAGTGGAGTCGTTGCCAGGCAGTCATATTAACAAATGGCTAGCGTTAATTCGCCCTTCGAAAATGAAGAAATCAATATGTTGATCCACTCAGAAATCCCTTTATTCACAAACCAGTCTACCCCAAACCCCTCCACATAATTAAGGCTAAAGCCAAATTTTGTTTGGGTGAAACGCACAATCTGTCTGGTGCCTAAGCTGTGCTGAATGAAGTTCTCCCCTAATGGCGCAGGGAGCAGCTGTCATGCTGTTGCTCGAATAACCATAAGACAGAACGATTACATTTCCATCAATCATTTAGCATTATCAGAACAGGTCATTTTAATAAAATGTTATCATAGGATCCATGCCTGGCACCTTATAAAGGAGAGGGGCAGTGATGGAGTGTCATCTCATGGCAGCCTTTGAGTGATCCCCCTTGCAGGAGATGGTGGTCCAGGTTAATCCAGCAGTCCCCCTAAATCCACCATTTTTCATGAGGGTACCTGATGCCAGAATCTTTTGAGAGTAAAGACATTCCTGTAGTCAACTCAAATGACTTTTTGGTTTCAGCAAAACCTTGTTCTTGCACCGTACAAAAAAAAAAATCACCAATCATTCATCTCAGGGAAAATCCTCAACAGGTTATAAGTGGTGCAGGGGACTAAGCCCTGGTTTCAGAAGCCATTTCAGAGCCAGAAGTTACATGCCCAGTAATGCAGATGGCTACCAAGTGGACTTTCTGAAGATGTGAAAGGATTTTGTGGGAATGTTTAAATGTATATACTTTCCAAAACCCTACTTGATGCTTGCCTATATCTTTAAGCCACTGAGTACCTTTAAAAACCTGGCCCCTTGGCCCCATTGGTTGAAATGTTCTATTTTCAGTGTTTTATCTACTTACCATGTCCCTTCATAGTCATCTCCATGTGGCATCCAAGGTGTCTTTCCAGTGTCTTTTCCTCTGCAGAGATGTTTCATGGCTACAAAATATGCTGGACCCTAACTCCATTTTTAAAGCCGGGTGTACCCTGTCTGTTGATGGTGTATTGTATGAGCAGGCAAATGGAGAACACTGAAGTCCGAACCAAAATTCATGGCTCCTCGCTGCTTGTCTTGACCAGCCTCCTTCAGCTGTGGTGGTCAAGGGTGGTGGTCGATGTCAAACGCTGACAGAAGGTCTGTCCAGCCTTTTGGTGATGCTGAGAAAGGGTGATGGTGAAAAATGGAGAAAAGCTGGAGGATCCTCCTGTGCTTCACCTGGAAATATGCTTAACACATAGATGACACACTGAGTTTCTGTAAATCAGACTTTGCCGTTGGTTTTCATTGGAGAGAGGGTTTTTTCTTTACTGCTTGGAAGCTGCTAAGACAGCAAAGCAGCACACTCAAACCTTGGCAAGGGAGAAGCATTTTCAGGCAGGATCACGGTGCAACTTATTTCTTGCTATAAGTTTGAGGCTTCTGGGTGCAAACAAATGAAAATTGCTTGTCGGTGTATGCTGTTGTTGGTTTTGGAGGTTTGCTTGGTTGCCTTTTTTTGTTGTGTGTTTTTCCTACATGCAGCAGCCTCACTGTGTTATCTTCTTTTTTTTCTTCCTCTCCAGGCCCTCAGACTGACGTGAGATGTAGAGAGAGAACCCTTTGCCAAATCTGCTGTCAGCAAGTGGACAGTGATACTGTTTACAGCTTACGACCTTTGTGAACCCTGCATTATTTTCCTAACGAAGCAGACTGTTAATAGGCCCTTACCGGAGTGAAGATCCTCCTTTTTGTTGTTTTTTTTTCTTTCTTTTTTTTTTTTTTCTCTTTTTTTTGGAATTGAACTCATTCTGAAGTATGCAAAATCTTCCTTTTCTGGGATGGCCAAGCACCTGCTGTGGAGACAATGTTCAGCACCATCCTGTTGAGAACACACTGTGTAGCCTTTACAGTAGTTACTTGTCAATGAGTATGTGGTGTTTCAATATATTAATGGTTTATGGGATGTTTTAAGTTGGCTTTTCTTTTTGGAGGTTTCCCTCGTCTGCCCACCCTCCCCCCTACAACCTCCAGTTTGATTTTCTTAGATTTTTGACCATTTTTGCTTTCTCTCCCTGGGGAATCTGAAGTACTACATACACGCAAGGAAATGATCGTAACCCAGCACTGCTCAGAGGTCAGGGTTTTCTGATTATACAACATTTGCTATACCCATCAACCAGCTGAATTCCAGAGAGAGGTGATGTGTGTGATCTGTTTGTTTATTGGGTTGGTTGGTTTGTTTCTTTCTTATTTTTTCCTTAAATCTAATGCTACACCCCTGTTTTCCATAAGTGTCAAACCAGGGTTGATTGCAAAACAAGGGAAGCCGTCGAGTTTGCTTCTTGGCTCATGAGGACAGACTGACGGTGGGTGCTGTTGCCCACACGTTCACTGAGGCAGGAGCCCCTTCGCTGCCCACCAGAGCAGGCTCCCCTCCTGCGTTGTGTTAGCAAGGCTGTCCCTGCTGCCACAGTGAGCTGGTGAGGAGTTATAAGCTGAGCTGCCAGACAAGTTGAACATAGCCACCTGTAACGATGTGTTTGAAAAAGTGAAAATTAAGGGAAATGCGCCACTTCGCAGAAAATTTAAGCGCAGAGGCTGAGCATTGGTAGGTGACTTGCAGTGGCGACGCCGAAAGTTGAGGCACAGGTCATTGCAGGGTGTGTTACTGCATCAGTGATCCTTTTTCGTTTTGTTTGGACATATCCTTGATTATTTTTCCCTTATTATGTATAGTGTGCTGTGGCAGAAGCAGCAGGAGAGGGAATGGCAAGGTGACAGTATCATACAAATGGCTTTTCATATGAGCATAGATTGTAACAGGATAAATGACACTGAAAGACAAGGCAGTTTTATATATTTTGCTTCTAAGATTTTCTTTTGTAAAATGAATAATAATAATAATAATAATAATGAATAAAAGGTATGGTGCTGTATAGATCCTCTCTATAATCTGGAAAGTTTGATTACTTTTTATTAGTATCTTGGGGGGGAGGGATACAAAAAAAAGAGGGGAAAACACCAGTGGTACATAGGAACTCGATATGAAGAGGTTCTGAATAGGAAAGTGTATACATAATTCTCCAAAGTGATATATAAACTTTTTTTTCCTTTGCATAAAAGCATTATGCATATAAATATATAAATATATTTTATTATGTACAGAAATGGATCATTATGCATGGACGTTAGGAAAACAAAATAGCATTTTAACCCAAAGTCTCAGTGCATGAGTTCCCACCAACCCGTGTCCCATGCAATGTGGAGTGACTCCCTCTCGCCACTGCCACCGCACATGCACAGTCATGCGCACACACGCACACACGCACACACACACACACACACACACACACAGAAGCGCATTCATGGGCCCTCCCTCGCTTCTTACTTTCCAGGTCCCTGAGGTGATATTGGTGAAAAAACAGCTCCTAGTGTGATGGAAGTTTTGGTTTTGTATTGTAGCCCCCACGCTGTTCTCTCGTAAAGATGGGCCTCTTGGTTTCTCCCTGCAGTTATGACTGTGTAGGCTCTGTGCAGTTGTGGTTATTGTAGCCCTGTAGTGTATCAGCTCTTCCAAGCAGCCAAGGGTTTATCATTCACCTTTTAAAAAACCTCTCTACTTTTTACACCGAGGTGGTCTATTTGTCAGCATGGGGACTAGTGTATTATATTTATTGGAGTTAGCTGATGCTATTGCCCATCTCTGTCAGCAGCCAGCTACACTTGTGTGGCACAGTGGTCACCTGGGCTAGAGGTTGCTTTGCTTATCAGAGTCCAGTTGCAGGCACCTTTAAATTGGTCAAGAGCTTTATCACCATCCTCCCACCCCAAAATGTAAGTGAATGCTGAAGGACTTCCCCCCTGTGCTCTTCTCCCGAGGCTCCTCCACCACTGCTGACCTGCAGCTGGACTTGTCCCGCTGCCCTGCAATTTTGACCACTGGCAGAGCTCACTCAATGGCTCACTGTGTCAGGGAACAGCATCTGGCCCCTTCACAGGTGAGCCTTCAGTGAGGCCTGGGGTGCCTGCTCAAAGACTACCACTAACCAGGTGACTGACAGCACCAGTAAGTCCTGGCTTGATAGTATGGCCAAGGTGACCAAACCCCATCATTTTCTTTTTTTTCTTAGTACAGATGCAGTTCCTGTGAAAGGCAAGGGAAGGTCTGTTAGCCTAAACCAAGTGGGGGCAGCTTCTGCTCTGCTACAGCAGCCTACCCTCCTTGAGTTGGATGGAGCTAGCTCCCACTGGCAGAAATGAGAGAGAAAAATGTGTTCCGCTCTGTTCAGAAAATGGAGAAAAAACGCTTGATTTAGAGACAACTGGTCAATGGCAGAGAAGTTTGGGTTTTTTTAAAAGAAAAAACACATTAGCAGCTGAAAGGCTTAACCTGCCTCCCAGCAATGTCAAGGAAAGCATTTCCATTGGCATGGCGGGGACACCTTTGGGCCCCTGCTTTGGAGAACATCCCAGAACTTGCTGAAGAGCGGTGGGCTTGGCCAGCCTCTTCAGTTTGGTTTGGTTTCTGTTGCTCATTTTTGGGGCCAAAATTTTCAAACAGAAGTGCCTGTTGTTGGGCACCAAATGTTGGGGACTCCAGCATGGTCACAGGGGGTGAGCTGCTCTGCCCCCATAGCTTCTCAAAGGAAGGAGAAGTGCCAGGTCCCCCAGGCCCAGGGGTAAGCCACCACCCTCTATGGCTGCTGAGGTGCCCAGCAAATGCCCTCCTCTCCAGAGGTGCTCAATAAATCTCGCTGAATTCAAAGGGACACTTATTTAGGTGTCAAAATACAGGCTTGAATGGCTAATTCTGGGAGCCTACCCTTTGAAAATTTGGCCTTTGAGTCTTTGAATGTGTTTATGCGTAAAAGTTTTCCTTCTGAAACCATGTAAAACAGATAAAGATCCAGAACAATTACATAGTTACCATTTAAATGCTTGGTCTAAACAAAAGGTCTAAAAAGGTGACATTTATGCAGTTCCCAGTCACAGATTTGGGGCTTGATTTAGTGATTTTGTAAAAAAAATTTCTCTTAAGAATAATCGGTTAGTTGACCACTGCTTAACTCTGGAAATTTTTGTGCCACCGCTTCAAAAAGTCACCTTTTAGGTCATGTATTTCTCTAAAATGATGTCGTTGCTTGGCAATCGGTGTCCTGTAAGTGTTTCTAGTACACAATATACCTTAGGAATTGCCAACAGATGCGAAGGGGGACCAGATACATTTCGTTACTATGAAAAAAATGGATTGTACATTTGGCTTCACATGTTTAACTTTTTTTTTAAAAAAAGTTGCATGATTGGAAAAAATATGTATACAGTATCTGTAAAACTGTTTTATCTGTTTTTGTCTCAAGCCATGTAAATTGGAAGAATATTAAATCCACAGCCTTATCACGCATGGCCGTCTTTACATACCGAAGAGCTGAACAGTTTATACTTTTCATTTGGGCTATCTTGTACTTTCATTTGAAAGCAAACACTCTCATGTTGCAGTCTTACTGAGGATTTTATATTAAAAAAAAAAAAAAGAAAGATGCTGCCCTGGAGGATTATACTACTTTAGTACACAGAAGTTGGAAGGAAGTTTGTTTTGGAGCAAAACCTGCCCCTTTCCAAACAAAGTAGAGACACAGTGCTTACTCCACTTGGTGTTAGTAGATATTGCCTTGTGTATTCCATTTTAAATTGTAATTTAGTTTGTAAAAGAGATGGTGACGCATGTAAATAAAGCATAACGGATCTCTACATTGCACATTTGCCTTTGCTCTGTTTTATTGTGTCGCAAATAGACATCTAAATGCAGGACCTTGAGAAGAAGTGACTGGTGGGGGATTTGGGGCTGGGGAGGGGGCTGGATCCTGCATCTGCTGGAGCGTGTAAACGTGTATTTACATGTGCCATCTCGCTTCAACCCTTCAGCCAAGCCAGTATAGTTTTGGTGGTCATATA
Source organism: Podargus strigoides (assembly GCA_028020825.1). Taxonomy (NCBI): domain Eukaryota; kingdom Metazoa; phylum Chordata; class Aves; order Caprimulgiformes; family Podargidae; genus Podargus; species Podargus strigoides. The sequence continues at coordinate 48,689,417 of CM051619.1, forward strand.
ACTCCCAATGGGACCATTTACTGCTACTAAAAATCACAAAGTTAACTGGATTTTGGGGGTGGGAGGGGTGGTTGCCGCCTGGGATGGTGGCTGCACCCTGCAGCTGCAGCCCAGCTCACCTGTCCTGGGAGACAACCAGCCCAACTGCACAGTGGTTGGAAGAAGAGTTACACCCCCCGTGGGCTTGGCTGGGTTTCAGTCTGTCTTTGAAAAATGCCAGGAGTACTTGAAACCACCCATTTGGGATTTGGGGTAAGAAAACCAGCAGCTGGGCTCAGCAGAAAGTTATACCGAGCGCTCTGGCCAAGGCACAGGAGAGTGTGCTGAGAAACATGAGACGTGTCGGCAAAAAATTCTTCCCCCACCCTCACGCGAAGCCACAGATGTATACGGTTTTCTGGAGTCATTTTTCAAGAGCAAATCATGTTTTCAAGGAAGGGAGGGGTTTCCCATGATGGGGGGATGAGCGTCGTGTCATCCCTGAAAGCCCACGGGAGCATTGCGCTGAAGTGCTGCAGTATAAAGAGCAGCTGGGGGATATCCCTTGTTTGACAGAGCAAGAACTATTCCAGCTTTGTACTAACTAGCCTGAAGTATTAGAAGATCCATTCAGAAAATAGCCTTTGACCAGGATGAAATGTACGTTAGCCTTCCCAGAGTGGGAGTGTGCTTCTCCTGCAGCAGTTACAGCTTCTCCTCAGAAAGGGAGCTGGTTTGCTTGGTTTTCCTGAAGGCTCCTCCAGCAGTGCTCTGGCAGGGAAGGACCCATGTCCTCCGCCTCATTGGCATTGCCCCACTGGTATTTAGGACAAACAATGCAAGTGTTTGGCCCGGTGAAGTGCCAGGTGGAAGGGCCTCAGCTTTGACCTGAATTTAGGCAGAGGCGGCAGCAGCGACGATGAGCTGGTCAAATCCTGTGCGAGTTTTGTGCTGAACCTACGTAGTTGTGTTGTGCAATGCCTTAGCTGTGACCTTCAGTTCACCCAGCCTTGGAATAGATCATTCTTATCTTTCAGAGTACTTTCAAAATAAGTCCAAACATTTTAAAGTTCTCCAAGTTGTCCCAAAAGACAAAAGGCTTTTCGAGCTGCTGCCGAGACTGGTGAGGCAACTGAGAGCTATTTTGGGAGCTCCCCACCACATATGCTGAGTTGCGAGTTTGACCAGACCAGGGAAAACAGTGTTTTACAGCTCTTGTTTGGCTACCGCTGCCAAGGAAGTTAGGGGTGCTTTCAAGGTCGAGATAAGCAAATCTGGGAGGCTACTTCTTTTTCTGGTGGAGTCATTGTGGCTGGTATCTCCCTGTTCAAAAGGAGGACACCTCGGATGAAGCAGAGCCCAAGCCAGATGGAATAGATACCGCTCTCACTGGCGCACAGATCTAACCCGCTGCCAGCGGCTTCTGCAGTGTCTCATCACTTCTCTGTTTGCCCAACCCAGCCCACAGAGCTTTTTTCCCACTGGCTCTGCCTGTGGAATTTTTTTAAATGAAAATACTTTCGTCATGTAAACACAAAACATAGAAAACTCCACTGGAATAAAAAAACCCCTAAGCTGCTTTCCCCGCGCCCTCCCCCCCGTGCTGTTTAAATCTTCAGAAACCTTTGGAATTGCCTGAAAATTCAGAAAATCTGGTTTGGATTTTTTATTTTCGCACTTGGATTTTCTTTTCATACTAATGACACCAGTAGTTTTGCATGTGCCACAACATTTACTCATTAGAACAAAGCATCTCCTGCTTTTATGGTTTGATGCTTTGACGACATACCAAGGAAATGATTTAATCTAGAAAATGAGATAAAATGTCTCAATTCAGTAGGAACAATTGGCCTAAATGAGGGTAGCTGTTGTAACATTCTTTTAATGTTACATTATGCCATGCAGGTTTAAGATATCTACATCCTATGAATGAGGTGGTGGAATGGGGGGAAATAGTAAAAATATATGGCATCTCATAAAAATCTTTCCAAGATTAATACAATCCTGATCAGGATTCACCTCCTCAGTTTTCACTCTTTTCTAGGTGATACCTTAAAACTTTGGTTTTGCTGAAATTTGAAGCACAAGGCAATTCCCAAGTGCTGCCTTTCCCCAGGGATCGGTGTTGAGGCACACCACCCTGTTTCACACACCCTGATGGGCATTGAGGCTGTTACTGGCACCCGTTGTGTGTGACACCACATGGATGTCAGGCTTTGGCTCTGTGTCACGCCATGGGGGCCACTGTAAGCCCTGTGAGACCCCGTGGCTGGTGCAGTGAGGTGCCAAAGATGGGGAGTGTGTCAGTGGGAGTGAAGCATGGCAGAGGCCAGCATCCTGCTCTGGTATTCACATGTCACACTTAGGCTTCTCTGAAGCTTCATCTGCTGCATGGACAATGGATCTTTCTATTTGCAACCACCTTGGAAAAGGATGGCATCAGTTAAAAAGTGCTAATTAAGAACTATGGTTGTACTCTGACCTCTGGCCTCCAAGGCAAGAGTTGGAGGAAAGCTCTGCATTGACGGCCACCTCAGAGGTCTTTCCCGGGGAGTGGCAGAGGATGCTGCTCCTGACACCTCCCCCTCCAGGAGGGTGAGGTCCAACCTTTCAAGCCCCTGCTGTGAGCGATGGGCCTGGTGTCTGGGCAGCCTCTCATGCATTTGTTGTTTCATTAGAAAATCCATACTTCACCAGCCCTTTATTTTCTCTAAAATCTCTAAATCTCTATAGGCTCCTCTTACTTAAGGCTATGCAGGCTTGTACACCATTAACTAGTTCATGGATGAATGTCCCAGAGAAAACCCAGTGCTTAGTAGGCAATTCATGAAAGGCATAAAAAAATTTTTAAAAAGCCTTAGTCCTTTTACTCATTAAATGAAACCCATTGTCATTCACACTTCTCTTGAGAGTCATACTTGCAATATCAAACTGTGTTATCAACCTCACTGTGCATCTGTTAAGCAAAATTTATGGCGAGGCTGTCTCATTTATACAGAAGTTTTTGCTATGCGCTGTCACTCAGCCTAGCAGACTCCTATGGAAAAGCCACAATTTAAGTCAAAACTCTACTGTGCCTGAGCGGTTATAAAATTATAGTGTCTTTCAGAGCTAGGAGATATCTAAGTCTCTTCCTGGGGATGGAAGCTGCCTTCAGGTGTCTGCTCTGAAACTTCTGCCTCTAGGACTACAGCTAGAAAGGAGAAGGTAGCACAGGGGAAGGTCAGGGGGTCTTCGCTTTGCAGTTGAGTTGTGTTTGCCCTGCAGTCCGGGTAAGGTGGGCTACCTTGTTGTCACCAAAGGGTCAGTGCAAACTATCTTACCATAGTGTAAGAGCAGGTATGTGGGAAATTGCCCTGGAGTAGCTAATGCAGGTAAATACAAAGCCTCGCTTCCCTTTCTCCACCTCATCCGTAACTAGCATTTGGGGATGAGCCTGTTTCACTCTGTTTTTCACTAGAGGACATCAAGGTGACAAGTCATCTGCAGAAAGTGCCCTGAATTGCTGAGTCTTAGGGGACTTGGCCGAGACTCTGTTGCTACATTTCCAGCCTCTTAAAACTCCTGCCTGAATATTTGTGCTTTTCAACAATCTCTTCACCTTACCTCACCACAGCTTTGTTCCCTTCTTGCGAAAGGGCCCGAGGGATGATGACATGATGTTGCTGTTAGTAGGAGCCTCTCTCAGTTCGGCTCTCCCTCACAAATGCATGTGTGGGGAGTGGGGGGCCAGCTCCCACCTCACCTGTCTCATGGATTGTGCTTCCAAGCAGGCTTCTCTGTGTGTGCAGAGGAAACTGCAAGAGATGTGAGGACAGAGGAATGGCAGATGAGGCAGCACGTGAAAAGGGCTTAATCAAATGCTGCCCTTTAAGCGATATGTTGCCGTGGGGGCACCTGAACCACTCTTTCATGCCCTTCAATTATTCTTCAATCCTTTGATCCCCATGAGCCTTTCCTTGAAAAGAAGTATTTTTATTTTCTTTTTTTTTTTTTTCATTCTCTGACTTTTTTGCATCCTCTTTTTTTGTAAGGACAGGTATTACTCTTTTGTGGGGTCAGTAACATCAGTTGTGGACGCCATTATTTTTAATGATGTTTTTATACAAGCAAGAAGCCCAGGTAACACAGTTATCTGGCAAGAGCTCGTTGCCAGTACAACTCACTCCATTCCAGCTATGCAAGAAGCACTTTTTTTTTTTTTTTTGCTGCTTCAAGCTACGTCTAAGTCTGAAGACACAGTTTGCTGTTCTAGCTACGTCAGCCACCTTTTCCTAACATAGGCTAAACCCTGAACGTTGCTTCACACGGAATAGCGAGTTTGCAGCCAATGAGAGCTGCTGGCTGTATTCAAAGGTCTGCTAAGGCCAGGAGATGTGGAGCTGAGAGTAAGTACAAATGGTTTGTGGACCTCTTACCAGGTATGGCTGCTTCAAGGGACAAGAGCACACCACTTCAGAGCAAACTGCTACAGCCGAAGGAGTGGGGAAAAAATGAAAGCCTTGCTCGTTTTAAAAGTGTCTCTCTTTGTTGGTGCTCTGCCAAGTCTTTCTGTGAGAAATGGGTATCGTGAAGTAGCTTTGCAGAGCATAGATGCAGCCTAAAATGACCATCTACAGAGTTGGCCATGGTGCCTGCCCTCCAGCAATGCTGACACTTGTGACCTCTAATACTCCCCTGGGCCGTGATCTGCAAAATAAAATTGACAAACTCTGATTCTCTCTACTTCATTGAGACAAGAATCCTGATAACTTTTCCTCTTGAAGGTTAACCGAATTTGAACATTTTATGCTGATCACCTCATCCATAAGCTAACGAAAGGCTTATCTGTTTCTTTTCCACTGTAATTGACAGTCCTCTGTCGACGCATGTTCAGCATTTCAAGACTAACTTAAAGGTCAAATTTATCATATGGGCAGATTGGATGAGCTCATGGTTGAGGAAAGACCATCTAAAGGTGACTTGTCTAACATATCTGTACACGTGCACACGCACAGAGCCCACACACATTTTTTTTTGGTCTAGCCTTGTCTCAGACATCACATGTGTGCCAAGAGTCGCAGGACAAAGCTGTACTAGAAATGTTACAGGTGGGTTGAATTTGGCACCTGGAAGATAAGACAATAATAATAAGAGTCTGAACAAAGGAGATGTATTCAGAAATGGATAGAGCAGAATTTCATTCTTCTGACCCTCTTATCAGAAATCTTAATTAAGCTGAACTGCTGAAGTTCCTTGTTTTTGTTTAAGCAGTTTACTCCCAAATTTTGTATATCCAAAACGGGTCTCTGCCCTATCAGAGAAATTGTACAGACCCCTACATCTCACTGCTCATGTCCATGTTCAACACAGGCACTGCAACAACCGATAATGGTACCCAAAACAAACCCTGGGGACCCTCGTACCCTGTACGTGAGATAGTCATGAGGAAACAATGGCCTGTAACACCCTACACCCTGGGCACAGGCTAAGCCTTACTCAGAGCACAGCTCCCAGTGCAACTACTGCATGTGCTCAGCTTCTTCACACAAAATTCACGTATGAAACTCAAAATATGATAAAGCTGTAGCCATGGCTGAAAGTGTGAACTGAGCAGAGGAAGTGGAAAACTTCCCTCAATTAAAATCAGTATCTTCAGTGGCATGCCCCCTGTCCTATTTGGTAGGACATTATGAGATACAGACTCTTCTGTTGGGAAATGATCATAAGCTGAACGTCCTTTTCCCCTGGGGATTTCTCTGCTGTGTGCCACAGGCTTTTTGGACAAGTATCAATTTTCAGCCATATCCCCCTCCTCCTGGCAGAACCACAGGTGGTGGCCACAGAAGAGGAATTTGGAGGTAGAAACCAGTTCTCTACTGAACACTTCAACATCTATCAGCTCTTGCATGTGCGTTTCCAAAGCAGGACCTGCACACTATCTCCCCTCCCACCTGTCCCATCCTTCTTGTTTGAGCCTAATCTTGTGTCACACTTGTCCGCCAGTCCCCATGCCGACTGCCCCACCCAGCCTTGGCTGGATGCCCATGGCCATGGGGCCCTGGAAAACCAAAAGTTAGCAGCAGCCTCTGACTGCTGGTGTGTCAGCCCACCCAGCAGCTGGAGGACATGTCCCCCACACCCTAAGCAAGGCCCTCGCTCAGGACAAGGAGTGCCACCATGTGCCACCACGAGGAACTGGGAGGAAAAATCAACCAGATGAAATTCAGTAGACAAAGGTGCATGGCACCCTGCTGAGGAAGGGGAGACCAGTGATATGTAGGCCAAGTGGAGCTTAAGCAGCAGCACTGAAAAAAAGGTGTTGTGGGCAGTAATGAGCTAGAAACTGTTCAAGGTCCTGCTGCACTGTTGTGGCACTGGGGCAGACATGGATGCTGGAGCCAGCCTGAAGAAGAGCAAAAAAAATGAGCAGAGCCAGTGAGAATGGGGACCTATGGGAGAAGGCTGATTTTATTTGTCAAAACAGGTTGAGAAAGGACAAAAACTGCCCTTTACATAGAAGACTACTGAAAAAAAACCCCTGCCCACTAAGGAGAGGACATAGCTGTGTTTCGTCTGCAGCAAATGTAGGTTATGTTATCTTAGCTACGAGAGTAATTAACACATTTCCTAGAGGTGTAGACTTTTCTTCATTGAGGGTATTTTTGAAAGCAAAATGTTTGCCTGGATTTTCCTTGGCCCTGCCTCTGAGCAGGAGGATGATCTCCTGAGGTCCCATCTAACCTCATGCTCCTATGACTTGCATTAAAGAGTTAAAACAGCTTTAAAAACAAATCAAAACAAAATAAAAGCACAGAGGCTTCTGCTCTTTCCTACCTGAGGCACAAGTCTCTATGTACAGTAGCAAATTGCTATCTTTTCCTGTGGTTTGAGCTTAACAGGTATTGGGTAATGTTGTCCCAGTGTATTGAAGCATGAGCCAGGGTGTGCCCTGGACCCTGGAGGGGTATTGATGTAGGTGCAACCACCTGCTAAAAGCCTGGTATTTGGTTTCCTTCTGCTCTCTAACATCTCCCTTTGCCCCCAGAGAAGCTGCATGTTGTCTCAATTAGTTCTCCAGGCACATCTTGCTATAAACAGAACTTGCTCTCTCCTGTTCCTGGTGAGACTCGAAGCTCGGCGAAGTTGCCCTGGTCCCCTTTTCCTGATGAAAACCAGTACAGAAAGTGCATGTCTTGGGGCACCAAATGCTCCAGCATCTGTAAATCCCTCTTGTGGCTGGATGCCTGCCAGTCTGAAGGACCAGAAGCATAAATACAGGTAAAAAAGCAGATATACCTGCAGTGCATTGGATTTGTTTCAGAGGTGGCCAGCTTTCCCCGCTGAGGGCACGTGTTGGCCCTCTCAGCAGAGAGGATGGGCTGGACCAGGATTTGCAAGCAGCAAACCCCACCAACTGTGAGAAGCAGGGCTAGCACAGGCAGGGATGCCAGAAGGTGCAGTGGGAACAGGCAGCTTTGCGTGAGCACTCACACCCTGAAATCCCAGGCTCTGGAGAAAGACACAGCCTGAAGCTGTTTGGGGTGTCCCTGTCAATGCTTCCAGGCCATCCAGGCTGGTGGCTGGGAGGGCATCCCTCTGGGTCAGAAGGAGCCAGACAGCCCATCCCGGGAACTGTGGACAAAGCTCAGGCACCTGAGCCAGTGCGTGATGGTCTGTGCCAGAGGACAGCAGAGATGCTCATGGTGGGATCAGCCTCCTCTCCTGATGGCAAAGAACTGCTGCTGCCTCCTTGCCCTGCAATGGGACCAGCAGTAAAACCTCCTGTCCTGTCACAGGAACATATGTATGTATGTATATATATATGTATGTATATATATATGTATGTATGGCCAGCCATACAGGCAGGCCATGAGTAGCCTCGAGTCAGCTGGGAGATCCAATCAAGGCAGCTGACTCACAGGTGTATCCCATACCACTTCATCATGCTCATTATAAAAGGAGGGAGTTCACTGAGGGTGGAGTTTCTCCTCCTGGGGCTTTTCTTTCTTGGCTTTTTGCTCCTGCTGCTGACCTCAAGGACCAGGCTGAGTAGAACTTTGTGTGCTTTATGTTGGTGATTATATTTGTTTTGTTATTTTATTAAATCTGTTTCTATTTCAACCCACGGGGCTTCTCCCTTTTTCCCTCTGATTCCCCTTCTTGTCTGGGGAGGGGTCATCGGGTGGTAGAATAACTGCTACAGTCTAGCTCTGGCTAAACGTAGACACTCCCCAACATGGTCCTGTCATAGTCAGCCAGTAACTTGTACCAGATTTGGACTCCCAGACAGAAAAAACAAACCACTGCTTGTCAATGTTTACACTAGGTGTTCATTTTACAGTTGATTTCACAATCCGTTTCTCTTCTCCCTTTGTCGTGAGTTGATTTATGGTGCTGCAGATGCTATCTGCCTGTCCTGCCCAGTGCACAGACTTGGAGAAAAACCTGCCAAGGGTCTTGTTGTTGTTGCTGTTTTATCTACAACTGCCCTTACCTATGAGTTAAGGTAGAGCAGTTTCTTCCAAATTGTGATAAATTAATCTCTTGCTCCCTTGTGTTTATGTTGGCATTTTGAGGGGTGGGTAGCTCAAGGTCTTCGAAGAAGACAAGCATGGTGCAAAGGGCTGCCCTGAGCTTCCCTCTGGCTAACTTCTCCCCTGGCTGGGCTGGTGGGTGTTGAGGATTCAGGGCACTCTGTGGGACCGGAGACCTTGTGCCCCATCTGCTGTGCTGCTCTGATGATGAGGGAGCACATCAGGGATGCCCTGTACCTGGCTGAGGGTCAAGTTCCCTGGCTGTGGGGATGATCAGTGACTGCAGGAGATGGCTGGTCCCTTCCCACCCTGTGCCACATGGGATTGTCAAGGGCTGCTGGGATTACTTGCTCCATGGTACATTTAAATTTTTATGCTGCTATGTCTTAGTGGCATTTGGGAAGGTGGTTTAGCATCACCAGTTTAATCATGGCCTTCCCTCCACAGTTGAACACGCAAAAAAGATGTGCCACATTTTACTGAGAAAATAAGAGATCTGATCTAAAGATCTGGTGGGAAATCCCTGAGTAAAACTTGGCCTTCCTTGCTGGCTGTGTGCTTTGTAGAAGGAGAGGGATTCATTGCTTCCTCATACAGAGCTGGGTGCTCCTTGTGAATAACTGGACCCAACCTAAAAGCAGAAGGAAGTGTATTTAAAAAATAGAGGTGTGATAATGACACTATGACACTTTGTGTGTTGCGTAACTCATGATGTCCGTGACTCCTGAAGAGCCTGCTCCCCAATCACGGTTAAATCGCTCTTTGAAAACAACAATAAAATCCTAATAAATTGCTGGCTAGGGGTTTGTTCCTTTTCCTCAGGAAAATTCTATTCACCACAAGCAAATGTGTATTTTCGTGGACTAAATGCTCATGTCACAGGCACAGCAGCTTGTATACACACAAGCTAAAGGTTTTGAAAGGAGTTTTCCAGTTTTCTTTATCACCACTAATTGCCCTGACAATACATTTGTGAACGGATGGTAAGAAATAGAACAGTTTCAGATAGAGGGCACTGAGAACCTGTGGTTACCTAAATTGATATTTAAATAAGTGTCACCCTACAAACTTGTTTAGCAATTTACACCTTTCAAATTGCAGTAGTACTGAGTGAGGGGTTTAATGTTAAGAAATTGCTTTAATGTTCAACTTGATGCAAACTAGAGTCTAGAAGAAGGGAACTGATTTGGAAATATATGTTTTTGAGCTCTAGCACACTGGTCCAAATTTCGCCCATTCCTGCACTGGTAAAAGTTCTTAAAGGCAACATGAAAATACCTGCTTTTTCCTCCTTTCCTACAAAAAGTGTAGGTACTTTATTTTAACAGTGAAAAGAGATTCTTTCTTATCTGTAATAATTCTGCAGGCACTGGAGAATGATGTTGGAAATAGAGAAATGAAATGGTCAGGGAAGTATGAACTTCTCTGCTTTTGTGCACATGGGTATTAAATACTTGAAAGGAAGATCAGCTACGTTTCACCATTTTGTGTGTCAATAACACCTCCAAACAGTGTATTACAGAAATGAAACACTGAATCTATAGAAGAATGAAACACTGTGAGTATAAAAATTGACCCTAGATTAGCCAAAATTGTATCTGATAAGGCCCAATAAAACCTAAACCATTTGCATCAGTACTGTGAAGGAAGGGAGGAAGCATTTGGGGGTTTCTTTTCCCCTAATTGCAACTGCGCATTTTAGGGAAGACAGCAAGGCTAAGGCTGCTTGGCAGCCTGGTGTGGAGACATTCCTAAAAGTTTGTAAAGAAAGTCAAAGGTAGAACTGAAAAGCTGAGGGGTGGCAGCACTTGTGAGGGCAAAGATGATTTCTACAAGATGATCAGGAGGTGCATTTCATAAGAGAGAAACCTTCTCCCTGGATAATTTTTCATAGCTAGCAACCATGCCTTGCAGTTTCTCCGTATACAACTTCTGTTGCAAGACAGATTTTGTCTCCTTACCTGACCTGTTAGCCCTGCAAGAGGGCCATGAAGCCTCAGGAGAAAAACTCAGTCCCTGGGTACTCTTGCTGGCACCTCCCTGCCTGCCTCTTGTTCCCCAGGCCATGACTGATGGGGCTGCAGAAGGGGGGTGGCTGCTGAGGGTGGGTCAGAGAATGGGTAGCTGGAGGAATGGCAATGAGACTTGCCCAGGCTCGAGTCACCAAGGTGTGGATGGGTAGTGGGGCATCCCAGTGCTTGGTCCTGAGCTCAGCTGGGCACCCTGACATTGCAGAGGTGCTATGGCTACCCCAGCACTGCAGCATCACCATGGACAGCCCAGCATTGCAGAGGTGCTGTTGGTACTCTGACATTGCTGAGATGCCAAAGGTGCTCTGGCACTGCAGAGGTGCTGTGGGTGCCCCAAAAACTGCCTGTAACCTCTCACACCTGGTGTAAACTCTGCCCAAGAGGCATTTGCAGAACACAGGCTTCCTCCTCACAAGCCTGCCTTCATATGATGCAAAAGTGGAGAGGTCGTCTCCCTCACCTCCTGCCAGCCTCGCCTGCCTGACCAAACTCATCCCAAGGGAAAAGATTTCACTGTTTTTTTGCAATATCCTTCCCCTGTCTATTTTTGCCCACCCTGTTTCTCAGTCTGTTGGCTAAGATCAAGTATAGTGTCTCAAACACAACCCGGTCCCATCCTCCTCTGTTCCTCAGAAGGGAACAAGGGGAGATGCCAACAGTTTTGAAAACACTTGTTTACATTATTTTGTGATTTCCTGGGAATCTTAAATGAAGTACAGCAACCCATGAACTGAAAATAACCCAAGGAAAGCAGTTAGGAAAGAGATTTTCAATAGATGCAACAAGGACTGAAACGTGGCAAACATAAGTCTACTAAAAAGAATGGAAATACAGCTGCTGGGGTCTGGATTTCTCTTGTTTGGAAGTCAAATTCAGGGCCCAGTGAGGATGTCTAGCTCCCAGTTCCTGAATAGTTTGACTCCTAAAGCCCTGCTCCTTGCAGTGGGCTCTGTAGGTTTGGGTTTCCGCAGATTTTTTTCTGAAAAAATTCTGCCAGTTCATGAGGAATGGTTTGCCAGCACTTTATTCCACCACGTCTCCTGAGAATGCAGTACAGGATTAAGGCAAATCTATGGTATCTTCTTGGAGCAGTTTACACTTAGCAGTGTGGTATGTGTAATATTTATACAGGTGCTCGACATAGAGCATGAACACATGGGTGCAGGGCTGCCCCAGCCTTGCTGTAATACGGTTACCTGGTGTGACAGTAACAGGGCAGCCAGCAGCCGCATCCCAGGAAAGGGCAGCTTCGTGCTAGGTCGGCAGGGCAGGGGTCTGCCTTGCGGCAAGCCATGAGGGCTCTGATCCACGGGCATGCAAAAAAGATGCAATGGAGCAAACTGCTGGCATAAAAAGAGCTCCTGCTCTTTATTCAGCATCCAGAAATGGCCTATGATATCGGGAAGGGATGGATCAGAGATCTATGGTGTGCTACTTTTTCTTGCTCATTGCAGGGGACTGCATTAATAGGGCTGCTGAGTGTTGATAAGGGCTGCTATAGTGAGAGAAGCCAACTGATATGATAAGGCATGTATTTTTGTGTCACATTTCAAGGCATTTAATAGCATTGGGTGGGGGTGGCGTGAACAGGAGCAGAAGTTGTGTTAAAAGATGTTCTTTATGGTAAAGGAGCCTACTTGAACTCACTTTCCTGTAGTTTAAACGAGAAAGTGGGTTAATTTAGTTCTGATAAAGTGCTAACTGTGAATTATGTTCATAGGCAGGGAAAGTGCAAATTTCTATCACTATTCTGTCCCTGCAGACTTTTGGGTTTGGGGTGGCTTTTTTATGACCCCCCATAGGACTGTACTTGAGGCCTTTCCCGAATAATAGCATCAATTGTAGGAAACGGCATGACAATTCTGCATTACTGCTAACCCAGGGACAGGGATGACAAACTTGCTTTCATTGTGGATGATTTGATTAACCTTTCATTGAGTCTGCGAAAGGCTATTAAACCAACTCGGACACCTTTTCTGTGTTTCAAAGACCCGAAGTGTTTTTTATCCGGTCCCTCCCCTTTCTCTCAGTGCACAGAAAGCCTGCAATTACGAGCAGCTTTCAAGGCTGGCAGCTCTCGCTAACAGCCAGAACTTGTTTGGGCACAGACTGGAGGAGCTGAATTGCACTTGGACCAGATTGAAAGTCATTGCAACCTATGCCACTCAACCCCCCAGGGCTGGGACCTCCCCTTGTTTCTGAGTGTGCACACTCAGAGGACAAGATCTGGCCTTAGAGCAGGTGTAGCCCATCATTCAGGTTGTAATCAGCTGCTCCTCTGCCATCGGGAACAGATTACACACCACCATGTCCTCTGCTGGCATCCCGGACCCTCGGGTCATGCTTCCCTGAGCAAGCCAGGAACGGGTAATGTTTGCTTGAAAACTCACAGGAACTGGGTGATCACAGAGATCCTCATGTTCTGCCATGCTTGACCAAAACCAGCCAATGGTTTCAAGAGCTTCTGTACAGGGAGCGCCTGACCTTATACGACTTGTTTCTGTAGAAAACCAAGCTTGAACAAATCCTGAGCTGATGAGTGCCTTTGCAGAAGATGAAATTTCTTCACCTGTTTCCTGTTTCCTGCAGCTCTTCAGAGGGGCTCTGGGCCTTTCCACGGTCTTTTTCAAGTTCTTACCCTCCCCAAAACTTTACCGGAAGCACTTGAATATACTTACAAGCTGGCGTTTAGCGTGTGGCAACATCCAGGTGAAGAGCATACAAAAGGAGGAAAGGCATCATGTATGAACCCTGGTCTTCTTGGTGAACCTCAGGGCCTTCCATCAGAGGATGGTGACTTGTTTCTAAAATTTTACTGTGATGAAGTGGCTCCCTTTTGTAGGACTCACCACCCTGCTCTGATGTACCTGGGTTTACATCTAAACCTAGGTGTCCTGGTGGGTGTTTCATGGTGTCACATTTGTCTCTGGAAGGGATCTGCCTCCAGCACCGCAGGCATCTCTGCCCCCTCAACCTGCAATTTAGATAGGTGGACAATTTTTACAACACTGCAGTATGTTTGTGGAGGGAGGGGGATTTTTCCTCCATGCAGAAGTGATTATGAGCTTTTCTGTGGCACAAAGGCTGGCAGCTTTTCGTCTTGGCTCACAGGGTCATTACTGTTGTTAATGGTCACAAAATTATTGCACCCTTTCCTAATATCAGTTGACTTTGGACTTGAGAGCCAGTGCTACCCTTTACACTCTAGCATTTCACAAAGACTTTAGATGTTGGCAGTGAGAGCTGGGTATGAACTAATCTGAGCAGCAAGTTACAGCTGTGGCGTTGCTTCACTGAAGCTTTTCCACGTGTTCACTTCAGGATCAGAGTCTCTATGTGGCTCCACCGTGTGTAAATGTGAGAGTTCATTTTTCCCCCTGCCCTTGTTGTGACTGAGCTTGAAAAATTAGTTCCTCTGAAAGCCAATCTTTTTTAAGTTATGCTAAAGTGAACTTTTCTTTCCGGACAAGTGGAGTACTGGGCTAAGATTAAACTTTGTGATTCAGTCCTTCAGCTTGCAGCCACTTCTCTCCCTTCGCACAAGGCTGAGGTGACACAAGGTAGAGACCATTTCCTTTAAAGAAAAAGCAAAAAGTTCTTCTAAGAAGGCTTGAAATACCCATAGCCTGAAAGCTTCTTCAGGAATGTAATTTATGGTGCATGTTTGCACGTAGATGTATCCCATACTTTTTTATCTGTGCAATTTGCATGTCTCTTTCTATGATCCTTCACCCAGAATTGTATTTTAATATTACAACTGAAGACATGTATTTAATTGTTGTGGTGCCTATAAGAAACTCCAGGCTCCTCTGAAGTCCTCTGAAACAGTGAAGTGTTTCACAATGTATGAAGAGGTAATTTGCATTGAGAATCAATATGCTAATTTTTGTGTCAACACTTATTGTTTTGGAGTGTTTCTTGGCATCTTGTCCCAGAGTATACAGCCATGTACAATCTCAGTTCTTTTGCGAGACGTAAGATGTGCCTTGGCTCTGTGACAGTCACAGGACTTGTTAAAAGAAATGCAAACTGAAGATGAAGAAGACCGGCACAATTTGTCTCATCCAGTCTAGTTTCATTCTGTCAGAGAACATCAATTAAATCAAATGAAGAAATTAGGGAGCTTTTGTCTAGCCAGTAAGTTAAATAAATATTGATTAAAGTAAAATGATTGTTAAACAGATGAGTCAAAATAACTAGTCCGTATGGTTTATATAATGTCAAGTGGTGTCGGAATACAAGTGTCAAATATAGAGCCAAAGATATTCTCCTCTTCATTTTATTTATTTCAAAGATGGTTGTGCCCTGAGTCAGGGCCCAGGAATAGCTGTGCTGGGTGCTGCACTACCTCAAAACAAAAAGATGAACTTTGCCTCTTGGCTTCTTTTGCAGCTCTTTGGGACACCAGGGTGATGCACATGGGAGGAGCATGAGAAACAGGTGGACCATACAGCTATTAACGTCATGGCTCCCAGCATGAAACAGTATAAACACAGGATGCATGCAATGCGTAACTGTAGAACAGTTGGCCGCAGAGTTTCTGCCATAGAATACTCTGTGACAGGGCTGAGAGTCATCCAGAAGAAGATCAGCTGCAATTGTCCTGGGAGATTGGAGAAAGCAACCAGAAAACGCTGTCTGTCTCTGCTAGACCTGTTAGTTCTTTATTGCTCTGTGGCAACTAATAACTAAACTGCACAGGAAGAATTATAATGCAACTTAGATTGTGCTTCCAGTCTTTTTAAAGTGCTTGCTTTAGGGGCTATGTATACGTGCGAGGCATGGGGAACGTCGGTGAAGTGGAAAGGTGCTGTGGGTTGGGATAAGTATTTACATAAGGAGAATATGTCTCTCTACTCTCCCTCAGTGTCCCCAGATACACAAAAACACCGTGCAGGCAAAAGGGTCGGGTACATGCCTGAGAGCTCCTGGCTTTCCAGGTGTTCACAGCACAAAGGAGAGTGGTGGGACCTCCTGCGGTTGCCCAAATGACCACTGCAAACTTTCTGGCAGATAACTTTGCTTCCTGTGGTTTCCCCCAAACCTGGGAAAAAGGCTGCTAGATTATCGCTTTTCCAGCCAGCTGCTAACCTAGTAGCACACAACCAAGTCTGACACCCCAATGGGATCAAAGATGCTTACCAACCCCTGTTACTCATCCCCACAGCAACAAAACGGCTCTTAAACTCATCCTGTATGCATCTTCCCTGGGACATGTATATCTGCTGCAGATCCCAATCACAGGGGGCCAGGGGCTGGGGGATGCTGGGTCAGTCATACACCCTCTCCAGGTTTGCTCTTCACCTCCAGCACAAGGAAACTAGTTCTTTTCTCCCTCTCCTGCAAAGATAAAAAGCAAAAGCTATGAATCCTTTCTGATCTATTTATATTTACAAATAATTTTCAGATTAAATTTTTGTGTCTGTGATCAAGAGCTAGGAAAATAATTTGCAAGTGGTGCTACTCCCCACCCCAGCCAGCCATCAAAGCCTTTATTTTTTTTCACAAGTAGCTCTAGTTTTGCTTTATCAAGGCTGCCAGGGACCTTCAGAGCCTGATGACAAGCCTTTTCACTTGAACAAGTACATTTTTGGGTGGGTTTTTTGCCAAAGGTGAGAGACAATCCACATGCAGGGTGAAGCTAACCTAGAGATGAACTGCCCTGCTGCTGGCTCGTCTCTTTTTTTTTTTTTTCTCTTTTGGTTTGGTTTTACTGACAAATTTCTGGGCCACATTTGTTAGGCATATGTTCTAACACCTTGCCTAATATTTTTGCTTTACATGTCAGCTTTTCATTTTCAAGTTGCTAACTACTATCAGGTAACTGAGGTTAACAGAGGTTTCTTTCTTTAGCTGTAATTTAGCTACGAAAGAGTACTTCACTGAACCCCAGGTATCCTTGACATGTCCCACGTGGGGTGGGGGGGTGCTTTCGTTCATTTACCTGCAGTAATTAAGCTCGCCCCCCACAGCCCCCGGTAAACAGCTCTGCCAGCGGGACACCTCCAGCAGCCTCTCTCCCAGGTAAGCACAAAGGCTCACAAAGCAGAAATGCCTTCGGGCCCCAGGGGTGTCAATAGGTCTGTTCAGCTATGCCGAGTTTAGTCATGCATTTTGAGTTTCTTCCTGAACCTGAGGTCTTAATTCTTGTGCCATTTTACTGGAACAAAGAGGTCAGATTATTTATAGGTCGGCCGCCTTTGTGTGCGTGCAGCTAGCAATGCCTTTGGTGCTCTGTTTCCTGGGACTCATTTTCCCTCTGGCTCTTAAGTCTCAGCTATTCTCTCCTAATGCAATAACAGTAATTATCCTGTTGCTGGCCGCTGTGGCACCCTCCATTAGCACTTGCCTTACCTAGCATACAGCAAAGGCTGAAAGCCAGGTAAAGCCCATGTAATTAATAGCTCATCAGAGAAGCTCATCAGAGAACCAGCCCACGGTCTTCCTGTTTTTTAAAGAGATGGACTTATCACCTAGACGCTGCTGCGATGGGTGCACTGGAAAGGCAGGAAGATAAAAGTAGTGCACAGGCAAGCTCTGGCCCTGTCTTTGTTTTTCTTCTCTATTGTTTCACCCAGCCATGCAGTCAAGCAAAATCGTCATGACTTGATGCAACCAGAAGACAATATTGACATGTTTGGAGCTACTCAGTAGACCCACGACATTTCACAATATAATTGTTGTTTCACATCTGGCTACGAAGCACAGAATGAGAGACATGGAGCTGGTCCTGCTAAGGTTTCTCTGCTAAATCCAGGATTCAGTGCAACGAAGACCTCCTACACGTTTTATTTGACTGCTGTTCTATAGCATCCTATCAGGCATGTTGTATGGTACACAGACTGACTTCACAGCATCTTCAGTCCTTGTACATTTTCAGGGTGCATTTGTGGCCCCTTTCGGTTGAAATTACAATCCGGTCCTCTGACACATGGCTTGGTCTCAAAATTGCAGAAAAGGGGCCAAATGAGTTAAACCCCTACTCTGAAGGGACAGGGATGTTTGGCTCCCACCTGTCCTTCTGCCACCAAACCCCTTGGCCTGGAGCAGCCTGGGGCTACCCACCAGTCTGTCTGAAAACAACACCCTGCTTATGTTTTTTGCCTAAAAACCTGCTCTTTCTATGGCCAAACTCTTTCTCTCACTCTCCTCACCCCAGAAAGTGCTGTGCCAGACAGGGAGCTGCCCACAGGGGATTTTCTTGCATCCCCCCCAAGCTGAGCAGGGATGGTCTGCTGAATGGTGACCCAGTTCAGTTACCCAGACCATCAGTGGCCCTGACGGCCCAGCTTCCCTTCTCAGGCATGAAAGAACTGCTGTCGCTGTCAAAAATGTTTTCAAAAGTGTAACCAAATAGAAGACAAGAATCTACAAATTCTCCCTCATGACAGCACTTGTGGAGTGTCTGCTCTTGGGAGGAAAAATTATTTTTCTTTAACTACTAAGATGACATGTCCAGCAGGATTTGGAGGGCAGAGGTAATTGATGAGGTTAGATGAAATGAAGAGCAGATCTTGAGAGAATCACTCTTGACACTGATCCCAGCCTCACACAGGCAAGGCCAGACAGTCCTTTGTGCTGAGGGTGCAACACGCACACATCTGCACTGGAGAGGTCTGTCAAGGAAAATCTCCTGTTGGAGATTTTTTTTTTCTACCTGTTTGGACTTGGCCCAGTTCTGTCCTCCAGGTAGCGAGAAGCATTTTTCACCGTGCCTTACAACACCTTGGCTGATAACCGTGTGTTTCCCCGCATAAAAATGTCTGGCAATGTTTTGCTGAGAAGCTTTTGCAGTTCTGATGGTCACATGTAGCCTCTGAAACTCACCAGGAGCAGAGCTGCAGGTGCAGAAATACGCTTTGTCCCTGTTCCTTTAGCTACTGCTCACATGTTTTTCGCTGAGATAAAAACTCTTTTGGAAATTATTCGTGTCTCCATTCAGTGCTTTGGCAATCTGAGGAGACTGCATTACTCGATGCTTCAAGCTAGCAATGGCAGGGCCCAGATATTCTTGGATTTGACAACCAACAAACATCTTCATCAGTGAACTTGTACAAGGTGATGTTGTTTTGATGTGCAATTAAGTTACTAGGGATCTAGTCACAGAGCAGAGCTTTGAACTCACTGTTTGAAGCAAATGGGGGAATAAACACAAATATGTATGCATCTGAGACTCAGTTTTCCGGTGGGCAAACTGACGAAGCGGGGTGATGCTCCTCAGAAAAGCCATCTCAAGCAGAGAAAGTGAAGGTTTGAGCACAGGGGAGGCATGGGCAGAGGCAGGGAGGTGAGGGATCCCACACCCTGCCTGCTCACTCCATGTGTCCATTTCTTCAGTTAGCCCTGGGGAGCCTCAGGAAGGCTGTTGGGAAGACACAAGAGTTCACAGGCTGCAGATAGAGGACCTGACTGCTTAGAGATCAAGAAATGCCAGTATAACTGCCAAAAGCAAACCTGAACTGGCACTTGCAAAGTATTCCAGAAAATAATGGAAAATACTTCTTCAAATCTCAAGGTAAGCAAGGAAGAAAAGCAGAGTTAGGTTTCTGTGCAGTAAATGACATTAAAGATAATCTAGGCATGGCCTAAAATCAAAGGAGTAGTTTACCTCTGTTCCCATTTAAGGAAGACAAATCCTAGGGGCAAAAGCAGGCTGGTTAATGGGAACAAAGGTATGGAAATAGAATCATTACTGTGGGGAAGCAAAGCTCAAAGAGCAGGCTGTGTTCCTCTTGGGGGGACAGGTCATGCCTGTCCAGGAGTTCTGGAAAGACCAATGTGTGAGGTGGCATGTCTAATAGCAACTGTTTTTATACATCTGTCAAGTCAGTGAGGAACCCCGTGACTGCGGAATACCTATTACAATACGTTTGGTTGCGCAGGGTTAAAAAATAATCCAGCCAACTGTTGTCCTTGTAACTCTGACCTCACTGGTATGTGAGGCTTTGGAACATGCCTTGAAGGTTAATTAAGAATGCAAAGGCACATCAAAAATGGGATGAAATGCAACTAAAGGTACATCCTGCCAGACTAACCTGATGGCTCTCTTTGATAAAACAATTATTTTTCCAGACAGGTGATATCTGCCAGATTTCCTTTATCTAGACTACTTTAATGTATTTGCTATGATGTCAAGTGTGAAACAACTGATGTGGCTGGAGACAAAATAGATCAGCAGAGGAACTGCATCGTAGGTAAAAAGAGGAGACAATGAGTGCTGAGGGTGGAGATCTCAGACCAGGAGTTATCTGAGAGAATTCTTCAAACAGGAGTTTTGGGGACCAATTCTGTTTTAATGATTGCCTTAATGGCATGCTCCTGGCCCATGTGAGCATTGTGCTGATGGAATGTGCTGCCGTGACGCATCGCTGGCACAGAAGTGGTTTGGAGGCCAGGCAGGATGAGCAGGGCACCTCAAGAACAGCTGTAATAAAAGGAGGATGACATTCAAGTAAAAGACAAAGAGTCATGCAGGTGAAACCCAGTGTCACAGGTGGCTTTTTCTATTAACAAGGAGTGAATCAGTTGAGAAAATAACTGAGAAGAAAGAAAAATCAGCACTAGTCATGGAAGAATTGTGTGCTGCCAGCTTGATCCTTATGTTGCATCTATTTCCAGTTGAGATGAGGAAATATTAGTGCCAACATACACGACCCAGATCAACTCTCCTCCCTTCCTGCCCCTCCTTTTGGGAAAGATGCATTAACAGCAGAGCAGCTTCAGAGAAGAGCTGCAAGGGAGACCAGGGGACCAGAGACCCTCTCTGCCAGGATGAAACAGGAAAGTCCTGAAGCACGTGCATTTGGTGATGAGGATGGAGTTTGATGGAATAGGCACCCTCCTTCCTGCAGTCTCAGGCTCAAGTATCCAAATGTTGCCTGCCCAGGGCTGCTCTAGCCTAAGGCCAGCTCACATTGCTGCCAGCTGCTAGCACACTCACATTTATTTTCTTTGGATTAGTGGCAAAAGCAACTCCTGGGGCAAGTGGTCTAGGTGGGGGCAGGGTAGAGGAGAGAGGAAAGGGCCAGGCTGGACCAGCTCAGTAGTGTCTCCCAGTGCTTTGGTACCAAAAGAAGCCCCAGTGCAAGATTCCATGCTCCATTCTAGGAGTTACCACTCCTTCCACCAGCACCTCTCACTGCAGCTGGGCTCAAGCGATGCCACAGCATTGGAGGGCTGACTCCAAGGATGGCGCGTGGGGAGAAGCGGTTGCGGTTGCATGCAATTAGATTTGTTTTAATATTTTTCCTCAAAGCTTGGAAAAACAACTGAAAAATGAATAAAAACAACTGCCCGTCTGCATGATTCGCAGCTAAAGCGATAAAATACAGATTGCTTGGCTTAGCAATTACCAGAAGAGAAGTTTTTCGGCATGTGTTGTGGAGAAGGGAATTTGCAGGAGGGCCCCAGAAGAAACCTAAACAAACAGGTATGAACAGAGTCCAGCCTTCTGGCTGTGCCCCAGTCCAGTCAGACATGGAGCAATCTAAACTGTATTGCCTCCTTTGTTGGAGAAGCTGTGGAAGAGGGGCTGTTGCTGGGGGCTATCAGATAAGACCAGCAAGACCTAAGAAATGGCTTCCAGCCCAGGTTTGTCACCCAAATATTCAGCTCAGCAAGAGGAGCAGAGATGCTTGAGGCTGTCAAAACTGGGCTGCAGGGCAGTACCCTTTGCGGAGGGACTGCATGGTTATGTCTCCAAATTTATTTAGCTTCCTTAGGAGCTAATGTTGTCTCTGTCACTGTTGCCTTTCTAAAGTGAGGGACAAGAGGGAAAGGCAGAGTGTGAGAAAGGAGTAAATAAGAAAGAGAAGAGCTGGATGCCCAGGCAAAATCACATGGATTAAAAGTGGAGGCTCTTAAAGCTTGTGTAAGTCCCACATAGCATTTGCAGGTTTGGCAAAGCAGCCAGGAGGACTCCCTCTCCTCTCTCTCGAGCAACCGGGAGCAGAGCAGGACTCGCCCAACGGGGAACCCTGGCAGCCTGTCGATAAATACATTGGTGTTGACAAGCTCAGTCAAATACAATTATTAAACCGATTATTCATATTCCATTCTGTTCACTGTGGGAAGAGACTCCTTTTGGGGTTAGGTTTATGGGCCATACAGATTGTCAGAGTGAATTTAATTAGCAAGAGAAATCCGAATGGAACAATGACTAGTAGTTGTTGTTAATGATGCAAGTGTATTATACCAGCTAAAATGAAATCTTGGGTTGCAAGCAGCGCTGAAAGGCAAATGAACATTAGCAGTTGTACATTAAAACTCTACGAGTACCTTCCAGGCTGCTGTTAGGTGTGGTTAAGCTGAGCTCCCACCTATAAAATAGCAGTGACTTGCCAAATGTGTCCTGGCAGCCACTGGAATAAAATGCTGCAAGAAATGCATGACCTGCAGAGCTTTGGTAGGAGAGGTGATCTGGAAATGGCGTACAGGCTGAAAGCTATTCCCTGCTTTGCTTTCACTGAGGCAAACCTCAGCTGCCTCCAGAGCTAACTGAAAAAAAAAAAAATCCAGGATCCTTTTCACTTGCACAGTCCATGGGTTGTGCCTCTGTGCAGGTGCAGGGCCTGCAGCCTGGGAGCTGGACCATCTTGGGCTCCCCAGCTGTTGGTGCTGCTCTTGGCACATCTCTCCAGCTCCACCGAGCAAGCGTGGGGTGGGCCAACATCCAAATATTTTGGATTCAATTTGGATCGTGAATTACTCAATAGACACAGACACACATACACAAACCCTATTTTGTTGCTTCTGCTACCGGAGGTGGGCACACAGACCTTTCAGACCGTATGGAGAGCTGT
This sequence comes from Podargus strigoides, assembly GCA_028020825.1. NCBI lineage: Eukaryota > Metazoa > Chordata > Aves > Caprimulgiformes > Podargidae > Podargus > Podargus strigoides. The sequence continues at coordinate 48,711,743 of CM051619.1, forward strand.
GCACCTGAATTTGTTGGAAAGATCTGGTCCAGAGCCTGCATTTCAGTTAGCAGCCCCCAAACTAGAGTGATGATGACCAGCACTCTCTCCATCTGTGGAAACTGCCATGCTTAATCAGTCAGTGGAGCTGGGACAACTTGTAGCAGTGGTGGATTTGGTCCGGCACTGAGCTTCAGCTCTCACGTGGGATGGCCCTGGTCCTGTGCCTTGTTTCTCCCTCTCTAGCCTTCAAAATGTTTTGGTCTGGTCTTCAATTCAAGGCCTATCTATTCCTCTGTGTGTTTTGGATAGGATGAGTTTGTAAGAGGTAAATTCTATAGAAAAGTTGTTGGGAAAGGTGGCTCAAACTGCATAATTTTGTTTTTCAGAGGTTAAATGGAAGTTAGCGATATTTTTGGCAATACTATAAATCTAAATGTGATGGGAAGCCTGGACAGTTGAAACATTTTCTACTTATTTATCCTTCCAAATGTGTGTGGGCAAGACAACCTGGTATAGACAAAAATGCGGGCTCTTCCTTACATTACTTACTTTACATTTTCTGTGGCAGAAAAGATGGGAGTTATGACGGCCAAGGGTGGGAAGGAAAGAGGAAGGAAGAACGTGAGAGTCAGAGTTTTAAGACCACAGCACTGGGTAAGACCTCCATGCCTGCAGACTGGGTAAGACTGGGTAAGACTGCATCCTTGAACAGAGCTTGTAAGCTGCCTGTTAAATATCACTTCATTGATATGGTGTTGGAGATGAAGCAGGGCACTTGGCTAAAACAAAAATGTTCTAGTTAAAAAAGAGAAAAAGTTTATATTAACAGTTGTAGAACTTGAATAATAACAAACAAAAGGGCTGGCAAAATCTAATCTAGATACTTTTGTTTGAAATAGCATTTAAGAGTGGTCTGAGACTGTTTCTTACAAAGACCCTCAAAATTTCAACAACAATTTTCTTTTTTTTCTTTTTTTTTTTAAAAAGGGTGTGTCAACAGTTTTAAAAACATAGAGAAAAGAAACCTTTCTACTATGTAGTCCTCCTCCTCCTCCTGATGTAGGTTTGAGTCATTATAACGAGTCCACTGATAGGCACTCCATTTTACCAAGGACACGTAAGGTTAAAAATTAAAAATCTGTGAAAGTACTCAGTATGTTTAATATATTTTAAGGACTTCTGTTCAAGTTTTTTCAATGATATACAAGTTTTTTCATATATCCAAATTCATACCTAGAAATGTATTTTCCACAGCTGAGAGTATGATCATAACGTCACTTTTGTCTGTTAAAAATAATGAAGAGATTTGACTTTTTCTATGCTTTTATTTCTACAGGAGTATAAATAGTGAATTTTTTATTTCTCTTTGCTATTCAGATGTGTCAAGAAATTTCAAAGAAAAACAAGAATTTGCCATTGAAAACAAAATTCCTACACTGTCAGGCAACTCTTGTTTTAAACATCAGGAGTGAATTATTTGTCTGCAAAACATTTGAATAAGAGAATGCATAAAAACAAAATCTCTATTTTTGGAGACATTCAAAACAGTTGAACAGGGCACTGAGGAGCCTGAAACAACATAGAAGCTGGTCCAGCTCCGAGCAGGAGGTTGTACCATATGAGCTCCAAAAGTTCCTTCCAATCCAAACTAAATACTAGTACTAAAATACTAATAATACTATAAAAATACCATAATACTAAAATCAAATTTTCTTACTTAATGACTTTTAGTATATTCTCACTAGTCTTACTTGTATCGAGGGTTCTTCCAGATTTGAACACCTTTTTTTTTAAAAAAAAATCGAAACCTAGGTCTGAGTTCTTTTATATCTTCATTGTTATCAGTCACAATAAATAAATCTGTTACCTTCCACTGGAAGGCTAGGGAATGATTAAAAACTACAAAGAGACCTCTTGGTATCTCTTTAACAAGAATGAACAAATCCTCAAGAGGAATCTTCACAAACCATTTTGCTAATTCACTTGCAAATATTGTGTAAGAAGGCATAACAGAACCAGCAAGATACCTCTGATCATATTATAGCCAAGCTTTATTCTGTAACAGCTTCAATATACTAACAAAAACCTTATGTCTTTATTACCAAAACCCATTGCACTGTATCTAACTTAAATTGCCTGATGTTTTAAATGTACTTTTACAGACAAATGCCTGCAATACAAGTTTCTCATATATATGCCTTGAAATTATCAATCAGTTGAGCATTTCAGAATACGAAAATGGGTGAAGCATGGCAGTACAGGTTGTGATGAGCTCCCTGGTATAGAGCTGGACTCTCTCTTTTGCAGTAACTTAGGGAACACATCATACCTCACATACAGTCCCCAGAGTAGCCAAGAAGGATGTAAGTGTTCCAGAATTCATGAACCTGCACAGCTGGAAATAATAAGTTTATTTTGTTGAGCTACAGGTGAATCTTTCAAGCCTGTTTCTCTTAGCATGGCTGCTGCAGGTTTTCAGGAGCTAGAACAATCCCACCTGTAAGTTGTTGACACTAGTGACTGAGAGTGGCTGTCAGCATCACAAAGACTTGTTATCAGAAGCTTGAAGGACAAAAATTGGAATTACACTTATTGATTTAAATGGCATCACCACTTTTTTCCTTGATGTACACTCAATGGTATCCCAAGATGTTGTCCAATGTCAGTGTCCACTCCTCCTTTTGTCCACATGAGTTCTCCATTCATTTGCTTTCCTATGGGTTGATGTTTTGTCTTGCCTATTAATACAGAACCAGAGGAGGCAGTAGCAGGAGGTGAAGAACGAGCAGGTATCCAGCCAGTATGGGAGCAAATATGCTCCCAGCCTGTGAAAACAGAAGCATCAGAGGAGATCTGCAACAGAGCAGGATGAGGTTTATGGCATCTAAATTCTACCTCAGTCCCAACTGCTGTTTGCTGTTGGACATTCATTCATCTCCTGAAAAAAAACCTGTTTAAAAAAAACAACATTTTTTCACCTCATCTCCTTTATGCAATAATCATTCTTACACTTATAAAATGTAATTATCAAAGAACAAATAATTCTCCCTACTTTCTTTGTTATGTACAGTTTACATACTACCCCTTCCTTCCCGTGCAGGTTGGTAATATTTAAAGGGCACTGAAATATGATAATAACAAGTACTGTATGTGCTGATGTATTATGAAGTGTATCCCATTAGTCACTTTATATCTGAAAGGCAGAAAAATTTCCACCTAGCAACAGAAAGGCTTTTAGAATTAAAAAAAAATATACTTGGCAGGCAGTAGGCGTGTTAAACTGCGCCAGGAGGAACACAATTGGAGGTTTCTAGAGACAACGGGATCATAAATAAGTTGCCATCAGTGTTGCCCGCCACAGAGCTGGAAGGCAATTCCAAGCTCTGTAACCTGAAGAAGCAACAGACAAGTGAAGGGCAGCCTGGTGGCAGCCTTGTGCTGGCTGTGGAGATATCTGGGAGGAACCATTGCCCTCCAAAATTGCAGAGCAAAACATGGCAGCAGATGATCCAGCTCACCTGATTCCCACTGTGCCACACTCCCACTCATCATCAGGCTGAGGAGCTGCTACAAAGAAAATGCCTCATTTAGCTTAGACAAATGGATTCACTACCAAAAATGCTCTAGTAATGATGGTGCTGGTAAGAGAGACTGAGAGATTCTTGCCAAGACTTCTAGTTTTCTTCCTGCACTAAAAAAAACTAAATACAGAAGAACACAAATGGTGCAAGGGATCTTGTCACTGGAAACCAGAGCAAGCAGAACAATACAATTTTGACAAAGCAAGCCATGGACAAAGGAAAAGAACTTTTCCTGTTCTTTGTATATATCATTAACTAGCTAGAAAAGGTTTTTCCTATGATCTGTAATTTAGCCAGAAACAGAAATGTTCCTGATAGGCCAGGCAAAGGGCTTTTCCAAGAGCACTGTGTTCCAATCACATTACAATTTCCATTCCACTCTTTTCCTTTGGAGAAAGAGATCTTTCAGTAGAAGATAATGCAGCCAGCAAGCCTTCTTATGTAGCTCAAGAGTGGCACACTGAAAAGAAATAGGCAGCAATACTTTATTTCCCATCAGGTGTGTCCAAGTCCAGGACTGCAGATTTCAGGAGGCACACAGGGAACTTCTACAGGATTTGGTGGAGATGAGAAATCTTCTCCTTCCTCAGAAGGACATGTGCCTCAGCCTCACAGCATTATGTTCCCAGCAAATCATTCTAAAATGAGATGAAGGAGTTGCTTTTTCCACTGTGAAGCGACACTGCTTTCATACCTGACTACAATGAGCTAAATGAACATAAATGAGCATAGTGAATGTACGTGACCCCTTGGTCTGGCTTCTGCTCCTGGAGGGAGCTGGTATGTTTACAGGACAATCTTTCTGCTGCACAGCAAAGACCACCAGAGGAAGGAGGCCTGAGAAAGGTCAAGCTTTGTCACCCCCAGCCTTGATGAAGAGGCAGGAGATACACCTGCAGGAGTCAATGCTCCTGCCCTCTCCCTGCGAGCCATTGCATGGACATTGCTGGATGCTTCTGGCCATTTGTCAGGAGGAATGGACCGCATCCTCATTTGGGACTCATCAACAGCCTCCCCCGATGGGACTGGAAGATGTTTGCCTTATTTTATTAGTGGCAAGTGGCGGTATTTGTGCCAAACCTCCAGGAAAGGCTCCTCACTGCCCAAGATGGCAGCAGGATTGCTCTGAACCATGCGTTAGGCAACACAATGAAATACCATCCGTTTCCCCTGCAACCTGCCCCCCAAATGCCTTCCAGCACCAAAAGCTTGATGTCCAACCCACAGAGGATGCCAGTGAGCAAAACAGTGCTGGGCAGTGGGAAGTGGTCTGCTGCTGCTTATCTAAGGAGCCCTCGGGTGCTTTGTTTCCTGTTCCCACCTACTGGAGATGGTGCTGGGGCTGATAAACCACTGCCTGGAGTAAAACTCTTCCCACCCTTTATATTAAACAGAAGTCACTTTACTCTAGTTTGGGGACAAGTTGTAAGCTGTAATTTGAGGACAGCTAAAATGGCTGCGCACTTCCCTTCTCTTCAGCCAAGTCTATTGTGAATTAGGTAGAGCAAACACAGCCAGACAAAACAAGGGCTGAAACCTGCCATCAGAGCTCGGCCCCATCACACAACCAGTGCCTGAGGCTGGAATTCGATCATGGGGAGCTAATAATAACAACACACAGCAAAGAGCAAAGTACTTTGCTGCTGTTGCTGAAAGCATGAAAAATACCATCTTAATTTAGAGACTTATTATGGCATATTATGGCAAGGCATGCCAATAAATGCAGAGCAAGGTAGAAGTGCTATGCTATAGAATGTACTCTTACTGTAATAATAATTTTAAAAAAACCTTCTGGAAATGCAGTTTCAAAAAGAAGAAAATATGTTCTGCTGTTTATTCAACAATAAAACCAAAAAAAGTTATGACATCCACAAACTACTCTCTCTTTAAAGTGGGCAAAAATAAATCAAAATGAGCCAAGTCGTTTTTCTGCCTCTGAAAACCTGTTAAATGTCCCTGTGGTCTGCAGAATATTCCACACAGGTGCTTTGTATCTTTTTCAGATTTGTTTTTCATCATACTTAATATGTTCATTTTATCAAATTTTATTCTTAAAAATAACAAAGCTCACAGCCAAAGAAACACGGGCACTTCAAAAGCCTGGTGGCACTTCATGGCTTTCATTTTCCCTGGATGTGAGAAGAAAGCTAAAAACCTTTAAGGCATTGCAGCGAGCTTGGGTAGGACGCAGTGGTTGCATACATGTACCAGAGGCAGCAGCACCCCAGTGTGCAGGGTCCCGACAGTGTGCTCTACCGCTGCCTTGTGCTGCTCCAGCTGGCAAAGCAGAGGTGGGCTGCAGATATGCTGGCGGCTCCTCTGGTTGAAGGAGGATCTCAGCCTCAGAAGGACCCAAATCCCTTGCTCCTCACTGCCCTCAGCTTCTCGGCAGACCAGGAATGGGAGAGGTGGAGAAACTTAGGCACACGATGGGGTTGCTGTTGAATGACATCCCTCAGGGTCGTCACCAGTACTGTACTCTGTTGGCACCAGGGCTCCTGAGTGCCAAGCTGGACTCAGGCTGCTCTTTGCTCTTTCACAGCATCTCCTGTAGCACCACAGATAAAGCCACCACAGTGCAGGAGCAGGCTGCACCAGCACCATCAGCACAGTCAGAGCTTTCCACCTGCACCTGGGAAGATGACCTGCATTTCAATTAGCAGTAGCTTATAACTATTATCCAGCAATTGTAGGAGGGTTTCTTACCGAAATACTAGAGAAATCCTAAATTTGGTTGGAAAATGATTAGCCTTTTCTGTTTGCAGTTGCTTGCTGGAGAGATTATTCTCAGGAGTTATAAACCATTCCCCAGCAAGGAAGGAGTGTTTGGGATTTCCAGCATTAATGCTGGTAAGAAATCATTTGGCTGTCACTAATGTTATGTAAATAGATGGTTCATGTTTATACTCTACAAAAGGCATTTACAAGAAAAAGACTGACTAATTTGGAGGTCAGCTTCTAATTCAAGGTTAGTGCTCAGCAGTTTTTTTTTTTTTCCCCTGCCAAATAAAACCACTAAAGGCTAAATTAAAACCATGTGTTCTAACCTACCTTTATGTAGTTACTGATATAAAGAGGGTGGAAGCAGTTTTGCTATCAAATTTAATGCCACTGTCTAAGGAGTGAAGTAAAATGTTGTCCTATAGAAGCTTCTGCATGAGCATGTGCATCAAGACTGTCCGACCTAGAAAGTGTGAAGTGTTTGAGTACATAAAAGCCACTTTTCAGTGACCTGTTGCTGTTATGGACTAGAGGCTTAATTTCCCAGGAATACATTGAAATAAATAGCAATTTAATCATCCTCTTCATTAGGAAGAGCAATTGGCTACAGGAGAAAACAAAGTGATCTGAGTCTCTTAGATGTTTGGCTGTCCCAGTCCTGGTGAAAGATGTTAGGTCCATTAACTCGCTCAGGCCTATACTAGATGATACAATTGAAAACGGCTGCCAAATTTCTGAAAACTATCGACTGCCAAAAGTTGTACTAGCATTTTATTATCTCTTCTATCTGTTCATCTCTACTTAAAAATTATCTAGTCTTTCAAGTTTCACTTAAAACTGAAATGAAAACTAAACCCCACTGTTCTTCATTAGTTCCTCAGGTGTAAGTAAAACCTGAAAGTGGTCCAGCCTCTTCTTAAAACATTTTCCCAGGAGAGAGTGGGAGCATTCACCTAAAGACTGGGCTGAAGGTCAGTGATGCTACTCAACCTCTGCCAGACCAGAAGTAGGGTATGATGCTTCTGTTCAGCCCCACGAGCATGCTCCCAAACTCTTTGAGGACTGAGGTCTGTCTGGCCCCATCTCTCATTCCTGTAAGAAACATTTGGCTCAGGTCTGTGAATGTATGTCAGGCTGATAAAAGCCCAAGAAGATGCAGTGCTGTTGAGCGGTGGGACCATGGCATGCAGGCAACTCCCATGCAGAGCCAGCTTGGCCAGGAGCTTCGCAGCTCCTCAGCCACTTTGCTACGGACCTTGCTGGCATCTTGTAGCCTCTCCCACAGATCCCAAACAACAATTCTAGTGCTTGCAGCTGCAGAAGACAACCCAAACCATTCTATGGTTCTATGAAATACAAATAACAGCCGACTGTAGGATCTGTCTTCAACTCAGCAAAGGCCAGGAAATAAAGAGCATCCATTTATTTAAGTGCCACAGGCAGGGACACCATGGGCATGGGGTGGCTGTGTATGGGACAGGGTTTGCTGTGCTGGCTGCCTGTTTCTACCCGGGTCAGGAAGACTCCTCTGCCCTGTGATTCTGTGTGGTTCTGTGATTCTGCCCTACATAGGACTGGAAGGGCAGTGAGAGGACCAAGCACATGTCTACAGCCCACAGCCGGAGCAAGGTGGATGTGGCAAATGAGTCTCCCAAGTGCTGGGGGTTTGTGTTACCTGTAGGTGCACGCTGCCCAAAATAGAAATAATAGGCAGGACTGCGGGTTTGAGGCACAGGTTCAGACACTAAACTGACACTATAGCTTGAAAATTACTGACTCTGTCCAGAACAAAACAAAGATCTCACGACCACCATGAGAAGTGCTAAGTATTCACTCTCCCAGCAGGATTTATCAGATGCTGAACTTCAGCTATCTCTGCTGAAAGTGCTCTTATTTCCCAAACCCTCTTCTGATTTCAGGTGCTACATCCATACTGTACCTTTAAACCCCATTTCCTCAATTTCTTTGCAGACTGAACTGTTACCAGAACATGAAAAGATAGATTTTAGATGCGTGCCCAAACTAGAAGTGGTGACACTAGAACTGCAGTTAAGGTCATCTCATACTCAATATTTTAGTACCTAAAAATGGTGACCACATGCTTTTACAACAGACGCAATACTGTCCGTAAGTCTAGCATGGTATGCAGAGGTGTACTGACCTGGCAGAGAGTGAGAGTAACCAGAGTGATTATAACCTAACACTGAGCCTATGTAACTGTAATCAATCACATTGCATCTGTACCTGGATTCTGACCACGACTATAGTGGTAACATGCCTTCCACAAGGCAAGATATGCAGCCTGAAAAGAGAGAGCTTTAGGCTTTTGGATTAAGTGGAGAAATGGTTCTGAATGGCTCAGCCAAGATAGCAATAATTGCCACGTGGCTTAATGTAGCTTGTGCAGAAAATGTTTCTCAATTGCTTATGGTGGATTGTCAGAGTAAGAGCAGACAAATTGAGCAGATTGTGAAAATAATCTTAGCACTGCTTCCAACAACAGGAGTTAAAATTTTTTGTTGCTAAGAAATGTGAAATTACAAAAAAACAGTAATATCGGTTGCTGCAGAACCAACAAAAGCATACAATATTGTTAGCTGCAATCATTCATGATATATCATCTGATTAAAAGAACTTACTAAGTAGCATTTTCCCAGACTTGTCCTTAGATAAAGTGATATGTTTTGCCAGAAAAGGTCTTCTGCATCAACACGTACATAGTGAAGCTCTTTGTAAACTGAGAAAACAGTTTTAAAAACTTTGCTGGAAGGAACATATTTTTCCCTCTGCTCACTGGAGACTCAAATTATATTAAAATACTTCCAAAGTTTTTTTATTATCTGAAAGGGGACTAATTGGTTGTTTGTCTGAGTGTTTTCAATATGGTAATGAAGCAATGTTAGGAATTTTTGATTAAAAAAACAAACTAGATTACAACTAACTTATTTGAATTTTAATCCTATCCTTATTTGGAGATACCAGTATTAACTTTGGGAGATGCTACTTTCTAAAACACTAATGAAAAGTGAGAATGAATGATTGCTGCCAGCTAACTGTTGAAATCATACATAGCATACGTCCGTAATAGATGATCATTTAATCTTCATTTAATCTTGAAGGTTATGCATAGCTTTCAATCATTTAGGGGGTTTAATCGTCTCTCCAAATGTCAGAATTACCAACTCTTGTCAAACTTCAATTCATGGGAACGATAATGCATGCCCTTGCATGGCAGTTTATCTCTATAACCTAAAGCTGAAAGATCTTAAAATATTTTCTAGCTAATAGAAGTTATTTTTGTCCAGTAGTTCAGAATTACCCAATTGCAATTTTAAAATTCCTTACGGATGAGAAAGACGGTGATGAGGGAAAGATGTTTTCAGTGACTGAATACTCCTTATCTCCATCTCATGCTGTGCAATAAGTTTGACTGCTCTAATCTTAAAGCTATCTAATCTTTTATGTGCCAAAGCATATGAAACAATGCATTATTAGAAGTATGAATTACAAGAATAATTCATTTATTTGGTGTTATATATAACCTTTATCTAAAATGCATTGTGTGGTTAAAAAAAAAATAAATTGGTAATTTTCATTGTCTCAAACTTGTATTTCAGAGAACAAAATTACTTCAACCTGATTGAGTTATTTTATCTAGGCAAAAAGAGAAAATCTTTTACAAAGTCTGTAAGCATCAGTGAATGTTTTGACGCTTGACAGTGAATTGGATGTGAATCCTGTGTATAAAGGGCATTCTTTACTGGGAGTTCCAGTCAAGTGAGTGTACAGGCCTCTGGAATCTCACATTGGAAAACAGTCATATATTCTTTCTTTAGAAATGTGAGTTTTTCAATTTCTTAGAACATGTGGAATGCGTTATATTCATTTCACTGTTGCATTTGAGGCATATATGAATATTCTCTTTGTATACCCATAGTTGGAAAGATCGCAGAAACCTATTAAAGGCAAACTCTGCTTAAGATTGAGCTTCCAATTCAAAGTGATTTTAATTGTAGAAGTAAGGAGTTTTATCAATTGACTTTTTAAAGACATGCTTAAATGTACTAAAATGATGCTTATCAGTTTACCAATAAACTGAAGCTTCTCAGAGTGGAATGCTGCACCTGAGAGCCATGGAAATTTCCACCTTGGAGAAAATCAGACTATACTTGAAAGGCAAAATAGCATTTCCCCGAAATGTCACTTAAAATAATGTTTCTAATTCCTACCCAAAAAGGTGGCCAGCCTGCCCAAGAATGATACTTTCAGGACAGCTGATTTGCTCCACGATGAAAATAGTGTGAATCTGCTCTCATGCTTTTAGTTTAGTCCTGGAACTTAGGGGGTTGTTTTTTGTTTTCAAGTGTCACTAAATCTTTCTCCCTGCCTCTCTGCTGCTAGATTAATTATTTTCCAGGCAAGGGCCCTTCTTTCAAAGTCCTCCATTATTCTGCTTTGACCATACTGGGGAACTTATCCAAGTCAACAAAAAGGCAGCCTTTATCACAGAGAGGCTGTTCATGAAGTGGATGGTTTCATACATTACAGGCAGAGAATTGCCTTAACATTGCCTATTCACACTGATGTGCCAGGTGCATCCACTTACACAGCTCAAAACACTGCTACCACCACGTCCTCTGCTGCCAAGACCCTTATGTACTCCGAGTGATGGAGCAAGAGGCAGGACTTAGATCTTCTCTGCTGGGAAGTGGAGGGAGAGAGACCAATCTTTGCATCTCAAAAAAACCCCAAACCTGCTGTAGGGAGCCTTTTAACTCTCTTCAGCTCTGCAACTGTGAGAGCTTCCAAAGGAGAAGGGCAGGAAAACAGTATGAGTTTAGAGCAAAACTCTGCTCTGCATCACTGCCCTAAGATACTGTAAAGAGGACAAAGGGAAACTGGGATATAAATAGAGAGTGACATTTTCCTTGCATTGTCCACAATGAATACATTTGTACATGAACAAAATCATTGGAACGAGACAACATGCATGCCTGATGTTGAAGAAAAGCCTGTTTGTGCTTAGTACATTGGAGACATTGTTCAAAAATAGTTCATCCTTTTGTAAATATTGCCTCGGCATTGGTGCCAGGGTCACTGTTGCTTTGCACTATCAGCTGAGTAAGTATCACTCATGCACGTGCTGCTGGGAGAAATTTTAATATGGGCACCAGATTTAAAAGGAGAAAACTATCCTTCTAAAGACTATCCTGTTCATTTGTAGTTAATACTCCCCACTTTCCTCCTGTTTCTTCCAGATTTACCCTGTTTTCTTGCATCTAAAGGGCATTTCATACATGTCACTGAGAAATAAAACTTCACCATCTCTCAGGTGCTGCTAGTATATGTACAGAAAGCAGATGTCCTTTTTGGACAAACCCCTGGCTGGTGGAAATCTTACCTTTGCTTTTTCATCTGTAGTGATCCAGCTACAGCAAGTCCAGGCTACGTTCCCTCCTTGTGTGAAGTGGCTGATGTCAGCTGGGCCAGTGCTGAGTTGGAGATCTTGGCTCTTCAGTTTATTTGCTTGTTTTCTGGAAAGATATTTATGTGGCGACTTTTTTTTTTTTTTTCTCCAGAAGTTTTGAGAATCCAGCAAAACAAATAGTTGATTCACGTGCAAAAAAAATTAAAATCTATTAAATGAATAAAATATGTTCTGCACCCAGTGAAAGTCTCCTTGTATCACTGAGCAGAAGGCAAATCTGATGAACAAGATTCTTTTGTATTCAGCCCCATACCCAGCTATTTCGGCATAAAATATAAGGGGGGGGGGGGGGGGCGGAAATCAGAATTCATTAACACACCAAGATAATGGACTACAACTTGTCTTTAAGTATGCTTGTGCAGCTCCGCTGTTATTAGGGAGCAAGAATAGGTGCAAATGAGGCAGAATTTAACCATGAAATGAAAAAACCCTTCCTGTGATATATCACATCAAAATACGTACAATACCAACAAATTGTGCAGTGTCCCTTTAGTCAGTGGAAAAAACGGGCTTTCTGGAGCACAACTCCATGACCTACTTCAGATCGACATGACCCGGTACTTAATTCTCTCTCAAATATAAGGGGAGCTCACAGAAGAAGAGGTATGCACTTTGGAGGTTTAAAGACAGGTTAGGTGAACCCAAAGGTTTTTGTTAACGGATCTGTATGAACAGCTTTTAGCAGCAGCTGTAGCCTTGGATGAATACTTAAATAAAATTGAGAGTAATACTAAGAGGTTGCTCCAAACAAGGATGCATCTGTTGGGATTTCCAATACACCACAGTAAGTCTGGGAGGTAATTCTTACTGCTAGGCTATTTATTCATTTAAAAAAGCATTTAACTGATTGTCTACTTTTAGCCTGTATCTGAGGCTAAACTGAAGCAGTTGGTCTATCACCCGATATCCCCTCCCCAGCTGAGAAGGGGAAACAGGAAAAAAAGGGAGAAGCTCCATGGGTTGAAATAGAAATGGATTTAATGAAATAACAAAAATAATACAAATGCCAATATAAAATGTACAAGGTTATACTCAGCCTGGTGCTTGGGAGCAGCAGAAGGCCACGAGGGACCCTCCTCCTCAGTACTGAAATATTTTAACTGAATAGTCTTTGAGTGACCCCCAGCAGACAAATCTTGGTTCTGTGTGGCCTTGGCCTCTTCTTAAATCCTGGCTATCTGTACCCAGTGGGGCTGGTTTAACTCTTATACAAAATAGAATATTGTATGATTTGATCCAAATAATATTACCATTTTTCATACATCCTTGTCCTCCAAAAAGCAAAATCAACACACTTACATGTGCATCTTTTATTAAAATTGGAAATATTTTGTCTCATTTTGGATATGCCACACTGCCCTCATTTCCCTGCCTGATTAAGAGTGGGCTTTTATTTCCTGAAAGCCTCCCGCTCCAGGAAGGAAATTAATATATTTGTAATCTGAGGATACTGTTCCCTATCAAGATAAACCACAATCTGAAACTACAGAAATTGCACGACCCTCCAGCATTTTATGATAGCAGGCAAATACAGTCATCATCCTTATGATGCAGACAAATAAATCAGGGGAAAGTGAACTACTGACTTGGCCAAAAAGCAGTCAATGGAAGAGCTGAAAATTATACCTTTAAAAAAATGCTGTGATGTTCAGACAATTTTGAAAATGTTTCTTTGCCCTAAAGAAGGTATAGTTCAAGTTCAAACAAGATGCAGTAGGAGCTATTGTACCGGGCTTATGCAGTGTCTGAGGATAATGATGCCTCACATCCTGAAGATTACTATACTCTGCCACTCTGCTTTTATTTCTGTGGCCATGCCCCAAGGTTAAAAAGTGGCACCCATCAAATCAGGCCTCCACAGTTTGCAGTTGGCAGTTTCATTAAGCTCCCTGACAGAACAGGGACATCGCGAGCATTTTTCTTTCATCTTGCATCGCACACACCCACCTTCACCTGGGCAAAAGGGCCAGGCGCTCAATCTGCTCCTGGCCAGCAGGACATGGCTCAGGGGACACAAGTCCTGCTGCTAGCCTGCTGGGTGGACAGTGGACAACTTCTCTGAGGGCCCTCTGGAAGGAAAAGCACTGGCACAGGCTGCCCAGGGCAGTGGTGGAGTCCCCATCCCTGGAGGGATTTAAGAGACTGTAGATGTGGTGCTGAGGGACATGGTGTAGTGGTGACTTGGCAGTGCTGGGTTAATGGTTGGACTTGATGATCTTAAAGGTCTTTTACAACCTAAACAATTCTATGATTCTATGAAAAGGACCATGGCATAGGTAAGCATCACAGGAATCCCAGCTTCTTGGGTGGTCCATATGCTTCAGTCCAACAACTGATTTTGTGCATTTGACTTCTTGCCTGGGTTTATGGCACAGAAGATGTGTCCTTCTGGGTATCCGCTCCTCAAATAATCTTGTCATATTACCATCTTGATTGCAGTTGCTTAACTGAGTCCTTTTATTTTTTGTCATCTTATTACAATAATAAAGGTTTCATATATTGCTGTCTCCTAAAAAATAAAATAATCTATAGGTCAAAGATGAATGTCCAAAGACTGTAGTAATTAATTAATGGAAAATTTACTTCATATCTAATAATAATGATTTACTGGAAATCAGTCCATCATATATTGCTTCAGGCTTACCTGATAAATGCTTTAATGCACTCAATTTTTATGTCTTCTAACTCAGGTCTGCCATTCAGGAGCTAATTGGAGTTTGTGAAATATTAGATAACTGTCTGCAAAACTGTTGCACCTATTTTTTTTCCAGAAGTGATGCCACAACTCCCCGAACTAAAACATACATACGCTTTCACACATATAAGAGTCAAAACCCAATGGTAATAAGTACAGAGTTGAAAAAAAAAAAAAGGCAGATCACTAACATTTCTATTTATTTCAGGTGGTTTATTTTATTACTACTCAAACCCTTTGTGATTACACTGCACAAGGTGATAAATGGATTTTTATTTTTTTTTCCTAGATTGGTTATGTAGTTTTCTGAACTAAAATGTTGAGAAGACTGCTCAAAGCCAACTACACTGCCCAAACAGCTTTTGTTTGAGCTTTGAACACCTTGGGCCCTTGTTCCAGTGTAGTTCTCTGCATGTTTTCCAGCACTGCAATGGGGCCAAGATTCCATCCTTCCTGTTTTCAATGGTTCAAAAAGAGCAAGAAAATCTAGGGGTCAAAGGAAAACAAAATGTTTTCATAGTAAAATTAGGTTGACTAGAAATGTGAATTTCAATGAGAACTAGAATCCATTTCTGTAGCACACATTGTTGTGATTGGCTTTTGTAGAACGCAGCAGACTTTTTTGCTCCAATTATTTGAAGTAAAATTTACGAATTTTACTCCAATACATGTTCCTCCAGCCCAGCAGAAAACAGAAAAGTTGCCATTGTAGAAGTGTGGGTTCATTACTCAAAGAAATAGAGGACTGAGTAGTCAAGGAGACAGTACACTAATCCTAAGTGGGCACATCTTTCTTCCCTAGTTGTGCTCTGCAATGGGTATAGAGCCTCAACCTCATGCCATATTTCTGGCAAGTAGAAAGAAGTTTATCTCTATCTTACCAGAACAGAATGATAACAAAAACATTGCAATATAATGGAATTCTTTCAAAATACAGTTTCTCTCAGTATTGGGTGGTTTCTTGATAGACCATAAATAGGGAGTTAAATATAAATATTCAAGAGAAAACATAGTCAACAAAGGAATATCCTACCTTATGCCTTGGGAGTGATTTAAAGTAGGATTCTAGCAGTAGCCTATACTACAAGGTTTTACCACTGTCTTTAGATGACAATCTGACATCATAAACGCAATATATTATTAATTATAATTTGCTTTTATCACCCAGGTGTCCCACTTCAGAGCAGGGACCTTTCCTCTAGGCACTGTAAAAATTCATTAGAAATGTGTCTGGAGAGATTAAGATGAGTATCTGGCTACATCTTGCCCTTGATTGCAAAAGAGCACACTGTCAAGCATCTTAATAACATATTTACTGATGTTCAATTAGATGCTAGAGAACAAAATTGATCACCACGCTTAAAAATGTTTGCTGCTGCCTTACAATGGTGAAAAATGTTACCATCCATCATGCATATGGCAGAGCTATTGGCTGAACACCAGTTCCTGCAATCACTCTCTGTGCCTTGCGGAGGAGCTGGTAAGTGCATCCAGCCTCGCTTCCTCCTCGACTTCAGTTTTCCACATGTACCTGAGCAGCATGGACAGGGAAGACTGTGGGAGTCAGAGAACAAAAGCCCTTCCAAAAAAATACCCCTTCCCTGTCCGTCTTTGGTTAATGAACACAACCCTTTTTAACCAGTTCTCACAAAACAAGCTCCATCTTGTCCTGAACAGCTTTCTGCATGCAATCACATTTCACATTTCCTGAGCACAGGTGACCCGAATCACAAACAGTATCACAGATGTGATTAGGTCTGGAAAGCAACACTGATACAGGAAATCCCTCATACGTACTTGCTATACCCTATGCCTGTGTTTGCTTCTTTCCCAGCTGTGTCACTCCAAGTGCCCCACAGGTCACCTGGTGACCTTCACAGACCCACATATCTGTCTTGGAGAGTCTAACTTGTAAGCTCCCATCTGTAGTTGAAGCTCCTACTAGTTCCTTAGCATGCAGACATGGTTTTAAATTACATTTGCACCTGCTTTTAATAAGGTGGGGGACACAGCCACTCACTTCCACTGTAACAGCCTAGTGCTCTTCCGTACAAACAGCAGCTCCCAGCTCTTGCCCTCGATAGCGGATTTCACCCGTGCAGTTGATACATGGGTTATGTTGCCACTACAGGGTCATTAACAAAAATACTAAATAACCCTGATCTCTGTGGTACTCCTGGCTGTCCTTATTTAGAAAACCATGTCAACAGAGTCTGCTGTCACATCTTTTGTCCAGTGTCTGGGTTCTGTGTGTGTTACGGTCTTCAATGCTCTCTCCTGCTTACTAATGATTTTTACCGTGGCACTGTAACATTACCATTATTAATAGATTTGATGTAGGAGAATAAAATAGGGGAACAGATGTTCAAATAAGGGTCAAAGTAATTAGACTGTTCTACATACTCACTTTCGTCACTCCTTAGCGTGTTTCCAGCAGTGCCACGCTACCCTCTTATGTTGTTTCTTTTCCTCTTGGCCTTTCTGAAGGTGGGGAAGAAGCCTGCGAAGCTAACTGTTGTTTTCTTTAAGTATAGTAGGGTTTGTTTTTTTGTCTGGCACTGGCTTTCTAGCTTTGATTTTGCAATGTTTTTTTAAACATGCACATTGCTATGCATTTATGTTAAAGGCAGCCGGGCCAAAGAAACATGTGCAAGACTTGAAAAGTGGTAGAAAAGTTTTACGCAGCACCATAATAATGGACTTTTTTTTTAAAAAAATATTTTGTTCCCTGTCTCTTTCTTTGTAATTCCTAACATTTTGCTTGCTTTCTGAACCACTGCCAAGAGCATTGATATTTCTGTGGAAGTATCTATTACAGCCCCACGATGCTGCTCCAGAGGGGTAACAGCCAGTGGAGACCACATCATTTCCCCCTGGGTATCACAGTGCAGTTACCTACGCTGAGGTTCATCTGCTGGTTTGTTCCTCAGCCACTCAGTTTCCTATCTTCTCGTGTGTTATTTGTCCAGATGAGAAGGTGCCTCTTTGCCCATGCAGCTTAGTTTCCTTCAGAGCCTTTAGTAAAAGATGTTGAATGGCTTTTTTTAATTCCTTGTAGGTGTATAGACCAGATCTCCTTTCCCTGTACAGAGGGACTTGCAAGGCATCACTTCTCTTCATAAAAGCTGCCTGTTTCTTTCCCTAAGTCACACTCACTTACCTATTTTTTCACTAGTTCTTTTCTTTAACTAGCTCACCTGGCTTGGCCATCAGGCCTAATGTCTGTAGTTACCTATATCTTTCTCTAGAGCCACTGCTAAAAATTAGTGCCATGTGAGCCACTGAGTTTTTCCTCAAACTCATTTTTTTATACACTTAATAGTATTTTTACATATATAACCTGCCAGATAGACGTTCTTTTCTCTTTTCATCATTTGGGTATAACTTCAGGTTTTTAAAGGATGCCTTTTAACTTGTAGCAGCCTTAACCAAGTTGTTTAGCTATGCTCAGTTTCTTTTTAAGGCTTTATAAAACCTCTAGGATATGACCAGCCCTTGGGCTGGACTAGAAGTGAAGTCTGAAAGTCTTGGAGCAATAAACTGCAGGATTTAGAGGCTCTTACGTCTGTGGTCTTCTCAGCTACATGCTAAAGACTCCAAGAAAATCCATGTTTCACCACTATCTCTGTGAATTGTTTAGATGAAAATGAAATGGCAAAAAAAAATAATCAGTTTCGTTCTGGCTAACATAATTTCTGGGTGGGAAAACTTGTACAGATTGGTCCTTGAATCCAAGTAGCAGAGCAGCCACCTCAACTAGGATTTCACAAGTAATCAGAGTTTAAAAGGGGAAAAAAATGAGACTGCCCACCAAGAACTTGGATGCAAAGAAGCGTAGGATAAAATTGGATAAATAGAAAATAAGAAAAAAACCACAAAGCTTTCCTAAGAATAGATTATGGCACACTAGCCAAGCATTTAAAAAAATACCAGACCCTACTTTCCTACATCAAGGAAATGAGTTGACCTAATCTGACTGGATTTCAGGAAAACATTTGTTAGTACGCTCCTTGGAAAAAAAATAAAAATAAAATAAGAAAGACAGCAGTTACTAAATTAACTCTTAATATGAATAAAAGCTTGTAAGTAGTTTTGAAGGGGAAGTCTCAGGCTAAAAGAAAGTTGCTAGTGGACTTCCTTAAAGAATGATCCCAGACAGATCTTACTAATTATTTTCACTGACTGCCCTAATCTAGGAATTAAGCGTATGATCAGCCAATGACACAAAGCTGGGGCACTGTTTGCACAAAGGGGGACTGGAATATCGTATAACAAAGGGCACAAAAGTAATTTTACATCGCGGACTCGACTCAGGATCCTGGAACTCAGCACACACCGAACCTAGCAAAAGTTCTCCAATATGTTATTTTCACTATAAAGATAAACCACAGTGGTCAAGTTTCTAAGTTGTCCCACAGGCACAGAAGTAAAATATATCAAGTAAAATTGCTATATAAAAATGCCACAATACAAATTTCATACAGAAAGTTCCAAGGGAAGACAAAGAGAATAAAAATAGATTTTTCTTGTTTAATTAGAGACAGTCATAATTTTACTTAACTTCCAGAAACACAACTACTGAAATCCTCCAGATTCTTCTTTTTTACATGCTATTCAAGAATGCCACACAACTCTCGTACAATCTGCTCTTCCTTCAATCTTACAGGCATAACCTGTAAACTGGAGATCAACCTACAAGATCAATAGAAATAATATAATGTGACACTCAGTCAATCTCCTCTGTTGATCCTGGGAAAATATTTCAGAATTTGGTCTCTTGCTCCCAGAGCTGTCAAGCGAAGCCAGTGCAGGACACCAAGTCAGAAGTACTGTACGACTTCCTGAAGGCTTACCTGAAATAACATACCATGATGTGCCCGAGGTAACGTAATACTAGAGACAACTCCTTCATGAGCCAAGCTAGCCTAGCTCATCTGTAAAGCCTTGCACCGTATCATGTGCGTGTGTCAGCTCATGTCTGCAGTTGTGCAAAGTGTAGAGATTCCTGAACGTACCTGGACGTGCCAGAAAATTCACAAGCCCGTGGCTTGGATGAAAATGACGACATGCCTCTTATAAAAAGTTTCTTGACACCCTTGTCATGCAATACCAGTGCAAAGTTCAAGGTCGTAAACTAGGAAAAAATAATAACTTGCTATCAGCATCCATAAAAAAGGGTAAATTGGGTGTTTTAGTCAGTCCTCGAGGCCTGGGAGAGGTTGATAGCATGTAGGTCTGAATAAGAAAGTTTAAAAATATGAGAATATTAGTTGCTCTATATCTAACAGGGAGAGAAAGGTATTAATGTACCATGAAAGGCCCTGATGATGTCGTATCTGGAGTATGTCCACTGGAGCGTCCACTTCTAACCCTGCATGTTAGAAGAGGTTTATTGAAAGTGGAAGAGGTGCAAAGAAGGGTTAGAAGAATGCTGGGAGAAAGGCATACTCTCCACGACAGGTATGGCACGGCTGCTTTGGCAGAACTGAGGCTCAGCAGGTTTTGGCACTAATCTGTGAAAGCTCAAGGGGTGACAGATTGGAAGGGACTTTACAGCAGGAGAGAGAAATGCTCTTTAAACTGAAGCCAAAGACCTCACAGAACATGAGAGGATCAGTTGGTGCTGAATACATGTTACCTTTAACCATTCAGAGGAACAGAAAATGAGGAGCAGCTTCATGACAAGGGTAGCTTCAAGATGGAGGCTGGTATCTCTGAAAGTAAGTTGAACGTGGCTGCCTGCAACAGCTGGGATCGGGCCACAGGGCTGAGGAACTCTTCTCCAGTCTTGCCTATGTCAAGGTCAGAGCTGAGTATGAAAGCTTTGATTTTCAACTTACATATCAAATTTACATGTTTGTCACCAGCCAGTTTATCACCACCTGCTATCTGGTATTCAGTAGTGTTACACAAGAGTGTAAATTAACATGGTGTGCAGCCCCTGTAATTATTACAGTTGGGGAACAAATGGGTCTGTGCATATGCAAGTATCTAATTAGTCACATCGTGGTTGCATAGATGTGGAAATACCGTTTGACTCTGAAATCCTACCGACTGCTTTGGCTTATACAACGATGTGTGTTGCTGTGACTCTTGCATAAGGAGAATTAGACCTTCTGTTTTAATAATACTGCACCATTCTGAGCCCTTAATCTTGCATCACAGTAAAACACCGTAGGAGCAACACATAATTGTGTATTTTTCCAATTTTCCATTTTGCAAAATGCTAGTTCCTGACCTCTGCTAAATGTGTACAGTGGCCTAACTTGACACAATATTAGATTAATCTTAACTGAAAAGAGTCCTAGTGTAGCTGTAATAGTAAAAATAATATGGCTTTGCCTACTCATGAATTTCAGTTTCTGGTCTTCTTTACTCATAAGAGCTCTATCGTCTGAGTATGTCACGTGTGTAGTTTCACGAGTTCTGTTTGTTTTAGACTGAGATGACTTGGCCTTATTAGCTCCTTCTATCCCCTGCAGTTTTGGTGGGGTCCCAAGTGTCTCCTTAGTGATATTGCAAACGGAAATCCCCATAAACCTCATAAAGCCCTAAAAAAGCTGAAGGCAAAATTGAGCAGATCTCTGTTCTTGCAGGCAGCATCCTTCCCTTGCGCCACACTGCCACGGATGTCAATGCCAACTCTGCAAAGAGAGCCGCAGCCCACAGGTTTTCGTCGCTCTCCACATCTGAAAGGACACCCTCACCCTGAGCGCCTTTTCTGTATTTGCTTGATGTTTAAGGGAGCTTATTGCTGGGATTTCCAGGGCAGAGCGTCCTCACTGCGGCACTTCTGTAATTTACGGATAATGGGCAATGAAACAGAAATGTCGTTTGGAGGACTGGGCACGGTACGGGGTTGTGTTCTCTAAGGCTGGCAAGATACTTGCCTTTCTGCTCAATTTCTAGGGGCGCCTGCATGTTTCTGTATTATCATGCTCAATGATGAATGTTAGCAATGGACAGATAGAAAAATTGTTTGTGTGGTTTTAAAAATTAATACCTAGATCTTTTCTCCAGAATATGATATTTTGCTTATATATAGCAATTCAGAATCCTCCTAATTATTCATTTATTTTAGGGTAAATTTAACCTCCTTCCCCCTCTCCCAACACACAGACATGTATATCCTCAGGTACATGCATGTACCCTACCGACATTATTCCAGCATAAGTATGAATACCATGAACCAAAAGTTTGGCATCGCTGCTACAGTGAAAGCTGACTGCCACCTATGGGTAAGAGTTCATGTTAACGTATTTAGACAAAATTTTAATATTATTCTTTGTAATTAATTCAATTTGTAATTATCTAGCAGGACAGAGTTTTGATTCATTTGCTATATACTTTGTCAACAACAATCACTGCTCATCCTCTGAAAGCTGGCTATTAAAAGCATTAAAACCAACTCCCTTACGAAGGAGCATCAGCTTTACGACAAGTAAAAAAATATGGGGTATGACGTTCTTATTTTTCTTATTCTGAATAAGGAATACATAGTACCCTAATTCCTCATGCAAAGAAAAAAGACACAGTACTACACATCTAGGTGCAATGCTGTATTTAATGATTACTACAATTTTAAAGTTCAAACATCTCAAGGTTTTAATGTTTTGTTTATCGCTTTCTTTTACTAAATACATAAAAATACCTTAGCTATGCAGTCTCATGAAAATGTGTATATAATCAGTGTCCCATAGTAATTTGCTTTTTCATTTTTCAGAATAAAATGAAAGCTAAGTGGGGGAAGGGAGGCAGCAAAAAGATGTATGGCTTGATTATGTAAGCCTCGATTTTTCTGATAATCGGTCTATGTAGCGTTTACTTAAAAAACTCAAAAGGAAGTACAGACCGAAAAGCCAAACTTATTGTAACAAAAATGGGTTTTTTTCCCATTCAGCTTTCAGGTACTTAAAAGCAAACAGGCTGACAATTCTGTATATCTGACTACCAAAGAGAAAAACGCTCGATTGCAGCTGCTATACTGTAGTAAGCTGCACTAAAATGGACATCACTATCCATTTCTCACAAATAACATACATACGTAAAAATGGCTGGAAGTCTGGCAAATTAATGCATATATTTCAGTTTGGGAAAAAATCATTTTGCTCCAGTAAACAGAAGCTAATTGTAGCTATTATATTTCTCCCTTTTGGGGCAGGGGCATAGTATTTCTGAAGAAACAGAGACAGAAAGGAACTTACAAAAGGGAAAATTATATTAAAAGAGATAGTAACGAATAAAAACTAAGAATGAGTCTGATATTCATTTTTAAAATCCTCCCCTTTAAAGTAATCATAGTCCTGGGCCTTCTGATTCGTATTCTACTTTATTAAATATGATAATCAGCCTATCTAAAAAACCTGAAATAAATATTACACTAGTGCTCACCTAGTGCATTTTCAATATGTTTTCTTACGAAACTTATGTTATAAACTTACGAAATACTGTAAAAGCAGTGAGTAAATGCCACTTACGTACCAGGCGTTATCACATCAACATTTCATGCTTGCTCTCCGACAGTATCCGTGCCCTTTACATAACTCAGATGTTTATGGTAAAATCTTGGTCCTTTAAGGACAAAAGCATCTTGTAACTAAAGTAACTCTGCTCCATAGTAATATATTTGCAATGCATTTTCCTTCTTACTTCTGAATTGACATATTTTAGACACTGCAAAAATAGCATTCTCCAATTTACTTCCTTGCATCCACTTTGACTACTGAATCAAATTGTCAACTGCCCAGTAACATTTCCCTGTATTTTCAAACCACCGTTTAAACTTAACCTGCTTAGTCTCCTTGGATGGGAACTTTATATCAGACAGAAATTAATCTGTATCATGTTTGATGAATCCAGCTTAAAACAAACCATGGAAATGTATGAACATGTGTGACAAATGACTTATCTCAGCCATTCTGCCCTTTCTTATTTAATCTCCCACTGGAATACAATTTAGGAGGTATGGTATTTTACAGTGAGGACCTCCTCCCACCAACCTACTGATAGCAAAAGGAATAAAAATAGTATTTTCCATGTGTCATACCAAAACCTGAAGATAATCTAGTTCAACTGTTTAAAATAATTGCTAGTACAAGAAGGGAAGTAAATAAATAAGCTAGCATCCCAAATTTACAAGAGCAACAAAAAAGTTAAAAAAATGTGAAAGTGCAATAGAGGTTTGTTAAACTAATAGATCTATTAACAGAGTATGAAACAAAACCTTCCTTTCCTGGTGACACATCACCAAGTTACTACTTATATACTTCTACAAGTACAAACTGAGAGCCAATTTTCTCTTTATATAGTCAGTATCATGAATTTTGAGGTATTCCTATTTCAGTATCGTTAAAACTGAGGCCTTGTTAAAGGACAGGCTGCTTGGAAAGATCCCCATGATAGTGGAAAACCCAGATAGGTTTCTCCCAAAATTTTTTTTTCTACCAATTATCTCTATATTTGATAGAGGAAAAATCCCCACAAATCAGGCAGCACACTTAATTCTCAGAAGGGCTTGTTGTTAATTTTATGCCTTTACGAAAAGAGACGGAAAATTCCACTTTCTGAGTAAAGAAATACAGAACATTGTAACATCATAGCTTTTAAAAATTATTCTTTCTGTTCTGTACAGATGTCTCATCAATTTCACTTGAATGCTCCTTATACTGTGTAACACCGACTTTACTTTAAATAATAGTACTTAATGCCTATATGGATTTTTTGTTATCTACTGACTTTGCTAGATTGGTCATGGATTTTCACTATGCTACATATTTTTTCAGTACTTAGTTATATGCCTGCATTTTCCAACAGACATTCAAAACATTACTGTATCCTGGGCTGTTCCACTGTATTTTGACATTAAATAAGTGCATTCAGATACTCGTAATATAATATGCTTATAGACACAACTAAACAAAATCAGATTACCTTGTGATGCAGTGGAATGAATGGGACTTGCTTCTAATGGGGAAAAACCTGTTTGTTCCTAATAGTTTAGTTAATAGTTGAAAAAGGGAGCAATGCACCTGGAACTGACTCATTGTAAATTCCAGAAATGCAAGGAGCTTCACAAAAAGTCTGTGGTTACCTTGTTTTTTAAGTAACTATGCTGAGCTGAGAGCCATTAACAGTAGCAAAGACTTGCATAACGAGGACTCGAAGGAAGGCGTAGCACTGTCCATGCCAGAGTGATTTAAAGAGAATGAAGGCACGTATTTCTTTATGATGCATTATGTAACAACACAGAGCGAAATCCGAGACATACTAAAAAAAAATAATACCGGACCCACATTTGATCTTGTACTTGTTATTTATCACACAAATATTTTATAGTGCTTATAGCTTAAGGCTTATAAAACACCTAACCTAGCAATGTTATCCAGTACAAATGATCTTAAAATGTTTTAGATGACATATTTTATGTTTTGTACATCTTTAGGAAAATCTAATAGGTCCTATAATTCATTTTCTCAAACTTCTGCAATACATGCAATCTCAGATAAAATAAAATTGTCAAAATCAGTGATAGCTGGACCTTCTGGTTCATATTAGTGTGAAGAGAAAACTGCTGTTGAGCTGACACATTGATAGATTACGAGTTCTGCTGAAGAACAGCTAAAAATGGTGATTCAGTCTTGTCGCTACTCTTTAAGAATAACAGAATTGGAGATGTTACTCATGATATCATATCTTTTATCAAAACCCTAAAGGGTTCTGGTGCATCGAACACATTTTCTTCCTGAAAGCTTCTGCCTTTAAAAAATACCAGTGTAAGTAAATGAAACTGAATTGGCCTGTTAAAAAAAAAACAGGATGAGCTTGTGCCCTAAATTTATTTAAACATGAAAATAAAGATTATAAAAAGGCTATCTTTTAAGGTGGGTTTTTTTCCTTTCTTTTTTTTTTTTTTTTTTTTTTAACAATAGAGATGCTGGTCTTGTAATGATGAAACAGAGAGCTAGGAGGATTATGAAACACAAGTAATATGAAGGGCAAATCAGACTGAAAGAGAGTGAGAATATTATTCCAAATATCTAAAACTTAGCTGGGTTAGTTCCTTAACTAACCTAAATCAATATAGCTCTCCTGAAATCAGTAAGGTGATACAGATTCACCCCAGATGTATCTAGCATGTAAGATAATGTGGACCGTCATCTTCTATTAAGACATGCAAACATAAACACATGTGGAGAGTCATCTTTTCTAAATAGCTCCTTAGTCTTTAAATATTCAAAAGAGAACTTTTAAAAGAGGCACCTTAAGTACTTCTGCTATTCTGCCCCTGGTCCTCGGTTGATCTGAACCTTGCATGGTCATTAACACTGAAGTGAAGTCAGGTTTAAGCACTGACTTCAGTCCCTCAATGCTTCATACTTCCCTGTGCTGCTGCAAATCACCATGGAAGCCTCAAGATGGAGGGAACAGGGCCTTGGTGGCTTGTGCCTTCCTCCCACGGACATAACCGAACACTCCCGGTGCTTACTTCTCACTCATCCAAGGAGTCCTGAAACAACAGAAGGGGAAACAAGGCTTCACAGTCCTCACCCTTCACAGACAGGGGATCAGGTAAGGAAAAGGAGGGAACACAGACATAAGGGGAGAAGGATTTATTATTACAGGCTCCCCTCTCCCAAAGGGAAAGAAACCTGGACACAAACTTCATCGTATCATAAAGACAAACAGGCATGCACTGCAGATTTCTGATTCCTCAGTGGTTTTGGTTTCAGGGAAGGATAAAGGATTATTTTTATTTTTATTTTTACTTTTACCAGGGCCTCTATAGTAAGTATGTGCAGCTTCTCCTACAATAATATTTCATGTTGCATAGGAATTTTTTTACCTTAAAAATAAAATCTCCCCAGCAAAATTGTGACTTAAGTTTTTCCCTTGATTTGGTGATGAATGGGGAAGAAAAGCAGCAAGGCAGAAAGTTCACGACCTTGCTCTAAATTGCAGGCAGAGCCTGCAACCAAGATTAAATCCAAGAAACCTCCCAACCCTGCTCAGTGTTTCCCCTACAGTTCTTACACACACGTTTGCCTTTTGAGGATGCACACCGACATCTTTAGGATATTCAGGCAACGAAATAACACGTCGTGGCTAAGGGAAAGAAACAAGCCAGAAATGTTTGGAGGGTGTGAAGTAGAAATGTTTTAAGCAATGCTTGACAGCAAAGTAGATTTAAACATTTTCCTGTCGTAAGCTCGGTAAGGAGCGAATTGCTTTAAATTTTCTGAGTTTGGGATGTAATAGATCGTTGTTTGTTCCACAAGGCTCTTAAATATCAGAGCTCCTGCAGGCGACAGCGTGCTCCGAGGCCAGGCCCCGCAGTGACGGGCTGCGGCACGCAGGAGGCGGCCGGGGCGCTGTGGCGGTGCCCGGCCCGCAGGTACCCAGCCCGCCTTACGTAAGGGCTTCGCTCTCCTCACACAGCGCCTCGCCGCCGCGCACGGCGCAGGGGCAGGGGCTGCACCCCCGCGCCAGGCCCAGTACCCGCATCCGCCGAGTTTTTATTACAGATAGTGTTTTTCCTCTCTCTCCAGACAGCACATCTACGCAGTGGGGTTTACCTATTCGCTCGAGCCGCGGCTGCCATGGCACCTATCTGAGCCCACGTTCAGCGGAGCGTTGCCGAAGGGGAACCCCCCGTCCCTCCTGGGCGCCGGGCGAGGGCCGCGCTGCGGGCCGGCTCCTGGCGGGCAGCTCTCTCTCCCTCGGCGGCGGCGGCGAGCAGCGTCCGTTGCGGCTCGGCGGGGAGCGAACATCCAGGGGCTGCGGCAGCGCGGGGGGGTACCCGGCCCCGCTCCCAACAACACTGCCGGGCGTGTGCGTTTCTTCCCCGCCGCTGAGCCCCTGCGGCCTGGCTACACCCCCCGTCACCACTGACAGCCGTCTCTCTGAGCTCTCCGCCCGCCCTGCATCTCGCCGCCCCACGGAAGCCACCGCCGGAGCCCTTAAAAACAAAGGCGAAAACTGCCCGCTTTCCACACTCCCTTCCCTCCCCGCGCCGGCGGCACGGCGGCCGGCCACAGGAGCGCGCCTAGCAGGGATAAAAAACAAGGGGGGTTGTTAAGGAAAGAAAACCCACCCAGCCCCACGGCTGATGCCCGTCCCCGGACGGCGGCGGGGCGCGGCGCGACACAGCAGAGCGGAGCGCACCTGACAGCCCGCCGCGCCGCGCTGTATTTCCCTCCCTTAGCGACAGGGGAGGTGCGCGGCAGCCACGGCCCCGCCATTGGCGGAGCGGAGCGGCGCGGCGCAGCCATAGGCTGGCGCCGCCGCCAATGGGGCGCGCTGTATCCGGGCGGCAGGAGGCTGCGGAGCTATTTAAATCCAGCCCGGTGATGTCAGCGGGGGCGGGGGCGGCGGTCGGCGGGGGCGGCGCGGGGGAGAGGGGCGGTTGGCGGTGAGGCGAGGGGGGGGGTGAGTGTGTGCCCGCGCCTGTCAGCCCGCGTTAGGTGCGGGGCGGCCGCTGCCTCGGCGGGGGGGTGAGCGGGAGCGGCCCGCAGCACCTGCGCGTCCCGCCGAAACGTCGCTGCGTTACAGGCCCCGGCAGCCCCGCTCACACCTGTCCCGGCGGCGTTAACCCCGAACGTGTGGGCTAATTTCGGGGTGCTGGCATGGCAGACGCTGAGACTGAGCGCGGTCAGGTGCGCTCGCCAGTTGTGCGAGTTTCATGTTGAGCCGTCTCTAAAGGAGAAGGCGAAAGGGCTGCTCTCCGCATTAAAAACACTTCTGTAGCCGCTTGGGGCGGAGGGTTACCTCACAGTACCTTTCCACACCGCTCATGGCCCCAGTGACACTGCAAAAGTGATCCAGTGCACTGAATTTCACTCCTCGAGCGGTGCCTTCAGAACGGCACGGCTCGCCCCCTGGTGCTCCAGGGCTGCCTGGCTTTCATCCCGAGGGACTGCCACAGTGGGAAACCCCCGAGGGACAACGCTGGCATGAAGGTGTGCATGTGAGGCCATGAAGCGTACCAGTGGTACGGTACAGCCACCCAGCCAGTTTTCCTCTTGTATTTCTGATTCCTGTGAATGGAAGGTCCTGTTCCATGAGTCACAGACTTTTAGATGCTAAAACTTGATAGATGCTTCTAGCTGCGTGGGTTCTGCTTTCTATTGTCTTCCCAGCACAGCAATCACAGATGGAGTCAAAATGGTGTTGTGTTACAACAGAAGAAGAAAAGTGAAAACAAGACCCAAATGCACTAGTCCATCTTGGCAGAAGGTATCTTGTAATTTGTTCTGTGCTTCAATATGCTGGAGGCCTGTCCTGGAACTCATCCTGTTTAGCCTAATAAAGGCTGAAAAGTAGGATTAGCATAGAGTTGTTTGACCTGAGGCATGTAACCATCTTGTCCGCAGCCTAATGCCCAATGCATAGCTCTTTCCTTCTTGTGTGACCCAAACTTACCTAAAATGTGACCAAAATTCAACAAGAGCAAGTGTAGAGTTTTGCATCTGGGGAAGAACAACCCCATGTACCAGTACAGGTTGGGGGCTGACCTGCTGGAGAGCAGCGTAGGGGAAAGGAACCTGGGGGTCCTGGTGGACAGGAGGATGACCATGAGCCAGCAATGTGCCCTTGTGGCCAAGAAGGCCAATGGCATCCTGGGGTGTATTAGAAAGGGGGTGGTTAGTAGGTCAAGAGAGGTTCTCCTTCCCCTCTATTCTGCCTTGGTGAGGCCACATCTGGAGTATTGTGTCCAGTTCTGGGCCCCCCAGTTCAAGAAGGACAGGGAACTGCTTGAGAGAGTCCAGCGTAGAGCCACAAAGATGATGAAGGGAGTGGAACATCTCCCTTATGAGGAAAGGCTGAGGGAGCTGGGTCTCTTTAGCTTGGAGAAGAGGAGACTGAGGGGTGACCTCATTAATGTTTATAAATATGTAAAGGGTGAGTGTCATGAGGATGGAGCCTCTTCTCAGTGACATCCAATGATAGGACAAGGGGCAATGGGTGCAAGCTGGAGCATAGGAGGTTCCACATAAATGTGAGGAAGAACTTCTTCACAGTGAGGGTAACAGAACACTGGAAGAGGCTGCCCAGAGAGGTTGTGGAGTCTCCTTCTCTGGAGACATTCAAAACCCGCCTGGACATGTTCCTGTGTGACCTGACCTAGGTGTTCCTGCTCTGGCAGGGGGATTGGACTAGATGATCTTCTGAGGTCCCTTCCAATCCCTAACAGTCTGTGATTCTGTGAAAATGTAGGCATCTCCCATCACACAATGGTGTATCACTCGTGATGGGAACACACATAACATCAGGTAACAGACTGCGAGTTTGACTCAGTTTGCAGATGGATTCATGCCACGACCAGAGATTTTGGCCTGTAACTACAGGCATTTTTGATTGCCTAAAGATGTGTGTTCAGCTATATGGCTGCAGAAGGACATACGGTGTGGTGACCTGTAGAAGTGGTTCCCTAAAAGCAGTGCTGGGGTGTAGTGAACTGAATGCACAGGGCATTACTGAGCTGAACATTATTGGTGCCAGAGAAGATTAATCATGAGGAAATTGGGATTGGAAACCAGGAGGAAGGAAGTTGCTGACAACCAGGGGACTAAAGGTCTCAACAGCCTCCCAAACAGGACAGTGGGAGCAAACTGCCTACATTATTTCATGGTGGAGCTTCATAAATTCACAGTCACTACAGGGCAGGTTTGACCTAGGGCTTAGCAGTTAGAGCTGGAGTAGGGAGTTGGTATTCCCAAGGAAGGATGAAAAGCCCTTACTGTTACATGTGAAGGAGCTGCTATTGAAAGGATGTTTCTTCACTGTGGCAGGGTATGGCAAGAGCAGTAGGAGACAGCAGGGGAAGGCTGACCATGGAGGTGGCTTCTGCGAGGGGAGGGGAAGGCTTGTCATAACTTGGGGTCCTCAAGGTGAATCTGATTTTCTTTTAAGGACATTCTTTCACTGAGAGTCAAATGGAAGGATGCGATAGCCCCTTTCAGGAACTGACTCCAAGTACCTTTTTAGTCTCATTGGCATTTCCTTGCTTTTCCCTATCTGGAAAGCTGCCTGAAATAAAGATTAACTCACTATATGCAGTGTGCTGTGTATGTATTATATTTGTCCATTAATCCTACACTCCAGATTTTCTGTGAGTTCCCTGCAAGACTCAGGAAATAATGTTTTTTGTTGTTTTGATTGAACTTTCTCCCCATGGTTCCTGGCTGTGTGACTTCTAGGGTGGCTTGGGGAACTGTCACCTTCCTCTGAAGTATCAGATCAGCATTAGCGAGAGAGGAACAGATGGGCAGAGGTGTTTGTGGTGGTCCTGCTCCTGAGTCATGCATCTTGCTTGCATGCTTGGAACTAATCTTATGATCAGATTTGAGCTGAGAAGAAACTTTTCTCTAACATGGGCCATTGCATTTTGGATGAAAAAGGGAATGGGGAGGCATTCACCCTCCTCTGCAAGATGAAACGTGGTTCGCTTTGTAAAATGAACTTGGGTATTTTGGGGAAAGGAACTGCTGGAATGGAAGGAGCCCTTGGCCTGGAGTAAGTATAAACCGTAAGGTTGGAGGGGGTGTTAATATATGTAAGTGGAAGAGGGGAAGATGAATGGATCTTTCTGGACTTCACAGCCATGGCATAAATTTACTGGAACAGAAAAGAATGTGAAGAGTTCATCTGGTCCATCCCATGATTTTACTACCATAATGCAGGATCCGATCTCCCCATCTTTTTCCTGGTAAATATCCAAATTATGCAAAGATCTTCAGGGATGGAACTTTATAACCTCCCCAGGCATCTCTTCCAGTGCTCCACTTCCCTTAGCTTAGGACAGTTTCTGTTGCGTCCAATTAAAAATTCCTTAGGTGCTAACTCCATTACTTCTTGCCCTATTCATGTAGAGAACTGCTTGTTTCCTTCCTTTTTAACATAGAATTTACATATTTTGAAGACTGTCATGATGTGCACTTTCTTAATTTTTTTTTTTTTTTTGGCTAACCAAACTCTCAAATCTGTTCAATTTTTGATCACCAATAATTTTTTCTAGTACTCTTCATGTGACCCTGGGTGACTGCAATCCCTGACCCCTCCTCACCTTCAGTCCTACATATCTGTTTAAGAAAGATCTGGAGGAAGAAGGCAAGTAGCAATGTCAACATTTCCTCCTAGTCCTTTTTTTTCTCCTAAACAACTATGGTGAATGAACAAAATTAATGGCAGGTGAAATTTGCAGCCCCTGGGAAAGGAGCACACACTGCATGGGAAGATGGATGGATGGTGCCAAAGTGGTGACATCAGCTCAAAAGAGGCACATAGGGACAGCTGGCTGATAAACTGATGTGTGCAGCTCCATTGGAAAAGAAAAAACAAAACCCAGCAAACCCCAAATTTTAGCATCCTTAAGGAAAGGGGATGCTGGACGATGAACAATAAAATATTACAGTACATGACATTACCTGGCAATTGCTGTGTGTTGCAGCACCTCAGCTCCAGAGTTTCACAGGGTATGCAAAGATGGCTGCTAAGGCTGAGTAAACTGAGGCATGGAGAAATGACGAGGCATGTGCGTAACTGAAGTTCAGACAAGGCAGAACTGGAAATCCCCTCCCAGTCTTGACACTGCTTCTTCCTGGCCAGCCTTTAGAAATCATTCCTGCTTCACACTAGTGATATGTGATACTGCATTTTTTTCCTATTAAGAACCCATTTTGCAGAAGGGTCTATAATACTGTGTAGTATTCAGCTGAATCCAGGCTACAAGACTGGGTTTCTTGTAGTTCTCCATTTTAAAATATCATTGATAAAAACTTGTTTTAAATGTTCTTGTCAGGACTAGTGAAGCTTTTTAATTTTTAAATGTGTTTTGTGTGGAAAATCCCTCTGTTAAATAATTAGCAAGTGCTCTAAGCATTACTGCATATTTTATATTTCATCTGCCTGGAAGAAATGGACAGTTCTGTTGCTACAGATTAACCACAATTTATTTTGTGATACTCTGACTGCTGGAAGAGAGACTTCGTAGTTTATTTCTTTTACATCTGATTATTCAAGGAATAGGGCTGGACAGAAGAAGGGCTTAACCACAACTTTTCTTCTACTCCCAGTCCTGGCAGGCTTTCGAGTTTACAAAGGAAAATATCTGCACAAGCTGAAAATGTGAAAACCAGAGAGTGAGTGGTTTGACAGTACAAAGGATTGCAGTGCTGGATCTTATTTTCTTGGCTGGCATTGGCTACAACGGTTTGTTTATTTTACCTTTGACATAGCCTTATTCCACATTTCAGTGTAAATTTTTCTCAGGTGTCAAAAAAAATCATTGCTGCAGCTGCTGTTGCATGAATTAGGTACCAATGGACACTAATTATGTTTAAAATGAAGGATTTGGCAGAAAAAGCTGTGCAGATTTAACCTTTTCCTCACAGTAGGTTGTGTCAGAAGCATGTCCCTGGCTCTGCTGTGGGCAGTTCTGTACATCTGGGTACTGTTAACAGGCTACACCAGCAGGCCTTGGAAAGCAACACAGCATGGTAACTGTCATGTCTGTTTTCCTAGAAAGTTGTTTTGTTCTGTCTTCAAGACAAACTTTGAATTCTGAGGTGGTTTTGTATTCCTAGCTCTGCAATTGGCAGCACCATTCCTGAAGGAATAAAATGCTTCGATCTTTATGTGTGTTGGATCTAATAGCCCTCCTGGCAGTCAGCAGGAGGCTTTAGTATGCCAGAAAAAGGTAGATGTGGGCTCCTCAGCCTTAAGAAATTGCCCTAGATTAGAGAGTACAGACGAATGTTGATTAACCAAATGTGCCTACAACACACAAAAGTGCTCTTGGAGTATAAGATAACTTCTAAGTTTTCTCCTCTCATATAGTGCCAGAACCTCAGAGCTCTAAGCAGTCCTCTGCTTAATTTCACAGCCATTGCTTAGGTAGCCAATCCAGCTTGTCTTCTAAGCTATGTTATACAGAAGACCATTATTTGTGCATGCTATCTCTGCACGCACTGGGGCTCAGTTGTACAATTTGCCCACATCAACTTCTTCACAGCGTTGCCTGGTTAGCACTTCCAACAAGCATCTTGTGAAGCCTTTGGAAAAGTCTCTTCCAGCTTGCCAGGGACAAACATGTAGGATGTTGGTGACTGTTTGGGTTTATAAGGAGGATGGTTGCAGCAGTACTCAGTGGTCTGTTAAGGGCCAGATCCCTAGTCAGGCCAACGAAGATTGCAGGGAAAAGATCAAGGACTTGAATAAAGCTAATTCTCCATTCTAACAATCAGACTGTGGAAATGAGTGTTTCCTTGCAGCCCTGTTGAAGCTTGTAAAAGTTCTTCCATCTCCAAAACATTGCTGAGACCAATGTCAATGAAAATAACACACAGAAACATTTTTAACATTTGTGCCGCTCATTTGGGCCATGAAGATGATCAGAGGGCTAGAGCACCTCTCCTATGAAGAAAGTCTGAGGGAGCTGGGATTGTTCAGCCTGGAGAAGAGAAGGCTCTGGGGAGACTTTATAGCACCTTCCAGTACCTGAAGGGGCCTACAAGAAAGCTGGAGAGGGACTTTTTACAAGGGCATGTAGTGATAGGATGAGGGTAATGGTTTCAAACTGGAAGAGGGTAGATTTAAACTAGATATTGGGAAGAAATTCTTGACTGTGAGGATGGTGAGACACTGTAACAGGTTGCCCAGAGAAGTTGTGGCTGCCTCCTCCCTGGAAGTGTTCAAGGCCATGTTGGAGGGGGCTTTGAGCAACCTGGTCTAGTGGGAGGTGTCCCTGCCCATGGCAGGGGGGTTGGAACTAGGTGATCTTTGAGGTCCCTTCCATCCCAAACCATTCTATGATTCTATGATATTTCAGTGTTGTCTTCCTTCTCCCCCCCAAAGCTGAAGAACAGCCTATTCAACAGCTACCATAGAATTTAAGTCCAGAGATGGCTGTTACAGTAAATACCAGCATGACATTTAATATAAATTCTTGCCTAAAATATCTGCGATAAAGCCTAGATCCTATAGGTATGCATATGCATGTACTGGTACTAGAGTATGATCTAGGTGGGGTTTACGCACCACATTCCAAAAAAGCGAATTCATGTAAATCATCACCTCTTCATCATCTGAGCATATGCAGACACCTACCATCTTTGTGACACTGTTTTAATCCTATGTGGAATGGCTTTATGAAAACAGCTGCGTCTTTAGCATACACGGAGCTTACTGAGTTTAGCGCAGAGGTATTTCAAGTCAAGAATGCAAACCAGCAAAGAGGGTTATTGCCCACTTCTTGCCTAATAGTCAGCCATTAGAGGACTTACTAAGGGAATCAGACTGTCAGTGCCCTCAGACAACAATTCCCACTTACTAGATGAGAGATCTTACCTTAGTGGCATGAATGGAGTCATGACACAGCCTATTCCATAATTTTCAGAGTGGATTTATGTTCTCTGCCATGCTTGCATGGGACTGTTTTCCTTTCTATAATCACTTAAAATGCTGTATTCCTCTGGTTTCTGTGGAATTCCTGGTTTGGAGTAAGGAAAGGGATAATTTTAACACAAGAACTGAAACTGTGTCTGAGTCCTGAGAAAACAGAAAGAGGAAAATGTCTTTAGTGTTATTTCCTTAGGTTTTCTTCAATTTCTGAGATAAAATAATGTACATCTTCACTCTGGTACACATACTCTCTACCTCAACTTCTCTTGCATCCTTTGAATAATTATTCTGTTAGGAGCTGTAAGTCATGCAGTGCTTTTCAATTTATATAATTCAGCATGCAAGAAAAGTGCCTATCAAATTTATGGGCTGAAATGGAATCATCTACCATTCATGAGGCAACACCTGCAGACACTGTCTCCCACAGCATCCTTGTAGATAAGCTGATAAAGTATGGGTTTGGTGATCAGGTAGTGAGGTGGATTGTGAACTGGCTGAAGGAAAGAAGCCAGAGAGTTGTGGTCAATGGGACGGAGTCTAGTTGGAGGCCTATATCTAGTGGAGTCCCTCAGGGGTTGGTACTGGGACCGGTGTTGTTCAATATCTTCATCAACGACCTGGATGAGGGTACAGAATGTATCCTCAGCAAGTTTGCTGATGACACCAAACTAGGAGGAGTGGCTGACACACCAGAGGGTTGTGCTGCCATTCAACGAGACCTTGATAGGCTGGAGAGTTGGGCGGGGAGAAACTTAATGAAATTCAACAAGGGCAAGTGTAGAGTTTTGCATCTGGGGAAGAACAACCCCATGTACCAGTACAGGTTGGGGGCTGACCTGCTGGAGAGCAGTGTAGGGGAAAGGGACCTGGGGGTCCTGGTGGACAGGAAGATGCCCATGAGCCAGCAATGTGCCCTTGTGGCCAAGAAGGCCAATGGCATCCTGGTGTGTATTAGAACGGGGGTGGTTAGTAGGTCAAGAGAGGTTCTCCTTCCCCTCTATTCTGCCTTGGTGAGGCCACATCTGGAGTATTGTGTCCAGTTCTGGGCCTCCCAGTTCAAGAAGGACAGGGAACTACTTGAGAGAGTCCAGCGCAGAGCCACAAAGATGATGGAGTGGAACATCTCCCTTATGAGGAAAGGCTGAGGGAGCTGGGTCTCTTTAGCTTGGAGAAGAGGAGACTGAGGGGTGACCTCATTAATGTTTATAAATATGTAAAGGGTGAGTGTCATGAGGATGGAGCCAGGCTCTTCTCAGTGACATCCAATGATAGGACAAGGGGCAATGGGTGCAAGCTGGAGCATAGGAGGTTCCACATAAATGTGAGGAAGAACTTCTTCACAGTGAGGGTAACAGAACACTGGAAGAGGCTGCCCAGAGAGGTTGTGGAGTCTCCTTCTCTGGAGACATTCAAAACCCGCCTGGACATGTTCCTGTGTGACCTGACCTAGGTGTTCCTGCTCTGGCAGGGGGATTGGACTAGATGATCTTTTGAGGTCCCTTCCAATCCCTAACATTCTGTGATTCTGTGAAAGGAGCACTCACAGCTTCTTGTCCTGAGCAATACAGAACTCTGAGAAGCTACTGAGTTAACTTGTCCTAACACAGAGCAAAAGCCCCTGGAGTGAATCCAGCATTACTTAGCTGTTTAAAGAGCTGTGTCCGTGTGTTTGATTGGTGTCTTGTTTTGGTTTTGTTTTTCCAAAGGAATCATAACTCATTTGCAGAAACAATCCCTACTCCATAATGAATACACATACCAGGATTTATAACAGATAAATTAAAGGAGATGGGCTTATAAGACAGCAAAGCATGCCGTAGCAGAAAAGATAAGAAGTACCCTTTTCATGCTGCCTGATAAGAATGATCACTTAGAGCAGAATATAACTTTAACATCTGAGTTATCTAAGTACCTGCACCAAAAGGGGAAAACAAAGAGAGAAACCAGGTGTTTATGGGCACACTGGAGTCATGAGTGCTTTGGTATCCTGCTTTTGTACATTGTATTCAATATCTGATAGGTAACACAGCACTAAAGGGCATGGTATTTATAAAGATGTCATTAAAGAGTGTGGCAGTCTGGGCTGCAGGAGAAAATAAGAAAAAAATGTGGTCCCACTTAATCATTTGCCTGACTCTTACATGGCTTTTTTCAGAGTAAGAAAAACAAGGACTGTTAAGCAAAAATCGCCTGGTGGCAAGTCAGCTGCTGCTCAGAAAAAGAGGTGAAACTCTACATGGCGTCCTCAAAAACTGAGAACCAAGAAGTTGTGATCTGCTGCAGAGACCTGAGGGCGCATGTTACTCTTTAAATTAATTTAGGTAAATTTAATTTACCAGTAAATCAGCCACGATAAGATGCTGGAGAGAGATAACCATGTTGTAGGTGTGGGTGGAAATAATATGCATAGCAAAACATGCTGGTCGTGTATGTGGAGAAGTGTGTTGCTGGAAAATCTTGTGAGACACTTCATACTAGCTGCAGTATTGTACACAAACTCGTGTCACATGTCGTTGACCAAGCAGTATTCAAATACTAAAAAGACTGAGCTGTGGCAGAGTCTCTGGCTTTGCGTGACTTAGTATCATCTTAACTTATACTTTCTGCTTGTTATGACTGCGTAGTGCTATTTCATGGCAATTTTGAGGTTATTTGATGGACTCTGGGGAAGGGAGTCTGAATGGCATACGGCCTTGAAATGGACACAACAGCTGGATGATGCAAGAGTATTCATAGGGGAGAAGAGCAGAAGGCAACAGAGAGAAGCAGAAGTGAACAAGCATGGAGTGCAAAGATGGAACAGAGGTGTACCATTATGGTATAGTTTAAGACCCAACCTGGTATGTGGCTGGCAGGAGGGGAGGAAGCTTAGTAAAGAAGAGAGCCACAGTATACTTGGTTCTGTGGTTCAAACAGCTATAGCTGTCAAACAACAGTGTTTCTTGTTTGGGAGTTAGCTTGGGTTAAAGCTCTTCAAACCTACTTGCCTGGGGCAAGCCTCCAGGTTGGAATGCTGTTAGGAACTTGCAACTTAAAGCTCCTTGGCAGCAGTTGCCATTTTTCAGCTTTTGTGGCAGCAGAGCAGGCTCCTGGGAGTGGGAAGGGACATCTCAGAGGATATTTGTGAGACACCTGAGAGATGCGTATAGGGATGGGGAAGGAATCTGGGAGAAGCCAGCAGGGTGTTGTGGGTCTGTGGCAGATGTGGCAAGGAGGGGGAGGCTGTACTCAGTCTCTTTCCTTTCTCTCAA
The DNA here is from genome assembly GCA_028020825.1 of Podargus strigoides. NCBI lineage: Eukaryota > Metazoa > Chordata > Aves > Caprimulgiformes > Podargidae > Podargus > Podargus strigoides. The sequence goes on from CM051619.1 coordinate 48,749,858, forward strand.
CCTGCTGCCATCTCCTGCTCCCCAGGGGTGGCTCCTCATGTTCTTGGAGTTTCCAGCTTGTATCCAAAGTCCACAACTATCTCCTTCCCACCTTAGAGCTGTCTTCCTCTATCAACTCAATTCGGCCTGTAAAAAACCCTTCTCATGGCTTTGCTGTAGCCTCCCTAATTATTCTCTGCTGAAAAGAAGACAACATTGGTGTGACTCCTTTTACAAAGCAAAGAGGTGGCAGAAAGTGGGTGAGGATTATTTAGACCGAAACAGAACAGCAGGTTCTGTCTCCCAAAGCATAGGCAAAGTCCCTTGCAGTCTTCAGCTGCCCCTACCTTGTCTTAGCCTACTGAGTTGGCATCACTTGAGTAGTCACGTTGATGTCAGAGTCCCGCAGTTTGACCTTCATTATGTTGCTATGTAGTTGTTAGGGATGTAACTTTTGTTAGGTAAAGCATGATCAGGCAAGTGTGTGGTAGTTTAGACCCTGCCGGGACCCGAGACCACGTTGCCCCTGCCCCTCCCCCACCCTTGGATGGGGACGGGACAGGGAGTAAAATACAAACGCAGAGATTGAGATAAGAAAGATTTAGTACAACAGTGTAGCAACAACAAACCAAACAACAACAATAACAGTGATAGCAATGTACAGAACAAGAGCTATACCGCACAGACACAGCATGAGGGACAGACCCAGACAAAAGCCGCTCCTGCACTGTCCACACATGGGCACCCGGACATGACGTCAGCATGGTGTGGAATAGCCCAGCTGTAGCTCCCTCCAGCTGCTGGGGAAAATTCACCCCATCCTAGCTGAACCAGGACAAAGTGTTATGAAGAAAACATAATTGGTAGAACTAGCAGAACTTACGTAATACAAGAACATTTGCCCAGCAACTTGCTATACCAATCATTGACCAACACTTCAGAGCAGTCCACCAACCAGTAAAGGTGCTCTCCATCTCCTAAAACTCATCTACCTCTACCTAAAGGGCAGTAACACAGTGCTGCCATCAGGGACACCTGACCGTGGGGGACCTTAAGGAACATCTGGGACCAAGCTTGTGTAGCTGGAACCAGCACACAACACTATTCCACCTGACTGCTGACAACCACTGGTCCTGTCGGCAAGGAGAGGGGAAGTAGAGATAACTACTCTTCTGTAACTTTGTAGTGTTCTTTGCATTACCTCTTTCACAGAGGTAATGAATGTCCACACTCCTTCACACAGATCCAATTATTACATAATAATTAGTGCATGCATTTAGCCCATCCTGACCTAAACCACAAGACGCTGAAGCCTCTTGAGCCAGTTCAAGCCTGCCTCGTAGGCTTCTAAACAAGGATTAAGTAATCATAGGTATTTCCTGCACACTCTCTGCAAGCTCCTCTCCTGCTCTTCCCTTCAAAGTCTGTATTTAAAGAAACAGCTAATATGATTGACTTATTCATGACTGGAATTCCTAGGTATTACAGAAATACAGATATTTTTTATTTTATTCATTTTAAAACTAGCATGTGATTTTAGAGAGTATTTTAGGACATTTTTGTGGAATATTCCTAAGAGAAAATATAAACTGTCAGTCATTCAGGATTTTATCCACAAACATTTCTCCATTGCTCAAATTGCCACAGGGTCCTTCTTCTTACCTCATTTGTAAAAAAATTATTCAGCACTTTTACTGTCTGTTTGGACCCTCACAAGACCATAACCTGGATCAACTTTTACTGCAGCAATGCTGTGATATTAGGACAGAGCAATTTCAAAACCTCAGCAACTGTGTATTCTTTTAGATACTTAAAGTAATAGATTTTCTAAACTGTGTAATCTCACCAGATTCTTATAGGTCACCATCTGTCTGTACCATCACAAAAGTCTGAGTATACCCTCCCCTCCCCAAAAATGCAAGATTTTTTTTAAGTATAAGTGTTGAATGTATTTTTACAATTAAATAAATTTAACAATACATTCGAAGATGAAAGAGCATCATCAAAACTAAGAAGGCAGATTGTGGGACTTTCCTCCCTAGAAATACTTGGAAATTCCAGACCTGATGTGTATGTGGAGTTTGAGCAATGTTTGTCCTTTGTTCCTCCGGCCCATGAGCACCATTCTTCCTGCACTAGCGACATAATCATAATACAATCATAATACAGATCTCTGGATGTACCATGGGATTAACAGGACAGGATACAGGAATTAAATATTTCATTGTGATGAAGTCCCACTCTGTTTAGTGCTTTCCCAAAATAGGACCATTACTAGCAATAGATCTGATTGTAAAAATGAACCTTCTCTTTAACCTTCTTTCTACTGGCTTTCCAGTGTTCTGTAAGCCCACAAATCACAGCCCAAGTTGTAGCCATGCTGCATCAGGGGCCTGGTTTATCTTAACATCCCTAATAGATGAGGAAAGAGCTCAGTCTAAAGAGGAATCTAAGGCTCCACTAAGGCCTCATTGTGCATTACTGCACATTTAAGACCATCCGCAACACTCTGTCCTCTGGATGACGTGTGCGACATCCCACCTGTGTATGGGCTTGTTTGGCCAATGAAAATCCCGTTTATTCTTGTGTACTCCTATTATTGTCTGTCCTGGGTTGCAATGTATTCTATTACCATGAGCCGTTGAGGCCTGGCGCCGGTGTTCCTTGCCTCGCCCCTCGGGACTATTCTTCTGTTAATGCGCCCATCAGTGCCTTGCCCCAGGACTCACCATCTCTTTGTGAGATGCCCCGGCCAGGGGGGGAGGGGTGGAGCCAAGCATTCCCGCCGGAGATAACTTTGGGGTTTGGAGCAGCGCTCGGGGCCTTACCCGCTGGGATCCCAGAGGACAGGGACTGCACCGCGGCCGGATTTTCGGAGGAGGACCAGTTTTCTTTTCTACAAGATCACCGCTTCAACGGGATCATCCAAAAGAGAACTGCAGCTGCCACCGAAATCGGATTGCTCAGACTTTGTTTTCTTTTCCTACGGACCACCGCTTTAACCGGACCATTTCGGAGAGAACTGCAGCTGCCACTGGATCGGACTGGTACCAGCACCCTGCCCGGCAGGGGGCCAGGTTGTATCCCTGACTCTGTCAGGCCTGTAACCAGTTTCTCTGTATTATAGTTTTGTTGTATATATTAGTAAAAACTGTTATTCCCATTTTCCTCATATCTTTGCCTGAAAGCCCCTTAATTTCGATTCTATAACAACTCGGAGGGGAGGGGGTTGTATTTCTCTGTTCCAAGGGGGGCTCCTGCCTTCCTTAGCAGACACCTGTCTTTCAAACCGGGACAGATTTTGGCGCCCAACGTGGGGCCTGAGGGCATTGAGGAAAAAGGGTGAAAAGGGAATAACAGTTCCTGGCTAACCTGATTTTTTGTGCACTGAACGTGGGATCTTTGTTAGGCAGCACCATGTGGTCTAGTTTACCTTGCTTCGGGTGGCACGTGGTCGTGGCTATGCTTTTCCCCTTTGCAGCCCCTTATCTAAACATGGGTCCTCTGACTAAGGCTACTGCGGCTGTTATCCAGCTTGCACTGTGGGTTGGTAAGGTGAGGAGTTCATGGTTTTTCGATTTCCTGTGGAATGTGGGCACATGGATAAAGGGCTATCACACGCTCAGCGTATGTTTCTGGGATTACATTAAAAATGATACCTTCTGTGAGGAAATAACACCAGGGGAAGTTTTCTCCCAACCATTCAACCAGTTCTTTGGGTCTGCTCCATCAGCTTTCGAAGGGTTTAGTTTTCCCCTAGATATTATCCATGTGTTGCTGCTAATAGGCCTACTGCTAACAGGCTGCTTGGCCTTCAGAGATAAAGTGAGACTGGCTTGGATAACTACTTGGATAACCACCCCAGAGACTAGGAATGCTGCCCCAGAACCTGACACGGCCCCAGAGGCTAGAGATCCTGCTCCGCAGCCTGACCCTGTCCCACGACCTGGCATTGCCCATCAGCCCACCTCACAAATGGACCAGCCTAATTGGGTGGGGGTACTGGTAAAGGAAATACGTGAGATGCTGAGGGAACACACCTCCCAAACTAGTGGGAAACCTTGTCCTAAAGAGGGAAAGTCTGATGGTGCGGCAGTGGGACCCACAGATGTTACAACTGTGCAGGGTCCAGCTGAACCACAAGGACAGCCACAGCCAGCGGCAGTCGCCCCTGTGCAGAGGAGAAAGTGCAAGGCCAAATCAGTATGCCCAGTTAATGATGGGGATGAGCCAGAGCCCTCACAATCTGCAGGGGAGTCAGAGCCTGAAATTATCACCGAATCCCTGTCGTTCGACAGTCTCCGTAATATGCGAAAAGACATTGCGCGACGGGGGCGTGAGCCTTTTACAACTTGGTTACTTCGGGTTTGGGACCTTATGGGTAAAGGCGTACAACTGGATAGTGGCGAAGCCAGGTATTTGGGATCCTTGGCCCAAGACTCAGGGGTGGACCAGGTATTTGTAAGGGAGCCGGGGCCCCTTTCTCTCTGGGAGCGGCTTTTAATGAGTGTGAGGGAAAGGTTTGTCCACAGAGAGAGAATGCAGGAGTACCATCATAGAATGCAATGGAAGACCCTTGAGGAAGCGATCCAACAGCTGAGGGAAGTGGCAGTGTTAGAGGTACTCTTTGGGAGGGACGGACAGCATGATAATGACCCCGACAAGGTCAAGTGTACAGGGCAGATGCTGTGGAACCTGGCAAAGCTGGGGCCACAGCAGTATGCCACGTTCATTGCAACAATTAATGCTGATGACAACCAAGAGACAGTGGGTTCTGTTGCCAACAGGTTCAGATATTATGAGAGTTTAGTCAATGGCCCAATGAAAGCTCATGTCGCTGCTGTGGCTAGGGACCTCAAGGAAGAGATTAGGGAGGAGGTGATGAAGGAGGTGAGGAGGAGCAGCTCTCATGTGGCACCAGTGCAGGTCATAAACCCCAGAGCCAGAGCCCGACGTCCCCCAGCTAGAGAAAGAGGGTACACCCCACGATCTGAGCTGTGGTTCTTCCTGTGTGACTGTGGGGAAGACATGAGAAGGTGGGATGGGAAACCCACTTCTGTCCTGGCAGCACGGGTTCGTGAGCTAAAAAGGAAAAACACTAGCCGAGGGGGTTCCACTAAAGCGAAAGTAGCCTCAGCCTCCCGTGACCGAGTTGCCAGGTATTACAGAAGGGAGGATGATATGTCAGATCCCCTTGAAGAAACATCTAGCAGGTATGCCCAGGGAATGGATGATAACCAGGCCTAGAGGGGCCCTGCCTCTAGCCAGGAAGAGGCACGGGAGAATCGGGTCTTTTGGACAGTGTGGATCCGATGGCCTGGCACATCAGAGCCACAGAGATATGAAGCATTGGTTGACACTGGAGCACAATGTACCCTAATGCCATCGGGACATGTGGGGGCAGAATCTGTGTCTATTGCTGGGGTGACAGGGGGGTCACAGCAGTTGACCCTGTTGGAAGCTGAGGTGAGCCTGACTGGGAAGGAGTGGCAGAAACATCCGATTGTGACTGGCCCGGAGGCCCCATGTATCCTGGGAATAGACTTCCTCCGAAATGGCTATTACAAAGACCCAAAAGGATTTAAGTGGGCTTTTGGGATAGCTGCTGTGGAAGCAGAAGGCATTAGGCAGTTGAACACCTTGCCTGGACTATCAGAAAATCCTTTTGCAGTTGGGCTCCTGAAGGTGGAAGAGCAACGGGTGCCAATTGCCACTTCGACGGTGCACCGCCGGCAGTATCGGACGAATCGAGATGCCGTGATCCCCATCCACAAGATGATCCGTGAGCTGGAGAGCCAAGGGGTGATCAGCAAGACCCACTCACCCTTCAACAGCCCCATCTGGCCTGTGCGCAAGCCTGACGGAGAATGGAGATTGACTGTGGACTATCGTGCTTTGAATGAAGTGACTCCACCATTGAGTGCTGCTGTGCCGGACATGCTGGAGCTCCAGTACGAGCTGGAGTCCAAAGCAGCAAAGTGGTATGCCATTATTGACATTGCTAATGCATTCTTCTCCATTCCTCTGTCACCAGAGTGCAGGCCTCAGTTTGCCTTCACCTGGAGGGGCGTGCAATACACCTGGAACCGACTGCCCCAGGGGTGGAAGCACAGTTCCACCATCTGCCATGGGCTGATCCAGACTGCGCTGGAAAAGGGTGAGGCTCCAGAACATTTGCAGTTCATCGATGATATCATTGTATGGGGGAACACGGCAGTGGAAGTATTTGAGAAAGGAGAGAAAATCATCCAAATTCTCCTGGAGGCCGGCTTCGCCATCAAAAAACGCAAAGTCAAGGGACCTGCCCGAGAGATCCAGTTCCTGGGGGTAAAGTGGCAAGACGGACGGCGCCAGATTCCCACCGAGGTCATCAATAAGATCACTGCAATGTCTCCACCGACCACCAAGAAGGAAACACAAGAATTCCTAGGTGTCATAGGCTTTTGGAGAATGCACATTCCCGAGTACAGCCAGATCGTGAGCCCTCTCTACCTGGTTACCCGCAAGAAGAACGATTTCCACTGGGGCCCTGAACAACAACAAGCCTTCACTCAGATCAAGCAGGAAATCGCTCATGCGGTAGCCCTTGGCCCAGTCAGGACAGGACCAGAGGTGAAAAACGTGCTCTACTCTGCAGCCGGGAACAAGGGTCTGTCCTGGAGCCTTTGGCAGAAGGTGCCTGATGAGACTCGGGGCCGACCACTGGGATTCTGGAGCCGAAGCTACAAAGGGTCCGAAGCCAACTACACTGCGACAGAGAAAGAAATCTTGGCCGCCTATGAAGGAGTTCGAGCTGCCTCAGAAGTAATCGGCACAGAAGCACAACTCCTCCTGGCACCCCGACTACCGGTGCTGGGGTGGATGTTCAAGGGAAAGGCTCCCTCCACGCATCATGCCACCGACGCTACCTGGAGCAAATGGATTGCCCTCATCACACAGCGCGCCCGCATTGGAAACCAAAATCGCCCTGGGATCTTGGAGATAATTACCAACTGGCCAGAAGGTGAGGCTTTTGGATTGTCTTCTGAAGAAGAGGAAGAGGAAGTGACACGTGCTGAGGAAGCCCCTCCATATAACGAGCTACCAGAGAGTGAAAGACGATATGCCCTCTTCACCGATGGTTCCTGCCGAATTGTAGGTGCTAGCCGGAAATGGAAAGCTGCTGTATGGAGCCCCACACGACAAGTTGTACAAGCTATCGAGGGAGAGGGTGGATCAAGCCAATTTGCTGAACTCAAAGCCGTCCAATTAGCCCTGGACATTGCTGGGAGAGAGAAGTGGAAAAAACTCTACCTCTACATTGACTCATGGATGGTAGTCAATGCCCTGTGGGGTTGGCTGGAGAGGTGGAAAAAGGCCAACTGGCAGCGTAGGGGAAAACCAATCTGGGCTGCCGATGAGTGGAAGGACATTGCCACTCGGGTAAAGGAGCTACCTGTGAAAGTCCGTCATGTAGACGCTCATGTCCCCAAGAGTCGGGCTAATGAAGAACATCGCAACAACGAGAAGGCAGATCAGGCTGCAAAAATAGAGGTGTTCCAGATAGATTTGGATTGGCAGCATAAAGGAGAGTTGTTCTTGGCTCGGTGGGCCCATGATGCCTCAGGCCATCAAGGCAGAGATGCCACCTATAAGTGGGCACGAGACCGAGGGGTGGATCTAACCATGGACAGTATCTCCCAGGCTATCTATGACTGTGAGACGTGCGCTGCGATCAAACAGGCCAAGCGGGTGAAGCCCCTGTGGTATGGTGGGCGGTGGTCCAAATACAAGTATGGGGAGGCCTGGCAGATCGACTACATCACACTGCCTCAAACCCGCCAAGGCAAGCGCTACGTGCTCACAATGGTGGAAGCCACCACTGGATGGCTGGAGACCTACCCTGTGCCTCACGCTACTGCCCGGAACACCATCCTGGGCCTTGAAAAGCAAGTCCTTTGGAGGCATGGCACCCCTGAGAGAATTGAGTCCGACAACGGGACTCATTTCAAGAACAGCCTTGTCAACACCTGGGCTAGGGAGCATGGCATTGAGTGGGTGTACCACATCCCTTACCATGCACCAGCAGCTGGGAAAGTTGAACGGTGCAACGGACTGCTTAAAACCACCTTGAAGGCACTGGGTGGAGGAACTTTCAAAAACTGGGAGATGCATTTAGCAAAAGCCACCTGGTTAGTTAACACCCGAGGCTCCACGAACCGAGCAGGCCCTGCTCAGTCCGAATCCTTACAGACAACAGACGGGGATAGGGTTCCAGTAGTGCACATGAGAGGTATGCTTGGGAAAACTGTTTGGGTTAATTCTGCCTCGGGCAAAGACAAACCCATCCGTGGGGTTGTCTTTGCTCAGGGACCAGGTTGTACTTGGTGGGTAATGCAGAAAGATGGGGAAACCCGGTGTGTACCACAAGGGGACCTTATTTTAAGTGGGAACTGAGTGTAGAGTTTCATTGTATATGTATGTATATATATATGTGTGTGTGTGTGTGCAGAGTTTAAGAAAGGTATTGATTTGGGATGATGCAAATGGTAATAGAATAAGGGGTGGATAATGTCCTGGGTTGCAATGTATTCTATTACCATGAGCCGTTGAGGCCTGGCGCCGGTGTTCCTTGCCTCGCCCCTCGGGACTATTCTTCTGTTAATGCGCCCATCAGTGCCTTGCCCCAGGACTCACCATCTCTTTGTGAGATGCCCCGGCCAGGGGGGGAGGGGTGGAGCCAAGCATTCCCGCCGGAGATAACTTTGGGGTTTGGAGCAGCGCTCGGGGCCTTACCCGCTGGGATCCCAGAGGACAGGGACTGCACCGCGGCCGGATTTTCGGAGGAGGACCAGTTTTCTTTTCTACAAGATCACCGCTTCAACGGGATCATCCAAAAGAGAACTGCAGCTGCCACCGAAATCGGATTGCTCAGACTTTGTTTTCTTTTCCTACGGACCACCGCTTTAACCGGACCATTTCGGAGAGAACTGCAGCTGCCACTGGATCGGACTGGTACCAGCACCCTGCCCGGCAGGGGGCCAGGTTGTATCCCTGACTCTGTCAGGCCTGTAACCAGTTTCTCTGTATTATAGTTTTGTTGTATACATTAGTAAAAACTGTTATTCCCATTTTCCTCATATCTTTGCCTGAAAGCCCCTTAATTTCGATTCTATAACAACTCGGAGGGGAGGGGGTTGTATTTCTCTGTTCCAAGGGGGGCTCCTGCCTTCCTTAGCAGACACCTGTCTTTCAAACCGGGACATTGTCCATCAAAGAAATTTTGTTAGTAAACTGAAAAGTGTCCTCTCTCTGCAAGAATCACATTTCTATGTACATGATTGAAAAGTATACATGTTTGCATACATGTATTGAAAAAGACAGGCTTATAATTACATACCTATAAGAAGATATTTACAGATAGTCCTAGGCCAGTGATCAAAATGCAGAGCCTCTGTGTAGGCAGGTGGGAAGAGTAGTGAATGAAATCACAGGAATGTTTAAAAAGTAGAATGAGTTTTCTGCTTGAGTGCCTATTCTCTCTATCCATACAACCCCTGAAAGCTCCGTTAAAGTGAATTTCAGTTCTCATTATGGATTTCAGGAAGATGCAAAGAAAAAAAATTCCCATTCAAAATGTCTTGTCTGATCCTGCTTGAACTGGTAGTTGAATGGGCAGAATTCCCACTTTTCTTAGCTGTTGGCTAAGTGTATTTCTTTTGTACCTGGGAGACGTTCTTTATATGTGGTGTTGCTGGTCAGAGAGGCTTCTCACACTCTCAGAGACCACCACTCCATCCTTTCTCAACAGTATCACTAAATCTTATGCTGGCATGGGTTTCTGTGGAAATCCCTTATGCACATAAATGAGTAAAACTATAATGTCAGCAAACTGCCTCGAGCTAAAGTATCAGGACTCATTTTCACAATTAGCCTAGGCTGCTCTCAGTCTGCTTTGGTGCATCCTTCCCCTGTGCCCCACACCTGCCAGCCGCACAAGTGGTCCTGCAGTTGCATACTCATGGATCAGCCACCTGATTTGGCAAAACCAGCTGCTTTTGGAGAGGAGGTAGGGTTTGTTTTCAGCTTAGTCAGGTCCTTTCCCCAACTGTGCAACCTCATGAGAGCCTGTCCCAATACACAGCAAGGAGAGGACTCTGTGAGTGGGGCAGGACATAAGGTTGTCCATATCTTTAGCAGTAATGCAGATGACTTAAACTGGTAAAATCTCTCACTAAAAAAAAGGTATTAGAACAGACTGATGAAAATGTGCAAATTGCCAGGACTTGACAGTATCTATTCTTGAATTCCAGCATAGCTGAAATATGAAATTGCTGTGTTGCTTTTTGTAGTGTGCCACTTGTATTGGCCTGAGTAACAGAAGAATTGAAGGTGGAGGGTTTTGATTTTTTTTAAGGCTCTGCCATGTGTTTGGTAAGCATGAGCTGGTATGTTTGATTTCTGTACCAAGAGAATAAAGTCAAACTGTAACCAAAACTAGAACTTGTGCATACAGTAAGTGTATAGAATAAGAAAAGTCAATATGGCTTTGTCAGAGGGAAGTTGCACTTCAAAAATCTATCGGAGTTCTTTATGATGAGTGTATGAAAGTGAACAAGGAACTGAGAGGGATCCATTAAGATTTCCAAAATACTTTTGATCAGGTCCCTCAGTAAAGGCTCATTAAAAAAAAAAAAGTTTCTGATGAGGTAAGAGACAAAATGTTCTGTGGGTCAGTAACTGTTTAAAAGTTAGGCAGCAATGGATAAAAATACATGTTTTTTCACAAGAGAGATTTGTTACAGTTTCGCTGGGGATCTGTGCTGGTCTTTTATTATTAAGTGATGTCAAAAAGGTGAAGAATACTGTGATGAGGTTTACTGATGGTAATAAGGTCTTTAGGATACAGAAATCAAAAGCCAGCTGTGAAGTGTTGCAGAAGGACCCTGTGAATAGCCAAATGAGAAAAGAGATGAAAAAATTAGGTTAATTTTAGAAAATTCTAATTTTTCAATACAGACTAATGGTTTCTCAACTAACATTACTATTATTCAAGAAAGAGGCTGTGGAATAATTTTGACCAGTTTGATGAAAATACTCAGAATTGAAAGATAAACCCCAATGAAAGAAACTGTGAACAAATGAAAAATGTTGGTATAGCACTACTTTTCTCCATGTCATATTTCTCTAGGTTATAAGGAAGAGTAAGAAGAATGACCAAAGGTGTAGAACATTTTCCATATGAGGAGACAGTAAAAGAAAAGTAAACAGACTAAGACATTTCTGTTTGGAGCAAGGATAACTGAGGGGTCTGAAAATGGTGACTGGTGCAGAGAACGGCAGATAGGGAGCAATCATGTACAGCTTCTCACAATAAAAGAACTGAATGGCAGTCTATCAAATTCCCATTTGGCAGGTTCAAAACACAATGAAGTAATTTTACCCATAATGTAGAATTCAATGTAGAATATACAAACTTTTATGGTAACAAAACCAGGAATGAGTTAAAAAAGGAGTTGCAAGCAATCTGAGAGACAGACCCACTATTATACAGTGGTCTAGAAAGAAATCCCCAGCTTCGAATAACTGGGAGTTATAGGATATGCCCTGGAAAGAATCAATTTATATACCTAATGAGCTTTTCTTAAGCACCCACAACTGGCCACTGTGGGGAAGTGGGAACCAAGGTATGAAGACCTTTGATCTGCCCAAGTACAGACATTTTATCTTCTACTTTCCAAACAGAATTAATGACTTTAATGAGGCTTCTAATATCAACCACATAATGTGAGGTTAGCACAGGTAAAGGATATTTCAAAGGTTACATTTACTTTGGTATTTTCTCGATAACAGCAATGAAATATCCAAAAGGCATCATTCAAGTGACATTGGTTATATACCACGAATGCAACAAGCCTATATATGAGACCAGAGCTCTTTCTCCTGGTAAACACCATGCCATATGTTTTCGTCAGGCACTAATTTTGGGGATAATGAATCTTTATATAGTTATTACATTAGAGTGTCCTAGTTATGTCAAAGTATAGAGCTGGGGTCTTCTTCATTTATACAAATATTGCTGAACATTTAATTTCAGATTCTCAATCTGGTGGATAATAAAAAATGACTACCCACCAAACTTGTGGCATTAAATGGAGACTGTATTTTTGGCAGCTCATCGGAGAAGGATTAATATTATTGGAATTGCTTTGTTTCTCAGCAATGCTTCCTTAAAAACAGCTTCCTCTGAACACATATTTCTATTTTATTGAGAAAAGGAAATATGGTATTAGAAGTCAATGTTTTTAAAGGGTAATTTAAAGAAATCTAATCTTGGCAGATGCTGAAATATTTTCAATTTAAAACAAATAGTATTTCTGTCATCCAGTTGGCTTTTTAAAATTAGACCATTACTCCTCGATAAGTTAATTACAAAACAGAAAGAGACTCAACCAATCTAAAGAAGCGTATTAATGAAAGTACAGAGCACATGTCTAAAAGCTGCTTTTACTGATTTATTGATGAAATTTTACTTTTTATATGAAAAACCATGTCTCCAATGCCTTAAATCATAGGAAAAAATGCTTAATTTTTCACTCAATCACAACCAGTTTTTTTACATCGGTACACTGATGGACTATTGTTTTTCTGTGCTACCATCCATTATAAAAAGTGACAGCATCATAATTGAAATTATTTAAAATATGGTGCATTTAGATAATTCTTTACTTCAGTATAAATATGACTACATAAGAAATGCTGCTACTGGAAATTGCTAGGATAAGCTACTGAAATGGAATTATTGCTCAGCAGGCCATATTCCTCTGGGGGTAGGAAATGAAAAATATCGGAAAATCTTTTGAAATGCAGACAGATAAGAGGAGTACAAGGAATATTTTTTGTTGTGTCTCAGGCCTGGTCATCTTTAGTCAAATCTTTATGCCACAGGGCAGATACCCAGTATCAAACACTGCAGAAATTTCACACTGCACAGGCACTTAGGCTCCATGCAAACATAGGAAACATGGAATATGTTGCAACTATGGGCTGAAATGTCTCCAGGTCCATCAGCTGAATCCTGGTCTCACTGAAATCCCCAGTGAGTCTTTCAGCCTAGAGGAGTCACAATTCCACTCCAAGTATTTTGGGTAAATGCAAGTAAAACTCACCAAAAAAATGCATTGGGTGATTAGCTTTGTACTATCTGCCCACAAATGTCTCTGCAACTGTGCTGCATGGCTGTATTTTGTGCTTCTTACAGTAAGAACCAGCTAAACAGTGCAGTGAGAATCCTTCCTGGTTAGTGCTGGGGTCTCAGCTGTGCCCAAGCCAAAGTCATGGTAGGTATCACTCTAACAAATTAACAGTATGAATAGTGGCAAGCCAGAATCCAGACTAGATGCCCTGTCGCTGATTAGTTTACCAGTATAGAAATTGTCCCACAGAGCCAAATGGTTTGACAATCTCTTTGGGAGCCTGTCATGTAGCAGTGTGTGCTGACTGGTAAACCCACTTCTCCTAAAATAATATTTAACCTCAAACAAATAAGGAATAAAAATATAATGGAATAGAAATAGAATGGAAGAGAAAAAGTTTTAAACCTTAACAAAAATATCAATACATATCCTTCTTATCCCAAAATGTTGCTGTCCTAAAGTGGACAGGCAGTTTTAGCCTTTTCAGATACTGTACAGTTTCATAGAAACAACACCCCTCCATAAGCCAAATTTATCTCTGCCATTTTTATGCAGTCCTATACCAGTTGGCACACACAACAGAGGCTGATCAGATCTCCTTACAGCTATTTAATTGCATACCTCACCCCTTAACAGCCCTCTGACAATTCATGGCCAATGATCTTAGCTCAAGTCAGTGTGTCATTTTCCTGCCCTTATTTCAGTAAAAGGTACTTCAGACAAATATATTCATCTCTGAGTGCTGCCGTGCTGCACATCTCTCCCCCTTGACTGTAACCAGAACTAGAACACTATTTACATCAGGCTGCTGATTTTTTATTCAGCACTTGCCATGGCCCAGTTGGCCAAGAGGTGGCCAGAGTTTCATGTAGGCAATGCTGTGTGACTCCAAGAAGGGTGAACCAAGATTGTGATTAAATGGCAGCTGCTGCTGCTGCATTGGCATTGTACCTGGTGACATCCAGCACCAGTTAAAATCATAAGAAATTTTAAGGAAAAAATGTTTGTAGACAATTTTTATACTTTGAATACAAAAAAAAAAGCACAGGATACGGTCAAAAAACCCAACCTTCAATATATACTGTCCAGTAGCAATTTTAGGAACCCTTTCTTTTTTAAAAAAAGGTCATTTTTTGATTGCATGCGAAGTCTCCTTTATACAAGGTTTTTGTATTACCCCTCACATCAGTACTATCTCAGAAATAACCACCACCTATAAATTGCAATATTGCTTACCTTCCTAAATGTCGAGTGAAATCTAGGCAGACACGAGGCCTTTGGCTGTAACCCTCCCACACACTTCCTTTCCATGAACAGCAATACAGGTAGCACTGCAAAGTTTGTAACTTCATACTATTAAATGAGAATAAGCAAAGGAAGCAATTATGCCCATTATGAGGAAGTATGCAAGTGCAGTGTTCAGCATCATCTCCAGATGTTTAGCCACATCTCAGTGGACACTGTAATGGGAGATCTAAGACTGACCTGTCTGACCATGTCTTTAAAAGTTGTATAGCAGGTGAATATCTTTTACTGTGTACTCCTGCAATCATGCAGGTAATTAAGTAGCATGTCCCATGTGAGCCCAAGGAGCCCCTTAAAATAAATCCCTGTGCCTCATAATGTTATTGTAATCAGCTGTCTTTCTTGTTTTTTTTTTTTCTGTCCTGGGATGACAAATCTTAATTTGACACAAAATATTTGGAATGGTTTATTACTAAGATGAGGGCTTATTTTCATTTTCCCAGGCTACATGGTCTTTCTCTCCTTTGCTTTTAATCACAAATATTCATGGTAGTGAGAGACACGCTTATGATGTTCACCCCTTTTAAATAGAGGGAAAACCTGTCAGGTGATGTTTGTTTTATCTTCATCTTACAAAGTGACACAGTCCAAGTACTCTGAAGGATAGGTGTGTTAGGTCTGCAGTTTTGATTTGGGCTTGTTCCAGATTAGACCATTTTTCAAACACCACTAATTACCTCTGTGGAACAGTTTGTATTTTGATACAAATGAAATGACTTTCTTTAAGTGCAGACTTCTAGTTTTCACAAAGGCAAAATGGAAGTCAGAAGTTCTGTACAAAAAAATAAATATAAGCTGCACTGAAAATTGGACTTTGGATCATTATTCATGAATTCACATTAACATGCATTAGGGAAGTTACTTTTATCATGACAGCAGAGGTCTGAGCTCAGGTTGCAGTTCTGTCATTTGCTTGTGGCTTTTCAGCAGGAGTTTCTTGAGTTAATCCATGGTGGAGCAATATGTAAGGTCAAGTGGGGAGTGTCACTGAAGATGTGTTAGGGACTGTGTCTAGCCTGGGAGAATGTAGTCTCTCGAGGCAAGTTCATTATCAGGGACTGTATTTGACTCCTGTGATATTTATCATAGTTATTAATGCACCAGCTCAAAAGGTCAAGTGACTTGCATGCGATTCTCAGTTTTCATTTAAGGAAAAATGTTTCTCTAGCCTTGTACTTCTAGAGAAAAGATGAAAACATAAATTTTCAAAGGCTTAAGAAGTAGAAGGATACTTAAAAAATCATTAAAAGACACAATAAACAGGAAGGATTTTTGACCTGGTGATATGATCTGGGGGACAAAGTAATGGTTTTTGAATGTCAGGGATAGGAAAGATTAGGATGTACAATAGAAAAAGAGGTGGAGGAACCTTTCAAAATATTATTTAAAGAGCTGTTGCCACATGTTTTAAAACATGAGATGATATTTTATTGTCTGTTGCCTCCAAAAAAAAATCCAGTTATATCAAGTCAATGCAAGATGAAGAATCCATGGAGGGTTCTAAACAGTCTTTCTGGCTGTTGTCTCACTTTAGTCAGTCGGAGTTTTACTAACCAAAAACCTGACCTGTGTTATGGCAAAGTAGATGCACAAAAGCCGAATTGCACAGGATTTCTTTTCCACAAGGGCCTCAAGACCTGCTTCAGGGCTGGCGCCTCCCATCAACTAGTTAAACATGTTTAAACTTATTTTTAAAATTTTGCATGAAATATGGTAGGGTTCTGCTGACTACAGTTTGCTGTAGGATGATTAACAATGGCCAGGCCTGAAATACTGTTTTGATTAGTGTTTGTTCTGAACAGTGAAATGCTGGAAAAGAAAGTAAGGTAGTTTAGCAAGCTTCCAACTGCTATGAAAGCATACATATAACAGCAGGAAGATCTAATAGTAAGAAAGAAAAGAGCTGAGGTTGAAGCACTGAACTGAGAGTGAGAATTCTTTGGGGAAGATTTTCGCACTTGCGCTGGCTCCAGCTTTACGCAAGTGCTGTGTCCCTTGCAAGAAAACACAGAAGACAGAAGTCTTTTGCTGCAAGCACTGCCTGTTCTATGTCTTAGTATCATGTAAAGGGCTTCACACAGGCTTGGCAATGTAAGCACAGGGTAGAAATCATGGCATCTTGCACAACGAAGTGGGGGAATAATGGCTCTTCTGCCTGCATGAGCTGCCATAATCCAGAGGATCTCTCTCTACCAGCCTTTACTGGAGGAAGGTTTCAGTCCTCACATTCAACTGCAATGAAGGTTACATAGTGGGGAATCAAAACTGCTGTGCACACCCCACTTCTGGCTTTGAATTATTGTACTGGCCTTCAAGAGATGGGACACAGCATCTCTTTCTATCTTCTACTATCAGTTCTAACAAACACTTACTATGTGATGATGGCCTTTAAGTGGTTAATTTATTTTCTCAAGTTTCACCATTGGACTGATTTATAAAACTAATCTAAAGTATGTTAAGCATTTTTCATTTTTGTGTAAGAGTAAGATGTGTGGGTTGGTTTGTCTGTTCGTTTGTTTTTAATTTCTGTATATTTTTTTAGTTAGATTCCACATTTAATTTGCAGGTAAAATTTGCAGTGTGTCCTTTTCTTAGAAACATATGCCCTTAATGAAGTGAATTCTTACCTCATTCAGGGATTGGGATCCCCACAGAACTTCCTGGGACTAGAACAAGTATTTTCTTATTAGCAGTTAACATTGTTGCCAGAGTATGAAAAGAGAACTTTTCTATTGAACTTGATGGCTCCAAAATTCTCCGTTGATCAGCTAGGCAGCAGTCAAATTTTCAAGGGAAGGGCACACCTGTTTCAGAATTGAAATCTACCAGTTCTTCACAAAGTCTTTCCTTTCATATCCCCTGACATAAGGCAAGGCCTCAATATCTGAGAAGTTTCCAATAATCATCTTCTAAAAATAATAAAATTAGATAATTTCCTTTAAGTGACCACTACATTCTTATTTTTCACTTTGAACCTGTTCTCTGTGGTTCAATTTCATTTGCTTGGTTCATCTGTTGCTTGCAGACTGAAAACACTCTGGAGTCCAGTCATGGCCAGGTCTTCATAATGTGAGATGTTTTAGAAACACACAAGAAAAAGAGATAACCTAGATTTGTTGTTCAACGCAATCCTAAAGATGACCAGACACCTGAGGAAGTAGGAGGATTAGTGGTCAATGCACTATGTTACCATAAAATATGATAGGCTAGTTTAAGCTTGGCAGTAACTTATCTTATGTCACACGTTTGTAGTCTTCAGGTTGCAGCTGTACAATAAGAGAACCTTATTTGCTTTTGACATTTATTAATATTGTGTTTTTCTGCTCATATCACAGTTGGAGACTGTTAGAAAGTATTTGGGAGCCTACTGAACAAAACTTCTACTGTTTTTCCATTGTGTGGGCTTGTTCCAGGGGCAGTAAGCACAGAGCTAAAAGACAGAAAAGAACTGTCTAAAAAAGTGGTGTGATAAAAGAAGACAGCTAAAAGAAACACCGAGGTTTTTAAACCCCTCCCACCTAGCAATGCTGTTTCTTGTACCTTCAGTTTCATATGCTGCTCATAGTCTATCCTAGCAAATATGTCTACCTTTCAAAATTGTGCTGGCTTTGGAATGGAGGTGTCAGCAGCTCCAAGACCCCGTAGGGTACGATTATCTTATTTCCTGTCTGTTGACTATGTTTAAACATATGCCAAACTGGAAAGGTCATTTTTCTTGTGTGACTCTGGAGTACACTTAATGATAGTCTTGTTACTGACTGACCTCCTGTACCTACAGAGATTAAACATCTCAGACAAATTTTTCAGTGCTTGATTCTATGCCAAATCTTTTTAATGCATGAAGGACTTGGTCACTTTTAAATCAGTGGCGCAGAGCAAACAAGCTTCAGTCATTTGATGCCAAGGGGCCTGCTTGATTCCTGCAGTAAAGAAACATAAATTCATAACCACCATGGGGACAGCAAAATAAAATGTATCCATGCAGATCTTTGTTGACAGTCTAATCTGATTGCTAGGTATGTCCTGCCTGGACCAGGATGAGTGACGTTGCAGCAGCCAGCACTACTAGCCATGCTACCTTGCACTATGAAAACATGTTATTTGTCCAGGGCTTTACCATCAGAAGCATAACCTTCGCTTTCAAAATAAGGGATTTACTTTTAAAATGTTTAGATTGTGGAAATAAAGATAAATTAGATCATGTTGTAGTGTTGTTTTTTAGAAACTTGCACTTAGTCTACTTCCATCATATTTAGTCTTTAAATGCAGCTGAAAAATCTTACTTCATCTAAAATGGGGCTATTTTTAGGGCTCTTTTTATGCAAAATTGGCTATTAACATTTCACATCATCTGGCAACACTAGCTTTTCTGATCATATTGAACCTTGCTGAACAGGAATTTTTGTATCATTTAAGAGCGATTCTTTGCACTGCCTTTATTCCATTTCTCCTCAGAACTAGGGATGATGACAGGTGATGTCTCAAAAGATAAGCAGTCTTCCACTCTATACCCTCTGTCTACTGTAAGCTCTCTCATGTTGTACATGAGGTTCACCAGGAAAATTCATCGTGGCATGTTATTTATCCATTCTACTTGATACAGCTATTAAAATTAGCTGTTCTTAGATGAGTGAGTTTTTTTCTTTCACATGTGTCAGTCTACACAATTTAATTCTGTAATGAATTTTACAAAACTGAAGACTCATAAGAAGAATGAGCTGCATTCACCTACTAACAAAATGTGAAATTTTATCCTCTAAGAATACTTTGATGATTTAAAAAATACTTAGGATAGATGTCAATTAAAAGGAAAAAGAAAGGGGAAGGATTCCATCCACCCTTTCACATTTATTTCCTCCTTTTATTCACTTCATTTCCCTTTTATTGCTTCTATCCTCCAATACACTTTCTGTCACCAAATTAATTTTGTATGTCTTTTTTTTTCCTCTTCTTCACTTTTGCATATTCTAGGTAACACTACCACTATGTGAGAGAATATTTCTACCTATTTCCAGGCATTTTCTATATTTTTGTTATTAATAAGCATGCACCTATTATACATGCATTAAAATTTAAATGAATATTTAAACCTATTCATCATTAATACAATTTGAACCAAGTTCAACATCAATCAATGGCTGATTAGCGGTCTTAGTATTTGTGATAAGAATGAGCAGGTAATAGTCCAGTTTTGAAGGAGAGGTCAACTATTATAGGATTTCATGCACACCCTGGGCTTTTGTTGATACTTTCAGTAGAAGTAGATGACTGAATGTAACCTAGCTTCAGACCACTAGAAATGGTTTTCCTTACATCATGACTGAAGACTGCACTGACAGGAGACCACAGTAAAGCTTGCAAAACCTCAGCTTGTGGTTTAACATGGACAATAAATCTCCAGGGCAGTTCTCCTGCGCACTGACAGACAGGATGGGCCAGATTGTGGTTTGCTGGGCAAATATCCACACAGACAAGGACGGAAAGAAAAAAGAATTCTTTCACCCAGTCCTTCCTTTCTGGACTCAGAGGCAGGATGTAGAATACAAGAAGTGCTGAAAAACAGCAGCTGCAAAAATACAGAGCAGACCAGCCTTTCTTCGGAGGTGGTGCTGAGCAGGCCAGCAGGGCTGCAAACGGAGGTGGGCTTGGCACACATATGAAGGAAGTAAGTCTACTACAGTGGCAGGGTCACACAAATATCACTCAAATGTCTACGAGTATTTGAGCTGCAGCTGCTGTGAGAAATTAAAGTGTGGGGGTTTTTTGCCAATGCAATTCTACAGGTAGAATTATTTTTTTGTACATAGCATAGTATCACTCCCTATGTGGAGGTTCTTGTTCCAAAATAACAAAGAATGCCTTTTTCCTTAGTTTATCATGGAATAAAAGTCCACACAGAGAGCCTTACACTCATAGATACATTGCTAGGTTTTTACTGGTTCATTTTTCAATGTAGACAAGTCCTAAAACTATTATTGATAAAAAATACTGAGGAAGAACAGAAATAGTATTGATGCTGAGATGCTCTGGGGATGTTACCCTTGTATGTAGAATGCATTACTGACTCAGGATGAACCCGGACCATTACACAAAACACTGTCAGCAATGGAGCACCGTGTTTAGCAATTTAAGGAAAGATATGCAAGGCAATAGAAAGGAATCCGAAACAGCAACAAAGATGGTTAGACACATGGTTGTGCATTTCACAAGCACTGAGCTCTCTTAAAATAACATGGAAGGAAGAAAGAAAAGCCAGAAAATTATATATCAGCAGTGCTATTTCTAAAAATAATGGTTTTCAAACTTTTCCATGAGGCATTAACAGCTCTTTAAGGGATAATCTTTATTGCTTTGTAATGTACAAAGCAATAAACAGCTGCTGAGATTGATTAATAGCCAAAGCAAAGTTGAGGCATGTAATCAATCTAAAAAGCCATTTATTGTGAGCATACTATAAAGCAATAGAGATTATTGCTGTTGCACAACAAACCATAACAGAGAAAACACACAGACACACACACACACACAGAAACACACACACACACACACCGAAAACAGTTGGGTTTTTTTTCAAGGCTCGCAGTGCTACGCTGCCTTTTTCCTGAGCATTCAAATGGCAATCTCATTGACTAAGGCAGGCGACTGGCCTTACAGCAAGTGGTCTGCTAGAAAAAGTAATGCTCTGAGAACTTCAGTGTTACCTGAGGGAGAAATAATATTTGTATTTTTAGTTCTGTAACTAGAAATACAAAATTCCACATGTATTCATCTTGTCCTTGGAACTGGTACTGCTACTCATATTACCAAGAAAAACAAAGAACTGGATCATTGAAAAATGATCTAATTTGTGCTGATCCAGAGCTCATTTAGAAATGAAGGCCCTTTACTTTTGGGGTTTTTTTAATGAATAATGACTAAATAACTTCAAATTTTTTGAGAGGATTACTGAATGGGACAACTGGGTCTAGCTGCAGCTATTTTGGGCAACTACCTCACGCCATTCTTTTAATATAACTTTAATACAGCTCTTAATAGAGTTAGGTTTTTGCCTCCTCCAGTTTTCCTGGGAGAATGTTTCAGAATCTTACCTCTCCAATGGTTTTAAACCTTTAAAAAAATTTCCATTTTGAATTTTCCAGTTCAGATAATGCCCATTTACTGCTGAATCAACATTGTCTTTAAGCATAAATTGCTCTTTAACTTCTTTAAAGAGGTGATATGAAGAGTGTCTCTCACCCTTCACTTTGGCAGAATAAACAAGCCATGTGGTTGTAGTCTTATGCCAAGATAGGCTTGTCCCTTGATTAGCCTCACCACCCTTCTTTGCACCCATCCCCATCTTAGTCCCTCTCTCCTGAACATGAATGCTCTGGATGTCACCGAACTCCAGAGGAGCTCTCAGCACTGCCTTCTCAGCCACACTTACTCACACTGTCTCCTGGAAATATCTTGCCCAGTATACCCAAGGATCAAATTTGCCTTTTTCATCACACCTTAACATTCAAAGCTGGTGATGTACTTGCACTTCGAGGCACAACTTGCATATCCTTGTTTCTGAACTGATGACCTGGCAACTTATGACAGAAATTTGTATTAGTTCACAAGGCACAGGCTTGCAATTTCCACTATTAAGTTTCATTCTGTTTCTGTTACTCTAGTTCTCAAGGTTATTCAGATCTTCCTGTATCATATTGCCATCCCCTTCCATATTAATGATGTCTCCCACTTTTGTGTCGTCAGCAAATTTCATTAACAAACTCCATCTTCCTGTTTTAAGGTAATGAATAAAAATACAACTGAAGATGTATCCTTGAGGAGCTCTGTTAGCAAAATACCATTCAAAGCCAGGTATCACGAGAATAGGAACTGAATTCATCAATTTCACATTTGCAGGAAATACAATTCAGCTCAGTGAAAATTAGATTTCAGATCCTAGTGGATATAAACTTTCCAAACTCTTGTCTTTGAAAATCTGAACTATTTCATAGCTCAAATTACATAAAATTTAATAACACCTACTTAAAATATTAGAATAAGGATTTTCATAATTCCATGTACACACCTCTTTACAGCTATAAAAATCTGGAGTGTAAGAATTGTACTCATGGTGTAGTGGTCACTTTGATTGTTTCTAAGCATTTGACTCTGGTAGTTAAAATATTTGTTTTAAAGTTATTTTTACCCTAGCAGTCAATTTTACCCTTTAGCCAGTCTTACATTTAATTTCTTTTTACTTTCATACTCTTCCAGCAAATCATACCTTCCCCGGAGAAGATGATGCCCACGCTTGAGATCACATTCCCCATGAATTCCTGTTCTCTGTGAGTCTGAAAGTTCAGATTTCCTCATTTTCCCATTTTGGGCAGCCATTCCATTATTCTCACAGAAAACACAGGGCCTAGATTCACATCTTCTTAGCCCATCCCTACTTTTAATCTTTTTTTCCAGTTGGAGAGTTCAGTGTCAGCAAAATCAATGAACATCTTTCAATAATTATCAGTGATATTTCTTTTTTTCTCTCTCAGCATTTTATTTGCAAAATGATTGTCACTGTAGTACATGATCTTTAGTCAAAAACTTGAAAGAAAAGTTCCATTTACAGCAGCAAAACTGAAGCTCATGCCTGTCTCACCTGCATCTAACAATACATTTGTGTTGCTGATCAATCTGAGAAGAGTGAAAGAGATCTTCCAGCAGAATGTACGTGGCCTCTTATCATTTAGCAGAGAATGACCTACTGGAAGCTTTGTTTGTTGCATCGGCACTGCAGAGAGGGGACTGAGGGTGGTACAGAGGCAGTACAGCAAAGTAAGATGGACAGCTGCAGTGCAGCCTAGTGAGAAGTGCTGCATAATGCCAGTGTAACTGGACCCACAAAGAACAAGTCCTCTGCAGATCAACTGTTGAATAGTGAGTTCATGCTAGCAGAACTTCTGCCAGTAAAACTGCCTTGTTCAAACAAGGCCAGCAACAGGAGCGTACAGAGGGAGAGATACAGGTTTCTGGGGACATATATTGGCCTGGCTGCTGGTGAAGAGAAGGGCAGCTGGGCTCTTCCCTCACCTCCTGCACTGCTCCCACTGTGTGAGCAGCTACTCATGAGGCACCCCGAGGCTGTGTACACCGCTGTTGCTGCTGCTGCTGGCCGTGTTTGAACTAGAAAGTTTTACTGGCAGAAGTTCTGCTGGCATGTGCTACTGACATCGCTGTTTTGGCAGGATGTGTTCACATTTGGCTGTTTTTTAAAGATCTAGCATGTCCCCAGAGCATCAGGCTTTTATCAGCAAAAGAAGTCTAGCATTATGGGAGGATAACCCAGAATACCTTGTGCCGTGTTTGGTAGAGTGCCTGCTGGTAATTTTTTGCAGCATATTGTGGAGCTGCCATTGTATACTGTGAGGTACAATGTCACATCATAAAATCTGTGTAAATATTGGGTCAGATTTTCAAAACCTCTTCTGTCTTGTGTGTTAACCTATTTTTATATGTGTTGTTTCTTCATATTGCAGATTTCTCATTGCCAGAAACCCAGACTGTAACAAACATAAGAGCTCTCTTGTTCATTTAGGGCAGACGAAAGGATTCTTTCATATCTAAAGAGCAGCCTACAATATTGGGTACTGTGGACAAGGGGAACAGAGACAATGAATGGCAGCTATTTGCAGTAAGTATTTGCTAAACTACATGAACAAATTGTAGTTTTGAGTCAACCTGTGAACACCGGATGAAAGAAAATTTCAGGGGTGGATGTCAAGTTTGTGTCAGCCTCACAGTACATTCACCCTGAGTTAAGAGCTCCTTAAAAGGAAGACAGTGTTGAAATAGGTGGTGCCAGCTTTCTGGAAAGCTGTGCCTATCTGGGCATTTTGGCATTATTTGGGATGCTCAGTCTCCA
This sequence comes from Podargus strigoides, assembly GCA_028020825.1. Taxonomy (NCBI): domain Eukaryota; kingdom Metazoa; phylum Chordata; class Aves; order Caprimulgiformes; family Podargidae; genus Podargus; species Podargus strigoides. The sequence goes on from CM051619.1 coordinate 48,774,212, forward strand.
GTGAGCTACACAAAATCAAGTATTTCCTGCTGCATGGGCTTTTCATGCTGGGTAATGTACTGGAAATAAGAGATGAACCTGATACAATGGGCTTTGCTAACTGTGGTGGAAGAGTAGATAAAAATGTCCTATTTGGTCCCATCTCATTTTGAATATATAAAATGAAAGCAGTGCTTCTCCACAGTGATCTTTCTAGACAGTACGACATGGTTTGGGAGAAAGCCCATGCTTGCCTCTCCATCTATCCCATTTTCATTAATGGAGTTACAAAGCCAGCTCTGCAACAGAGACAAGGGAGGTCTGGTTGGAAAGGTCTAGGTACAAACAAAACCCTGTAACTGGAAAAAATATAACAGAAATATCCACCAAACAACAAAACTCTAATTTAGCAGTCTCCGGCAAATAGCATGAAGGGCCTTATAAGGTCCCTTCATGTGCTATGCAGAGTTTCATCCTGTTTCCTGAATTCAGCAAAAGTCAGTGGTAGTGATTTGGTTTTTTCCATGACATTTCCAGATATTAGAGACTAGTGCATTCCTTAGATATCTATCATACATGTAGAATATAGAAATGGATAGAAAATATATAGAGCTTAGAGACTATATGCATGCGTGGGACCTGCTGGACCTCTGCATAGATAACCACATGTTCCCAATGAGCCTGACATGTTATGGACATGCAGCATCTGTGGTCTGCAGGCAGCCTGTATACATGCAGTGAGTACAGTTTCTTCTGGACACATCCAGTTTATTACGTACTCACAGATACTCTGCTTAACACATGCACAGAAGGTCTGGCATGACTGCATGTGCTGTGCTGCACATAGACTGACACAGCAGTCGTAGATTTCTTGGATAAATTCAAGAAGACCAAATTCTATAGAATGATTTGTTGAAAATATATATTCACTCATTTGGTTCCACTGTCACCAAAAATTATCCGAAGTAATTTGGTTTAAAGCAAGTGTGTTTTGTAAATGATGAAAGTGCTCACTCACTGCTTTGCAATAGCTTTATTTCTGCTCTGTCAAAGTTTTGATTTGGATTTTTTTGACTTTTACTGAATACTGACATTTCAGTACTCTTAATATACTCTTACTATTCCATCCCACCAGCAGCTGGTATATACAGCTTGACAGGAGAATGCGTTAAGAGGAAAGGCAAGGAATGCTGATGTAGAAACCTTGAGAAAGTAAACAAGATCACTGTGTTAATGCACCAGCCCTATTACAATGAATTCCCTTCCTAAATTAGCCACGTGTTCCATGAGCTCCCTAAGGGGTTCTGTATCTCAACAGTTTTGACTCTATCCATGTCTCTGTTCACAAAAAATCTCTTCTGATGAAGCCAGTTCTTGGTATCCTTCACCACAGGCTTATGTGAACAACAAGAGTGGTATGCTGTCCGTAAGGAGTGCACAACCATCCTACGTAGTTCAAAACAAGCTGGTTATAAAAGGAACACTTTGGACTACTGCACTTAAGGCTGTGTCTTGTGAGAAAACATACTGCCTTTTCTTCTTTCTTTACCTGGTAATGGTTCTTCTCTCAGCTTGTAGGCTTTACATTGGATTGTGGCCCCCATGATCTTCACATAATCCTTCCATATCTATTTATTCTTGAAAAAAGGCTCTCTCCTCAAGTAACCCTTCTTGCTCTGGCTGTAGAAATTTTGGTCTTAAAATGACTAGCAGCACCAGAGCCATGCAGAATTCTGTCTATCTAGTTGAGTCAAAAGTCAGACTAGAAGAAAAGCAGGCATTTGGCTAACACACCAGGGATTTCCAACCACTGGCAGAGGCAGCAGAATTAACAGGAAATCAATGAAAGCAGTCACTGATGTAGGGACAATCGCATAGCGGGTGTGCGGCTGGTAGATGGCTCACAATGCTTAGTTGATACAAGGAGTCCTTGCATGCCGTGTATCAGCAGAAACACACCAGCTGAAGCTTATTACACCTGGGAAGCCAGTGTAACTTCACCGGGAAAGCTCAGGTTTTTATTGACAGGACTGAACAGGGAGCATGGAGGGAATCAAGTGTTGCCAGAGTGAGGGTAAGGTGCAGAGTTTGCAGGATGCTGGCCCAGTGACCAAATCACACTGAGAAATGCAAGCTAGAGATTGATCATGGCAATTTCCAAAATCTTAAATTTCAGCCAAATATGAACAAGATTTTAAGGAATAATAATAATAAAAAAATCTTCCACAGAATATTTAGGGTTGGAAGGGACCTCTGGGTATCACCTAGTCCAGCCCTCTGCTCAAAGCAGTCAGCTAGAGCAAGTTACTCAGGGACTTTTTCAATCAGGTTTTGAGTATCTCTAAAGATGGAGACCACAGAACTACTCTGAGCAACCTGTTCTAGTGTTTTACCACTCTCACCACAGAAATTTGTTCTTATGTTTAAATGGAGTTTCCTGTATTTCAGTCTGTGCTTTTGACCTCTCACTGGGCACCACCAAGAAGTCTGGCTCCATCTTCTTTGCACCCTCCTTTCAGATATTTAAACACACTGGCAAAACCTTCCCCAGAGCCTTCTCTTCTCCAGGCTGAACAATCCCATCTATTACAGCCTCCCTTTACATGAATGTGAAGTGCTGGGGTCTGAACCCCCAGCCCTGAATCAAGATTGACATATGGGTGGTTCCCACAGTCCTTCAAAAGGAAGAGATGAGTTTGCCTTTTGGCTTTCCTCCAAGGTGTGGCCGACCTTGTAGGGAAAACCTTTGGGTAAACAAGCCCCAGGTGCCCCACATTGGGTAAATGAGTGCCAGGTGTCCTGCTTTGGGCATAAAAGCTGGGACCACTTGCAGGAAGGGTGGAGTGTCTGTCTGTGAGGTGGAGACACTTTGCAGAGTTTCCCTGTTGGGGAAGGACCTCCTGACTCTCTGTGCAACTGGGCCCTGGTCAGGTTTGGCATTTGCAAATGTGGGCTTTGTGGGGAAGCAATATGGGGCTACTTCTATCCTATATGATCAGCCTATTGGCTTGGTTGTCTCCCATCTCTTCTATGGGAGCTTTTGTGTCTTTGTTTATTCTACCTATTATTGGTTGTGCTGTGTCATTCGTGGGGTCGATGTCTATTATGTGCGATGTTTGACTTGTTTGTACCCCCAGTGATCACCCATATACTGACTTTTCTATGTACAATAGAATCTGGTTATTGGTTTGTTCTACTGCTGGCTGTGTCCTTTGTGTTAGGCCTAGTGATTGGCAAAACATATCTCAATAGAAGAAAGATTCAGAAGAAAATAACAGAATGAACTGTGAATGATCTGAAAATAGCATGTGCACACAAACACTTGTGGCTTTTATGGAAGAATATACAAAGAAAAGTAAGTACAATACTAACAAGGTTCTCATTACTTCTGAGGTATTGAACTTGGCTGCAGAAGAAAGAGGACTAGATATCTAATAATTAGAGATAAAGTAGAAGGTAGCAGAGATAATGGCGTGTGTTATGTAAACCAGGTAGGGTTACACATGGAGATCTTTTTACTGCTATCATAATGCCTGTCAGAATCAAAAGACAAACTGGAAGAGAATGTTTTTCTAGAAGAAAGGGTCAAAACAGGCTTGTAACAATGTTCAGAAAAATTAAATTTAAAATGTCCACTGGGCTCTTGTCTAACAAACATGAGGAAGTATAAGTTATGATGTTAGTAAGCAATAAGTAAAAGGAACTTTTAGTAAGATATGTATCTATATTTATATATAAATATATACACAAGATGAATTTATTCAGAGAGTGCTTTCAGATCTATCTGAAGTATGTTATAAAGGAGCCAAAGAAGAAGCTTGGTCAGATGGAGCTGTATCTGTTGTGTTTTTCCATTATTCACAAAGAGATAAAAACTATTCTCCTATAGCAGTTTTAAGATAAATTTCAAAATGCATTCAAAGATAGTCTTTGTTCACTATCTTTGTCAGTCATGAACAACCCATTTGCCGCAACAGGCCTGTCTTTGTTTTTACATGTCTGAAGATGTTCTGATATGGGCTGTGATCACATTACCCATCCTGGTAGCAGGAGGCATGCAAGGGAGCTGTTGTGAGTGTACAGTGCACCTGGGAGGCAGCTTGGGGGACACACTGGACATCGAGCTGCTGGAGCATGCCCAAAGAAAGCCAACGAAGCTGGTGAAGGTTCTGGAGTACAAGTCTGATGAGGAACAGCTGAGGGAACTGGGGTTGTTTAGTCTGGATAAGAGGAGGCTGAGGGGAGACCTCATTGCTCTCTACAACTACTGGAAAGGAGGTTGTAGTGAGGTGGGGGTTGGTCTCTTCTCCCAAGTAACACGCCATAGGACAAGAGGAAATTTAACAGACTCTTCCACTCTTCTGGGATACTTTCACCGTTCTGGGGTTCTTCACTGATGTGATGTATGACAAGGAGCCAGTGGAAGATGACTCCTCTGCATTGAAACCCACAGCATCACCTCCTAAATTCACCTGTCCAGCTTGGCAAAGGGTCTTTATCAAGCAAACACATCTTGTTTCCATCCACCCTCGCATCAGGCAAGTGAGGAGATAAAAGTATTAACATCACAGTTACAGAGCTGGGAGGGTTGTATGCAGGAACAGACCACCTTCCTGGCCGTAAGTTTCTAGCTGAGCTCCAAGCAGCAGCTCTCACCTGCACTCAGCCAGCAAGTGGTCAGGATGTTCAAAATGGCCTCAAGCTGTGCCAGCGGAGGTTTGGATTGGATATTAGGAAACATTTCTTCACTGAAAGGGTTATCAGGCACTGGCACAGGCTGCCCAGGGCAGTGGTGGAGTCCCCATCCCTGGAGGGATTTAAGAGCCGTGTAGATGTGGTCCTGAGGGACATGGTGTAGTGGTGACTTGGCAGTGCTGGGTTAATGGTTTGACTCAACGATCTTAGAAGTCTTTTCCAAGGCTATTCTGTGATTCTATGATTCTATGCCACTCCAACAAAGCTCTCCAGCCTGTGGGACCCATTTGTGTGAAAATGGCTTTCTGACCTCCCAGAGAACAGGAGGTGAGCAGGAGATGCAATAGTGCTTCTGGCCTGGCAGGAAGCCATGGAGACGAGCAATCCCACCCCCAGTGACCCAGGGAAAGGGTTTCATGGCTGTGGGGCTGCACCTGAGTCACCTGGTTTTATTTTACTGTGGAAAACTTTCATTGTCTCCATTTCCAATCCATAAATCTGAGCTGAGAGAGAAGGTATCGTAACAGAGCACCTCCAGCATTTCCACAGCGAGTAACTTTCGTCACCTCTAATCTGGACTTTTGCCACCCACTACTCTGGCTTGACGGTGGCCCGGGCCAGACCAGGCAGGGGGCGTGCTCTCCACCAGAAACCACCATCCTACAAGACAACACTGCAACGGGATCCCTCACCGGCCCGGACCCTGGCGTGCGGCGACGTTGGCACCGGCAGCCTACAGCCAGGCCACAAGACAACACCGCTCCCTCAGCCCGCCCAGGCCGGGGCCGCACTGCGCATGCGCCCTCAGGTGCCCGCGCAGGCGCCGTGGTGTCTCCGGGCTCCCCCATCCCCGCAGGTGCGCTGAAGGGAGCGTGCGGGGCGTAATGGTACCTGTATCGGCGCCCTGCTGGGGCCGCCTTCTCCCTCGGCGGAGGTGAGTGAGGGTCCCGCCCGGCCCCAGCGCGCTGCCTGGCGGCTACACCTCGCCCGCAGCCCGGTGGCCATGGTGTGTACGGTTGCCATGGAAACAGCAGGCGCCGGTGCCGCCGGGCGCAGATACCGCCCGTGGCGGCGGTGTGGGGGCGGTGGCGGGTCCCAGCCCTCCTCTGCTGCGGGGGTCGGGGGTGGAGTGGCCGTTATTGAGGCAGAGCGCAGGGCCAGCGCCCGGTGCCGGCGGCAGCCCTTCCTCGCCTGTCCGTAATGGTTGTCCTCGGGGTGTGCCGCCTCGGTGGGGGGCGCGGAGCCCCGGGCGGGAGCGAGGCGCTGGGGTGTGCGGTAAGCGGGGCGGGAGGCTTTGAGAAAGTGTCCGGAGAGGGAGAAGGCCGTCTCATTTCCTGGCAGCCTGCCGCGCACCGTGTCCCGGGGGCAGGCTCGTCTGCCGGGTGGGTTGGTTGCGCCGCAGGTGCTGGCTAGCTGGGAGTCCCTCTCGGACACGTTACCTGGCGGCTGCGCTGAGCATCTGGTGCTGTTGAGGGGCTGCAAGCTCAATCCCTTGTAACTCTGTTTCCATTTCTTTTGGATAGTGATTTCTCTGCTTCAAAATTTCGCCAAGCTGAAAGTGTATTGATTGTGACTGGTAAGTTGCTGATGTCTGAAATTACATCTAATAATACCCATTATTAATTCACTCTCACGAAGTCTGTATTTGGGTGCTAACTAGACGTTTGCTTGGGCAGACAGAACCTGAATTCAGAGGTTGATGAGCAGAGTGTTCACGGCTTGAAGCTTGGTAAGATGGATAATTTATATTGGGAATGCCCTAAGTTCATAGGAAAGAAAGTGTCTCTTTACAACATATTATTGAACTCCTGTTTTGGTTATGATGTTTTATAAGAAATCAGGTGTTAAGCAACAGGTTTTCTGTAGTATTGGAGAGCACCATGTGTTGCCCAGAAAGCACTGTGGTACTGACTGTGGTGTATTTTAGCTCCCTTTAAAAAAACTAAAGGTCCTCTGTGTCAGATGCTTTCTGCTCTTCAGTATTTTCCTACAGAACTGAGAAATAGTGAGGGAAATGCAGTGAGGAAATGCAATTCTGTGCCTTCCATATATATTATACAGTGTGTTTTTCCTGTGCACTACTTTGCAGGGAAATGCAACCTTCAAAGAATAAAAATACAGCAAGGGCAGAACCATTCTACAGACTTTCAATGTCAAAGAAGACAAGTTCTGAGATTGTAAGTGAAGCCAGAAATTTTCTACGAACGCTGCGAACTCGGAGACCATTTACACCTGCAGAGGATCAAAGGAGACTTTTTGGATCTGGATCCTCACGAGCTTTTCAAAACAGACCCCCATCAGTTTTTAGGTACTGTGGCTTTAAGATTTTTTTTCAAATATCCTTTAGCAGTAAGAGATTTGATTCTGTAATTGTTTCCAGTGATTTTTTTTCATTGTATTAATCTGTATTCACATCCTTTGCCTTCTTCTAATGATCCTTACTGTTTGTGTTAATCTACGTGTCCAGGAAGTTCCTGTGGATTAAAGCTACCAGAGGCCGTCATTACACTAGTTTTGTATACGGAGAATAGTATAGGAAAATGGTCTGTAACTTGCCTTTTTCTTAAGACAATGTATGCTTTTAATTGAGATAGTCTTTAACTTTTCCCTAGAAACCATGAAAGCTTGCTTGTTTCCACATAAACTGTACACTAGATATTTTTTTTCAGAGCTTTCTCAGATCTTTTAAAATATGAGATTTTAGGTCCTGAAATGCTTATTTTTAAACAAAGCTTATACTACTTCAAACTTATTTCTTTATTGAGTTTTGTTACATAGCATAATTCACAGAGATCAACAGATCTTTCTCTTGTGATAAAAGAGAAAAAATAATCATATGTTGGGTTTTTTGCACCCGTTTTCCCAGTCATTTTTTAGCTTTCCTTATATGCCAATTCTGCAGTGACTGTAGGGAGGAGATATGAGCTGTATATATAATGTTAAGTGTCAGGCTTGCCAGAAAGGATGCTGAAACGTGTTTGAATGGGCACATGAGTAAGTCTGTCCATGCTGTTTTCATGGCAGCATGACATCAGGCACTGTGCATATCCAGTATTCCTTACTGCATAGTGTTGTGCCTCTACAGAAGGCAGGAGCTTGAGAGTGACTTGCCTGTTTGTTGGTGGCCAGGTAATGAGGTCACTCTGACGTCCATGCTTGTTCTCTCTGTGCTTCTCCTGTGTACAGGAAGGAGCATGCTCATGCCTGCACAAACCTGGGTTTTCTGCTCTGCAGTGTTCTGCATCTTGTGTCAGACAACTTGGGCAGTAACTACACTTGGGTTTGTGCATGAATTTAGGCTTATATTAGAGAATTGTTATAGATGTGTATGAAATAAACTGTATCATGGCAGGTGTGTAGGCGATCTTGTAGTTCTTCTCCCTTGATGCCACTGAATTCCCAGGTAGCAAAGCTAAATACCATTCATGGAAGAAGGGTGGTAGTGTAAAAGTGCTCTGTCACTCTTCCTTTCTTCCTTCTTTCCCCCATATTCATATGCAAAGGGAAGAAGCATGCAATTAAAAAAAAACAAACCACTGCAAACCACTGGGTCTACTTTATTCATGTTATGTTTAATTTCTTTATACTAGTCTTTGTGCATCCAGTTTTGACTTGGCTGGATCAAGACCAGTATCTGGTGTTCGTCTTAGCCCACTGGATCATGTGAGTACTCTGGAAATAACTCATGCAATACTGACATAAAAGTATGTATATCAGTAGTGTTAGGAAAATATGTGGCTTAAATAGACTGGGGAGAAATGGAAGCCTGTTGTAAAGTTCGTCTGAGACTTACAAAAACAGTTCTGTCATTTTTTCCCCAAAAGAAAGCTGAAAATAATTTAAACTATTTAAATGTTGCTGTATTGCTCTGTAATTCTAAGTGACATTAACAAGAATCAGAAGATGTATACCTGAGTCAGCTTTCTTGTATAAGGTTACTAGTACAGAAAAAGGTCATGAGCATCAACATGAGCCAGCAATGTGCCCTTGCTGCTAAGAAGGTGGTTAATGGTATCATGGACTGCATTAGGAGCAATGTTGCCAGCAGGTTGAAGGAAGTGATCCTATTCCTCTGCTGAGCACTGGTAAGGCCCTGCCTGGAGTGCTGGGCCCAGTTCTGGGCTCCCCACTACAAGAGAGACATGGAGCAACTGGAGAGAGTCTGATGAAGGGCCACAAAGATGATGAAGGAATTGGAGCAAGGCTGAGAGAGCTGGGGCCATGCAGCCTGGAGAAGAGGAGGCTCAGGAGGGATCTTACCAATGTACATAAATACCTAAAAAAGAGTGGAAAGAGGATGGAGCCATGCTCTTGTCAGTGAGAGGACCAGAGGCAATGGGCACAGACTGAAACACAGGAGGTTCCATCTGAACTTCAGGAAACACTCTTTCTACCGTGAGGGTGATGAATCCCTGGCACAGATTGCCCAGTGAGTTTGTGGAGTCTCCATCTTTGGAGATCTTCAAAAGTTCCTGGACATGGTCCTGAGCAACAGTCTCTAGATGGCCCTGCTTGACCAGAGGGGTTAGGCAAGATGACCTCCAGAGGTCCCTTCCAACCTCAACCATTCTGTGGCTCTGTGATCAATAACTTGAAAGTAACTAGGTTGATTGTGCTTTCTATTTGACTTACTCATCTATAAAATGTAATGATTGTAGTTTATTTAAAAAACAGAGGTACTTGTAGGATCTCCTTTTCTTCACCCCCTTAAAATTTTGAATTGTTTTTAATTTATAAGTGTGTATGCTCTTTCATTTTTTTTACATTTAATCTTTAAATATAAGGTTAATTCATGATCATTTGTTTAGTATCTGAGATAACAGAGCATACTAAAACAGTTAAGTGTGCTTGCTATGTGTGTTGTTTCTTCAAGACAGTAATCTAAATGTAGCATTCTTTAGGAAGTTAGGGGGGAAAAAAAATCCAAGAAGTGTTATGCTTCAGTAATTTTGATAAGGTAATGCATTTATATGAATCAAATGAAAAAATTCTCACCATACTTATATTTAGATTAAATGTGTCTACAGTTGAGATTAAATACTGATGTTAAATTTTCATTTATCTTGTGTGTGAGAGTGGAAAAAAAACCTAGAGAAAACTACTGTTAAGACCAATGCAAAAACTGCCTTTTCTGCTTTACCAATGGAGATGTTAGTATACTGTAAAGGCAGAGCTTGTATTAGTCACAGTGGTTGAGGGGAGTGGGTCTCACCTCTTGGCTGTCTTCAACCAATACCAAGGAGAGCTCTGAAGAATCAGACTGGAGACTTTCTAGATGATCCTTTACTGTAAGGAAATCAGCTGAGAACCTTGATCTTAGGGGGTAATGCATTTATGTAGAGCACAAGTGTTTTGTACCAGAGGTTCAGGGGGTTGGTTGCATACTCTAAGATGCAAGATATTGACATAAGCAAAATTAGAACTTGTGTATTTCTGGATCTGCATGATTTGTTTCAGTGTGATAGGAAGTGGTACATATGATTTGAACACATTTGAAGTGTTTTGGAAATAGTACTTTAGTGCTCAAAAACAAATCATAAAGAATAGAATTGTTAGTGCAAGTCTTTGGCACAACATTTTTTTTGACAAATAAACACACTGCAGATCATGATAAATGAGTATTTATGAGGGAAACAATTCTGAAATTCACTTCTTCTACTCGGGCTAGTTTTTGTTTGTTTTCTGCACCCCTGAATGTTTACTTTTAAATGGCTTTCTGTGGTGATAATGGTATAGATATTGGGCTGATTCAGTAGAATATTATCATTAGATACTGGATATGAAAATTTCTTAATGAGCAAACCTATGCAACTTTTATCTGTTCTATTCTGAACTTAACCCTTAGTGTAAATGATTTGGTTTTCTTTCTTTTCTTTTTTTTTAATTTTTGCTTATATAAAACCAAAATTATCTGTGCTTTTATTAAAACATCTTCTTTATCTTTGTCACAGAAACCAACACTAGTCGATTTTGCAAAAGATGAAGATTCTTCCATTTCCCTTCCAAAGCCTCCTGCCGATGCTGCAGAAGTTAGAAAAGTCAGCAGTGCTCAGTTTAGAAGAACGTCTCAGGGAAATGTCCTTTCTGCTAAAACAGTTCCTCCTGAACAGAGTAAGAATAATTTGATACATATTTCCTAGAATAATAACTGCATGATGGGTTTTAATATTGTTAATTACATGAATTATGATATTATATTAAAGGACCTTCATGTCCTTTCAGAGTAAATTTTAAAAATATTTAAATGGATTTAAGGCAGCTTTGAAACTATGATTTCAAAAAATGATGCTGTCTTTCACTTCTGAAAGTGAGTTGAAAGCTACTCAAGTACCTTTATTTTCTATAGGTTTCTAAGTAATGGAATTTTTACTGAAGGTTTTCTTCAATGGGTAAAATTAACATTAAATTCTGAAATGTTTAAAGAGATAATGAGATGGCATCATCTAAGGAGATTCCCTGATGGATTATTGAGCATAAAAAGAGGAGTAAAAAGGAACGATATGTCTTGACAGGCCTCCAACTACATTGTGTTTGTTGTTAAGAGTTTCATTAGTGGAGACTTAATAAAGGTCGCTAAACGTGGGATTTAAAAGTAATTTTCTTGCAGATGGGAAATGACTTGGCATCTTGGTTTCTTGCACATTGACTCATAATAAAATGTGCTGGGACTCTGTGTTTAATGAAGACTTAATTGTAATAATGATGATTCTTACATTGCTTGGGACTGTTATATATAAACTGCATATCTCATTTTTTACCTTATAAAATAAATCTTATACAAAAAGTACTAAACTTTACTTCATTATTATGTACATATTCTATAAATATATTTTTACATAATGTACCCCTAAATGTAGTTTAATCCATTAGCCTTAGTAAGTTGATGTTACTAACTGAAAAAGTTAAGAACCTAATGTAGTTATAGCCTGAGTTTGCCTTGTCTCGCCTTTGGGGATCATGCAAATGTTTACGTAAGTTTTTTGTGCAGGTTCTTATCATATGTACATACTGAGGTACAAGATTAACAGCTACCTTTTGCTTGAGTTCCTTCATAATATTCAGGTCCGGAAATATAATCACCTCTTTTACAAGGTACAATCCACCTGTCTGTAAAAGGGAAATTAAAAAAAAAAAATACATAAAAGATTAAGATGTTAAAACACAAGAACAAAATACTTGTAAGAAATGTTGTTCACAAGAAGGCTTTAACTACTTTGCTCTAGATAGTCTTAAGCTTTCTCACATTTTAAATGGATATGAGCAAATTTTGATAATATAACATGACAAACAGTAATTAATTTTGAGTTCGGTCGTGTATGTTTATTGTATAAGAACACTTCTACAAAATGTGTTCTCTTTGGCTATTTCAGATGAAGATTCTGAAGATTCTGAAGATCTGCTAGATTCTGAAGAACCAGCTATGGTGAATAATCTTTGCAGAAGTAATGACAACTGCTTAGCAGAGCAAAGATCATACACACCATTTGATGATGAAAGTAGACAATTAATTCGTAATGGGTGTATCAGCAGATTGGAGAGGGAAGATATCCTACAAGGGTCAGCAGGAAAATTTTTATTTCAACTAAGAGGAGAAAGGTCAGTGTTGCTCAAGTATGGTAATGTGTGCCTTACACACAGCCCCTACCCCCGATATTCAATTATGCAAGTACCAAAAATTGTAAAATTAATGGAATTTGAAGGTAGCATTGTTTATGCATTAGAACAAAACTTTGCTTAGATTCTAAGGAAAAAACCTTTACACTTCTGTTCTTAGGAAGTTTCTACACTCAAAAGACTAATTTGTCCAAAATCGTTTGTAGGAATTTGCTTGATATGAAATAAATTTAACTTTGTTTGATGCTTAACATTTCAAAACTAGGTCTTCTAATAATTGCATATAGAATACTCAAGTTTAAATTCAATGTGGTTGCTTTTACCCTTCAAGCCTGTTGTTTTAAGGTGCTATACATTCTTCCCTTAGTTCCACAGATGAGTACAGCTGTGTTTTCAGTTCTGGTATTAGGGAAATATGTGATCATACACTAAAACCAGGCTAAAACTCATTGGAAATAGAAGCAGTTTTGTGGCTTTGAATTTTTTTTTAGTTCATTTTTTTTTCTGATGACCAAACAAATGTAAGAGATTTATGAGACTTATGTACATAAAGTCAGTTTGTACTGAACCTAGATTATTACACCCATTCTGTAATTCATAATTAAGTCGTCTTTTTTTTCTTCTGATTCAGATCTGAACTCTTGCACAGAGAGAAATAGTCTGTGGCATTGTGTTCAGTAGGTGTATCAGTTGCTGGATCAGTAGTTGGATGAACAACCGCTTTTTGCTAATAACATTGACAGATCTGACAATCTCTACAACAAAGAATGAATAACAGCTTATTTTCAAAACACATCCAGTAAATGCTTGATCACTGTTAAATATTTTTTGCCAGTAGATATCTTCTTTCTAGCATGTTTTTATGCTTAGGAAAAAAATATTTCCCTGGATATTCTTAAGCACCTTCGATATTAAGGATTATATTCTTAATTTTATAAAATGAAATGCCTTTCACTTACTGACTTGATGATAGCACTGAATGGTTTAGAGAATATTGTCCATTGAGGCTGTTATGCCAAATGATACACAGCAGAGCACTCTTCTGTATTAAACTGGAGGAAAAATAAAAAAAAGGTCAGATTCTGAAAGACTGGAGACTTGTGGGAGCAAAGAAAAAGTTTAATGAGTATGGAGGGAGGGAAATGAGAAAATAAGCCCAGCGATGAAAAAATGTGGATGAAGGGAAGTAAAGCACCAAGGAGAATGCTTCAGTGCAAAATCATTTTCTCCCATTAAAGTCAGTGACCCAAAAGACTTATTATGTAAAGAGTGTATGGATTATCATACCACATAAGTTACTGTAATTTGACTTTTTATTTAGAAAAGGTGTGAAGTACCTTAGTGTTGCAGTTGAAATGGGTAGTTAGTTAGTGGTTTGAGTGTCTCTAAGAAGAAAGGGTCACTTGATACTTTACTAATTGAAAAGAGTGACCTTCCTTCTGAGTCATAATTTTAAAATTTGCAGGTATGGTTGAACAATGAACTCATTATACATCCTTGCTATTGGTTCAAATTTGTATGCTTCTCCTTTATAAGCTTGAGGGCTCTGCAAGTTTTTGATTTTGAGTTTTCTTACTGGCGCTTTTCACAATCACATATTCATATGGCATTATGTACCATAATCTTTGAGTTTTCTGGTAGCCTGAGCCACAGAATGTAATGATTTACCTTGATTACTTTGATAATTTTGAGAATAACCGACTTCTGTATTGAAATATTCTTGGGAACAGGCAAAAAAAGCCTGTTATCGAAGAGATCGCCTGTTGCACCATGAAGTCTTATAGGATGTTTTCAGTTCGATTTCTCCGTGTAAGAGGAGCTTTAGAAAATATAAAAAGCTGAAAGCACAAAATATATTTTCAATTTTATATTCTTCAAATATCATTATGCTTGTTTGAAGAATAGGTTGTCAAGGTTCATTTTGCATAAGCTCTGCTGGCTTAATTTCTTTATGACCTGTTACTTACTTTTCTGACGCTTAACGTGATAGCTAAGATACTAATGATTCTAACCATAAAAGATGGAATGTTAGTGCATGTAGCTTGTCATATCCATGTTTGAACTAGAGAGAATAATACTAGAGGTAGTTGAATCTCACCCATCACACAAATTAGATCTCAAACTACTGCCCTTCAGATAATACAGAAAAATGTTTTCCAATCTTGTTCTGACTAGTTTTTTCCAAAATAAGAGTAACGTAATATTCTTTCCCTCTTTCCGTGTTGTATGCAAGGTATATGGTTTTGAATGTTGCATCTCTACCTTCTCCTGTGGTTTCTGCATGCTTTATATGTACTTGAGACAGAGATGATTTTTGCTGATGCTGCTTTATACCCTTGCACCAAGCATCGCTAACAACATTTAGGTGCTCATATGGCTTAGACTACCAGACATACCTACAATGCTGCAATATGTACAGAAATAATACAAAATTAATAATACAAGAATCCCTCATCTGTATTAGCCCAAGCAATTCATGCCATTGTATGATGGAATGGCTCTAGGTAATCTCAACTGCTCTCATACATTCTAACTCATTGCTAAGATTTATGTGAATAAACGTATTGGTTCAGTATTTGCATATGATACTACATGAGTCAGGCAGACCTTGATCTATATCCTTTTCTGAGTTCAGAGATATCATTCTTCGTCTGACAAGGCAGTTGAAAGGTATCACAAACCCATCCTTCAATATAGTTCATTGAGTTTGATCTTATAGGTGTTGTATATGAAAGGGTCCAGTACCATAAAGAGGTCATTGCAGTAGCAGAGTTTTGGAGTTCTTTCTCAATAGAACATGTTTACAGGTGCTATGTGATTGCATCTGCTTCTATGTCATAAATACTTGAGGTGTCTTGTATGAAGTTAAAAGATATTTTCCATTTAAAGTACATTGTATTCGGGAAAAATAGGATGAGGGCTTGAAGGACTCTGAAAACTTTTATTACCTGAAGTCTTGTCATTCTCCATGTGAAGCAGTTGTGTCAGCCTCAATTCTGTATCCCAGTGATTTAAAACCCTTTCAGAAATTAAGCAAGAGGATTATAGAAATAGTACACTTCATACAGAAGAAGGTGCATGAAACTCTTTACTTGCCTTTCCCCATAGCTCCTATATCTGTACCTGAGTAACTTTTTCAATAAAGCTCTGTTTCTGTTAATGATGAAACAGTAGAGCATGCCAAAATAGCATGGCAGATTCCTGCCATTAATGCTGTTTGTTGTATTTATTTCAAAGAGAACGGAAAGGAAGTATTTTTTCCAGCAAGAGACTTGCTCACTTTCTATCTCAAATTCTTTTGTTGTCCTGAGGACTGATGAAAAGAATGAACAGTGCTAATGAAATCACTGCTGCTTTATAAAGACACTGAGGGGGAAAAAAGAGAAAAGGACTTTCTGAGGGGAAGAGCTATTTGTTATTTTGTTTGCAAGTCTGTTTTTCAAGTAACCATCTATTTATAATAGAATAGGTACATTAATTGAAGCAGATTGAATTTATTGACATGTTGCCTATGGAAGGCAAGGAGCAATTTCTGACAATCAATAAGGAAGCTAAGTTTTGTTTACATCTTCATCCAGCCATTGTGCCTTGCCATCTATTGTGATTGCTATAGAAATGAAACTTCTAAAATGTTTTCTGCATTCATATATTTCAACAGAAGTGTCAACAGTGATGGCAGATTTGCTGATGAAGAACAGCAGTTTCCCTGGTGAGGAAAGATGAATTATTTTTTTTTCTCGTCCTCCAATTTCTCAATATTCTGAAAGTTTAGATGTCATTCAAGGACTCCTCAGAAACATAGGTGCCTTCAATGAGGAAAAGCTTGGTGGCAAACAGTTGATTCCCAAGTGGCCTGCTCCACGTTTTTTTTCTTAAAAGTGATTTCTATAAATAGCTATGAAAGGATTAGAAGGTGCTGTAAAAAAGATATACTATGCCCTATTTTCTGTCACCATTGCTGTCCTTATTAAATGCCTATTTGACAGAGTCCTTGAGAGGTACTAATCAACTGCTTCCATAAAACTTGTTTCTCTTTCTTGTGCTTTTTAGAGTTTTGGAATGCTTCAATAGAAAATTACAAAAGCAGGGGACAAGTGAATACTGGAAATCACTTCTGTCTGATTGCTTAAACTAGCTTCACATCTGCACCCAAAATATTCGTTCCTTTTCTCCTCAAAGAAAAGGATTCCTACCGAGGAGACAGAAGGGAACACCCTTGAATTTTTGAAATGAATGACATGGTGTGAATATTAGTATGTTGTATGTTTTAGCTGATATTGCTGCAGGTTCTCCAGTCTTCTTTCAGGGTATGTTTTTTCTCATTATGCATATTTGCAACTTCTGGAGTTCTCATCCAAATGTGGAAACAGGAAATTAATCTACTCCTAACTAATCTTTCTCAATTTCTGCCTCAGTTCCACTAGTTATTGAGACCGCTAATTTAAGAAAGGAACAATCAAGTGGTGGAAAAGCTTTCACAGGCAGAGCTTTCTACAGTGTTTTTCAAAGAAAGTATGTTACCTGCCCTTCCCTATTTTTGTATAGGGTTAGGGAATATTGAGAGAAAATTTGGAATAAATAATTATTTTTTCAGAACTTTCTGTAGACTTCTGAAGAAAAAAGCAACAGGCAGCTGTTATCTCTGGTCTCTTTACTTGTGAGAGTGGAGTTTAGACTCATTTTTGCTGTGTACTCCAAAGAGAGTCTTCCCACTCTAGTCATTAGTTTCAGGATAAGGTCATTGATCTCCAGATCTGGGAAGTCTAGGTGTTGAGAGTCCTTATTACCAATTGAATGGTAATTTTAGAATGGGAAAGTGTGCCATGCAAAGGGTAGAGAAGGAATGCCGAATCAGTCTAGGTAGGACTGTAGTAACAATGGGTTTAGAATGAAATTTTTTTAGAATGAGAATGCTTATGCAAGATTCAAGTTAGGAAGATGAAGATGCTGTGGTTTTCAGACTCAAATACATTTAGGCTAGTATTTTAGATGTTTTTTATGGTTGGAAATAGGCTGTCAATTGTCTGCTTGCTTAAAGATACCCTGCCACAAATAGATATTGTTAGTATTTTCTGTATTAGGTAGGAGATGTGAAGATTGCAAATAATAAAAAGGATAAGAATACAGATTTTTCATCAACCTCTGTTATTCTTTTAAGCCATACTATTTAACATGTGCATGAAGTTTTTCATCAACAGCCTGTATAAATAGAATACTGTATTCTTTCTATTGCTGGAGCTGTCGTAAGTAATGGACTATGCCCATGGCTGTATTTATAGAGGAATTGTTATTTGCTCATCTTTAGGATGACTCAGTGTAGTTGGCCTATTTGTCAACATATTTTTGCAAATTGTGTTGCCTTTCTACCATTTATCCTTTCTCATATCAGTGGTATCGGTTGTAGCCTCAGTAATAGTTTTCACTCCCTTTGTTTTTGTCTTTTGTGGTGGTGTCACTTATGATATAATCCTCTATTATTTCTGAAATAATATCGGGACATCTATATTATCAGTTTTTCAATTGTTTGCATGCTTTTGAAAAGCTTTGTAACTGAGAAACTGGACTGACTACAGTTTTGTGTAATTGGTTTAATTTATATTTCTTTTAGTTGTCTGAAAACTGAGCTATTGTGCTAATTCTTTTGCTTTAAGGCAGATACAAACACACTGTGGAATTAAGTAATAGGTCTATCTTGTTTGTCCCTGAGATGACATCATTGGAAAGTTCAGTAGTAATTGAGCAAAATAGGGACACATCTCTTAATGGCTCAGTGAAGGTCAGTTCTTTGTCTAAAAAGATAACTTGGCAATAGACTGGCACTCTGTGAGTCCAGAAGAAAATCACCTGGTTTAAAAAGACAAAAACTGCAAAAATATAACCCCTACTATTCAACCAATGAAAGACAATACAGAAAACTGTTTCTGATGTCCTTTTGGCAACCTAAAAGGTCTAAGTAGTATAATTAAATAGGATTAAATGGATTAATGAAAAATGCAAATGTTAATTGGCATATGGAAAAAATAATTTATGTGAGAGTGAATGATAAAGCAAAATACTAATTTTTCTCATTTTGCCAAAAGCTAAAACCAATTCCTGTTAGTTGCTTTGGAAAAATACAAGGATGTTGTTCACACTTCCTTTCAAAGTCTACAGAGCAATGTCTTGCTATGAAAATTGGTAACTATGGTTTAGAGTTAGAACTCTTGTTTCCTGATCACTAAACACTTAAGGTGGAAGAATCATGATAGTAGAGGGCTTACATTCTAAAGCGGTGCTTCCTAAGCACTGTGTAACTGAACATTATCTGAGAAAATCAGTCATAGTCTCTGTCACTTGCTCCAGCTCCACATCTTACTCCTGCTTTGCCTTGGGGTTCTTGCACCACCTTGTCCTTTGTTGCTGACTCAAGGTCTGCAGTGTCATCCTTCTTGCTCCGATTCCCAGGGTCACCATTAATTCCTTTTAACTTTCCCTGGAGCTGCCATCCTTCTTTTTTAGATGAAGCTCCTGAGTCTGGCTGTGCCCTGATAAACTTGGTCTAGAGCCTTAGGTATCTTTGCACCATGCTCCCCAGTGCTCCTGCCAAGAGACCTGATGGGCAGTTCATGAGACCACAGTTCTGAATAATTTAGAAAAGAAATAACTGGCAGTTAGTATATAAGCAACCCATTGGCTGATATGCCAGTGGGTTCCACAGCTGTCCAGAGGGACCTCAACAGGCTGGAAAAATGGATTGATAGGAACCTTGTGTTTTTTAACAAAGGTAAGTGTGAAGTCCTACACCCGGGGAGGAACAGCCCCACGCACCCATATATACTGGGGGCTGTCCAGCTGGGGGGCAGCTTTGCAGAAAGAGACCTGAGGGTCTTGGGGGACACCAGGTTCATAGAACAGCTTATCTGGTCCAACCTTTTGTGGAAAAGGGAGCCTAGATGAGATTATCTAGTACCCTGTTCAGTCACATCTTGAAAACCTCCACCACACCTGGAGTGCTGGGCCTAATTCTGGGCTCCCCAGTGCAATACAGCAGTTGGAGGGAGTCCAGCTACTAACATAAGGAAGGGAATCCTTCATATAAAGAAAGGCCGAGACAGCTGGAACTGTTTAGCATGGAGAAGAGAAGGCTCAGAAGGGGTCTTGTCAATGTACCTAAATACCTGAAGGGAGGGTGTATTGTGACACCCTCACTGGTTGTGTGACAAGAGCTCTTCTTTCTTCCCCATGGCAGGCACTCAAAAGAGGTAAAAACTAGTTATTTACCTGTGACTGTTCTTTTTAGAGACTTATTGGTTCTATATACTTTCACAACACATCTTTGCAGCTTTTCCCTTTGTAGTCCATATAGAATTTGGGAATTTTTGGTTGAAAGGAAAATACACAACTGCTTAAATGGCCAAATGATCCTTATCAATAAAAGGCATGCCATCCTGAATACTGCTTGCATTAAAAATAAACCCAGATTACAGTGTAGATGTAGTCACACTCTGAATGTACATGTCAATAACACCTCAAAGGGTAGTCTTCCTAAATGGCATATCTGTTTCAGGGCTCTGATCAAGTCTGAAAGAACACCTTTGTGCCTTGTAGTCCATTTGATACATCTGGCTCGCCTGAGCAGGCCCCCAGGATCTGCTTAGCATTGCTCTAAATCTGTTGTTCTTCTTACTGCTTAGTGATTTTTGGGTGTAGATACATCATGTCTGACTTTCCAATGCACACAATATACGTTTGTAAAATCAGATGTTCAGTGCTTGTATTTATATATAAACAGTCTGCATCTTTTAGTTAGTGCAGTGCCTTGGCTGTTTTTAGAGTCTTGTGAAAAGTTAGAAATTGCTCTCCTAGATGTTTGAAGACCTGGAAACATCAATATATGAAGGATCCAAAATAAAATTTGTAAAAAATTGAGTCATATTTTTGGGTTTTAAATTAACTAGAAGAGAGGAAGTTTGTGAGAGTTGAAGGGGTTGAAATGAAGGAAGATTCATTAAGGAGAAAATGAGTGACTATTGGGGGAAAATGCAAGAAAAAAAGAAGGAGGGGGAATGCATCAGGGTGAAAAACATGAAGGTAGAAACTGAAGGAGAACTGCAGGCAGGGCACTCCAACAGCACACTCTATTTGCTAGAGTTATCTAACAAGCATTTTGGATGCTTTTAGAAGACACTGAGCAAGGTGGACTTTCAGCATGACCTATTATGGTGCATGTATATTTTTGTTACATAGGTGGCTAGTGTGCTTTTAGATTAAGCATGACTGGTTTTGTTTACCTTCTCAAAATAAAGACAAAAATTAAAAGGGCTCTACAGACAAACAATAAAACTATCAGTGACTTAAATTTGCTTACAAGGAAGGAACTTGGATGAATGGAATTGTGGTTCTATAGATACAGAAAATGCTCTGCAGATATAGATGTGTGGAAATTGTAGGCTCTTAATTACAGTTTTCTGACAAGAAAAAGGGCATCAAAGCAATAAAAGGAATTGAAAGGCAATAAACTCAAATGCCTTACAAATTTATTTAAACTGAGTCCCACCCCCCAACCAAATATTACTTCACTTTAGAAAATGCTACTAGAAGTTAGCAATGAGGCCAGCTTTTTACTGAGAGCACACGGATGATAAGAGGTCTTTCACGTGGTGGCAACACAGACTAAGGCTTCTTAACAGGAAGAAACTTCTGAAGAGGTTTCTCTGTGTCTGTGCTTACCAGTTTTAGGTCTTCTGATACACTAAAAAGAGGTAGTTGAAGACAAGCTTTTGGACTAATTAGTAATGAATAAAAATTAAACAAAGGAGTTAGTCTCTGGCTTGCTGTCTAACTGCTGTGTCATTGATTAAGTTAATACTGTGAAAGTATTTTTAACGTCTTCCTGACCGCACACAAAGGATTGTCTGGGAATATCCCTACCTCTGCTTGGCCATGACATGCAAGGTCAAGGAAAGTACTACCTTTCTTGGGCCAAAACCATAGCAGGAATCATGCTAAGAGTCTAACTGTATGGAAAGGTGTGGCCCAAAATTCAGGCCCATTGCCAGACTGTTTTACAAGTAAAGTAGCCAGACTCTTAGATGTCTAAGTCTCTGCGGTATGAGGAAAGAGCCCAAGCACTATTCCTCTGTTGGGATCTTACACTCGTGTTTGTGACTCAGACATTGCTGTTGTGTGCAGCTTCTTTGGAGGGAACTAGTCCAAGTCTTTTCCTCTGGGATGCAGATCTTAGAAATGTAATTTTCCCTAGAGTACTGAAGGTGAGAGTTTGTGGGTTTACCATTAACAAGAGGCTCACAGCAAGACCAAGCAAGTAAACATCTAAACGTGCAGAATTCTGAATAAATGCTGCTTTCACTTAATTGTACATTCTTACAGGAGGGAAAAATGTTGAACACACAACTGCAGTGCTGGCTCACTTTCCTTTTGGAAGTCTTCACAGTCTGTGTACATGCAAGACAGCAGTGTTCCTCACAGGGGCTACTATGATCATCTCCCTTATACAAGAGGGATCAAGATGATCCAGTTGCCAAGTTCTTTTTCCCTCTGTAAATCATCAGAGCCTCTGTCAGTTGATTTCTTGATGAGTCCCTTATCAGATGATCAGATTTCTGCCAATTGACTTTGTTTCCAAGACAACCACTCTCTTGACAAGCCAGTTCCCTTCAATAGTAGGCAACTTATTTTTTAGAGTAGGTTGATTACATTTTAACTGCACAGCTCTTAACAAGATATTCCTGCTTAAGTTTCAGCCCTATGTGAAAGTGAAAGGATAACAAAGAAGCAGAAGTGTCTGTAACTAAAATGGAGCTGGCAGTGTGGTAAAGATACACAAAGGGATTTTATAATCTCTCACAAAATTCATAAATTGTACATATTCACTAAAGATAAGTCTGCCCATCAGTCATTCTCATTTATGTATGTATTCAATGTATTCTTTCTTTCTGTATTTCTGAAAATAATGAGAGTTCCAGTTAAGCTGGAACCTATGAGGATGTTTCCCAAAAGTACAGATAGTTCTGTGAGTAACAGCAGTACAGCAATCTACTTTCCTAATCATCTAGGTCTCTAAAATAGTTGATACTGGTGTTTAAGAAATCATAGGTTACAACCAAAGGGTTTTTTTTTATGCAGTTCAAACTTTGACATGGTCTTACCCTTCATCTCGCTATATGATATTTCTATCTGATAAGTGTTTAGGTTACCATATCCTTTGCCTCAGTGTCTTTTCACCTGCTTTTGTTTCCTTTGAAACTTCTAGTATTGTCTTCGTTGAGGTTTCTTGGATTCATCCTCTGGATTTACATTTCAGGAGAAGAGGCACAGACATGATATAGTTACAAAACTCTTTTTTTGAGGAAAGCAAACTCAAGCATCCATATTTATATAGGCAGCTGTCCTGGCTCCCCAGGCACAACCCCATGGGCCAGCCATGCAGGCAGGCCATGAGTAGCCCTGAGTCATCTGGGAGATCCAATCAGGTCAGCTGACTCACAGGTGTATCCCATACCACCTAGTCATGCTTGTTATAAAAGGAAGGAGCTCAGGGAGGGTGGAGTTCTTCCTCTCCTTGAGGCTTTGTGTTGATGGTGCTGTTTCTGCTATCAACACTGAACCAGGCTGAGCAGACCCTTTGTGCTTTGTCTTGATTGTTGTTTCTGTTTTGTTATTCTATTAAATCTGTCTATACCTCAGCTCACAGATTTTTTTCCTTTTTTTCCCCCCCAGTTCTTTTTCCCAGCTGGGGAGGGAGCCTTGGGTGATATACTAACTGCTATGGTTTAGCCCTGAGTACTGGCTAACTGTAGATAGCAGCTAATATCTTCATGCCTATATATAATTCTGAAAATACTTATTTCTGAATATAGCTGGATTAGTATTAGGTGACTGAAGTGTTTATTCTTTTGCTCATCTGGTGTCCTTTCAGGTTATACTCTTGATTTCAGGGATAACTGAACCTCATGGAATCATTTCTTAAACTTTTAAAGTTTGTAGGACAAGGTATTCACATAAATGGAACCGAATTTTCATTTCTATTAATACACTGAACTGTATTTAATGTGTGCTTTAGAAACTCTATTTCTTACAGATGTCAGTCTATTCTAGAGTACCTATGCAAGTGCTTGTCTATTTTTTTAATTTATTTTTTTTTTTAAAAGCATTGCTTCCTCAGAGGAGTAGGAATTGCTGTGTATGAGCTGAAATAATTTCAAGATAGTTTGTGTAATCATTTGGATTTTGGAGCACTTAAATCCTCATGCTGTAAAAAGAAAGCATTATTCACCATTAGCCATAATGAAGCAAGTATCCTCTGTAATGTGATTGCTTGGGAAATTTTTGACTGATCACACTGAGCTATCCAGTCCCTTTTGTAGAGAAGTGATCTTACAAGAGCTTTGTCTTTTATTCTGTCTCCATCTGTTGACAGGATGACTTACATCTCCTGTCTGGACTGGCAGACAGGATTTAGGCGCCAATCCAGCAAGCCAACTAAACAACAGTTTAGCTTTAAGCATTATAGCAACTAAATTAACAGGTTAAAAAAATTGAAATAACATTGCTAACACACTACTGTTATCTTTAGAAGGAAATTTAGAAGATTAAGTTTGGTACATGGACTATAAAGGGAATAAGTGTTTAAACAAACACTGAGAATAGAAAACACAGATTAAGACCTTTGTCTTTAGTACAGAATTTAAAGGAGGAAAGATTCTTGTTTAATAGCAGAGAGAGTCTATATCTTTTATATTTCTTTTAGATCAGTGCTGCTTGAATGTGTAGCTAGAGAAACAGAATAGATTTATCACAGATGTATGTAGTAGTTTCCGCTGGCCAAAGAAAGACTAATGATACAATCAGCAGGAATTATGACATTACTCATTGTTGCTTTACAAAGAAATGACAACATGCATGTTGCCTGTACTAACAGAAATGGTGACCACTACACAGTTAGCAATAGTTCACAGGCAGACCTGGAAATGCTAATATTTACATTAAAGGTTACTAAAGTGTTTGTTTCTTTGAAAATTCTCATTAAATTTTCAAAAAGTGTTAATTCTATCAGAAGAAATCACTGTCTTTGTGAATGGATGAACCTGCAGTTTTTAGCTGGTTGAGTTTATATTCAGTTAATGAAACTGATGATAAAATAAAAATTGGATCTTTCTGAGTTCAGGTGGTTCAGCGTTCAGTTTTATTGTACAAGTGGAAAGGCTTTAGGTTTTGAGTTCCATAATGCTGACCTCTTGTGGTATAAGTATGTCAGTATTTCTGAAGGAGCTTTCTGTAATACATACTAGAGGGAGTTGTATTTATATGTCATTTTTAATGAGCAGATAACCTACTAACTCACTAAAATAACTTGTAATCTTTTCCAATTATCTATTAATATCCAGATCTCATAGTGAGTGCATGTGAAGAAAGAAGCATTTTGAGTGTTATATTCTGATACACTTTGTGTATGTCTCTGCTGTATCTTTTAGTGACCAGATGAAAAAGCCTGGCACAGGTTCAAGGAGTACAGGCTGGAAGAGAAGAGTAACAGGTATTTCATAAAGCATTTCAATCTCCAGTCAAAAAATGTGAAATACAATAAAATAGAAATAATCTAATTTTTGTGATTTAAGGACCTTTTTCTTCTTTATTCACTGAACAGTGTTTTTTGTTTTCTAGATGTATTGGGGTTTTTGACTGTTGTTGTAAAAGAGAAACAATATTCAAGCAATCTTCACTCTTAAAATCTGTTGATATTTTCTGTCTAGTTTTTCCCATATGTAGGCTTATGAATTTGCCAATCTGTTAACATCTTGTTTGCCCATCACTTTTTGTAAACTGGTATAGTTACACAGAAACTAATAAAGTTATGCCAGGTTATATTAGCTGAAGATACAGATTCTGGATTGCCCTGTAGGGTTGGATTTTGCTAATTTTACATAACAGATGTTAATATTTCCTGATAGCTGGCATGTTTCACACATGGCAAGTGCATATTTGAGAGTCTGATATGGAAACCTGAAGTTTCTACTCTGCTATTATTCTTCTTTATTACTATTTTTCTAGAACTGAGAAGTTGCATTATTCTGGATCATTCTGGTGAAGGCTGTAATGTACTCTGCTTTCATTTCCTTCAGAGGAGCTGAGAGTATTTACATGCTATGGGAGTTAGTATTCTGTGGGACTATATTTTTCTCTCTTCATAAGTCTTTTATTTGTGCTATTTTATTGATGCTATTGAAAAAAATCACATGTGTTATTAGGTTTGCTTCTTTGTATATCTACTTTTTAAACATTATGTAGCTTGCTTAGTTTGTGCATCTTTAATCCAAAAATGAATAGTGGGATAGCAGTAAGAATTCTCAATCATTTCTTCTCTATAGTGGGGTCCTGGGGGGAGTGTTCATTTATAGATTATTTCTATATTCTGATATGATTTGTGTTTACACTTTCACATTTTGGAGAGGAGGTAGTATTTTAATATTGATATATTTGTAGCCACTCAGTATCCTGTGAAAAGGCTAAACATGGTAAGTCAAGCAGTACACAGCTTTTGAAAGCTCAGTGTTGCTAAGGCTCTTGTATTTACATGCTAAAAACAGCAACCAATAAATGCTGACTGATTAGTGATTTTTTTTTTTTTTTTTTTTTTTTTTTTGACCAGAATGCAAAGCTGTGGTTAAGAGCTATGAAAAACTGAGACAACAAATTTCAACTTACTGAATTCTTTTGCTTGAGTATTTTTGCTGTTGAATTGTGATTCGCTCAATTATAGAAGGTTCAGGACAGCTTCTGCAATATTTTAAATACAACTAGTGCCCTAACTTTTCATCAGCATCTTAAAAATCTGCCAGGACAAAGACATGTGCAAGTTTGCAATTTATAAATGTTGCTTTTCTTTATAATCATGTATTTCCTGTTCATTCTTATTGCCAAGATTGATACCATTTAGTAAAAGCTGCTTGCTTGCTTTTTTTTTTTTTTAGATATTTCTTTTAAAAAATTACACCATTGTGACTTTCAGGTTGCTGTATTTTACTGATAAATATGAGACAACTGCAGCAGAGTGCCACAAAAAATCACTTCTTTTTGTTCTGAACTAAATTGAATGGCTTTGATAATTTTTTTATCTAGTGAGAAATTTGGTCTTATCTGCAAATATGTGCATGAACTGTTCTATTTCTTGCTTAATGAAGTTAAGCATGTGCGTAGTTAGAAAGTCAGTCCCATGTTTCAGTTTGAGGTAGCTACAAATTGGAAAGAAAAGAAATAATTAAGTCAGTATGTGGGGTTTGTGGCAGGAAGAAACAGTTCAAACTATACTAAGGTTCTCATTTCAGCTGTGCTCTTACATTATCCGGAGCTGAACTTTAACTTCATTGCAAATGCTGCATAGTGTTTTATTAATTAAGCTACTTATTGATCTAAATAAGACTGTTTACTCATTTGATCTAGAAAATAAAAAAGGTCTGCAAAATAAATAGTATTACCTAATAACATATACTAATATGTATATATGCACACAAACAATATATACTTACCAGTGTATTATTTATGAAACAGCAGCATTTTTGTAAAATGTGTTGAAATAGGTATCACTGATAGATCCATTCTGTGTAAAGTATAGGTAGACAGTTAAAGTTAATACAGATAGACAAAAAGACTCTGGATTATTTTTTTTTTAAAGAGCAAGCTTTTGAAATAGTCAAGAAGGTTTTAATTGTTTTGCTGTTCCAAGTATTGCTCCATAGAAAGTCTTTTTTTTTAAGGTCTGAGATACTGTTCTCGTGATGCAAACCTCTTAATATCAGCATTCTCATGTAATACAGTACCAAGGCGATTCTGTGATTACGTTAAGAATTTTCATTAAATGCAAGAGCTAGTAACAGTAGGAGACACTTTCAGACAAATCTGTCACTTAAAAAATGTTTGTATTCTAGCCTTAATGGCTTTCTTCATGTTATTTAGTGGAGTTGTGTGACTTTTATTTCCCTATTTGAAAAAAAAAAATAATAAAAAAAACCAACAAGAGACAAACCCCATCTTTATAACAACAACTTTGGTTGCTGCAAGATAAGGAGCTTTACCTGATCTTGAGCTCCAAAAATATGCCTACATGCACCTTGTAAGCAATTGTTAGAGCCTTTAAAACTCAAGTTGCACAGAAAATCTGTCTCTCCAGCTGCAGAGGACCAATGGTCAAGACCAGAATTCTGTCACTTCACATAGTGGAAGGTGAATGTGAAAAGGATGTTGAGCAAGTCAGAATAATGCCCAGTGATATGGCATCCATATGGAAGTCTATCCTGAAATCTATTTTTTAATAAATCATGTTTCACCAACTCCCTTGTCCAGTCTGAAAACAGATCCACACTCCCGGTCTTGTTTCCAGAAGAATTCCAAACTGCTGATTTTCGGTCTTCCAGTTTTTAACTTTCTGTCTGCTGATAGAATATTTTTGTCTTTTCTTTTCAAAGCAAAGTATAAAAAAGCTAAAATTTTTAAAAGTTTTTAAAAACTTCTCTTTGTGAAGTGGACAAGGTATCTGATACAAAACAGTAGGTTCTTCTCTGTCACTGTGGAGGAAATTGGTTGAGGGCCGCCAAGAAAACTGGGAGTTGATTGCCTTCAAGGTTTCTGATGTTTATTGGGAGCAAAATGTCTTTCAGATATCTGTGATTTATTTACTTCCCAAGATGCTGTGTGAGGAATTGTTTAACGTAACAAAGAATAGGAAGGAAACATGCGTTTTACAAAAATTTAGTCAAGAAGTTCTTAAAACTAATTGCATGAAGTGGTTAGAATTGTTAACAGGATGCAATAACTAACACATCTATTTTTCCCCTACTGACCAAAAAGTCAGTTAACCAAGCTTAGCGTAATACTGTGCATGTGCACGAGATAAAATCGTACAATCCTAGAGGATTGTCTGTAATATGGATATTTTTTTAACACAGAATAAGCTGTCACATGAACACAGCTGAAAAACAGTAGGACATGTTGATGTAAAAGTAGTCATTATCTTCCAATTCAGCGATCAAATGAAACATTAATAAAACAAAAACAAATCTGCCTTTACAGCACAGCTTTACATATCAAAACATTTATCCATCTAGTTTTCTTTGAAACTTTTGGTTTTGAGAAAATGTAAATAAAATCTGAAGCTTGAATAGGTAGAATAACCCAGAATATAGCAAAATGTGACACTTTTAGTTTTTTTTTCTGACTGATGAATAAAGTATTCATACCTATTTTTTTGTGTAAAAGTTGAAATCTTCACTGAATGTGTGCTTTTTTGAATGTATTTTGAAGGCTTAGAGGATGAAACAAGAGTAAATGAATCAGAAGAGGACGAAATCTTTTGGCATATGAAGATTCTACCAATTCTGCATGAACTGGAAAAAGGTGGGTAACTGTTCTTGAAAGGGTGTATTTTCTGTACTATTTCCTGCAAGAAACATGGGACCCCTTTGTGTTTACTGCAAAAGAATAACAGTAGTTGGACTGTATAGCCTTTTGTGCTTTCATATGTTCAGTAACTTTGCAGTGTAAAATTGGCCTGAGCAACTGTCTCTAGGAGGGCCTGCTTGATTAGGGGGTTCACACCAGATGAGTTCCAGAGGTCCATTCCAAACTTAATCATTCTGTGATTCTGTAAAAAAAACCCAAAACAAACAACTGGTTTAGAGAAGATCTTTTCTGATTAAATTACCTTATTTTAGACAACGTAGCTCTGCTAGCTTAGCAGTCAGTGATGAGGTAATAATTTTAATAATAAAGTACTGCACAGGTTCACTGATTTAAGCATAGACTGTATTGAAGGTCTCAATTAATTTTAGAAAGCTCAGGATAACTTAATAAAAATTTCCATGTAATGGCCCAGAATATTGAAGCAAAATCGAGTAAATTAAGTATGGCTTGAAAGATTGAACTCTGAAATCCATTTTAATGTTTCATTCAAAAGGTTGTTTGGGTGACTTCTATAGACATTATTTGAATGGTGGGAATACAGAAAGTAGATTTGTTTTTACAAGTGGTTAAAAGTGAGTCTCAAATTAGGGGATTGATTCTGGTTTATGGGATCTTTTGCACTGTTCATTATAGCATGGCACAGAGTAGAATTCTTTTTTTTGCATCATTTTGCAGATGTTGATGAGTGTGAAACTCCTGTACAGTACTGAGTGATTCCCAAAATATATCATTATTTTAAAAAGTCGGGGTTCTCATTCTGACACCTGTCACTGATGTGTAGAGAAATAGTGATCAGGAAATTTGAAAACAGCTGTGCAAGTTCACAGTTGCTTAATGCTGAGGTTGTCAAATATGAGCCACTGAGTTAGACATGCAAAACTTTTATAGGTAAGCAAAATATTGTTTAGAGGTGAAGTCTAATCATGTCTTTCCCTCGTCATGAACATTAACTAAGGAAAATCAATTTTCATGCACCTTTTCCTCAGTCTTTACTTGATTTGGTTAATGTGTTGGGTTTTTTTTAGCTTTTTTCAAAAAAAAAACTTGATTATGGCTTAGTTTTTCTAATAATAGATGAAGTTATCTAATAATATTTTCTCACCAGTTGATTGAATGTAATACTACAAAACCTTAAAATTAAGAGTTTTGCTGCTTCTTGAATATTCACACAGATTGTAACTGAATTGCATCATTGCCTCCTGCAGCTATGTGTTACATTGCTTATTTAGGCTGTTTACTCCACAATTGCAGTTTATCCTAACAAGATGAATATTCAAATTTCATAATTTTAATATTTTGAGTAGGTCTGTTGGTAATTCAATATTTTTTAATTTTGTGTGCAGTCACTTCCTTCATACCTTTCAGCTAATTCCCTGCACATGCATTTAGGTCACATTTAGTTTTTTATATATTAATAGAAAAGCTTTTTTCTTCCCCTTTCTTCCTCAAAAATATTTGAAGAAAACTTTCTATTCAAAAACAAATCTGAAGGTTAACCTGGAGCTTAATTATTGTCTAAAATCCTATGAATCTCATGTGCTTGAAATGATTGTTATATGACAAAAACAAATAGAAACCCAAAGTCTTTTTCTAGAGGAACAAATACTTAATTTTGCTACATTTCAATACTCATGGGATGATAAGCTTCAAAAATGCCCAATGAGATGAGTGATGAATAATTTTTGTTGTTGTTAATTTTGATGAAATGGAGTGGAGACCTTTCAATGTGGTTCCTTTGCCACTCCTGTTTCACTGCTTACTGGAACAGAGGATTTAGAATCATGCTACATTTTGTTAAATTTTCTGTCATTATGGGAGTAGAAATTGAATAGTCATTGCTGTTCCTTGAGTAGGATGATTGCAAATTGAGATCTTCCAGGCACTGCCGGGCATGAGAGGTGGGTCCTTGAACCTGCCTACAGGCTTGGGGCCTTAGATAAAATATTTTTTGGCATAACTACCTGTCCATATGTGTATTTCATCACAGGTGCTTTGGCTCCTCAAATATGACTCTGTTTCAGCTGTGATGTACATCCTGAGTAAATGTAGAGTTTATACAGGCAGTTGAAGTGTTTTTATGTGGAGCTTTATTAGTGTCACCTGATAGACAAAAGCAAATATAAGAAAAGAAAAAGAAACCTTCTCACTCCTGAATTTTAAAAATAGGCAAGACTTTTCACTCTAAAGTAAACATGTACATGATTCCATTGGGTTGAGATGCAGATTCTGTATTAGTTTGCTGGAGGTTTTACTTTTGTATTTTTTAAATAGGTTAGGAAGTAGATGACTCTTTTGTCAATAGGCCAACAGTCCACTCAAATATATCTTGCACCTCTACTATGCATTGCAGAGTTCTAAGAAGTTTTTACATTCACTTTTTCTTAATTCCAGCAAGGTTTGATATATTAGGTTATGTATGTGGGCAGAAAAATATTCCTTAACTTGTCTCTTTTTCACATGTAATGTTTGGTGGAGCTCTTTAAAGAATATTCACAGCTTCTTGGTAGACATTTGGTGAATCTGATTATTAAGCATTAAAGGTGAATTTCATTTTAGCTTTAGGTGTTATTTTGCCTCTGTGGTTGCTTGGCTTGAGTATGTTCTTTTTGAAAGAGGAGCATAAAACTGTTTCTGAGGATCACGTTACCATTTTAAGAGATTTACTGGACACCTTCTTTTTGAGCTGTGCAACCCATTCTTTATTGTGTTCTCCTTTGTCTATTGAGATGCTCTGGAAAAGGTGGCACTGATAATTATTTTTTATTTTTCTCTCTCTTCCTACCCTCTTCAAGTAGAAGACAATATAGAAAATCTTTGTCTGGCTTGCACCGAGCTCTATCAAGCTTTGAGTGAAGGAAATATGCTTGGAAGAAGATTTAAAAGAAGTGTGCTTCTGAAGACATTATATAAACTTGTGGACATTGATTCAGATCTACTTTCCCTGAAGCTGGCAAAGATTATTCTGTCTGTAAGTGTTTTAAAATGTTGTTTGGTAGAATGTGAAGCTCAAAATTGTGAATTACGACTTGCATTTAATTTCTCATTTCATACTTTTAAATTGTGTCTAAACTAACACCTTGCTGAGCACAATTTCTTGCCATACAGATGCTAGTCTCCCATTCATCCAGACAGTCACTTGTTGGGGCCTACTTTTTGCAGAGAAATTATGCTGGGAGGATGGAATGAGGAACACAAAATGGGATAGCTGGTGTATGACGGGAGGAGTATTGCTTAGGCATGGAAAAGAGATAGTGTCCTAAGATGGGGTACACATGCAGAGATTTAAACAAAACATTAATTTAAAAAAATTACACATGGAAATGGAGCTTGATTTTTTTGAATAATATCTTGACCTTGTTAAACACCTTTATCTGAAAATATCCAAACTTGGGGTTTTTTTGAAAATGAGTAAGTGTAATTATCTCTTTCTCTAGTATTTCTGGTTAAAACTCTTAATTAAGTTGGAGCTTTTGAACCTATTGGTTCAGCTTCTACTAAGTATTTATGGACAGTCACTGGTGAAAGGATACCAGCTAGGATTGTGTTGTAGACATTTTAGTAGTTTCTGTGTGTGCTAGGGGGAGGTTTCTCCTTTAAGGCAGCATGTGTTATTTTAATCAGAAGATATAATTATATATTCAGATACTACATAGATTTTAAGTAGTGCTTAAAAAAAAAAAGTTCTGCTACAGACATTTTCCTGTGGAATCTTTTAAAAAATCATTAACAAGAGAAGAATTTGCCCTTGAAATGCAGAAGAAATTAAGAGATTTATCATTATGTTTTTAACATTTTTACTTCCCTTTCATGATCTCTCAGTGGCCATTAGTACATCATAAGGTCTTGTTTTCTGATTTTTGAGAATAACTTTTATTATGACATGTACTGTTGTACTGGAGTTTTCTGTGGTATGATCATAGATGCCAAACCAGTGAACCTTGTCCAGAATTTCTTTGTAAGAGTGAGTTAGAGAAAAAAAAACATGCAAGTTATTGATATACTATCTGCAGAAAATACATACACAAATTTATATATCTTCTGTTATTTTAAAGTCAGTAAGCACAGTTTGCTAAACAGAGCTTGAACTAGCTAGGTTTCAGAGTCCTTTAGTTCTGCAGACTTTTCAGTTTGGCTCAGTGTACTGTCAGGGTTTCAGGTGAAATTTGATTGTTCTGTGAGAATACAAGTTTGCCATGGTGTCTGAACTTATAAAATGTTCTGGTGCATTTTTATGTGTAGATTTTAGTTGTGATTTTTGTGTCTTTTACTTTCTTTACAGATGAAAGTGGATGGAAAAAATCTTCTTGGTGTTTGCAAGCTTGCATTTAAAATTTGCAGGAATGAAAAAAATGATTACCTCATTCAAAATGATAGATTATTGGGTATGTGTTCTGTTCTTGCGTGTGAGTTAGATGTTGAAATTCAATAGTTAGTTTGATCATCTTTCAAGAAACATTCTCAGAGTTAATTTAGTCACACACTAAAAATTGCCTACTAGGTCAAACTAATGGTCCATCTAGTCCAGTATTGTGTCGATGACGATAGGGGATGCTGTTTAGGGAGTGCATGGAAGCCTATGTGTTTTCTGTGATCCACTTCCCCTGTACTACCCCAGCATCCAGATTTTTTTACATACTTCTAGGGACATTAGATGGTGCATCCTTTTTAGTGTCTGTTTGTAGATCTTTTGTTCATTAATTTGCCTAATTCCTTTTTGAACATTCTGATTCTGTCTGCCTCTACAATCTCATAGAGCAACAAGTTCCAGAAGTTCTCTGTCTGCTGTTTTAAACCTGTCTACTTTTCATCATGCCCCTGCTTGAGTTTTGCAGGATTTGTAAGAGTTTCTACAGTCAGCTTACTCTCCACCTTCGTAATTTTTAAAACCACAGTCATATCGTGCATCTCTGCCTTCTCCTCTTCAGACTGGCGCGTCTCAGCCTTCTAGCTCTCTCTTTAAAAGGATATTGTGTCATTCTCTGTTGTTTTAGTAGCCTTTCTCTATACTTTCTCCAGATCCAATAGATACTGGACAGAACAAAAGTGTCTATAGAAGATGAGATGTGTCTGCACCAAATTTTATAGAAGTGAAATAATGCTGTCTGTTATTGGCCATCATTAGGAAGGATATTAAGAACAATCAATGGCTTTTTTAGCTGCTGCTGCACATTGAGCCAATGGTTTTGGAGAATTGTAAGCAATGACTCTAAGATCTCTGTCATGTTTGTAACTGTATGTCATATACACACACCTTTCAAATATGAGAAATATGAAAAAAATGACAGTGTATGAATGATGCACAGTATCAATTGATGGTCATTCCTTTCATTAAAACTTCATCATGTTTTGTTAATGCAGGCCTTGATCTTGCAAGCATTTATTGCATGTGCATAAGGTAAAGCATATGTGTATGTCTGCTTAAATAGAGTATTTATGGTCTTACAGTTTAGTATGTGAGTGGTGTCAGGAATAAAGACCAGATAAGCCTCCAGTAGTAAGATCAACAGGAAAGGACATGGAGAAAAGAGAACAGCTCAGATTGCTCAGTTGACTTTGAATACTGAAAATAACAGTTTTTTAGAGATTAGCATCATACAAAAAAATGGTCGAGTGGCTATGTCTGTGTAAGTGCTGGTTTTTTTCTCTCATTTCCATCTTCCCTCACTTTTCTTTCACTTGCTCTTCTTTTCCTGTATTTGAAGAACTATTGAAGGAAAGAGCATTTTTGGCAGGGGTTTGTTTCTTTGTTTATTCACACTTTATGTTTTGGAAACACCTTATCCAGGCCGAAGACATGAACCTGGTTTATCGTTGTAGTCACCCAGATTGCTGTTGCAGTCACTGGGTTATAGATTCAACTACTTTTTCTTCCTCTGGCTCTGTGAACTATTTGTGTGCAGTGGAGCAGCTTCAGTAGAAGAAAGAAATTAACTGTTCATCCCAAAATAGACAACTACTGTTCAAGACTGTGTTTGATACTGAACAGAGCAGGGACCTGAAACTGGTTTCTCACATTGCCACAACCCATGTGATTTAGCTGACTGCTGCGCAGTTGGTGAGGGTGAGAGTTTGGGCAAGAGCCTCTAGTGTGTGTACTTCATCTGTATACTCCCAAATACCTGGAGAGAGTTTCAACTTGAGTTGAGACAGAAGAAACTTTAGAAATCTCTTAAGTTTAATGAGATGGGTAAATATTATTATCCAATTGGATAGAAAACAGGAAGCAGAAGTAAATACCAGTTTCAATCAGTTACTAGAAATTGAAGAGCATAGAATTGGTTAGGATTACTTATTTATTTAAGATACACCCATCAGATTCAGAAAATCTCGATTTGACTGTGAAAGATACATTGGGCTTCTGCTACAAACTGTTAATTTTGACATTTCAGATATCTAACAGCAGTAGCATAAAGCAAAACTTTTAGAGTAACTTTACCTACATAAAAAAGTATATCTAAAAAAAGGCTATGAACAGACTTCAAATGTGAGATTTGAATTAGGCACCTGTGCTTTTTAGTGCTCAATTTGAGATGCTTTAAGACATTTGACTTTTAAGGCAGCAGTGGGATAAACCTCTTTAGAATGTCTCAAGTTTAGTGAACAAAATTCCAGACACAATCACTTTTGCAAATCTTGACAGGATTTCAATGATTACTGCTATGTGTTTACAACTGGTGCTGGTTCTTGAAGCCTGGGAGAACAAAAGTCAGGCCCATTCTCTTATTCATCAATAATTGTTTCTTGATTTCAATCAAAATAGCCAATTTTTCTAGCTTACTTATTAGAAATGTATTATAAAGAGTTCAGTCTGGTTTGGTTTTTTTCCTCCCCAGTTGTTAATTTCTTCAGTGACTGGGCTGTATCAAATATAAATGTTAATATTAAGCTTTCTGAATAATGATTTTCCTTTTAGATTGTTTGTTGGAGGTCCTGAGAAGTGAAGATCTACACAAAACCAATGAAGCTCTCCTGTATTGCATGGGAGCTATAAAATTCATGTCTGGAAATGCAGTACTCCTTAATGAAATGGTCAACAAAGGAGCTATTAAAATATTGCTGCAATCAATGAAGGAGATTAATAATATAAAAGAAAATGACACGTATTTCTCGAACTCGGGCCACCTCTTAGTCCAGGTTAGCATTTACTTTTATTTCTAAACGTACACGCTTTAAGGATAAATTAAAAATTTAATTAGAGGACGTAAGCTAACCCCGTGTGCCACTGACAGAGTTGTACCTATATTTGAATAGCCTTCTTTTTAAGAAGTTTGCATTAAGTTGTTGAGAACTAAATGTAATTATCATAGATGTTTGTGTAGTCAATTTTAAAGACTTTAGAAGTTAATAGAAATTTATTTAGGTACTCAGTAAAACCCGTTTCTTCTTATTACTTTATGGTGCTGTCGATGTTCTGGATATTATAGTAAACAGATAAATATGTGTTCCCTGTCTGAATTCTTTAAACTGAAATAAAAAATACAAACTGGTTCTGCATTACTCTAGGAGATTACAAAAAGCTTTTTATTGCAAGAATAATGCATTTTTAAAAATGCATAGGAAAATATAGCTACGTTTCTTTGACAAAGTGTTTTTGAGGAACTATAAGAAAAAGGTAGTAAAAAGCCAATGCTTTTTGAAGGTAGGAGGCTCAAAACTACATTTTTACATATGAGGTACCTTGATGAGTGTTGACTATGAAAACTAATCCTTTGCCCTAAAACTGTTTAAACCTTAGTGTTTTAGAAAAAAAATGGTAATGTAGCTAAATCTTAAGTTATGCACAGGTTGTGGGTTTTTTTTTGTATTTGGTAGGGATTTGCCAAGTAGATTCCTTGCATTTGTCTTAGAAATTATTGGTGTAAAGATTAGTGAATGGTGTAATTGTAAGCTTTTGGGTACTTCATAGGAAAAGGAATTGGACAATTTTCTGAGGTAGTGTTTACACTAAATTTCTCTACTAATTATACTAGTTTTCTTTAATTCTTTACTAATTTACACATAAGGGATTTTTTTACTCCTTGAAACTATATGAGAAAACAGCTTACATCATCGTGTTACTATTACCGATTTTTGTGTGTTTATTTTAGTGGAGATGAGGTATGTCTCTCCAGAATAGTGTATACGCTCTTAATACAAATATAAACAGATTGGGAGGTGCTACGAAGCACTGAATGAAATGATGTGGCGTAATACTTACTTTTGGCTAAGGAAGTCCCAAAGTGGCAAATTGCGGAAGACTGGGAGAATATATGCTGAAACTGGAAATTTTGGGCTTGTCATGTTCCTATTTTCTTTCCTATCTGGTCCTGTCATCATTAAGTTCTGATATGAATCATAAAATTCTCTTTCATACACTTCTGTCTTTAGAATTGGGAATTTAACTTCCTGGTGGCACTGTGAATTCTCCAAACAATTCTAAAATCATCTGTTCCTTTTTTTTTTATATCATACCTTATATTCTACACAAAAAGGTATAGAATTGCATCACTATTCTGTGATTTCCAGGCCGCCTTTTTCAAGAGAAGGTGTACAAACTTCCAGTCTGCATGTAATCAAGATTTTAATGACTATATTTTTCTTGAATGCTGCTAATTAGACTTTGTAAATCCTGATACTACTGCGGTGCTGCTTTAGGCTATCAGTTTAGTTAGAAACCCGCTTTTGAAAAGTATTGAGGAGGGACTGGAGGTCCAGAATAGATTCTGTTCTCAGTGTAATTTGCAAGGTGACAGTGACTTAAAACACCAGTATAAGAAAAGTAGGCTTAGATGAGGAAATAAAGTATGATGCCTCACATATGGAAGCTGTGTAGCGAGTGGAAATTTCGGTTGTAGTTTTGTGTAGGCATTTTAAAACCTAAATTAGAGATATGTATTCTGTATCTCTTTTTCATGTCTATATAGTTTGCAAATATTTATCCTTCTGAGAGCAGGAAGGGGATAGTTAAAAGCAAAGCATATTACTTACTGATGTTTGGTGGCTGCTGTTGGCATTAATCATAGAATACATATGATGGGAATCCTGTTGGGTAGAAAGAGGTGGAAATTTTTGTTAAATATATATAAGAGGAAATCTTTGCCACTTGGGGCATTTAAAAATAACAAGTGATTTCCAAGTAATAAAATTAATGAATCAGATTATTTTCAGCTGTTAACTAGCTGTCTGAACTTCGCCACTACTTTGCAGAAATGTTTTTTCTTCTGTTATTTGTATGTAGGTAAGTTTAATCTTTTAAATCAAGGGTTTAATTTGAAAATGTGTGAAAAGAAAATGTTACGTTTTACACTTTTTTTTTAATTATCTGTGCTGGTTTTAGTATGATTGGAAGTGTAGCAAAACTATTTTGTACACTTCAAATAGATTGTTTCTAAGAAGGCTTGAAGTATTTTGTGACAAACTCAATACTGACAACATTCTCTTATTGAGGTTGCTGTTTCATTAGTTTATATTCTCTTCTACAGTAGTACAGATACTTCATTTTTCTTCCTCTTGTGAGAAAAGTAGTGATTCCTGCTGCTATGGAATTCCTGTGCAACTCTGTCATATTAGTTTCTTCAATAAATCTACATTAATGTGCACCATTTCTTCCATGTGAGTTAATTGTTCAGTCATCATAGATGTAGGAATAGTTCTGCTTTCAGGGATATAGTATCGAAGAAAGTTTCTTTGGTGATTCATGTCTTCAGAATAAAGGAAGTTTTTGTGGTATACTTTAACATGTAGCAAAAGATCAAATATCCAGTGACATACAGAAATAATGAATAAATACAAGTCTTCAGGAATAGAGAGCAAATTATATTGGAGGAGAACAATACCTTGAATAGTCACAGTGGTCTCTGAGGGAGGCTCTATTGTCTCTTAATTTTGATAACTGAAGAAACTCAGATAACAGACCAACTCTTCATTCTTTTAACTATGTAATTGCACAATCACCAGATGGCAGTGTTATACATAATCTTGCCAGGTTGTTTTTCTGGGAATAAAGTCCCTCTGATTTCTTCCTTGTTACACAATGGATTTTATGCAGAAGTCCCACAATACAAGAATAAAAACGTTCATAATAATAATTATGTTTCCTTAATAGAGGATGTGAAACCAAGGTAATCTTTGGCTCACTTTATGTTGCTTCACCTAATAGTCTGACCGTATTTATATGAAATATGTTGATGCTTATTCAAAAGTCAAGGCTTTTGAAGTGTCACTGACAAGACTTAACAAGTACCCCGTGTTCCCTAATTGAAAAGCACTGAAATGTCTTCTCCTTTAAAAATTGCGTTTGCCTTCTGTTAAATTTTCTGTTTGGGTGAATTTGATCTTTCACTTGGCAACATAAAAGTTAGGGCTGCTGCAGACTGCTAGACCTAATTGCTATGCATCTCTCCTTGAATCACCATGTCTGCTTGAAGCAATCAGAATATCTCTTGAATTCATCTGCTGTCTGGCTAGCTTCTATTATTCTTCAGATTTCACTTGTGTACTAAGCATTCTTTTGTGGATATATACTTTATGAACTTCTAAATTTCATTGTCTCACACATTTAAGTGTGTATGTTATCTTGCATTGCTTTTCCTTTCCAACCTGTCTTTGTGTGAGGATGCCTCTTGATAGAATTTGCTGCTGGAGGATTTTTAACCATCTAACAGCCTCAGGCAGTGAAAAATGTAACTCTTTCTGAAGACCTCTGCACCATTAGCTATTGATAAAGATTTTTTTTTTTTTTCATCATCTAATATGTTAGTCTCTTTGCTGCAGTGAAAGCCCTGATCTGGGTTTGAACAACACTTTTAATATGTGGTTTATCCTTCATTTTCTTTATTGTGAAATTTAGCTAGAGCTCAATGAATATCATCCTAGGCTGACTGTGAACAACTTGTGTTTGAGCACTGAATAGAGTCATCTGTGTCTATTCCATTTGGCAGGAAATTTTCCATAAAAACTTTTGAGTAGCAAAATATTTCATCAGAATGTTTTTGTTTTAAAGTATTTCTCCAGTATTCTGTTGATTTTTGAAGCATGACAATTTGTGAAAGAATGCATATCTGAAAATGTGTCTTTTGCACTTGTTTAGTTAAAATAACAAGACTCCAGGTGTTGTCTTAAAAGATGAGGTAAAAGCAAATGGCTTCCATAGGTTCACTTTCTCTTTATTCTGAATATAGTATACATTTCATATTTAGTGCTGAAGTTAATTCCATTCACATTATCACATAAATTTTTTTCACCTGTACCTTGCTTCTCCATCTTGAGATATTGTTCCTTCTTCTGTTGTTCCATCACAAAACATCTTGAACTGCATTTTTATTCTTCATTCGTATGGTAACTGGAGACATTGAAGCAGAACAGCAAGTTTTAAAGCTGCTGGAGAACAGACAGAGTAGTGCATAGAATCATATGAGCAAAAGTTTCTCAAACACAACAACTTAACCTGCTCTTTGACAGATTTTTTTTTTTTCCTTTACAATTAGCATTTACATATCTCTGGACAAGCAGTCTGATTCACTGATAAAATACCTAATTTGTAGAAGTTTTTTGTGATTACAAACAATTCTAACAGCTAGCCTTTGTGCCTTACCAAACTACATTTAAAACTAAATTGAAGTTAAATACCTTACTCTTAGAATAAGGAAAATTTGAAGAATTGCCATATTCACATTAGATTAGATGACTTCATATTAATTTTATAGTAAGTTCTGGTTTAGATCAACAGTTAACTTTACATGTCATTGCCTGTCTGACCTTGGCATTTGAATACCCTTATCTTGGAAGAGAACCAGAGCATTTCAAAATAGGCAATAGCTGATTCATTTTGCATATATACAAGCGATAGATATTTTATGCTTAAAACTCCTTGAAATAGAACACTATCTTCTGAAAATACTTTGGTTTCAAATAAACTTGAGAATTTAAGCTTTTCATTTTTATACTGTTTGAATAGTAGATTTCTCTTGATTAACTTTTCAATTTTTAAATCAAAATAAATGTTGTCTTTTAAAATAAATTCATCTTAGTTTGCAACTTATAGTTATCAAAATATATATTAGTATGAACTTGCAAGGCTTAAATGTAAATTGCAAAATCAGACATTATGCAAAAATCACTCTATCCACAACTTTTCGCCAAATTTCCAATTGGTATATGATTGTATACATGCATACAGGATTTTAAAACATATGAAAGGAGGAGGTTACATGCAGGCAAAGACTAGTATCAATCTTTCATTTACAAACAGTTATTTCAGTATGAGCAATTTTGTTACTTACACATTTCCTGCTATAATTGATTGGTAGATACATACCTGCAGAATGTTAACAGGGCATTCAGACTGCCTTAGACATTATAAATAAGATCTGAGCTTTATTAAATTTTCAAAACCGTGTGGATTCTGTTGTAAATGGCTGTGATTAATAAATCTTTAAATATTCTATATGCAGCTGACAGCTACTTTGCGAAACTTGGCTGACTTACCTCCGGCAAGATGCCAACTCCTTTGCAATGGTGCAGTCTCTGAGCTCTCTGTGGCGCTAGAGCAGCGTATGAATGATAAGGATATATGCACCTATATTGTCAGGATATTCAGGTATGTATAGAACACAATGCTTAGTCAGTAACACTCAAGTCAGTGTTACTGCTTCAAGTGACCACAAAAAGAGGGCAGGATCAAGCACTAAAATTGGGAGATTTACATTGAATCATGTTTTTAAAAGCTCTGTGTAGTTTTTAATGATATTGTATGATAATTCTGTCTTTATTAATACTGATAGAGTTGTTTAATTTTAGGCATACGAACTTGGATTCATTGTCCTCGTGAAAAATGTTTTGTTGTATTGTGTCATTCTTTGATCCCAAAGATTCTGATTGAGATTTTAAAAGTTCCATGTCTTATATTTTAAAGATGCATAAATTATTAAATATTTATTAATCCAATTTTAGACCATGTTTTAAAAAAATGAATGAGAGAAATTACACAAGCTCAACTTATATCGATGACTGTCTATGGTGAAATAAAATACAAAAGAGAGAAAATGTGATCAGTGTTCATTGTTATGAGCTGTCACAGAGTGTTTGAGGAGGTTAATCTGTGGGATCAGGCCTTGAGTGTGCAGATGGAAGTGCTGAAAGAATCTCAGTTTTATGAGCAGGTCAGTGGCTGCTTCCCAAGATGTGCTTTTTAGAGGGAGATCAGTATGAGTGAATCACCCAAAAAGTTCCTTTTGTAGTCTGAATAGTTTCTCAGTCAAAAATCTTCCAGTTACCAAGGACCAGCTTGCAATATCCAATGCTAAATGGACTTGCAAACAATTTAAGGATTTTGAAGAAATTGGGAAATTAACTGTTGGTGATTTCAGGAAGAGTTGGGTTATAAGCACAATTTATGAACGCTGCTCTGGATGAAGTGTTTGCCATTGCTGCTTTGTTATTATATTGAGTGATGTTGCCTGTGGCTCCATGTTTATTGAGATTCTGCTGTGGACTTCTCTTCAGCCCCTCCAAAATATCCATCGCATTCTCCTTGTTAGATGAGATTGGGTTGTGATTTGAAGAGCAGCTATATAAGGGACTGTCATTCCCTCCTTTCCACAGCTAAAATAAGGCAAATCTGGTCCTTTGCTGTTTGTGCTACCTGTAAAGCATGTGAATTGCTTCCCCAGTTCCATGCCACCTTGTCCACATCTGTGTCTCTAATTTTGTTGCTAAAACTGAGTAGAGTTCTAGCAGTGGTTACAGCACTTTAAGCACATTTACTACTTCTACTTGGAAAATGCCATGAAAAGTGGGGTAATGGGTTTGTAATTAAATGTAATTGATACTTACACTGTAATTCTGACAAGGACATTTGCTTGATCTGAAGTTCAATATGGAGCAAAAGTAATTTGTCTTATTTAAAATTTCCTACTGCTTCATTTTTTTTTTTTTTTTCTTAAGTTTAGTGAACTGCATGCTCCAAGGGTACAAATGAGCCATAAAATCAATTTAATTAGCTTCCTGGAAATCGCAGTCATGGAAAAAAAGTAAAATATATAGATATACACTATACAGTACAGAGCACAGATTTGAATTTTGTTTTGTCTTCTAGTAATACAGAATGATTATTCTTTTATCTCAGTCAGTAACTTTACAATTTTCAGCTCTACAACCTCTTTGTAGAGAATATGTTGAATCTATTCAGATTACTCATTTCTCTAAGTCTTGCTGTAATTGGTTGTAATTGAACATCAATGCAGATATTTACTGGTTTTGACTACATGGGAAGGAAGAGGTTATCCTAGTTTGTTCTGTTATTGCAGTATTTCTGGTATGACCAAAGCAGGTCAAATTCTCTATTTTTGTAATGGTCAAGGTGAGCAGTGCAGGACCAGAGCAACTGTTAGGGAATATGCAGGGATAAAGTAGTGACTGCGAGAAGGCACATTCTCCATGTTTGCTGGTGAGAGGTGTGTTCTGTTAGTACTGTCGCTGGGCTCTACTAGACGGGCATTAGGAAGGGACTCTTTATTTCCTCTCCTGTCTGACTTCCCATGCCATCATGAACTTATGGTTCTCCCACTGAACACTAAGAAGTGCTAGTGTTAGCATACTGTGCCCATATGGCAGGCAGATTGGGAAGCTCCTTATGTTCGCTTCTTCCCGTAATTCACTGTGGCAAGAATAGCTTGTGTTGTGCTCTTACGTAACTGTGTATGCCTCTACTTGAAGTCAGAGTGTTGACATTCATTTCATTTGTTGGAAAATACGGCTCTCAGACTCAAAAGCAGAGTGATATGATATTTTTTTAAAAAATATTTTGTAGGAAAAAAGTTTTCATTCATTTATATTTTATTTTTGTACCTTTGTAGCAAACTTTC
Source organism: Podargus strigoides (assembly GCA_028020825.1). Classification (NCBI taxonomy): domain Eukaryota; kingdom Metazoa; phylum Chordata; class Aves; order Caprimulgiformes; family Podargidae; genus Podargus; species Podargus strigoides. Next base: position 48,817,798 of record CM051619.1, read on the forward strand.
TTCCTACGATGACTTCTGTGCAGCTTTAGCAGACTGCTCCAGATGTTATGTCTTATTTTTAGCCCTACTAAACAAACACCAGAAGCAGCAGGTCAGTTTTTTCATCTCTTGATTTTTATATATTAATCCTCTGATGTGTCTATGTATTATTGTGTATAAGCTTGCTTTCAGTGACCTACTTTTATGCATTTATCAAATAAAAATTTTAAATGGTTGACAGCATTTCTAAGTAGTAAATAATTGAAATGAAATAATTTAGATTAAAAATTAAAAGCAATAGAGAGGACAGTTGATTAACTTGTCTATCCTTTGCATGTGTCGAAACAGTCCTTTGAGAACTCAGTTGTTTTTCTTAGTTTTAAAAAATACTTTCTAAAGCAAATAGTTTATTTGAATATTTAATAGTAGGAAATTGTTGGGATTTCTCCTGCCTTCCAACCCTGCAAAAGAAGTGTGAATTTTCCAGAGCTGAGCAATTTGAAAGCAGGGGGAAATTTGATAACTGAGTAAGGTATCAGAATGTATCTCTCCTTTACCAGAGGAAACCATATGCCTAGAATACCATGTTTGGAATGTTCACCTAGAAATAAGTCTTTAGAGTTTGTCAAAATGCCTTGTATTACAAGCTGAAATTTTAAGAGTACACTTGCTACCAACTTCTTAGAACATCAAGAGTGAGGTGTTGCTGTATTGTCCTGCCATGTCATAGTGATCTTTCCTACATTTCCTGGAGCACCAGGCTCTGGGAGTTTGGTGCAGGATAAGAGTTTTAAGGATTGGCAGGTTGGTAGGAGTGGAGTGCCCCATGTATGGCAAATTACTTGGCTCTACTGCCAGGTAAGGTTTAAGAAGAAAATAATTTTTAGGTAAAGCATAGATGTTTGAAGGTGGAACAAGGTTTTGAAATATAGAACATTAAATCACATTAAGATTATTCTTAAAAGTAAAGGACTTTCTTGGCTGCTCCAACATCTAAACTATTTTGAGGACATTTACTTATCCTATACAGTTTATCTCAGGGTTAATAATTCCTGAAGAATTGTTGGAAGGAGGTCTTTTGTGCTGCTATTGTTAAAGGCAGTTAATGAAGGTAACCAGATTGACTATGCTGAACAATCTGTTCTTTCTCTTGCCAAATACAAAAATAATTTCTTCCTTTCCTGTTTACCTGCCTCCCTGTTTTCTGTGATAATACACTTGGAAGAGGAACAAAGATTAAGTTGTTTCTATTCTTCTAAATGTCTGTTGATTAACATTTCTGCAGCAGATCTGAGTATTTCTAGGTTCAGGCTGCTCTTGCATTGTATAGTCTTCAAAGACGCTTTAGTAAAACACTATGTAAACACTATGTAAATAATATTGGAAATATCAAAGGCATGATATTTTACTACATTTATAGTTATTTTTCCTTGTGAGCACTGTATTAAAAACTCAATAAATGATGGGACTGAGAATAAGGAGCTGAAATTAAGTAACATCTTCCTCTCAATCTTCATCTGTAATTTTAAGGGGAACTTTTCTAGGCTGCTGAGATAATAACTTTGTGTCATAACGAATTGTAGGTTCATATATAAATTCAAATTGTTTGTCAGGTAGTGTTCGGAATGTAGCTTCTTGTTTGTCTGTTTTATTAAGGAGTCCTAAAATATATCTTTCTTCACTAGATTAACATTGATTCTTGTGTTAAACTGTCAGTTTTACCAAAATACAAGTTAGCTTGTGTATTAAAAAAAAATTAGTTATGTTGTGATGATTACATATGCAATGTGTTCAGAATAATTATTTCTTCCTCCAGTTTTTAAACAAGCGTGCAAGTGTCAGTTGTCACCTTAGTAAAGCCCTGCAGAAACAAGAGAGACATGGATAATGTAATGCACCACTTTTTCTGTAGTATATAATAAACACTTGAGCTGTGAGGAGTACAAATGTGCTTCCTGAGGTGTAGTTGGCACTCCTAATCTTTCTTTTAAAATGCTGACAGCTAGTGAGTTATAGTGTTGGTATGTGTTGAAAAGAAAACAAGTAACAGCAGTATGAGTAAAATTGTCTGCTGTGGAAAGAAGCAGCAGAGATGAGGATTAATCAGTATTATTAACTCAAAGCATTAAAACCCCTCAGGACTAAGAACTGGTAAGAAAGTAAGTGTGTATTTTCTGAATTTTCAGGTTGCAGAGTTTGTGGGATCAGTTTTTTTAAGTGGCAATCATGGCAGCTAGAAGCATACTGGGGTAAAAATAAAACCAGCATTCACACTTTCTCAAGTGCTTTCATAACTGTGACTTTAAAAATAAGCATTAAATACTGTGAAAATAAAAATGTGGGCACTGGAAATAAGGTTAATGACTTGCTCCCACACCACACACTGAACTCCACAGCTGCCACCCAAATGGTCTCTGTTCTCACCACGCTGCAGTTTCAGATCTTTTTTTTTTTTCTTGACTTGTTTTCTCTCCTGAGTAAAAGAGTCAGAAGGAATGGGAGAGTAGTAATTTAACTCCGTGAGAGAGACTTTTGGGGAAATTGAGTTGGCAAGACTTGCTAAATGCTATGTGTCATAGTCTTAGGTAAGGAGAGGAGCAGAGAAGATTGGAAAAGCTGGATCTGCAAGGTAGGACTGGGGAATTCAGAAGTGCTTTTCTATGCATCTGAAGGTCATGTTATGTTGGACTTCACTCATGGTTGGTTTTGGAGCTTACTTGTGTGGAGTAACAAAGTCCTTGGAGATTGCCACGTGCCATGAAAGCTGTCAGAAGTGTTTTTGTAGAGCCTCTATCTTGCAGGATGAGCTTTGCATGCTTCTGTTTCTAGTCAGCAATGTAGACTTTTGCCTGTGTCCAGAAATCTTTTAACAAGATGCTGTTCCCCTTTCCCAGATCATTATAAACTCTAAGCTTTTCAGATAAGCTATATAAAGGATGACTTTCTCAGGCTGTGGTTAATGTTGTAAGTCACAAGGAGGCTGTGATTTTTGGAACAGGGAGATTGCCTAAATAGGGCAGTAGCTTCTATCACTAAGTCAGGCACTACCTGAGCTTAGGTGGACTTTTAGGGCCCTACCAGCTTCCATGTAATCTTTTACCAGTGTACAGTTAGGAGTCTACTTTCAATCCTAAGTGCACAAACACAGAGTGTGATAATAAAATTTGCATAGAAGAAATCTTGTGCCTGTATAGAAAAGTCCCTTTATACTTTAGCGTAGCCTACTGTTTTAAGAAGTATTCATTAAGTATCTGACATCACTGGATGCAGCAATTGCCTATTCAGCAAAAGAATAATCCTATTGGGTCGTGTGAAAGGTTTATCCGTCCTACTATCCATACTCGGCAGTGGTGAAAATCAGATTCATAAAGAACAGTAAAAACAAAGCAAGTATATACTGTGTATACTTACCAAACCTCCAGCTTTCCATTTGGGAAGCTTCCTCAGCCAGCTGTGGTTCTCTGTGTATGAAATGAACCTCAGTGGACCTCTTTTCCATGCAATTCTACAGTCTCCCCTCTACCTCATATAAACTTCTAACATCTTAAACATCTATTGGCAAAGAGCTGCCGTAGTAACTACCCATTGTACAACTGATTCCCTTTGCTTGTTTTGAATTTGGCCTTTACTATCTTTGATTCCCTTCAGTTCTTACATTGAAAAGCTGGTGAATATTTAATCCCTGGTCATTCATTTCACACCGCTCCTGACTTTCTAGACCTTTATTATATCTTCTTCAGGTTACTTCTTTTCCAGGCTGAATAGTCCTTGTTTACTATTCCATACCATTGTGCATCCATGTTGCTTTTCTCAGAACTTTTTATAGTCCTGTGTTCTGTATCTTTTTTTTTTGAGACGAGGAAACCAGAACACAGTAGTTAAGATGTGGCCATATCATAGATTTGCATGCCTGCATGTTTACTGCCTAGAAATCCCCCAAATTTTATTTGCTTTCTTGACCTGTAAGCATTAAACCCCCATGAGGAATTTGCCATTAACCCCAAGATTGCTCTCCAAGTGATTTGTGGTTGGCTCAAAGGCTGTTATTTTATACATAAAGGTATGACTGTTCTGTGTTTTTCCACATTTCATGTTTATCTGCATTTAAATTTCATCTGCTATTTTTTTACCAGTTGACTACAAATCCTTTTTCTGCTCTTCAGTTAGCCTTTGTCTTTGCTACTTTGAATATCTTAGTATCATCATCAAACTCTTCCATACCACTCCTGCCACCCACTTTAGCATGTTGTTTATGGACAAGTTGAATGCAATAGGTTCCAGCACAGAACCTTGTGGAACTTCACTGGTCATCTTTCACCATTGCAGCAACTGCTGATTTACTCTTTTTTCCATCCTCTAATGATTTATGTGGACCAGGACATTCTCCCTTACAGCATGACTGCTTAGTTTCACTAGGCGCTTGGTGAGTGACTTCGTCAAAAGTCTCCTGGAAAACCACATGGGTGATATCAGATGGGTCTCCTTTACACATGTTTGTTGATCCCTTCAAAAACTCAACAACTGGGTAAGTTAGGACTTACGAGTCTTAAAGCTGATTGCATTTATTTGACTGTCCACTCATTTTATTGTTCTTTTTTTTTTAATGGTTTCTTCTAGTTTATCTGGTACAGACACAAGGTTTGAATCTCACTTGGATCTTTTTCTAGTGATAGGTTTCATATTTGTTACCCTTGCAGTCTTTGCAGGCATCAAGGCAGTTTTGAGAGGTTGCACGTCACTGTTAGTAATTAATTAATGAGTTGTTTTAGAACTGTTGTGTGATTATCCAGTTCTGGGGATTTGTTACTGTTTGTCTTTGTCAGTTAGTTCCTTAAAATTGTTTGCAGTTGCTTCAGTTTTGGACAGATCCTCTGATGACTCTTCCCCAGAGAAGGCTATAGCACTGACATCTCCCCAGTTGCTTTTACAGTGGGCATAAATCAATGCAAAAAAAATCACTTAGCTTCTCTGCAATGACATTTTCTTCTCTGAGTGCTCCTGTTTTATCCTGATCATCAATTAGTTCTGCAGATTCTGGCAAACTTCCTGGTGCTGATACATTTGAAAAGATTTGTTACTATTTTTGCATCTCTTGCATCAGCTAGTAGAATTTCACTAATTTACAATTATAATTTGCACGCTGCTTTACCTGTTTGATTTAACAATCAGTTTGTCAGAAGCAATTTACTAAACAAAGGATAGACTGATGTTGCCTCACCATCTGCTCTGAGTTGTCCACATCTGTCAAGTTCACTGTTTCCGGATTGCCCAGCTTTCTTCCCAAATGTATCTACAAGTTAGCAGGTCCCAAATCAGTTTATAGGCTTCTGTGAGCAAGCAGGGTTCTGCTTGTGAGACTTTTTTTCTTGTCTCCCTCCAAGAAAAATGACTCATTTTTAGGGCTGTTGAATGTCCTTTTTTTCTATTAGGATTACTGCAGTGGGGAAAGTTGTCACAGATGGTGCCTGTAAATGCAGAGAATTTCTCTACTTTGTTTTTGGCTTTATTTATTAGATGATATATTTCTTAGGCTTATCTGCATGCAGTGACTGGCTTTTCTGGCTTGTTTTTTGGCTGACCTATGGAGAATTCTGTGATGAGCTCCCAGGAATCCACTATCTGTCAGTTTCAGTCAGTCACATAACATAAGTCATGTAATATGCAAAGCAAAGAATCTGTTGCTGCAGCTGTGTTTAGTTCAGATATATGTGTTTGCCTCTTAAATGCTTTGAGATTATTATTGATACTCAGTGGCAGCATATTCTTATGAGGTACTAAAGATTTTTTTAAAATTATTGTTTTTAAGGGAGTGTGTGTGTATTTCTGTATCTGTAGATTGCCTCTAAAGGAATGGCCATCAAGGCTGACAGAAATGTTTGTGTTTCAGTTAGTCACTTTTCCCCTCTGTGCCATCAGTCATTTGGGCTGAGGATAGCTGTTTGTGTGACTGCATGATGCAGGTCACAGAACTGATCCAGCTTCCAATAACCTTAAAACTGAACAAAAAGGTCCCCAGTCCTTTGCTGGGTTATCACTTGAATTGCTTTCCAGTCTAGTTGAACAGCCACACAAATAGTTTCTTGTTCGTAAGTACTGAGGAAACAATAGGGGAGAAGAACCATACTATGAATAGAAAGGAGAGTGGGTGCTGTTTATGCCACCACTTCCGTTGAAATGCATGTCAGGGTAAGCCTACGAAGAACTTACATATATCATGTGGTTCTTTTCTCCTATGCTTACAAGTACATATTTTCAGTTGTATTCCTCCTCCCTTTAGCCCAACAGTATAATAGTGCCTTGGACTGAAAAAAAAAATGAAAAAAAAAAAAAGCTATGAAGAACCAAAATGTAAGATTTTTGTCCTGTGTTTTGTGTGTGCACATGCATATTCATTACTGATCATTCATTCTCTCTGACTGAACTTTATTTTTTGAGAAGGAAGTATCCATTTTAGGATAAATTTTCTGAAGGAATTTCCCTGCTGATAAATCTGAATAACCACAGAAGGTCACCCTTTCCCTACAGTATGAGTTCTGACAGCATGCTGAGCTGATAGTATATTTGCCTCTTCCTAATACTTTTGGTGTGAATCTCGTGGGTTTTTTTTTTTGTTTTCTTGTTTTCAGTTTTGTTGTGTTGTTTTTTTTTCTGAAAGAAAAGGCAAAAGAGATAAGGAAAGTGCAGAATATGTGATATGTACTTGGAATATAAAACCATCAGGAATGTAGAGCTCAGTTTGTAGTCAGCCAGCCTTCACTGGCATATATCATATAGAAACCTGCTGTTCTGGTGTGTCAAATGATAGAAGAGAGAGAATGTAATTACTAGATAGATGTTAGGATATCAACTAAGAATAATAAGAAGGTATTACTGCTTGGTGTGACAGAAACTGTCACTAAAATGTTTTGTCTTTTTGGTATTTGTTTCTGCAAAAGATGGTGAAAGCTTGGGAACAGCTCTGAAAAGAGCTAGAAGAATAATGACAGTTTAAAGAAAAAAACCACCCAACCCAAGATTAAGCAAATTATTTTATCAGTGACAAAGGTCAGACATTCAGCAAGTCACCTATTCATAGAATTTGCACAAGGAAGACATTTCTGTTAGTAGACCATCCTTTAATCTAGGAAAAAAAAGCTAATAAGAAATAGTGGCTGAAGCTGTATGCATTGAAACCAGTAATAATAAAAATTTTAACCAGGGAGATCAATAATCATTCAGCAATACCATGAGGGATGTGGTTTTCAACTATTTTTTCAATTCATGATTTCCAAAATGTTTTTTGTTGGAGAGCGTACATTGCTTTTCATCAAACGTTGTTCTGGTGACAGTGTATTTGCTTTTCTTCGTTACCTTTCCTAGATCTCCAGATGTCCACATACCAACCTAAGGACATGAGTTTTTCATTGCTAAAAGTCACTAAGTGCAAATGAACCCTTCTCTGAAAAGTTTACCTAAACAGATCAGATTTTTGTGTGTAGAAATTATTGGGTAGGGTCCTGTGGCATGTGATGCACAGAAATATAAGCACATTTTTCTAATGGCCTCTCCTCCTCAAATGCATTCATATTTGCAGGGGAAGGAGATTCCCTCATTACTGAGGAAGTACTCCCTGCTGTCACTGTGGCAAAGTTTCTCCTCTCTGCTCCTTATTTCAGGTCCCTCAGACAAGAACCTTTTCATTTGCTTTCAATACTTCAGGGTATTCTCTTTCTTCCCCTCCCATCCCTCCATTTTTTTTCTTTAAAGGGAGTTTGATTTTTGGGTCAGTTGTTATTTCTGGGTTTGACCAGGAATTTTCATAGCCAGAATGTCACTTCAAGATGAATCCTTACTGTGTTTGGAAGAGATTACCTCCAGGATGGCATAACTACTGTTATTTTGTCTATAAGTAGACTATTAGACCCTGCAAACAAAAGTCTTGAATTTTCTTTATAACGCCTACAATAAAGCAGAAATACTAATTTGGAAATGAAGTATAAATTAGATTTACATAAGCCCTAGAAGCAGTTCATACTGCTGGGCAGGTGGTAGAATTTTGACTACCTTCATTGACATTTGTGTAACATGGAAAGCACATTCCATTTACAGCTGGAGATTCAATAGGAATCCAGCTGCTGGAATCAGAACTTTTTTTTATACAATTCCTCCCCTTCTGAGGGTCCAGATACCAAACAGACTAACAACAGGTACTTGGCCAACACGTGCAAACTCGAGAATGGACTCCCCTCCCTTATTTGTCTTGTTTTAGTTAGAAATTACTGACTTAATTTGCTTTCATTTCATACTGATAAGTAAACCTGTACTATTTGTACCTCTGTTCATCATGCTTTACACTGAAAGGCAGGTACATTTTAATTGCCAAGATAAACTGCTGTCTGGTTCTGTGACTCAGCAAGTACACTGGGTACCTTTGCTACTAGGGCAGAGCAAGGAATAGATTTTTAGAAGTAGATAAGCAAAGAAATGTTTCCTATCAGTGATGAAACATATATGGTTCCAGTTGTCAAAAAGAGTGAAATGCTGATGGAGTATGTGGTGTCATTACCACTTTAAAAAAAAAAAGAAAATAGGAAAAAAAAGAGTTTATTCATAGATTGGTAGCAAAGAAAAAAATTATCAGTTCTCCTCCTTAAGATTTCCTTGATACGTTTCTTCAAATTTGTTTGTATAAGTGAAGTTGTGTGGTCTCATACATAACCTTAAAAATCAGGTTTGGGTACACTCTGTGGACAGTATGTCTCGCATGAATGCCTCATTATAAAAAGATGAAATAACTGAGTGTAATTCCTATCTTTAATCTAATCTGCCTTTGTGTTAAAACGTCCATATTGTATAAATTAATCTGATAAATGAGTAGTAAGTAATTTTTCTGTAAGTGTGCAAGAATGTATGAAATTCCATATGCAGTTAATACTTCAAACATTTGGAGATGCATAATAATCTCATTTATTATACTGATTTTTTTCATTATGTACAGAAAGGCCCATGGGCCTTCTACAGGTTTAGTCTTGCAAGCAGTTTCAAAATGCCATTCGTCACGTGTATTTCTTTACACAGTAGTTCTAAGCTGGTGTATCTTACTCTGTCAGTGCTTACCCCATGAACATTTAAAAAAAAAAATATAGCAAAAAATAATATGAACCTTAGATGGAGTATTATGCTACTCAGGAGAAGTTGTACCAGCTTTTATCTTTGACTCTCCTAGTTAAATTTGCAATGGGAGATAATGAAACTTCAGTAATATGCTATTAAAACCGGATGTGCTTAGCTAAAAAGAAGTATTTTATAAGTTTGTTTTGCTAGCCTGTAGGTGGAAAGCACAGTTGAGATCACACTTCTCAAAATACCCGTTGATTGCTGTACGGTACCTGTTTGTCTGTTTTCTGATTGGGTAGAGCTGTTGCTGGGCTGATACTGTTTTGACCAAAATTAGAAAGTCAATATAAACGAGTCAAACTAGACTGCCTGCTTTTTTCAGTTCTCTCTTCTGATTCATCAGTTGTTTGTTTCAAATTCTTACAGCCTTTGTGAATTGGGGGTTGTGCCAGCAAAGGTGAAAGCTCTTAGTGGTTAGTCAGTAAGAATGTTCACAAAAATTTATCTCTGACATTTAGATGCTAGCAAAAATATGATGCCTAGTTAAAAAAAAATAAATAAGTGGAAGTGGGTCCTATGGAGTGATTGTATTATATACACGGATGTGAGAACTTATGTCCTCACTTAGGACACTGCCTGCTTCCCATATTCAGGGACAGCATTCATGTTCTTGACCCTAAGAGGATGTTATTGCCAGTGTCTTGTGACAGAAGCTAAAGACCTGAAACTTGGTGATGAAGGCATGTATGAAAGAAGGATCCACTGCTTACACATTTATTTTTTTTTATTTAGTATTAGTGTGTATACTTTAAGAAGTTGGGCCATGCCTGGTTAACTACATTATTAATACCATGGAGGATTAAAATATCTGTGGATATAACTATTGTATTTGAAGAATCATGGAATCATGGAATAGCCTTGGTTGGAAAAGATCTTTAAGATCATCAAGTCCAACCATTAACCTAACACTGCCAAGTCACCACCATACCATGTCCCTCAGCACCACATCTACATGTCTCTTAAAAACCTCCAGTATTCGAGGTGAAGCCTCACCAGTGCTGAGTACAGGGGCACGATCACCTCCCTACTCCTGCTGGTCACACCATTTCTGATACAGGCCAGGATGTCATTGGCCTTCTTGGCCACCTGGGCACACTGCTGGCTCATGTTCAGCCAGCTGTCAACCAGCACCCCAGGTCCCTTTCTGCCAGGCAGCTTTCCAGCCACTCCTCCCCAAGTCTCTAGTGTTGCATGGGGTTGTTGTAACTGAAGTGTAGGATCCAGCACTTGGCCTTATTGAACCTCATACAACTGACCTCAGCCCATCGCTCCAGCCTGTCCAGATCCCTCTGCAGAGCCTCCCTACCCTCAGGCAGATCAACACTGCCACCTGCAAACTTACTGAGGGTGCACTCAATCCCCTCATCCAGATCATTGACAAAGACATTAAACAAGACCAGCCCCAGCACTGAGCCCTGGGGAACACCACTTGTTACTGGCCTCCAACTGGATTTAACTCCATTCACCACAACTCTCTGGGCTCGGCCATCCAGCCAGTTTTTAACACAGCGAAGAGTCCACCTGTCTAAGCCCTGAGCCACCAGTTTCTCTAGGAGAATGCTGTGGGAAAGAGTGTTGAAGGCTTTACTAAAGTCCAGGTAAACAACATCTACAGCCTTTCCTTTATCTACTAAGCGGATCACCTTGTCAAAGAATGAGATCAGGTTAGTCAAGCAGGACCTGCCCTTCATAAACCCATGAAAAACTCTATATAAATTGTACACGCACTAACCATTTTGCTAAACAGCAGTTGAGCAGTGAAGGGTAGATGGCTGTGCTGTACTTGAAGAAACACTGTTACTTTAACTGTACTGTTAAGATAAAGCTATGGAATTTTTTTATTAAATTAATATGATTCGATGCAAGTGACAGAGGGAAATGTTTTAAGGAATTTATATTTGGGTTAGTTCAGACTTTCAGAATGTACTTTTTTTCTTCATCTATGCAGGTGAGTAAGAAAAAGATGGAGATGTTGAATGCCATTCAGTTAGGATCCACTACTCTTGCCAAAAAAAGGCTGTTTTTCAGTATGTCCAAAATGAAGCAACAAGAGATGTAATTCTGTATCCCACTGAAGGGCAGGGATAGTGAGTACTTTAAGAGAGCAATTTAGTTAAATCATAAGATCTTAAGATACTGCATAAAAATAGAAAGTAGGTCTCATTTAGCAATGATAAGAATAAAAGGGTAGCGAGAACATGTAAAATCAAAATCAGAAAAAAAGCACAAAATGAGATGCAACTAGAAAGGGAAGTAAAAAGAAACAAGAAAACTTTTTATAGTACATTAACAGTGAGAAGACAATAAAGAAATAACTGCTGCAGTGTTGAGAAGATGATGAGAATTATTGACAGATGCCATTGTGAAGTGTGGGGTGCCTTTTCTTGCTTCTTTTTCTGAAAGGGTTAAGTATGATCAAATGATTAATCTCTACTTCAAGCCTGAGTTTTTATCACTAAAAAATGAGCTGGAGGAAATTTAAGTGTCTTCAGACCAGCTAGGCCTGATGAAATTTCCCCTTTGGTGTTTACAGAAGGGTAGAAAGGGGTAATGTCTCTGGGATTCTTGAAAAGTTATGTAGGATGGCAAGGCTACAGGGCACCCGTCTTTAAAAGGAGAAAGAGGAGGAATTGGGGAAAAACAGACTGGTCAGTTTAGATTATACTTCTGGTAAAAATCTGTAACAAATAATTTGGCTATCTATAAGCAATTTGATTCAACAAGGAAATGAGTAAGAGCTAACATGGATTTGACAGTAACAAATCAAGGGGAAGTAGTTTAACCTCTACAATAGGTAACAGTCCTAGAGAAGAAGAGAAGGTGGTGGTCTTTTGCCATCACAACAGCCAATCGCTTACTTGAAAGATTAGTAAGCTCTGGCCCATATGATTATTCTAGTTATATAAAGTGTTTTTTTAGGATGTTTTAAGATTACTGTGGGCTTGGTAAAAATACATGACCTATACTAAGTATATCCCATTAGTAATTACCCCACTGCTATACTAGTTCTGTTGGATGTTTTTGATTTCTTCTGTAAACCAGGTTATGAAAAAGAGTAGCATAAAAAAATTATTTCTAGTTGCTGGTTTTGGCATTGCTTCAGTTGTTCTGGACCTGCTGTTAACTGAATTGTGAAGCAAATTAAGTATTATCTTCTTTTAAAGCAGCTAATAGCTTCTGATGTTTTTCGTGTAATATGATTTGTTTATTTTATTGCAGGATTTGGTTGTCCGTATCATCTTCATTCTTGGTAATTTAACAGAAAAGAATAACGAGGCCCGTGAGCAACTTTTTAAAGAAAAAGGAAGTGTTAACACCTTGATATCATTATTCCAAACCTACCATGAACTTGATTTGAATGCACAGAAATGGCACCATGAAAGAGGAGGGAAAGAAAAAAACCATCCAAAGTATCCTTCAGAAGCAGAAGATGTTCTGATAAAACTGATAAGGGTGCTGGCCAATCTCTCTGTTCATCCCAGTGTAGGAGCAGCTCTGGCAACTGCCCATCGTGTTGTAAAATTACTTATTACAGTACTAGGTAATAAAATCTGTGTTGTATGTGTTATTATTGTTCAGTCTGTAAGGAAAGAGAGAATTTTTCTACTTGACCTGCTTATCTAGGTTGAGCCATAACTAAATTGGTTCCATAGCTAAAATAGCAAAGTCAGTCTGCTGATATTCATGAACTGTTTTATGTAGAAAGCCTGTTTGAGTCAGTGGAAGTACTTCTGCTTTGGTACTGACTTTTCAGTGCCTGAGGAAGGACGTAGAACTGTTTCATTCAGTGGTAAGATTTGCAGGTATGATCATTAAGGATAAGAAAACAAATTTTATTCTAAAGACATCTCACTGAGAGTTCATGTATAAAGAAAGTCTGTTCTTATCAGGTGTTATAATTAGGCTAGAACTGGGCAGTCTGTTCTCCCTGTAACAGAGTTTAGCAGTAACAAGAGATGTCTCAAAAAAATCAGTATATTTTAGTGTGTGATGAGAACATTAAATATTATATAAAGACAATTGACCTGATTTATGCTATCTTACCAGTCTTGCCCACAAGCCACTGGGGGGTTAGAGAAGGCAGACTCACAACTTTGTCTGTTCTGTCTTAAGCCCTGGGTTGGAACTGTCTTAATTGTTGTGTAAGTGCTTTCATGCCTCAGAGCTTCTCTCTGCCACCCTCTCCTCCTCCTGAGCACCATATCAGTTAGTTTACTACAAAATATTCTCTCTCCCTGTGAATTTACTGCTCTTTTATTTCCTTCACTCATGGTCCCTGAAGTCAGAAATCTCAGATAAATTGGTATACACAACTTTCAGACTTGCTGTTGTAGTTTTACACTGGTTAACATTCTGTCAGGAACTCTAAGAGGAAGAATCTTTCAAATATTGTTAAAGAAGTCTGTCTTTTTTTCTCAATTTTTCATGGTACCTGACATTTCAGTATAATAGTCCTTGGTGTTTCTCTGTGTCTATCACACAGGCCTATTTCTGCATGTAGATTCTCCTCGGTTCCATCTTAAAACAACTAATAGGATCTGTAAAAATGTCTTAACTAACTAGATTTTAAAACATGTTCCCTTAGTCACAGTGATTTCTGTAGATGAAGGGTTGGAAAGAGTGACTTTGTATTGCCATTTTTGGATCAGCTGTTCCTGTTAGCTTCTGCTACTGAAAAACAAAACTGTCTGTAATGTAAACGGTGTATCAGTTTGCTTCTGAGCTATAATGCACTGCTAAGTTACTCAAGTGCGTGTGTGTATCTATATATGCATATGTGTTTTGTTATTTGGGTTTTTTTTGCTATCAGAATACAAGTCAGTTGATGACTGTGAGGAGTTGGTCATCAATGCTGCAACAACAATCAACAATTTATCCTACTACAAAGTGGAGAGTTCTGCTGTTCAAGACAAGAAGCTACACATTGCTGAAAGTAAGGACTCTTAAACTAGTACTTTTTGTGTAGCTTTTTGAAAGTGGAAGTTATTCATGCTATATTTTGACACTACAGAAAATAAAGATGCCAATAGTGTTCTGTGGTATCATATTGCAGGAATATAAAGTTCATAGAGCTAAATTCTTCCCATAATGATTTCTCATTCTTGAGGAACACAATTCTATGACTTGTGTGAAAATAGGTTCTTGAGAAAACCTCCTCTTTTCCTCACCAATTTGCCACATTGTTTTCTGTTTAGCAATTTTTGCTAAATTTGTTTAAAATCCACATGCCTGAACCAAAATAATTATGTTGCTTTTTACTTCCAATCAGAGTATGGCAGGGAAGTATTTTTTTCTTGTTAATACCTTCTAGACCTGCAAAATCCGATTTCTCTGCTTCTGGCTTATAAATCCCTTGACAGTAGAGGAGCTATGTGATTCTCTCCCCTCTGACAATATGGACAATAGTCATACTTTAGTGATGTGTAGGAACTGCATCTGAGTTCTGGGACTCATTGTGTTAATGCTGTAAAAATGGCAGAGTCTGTATCTTGCATACCTTACTCTCCCCCATGTCTTGTCTATTTAGAGAGACGGAGCCTGAAGTTCGCACAATAGGTAGAATGAGGAGTAGGAAAAAATATTCTGGCTGTCAACCTAGTGCCCTGATAAACATCGTATTCTGTCTAGGTAACAGTTCTGCTGTTCTGTCACGAGTTGTTTTATCACCCATAAGCCACCTGTCTCTCATTGCTAGTCAGAGAAGTGAGGAAACAAATGACTTCTTTGTCTGTCCCTCTCCTGTTTTTATGGTTAGCATGTGGAACCTGTCCCATCAACTTTCCTATGCCTGAACTGAGGACAGAGAAAACCTTTTGATGGAAGACAGGAGGCTTCCTCCTGAAGGAGACATTTTGAGAATACTTGCTGCTTGATGCAAGTGGTGGATCTCAAAGATGGTGGATCTGAAATATCATTTCAGATGTCTCTTTAAGACAAGTTCAAGGCATGTATTGCAACATTCAAAGATGGAAGTAATGGGAATGAACTCAACCTCTTTTCTATATTAGTGGAAAATTGGCAGTGCTAGGTTAGTGGTTGGACTTTATCTTAGAGGTCTTTTCCAACCAAGACAATTCTATGATTTTTTTTTTCTCACTTTTCTGTGGTAGAAGGGTTAAGGGTTTGCTGATTTGAGTCCTTTATATGATGGACTGGTTTCAGTCGTTCACTTCATACTCACAGAAGACTGATAGATGTAACTTCTGTAACACCTTTGCTGTGCACCGAAAACCTACATGATGGTAGCTTTTCCTTGGTAATGCTGAAGGTCTCATTCTATCTGCTGAAGTTATATGCTAAATATATGTGAAACTGCTAAGCAGGAAAGCAGCAAACAAGTAAATGCTTCAAACCAGGGGCAATATTAAGTAGCTGTTCAGAGAAAATGTGTTTGCTTGTTATAGCAGCACTGAGAGAAAATAGAGCTAATGTCAGGAAATAATTTGAGTTTTAGGAGACATCCCACCATAAGACCATCTGTTCAGGGTCGAAATCAATTCTGTTATATGTTACAACATCTTTTTTCCTCTTTGTCTTCCTGGATTTTCACAAGAGCCCACTCAAAACTGTATAGCAAAACTGACTCCCATTATTACAACTGTGCTTAGGCTATCTTCATAACTCCTCATCTGGTCTTTTGCATTTAGCCCCATATTGGAGCTCTTTGTCTCATCTTCAAAGCCCTACACAATTTAGCTCTTGTTCTACCATCTGCTCACCCCCTTCACTGCAACCAGACAGTTAGATAACTGTTCCCATTTATTACATTTATTGCCATTGCTGCTTGCATTCTGATACTTATTGATAAAAAGCCAAGCACATGTTTGTGATATACAAGTAATCGTTTTTATTTCCTTTCTCTGCACACCAATAGTGCTTTCAAAGCTGTTAATGAGCAACAATATGGATGGAGTTGTGGAGGCTGTCAGAGTCTTTGGCAATCTTTCCCAGTATCATGAGATCTGTGACTTCATCATGCAGAAAAAGAGTGAGTTACTTTTGCATTTGTAGGAGTCCTATTTTTAAAGGTCCCTACTTCTAAAAAGGAAAGACTGTTAATAAGCTGTCTCAGGGTAGAAGCAATCTTCTCTTATGTTTTGCAAATTAGGCAAATGTTAGAATCCAATAATAGCTGTCATAAACACCATTTTATTTCAATTTCATTAAAATGGAAACATTGCAGTAGGAAGAATGTGCCATGGTGTGCCTTCACAAAGGTAAATACTACAAAAACGGTTTCTCCTAAAGATTATAATTTTGAAATTTCCCTTCACTCCTTCAATTTTGGGAGTCCTGCAGGTTGGTAGTGATATGATATAAAATGAAAATCCAGCTTATTTTGCGTTTAGGTTCATAGGCACAAGTTTTTGATTTCCATGTTCGACATCTTGTTAGTGCTTTGTAACATGCATTTAAGATGTTTGACTGCCTCAACAAAGAGACCTCCTATTTGCCTCTGGGTGAAGTAGGATACAAGTCTTCTCAAGTCCTTTTGCTTTGGGTGTCTGAAGAGCTTTGGGAAAAATGGCAACTCCTTGCTATCCACAGAGATGCGTCATAGGTTTAATTAAACACCAGCCCACCATAAATTTTTTGTATCTACCTGTCAGTGTTCAAAGTGAGGTGATATGCCACAATATCCACAATATACAACCCCTTCTTTCAAGGGAGGACATATTGCCACTTTTGGAGGAGCAGGTATCTGCAAAAAGAGAAATGACACTTAGTCACTGGTTGCTGATGAGCTGTCTCAGTCAAAGAACTGAATTTTCCACCTTGGAGAGATGGTGGTGTGGGTGCGCTGAGCTTAGGAAGAACTGAGAGGCTGCCTCTCTGTTAGGCAGGACTCCCTCTCTCACTGGAGTTGCCTTCCACTGCCTACCAAGTACAGCGTCAGCAAGTGCTGTGAGATGCTGCACATACAGCGTCTGCTTCTTGCCTGTCTCCCGCGGGAGCCCCAGGCTGCAGCAGTCCCAGCTGGACTTGATGCAGTCCTGGGCAACCCTGCCAGTCCACAGGGCTAAGAACTTCCCTCTCAGAGTGCCAAATGCCAAATCCTAGCACTCACTGCTGACTGTGCCATTGAAAGGGGAGTGATATTTTTAATAAATAAGCTGCAATTCAGTTTGGTGAACGTAACCTCTTCCGACTGGATTTTCACATTACTTTGAAAAAACTTCTTCACAGTGAGGGTGACAGAACACTGGAACAGGCTGCCCAGAGAGGTTGTGGAGTCTCCTTCTCTGGAGACATTCAAAACCCGCCTGAATGCGTTCCTGTGTGACCTGACCTAGGTGTTCCTGCTCTGGCAGGGGGATTGGACTAGATGATCTTTTGAGGTCCCTTCCAATCCCTAACATGCTGTGATTCTGTGTTGTATTTTTATGACTAGAGTTTTGTATGTGTTGCTTTGAAGAAAGCTGCTGTTCAGCGTGATGTAATAATGACTGTTACTCTGGCTCATATGCCTGTTCTACAAATGTCACAGTAATATGCTACAAGGTTACATTTTTGGGTAGGCTATCCTGAATTTGATGACTTTCTAAGTATACATGTTTAATAAGTATGTTTTAATGCCACTTGTACAATGAGTCCACCTTCCCCATAATATTGTTTTTCTTCACAATGCAGTATACAAGTTCATGATTGCTTTACTTGATGCCAAGAACCAAGATGTCTGTTTTTCTGCCTGTGGAGTTCTTCTCAATCTCACTGTAGATAAGAACAAACGAGCTATTCTGATGGAAGAAGGAGGAATTGGAAAGTAAGTTCTTGATCTTGCTTATGAAAAAGACAAGTTCCAGTAGTTTGGCTAAAGACTTTTAATCAGATTATTTTTTATTGGAGCCATTAACTTGTCATAAGGATACATACTTAACATATTCAGCATCTAATGTTCTTCAAGAAAAAGCCTTTCATATTCTTTCACTTGTCTCTTGCAAAAGTATTACAGTGGTTTAGCCTGCTGCAGAGCCGAGAACCACAGAATAATTTCCTAAAGATTCTCCTGATACACACAGCAGAGGAGAGTACCATAGAACAAAGAAACTAAGGCATGGCTTTGCAATAGCTGCTTATGCTCAACTTACCTGGGTCCCATGTGGGCTACAGTTAATAGGCACCATTAATGTCTGTCTGTGTACATGTGAAGATTACTTCAAGAACTGTGATACCCCACGTGGTCTTTTGCAATTTTTGTAACTACTTAGTACTGCAGGGTGAACTATCTGATGTATCTGTGCTCGGCAGGGAACGAATAGCTCCTGAGACTCCTCTCTCTGAGAGTTCAGGTTTAAGGCACGTACACCGTAAGTGGTATTAGACCTTGAAAAACTACTGTGGATGCAACACTTGTGGCTTTGATGTTCAGATAGTAGTGGATCCAGCTTAATTGGAGCAACATGAAAGATCATGTTCCTATGCTTGTAAATCAGTTGATGCAACCCACATTTATGAAACAATATACCAAACTTTGAAATGCTTTCCTGTTCATATATCATATAATTACTTTTTTATACAATGTAAACAATGCATAGTTTGTTCATCTTTCCTTCCCATGTTCTAGTTAACTTGTAAAGCTGGAAAAGAATAAAAATAAGTTACAGGAACATTTAATAATAAATGTGAGAAATTTCTGTTCTATAGAATTCTATAGAACATAGAATTTTCTATACTCTGTCTGAAAATCTGTGAAGAAGGAAGGAAAAACAGTATGGAATAAATCTAGAGAATTTGGAAGTGATTATTAAGGAGATCATCCTGACTGTGCCAAACCAGCTCTGTGGATTTTTGGAAATGAGGTTATTGTACCAGTATATAGTGGCCCTAATAAAACATGGAATTAGTCTCATCAGAGAGTTAAACTTCAAAAATTAGGGCAAGTTCTTTGGCTTTTCATTAGATACCTCCCAGTCTTCCACAATGATCGCCTTCAGAGAGGAGAATAAAAGCAAACCTCTTTTTGGTTGCTTTTCAATGACTGCTATTTTCAGCCATACCCAAACGTAATAATTATCCCGTGTTCCCTTTACTAATCACCAGATTATAAATCTCACAATGAAGTATGGAAGTGAGGAAAAGAGGGGGTTGTAGGATTGGGGAAAACAACAGGAGTGAAGGGTTACTACTAGAGAGGTTGCTAGGGACAGCAGGTGAAAAACAATGTTTACTTCTGCTTCCCCAGGACTTGTGAACACTGCTGCTGGGAACTCTAGATAGCTGCTGTACGTAAACTGGTGCAGGCAGAAAAGTTACAGCTTAAATTCAGAGTCCTGCTTTTGCTTCAGCCTGCATTTGCTATCTGCAAGGAAGTGAGATTAGAAGAAAGGTCAGGAACCTAATGGTCCTTAAAACTGGCATTTCTGAGAGGAGTCCATTGGGAGTGCAGGCTGAGGAAATACAAGGGATGAAATAGACTGCAAAATAGACTTCACTGAAAGTAGGAGGTGATTCTGTGAGTCCATTTCCTTTGGATTTGTCTTCTGGTCACATCCTCTGATGTGTAATAAGCTGGACATTCTGACTGAAGCTTGTTCTGCAGTCACACCATCTTTTCCGGATGAATTTGTGGTGCCCGAGAAGGTTTGGCTTGCATTGCAATCTCTGGTAGCCACAGGGTTGGGACAGCCACAGATTGTAATGAAATTTGTTGGAATTTTAGTGTCTTTGAGATGGTTACATTTGTGATGTATGTGATTGAAATTGGTCAGTTGAGTTAAAAAGTTACAGGCGATGGACAGGTGCAGGCAGATATATGCACATATGTATAGACAAAAGGCACATTCACATCCTTAGGGAACTAGACTCAATAAAAAGGGGAAGTTACTGAGGAAGAAAGTAGCATCTTCAGTTTATTAATGTAGGATTTTCCTGAAAACTTTAATGGAGTCTGTATACATTTCTAGACTGCCTTGATTTTGAAGGGCTCAGGTGAAAACTACATGGAGCAAAACACTGTTTTTGTTTGATACTGACAGGTTAGTTGACTGTTTACGAGACTTTGGGCCATCTGACTGGCAGCTGGCTTGTTTGATATGCAAAACCCTGTGGAACTACAGTGAAAACATCACAAGTGCGGCCTCATGCTTCGGAGAAGATATGGACACGTTGCTGGTGCTGCTCACATCACTCTTAGGTGAGATTCATAATCTTGGTCTCTTTTCCTTAATAAGAGAAATAGAAGGGGCAAAACCAAAGCAATATTAGTTTGGGTGGGAAGTCTGTCATGCAGCTTTAAGTGGTTGGCTGGTATAGACTATCCAGCAACACAGTGGTCTGTTGCCATTCAGCACATTCCTCACATCTTACAGCTTGCCAAGGTGGAATGGGCTGCTGTCGCTGCCCACTCTAGTTTGTCTGGTTAGCACGCTGCTGATGCTTTTCACCAGCTGCCTGTTTGGCTGCTTGAGCCAACTATCCCAAAGACCTTCAGCACAAGACATACATTTCACTGGATGTGGGCCCTTCTGGCCTCAAAGGTCATGGCAGGTATTGACAAAAGCGAGGGCTCAGCTCTGCACCTGGTTACTGCACAGCACACACAGGGCCATCTGGGGAGCAGGGCTTTTTCCCCCCATAGCTGAGGGCTCTGTGGTACAACAGGCTGAGCTTGCTGCTTGTGACAAGAGTCCCTCGGCTGCACTTTTCTCACCATGATCTCCTTGTGGGCAAGGACAACATCCTGACTTCTCATCTGCTCCCTAAAGCTAGGGAGGGGATGCTCCTCCACAAATACAGGCTGGAAGGTGTCTACAGGTGAATGTTAAGACCCTGATTTTCTTACCCAAGTAGATGTTTTCATCTGCACATTTACGTTTGCTTCAAATTTTACAGTTTCATTGCTATGTAGTAGTCCTGTAGAAACTATATTTAATTTTTCTCCTTTATTTTATGAGCACTGCTTTGTTTATGATTTCATTTTGAGTAGGTCATTTGCTATTAGCTTTTAAAAAAATCATTAAAATGTAAATGCAACTGAAGCAAACCTTAACTAACTTTGATTTGGTTTTAGCTGGGAATTTACTAAAGATGTGGAGAAGACTGCATGTTAGACCCAGATAGAGAGTGAGATCCCCGTGGTCTCTTGTTTTTAGACAATCAGTAAAGTGGGTGCATTTGTGAGGACTTTTTTTCCAGTTACAGGAGAACTACTGTTACTCATTGTTGTAATGATTCCTTGCATTACATTCCTTGCTATGACAGAGCAAATTTTAATGTAGGCAGTAATTCCATCTATTTATCTGAAAATACTCAGTGTTTCAAGATCATTAGTGCACTTTTTAACGTTCTGCAACAGAACTGCAAACTTTACAGCCACAATCATGCTTGAATTTTCTGGCATGCAGCAAGCAATATATAACTTTGTTTTGGGAAATTCTTACTTATTTTTTCCTCTGCATTTAACACTTCTTATTCCAGCAATTAATTTGATTGCAGAGTCCAGGCTGGGTAGTAATTGGAACTCTCATTAATTAGTACAGCTTTCATGAACTGAAATTTCACATACAATTGCAATTGCAATACAACTGTAATGGCAATTATTTTAAAATAGGTGAGAAATCAGAAGGCTACTCTCTCTTCACACTGTAGTCAGAAGGGTAGCTGTAGAGAAAGCGTATCCTGTTCGTTGGATCTAGTTTCTCTGTGTGTCAAGAGCCAACAGACTTTAGTAATAGCAGCTGCATAATATTGTCCTACACCTTCCCCCTCCCATTGTATCCAGCAACAGCCTTGAACTGTCATTGCTCTGATTCTATCATTCAGGAAGCAGGAGGCAACTGCTGACAGTCAGTGGACTGTACTTAAGCATCAGCACGCCCTCAGGAAGCGGAAAAAAGTGGAGCATGGCACAGCAGTCACCTCTCTTCACCTGCTGTGCTTGGCCTCCTCCCCTTTGTTTTTCTTTCCCCTACCTGGCACAAGATGACAGAATATATGAGAGCGCCAAAAGGGAGTGGAAATAGCTTGAAAAGATGTTGGGCCTGAGAAAGGCTGGACAAAAGGCACCATTTGCTTTTTTTTTGCTCTGCCTGATCCTAGCAGCCTGAGACACAGTGGCTCTGCTTTCCAATGGCACTGCCATTTGCCTTCTTTTAGCTGCCCTTGAGTCTCATGTCACTTTACTGGATCAGAGCTCCTGGAGGCTGGTGTTTCCAGGCCCCTGGCAGCAGCTTTGCCTTGCCCCAGACCCTCAGGAGCAGCAGGGAAGATGAGTCTGTCTTGAGAACGTTCTTCTGTTTGGTCATTCAATGAAATCTGCTTTCTCCCTCTCCTTTTCCAGACTTTTCTTCTGCTCGCCTTTACCTCCACTATCAATTCAAGGAGGTTATTTTGGAATATCAGTACATGTGAACTCCTGCATGGCATGATACTGGCTTCCAGGGCTCCTGGCCCCTGTCTTGTCAGTTAACAGGGATGGGTAGCCCTTGCAGACTAGAGTCTGTACTCTCGTTTTCAGCTTCCCCCATCGCATGTACACCCAGTGTGCTTGCGTTGTTCCTGGGCTTGCAGCCAGTTCGGACGCTGTTTGGCTGGTGCCCAATTTTGCTGGTTTTGAGGAGGGTCGTGGGAAAATTAAATTATCTGAGGATGCACAGCTTGCATGTGAGACACTGATGCTCACTGATCCTCAGCGTTACTCACATTCTGCTTTGGGAAATTTACTGTTTTGGTTCAACACTTCAGCTTTTGAACTGGTTCTGACCCTTGTTCTTGTAGGCTGGAATTCCCAACCTCAGTGATTCCATAAACATTCAATCAACTTCTGGGAGGCACAGCTGTCTGCTAACATGGAAAAATGTCTCTTGCTCTATGTTAGAAGATAGTTAATTTGGGTAGAATAATTTCAGGAGAGGCAAAGCAATTCTGCCTGAAAACAAAAACCATAATCCCTTACCTTCTTCAGGGTCTCTCGCTTCTCGGCTGCTGAGATTCATTTTACATACACTGGGCTACTGTGCCATTAATAGGACAAGAACTAATGGGCACAATTTGCCATAAGAAAAATTCCAGTGAAGTCTTAGGAAAAGAAGTTCCCATCATGGCAGGGATCAAGCACTGGAGCAGGCTGCCCAGAAAGGCCGTGGAATCTTCATCCGTGAAGATGTTCAGTACTCAACAGTACATGGACCACAGCAACCTGATCTACGGTGGCTCTGTTTCAGAGGTCCTGTCCAACCTAAATTATCCTATGATACCATCAAATATAGATCTGATAGCTGAGGCTGGATTTTCTGATTACAGATCTTCCTGCAGAGATATGACGTGTTCCTTCTTGAAATAATGTTTTGGCTTTTTTTTTTTTCCTCTTTATTTTATCACAGAAATACTCTAAATATCATCTCTTTATGCAGAACCTCTTTCGGAATCTACCTCACAATCAGCATCTCTTTAATTTTGGTGATTTACAAACACTGTAGTGACATAAAAGTCAAGTATTGTTGGCAGTTACCGGTAACTTTCTATGGAGCCCATCTCCATGCAAGAGTA
This sequence comes from Podargus strigoides, assembly GCA_028020825.1. Classification (NCBI taxonomy): domain Eukaryota; kingdom Metazoa; phylum Chordata; class Aves; order Caprimulgiformes; family Podargidae; genus Podargus; species Podargus strigoides. The sequence goes on from CM051619.1 coordinate 48,841,420, forward strand.
ATGTCGTCTCTTCCTTTACAGCTGTTGCAGCTCTGCATAGGCACCTTGGCATTCTTTTAAATGGGAACAGGTGCTGTTTGAGCATCTCTCTTTCTAAACAAAGTTTGACTCAAAATGTGGGTACCTGAAGTTTCGAAGTTTCACTTCAGCTCCAAGTTGTCTTTTCCCCTCTGTGAATGTGCAGTCAGCTCCCTTAAAGAGTTATTTATTTAAGAGATTGTGAATCTGGTGCTCTTTCATAGTCTAGGATAAAGATAAGTCACACTGCTCCTTGGGTGCAGGATTGTATCTTCATTTTAGGTACGTTTATGGCCTCAAGACTGTCAAATATCCTTCTGTTAAACTGTATGAGCACCTTTGTTCAGCATTATCAGTTGTGCTTTTAGCTTCCTGATTCAGGACCATGCTTCTGGTTGCAGACTGTTTTCTTTTTCCTGTAAAGGTTTGTTTCTTTGCCACATCCAATGCCAGGCAGAATGGAGGGGGGAGAATGAGTGGTGACCTCCTTTCATTCCTAACATTGCTTGTCTCTGTTAAGAGTGTCCTGTTATTTATGAAGTTTGAGAGGAAAGGAGGGCATCAGCAATAAAGTAACCAGTGTGGTTCACGTTCTTTTCAGTATGATGATAGACACAGTTTGAAAGAGTCTTCATGAACCAGAAAAGCAACACAATTTGTGACAGGAAAAACATAGTTGTAGTTAGATGAAAATTATGATTACTTACATCATTACTTTTCACTTTTGTGGTGAATGGAGGTAAATCCAGATGGAGACCGGTCACAAGCGGTGTCCCTCAGGGCTTGGTCTTGGGGCCAGTCTTGTTTAATGTCTTTATTGATGCCTGGATGAGGGGATCGAGTGTACCCTCAGTAAATTTGCAGATGACACGAAATTGAGTGGGAGCATTGATCTGCCTGAGGGTAGGGAGGCTCTGCAGCGGGATTTGGACAGGCTGGAGCGATGGGCTGAGGCCAATTGTATGAGGTTTAACAAGGGTAAGTGCCGGGTCATGCACTTCGGCCACAACAACCCCATGCAGCGCTACAGGCTTGGGGAAGAGTGGCTGGAAAGCTGCCTGGCAGAAAAGGACCTGGGGGTGTTGGCTGACAGCCGACTTGAACACAAGCCAGCAGTGTGCCCAGGTGGCCAAGAAGGCCAATGGCATCCTGGCCTGTATCAGAAACGGTGTGACCAGCAGGAGTAGGGAGGTGATCGTGCCCCTGTACTCGGCACTCGTGAGACCACACCTTGAGTACTGTGTCCAGTTCTGGGCACCACAGGATAAGAAGGACATTGAGGTGCTGGAGCGAGTCCAGAGAAGGGCAACGAGGCTGGTGAGAGGTCTGGAAAACAGGCCTTATGGAGACTGGCTGAGGGAACTGGGGTTGTTTAGTCTGGAGAAGAGGAGACTGAGAGGAGACCTCATTGCCCTCTACAACTACCTAAAAGGAGGTTGTAGTGAGGCTGGTGTTGGTCTCTTCTCCCAAATTACTAATGATAGGACGAGAGGAAATGGCCTCAAGTTGCGTCAGGGGAAGTTTAGGTTGGATATTAGGAAGAAGTTCTGTACTGAGAGGGTGGTCAGGCACTGGAACAGGCTGCCCAGGGAGGTGGTGGAATCGCCGTCCCTGGAGGTGTTCAAAAAACAAGTGGATGAAGCACTTGAGGCCATGGTGTAGTGGTTAGGGAGATGATGGGATAAAGGTGGGACCTGATGATCCTGGAGGTCCTTTCCAAGCATGGTGATTCTATGATTCTATGATCAGCAAACCTGCCATGAGTAATGTTAAAACCTGAGTTGTTTCCAGGCTGACAGTCACAGTGAATGCTTGATCTTGGAGACACAGTTTAGCTACAACTGTGAGGTGTAAGAATAACACAGCCTGCAATACCCTTCTTACTGTTTCACTGACCTTAACGTTCTTTATTTTCAGTTAAAGCGAAGTCCCTCAGATAGTGATGCTTAGTTAAACATGGAGTTGTTTTTAAGCCATCAACGTACACAACTGTTAAATTTTATGTGCTGTGGTCAAAAATACATGATTGGGTAAATATTTATTCAGAACTGATGATGATATTTTCCTTGATTACAGATGAAGAGCTAGCGTTGGATTACAGCCTCGACCAAGATTTAAGGGACCGCCACAAACTATATTGGGAAAGAGAGTTCAGACCTGTGGCAGAAAAACTTCTTGACAGAATCAAAGCCATCACTCCTTTCTTCCCAGTGTGACTGTTACTCCATTTTAGTCAGTAATTTAGTTATTTTTTTGTGGAGTAGATTGTACAGCTTTATATTTCTAATACCCCTGTACATTGCCATTGGTAAGTACATTTGGAAAGCATGGCTTTACAAAATTTAATTTTTAAAAAGTCAGTGAAGCCTAGCATTTATATACTAGATGCTGTCTTTTGAGAAGCTTGTATAAAATTTTTGCATGGGTAAGTACTTTTTAAAATATATTGCAGCTGTTCAGTGTGATTTTTGTTTATTAATTGCATAGTTTCTTGGCTGGGAAAATGAAACAAAACTATTTGCTGACCTTTTAATTTTTAAAAGGTAAAGTACCACTGTGTACGTGGACCTCTCTGGTACCAAAATGCTGTGCAATGTACAAGAATGTTACATGGCAGGAGCCACAGGCTTTGACACACTTTTACTTTAGAGTTCTGGGACAGAGTAACCCCAGTGCTACTGGGGCATTCTGCTGTGTTGTATGATCAGCTTCACTCTTGGGACTGAATGCTGTCAGTGGTCAGGGGGAAAGTTGCTCCCTGTTCCTTCGGAGATCCCCCTTTCTTTACCTGGTGCTGTGTGGCTGCTTTGGTGCTTGTGGGATGTAGGCCCAGCTGTGCAGGAAAGAGGTTTTTCTGAAGTGGAACTTCACATCTTAAGGCGAAACACCCATATCCCTGATGTTAGCTAGTCTAGTGTGTTCTTTGTCATTCCCACATTCCCAGGAGCTGCCTGTGTGCCTAATACTTCTCAGACTGTCTTGGCCAGCCGTTTCCCCTGGGCCCGTGTCTCCATCCATGGGGCAAACAAAGGCTCTGCATCCTTCATGTTCCTTCTGACTGCTGCTAGCTTGTTTATTGCTCAGTTTTTATCCTTTCAGTGTGTAGAAGTCCCTGCCTGTAGCCCATGGATTAGCTCTGCAAGTGCATCACTGGCCACAACTGGCTACAGAAAGCTTTACAGACCTGACCCTTCTGTCTCTTTTCTGACCCCAGATTACTTGGAATAAAGCACTGTGCAGGGGCTGCCAGGCTCCTGGCTCTGATCCCCAGGGTCAGCAGCCTTGCACCATGCCACGTGTGCCATGAGAGCGAGTCTCCAGCCTGGGAAGCCCTGCAGAGAGGCTGGAGGGATTTGCTTTTCTGTGGTACCACTGTACCTTTGGCAGTGCCCAGACCTCTGCTTCCAGGTGAGGAGATGAAGTGAGGAGACTGGGAAGCAGAGCAGTAGTAGAAGGGCAGGGAAACTTTTTTCCTAGTCTATGTCCCTGCTTCTACATTCTTGGGGACTTCTTTACTTGTTGATGGGGCAGAGGTGGGGAGATTTCACGGTCCAGGTTTTGGGAGTTGTGAGGAGTAAACTTCAGTGAAAGCAGTGAAATTTGCAGTGTTCCTGTTGTGCCAGCAGCTTGGGTATTTCTTGTGACCAGCAAGGCTCAGCCCTGCAGTGAATCATTTAGGGAGCACATGTGGCAGCCTCCGTGGCTACGATCCACAGGAGAGAACTGCTCAGCAGTTCAGTATGGTTTGGTTCCAACAACAGCTCTGCCAAGCTCATAAAGATCTTAATTATCGTTCCTTCTTTTGCCATTTTAATTTTAGCTGAAGTTGAGGGGAAGATAAATGGCTTCAAAAAAAATGGATTTGCTTTCTAGGGGGCATTAAGGAAAGGCAGTGGGTAAGTACTTCCCTGTGGGGAGGGAGCCAGAGGCATTTTTCCTTGGTGTTCGTGTGAAGGCCACAGGCAGGCACGCACCAGGCTGTGGAACCCCACCAGGGTGGGTGGGGATGCAGTGGAAAAGGCCTTGTGGCCAGGTCCTCTCAGCAGGTCTAATCAGAACTGACAAGTGCTGAGTATCTGTTGGAAGGCAGCCTGAAACTGATGTTCTGCTCAAGTCAAGGTGGATATGTAGGCAATTAAGATTTGTTCAAAGAAAATGCTAGTTATATCGGACATTACTGATCAACTGTAAACTAGGGCCCAGAGTGCTGTGTCGTGTGTCCTGTAGCACAGGGCAAGTCTGGGTATCCTGTAGAGGAGCGGAGAGCTGGTGCAGCTGCTGTGTGTGAGCTCTGGCCTGGTGTTCAGAGTTTGGCCAGGGACTGTCTCAGGAGGAGGCATATTCAGAGGTGCTGGGTAGTGCAGAGAGGGCAGCAGAGGCTCAGAGCACCTGGGAGCACAAGCCACCTGTGACTCCCCTGGAGATGCACAGGCCCATGTCTTTGAACAAAACTTGTGTGTAACAAGAACGAGCCCCAAAATGCTGAATTTCTGATGTATTCTTGTACCTTCTTCTGCCATTTGGGTGTCTTTGCCACAAACCTCAACGCAGAAGCTCTCTTCTGACTTCAGGAGCCCATTCTTGTTTAGTGACCAAGCACTTGGTCTCTGTGACACTGCCCTTTCTTTTTGATTTGGGAGTGTGTGTGCACACATGTGCACAAAGTTTTGAATTGAACCTACAAAGAAGATGGGAAGGTGAGGGCTGTTAATTGCTGCTCACAGGCAGATGGCTCTGCCATGCTCCTGTAAGCACAGACTCAAAATCCTGTGTGGGTGGTTTTTTTAATAGGGTCCCACCTGGGCCCACACCACAGCCAACCCCTTAGTTCTCTCTGCTTGTGATAGCACACACCATCTCCTTCCATGCGTTGCCTGGCCTTTTGCGCAGGATCCCCACCCACATGGTCTTTCTTCTGGGGTGAGCTGCCCATACTGCTGTTGCCCACAACATCCGAGGTGCACAAGACATTGCTGCTGCACTTCACAGCCACAGGCTGAGGCTCTGCAGGAGCTACTCGAGGAGCTGTCAAGGGCTTACAGCCTGCTGCAAAGGAGGGCAGCTCACACCTGCCAGCAATGGAGGCAATGCTGTGGCTTGTTCCTCATGCCCCAGCATCACACACAGCTGCTGCTCTATGCAGCCACTGCCACTTTTCTGGAGCATCTGGCAACTTCATAGTTTTCCTGTTTTTAAAGACTAACCACTGTCTTTGCTTGCCACTGAGCTTAACAGCCTCGCTTGTTCTCTTCTGCTTAGCACCACAAACACTGTCAGCATTTTTAATGGAAAATCCCCAAACATTTTCAGGCCTTTTCTTAAAGTAACACACACAGATACACATTCACTCTCTCTCTTTCTCTCTCTGCAGCATTTACTGCTTAAAACAGGAGAGGCTGCCTGCATGTACCTGCATGTGTCTGGAGAGTGTAGGATGGAAACACCCAATTTAGGCTTCTCAGAAAATTTCATGTCTGCCCCAAAAAAGCAGCAGGAGAATCAGGTGCTGCAGAAACTCCATTTACAGACTGGAAAGACAATTTCTGTGTCCTTAGGCAGAGCTTACCTTTATGATATGCCCTTAGAAAGGAAAGTTTTGCTCTGGTTTTGGAACATTAAAAATCCTGTATTTTTAGTTAAGAGGAAGTAGCAGATGCTTCCTGTTAGTCACAATTTTTGACAGTTTATTAATCTTTCTCCCCTAGCTCTTTTTAGATACTTTAAGCTTCTTGGACTGTAATCTTAAAACTGTTCTCAGAATGTTCTGTAGTAAGAAAAACCAGTCTGAGCGGAGGAGCAGGCCAGGGGACAGAAATCTTCCTTTAATTCCACCTGTGGGCTTGGGAAAAGCCATTTCTTTCCTGTCTTACAAATAAGGCTCCCGCCTTCCTGTAAGCAGGTAGGAGTTTCTACGCTCAAGTGTACTATAAACCCCCGTTACAGCCAGCTGTAGGGAGCGTGGCCAAAACAGTCTGTCACTCCCTTGCCATACATTCCTCAGTCCGACAGCACAGACCCGACTGTCCTTCTGATGCCAGACATCCTTTTGGCACTGGCCTTTGAAAATTAGCAGCCTTATCTGGAACAAAGTTCACTACTGAAGGATTTTAACATCAGTTTAACTCTCAAAATAATGTTTAGACACAGTTATTGAAAATAAGTGATTACACAAACATACAGTTGGAGTCTCCCATGATATCACACCTGTTACCTGTGAGGAAAGAGAAAACTCTGTATGACAGAGTTTACCTGAAGAGAGGATGGAGGACTGTGGGAAGGACAAAACCATGAGGAGTAGAGAGGTGTTCCTACTATAGCTTTAGTGAAGATCTAAATCTATTTCTAAACTTTGTTTTCTCCCATCTTTTTAGACTCAGTTGAAAAAGTCATGGTTTGTCATTTTACATATATTTGCTCAATTACTGTTTCAAACATCTTAAAACCATCTTTGAACCAGTAAGTAAACCAGTAAGAACAGAAGCGTAAAGTTAAACCACACAAAAAAACACCAAGAGAAAAAGTTGTTACCTTTATTTAAAAAATACCAGTAATACTGACAAATTTAAAAAGCAATTCACACTCATACAAAAGTATTCATGTGTTCTCCAAAACCACTGTATATTAAACGTCAGCATTTTAATCATGTTTTGATTTACTAAAAATAGATGGTTTTTAGCCTAGTTATTTAAGCAACTGCAAAAATCAGTAAGACCAGCGTTGGGCATGTAATACAGTAGGACTGTTTGGCAGTCTAGAACAACATTCCCACACCTTGTCCTAGCTCCTGAACAGGTATCAGTTCATCCTTGAAAAACAGGACAAGAAGCTACTTGACATTTCACGTCATTAGATCTCTAAAAAGCTCTGAGGACTGGAATCCCCTTCTTTCCATAGGAAGACCATTGCACTTTGCAGCTCACCACATAATGCTGAACAAATGTCCTGTAGCATTTTAAGGCTAAACTATTTGAGAAAATTGACTGCTATCTTTCAGATTATCAGTGTGGACAGAAGAGTTCTGATTAAAAAAGAAAGCTAAATAACAAGGCTTTTTTGAAACCACACACAATAAAGGCTCAGACAATAGCAGTGCTCACTTTCACTTTTAGCTTAACTGGAACAGCCTGTGTCTGTTCACTCCACCGCACAAATAGCAGCATCAAGATTTTCTAAAATTATTCTTGTAGGGAAAGCAAATGTCATCAAGTCCCACTTCTTTTCACGCTCCAACTCCCACAGTATTTGCCTTAACACAAGATCTATATATCTATCATTTGCTATATTGCCACAAGTTCATAGAGTGTCCCGTGTCCCGTCTAAAGCCAAAATACCATGAGCAGGCAGCACTTCTGCACAACCCTGTCTTTTCAACTGCCAAGCGTTCACTGCCGAGTGGCAGCAGCGATATTCCAAACATGGAAATAGCTGAAACTAAAGGAGTTATGGCACAATGGGCATCTTAACTTATAGCTACCATCGTAATCTTCCTCTGCCATACTGCAGATGCAGAACGTTCCGACGTCGACAGGCAGCTGGAGACATCAGGTCATATAGCGAGTAATAGCTCTCAGAGCATAAAGTAGTTCAGCTTGCATCCGAGCTTCTACCAGAAGCAAATTCACATGGACCTTCAGGAAAGAAAAGAAGTTATGCTTTAATGGTATGCTCACAGTAACATACTCCAGTGAAAGGAAGTCTGCACAGCTGTGGTTTTCATATTAGTGGTTGCAATAGCAGTGGGTGAGCACTTTGCATTTCAGCTACCCAGATAATGAGTTCTAGCTGTAAAGCTTGCTGAGGAGGGGAAGACGAACAAGCACCGTATGCAGTACTGCAGCACAGTGCCGCAATGGGTCACGGGTACGCCCAAGCGGGGCCAGGTTCATGGGAAGAAGTAGTCATCCTTTAGTAGACCAACTTGGTTAGCTGGGAAAAACAGACAAGCTTTCAAGCACACAGGCCCTTCTTCAGCAGCAGACTATGTGCAGCTTGAAAATAATTGTTAAAATTTAGCTTAATTAAGTTAATTAATTAGTTAAAGGCAAAAGGGTGGTTGGTACCTGTGGAGCAGAGGGTGTTGTTAGCAAAGGAAGAGGGGATAAGGTCTTCTGCCCCTGTGGGACAGAGAGAGAAACACAGAGGCAGTTATCACCTGAAGAACGTGCAGTGGTTAGCTGAGGTGAAGCACATGAAAAACTAACATGCCATTAAAACTATTAATTATCTTTATTGAGACAGAGGTGTTTAGTAGCTACCGTAGGTCAGAATTTTTGTTCCCCAGCTCATCTCCTCAACGTCTTTACTGTATTTCTTTGAGGATGAGATCAGAAACCATGTAGGGGAGAGGGTGAAAAGTATTCTCTCACTGACAGCAGGTTGGCTGTGAGTTAGTTCTGGCGTGTAACGGCTGCATTTAGTTTCATTCGTGTGATTTCCATGAGGATGGATGGTGATTGAATTCAGTGACATGTACATGTACGATCCTTGGATACTGATGGCTATGGAGATGCAAACTTTTGGCATTTAAAGAAGGGTTTGTGTGCTTGAAAAGCTCGTCTCTATCAGTCCAGCCAAAACAAACGTGTAGTATTTTACTCGAACAACCTTAAATAACTGTAGTTACAGTAGCCCTATTACAATTGGGTATCTCTAAACTATTTGCACTAGGACTTTAGCAAGAACTAGAGCCTCTGATAATATGAACACTGATTAAGGCACATTTATGTTTCAGCAGTGTATCAGCATTCATCTTAAGTAGGGCCTAGAAATATATTTCCAAAGAAAAATGAGAGGATGTGAACTTGATGGAGCGGACACCTGAGGGTTAACAGCAAGAAATGTCACTGGGAGGTGCAATACAGACTGTAACCCAGCAGCAGGACTTTAGGCTTGAACACAAAGTAACTGCCTTGGGGCCATTCACACTAAAAATGACTATAGGACTGCAAAGACCTTGGGCCGGCAAACAAGCTGCTCTGTGTCCGAGGCCAAGGGATGGGATCTGGCATTGCGTCCCTGCCTCTCTGGGACACAGGCGGTACCACCCACAGTGGAGGAGGAAGCTGCAGTCGAAGTGAAGCTGTACCATTTACGTGTCTAACCTCCACACACAGTTCAGAGCTTGCACAGACCGTGCCAGCTGTTAACTACCAAACATGCAGTAGGAAAAGAAAAGTTATTTTGGCCTGGAAGTATTACACCTCCTACTTTAATGAACGTGAGCAGAATCCCAGTAATATCAGCTAGAGATTAAATGCTAGCTGGGTAGCTGTGGCTGTTAGTGCAGCAAACGGATCTACCGCCCGCGTCCCTCAGCACACACGCAAACTGTACCTTCTCAGAGTGTTCAAACTGTCTCCAGAAGCTATCATACATTCTTTTTGTGGTCTTTTCAGGAGTGCAAACCACAGTCTTGATATAAACTTTAAAGCTGCGGTCCAACAACTGATTAATTTCACCATAGTCATAATCATCGTATCTGTTTGGAATTGAAAGAAAAACACTTTCATTTTCAAGAACTAGTTATTTCACTTGCATTGTTTCTAAGTTCCTATGGCAATTTGTACTACTATTATGTAGTGTACCACTATGTAACTTGTCCCACTACTGGCCCTTCCCCGTAAATAAAAACATGTTTACAAATACATGCACGTTTGCTTCAGTTTAGGAAAGAAAAAAGCAAAGCCCGTGCTAACAAGTCTGATGTATATAGGAAGAAAAGTAGTAAAACTGACCTTATTCCAAACATACAATGAATATAGTTCCAAATAGCTCGTCTTAGCATTGAGGTATCCACGTCTTTGTGCATGGCCATTGTGTTGTAAGTCAGATTATAAGCAATATGAAACTTCTCATCAAGTAGCTGTCCCACATCTGGGTAAAGACGATTAACCAAGGAATAGCCATGGTCTTCCCAGGAATAATCCTTAGAACAAGTAAAAATACAAAAAGGAACATTTTAGAAATGAACTTGTGAAGGCCTAGTGCTTTAACACAATCTATCTCGGGGCAGCTAATCCAGGGCAGGGTGGGGAGGATTGCTCATTTGCTTGCTTTAAGCCTTCTCATCCATGGGGCAGGAAGTTACAGCACAGCAATTTCCAGGTTTGGTATTTGGCACAACAAAGAGATTGCACACTAAGCCTCCTGATAGCCCCATCCTTGTTACCTGTACACGAAAGGTGGGCACATGCATTCCATGTCTGGAGAAGTCTTTGTAACCATAGCTGGTATCCTCAAAGTGACGAGACACATCTCTTGTTGGTGCCGATTCTTCATCTTCTGTTAATTTCAAACAGAATTTCACACTATTTCAGTAAGAACAAACTGGAATTGTACTAGTACAACTCTTACAGAAGAATGGGAGTCTCTGTGCTTTTTAAACACATACACAGGTTCACTGGACTACCTGTATTAAATTTCTTCGTTACAGCTCAGTATGGCTGCAATTATGGTTGTTAGAGGCAGCTCTATGACAAACACTCAGATTCTTTCTTAAAGACAAACATGATCTTCTCCTTTCTTTTGTGTGCCCGTCCCTATTCCCTAAGTCTAGGGGACACTGCTCCTAACTCGGGATCTGTAAAAATGTCAAGGGAAAATCTGTTTTGGAACAGAGAGCTTATTAAAAAAAGTGACCTCTAAGACTTCCATGCCAAGTTGATTTTAGAGGAAACACTGTTGAAGAGCCCACAAAAAACACTAAGTTTGTAACAGATTATCTCACAGTCATCTGAAAAGTAATGTTTCTCACACTTAAATATCAAAGTGTGTTAAAGGCTTCTTTTTTACAACACGTGAGATGCTTAGACCTCTTGTGAAACTTCTAAATCTCTCATGAGAGATTCCATTTCTGTTGGAAATTTCTATTAAACATAATATTGGTCAGTAAGTATTACAGTGTGTTTGAGAGACGCCCCAAATCTTGGCACTATTTGCTTTTAAGTGTTCCTGGAAGAAAACAAGGCACCCCTAATCTTACTCCCTTCAAAGAAATGGTAATGTTTTTAAGACATCTTCTAACACTTTTTTTTCCCTTTTGCAGTAGTAAGTATTTCTTCAAGCGATTTGGAAAAATATAAATAAATATATGTGCACACTACATCCGTTGTACCTGAAGAACACACAAACATGCTTTCTCTTTTCTCTCTTTCAAAACGCGTAGCCATCTCTTCTTGGCTGGCTTCCTCTTCATCTCTACACTCCTGTAGCTGTTTCATTTTCTCCATTAGAGCTTCAACTTCACAGACAGACTCTGTAGACTTGAAAAGGAGAGAAAAACATTTCATTTCCATGTAACAAGAACTGACAATGATGGCAGTAATCATCAAGTCAGAAAAATTAAATGCAAGCTATGTCCTTTATTTAAATCTTTATTGATTTTTCGAGGAAAACAGTTCTTGAAGGAAATTCGTACTGACCCAACAATTCACATTTAGTCATCACCTTTTCTCAATTAGATCCCTGGTATGTTTAGAATATTTTAAGAATCACAGCTTTTTGGAACAAGTGGTTTTGACATTAAAATTAATTTCTCTTTCTTAATCTAGATGTTTAACAACTGAAAAACAAGGAGCTGTAACAGAAATTCTGATAGAGGAAGTAACCACAATTTACTACTAACTGTATTTTTCCCCTTCTCTGCTCACAGAAAAGAAACATATTGAAGGAAAAAGGAAGAATGATTGTAAATGCAGATTTAATGAAGCCTCAAAGGAAAGCTAATGCAAGATAATCTTATTGCACAAGAGCTGTTTTAACACCACAACACACTATTAATTTAATAACTGGTATTGTAAAAATCCATCAGCACAAAGCCAAATAAAGTTATCTTCAATTTATACAGTTCTGCCCCTTTCCTCTCTGCCTTTTGCAGTTGGTTTGCTCCTTCAGAGAACCAGCAATCTCCATAAGACAAAATTTAGATGCTACCTACACCATTGCAGTAAAGTCTCATGGGTAAGAAACCTGCATTGAAAATATCCTGTTATCCCTGTTCTTAAACCAATGCTTAGTTCTCATCATGTTTTTCACTCAGTGAAAGTAAGTACAGTGAGTGTTAAGTGCTGCAGGCAGGAAACACTGTTTTAGAAACAGAGTCAAAAAGTTGTGAATGATCTGTTGTGTGATGTATCACAAATGATTCAAGGCAACAAAGTCAAAGACTGGAATCAAAGTAAGAGCCAACTTTCCACTGTACCCATGAAAAAATACATTCCTGGCCACTGCTGCTCAGGACACATATCATGAACTAGCTGAGGCCAGGAGTCATCTCAGTTTGCCTGTATGAATGACAAGAGACCAAAAAAAAAGACAATTGTGAGACTGTATCTTTGTGTCTCCCTTTGGTAGCTTCCTCCAGTTTACCAGTGTCTTTTCTGCTTCTCCTAAATGTATCTTTTCAAGTGGTCAGCCCTCATCTGGATTAGGCTAATCAGTTCCGTTCTTACTGAATTAAAAGAGACAGGCACCCTCCATGTATTAAGTTTACAAAGAAACTACTACTACTGAAAGAGATTGTTTGTTCAGACACATACTTACTGGAATACTTCCAGTTGGGCTGGCATGAATTTCATCCACCCCATGGTAACCATTTGTAATATCGCATATGCAATAGTTACTGACAGAAGGGGGCCTGAAGGTGTGACCCCCTTCACAGTCAATCTCTGGGCTGATTCCACAACCAAATGTGAAGGAAGCAAGGGAGTGGTAGTGTGTAAGGAGAACGACTGCGTGGATCAGCTCTGCCAGGGACCAGCTGTTCTCTTCAGTCTTCAAAAGTTGCTTTAAAAATAATGCAAGACAAAAGTATTAACTTAGAAAAGCCGTTCAAATGATCCCACCTTAATGCAGTTTATCAACATATTTCTTTACCATTACCTGGTAATTCTTTGTCTGACATCCACAATGGCTTCCTAACTGTCTGCTGCTATTAGTGTGCTCAGTGTCCCCTTCCCAGGTTACTTGCAAGCCACAGACTCATGTGGTTATGCCACACAGGAGATGACTTCTCTCTCCTCTCTGGCCCTTGGCTATTGAATCAGTTGGGGTTTCTATTTTGCACCATATGGTTTGTATTGAGGCCAGACCAACTTGCATTGAAATTTCACACCTCTGATGAAGATGCAACCACAACAGTCACATGTTTCTGCAACTGGTCTTTACAGTCTCAGAAAACCCTGGCAACTCCTTGCGGATCAGCTGTGCAAGAACTTGGCATCAAGGCCAGGCTCCCTCCATCTTGTCCCTGTGGGTGGAATGCTCTACATTTGATAAGAAACTTCAAACCTCAACTTCCCCTTCAGGCAGGAAAGTGTGGGAGGTTTGGGGCCTTCTGGCAACGCACATGCCCTCCCCCGTAGCCCAGTGTCCTGAAAAATAAGGGTGCATTCACAATACTCCATGAAAGATTTACCTCGATATGTTCCTTGGTGATAAGCCAGGGTCGGTGAGCCAACATTTTGTTCAGTTCTCCTAAATTTTGCAGTTTTTGAGGTGCATTTTCCAGACCATTCAACCATTTAGGGTCTCCACCGACATGAAGGAAGTCATTCACGTGGAGGTTAACAAGGTAAGAGCACCGATGTCGTGCTGCAGCCTATAAAGGAAAACACAATTGTGATACAGAAAACAATTACAGTATATTAGTGCTTTATGACAAATACCTTAAGTCATCATTTCCTCAAAATATTCAAGACTTGCAGTGATCAAAGGCTGAAGTAAAAAAGATTAGGATTAACACATCAGCCTGTTTTGATTATTGCTCTCACAACAGAAATATTCCTCATTCGTATGCATTATAACTATCCTGGCTACAGGTGCAACATGCCTATATCCAGGGAGAAGTATGGGCATAGGTTTATTATACGTCCTGAAGCAAGTAATCCACACTGCAGAGTACTCTCCAGCAGGGAAGCAAGACTGCCTCTAGGTGAATCCTGAACAGCTAAAACAAAAGCAGGTTTTAGAAGGTGTATAGGAAGAGAGACTAAGGGCAGCTTTTCAGCAGAGAACAGACCCAGTATCATAGAATCATAGAATCGTTTTGGTCAGAAAAGACTAAGATCATCAAGTCCAACCGTTAACCCAGCACTGCCAAGTCACCACTAAACTGTATACCTAAGCAATTTATTTGAACAGTAATACTTTCCCCATCAGATTAAGACACAGCCCCAAACTTTAATTCAACTTCAGCAGGCAAAGATCATTGCACTGCCAGATTGGAAATTATGAAATCAAACACTTCCTGGCAGAAAACTTGCTTAGAATTTAGAGATTCAGAAATGGATGATGGGACTACTGAGTTAGGGGGAGGTGTATTTAACAGGACACGCACACAAACGAGCTTTCTTGAAAACCAGTTTCTGAGATACTAAGGAAATAAAAAATAAACAATAGTCTTATTTTTGTAACAGATTTTTTTTCCCCCTCTTTCTCACAGTTCTACAGAAACTATGAACATAAAGTATGGTCTTATGAAACAATCTGTAAACCAGCCACAAACCAACCTACTCTGCTTTTCCCCTTAGCTCCTGATGAAATGCCTCTCCAACTAGAAAGTGCAAAACACAGTAATAACTGCTATTAAACAAGACCAGAGATTGTTGCCAAAGTGGCTGTTTCTGCTTGCTGCTTTATGTTCCAGCATACCATTATCCCGATGTAGTGTCGGTAATGAAGCGGGAGTGGACCATCCATTTGCAGTAGATAGTGCTGAGTTTTTAGAAAGCTTTCAAGATACTGTGGATGGAAAACCATCACCAAGGTAACATTGTCCAATCGGCCCAGCGTAGCAAAAGAATCTGCAAACAGTGTGTGCATCATGGCGTCTTCGTTTCCCACTTGAATCGTCTAAACAAAAAGAGCAATTAGCAACACTGGCTCAGAAGTACCAATAAAATAGTAAATAAATATATTAACATAGCACACACAGGCCTCAGTGAAAGGAATTATGTTGTAAGTCTATTAATGGCATTAAATCAGTGCACATAAGGCAAAGCACATAAAATCCTTTTAATACTTCTCATTAAGGAGATCATAAGTGGTTATATCAGCAAAAGGAGATTTTTGGCTTTACACTTTCTCTTGTACAACACTGACTTCTCATTTTTAACTGTCTCACCTTCACTTTCTTGAGTGCCCCAAATTGATCTAACTTAGTTTACTATAACAACAAAAAGCTAATTGAATAATCATTTGTACTGAGGAAAAAAGAAGCAAAGGAGTAAAAAGCTAGCTAAGAGGACAAGAGAGAGAAATAAAAGGAAACTGAAATTTAAGGCTCTAAAATTCCTAGAAAACCACAGGCATATTACTAACTTTTTTCATCTGCTCCAAATTCTCTTACCAGATGATCAGGAGAGAAGCACCAGAAATGCTCAGACACAGTACTTTGAAGCTTCTCAGATTATTCAGAAGAGCAAAGGCAGCTCAAGAAAAAGTAATCCCAGACCAGGGGGGCAGGTGCCTCGTGAACCAGTAGGAAATTACATCCGGATGTTCACAAGGAAACAGACACTCTTACAGAAAACAGTATTGAGTTTCTTTTCTGCTAGACAGCAGTACAGGAGGTGTCATAACTATTCCAAAGCTCCCCAGGGTTCTCACTGCTTCTGTACACTAGAACTATGGCCAAAGTTTCACCAGGACTGAATGTGATCACAACTGAAAATGCTTTGCAGCTCAGCAGGTGTCCTGAAACCAAATGCGGATTACTACTAAAAGGATGTTCCTTAAAAGCATAAAGTTCACCATGTACTTGAAAACACTACCACACCTCCTTCTCGGGGATGAATCTGCTTGGTCCGTGTCCCAGTGGTCTAGGAATTCTTATTCCAAGTTCCTAGAAGAGAAAATTACACCATCTCAGCATTTAGTTATAAACAGCTTTTTAGCTGTGGTTGCAAGAAAGAAAAAGAACTCTCCATTCAGAGCTGGGCTTATTTGAGTACTCGTGGTACTCTTACACCGGTGCTTTTCCTGGTACCATTTGTACAAATGCAAATAATTTTTTTATACAAGTGCTTTATAATTAGCCACACTTGTTTACAGCGTACTGCCCCACTCCAGCAACAAAAAAAATTCAACAACAAAGGCCCTGCCAACCGAAGAAAAAAACACACAAATTTATATGCACACACACACTACAACCTGGTTCAAAGAAAATTCTGCATAAAGCATATTTTGGCAGGTTGTCCAGGACAAGGAGTTCAGTACATTGCCGGCTGCTGTGTGGTTATGCCACTGATATAAAAACGAGACTGATGTGTGTATGTACATCCGCAGTACGCCAGCACATAACACCCTCTGCATCTGTCAGGAAATGAAACAGCTGTAACCCTAATCAGATTTCCCCAACCTCAAAGAGCTCTTAAACTGCTGAAAGTACCTGATCTACATTTGCATCGGCTTTCTTTTCAAGATAGGATAAAAAGCTATTCACCTTGGGAGGGAGGGGATTTTGCTCAATCAGAACAGCAGCAGCCATGTCCTTGCACACACTTCTATGGACACCTTGCCTTGCAGGTAAGAGGATGGCTGGACACCCCTCCAGCAGTTCAGTATTTGCCCTCTCCCTCCCTCAGCTCAGTGAAGCTTTCTGCCAGGCCTACAGCATCCTGGGCCCTTCGTGCAGCCAAGGAGCAAATTGCGTAAGAGACTTGGGTGCATTCATTCCTTTTGGAAGGGTGGGAGCCATGGGTTCAAAGACAGCTTCTGCATTTGGCAGAGTGGCCGTCTGAGAAGGCACAGCAGGGTCCACAGGGCGTCAAAAGCAAATGCAGCCCCTAAAAGCTGCCTGCCAAAGGCAGTTTTAAACTTTGCTACATTTTCCCCACTTAGATAAAGGCTGTTATAAACAAGCAATACTGGTTGCACTCACTGTTGCACTTTTTCTGTCTTCAGCTGAGGTTTCTATTTGCACGAGTTCATTGTACGGGAAGCAATTTTATTAATCAGTTACCATTCCCTGAACTTTCCCCCAAGATTAAAAAACAGCTTCAGAGAGCTGGAAACAATCAGTGCAGGTCTGGCAGAACTACCAAAGCCCATAAGACTCTGACAGTCTCCTTAAATCTGAAATCAGATGCCTTCATTTCTCAGTCTAAACTGAGATCAAAGGGCAGCTCTTACTGGTAGTCTTTCCACATTTTCCCTCGGACAATCAAGTTTGCGATATAGCTTTTTCCTGCTGAGGGTCCCAACATTCACAAACTAATTATGCCCCTAGCAATCCACCCTCTCTCCTCAAAGCTCCAGCATAGCTTCTTATCTTGGCTACACACTAGCAAATTAGAGAAACATCTTACATCCAAATGACAGCAAGGAAAAGAAGTCTGTATGCATCATTTAACTTGGCAGATGTCTGCAGTTGTCTGCCAGCTCAAGCACTCCAAGAGAAATACCTTGAAGTCTAATTCTTGAACAACTATGTTTCAGTCTTCCCCTTTCCCAGAACAGTCACAGGAAGTAAAAAACAAACCCAAGATTTAAGAACCTGAGATCAGCAGGCTGCCAACATATTTTGCCTCACAATCATCAACAGTAAACACATCAGTGTCAATGCACTTCACATTTTCTTAAAGCATGTATAGGTCAAACTACTATGACGACACAGCATATAACAGGTTACACCACTTAAGTAACCAAACCCTCTCTGCAAAGTGACTCAGGTTTTTTTTTTGGAGGACTGAATAAATTGCTTTGTTTTCCCTCAGGAGAGAAAGCATCCCCTGAAACCATGGCACCAGCCTTGTACTTGAGAAGCCTGGATTCAAGTCTCTGTTCTGACAGAGACATTGCAAAGGATTTGTGAAGATGAGCCTCAGTTTCCCATCTGCAAAATGGGGGTATATATGTTTCCTTCAGAGGGTGCTGAGAAGAGAAATAAGCTTCTTGTCATAAGGTGCATTGTTACCACAGTCAAGAGAGTACCATAAATTCTGACCCACAAGAAATCTTCTGAAAATTGTTATTCTTCTGTTACAAGCTATGGCAGACCTTTAAAAAACTGTTTCCCCCTCTTTTTCAGAAGCAGCATTTTATCAAGTTTTAGCACTTGAGAAATAGCAAGCATCTCTGGGTGCTTCCAGTATCGCAGGATTTCACATATGATATAGACAACACAGTAATAATTCTCAAAACAGTCCCAGAGTATCTTCCCTTTGTTTTGAACATATTTCTTTGCTACGTGATGCCCTTCACTAAGCCTCCATCTTCCGAATACGCTCAAGGAGCACTGTTCTCCAGCTTTCCCTCTCAGAAGCAAGACCTGCATCCTGACCAGCCACACCACCATGTCTCTCTCCTGCACCTTCCTCTTAAAAAAGCACCTCACTTGGAGCACCGACAAGCACCCAGCGAAGCAGCTGGGTCTAGGACAAGCACCAGTTGCAAGCAACCAGTGTTTATTTTTTGGTTATTACAAAAGTATAAGCAACTTTCATGCAATTCCAGACCACCAAGCTGCACACCAAAATGACCTACTTAGTGCCGTGTTTTCTGCATCAAACTTCTCCTGGCTTCTTTCCTCCTGGTTTGTTAACCTTGCCACACCACTTCCATTCAGCTGCAGCTGAATACAGCTCCAAGCTCAGCAGAATGCCAACCACAACTGAAGCTTTAAGGGCAAATAATGCATAATAATAATAGTGCAACAGAGGCACTCCATCTTCAAAGCCAGAACATAAAACTCAGATGGCTGCAAAGCTGAGCACCAAGGGTGGAACAGATTTCACCTTCAACACCCAGAAGCTCACAGCTAATGGAGGGACGTGGGCCTTGCCAGGTGGCAATCCACTCCACTGCTCACCTTCCAGATGTACTTTGACAGAGAAGCAAGACTTTAGCCATATGAATGTTGCTGGCAGAGATGACCTCAGAAATCACAGAAAAGCCTCCTCTTTCCCCTTATGTAATGTAACTTGTATTTTTGTACAGCCACTTTTATTATCTGCATGGGGACTACATTCACCAGATACCTACCATTTCTGAATATACATGTACCTCATCACTGCCATATCTGAGCATCTCATCTCATGTATTTAATTCATGCAACATTCCTGTAAGGCAGGGCAAGTGTATTATCTCCCACTTAGAAAAAAACCTGAGAAATATAAAAGCTACATGTCTAACAGAGGCTGCTACAGAACACTCGCAGCTTCAGCTGAGATCTCTCAAGTCACGGGCTAATGCCCTAACCATCAGACTGTGTGCCTTTTCAGAGACTTCTCATCCAGGAAATATGTTTCATGCAAATTTACACCAAGAAACAACTCTTCAGAGCTGAGACAGAAAAGCTAATGAGACAAGTCTGCAAACGTAATTATATACTTCCCAGTTACCACTCTCTCTCACCAGTCTGGCCCACTTAGTACATCCAACTCCACAAAGACAACCAGACCAAAAATCTGTACTGCATGCACATACAGGCTCAGAGAAGACCACTCAAAAACCAGAAACACATATAAACTTACTCTACTCACAGCTTTTCTGTATCTTAATACTCGGTCAGTCAGGCCCACTTTTAGGTTAACTCTTTTAAAGATCTTGACAAGAACAGAATTCCCATCAAATTTAAATAAAAGCTTAAGATGGAAAATTGAACTGAAAATGCTTAGAAGAGGTTTTTAAATACTTCAAGCACAACATGCATCACCTCTATGTAATAGAACATCATCTGCTTTGGTTCTGAACCTCTTTAAAATATAAGTGATGAAAACAAATAGCCACTTCTAAACAGACACCCAGTATCAGAAATTCCACTTAGAGACACTGAAGCAGAGTTAGGCTACAAGCCAAGACGCAGGGGCTCTACAACAGGAACAGCTACCTAACCTTAGCTACAGCTCTTGCTCCACAGTGCACCTGAAATGCTTTTTCAGATCCCTGTTCCTCCCCACTCCTGGCTCCTGGCAGTTAGAAGCTCTGTCTCTTATCACAAAATCTCTCCCAAAACTCATTTATAGTTTTGTTGGATGAGTGTGGGGACTGTTACCAAACTGTTAATTTTCAGTCATTCTGGATTCATGAGCTGAGCACTAGCTATGAACTACAATCTTCAGACAGCTTCCCTGGTGTTAGCACAGTGAGTCATTTTGCTCCCTGTAAGTACAGTCAGTACCAAAATCAAATGTTATATCTCCCAGAGAGACTTATTTACATACTTACTTAAGCCTCCTCTAAATGGCAAAAAGAACATTTTACAATAGACAAGCCACAAGCAAAGTGAAAATATAATTATCGATTTATTTCACTAAACCACATTTGGATTAACATCTTCATCTGAATCATCTGTGTCCTGATTAAGCACTAAACACTGCTAGATTTAAACAAAATCATATGAAAATCACACACTGTAATGCAATATAAAACAATCTAAAGGAAAGAACCAGAGAAGGGAAATGAGTTTGAGGTGACCTTTTTTGGAGGTAACATTTTCCTAGAAAACCAGTGATCATTTTACATAATCTAAGTGCATTCCTACCCAAGCTTAGAATTAAGAAAGGCTCAATGAGCTGTGGGTTAAAAACCCTTCAACACAATCTCCTAGTAGAATTAACCCCTGCAATGTGCCAGCACTGAAAATTCAGCTTAATATACTACAGTATGCATTTGAAGCTAACATTAAAAATACCCATTTAGAGCTTTAGGTTGCTTATAGAATAAAATGCCCCAAAGCATCTAAGTGTGCAAGAAGCTCGTGCTGCATTTCCAAGGGAGACTTTGGCACTTACCAGTCTAAGAGGCCTCGTGGTGCTGCTGCTGCTGCTTCACTCACTGTATCTGGTTCCTACTTCCCTTTTAAAGGTCACTGACAGCAAAATCTTACTGGTGGTGATACTGACAGGCTACAAATGTGGAGTTTCGTTGTTTAGGATCTTAATGACAATGACTGGCACAATTGGCCTCACAGGACAATTTATTTATCACCAAGGTGGTATCACAGAATGACAGAATGTTAGGGATAGGAAGGGACCTCAAAAGATCATCTAGTCCAATCCCCCTGCCTAGATCAGGTCACACAAGAATGCATCCATGCAGGCTTTGAATGTCTCCAGAGACTCCACAACCTCTCTGGGCAGCCTGTTCCAGTGCTCTGTTACCCTCACTGTGAAGAAGTTCTTCCTCATATTTATGTGGAACCTCCTATGTTCCAGCTTGCACCCATTGCCCCTTGTCCTATCATTGGATGTCACTGAGAAAAGCCTGGCTCCATCCTCATGACACTCACCCTTTACATATTTATAAACATTAATAAGGTCACCCCTCAGTCTCCTCTTCTCCAAGCTGAAGAGACCCAGCTCCCTCAGCCTTTCCTCATAAGGGAGATGTTCCACTCCCTTCATCATCTTTGTGGCTCTGCGCTGGACTCTCTCAAGCAGTTCTCTGTCCTTCTTGAACCGGGGGGCCCAGAACTGGACAAAATATTCCACATGCAGCCTCATCAGGGCAGAGTAGAGGGGAAATGTATTTTCAGTTCTGCTAAATGCAGTAGCTACTGTAGTTCCCTTATCAGATTGGGTAGCTTCTGGAAATGGACGGATAAAGAAACATTAAATATGGTTATTTTCTTGCAAACACTAAAAAAAAACCCAACTCACAAATACTACAACTTTTCTAAATGTGCGGCTAAGCGGAACCGGCGTTTTTTCTTATTTTATTCATTTACCTAATCCAGAAGTAGCTGCAATTATTGTGTCTTTCTCAAACAAACAATGATTCATGTTAAAGTGACAGAAAAACGATCCCAAAAATGCTCAGGTACTCTGAATTTTTGCACTGGTTCAATTTTCTGAGTATTTCAGACTGTCACTCAACTGAAGCACTAGACATGTCTGTACTTGCATGGATTTAAAGAACTGAGAACAAGTACTCCCCCTCTGTTACAAAGCACTTTGTTCCACAGACCTACTGCTCTTCACTGGAATTAGAGCACAGCAAATGCTGAAATATATCTATTTCACAGAGAATACATTACTCTTATATGAATTTAAATCACTTTAAATATCAGTAAGTGTATTTTCTCTGAATGCCTCGAAGCCCTTTGAAACATGACATTTTAAAAACGTCCCCAACTAGTTTATGTGACTTGATTCCAGAGAGAAATCAAGCCCAAAGTCACACACCCTGCTCACAACGGCAGGAATACAAGCAAAGCCCAGACTCCCGAGTCTCAAGCTCAAACACCTCTTCTCTGGTCATCTTCTAGGACTGAGAAGTAAGCAGGTCCAAGTGGAGTAGTCTCAAGGCACCTAAGTGCTACCTATTCTTCCTCGGTAGCAACAGCTCTTCTGAAGTGGTTTTGTGATGCATCTGCCTAGAGACCACAACCCAATTTACTTTTGATATGAGCTGACTGAAACCAAGCGGCTGAATTTCAATGAACAGTGCCTAGCCTTTCTATATGCCAGTTCTGTAACGTGGACAATGAAACAAAAAGTATCGAAGGGCAAAGGATTTGGAACGTCTGCAATTTTCATGCTGTAAACAGTGTTTAAATACCAATAAATCAGTGACACAGAAGAACATAAGTTTAAACATGACAGTTACCATTTGCATTATGTGGACTGTACTGCTGGATTATGTCAAACCAAAGCCATTTGTACCCAAGAGGTACTAAATCTGTACAAACCAAAAACCTCAGAACAGTTTCTCTGGCAACTTGCAGCAGTTTGAGGATTTAAAAATTTCCATTGAAAGAAAATTCTTGATGTGGTGGCACTAAGAAACTTACAAAAGAGATCCAAAGCAGAATTTCAATTCCTGTCCAAAATAACGCTATTAACTTGCATCCGTTTACAATTACAGCAAGCTTTTTTCTATCAGAAACACCAGACCAACCTCGCCGTTTCAAAAGGATAATCCAAGCCTGTGCAAGACCGAAACAACCACCAGGCCATTCAGAGGCAGGAGCTCGTTGGGTGAGCCTGAAAACCCAGCAGACAGCCCACCACCACACACCCACACAAGCGGTACTCGGTCCCTTCTGGGCCCCTCGCAACCCGCGGGGTACCTGGTGCTGGGGGCCCGGCCTCGACACCCTCATGCCAGCGCTGCGGGGCTGGGACTGCGACTGGGACCGGGACCGCCTCGCTCCCCTGGCAGCCCCGCCGCGGCTCTGCCGCACCGCCCAGCGCCGCCGGGGCGGGCTCTCCCCGCGGCCCGGCCTACCTCCCCCTCTCCCCGCCGGGGCGGAGCGCCGGCCGCGGGACAGCTGGTGGCCGCGCCCCCCGGTTGCTCCCTCCGCCCGGTGCCTGCCAGGCCCCGGGAATGCCAGCAAACGGGCCCGGACGAGGGGCCGCCTAGACCGGGGGAAGTGTTCCTGAAGAGCCCCAGGGACCCCCGATCCATCCCGGGCCCGCTGAGGCCCAGGGGCCCATCTCCTCTGAGCCCCGCTCTCCCCTCCACGGCAGAGAAGCTCTGTGGACACACTTTTAAATTTTTTTTCCCCTCTCCCCTGTTCCTTGTGCAAGAGTTTCTACCTTCTCTTTAAGCAACAAAGTAATTACGGCGTTTAAACTGAGAAATCGCAGGAGGTTCACATTTTGCAGATATTTGTGTGACTAAGTATGCTGCTGCAGAAATCTGGCCTCCTGCCTATTCCCAAGATCATAACAGTCCTGGGCAAACATATGTTTTGCAATCGCATCAGCAAAACACTCAGCCTTTGTTTGCAGCAGGCTGTACTGCTGCTCTCGCCGCCCCCCCCCCAGGGCTGTAAACCCTGCCAGATGCCTTATATCTCCCACCTCTTTGGGTCTGGGATTTTATGGCATCAGTTATTTCAAAAGAACAAGTCCCTGTGCCGGCCCGCATGATTTTATTTTTTTTTTTTTGGTCTTCCAAAGCAATCTAAGATGTATAAAGCTAAATTCTGCTTGATTGCTCTCCCTCAAATATTTTGAATTCAAAGAAAAATATGACAGTCCCCAAGAGGAGAACTTGTATTGCAGTTTTGATAGGAGGAGGCCAGGACAGCTCTGAGCCCCTGAACATACTCATTTGGGGGAGGAAGGCTTCTGCCTACAATTCAGGCTGCTCAGTTTTGATTCCTACCGAGCTATCTAACAACCAAGCAGGGAAATTCCGTGACACTGAACTTTACACTCCTGTTAAATGTAAAACTGAACACTGAAAAAACCATTCACAGGCTGCTCCTGCTACGGGTGTACGAATCTTGCAGTGAAATGCAGACAACACCGAGGACAGTGCTGTCAGAGGAACATGGCAACATGACTCCCGGCAGCAGCTCTGCACATTTCAAATGCTAAAGCTTTAAAGGCTTCCTTTCCTCTCCACTTTCAAAATACCACTACCTCTCTGGGCTATGCAATTAACTCTGGAGAGCGGTAGGATACTCTACTTCTGCAGGCTCAGCAGCAGTTATAAGGCTACATTACCTAGAGATGCCCAACCTCCTTACTTGGGGGTCTTGGCTGTAAGCTGATAAATTTGTCCAGAAGAAATGAAGTGTGGTTCATACCTACTTGCACTTCATAAAATGCACGACAGAAGCATGGAAAAAGAAGAATGCAACACTGGCAAGAAAGGTTGCATTTTCTGAGCTAATAAAATAAACTAATGAAGAACACTGTTTAATTCCCACTGGCTACTTCCTTACTTCAGGCTAAAACACAAAAAAAAGACAAGGAATGGGCTCCTCTTGAAACACAGGCAAAGAACTGGCTTGTGCTCAGAAAAGCTGTTGGAAAAGAGAGTAATTACCTGAAAAGCTAAAATGCAAAAAGATGCCTCACTGTAAGAAGTCTTCCTGGATGTCAGATGACAGATTATGCCCTTCAGTGAATTTGTTAACACCCTTGGAAGAAAAAAGAAAAACAAACAAACAAACAAACAAAAACGACAGAAAAAGACAGCAATCCTCAGTTCCCTGAAGTGTTGGGTTTTTTTCCCCCACTGTGGTCGTTTGCCCTGTCTGGATATTTGTGAGAAAGCCTGCTTATGTTAACACTTGTTCCTATAATAAGAACCTTGGCAGATACAGATTTTTCTCTGACATTGTCCAAGGGAAATTATCTCTCATGAAACAGCCAACTCAACAGCAGAAAGGAAATTCTACCATATTATTCGCTTTCTGTATCAGGACAGATGAAGGCAATGACAGCATGTCAGAAAAAGCATGTACAGAGGGGAAGAGGAAGTTGCACAGCCGTAGCAAACAAACAATAATGGTCTTAAAAGCTCTCCCATATGGCCTAAGTACACAAGCTGTGCTCAGGCCCTAGGTACATCTCTGCCTTAGCAGAATCTCATCACCCCAGTCTGCAGCAAGTGCTTTCTCCACTCCTGTCCTCACATAAGTATTTCCAACATGCGACTCCTGCAAATTGAGGAACACACAGAACTGAGCCACGTGCTCACCTGTAAATCAGTATGTAATTGTAGACAGAAATTATTTCCATTTGAGGGCTAGTAAGACAAACTACATGAGCGATTTCATGAGGGTATATGATTTGACACCGGCACAAAGCTCATTTGGGTACTAACGAGTGCAGCCAGGGGACCTGGGGACAGATCTATGGTACAGTTTGCATAACGTGAGCATTCCCCTGGGGAAACACAACACTATGTTTGACCGTGTATCGATGCAAGTAAACAGAGATTGAGTGAAATGGCCGTAAGGGGAAAAAACAACAACAAATGTTTAACATGAAAATATCAGTAGATACCAAGTTTCCTTTCACCCAGAAACAGTGTATGATAAATACACATGAAGTCACCTAAAGCATGGAAACATACTCCTTCTTAGCAAGCACTGCCATAAAAGCTGCTTGCGTGAAAGGATGGCATTTAACATCTGTGCTCTCTAGGTTAAGTGATCAGAAATGCTATTTTTCCTTACTGCTACAGTTAAAGAAACCTCCTGGTGAAGCTAAAAGGAGACCAACCAGTTACAATGTGAAAAGCTTAGTCCTGCAAACACATATGTCTGCAGTTAACTGCTGTAACTTGGAATAGTTCCATTTCAGTCCAATAGGGCGGCTTTTTTGAGTCAAGTTCAGCACAGATGACTCCAAAGAACTGGCAAACCAAGATCTTAAATTCTTTCCATAGAAAAGCTATCCAAGCAGAAGCACTTGAAATGCCTGTTATTGCAATGCCCTGGACATCAAATTAGTATCTCGGAGGATGATCAGATGATTCTTTCCCAGGAACATTTACAAGTAAAACCAAACAATTCTTCAGAGCTCTGAGCTACCTGATTTCTATTAGTTCTTAGGACTGGGTTTTTCTCTCGTGGTTTTGTGAGGTAGCGCCATCTGTGGCAAGATGTAGCAAACTTCGCAGAATGGATGTACATACCAGCATTCACATCCAAGTTCTTTGAACCCCCTGAGATGGCTAACAGCCACAGATGCATGGTGTCTCCCACTGGCAGCTATGCCAGCTGAAGAGGTTACTGCCCTAACCCGGGGGTCACTGCCCCCCAGGGCGGGGATGATGGGTCCCTCTCCTAAGACCTGCCCACCCAGCTGCAGCAAACAGCACTCTCTACTGCTTACAGTTGAAGCAAGTGATCGAAGGACTATTTTGGGTTGGGTTTTTTTGGTTTTGTGTTTTGTTTTTTTAAAATTATTTTAGCTCATTTTGACTGACAAAGGTTAGGCATTACTAACAATGTCCAGATCTCAGGGGATGTAACGCCTAGTGAAGAAGCAGCAATAAAAACACAGGGGCAAGAATCTCTTCAACCAGAACAGCTTGAGCAGCTCCACCTAATCTGGTACCTTAATGAAGTCACCAGGTATTTCAACAATGACTAAGCCACCCTGCACCGGCCACACTGAACATTTCCCTGTGAATTCCTCTCGTTCCTCGCTGTCCACAGACACTACCCTTTTCATAACAAATTTCAAATGTATCTCCTAATCTCTTCTATCCCTTTATTATAGATTTGTTATTTCTAGAAGAGCAAAAATCTTTATCATAATATCAGTATGGGAGGCACAGCAATCGAACCATTCATTACAGTGATGAAAGAATTTAAATTAAATAGAAGAATATATCATCCTGGCACGTGGGTCAAGAAAAAATGGTCAGCATGTCAAAGCATTCCTCTTGATTTAACCTTAACAATCCGATCTGTCAGTCTTCAAAAAACTCATTCTGTTATTAGAATTAGTACACATTTCTAGGGAGGAAGATAAACTGTATTCTTTGTACAATCTAAATTCTTGCTGTATGTGTCAAAAAAGGATCAGCCCTTAGGAATGGCAATGCACCTGATACCTTTACAATAATAATAAAACCAAGTTGTTCAGGAGAACGGAGGGCTGACAATTGACCACATCAGGAAATAAGTTTAAACCAATATATATAAGCTTTCCTTTTGTAGTCTTTAGGCTTGCAAGGCTGGCTAAGACTAAACATTTTAAAATATTCAGAGATTATATTTATTGTCTGTTCTTCAAACCTTATCCATTCTTGAAATGCTATTTTTCTATTTCTAGCTGTTTCTTACAGGCTGCGTTCTTAATGGCCACATCTTCAGCTTTAATGGGCAAATGACTTGCAAGTAATCAAGGGGTTTTGTGAGTAATTACATTCCTAGCCCACTGTATCCCTATCAAAAGACCCAGCATCTTTTCTCTCAGAGCTAAAAGAGGCTGTGAGACTCGGTTATTAAACCTGAGCTGTTCTCACAGACTTTAACTCATCAAGCTTCAAGAACTCCAGTGGCTTTACCTGTTCCCTGAACTATTTGGTTTGTCACTCAGGACTCTTATTCCCTCAAAACAGTCATTCTTCTGGTAATTTCTGCCTTTAACCTTTCTGCAGCTCGCCCCCACCTCTAAACCACAAGTTGTTTTGTTTTTTCTCTCCCCAAAGGTTGTCCAAATTTGATATTCCCTTCTGCAGTTATTAGGTAGTAGAAGCATAAATTTTAATTTAGGGAGCTATAAGAAGTTAAGATCTTGAGATTTTTCATGCTTTGGCAAGGACAGGAAAACAGACTTATGGCTTCTAAGACTACTGCAATTAGGTAGATTAAAGATGCATATCTAAATCTTATCAGATTGAAAGAATGTTTTACCAGATTATTCTTCACCCTTTTTATGAGGGTACACAGTTCCTCCTAGGCTAATAAACAGCAGCTGAACTATAAAACTTGTTTGTCTGGCTTGCTGTGAATATCCAGTGTTAGAGAAGTGGCTTCTTCTGATAGTGTTCTGAGGTGGCTCCAGGCTTATGCACTACATAAGAATACTCCAGTTAACAACTCCCCCCAGACTGAGCTCTCCCAAAATGAAAGTCCCTATTAACTAGTTTAAAAACTGACCTTGGTAATTCACAGGTAACTTCTGACCTTTTGGTGGCTAGAGGGTGTATGGAGAGGGGATGAGTCATCCAGCTGCAGATAGCCACTCTCTGGGGAATGGAACATCTGCAGGCTGCCAGCCACTCTGCAGTCTCTCTCAGTACTAAATAAACATCAAGGTTAAAAAACCCTCTAGTTTAACCTTAATAAAAGAGTGTATTTGGAGTTCAGTCAAGAAAAATAAAATTTAACATAGCTCATATCTGGCTAGAACTGGTTTGGCCTAAAGAGGTCTCTCCTCTTCCTTTCAGTTAGCAAACTGCCAGGTCACGCCAATGCCCAAGACATTTTGCATGGGATCCATTTTACTCTATTTTTCTAAGGCCCCCTCTCCCAAAAATGAACATTAAAAAGGGATGAATATCCTTTCTCAGTGAGT
This sequence comes from Podargus strigoides, assembly GCA_028020825.1. Classification (NCBI taxonomy): domain Eukaryota; kingdom Metazoa; phylum Chordata; class Aves; order Caprimulgiformes; family Podargidae; genus Podargus; species Podargus strigoides. Next base: position 48,870,156 of record CM051619.1, read on the forward strand.
GAAAATTCACCCTTGGGAACTTCCTGCAACTCCTAGTCCTCAAAACTGATTCAGTTAAGAGCAACGAGACAAACAGTACCTTACTTGCTACACTACTGTACACTGCTGTCTGACCATGCTTCACCACTATGGTGTAAAGATGCTGTTGGAAGGCCTGTCCTACAGAGATGGAAGTTGCCTTATCAGTCTGGGCAATCCATTGCAAACAAAACCTTTTACACAATGCAAATGTGTGCTTTCAAAGCAAAGGAAGGCCAGCTGAATCATCTCTGGGTGAGTTTAAGGCTTCTGGGTTTTTTAAACCGCATTTGACCTCAGACATAGTCTTTATACGAAAAGAGAAGAAAAAGCAATGAAATGCAGCCCATTATTAGCTTCTGACAGAAATCAGACATAACAGCAAGCACATGTGGAAACAATTTCTTTAGGAGTACTGGAGTGTTACACCTGGCTTACTGGAATTGAGTGAGACCGTGACAGCAAGTGACCCAGAGCTGCACTGCTGTGAGGTTACAGCGAGTATGTAGGAAATGCTGTGCTGTGCTGTGCTGTCCTCGGAAGAAGCTGCAACTAAAACCTACTTTCATACAGACATGCAACCCAGAAGTTCTTCTGCTCACCAGAAGTTTTTTGTCATCTTTACCTGTAGAGTCTCAGGTGTATTTCTAGAAAATTGCTTGAAACTCTGACCTGAGGCTCATGCCTGACTTGATTTTGCAGGTAAAAAAAAACTTCTTTCTGCAGAGCCTTCACCAAGGAACAAACTAGCGATTTATAAAATGCTTTTTGGACTTCTTCAAATCAACACTTAATCTCACATATATCCACACCACAGCCAAAACTTAAGTGATTTTCTTTTTTTTTCTTTTTTAAAATTTATTTTTAATTTAAATAAATTCAATGTTTTCCTCACAAAGAGACAAGTAAAAAGAATGGAATGCAATAAAAGCATGTCATGTCATTTAATGCACTTCAAAATGACTCTTGGCTATTTTTTTACAGCTTGATGAGATAAAATCAAGTGAAATAGTACTAAACGAATATGGGAAGTACCAGTAGAGATTCAGGAACCCTTATATCAGCAACTGCAATTTGGGGAACTGTTCTGTGGCTTCTTACACTTGCCACTTTCAGGCACATGCTCAATGTGCCTCAAAGCAGCAGACAGGAAGAAAAAAAAAAAATCACTTATTTTCTGTTTTCACAGTCTAGCTGTGACCCAAATAATATATGTTATTTATCTGAGTTTGTGAGTTTGGAAAACCATCCAAGTTTTTTTATTAGGAAAAAATCCAAATACCTATAAAGCTATATTCCCCTGGCATTTCCTGTAATGACTTATCTTGATGGTAAGGTTGCAAGTTCCTCAAGACTGAATCTCTCGCCATATTTGTTTAATATATAGAGCCATGTACAATAATATTATGGGATTTATCAACTCCTTTAGAATATAACCTTGGCCAAAAGTTAAGTACAAAAGTAAGTAATATCATCCTAGAAGAGTAACTCAGATCGCTGATTTAATTATAACAGTTAAGAAAGCAGATTATCTTCTAGGTACTATTCAACAATTGGTTGTTATAAGTTAAGGAAATAATACCAGATCTCTTTTACTGAATATGAAGCTATAGCATTCAAACACATTCTCATTTTGTTAGTAAAGCTGAAACCTACACCTGTCCCTCTGTTTCTCAGCAGCATGACAACTGCCCTCAAACTGCTCAGAAGGAATTTCAAGTCAGCAAAACAATGCAGCAAATGAAAACTTGGGCAGAACTGGACCACTTCATGGGTTTTCACTACTGATGAAGATCACAGAATCACGGAATGGTTTGGGTTGAAAGGAAGCTTAAAGATCACCTAGTTCCAACCCTCCTGCCATAGGCAGGGACATCTCCCACTAGACCAGGTTGCTCAAAGCCCCGTCCAAGCTGGCCTTGAACACTTCCAGGGAGGGGGCAGCCACAACTTCTCTGGGCAACCTGTTCCAGTGTCTCACCACCCTCACAGTCAAGAATTTCTTCCTAATATCTAATCTAAGTCTACCCTCTTTCAGTTTAAAACCGTTACCCCTCACTACATGCCCTTGTAAAAAATCCCACTCCAGCTTTCCTGTAGGCCCCTTCAGGTGCTGGAGATGCAATAATGATCACTGAAGCCTATAAACTAAACTACCGGTAAAAAAACTCTGGTTCAATTGCTGACATACTTATATTACTAACAACAGAGAGAACTATTTCTCTTTATCAGGGCTTGTTTTCTTCCTGAGAAGTCCTCCTCTTGAGAGAGACTACCACAAAAGTAATTCATTCCATTACTTTTTGAAATGTAAAGATAATTTTCATAAGAGTAACAAATGATTTTTAACTTAATATGAAATGTGACTTGAAATAAATTTACATGTACTATCACACTTCTGAAGCTGGTAGGGCTGAGGCTAAACCAAGTTTGGATTGTAGCCAACAAGGGTCAGAGACCAACTCCTAGAGCTGTAGCAAATAACGAATTAGTTAGTTGGCAAACCGTAGGTCTGGAGTTGTCAAGGATCACTGCACAACAGCTAAAACAAACAAGACTAGGATGAGTCCAGGATAAATCATTTTGGTGAGCTTAGACCTGGGGCTCACAGAGAAACCAGAGCCAGGATCTGCATTAGGATTTGAACCAGTGAAGATTGGCAGGGCAGAATCAGGCACTGGACTATAGAGAGGACTCCTGAGGATCAGCCGTCTAGATTTAAACTCAAGCCTGGTGGGAGTCATTTTGCTAAGGCAAGGTGTTTGCATGTCCACAGCCAGCAGGTGAAGTTTAGAGCTTGCACTACCCAGGATCCAGAAAGGGAGGTTCAGCTGTGGCAAATGAGAGGGGTGCCTGGGCCCGTCTTGTTTCCAAGAGGCCGATTCCCTGCTCTGTATGAATAAAGAAATAAATAAAACCCTGTGTCCCTGAATTTATATTGCAATATCATCAATATTCTTTCTTTCACGTGTAAGGGCCACATTTTCTACAGTAAATTCATTCTTGGGGCTATAGAAGATTAATGCAGCTTTACACACAGAGGCAGGCACTTTCTTAATAGCTGTCCTGCATTTCTTTTGTTGAAATATAATCAAGACCTTGCTGGGAGGGAATGTTTTATACTAGGGCCACTTGAGACTTCAGGTTGTTTCTGGCAGCACACTGCTCTGGCTGAGGGAAATGGTCTTGTACAACAATCAAAATTCATCATCTGACCACACCTAAGATGACCTGAACAGGAAAGAAAGATAACCCCCATATAAACTTGTAGAGCAAATACGTTAGGAGTGGAGGACTTTGCCCTATTTCACATGATACAGCAATTAGGCAAATTCTCCTAAAGGCTCTGGACCTTCCTTAAACATAGGTGCTCTGAGGGGCAGAGGGAAGATGAAAGTAGCTAGAGGCAAGGTGGGGAGCTGGTTTGTAGGGAGAGATTCAATAAAAGAAATCATTGGATAGGGGCCCCACATTTCTGGAAGGCACCAGCATACATGATGTTAGCTCAACAAATTTTGAAAGTATAAAAACATGGAAAGTAACTGCAGTGCATCCAGAACACATCTAGCTCACCGGGCACTGCAGGTGACCATCCAAGTATATCATAGGCCTGAACATGCCCCAAACATATCAAAACACCTGGGCATATGCATGCAGCAGTCATTTTACAGAGACTATGTAACCAGCTACCAGAAGCCCCAAATGACCAAATTCCTTTTTTCCCCTTGTCTATACAATCTTCCAGGAGGGGAGGGAGGGCATGGCAGGGGTGGAAGGGACAGGAATGTGTGTGGGTAATGACAGCACTATTTATGAAGTCCTAAAAACAGACTAACTCTCTGCATGGGTACTCACTGATGGAAAAAAACCCAACGCAACTGCCTGCTCTGCCTCCTAACAAGACAGACGTTCACATAAAACAAAGCATACATTTAGATTTTTGGCTCAATATTCTTGTCTCTGAATTGTTAGTCTACGTATCAACAAATGATCCTTTGTTTTAAGAAAGCCTTACCGGCCACAAGTTTCCCAAGAGAGGGACACTACATCCTCAAGCATTGACAGGCATGCCTGGTAATAAGCAACCAGCATGTATGGGATAGATGGCACAAATCCAGGGCTGAGTATAGAGGAATCACAAGAATACTCTCCAAGAGAGAGGGTAAGTTAAGAAGGGATCTGTATATAAGAATGACAGAAAGGTACTGCCTGCAGTTAGCCTACAACCCTGCTATGCTGCCTTGCGTGCCAGCTTGTTGACATTTATATGGCTATTAAAAAAGCGAGAACAACCACAAACAAGTCGCTATGCAAAACTTTTTTCTAAAAGTACCACACTGAGGAACATTGGACACAGAGGTGTCCAAGCCAGTCTTAAACAATCAGCTTAACGTTGAGAGTTACTGGCTAACAATTCTCAGTCAACAGTAGCTGAAAACATGCTCAATCCCAAGCATGGGAAGGACTGCAGCCTATTTAAAAGTCAGGGATATCATTGAGAGCTGCAGTAGAAACAGAAGTCTGAACTTTGCAAGTAAATTCCTTTTCCACTCCTTTTTAGAACAAACTCTCTTGATGGAAGTTGTCTATTTTAAAGTAATTGAATTTTGCATTTAAGTATCCTCCTAAATTCTTAACTCAGCTATGCATGGTTAAAACATTTTTTTAGTAAAATACAAGCATATAATGATAACTGAGGGCTTTTTTATGAAGTTTGTTGACAGAACAGAGTAACAACACTTTACATTACAGCTTTCAAACAGTAAATAAAACCTCCAAAAGCAAATTTATTTCATGTTTTCTCTGTCAAACTAGCAAAGTATCAACTAAACGTTAATGGCATTTATCCTGCTATTTTGATCACCATCAGATTTGAAGGAATACAGCTGTGTCCATTTTTCCCATATGTTTTATACAAGTCTCTTCCCAAGTATATTTTCCTCCTCTTCTCACACAGAACTTCCACCAACTGTTGGAGAAGCTATGCAACTGCATTTGACACTGATGTGAACTTCCTGATCACACCATCTACAACCTTTAGCCCATGTTCCCAGTTGTCTCAGGGGGCAAAGGGAATAGGCAGCTGCTCAGAAAATTTGTAACCAACAGTACATTGTGAAAGGAACCTGAAGGGAATTAGAGTCAACAAGTCAGATTTGAAGATTTAAGCAAACTGAAACAGCACATATTTTAAATCTGGTAACAACCTCGAACATTACCCAAGTGTATTGTCTACGTTACCTGAGAAAGCACACAGTTCCTGTGGTGGAATCTCCACGGCTTGCTGCTTACAAACAACAGTTTACATCAAGCAGAAGATCCTATCTTAGGTGCCCTTAAACCAAATTGAAAACTTATGAAAGCAGTGTTGCAGTTCTGTGAAAAGCGGGTGGGGAAAGACCCCAAAAGAAAGCTTCCAAGGTTTTCAATTACTAAGTGACACTTCTAAGAATCAGCACATCTGTTCCACACTGTGAAATTAGTTTCCAACTTTTTCCTTTGCCCAGTATTTTTGCAAACTGACTAGCACAGCCAAACAGATAGGAGACTCAGAAGAGTCACTGAAAGGCATTTTAGGAAGACTCTGGGTGCATGACCTATTTTATGTAACGGAAATCTGCTTAAATATGAATCAGATGTCGATACTGAAACTTTTTACATTTAGATGACCTTGACCTGTGTGTGTATCCATTAATGCACATATACTAGTAAGGTTTGTACACTGAGTTCTTCTCTAGTAGGAAGCCCCTTCAGCAAATACGGTCACAAAATTCAGAACACAGCAGCCAGTTACTGAAGAAGATACCCAAAAGAGATGAAAGAATCACAGAATGGTTTGGGTTGAAAGGGACCTTAAAGATCATGTAGTCCAACCCTGCTGCCATAGGAAGGGACACCTTCCACTAGACCAGGTTGCTCAAAGCCCCATCCAACCTGGCCAGCTGGGCTTTAAGATTCAGATTGGTGCACACTAATCACAGTTCAGTCACATGCAGACTTCCCTCTTCTCAGCCTGGGTCCATTTCCCACCTTCCCCACCATATTTCTCCACTTAACTTCAAAGAATCAGAAATTACGGTAGAAAAAATCTGATTTTCCTTTTCATACTGCCCTGTCTTGAATTGCCTACTGTTACCCTGGTTGGGCTGTAATTAGCAGAACTGTACACCGGCTTGCCTGACTCCAGACACTACTATCATATGCAGCAGTGATTACTTAGTGGTGTCACGTGCAGAACAGAGGATGTTCTCCCTTCAGAGCATACGCTCATTCCAGTAAGCAGGCATGTACCAGTATGTGCCACACACTGGTCACTCGGTCATACAAAACCAGGTCATACAGGCAGAAATCAGGATAACACTTTCCTACTGTTTTATTGTTTTCAGTCTCTCTTGCCCACACTGCTTCCCAAACTAGGACAGCTCAGCTCTTCCATGACATGAGAACTAGAATCATAAAAGGGGTTAGAGTGATGTACTAAAGCTTCAGGACAATGCTCCACAAGCAAAACAAGCCCCCAGTACTCCTCTAAACCTTCACCTGCAAAGACTCTTTCAAGGTACGCAGGAATCTGATTTCTGCTATGCTACAGGTTGCTGCTATTTTCAAAAGACCTCTAGCTTTGCAAGAGCAAGTTATTACTCTGTTGATGGCTCATTATCAAAGCCACGCACAGACTGAAAAGGTCTGAATTGCCCCAGGAAACACAAAGTCTGGCAGAATTTATCTGGGCTTGAGCTTGTTGTTATGAACCTGAAACTTGCCCAAGTTCACTAAATGATTGAAGGCAGGCTGAGTCTCAGCTAGCATCATACCAAAACCTCCTTCTACTTCAGAAGAACTGAGAAGGCAGAGGTTGAAAACCCTCCCTGTACATCATATACATGTAAAAATAGAAGAAAACAGGCTGCACTCCTCCCCAGTTCCTGACAGCTGGAACCACTGCTCACTAAGGACAGCGAAAAGCCAGAAAAGGTAGTTTCTGGAAATGAAGGATGGAAAACCAGAGGCTTTATTGGGGAGAATAAGAAAGAGCACCCGAGGCCAAGGACTCCTAGGGAAAAGCATCCCTCTACTTGTCTGGCTTAGGGATAGCTCCCCTTTGTATAGGGACACAGCTAGGACAGCAGTGTGTAGTACATCAGCAATGAGTGGAAACCACATCTCTCAGATTAAAAGCAGTTTTGGGGGGTGAATTTTGGTATGTGATTCAACTTCATTGAAGTTTCAAACAGTGAAAGTTTAAGGGCAGTCACTTCATGGAAAACCTGAGTCTGTGACCAAACTGCAACTAAATCCTTTCCAATAGCCTGAGAGCTTCGCTGTATAACCTCTGCAGATGGATTCAATTCTTAAACTTTCAAGTTTTATTATTAAATAGCAGAGCTGCTAGCAAATAGAAACACACAAATTCAATATGAAAAAAAAAATGGTAGCCTATCTATTCCTTCCATTGCAGCGACTGCATTTGTTTTTTCTCTTTGGACAAATACTCACCCAAGCTTGGGATAATTCCAGCTGGTTACATCAGGGGTTCATACAGCAGCAGTTACATTAAAAAAAAACAGTTTTCAGTGTAACGCTATGGACTTTATTACAATTTCCTCCTAAAATCAGCAGCATTATTTAGAGACAACCTTACATGTTATTAAATACATAACACCTAACAAAGTCCAGATGCCTTTATTTCTCCTTTTAAAAACAAATACAATAAACCACAGTTACAAAGAGCATCTAATTATCACACAGATTTTCAGAATTATCATCGACTTTGCAATTAACACCACAGGCCAGTGACAAAAGATGCAGGAGTACCTGTTAACACAATTTAACAAAAAGAGTTAAGTCCCAAAATAAAGAGGGACTCAAAGCCTTTCAGTAGGCAAGAAATAGTGGACAGCTGGCAACACTAAGACATTTAATGAATACAGCAGCATTAGGCAGCAATTTGAAAACTGTCTGCTTGGGTAAGGCAAAGTTATTTAAAAAATCCTCATTTATAAACAGTGTTGATGGGATTTATACAGCCTGTGTAAGAAGGATTAAAAGCCAGTTGAAAAGTCCGTATATATGAGACACCAAAAAGAAACTGTGCCCTTGAACTCCATACGTACTGTTTAACCTTCTCTCTGTTTCAGTCTCCCAGCACACAGCGGGGTTAAAACAGGCTGCCTTATGCATAGCTGGTGAGGTGGGCTCTGTGTTAGGGCTATTTAATGCTTGTACAGTGCTTTGAGCTATATTGTCTCCTCGCTCCCCCCACTCCCTCTTTTAAAGCTGTATACTAAAAGTCATCATTTACCATCCCCATCATGTACAACTGAGATACCAAAGGGAAAAATAAACTGCAAGAGTCTGTCCAGGCATGCTATAATGATTAGGTGTCTTCCTTTCTTTATGTACCCGATGATCTTGCTATTCTCTGTTAGACTTTTATAACTGTACACCTTCAATATAACTAGTGTAAATATTGACATTTGAGAGGCAAGTGAGGATTTCTGGGAGGAGGAGGAGGAGTGGGTGGGAGATGAGAACTAGGCTTTAAGGGATTTTTTTCCTCTTGCCTCCAAAGTATCCTATAACATTCTGCTTTATAGAAAAGTTATTATGGCTTTTATGTATCACTTCTTAGAATAAGAAGACAGACAGAAACATACAACTAGCTCTTTTCATTCATTAATCCCTCCCCTATCCTTTCTCATCTCCTCATCTCATCCAAAATCCAGCCTATTCTGGTAACGTAAATTGCCTATTTCTGATGTGCCTTTTGTAAAGCAGCCAAAGCTAAAGAGCATTCAAGGTGAAAATGTACAATACCACATCTTGTCTTGGTTTCCCTAGCCTGTAACACAGCCTAACATTTGAGTTGCTTCCTTTGGTCTCATCCAGGATACAATAAGAGCTTTATGAAAAAGGCCTGTAAGAATCTGGGCCACTGATCTGAACAAGGACTATTTAGCCATGACACACAGGACGAAAGAGAACTGCTCAACAAGCCAGCTCTGGAAGCAGTATCGCTGTTTCAGCACTGTTCAGGGCTCTAACTGTAGCGCAGTGCTAGGCAGCAAAGCTGGACGGCTTCTGGGACCTGAGGTTAGCTTTTGGCGCAGTCCTTCCCCGCACTGTACCAGCCTGTCAGAGCTAGTTCAGGTGCTTCCAACACAGCACCACAAAACATGTTGTAAACATATTCCAATTACTTACCTGTGATGTTTATCAGCCTATGCTTTTTCCAAGGGATCGCACAAACCATTACATAAACACAACCAGAATATTACTTGCAGAAAGGGACAGCTATTCCACTGGGAAGTGGAGTTACTTTTAAGAAAGAAACAAACAAATACTGGGGAGTACATTGCTTCCATGCAGATTTAGGGAGGAAATGAAGAACATCAATATACAATAGTCCTTGGGAGATTCAAATAGCTAATCAGCTTACTTGCTCTATTTGTGTAAACCGCGCAAAACACTCAAGTTCTGCAGGAGACATACTTTCCTGGCTCTTATGGCCACAAAGTTAATCTTTTAAATGCAGTTTTACTATAAGTCAACACAACTCCATTTCCACTGGTCTGTTTGAGCATGAAACTACCATGATAGCAGCAATCTACTCACTCTCCCTTACCTTCACATAGGTAAGGAAGCTAAAGACCTAGTGCAAATATTGTTTGATGCCTCCTTCAACAGATTTCATCATACAGTTATCTGGTTACTGTATAGTCTCTGTATTCATGAGTATTATTCCTTGCATTTTGTAAGTATAGTTTTATATCCTGCAGAGTAAGACTGATACTGTCATTTAAATCATGTTTGTGACTATTCATTTTGCAGCAATGTGTTCATGGATCAGTCCTTACTCTGGACAACATGCCCAGGGAATCCACATCATGGAGATGGAAATAAACCTAGCCAAAACAAACCCTCCTTAAAGCTCGTCACTCTTACGCAGTTCCTACTGCTGAAAAAAAAAAAAAAAAAGGAGGGTTTATTGGTATTTACTTCTGTTAGGGCTGCAAAGTCAGCATAGGGAGACCCAGCTACCTTCTCTATCTATTAGGGCCCTTTCCTGTTTATATGACAACAAAAAGGACTGGGCTGCCATTTGATAAGGGCTATGAAACCTTAAAAACTGAAAGACCACCTTGCATCTGAATGCGCTCAGGCAGCTGCCTCATTGAAACTCCTTAAGAGTATTAGTCACAGGTCCCCTGCTTCAGTGCACGTAGTTAGAGGATTATGATCTAAAAAAGTGCAGTTTGGCTCCCTCACTGTAACCTCATGATGTTATTTGGGCATTTATGAAATAGCCAGATCTCCTTGCAGCAGAGCTGCTAATAGCATGGCATGTACCAATCACACTGCAAAGCAAGTGATCTCACCTAGGCAGCTTGTGCAAACACAGCACAGACACACAAATACAACAAGCTTCTGTGCATACTTAATGTTATTCTATGAAGAATATTTACTGTGTTGCCTGGAAACATACATAGGGCTCTAAGGGGTCCCCCCCAAATTTTCTATAAAGAAAATTTATGGAAAGAACAAGGATTCTTTCAAAGAAGGGGTTTGCTATTGTGGTCTTTCAGCATACCATACTCTGAAGAATAACTTTTCTAAACAATATTTCCAAACCCACCAATCTTCCTTTCTGAGTACCTATTTCAATTAGGAAATACTCTGCTGCTATAGCCAAGAACTGATGGCAGTTCAGAGTGCTTTATTGGAACAAACGTACATCAGGAACAGGACATTCTCCCTATGAACACATTATAGAGAAGTACTATTTAAAGCTCCCTAGGCATGAGAATGAAACTGAATTTAAATTCTGAAAGAAAAAAAGTTCAAACCCTTTGAAAGAAGTCCTTAATATATGTGTACTTGCTTTCTTAAAACAACAGATTTTAACTAATTTTTGTCAAACTGACAGGAAAATGAAACCTTTGGTTATTCACAATGTCTACCAGAAAGTCACTAAAAGCCAAGAATGGGGAGATTAAACTGTCTAGGGGTCTCACAGAGAAACAGCTAAACTCCAGTTCTGCCTAAATTAGAAGAGGGTAAATCCTGTTTACCTGCATTTAGTCTCCTCTATACTATGTCTTCCATTAATAATACTTAGAGCATAACTCATTCATGTGGAACAGTGTTATAGAACAGAAATCCCCTAGGAGTAAATATGAAGATCACTGAAAACGAAATTTCTGGTTCAAAAAATATTTACCTGTAAGAAAATAAGGTTTATTTTTAAATAGTATGTTTCATTAGATCAACTAATGCAGTTGGAAAAGCACAGGGGGCAAGCTCTACTTCAGATCAGGCTTAAAAGCTAATCTACTTTTATCAGTTGTATGAGCTCGTCTAAGAAAAGCCACTACCTCTCCCCACAAGTCTGATTTGCTGTTATCACAGCTACAACACTATTTTTATTCAAAAAAGAAAGAACAAGCTTAGAGCATTTTGCTAAAAGTTTTCAGTTGGGTTTTTTTTCCCTCCCCATCAAAATAGCAATTAATTCTTTCCTTAAAAGCTCCAGTGCTACAAATACCAGAGCAGGAGAAGAAATACTGGTCAGACAACTTGTTTTAGAGATACATACTTTGGATTAAGTGAGATTTCAAAGAAAAACTCTGTGCTAGCCAAGTGATAATGAGGTTTAGCCAACAGCTTTGCTATTTTTGAGGTAACTTTGTAAAGTGAGCAGCTGTTTAGTTTCAATATATATTTATTGAACTCTGCCTGGGTACAGAAAGGCTTAATGGAAAGTGACAGAAAATTATTATGTATTCTTCAATGATTTATTCTCTATGATCACTAAGAGAAATACATCTGAAACTTTTACAGCACACCATGCAGAATACTCATGAAACAGTCATAAGGAAATTACAAAATTATCCCAGCTGTAGAAAGAGGACAGACTGGACCCTTGAAAGCCTATTCAAGACCAACCCCCTGCTTCAGAAGAACCAACTACAGCTTTGTCATCCAGATAGACGTTTGTCTAACCTGTTCGAAGGCTTCTAAAAACAGACGTGCCATGAATCCCAAGGTAAACAATGCTCGAGTATTCTTATTAAGATCTAAATTTCACCTGGTACTATTATCTGAATTACTCTGCGAACACAGAATGACTCAGAGTGTTATACAAAAAAAATATCTTCTTTCTAACTGCTGAACAATTTAACACACCACCAGTTCTCACAGAATATATTGCTAAGAAAGACTTTTATTATGCTCTTGCTGTGTGTCTATAACTGTCTTTTCACATAATCGCCTTGGGTGGAAGAGACCTCTAAGATCATCAAGTCTAAGTGAAACAAATGCAAATCTATGGCCACAGTGGATTTGTGACTGAGAAGCAGGGGGACAAGGATAAAGAAAAAGGTGATTTAAAATTTCTAAAGAACAATTGCTTTGTGATAAACTTCTCAGAGCAGGGAAGTGAAGCTACTAGGAAAAGCAGCAGCACACAATCTTACTGCTCCTGAGACGAATGCTTTGCAGAGGATGGGGGTGTGTGTGCGTAAAATTAAGAAGAAAACGCTCTTCCTACTCCGTAACAAAATCAGTTGCAGTACACCACTGGGAAGGCTGCTTCAAAAGACTTAGATGCCATCTCTATTAACTCCTACTTTAGCACCAGCACTTGCTAATTTTTGACCATTTCTTGTTCTTCTCCAGCAGTCCCATTATACAGGGAGAGACGTTACTTCTTCAGAGACAGGTAGGTAACAGCCTTGGACAGCAAGTTAGTTACTTCACCTTTGCCTCAGAAGACAAAGTGTTCTAGTTTTCCTGCGCAACCCTCTGCTACCAAAGAAGAGAACAAGTAGTGACTGATGTATTGCTGAAAACTACTGCTGCAGTGAACACTCTTGAAGAGGGAAGAATTAAATTCCTCTCACCCTAGCATAACTGAAGGCAGAAAGTCTTCTCCAAGTAATTTTTCTGGGTGTCCAGTTCTATCTGATGCAATAAATCCACAGATTATCCGTTGAAGAATCAGCTCCTAACTCTTACCGTCCATTCTCAAACCAGAGACTAGACCTTTCCACACTGAAGAGCAGCAGGAAGAAAAGCCTAGCGAGAGGTCCATCACTGTGTTTCCTTAATAGTAGCTGAAATTCAGAAGGAAATTTTCACCTATGCTAGCTTCCATTGTTTCTTTTGCTGGCAATTTACTACAATTATATCCCTATTCCCTGCTCACACCAACTCTGCAAACAGAAAGCAATCCTGCCCTACATCCTGGAAAGCCTATATTTTTTTCCTCGCACAACAGCAGTAGCCCTGTCATGGCACCGAAGAATAGAGATGATTATCAGCAAGCCTCTGAATACACGCACAAAGAGAAACAAAAATACATAGCCATTTAATAAAAGTCTTGTTGAGGACCCCCAATGTACTTAATGAAAATTCACACAAAAGCAGGACCAAACAGTCTCCAAGCAAAACTTCACCCAAGTGCATCATGTTCAGACTTCAAAAAACTTGTCACACTTGATTAAGGGAAGAAATGTGTGGTAACGCTTTTCACGTTTTTAACGAGTAGAGGTGAAAGAGAAGTGTAGAAGTATGGACCCTAGCTAGGGGGAGATATAGGTGATGGATGGATAACAGTAAGTTTTCACAGGAGTCTTAGAGAGTCAATGTGAAAGGATATTTCTAACTAATTCTATTACAGAGGAAGTGCAGGGTAGAAGGGAAAGAGCTTCCATCAAACCTGAATGCACAGGAAAGTGAAGAGGATCCCAACCAGCTTCTAGATGAAAAGATAGAAAGAGGAGGATGAGATGGGGAAGTTAAAAAAAGGACCGCGGTTAGAGCTAAGCCAGGTGGTTAAATGTAAGCATCTATAAAAGATTCCAAGCACTTGAATATACAAAAGCCAAGGTAGGCACAAAGGGAAAGAGACAAGAGAGCCAGCTAAGGGAAGGAAACCGAAGGTGACTCAACTTGACAGAAGCAGCACTTCTTGTTAATCAAGACAGCCAGTGCTGCCTTACAAAGAGCCAACTTGGGCAGAGTCTGATCCAAAGCAAAATAAGAGATACACACCAAGGTCACAGAAAGGCCATTAGCTTGCTCTCCTGCAGTGTGTTTCAACACATGGCTCACAGAACATTCTGCTGTGACATTAAGGAAACACCTTTCTAAATGTCCCATGATAAGTTCAATTTGTTTTAGCTGTTACCTCCAGTCTGTTTCCAAGGAAGGAACAGAGATTGGCAGAAACTTGATACATACCATGGAGGGTATGCTCATTTTCATGGATGTTCCAAAATGCCACGGCTGTCTTAGGATACCATTTAGCATGTCCAGCCATAGAACAGCAACATTGCACACTCTCTACCTGCCTACAGCAGCTCACGGACACTAATGGTTGCTCACCTTTGAATGTACATGAGGACAAAATCAATCCCATAGCAAAAAAAAGGTGGAAACAATGCTGAGTGCAGCTCTGACAGGCAGCAATGTAGCTGAGATGGGCACCTTTTCCTCCGCTGGAGCGTCAGATTAATTTGTGAACATTTGTGCCAGAGAGATGATGTGTGTACAATGTCACAGTGAAGACAGGGAAAGAAGATTATTGAAAAACTGAAGATCTCTTAACACTTCATGTTATTAGCCCTTTCTCCCTCATCCTACAAGTAACTTAGGACTCCCTGCGTCCTTAAATAAAACCATGCTGCATGTGCTACTGTAGTCATGCACAGCAGCTCTATTTCCACTTGTATTTGTCAATCAGTGCTAGGTTTTCTTCTCTGTTAAACTGGCTGCTATTCATCATTATGGCTCAGTTTGAGACAATGACCAGGCACTTCAGTCTACACGGAATAATTTCCCATACAGACAAAGTTTTAGAAAGACTTTTTTTTTCCACCCCTACTTACAGGCTCACAATCTCATTGGACAGCAGCAGAAAGAAAACATGCTAGAACAGTTGCCACAGCAGGAACCAAATGAATGACTATGACTTCTAGGAGCTGCCATAAAATAATAACAATAAATTAATACCTAGGGAAAAAGACTGAAATCTGTTGCCAAATTATAATATGAATTAGTATACTAATCCATGAAGGAAAAAAAGCCTACATATGTAATCAAATTCAATGTGAAATCCCACTCTACAAATATCTGATTGAGATTTATTACTGTTGTTCTCTTTAAATATGTTGATCTTATTTATCCAAGTGCTATACTTATCTGAAACTCAAAGCTTTCTTTATCATCAAGAGAGGCAATTCTTTTCCCATAGTTTATGTCTCAAAGAGTTCTTTTACATCTGCTTTAAAATGCAGTTGTATTCAAGCAGCATTATTTGGTTGCCCTTGCACTCTATCTTAGAGATTCCATATGTAATACAGCCCATAAACAAAAGCTTTTTAAAAAAAAATTTTAGACACTTGTACATCTGGGCTTGCAAATTCATCTGGGTCCAAAAGTCTAAAGTGCATGCCTGTGGAGCGCAGTCCTACACTTCCTGTGCCAGTGCTAGAAGGTGTCTGAACACAAGCCAGCTTCAGTTCAGAAACTGTGTAACCATGACACTGTTTTCATCATTTCAGAGCTAACACACCCTGCCTCAGCATGAGAACCAGGTTCATGCCTCCTGGAAGACACCCAGCCATAAGGAAGGTCAAGTTACATCCCAGATACGTACTTGCAATATCACTGTTATCATTAACAACCATACAAAACGAGAAGTGGTGTTGGATTTCAAGCAGCTAGAATGGCTTTGCTGATGCTGCTCAACCGTGGACGACCACCACATTCATTCTTACTCTACTAGAAAGTTCACCAAACTAACAGGAGTCAAAAGCAGTGAGCATTCATGCAAGTTGCAATGCTCAGCAGGTAACTATATTGTGAGAGGGGACAAGATCCATTGAGAAAGCAGTCTTTTTATAGCCTTAGCTATATGCAGTATTCGTAGTTAAACTGCTACCAATTATTTAAAAGAGGTTTGGTTAAACTATCTGCGTACCTTTTCAAACACTGTTTACAAATGGCTTAAACCAGAAAGAGATAAAACCAAATCAATAAGAACTTTTTATAAACCAGTATACATTTATTTACATCAGAACTCAAACCAGCTTATATTTTACTGCAGAGCTGTGTTATGTATGGAACAGCATTTGCAAAACAGACTACTGACAAAACTATGTAAACAAATGCTGTCGTTCTTGCAGTACTGTCAAGTCAGCCTGGGAACAGCTACTGCTGTGGTTTCCTTGTGAAAGTGTAAGCACTTCAAGGTCTGATAAGAGACAATGTAGGAGTATATTATAATATAGACAGAAATTCTGTTTCAATTCTTCATCCTAATAAATTCACTAGAAGAAAGCTCTGTGTGACATGTGTAAGTAATTCTGGGCTTTAAACATGAAGACTGCAAGTTTGAAGCTTTTGAAGAATTTGAACTTGGCACTGCCTATCAATACAATCAAGTAAGACAAGCAAGATGCCAAATTTTGATCCTTTTCAGCTTCAGACAAGACATTCATGAAAAGCTTAGCTTCCAAATTAGCAAATTTAAACATGCATAACCCAAGTATCTGCATGTTGTTTACTTGTAATTCAGAATTAGCATACAGTTCTCTGCAACTGCATTCGAAAAATTCTGCTGGATTACTGACGTCAATTTATTGTTGAAATGCTACTTTCATACAATGAGTATAAATGGGGGAGAACTGAAAAGAAACTCAAGAATTACTCACTCAGCTATTATATGGACATCCACAAACCTTGTATGCTGAAGTTACAGCCTTCCTTATTTCTCAAATATCATAGTAATACACCCTCTAAAACAAAAAACAGATGACCTGAACTGTAATAATATGGTTTCAGAGAGATGCATAAGCAAAGCATGAAGGGGATATGGCTCTCCCTGCTGTGTCTACAGGTACAAGAAGGAGGTTCTAGAACTGACAAATCATAAACCTCAAAAAAAAAGAAACCTGTTTCCTGTATAGCCTGTGTAATAACAGCTGAAAATGATACAGTGAATTTTGGTATATTCTGTCATTAACCTTTGGAAATGCTGTCTATGACAACCACTTGTATAATATGAATATTTTAATGCATATAATGTTTCAAAATACAAACTGGCAAACAAACATCAGTTGTATTATTCCAAAATGTATGCTGCATTGCTCAATGAGACTAGCACAAAAGTTTAAATGGATCTGCAACAGTCTTTAAAGTAGTCAAGAAAGTCTGTGTGATACACTCTTCTCCCCCCTTCAAAAAATGGGAGAGGTAAAGGAAGTTTTATTTGCTAAGCTTGGAAATTTAGGTATTGCCTACTGAGCCACTTGAGAACTAGCACAGCTGCACTGCAGTTTTAAGCAAGTAAAATTCTGGTCATAAATTACAGTATGCATAGTCAAACTTGGCATGACTCATTCATTTTGCAACTTTGCTTTAATATCTAAAAGGCCCTGCCAATCAGCCTGCTTCCAGGAATACCATCGTTTTTGCAAACCTGTCTAATGCTTTACACAAGTAGAACTTCAGGCTTTTGCTTCCTACGAGGGAAGCCCGAGCTCTAGCACAGGTCCTGCCTCCCAAGACCAGCTCCATCCAGCTGTGACACAGGCACACAAGTATGAGCGTCTCTGGTTTAAGTGGCAGCCTTGTTGACAAGGCACTTGCCTCCAGACTTGTTGGTCCTCTGGCCCAGTCTTAGGTCACATGACTTGACTGCTAGAGAACAATACTCATCTAGGTAAGTACAAGGAGAAAATTACAACAGAGATGCTAGAGAAGGATTTTATTATGGATGAAAAGGGGATTTACAGAAAATGACGGAGGAAAGAATCATTGGTAGGCTGCACTCATTTTCTGTTAAGAAAAGATTTTTTTTATACTTTATTTAATAAATATATTTTACAAATATTAGAGGCAAAATATACAGTTATGTCTCAAAAAAATAAAAGTATTTACAGTTTTATTGAGAGTTTAAATTAGCACGATGCAACCATTCCTTTATAAGGGAACTTTTATACTCACTTGGAACATGACGTTTTTTTTAATTTTCAACTTAATTGGACAAAAATTAGCAAAGTCTATTACCAAGAAAATTTAGCTGTTTTTCAAATTCTGAAACAAAGATTCACCTTTTCAAATATGCCTGCATAAACCAAAAAAATCTAAATCTTTATATATCTTAAGAGAGTCCTATCATTCATCTGATTGTAAATTACTGGGACTCTGGTAAACAATTCACAGTTGTTTGATAAACATAGGGACTGCTGCACTGTTTAAATACTATTCATAAATTGAGAGTATCTTCTTCCATAAAAATGGCTAGAAAGCTTGTATTGCAGAGATCTGGCTTTAAACTTTTTGTGTTAGCCATAACATAATGCATGACTATGTGTGTACACAATATGTATCTCTTATTTAAAAGCATTTTCCTGACAAGGAAACTGGTCTCGGCTACAAAAGCCATAGCTGACTTCCTGCTCTTTCATTAGACCTAAATAATAAGTCAATGCAAATTAAAAAAAAAAAAAAAGAGTGCACATTGCTGCTTCTCCAGGAGAACATTGGTACAAGCCATCTAACATCCAGTTAAAAAGTTCAAGTATCAAGGCCAAACTAACCTGATATTACCTTCATAAAAATCCCTGTCTGGATCTTCTATCTATATTGCACTTCGAAACAACATCATCCTTGCTTGCTTGTTGCATTTTGGTCTATATTGTTAATGGTCAAAAATAACTTGGATTATTTGCTAGAGCTGCAATTTTCACTAACATATGTAACTAGGACCTAACAAGATGTTGTGACCTAGGCAACATATGGACATATGGCTGTATCATGGAACATGCACTTACACAGCCCTGAAAGGTGAAAAGACTGCCAAAACCGCAGAAATTCAGAAGGTACAGTATTTCAGCATCTATTATCCTCCTAACCTGGAATTAAAAGCAAAAATTTTGAAATTCAGAGATGAGATAGTAAGTGGAATGGAAAATAATGAAAAGGTAACATTATTCATACAAAATCATCTAAATTTCCTTTTTTTAAACCATCAGAGCTCAACATCAACACAAACGGTCAGACTAGAAGACAGAAAGTCAGGCTAGAGAGAATTTAAGTTACTTTTAAAATTGGCTGGGCTTCTTTAATTTCACCTTATAAAGAATTATCTGAAATGGCTAGTGTTATTTTCAAGAATTTATGGAGGATGGGCAAAGTATCAAAAAACAGAGAAACAAGAAACACAGTACTTTTATTTAAAGAAGGAAATAAAAAACGAACCAGTTCTGCCAGCTGAATTTCAATTCCTGAAAAAAAATGGGACAGGACAAAAAAAAAACCAACCAAAAAACCACAAACGAAAATTCGGCAAAACAGTTTACAAGTGCCTAGATGACAATGTGCAACTGAGTGAAAGCCAAAAATCAGATTGACATGCACACTGAGGACACATCCTCAACAAATCTTTCTAACTTGCCTTCCACAACAGGGTAGTAGGTTTGAAGAAGGGAAGATGCTAGTACACGTTACAATTATCACTTTAGGCTAAGGAAACTTTTTCTTGATTAGACTACAGCAGTATGAACACAGAACTGTCTTACACTGAAAGAGCAGCCATCAACGGCTCACTGCCAGCATGAAAAGATGTAGCATGTGGGATTCCGTAGCAAATGCCCCTTAAGTCTGGTTCCACGCAGAATGGCGACCTGAATTATAGAATGGAGAGAATTCTTACATTAATGACTGATAATACAAAGCTTGTAAGGACTAAGGGAACCTGAGAGGACAAACTTGAACTTCTAAAGGTTCTTGACAAATTGGAGAAATGTTCTGGAATCGCCTAAAAAAGGTAATACAATTCTTAGGGAAGAGATGTAAATTATTACTTTCCGATAGAAATTGTCAACTATACAAAGACAGGAAAGGGAAACAAGATGCTAGAGACACTGCTTGAAAAGAGTTGAGGTTATAAAGGATTATGGCATCATGAGGTCAACATGAAAAAAACCCAACAAAACCTTGATGTGATTCATACACAGTAATTCAGCTTGCAAGACAGAGGAAGCAAACCTCTCTGTTCTACTCAGCAGGAATACCCCGTCGGTTTGGTCAATGCATATCAAAGATGTGGACTGAATGCTGTCCTCTGTATTCTCACCAAGAAAAGTGATCAGGAGCCTAGAAAAGATGACAGAAAAGGAAAGACTGGGAACAGGGAGTAAAGCCAAAACACCACAAAGACATCTGACCTAAGAAGGAAGAGACTGAGCAGAGAAAGGACATTTTGCAGAGTCTTGACTGCTGGTAGTCTTTAAAACAGGCAGATGAACTTCTCATGCACAGCCTAGATATAATAATTGGTTCTTCCCTGGGGCATCTTGATAGATCTAACAGATCTCTTCGGGCCCTTCCCTACCTTCCCTATTCTGTGGTTCTGTGAAAACACATTTTAATAAAACTAGCTATCCCACACATAAGGACAAAGAAAATAATCAACATGTACACATGGGAAAGTAATTTGGAAAGCACTGTCTCCAAAAAGAACATTGGGAACTGTGGAGCAGGCTCCACTGTGCACTTACACTGTGGGTCAGCTGCCTAGAAGTCTAATTTGATCTAAAGTGCATAAAACTAGGAATATCAGGTAGAACAAACAACAACCTTTCCTGTATACACTATGCAGATCTGACTGTTTAAGAATGTGATGACTTTCCTGATGTCAAAAATTATTTCAAAATACTGGAACGATTTTTATGGCTCCTGTTTGACTTGGTAAAGGGCCTTGGTACACAGCTTAAAAACCTCAGTCTACCCAAATTACGAAAAAGAAAGTTGAGAGATGACTTGATTTTTTGCATATGTACATATGTATACGTATATTTTATACATATGCGCCCCTAAGACTCATTAAGATATCTAAAAAGGAGAGAAAGATTGAAAAAAAAAAAAAAACAAACAAGATTTTTCAGATTCATAAATTAACTCACAGAAAACTACAATGAATGGAAATTGACATTACACAAAGGTATCCTGCAGAGATACCATTTCCTAGCAGCAAGAACAATTAAACACTTACTACAGGAAATGGACACCACTGCTTCAATTTTTAAAGCAAGATTAGAGAACTTTCAGAAAGATATATTCAGCTTCTGGGAGAAAAACAAAACTCCAGGACCTACACATACAGGAGATCGAATCATATTATCACAATTCTCTAACCTGGCCTAGCAGCCTCCACACTTCTTTCCCTCAGCTATTCTATTAGATTCTTCCTAGACTATGCATTTTGCAGCAGAAGAGAGCCAAAGGGACTGAATAACAAAAGTGACCTGACGCAGAAATAGTCAGAAAGAATACTGTTTCAGGCACCTCAAAGGCAACAGCCATATAAAAATCATTCCTTAAATTCCACAAAGCAAGAAAGGAGCTTTAAGACTTGGCAAATAGAAAACTCCGAAGGGCCACAGCGAGAGGAAAGATGCAAGGAGAAAAATGAACATAGCAGGAGGAAGATGCCCGCTATCCATTAGGGAAGGAATGGTGAGTTACCTCTTGAAAATGCTCTGGGTATGAAACATGTGCAAAAAGGAATGAAACTCATCTGCTCCTGAAGACTGGGAAGGAAAAAACCCACCACATTCCACTTTCCCTAAAGGCTGCCGGACATGTTTCACCTTAACTGTGCCTGAGGCTTTCTGTTGCCCATCAAGAGGCTCTGACTTGCCTGACAAAGCAGTTCCAGAGTCACTTTGATTTCAGGGGTGTCACAAAAAACAAGAATCCATTTTATTGTTATTGCTGTACTGATTAATCCATGTCTAAACCTACCCTGTACATTACATATAGTCAGTGTTTACATTACTGTACGACCTGTTTCAAAGGAATCTTTCCCTTCCCTATACTAACCAGGAGAAAATTTTCCAATAATAGATTATGTTTCCAAATGTGGTTACTGTCATAACAATTTAACCTTCAGCCCATCCTAACAACTACTGCTAGAATAAATTCTCCCTTTGGCCAGCAATACATCAAGTCATACTCCAAAACACTGTCAAGCTGCTACTGGATGCTCAGCAGAAGACTTCAGCAATGCAACTAACTCATGCTACCTGTCTGCTAAAGAAAATTTAAGATTACTGTTACTAGTACAGCTGGATCTTTTTTGTGACAGCAAAATAGCATATATGACATGCTTATAACTTACAGCTCCCAGGCTGAAGGTCTCAGTATTTTACTCACAATGTCGGTACAAAAAATTAGTAATTTCATTTATCAAAATAAGCTATAAAGTGATCGGAAAGCAGAACTTAAGTTAAATATAACAAGTTTTTTAAAATACTTTAGAAAGGATTCCTAAAAATCTAATAATGAGAAAGATTTATTATGCTGCAAACACATGTATGACTGCAGAGTAGCCAAGACAAGATATTTACTCAGAACAGGGGGAACCTTAGGACTTTTTTGCTGTTTTGGAAGATATGTTGCAGTAAGTTAAGTTAAAAGAGATACAGAATGCACTCATAGTCTATAGCCTTGAATAAATATATTAATGACATTAGAAAAAAATACATAGATTATAGTTAGATTAGATGCATACTGGAGCTTGGACAGGAACACCAAGAAAGGAGTCCTAAAGGACAGTGACCTGGGGACTGGAAAGTCCCCAAATAGAATGAAAGGATGTTATATTACAGGGTTATCAAGCTTTTGGAGACTGCTAAGAGATGCAGGAGAATGCAGGAGGGACACACAAAGCAAAGGAGCCACAGACAGGGTTAGGTGTGGTATGTTAGACAAGAAACCAGCTATGGAAAGATCTCGATTTGGGGCTGAAGTCATGCTCAGGAAAATAACAGAAGATCCTGAATTTCTTCAGAGTGAAAATGTGATTTCATAATACCAGTTAGGCCTATGGTTTTCTTACACTAATCTCAGTAACAAACTAATTTGGATTTGGAATCTTATGTGTATCTACCATGTTTTTCTATAGGAGTGCTCTACGTCCAGGCACCCATGGAACAGAAGGTAGCCAGCAGGTCAAAGGAAGTGATTCTCCCCCTCTACTCCACTCTTGTGAGACCCCACCTGGAGTACTGCGTTCAGTTCTGGGGCCCCCAACATAAGGAGGACATGGACCTGTTGGAGCAAGTCCAAAGGAGGGCTGTGAAGATGATCAGAGGGCTGGAGCACCTCTCCCATGAAGACAGACTGAGAGAGTTGGGGTTTTTCAGCCTGGAGAAGAGAAGCTCAGGCTTTCCAGTACCTGAAGGGGCCTACAAGAAAGCTGGAGAGGGACTTTTTACAAGGGCACGTAGTGATAGGACAAAGGGTAACGGTTTTAAACTGGAAGAGGGTAGATTTAGATTAGACATTAAGAAGAAATTCTTGACTGTGAGGGTGGTGAGAGAAACAGGTTGCCCAGGGAAGTTGTGGCTGCCCCCTCCCTAGAAGTGTTTAAGGCCAGGTTGGACGGGGCTTTGAGCAACCTGGTGTAGTGGAAGGTGTCCCAGCCCATGGCAGGGAGGTTGGAACTAAGTGATCTTTGAGGTCCCTTCCAACCAAAACCATTCTATGATTCTGTGATTCATTCTATGATTCTAGGGTGATATGGAAAGGTGCCCTTTAAAAACTAGTCCCAGAGCAGCTCAAACTTGAAGTGCCATTTCTGCCTGAATGAAATTTTGATTTCATGGGTCAGAAAGGTAAAACCTTGTTCTGTATGTGATATGGAAACAACAGAACGTGGAAGAGTTTAGATATGTGAGGAAATATGTATGTATCAAGGATGTGCAAGGAGGAAGAAGAAATTACAATATGGCACACATTACAGACCTGAATAACGAAGAGAAGGAAAATGTCATCAGCGAGGCACAAAAGAAAAAAACAAGCTGACCATGTTAAAGCACTTTTGGAGTTGAGCCATCTAACAAACACGGGAAACATTCTGAGAGATAAAATGCTCCACAAAGCATACTGAGTGTTTGTTTAGGAGATGGGGAATTTTTCACAGTATTGTAAGGTAAGTTCTGCTCCTCTTTTCAATGTTTTGGTTACTTTGCAGCCACCTAAACAACTGGCAA
This sequence comes from Podargus strigoides, assembly GCA_028020825.1. Classification (NCBI taxonomy): domain Eukaryota; kingdom Metazoa; phylum Chordata; class Aves; order Caprimulgiformes; family Podargidae; genus Podargus; species Podargus strigoides. The sequence continues at coordinate 48,894,242 of CM051619.1, forward strand.
CATCATGATCTTCTAAAACTGCTAAGATTATCATTTGATAATCTCTAAAATCCTGATTTTAAATGTTCATAATATTTGAATTGAACTTCAAATGTCTTATAAACAGTGCTTCCTACGCAAAAGAACAATGCAGTATCACTAAAGTGGAAGCCTGAGTGACAATACAGCCAATGACATTAAAACAGAAGCATCACTTTCTGAAGTATTTTGGAGAATTGCATTTAATGCAGATATTTAACATGATGGAGCTCCAATGAAATGTTGCAAACATTTTCTTTTCTTTTCTTTTTTTTTTTTTCCTTTTTAGGCTGAAAGTTAAATTTAAAATTCTTGCTAATTTATTACCCAAGGGGTGCATTAGCAGTAATATCACCTTACTGAGCTAGGACTTACCCATGTTGCAGGAAAGTATTTGTCAGCTGAACACGCCAGTGAGGAGCTGTCTGCTTTGGTCAATACTTAATTTTCACATGGAAGCTAAGAACATATGCAGCCTACCTAAGAAGAACAACTCTAAACTTTGCAAAACAGTCATTGGTTTATTTTTTACTCCAGTATCTGTACCAATACCAACAGTGCACAGCTGTTTCCTAGTCAAACTACCCCAACCAGCCAATATAAAATTCCTGGGAGATCAAATACTCATTCCTCCAGAATCCAGAGCAGGTTTGAGTTTTCCACTTAACATCAAATTCATGTTGCGACTGTTATTCTGGGAAGGAAGCAAACTAATATTTCCTATCCTTTTTAATAATTCTGAATCTGTGGACAAAGAAGCAGCATAGACAGGCTTGTATTTTAATTGCTGGTGCAAAACTGTTCAGTCTACCACTTATTGATTCATAATGCTCTGAGAGCCCTAGGAAAGGTTGCAAGATATTTATATTTATGATATGCATATGTAAATCATATATTAAAATAGGGCTTAATTACAACTTAAATTCCTCCTCCTCCCCCCATGACAAAGAGATACACAGTTTTCACTGTAGGATAAAGCTGATGAAAGTGATTAAAATAGAACTTGCTGTACAGTTGCTCAGAAGCGCACACTTGTTTTCTGCAGTTTCAGCATTTCCAGAACTTGCAGGAAGGCATAAATAGACTACAACAATGAAACAGAGCTCCACCAGAGATCTGAGACAATGTACGAAAATACAGGAACTTCCCTTTTTCAACTCTTGATAGTGCCTGGTCTATATAATATCATACATCAAAAAGTTTAGAAGATGTAAATTGGACATGGGAAAATGCTAAACTTGCCTTGACTAAAATTTTAGTTTATATTCACAGAATTTAATTGGTCAGTGACTGTGGTGAGGATCACATTTACTATGTAATTGAAGAGAATGTCAATACTCAAGGGGACAAAATTTAGGTTGCATTAATGATTTCAAACACAAACAGCACCCTGCATAAACTCCCACTAAGCTTCAATCCTGGAAACTTTGGCACTGTAGCACAACGTTGCTGCTGGTGCCCTGGGGTACAAGGATAACTTTACTCACAGTTTCTGTACACATCACAGGCTCTTAGACTCCAGAAACTCTAGTGAACAGCAATATTTATATCCATTTTCCAACTGTAATGTTGTTCTCCCATTTCAGCTCCAGGGGAACAGAAAATCTACCATGATTATGAGATTAGACTGCAGATTTGTGAACAGAGCCCAGTTCTACCACGTTACACCTTCACCCTCACAATTTATCTGATGGCTACCTCCTATTCTTACACAATACCTCCAACTGCTGCAAAGTTTTCCGAGGTATATAATTGCACAAAGGTAAATCCTTCTTTTTAATACTTATACCCCTGACAAATCTGAGTGGTAATCATGGAAAGAAGAAAAGGCCTCTTGTGTAGTTCAACTGCTCCTGCCAAAAATCAAAAGATCTGCTGCAAAAAAATGGATAGACTTTCTCAAAGAAAAGGTCATAACAATCCTTTCGAGGAAAAGTTAGGGCATATCTATGCAGGTTTTGCACATAATACTGCCTCAGTAATACAAAACAATACTATGAACAATACTAAGAAATATGAGTATAGCTATAAAATGGCCAAATTAAGACATAGTAATAATGAGACAAAAGCACTTCTATTGCTCAGTTTATAGCTGTGGATAAAATGAAGAATTTGTAGTGTGGAAGTTTTAGACTGACAGAAACATTGCTGAGTATTATAAAATAGAAAAAAAGCATCCTAGAATGTGCAAAAATAATGAAACTTACCATGACGCATGGTGATTTCCATGTTCTATTTGATCTATAAGCCAACCAACCCAAATTACTGAATCATGCACTTCTTCCTCCCAAATCAAACCATATTCAGTGTTTTCTCCAGGTCTGACTTAGTCACCTCAAACTCACTTGTAATCCATCTCTTTGTTTCAAGTCTTTCTTTTTCTCTGAAGTACATTTACTTTGGGGGATTTAATTTTTTCCTTCAGTTTTGCAGTACAGAGAGGTTACAGCCACCTGTCTGCATGAGTAAAGACAGAGAGGAGGGCATTTAAGCTACAGTATTTGGAGCTTTACAGTGACTGAAGAAACGGTTTACATATTTTTGCCTTAGTTTCCACTTGAAGCAGAATGGTGTAACTCAGTCCAATCCCTATGTGCAGAATGCAATTATTTATCAGCTTCCTTTTGGCAAATATTTTTTTCACCTCTTATTTTAAGGCACTGAGGGTACCACGGTGTTTCCTGCTCAGCCATTTATCACAGCAGGCTTATGATTTTAACAAGACAGACCAGATAAAAAGGGTACCACAGAAAGCATAATGCCCCACAGTACAGGGAATATAATTCTAATAGCCACCAAGACAGCGTTCCAACTCTGAATATTCTCCTACCAAAGCAAGTGCTTTTGATGTGTGCTTAACCACAGCACTGTACAGACAGATGGTATTTTCAGGAATTACCGTCCCCTCCCCATTCCCCCCAGTTAGACTGTTTGCAGTATTATGAGCAAGTTACATCTAACCCCACAGAGACAGCTGACAGTTTTCAATATCCACACATGTACAAACACCCTGCACCATGTTACTAAAACTCTGGATTTCTTCTGCCAGGTCTCACCTTCTAACAGGTGCGTACATGCTGTTCCAAAAACTAGCTTGAAGAAATTAACTCCCAAATGGCTTCCACCTCCATTTCTAGATTAAGATTTATAATTGTAAGAAATAGTTAGCACCAGCTGATGAAGCTAACGCTTTGGTTGAGCTTTGAAATTGGTACTAAGTTCACATTAACTTTGAAGTCATTACAGATTTGATAAAATCTATTTCTTTATTTAGTTTTCAGTTGCTGACACAACACATATGTTCCTACTTCCTTCAGGAGACATATAATTTAATTCCAGAATTCAGTGAATGTTTGTGCTCTGCCTACTCCCTGGGCTGCATGACGAAAGATCCTGGACAAAGGAGCATAATTGAAGATAAACATTTCCCTCGTTCATGGATAAAATCTTAGCCTAATAGCTAATCTTACCCTATCTTCTAAAAGAAAACCAAACTTTTTTAAAAAACTTCACCTTTTCCTTGAATATTTACAAGAAGAAACTTACACACAGGAGAACCTTGCACTTTTTTCCTCTTAAATTTATTTTTATTATTTGTAAACTACTGTATCCTCTCAACATAAGGAATTAACCAGTTCTCAGAGCTACCCCACCAGTCCACTTTTCATTTTCCCAGCCAAACATCTGTACTTGCCCTCCCCCATGTGCTGTTCATGACTAGTTAGTTTACCATCTCAATCACAGTAACTTCCTTTTCAGTTTCACTAGACAATAGATTGGTGCTTTCCCGTATGAGGATGCCTTCCGTCTTTTCTATCACTCTATCTTTTCCCCTGCACTAAACTGAGGTGGTAAGATTAAACACAAGCAGAGGCTCATCTCCTGCACTTAAAAAGAGAAATCTCTTTTGTTTAATTCTGGGTAACTCATACATGCTATTTTTTCCAAGATTAAAACTAAGATATTTAAAAAAAATAAGACAAATGCAAAGACAAGCCAAGACCAAAGAGTCCAAATATATATATTAAAAAAACGCACCATGCTACATTTGCTCTAAAGCAGACTAAAGAAAAGGCCATTTACATGCGACAAAAACACATTCCTACAAACCACTGTAACCACTGTTAAACATTTACTTGTTTTTGCCTGTGTGCAGTGTTATCCAGTTGGCCATTTCCAAGTAAAATGTCATGAGATGTTACAGTACCCAGCGTTGTCAATTCATGACATATTTTAGTCATATATGTAATGCCCAGGTTATAAAAACCTGTAAATGTAAGAATCTTAAATGAAAAATAAAACTAATCTGTAGTACATGAAGCTTACGGGCTGAAGAACTAGAAGGTGATAAATAAAACTAACTTATTTCTGTAAGTCTCACTGTTTTGGGAGGTTGCTGACAGCCAAAAATGGGCTAAAGGCTCAGACTGAGGAACAGAACTTACTCCACAGCAGACTCAACAGCTTCAAAACCAAACCACTCTACCATTTTACCATACTGATCTACATTAAAATGTAAGACTTAAAAGAATTTTCCTAGACTACAGTAAAACAAACTTAAGCAGTTCCTGGTTTCATTGCATCTAATGGACATGGCTAAAATCTGAAGTGTATTTCTTGGAAATTTTTCATTATTTTTTGAATGGTGTATATGCAAATGGAACTATAAAAAATGGTTAATTCCAGATAGACCTGACTCAAACAAGGCTACTAAACCATTTCTACACAGACTTTCAGTTCTGCTTTGTGTAGGATCCTTTTTTGCCATAACCTGCACATCAGCGTGTTACAGCAGTACACAAACTGCCATGAAATTTAGCTATTAGTAGCCCATATTCCTCTCTAACCCGACAGGAAGATGACTATATGTATAATATTTTCTTTTCATATAACTTTCAATTTATTTTTTAGATTAGAAGCAAGCTTCATGAGTTTGGGGTTTTTTTTTACACTTCTAGGGGAAAAAGAACAGGTGGAAATGTCCTTGAACATACTTATTTCCCCATGGGCATTTAATTAACAATCTAGAAACACTCACCTGCAAAATGAATAACACTATGCTTTCAAAGTACCCCCCCCCTATGCCTCAGGAAATAGTTTTCAATCAGTCTTGAGTTTTGAGCCTTTTGCAATTTGAGGACTCCTTTTACAATGCTAAGCCTTGTGCATCTTTTAAGTTTTGGAAATAATTGATGATCTGACAAAAACCAAGACTGCTCTACAAATCAAAAAGAAAAAAATGATGTTTTGTTGTTAAAAAGAGACTGATGTTACACTGTTCAGGTAAAATGTGAGAGGACTGCCTCCCTGAGCAAAAAAAAACCCCAAACCAAGTTCAGCATCTCTAGACACCTATCACCTACAATTACTAAAACTAACCTCTCCCTTTACCAATTCTTCCAATAATTATAAAATATTAGTTTACTAACATATTCACCTCTGAAGATGAAAACTGCTCCGTGCTTTTTGAGGCTGAGATGGCTACAGAAACCAAACCTCCTAGCAATTCAGTTTCTTAAAAGCTTACCAAAAGTAAACAAAAACCAAGTATTTAATAAAGCCTTCCACTTCTAGCTTTGAAAATGGTAAAATGGTATCATTTGTCTAACATCAGTCATGAATTTGAGTTGGCTGGAGTTTTATGGAACAATGTTGCACTTAGGGAAATAGCATCTTCAACCAGTAAAACCACAGCTGTTCAGAGATAAGAGTCAGCAAACCCTCCAATGAGCATTACTCCTTTCTAGTGGATGATAAGACCCACTAAAGGAAATGAGTTTCAAACTAGAGCATTATCTATCAATATGTTCTTGCTCTGTTTCTTTTACATGTACCTTGCCACTATAGCAATTATATTCCAACTTGACTCTCAGTCTGTTTAGTTTAAGTATTTTCTGTCTTTCTGGTCATCCTTGCCGTACTTCTCTCTATTCACTCTTCCTGTTATTCTACACTACTTGTTTGTTTTTTTTAAACTAGAATACAGCTTGGATTATTTGTTATGCCATTTTCTTCATGTGGTATTTGACAGAGAATGGAACAGACAGATCTATTGTAATTTCACTGTTTCCTGAGTAGCAAACACAGAGCACAGCCCACCACAGTATGTGATGAGAGAGAATTTGTTTCCTCTTATATGCATGTCTTGCACTTGACAGTATGGAATGCCATCTGCTATCCAATCACACTTTTTGAAGCTTCTGCTACCAGTTTGCAGTTTTACTAACCAACTTCGTATCAGCAAATATTTTAAGAGGTTAAGAGAGTGTCACTTAAGATAACAAAAATAAGAACTCTCAGAATTTCCTGACTAGTTTTTTCCCTCCCTTGAGAAAGGGAAGAGGCGAGTCCTTTATTCTGCAGACATGCTAAACAGCAACAGAATTGACGTAAAGGTGTTAAGGCCTGCAGTGTTCAATGTAGGTTTACTAAGTCTCAGGTTATGCTAGCATAATGCTGGTAAACCAAGGAAACCCTAAGTTGTTATATCAGCCCTAAGGCACAGTTATAATAGGTTCTTGTCAGGACTTCCTACAGCTTACAAAAGAAAACTAGGGAGTAGGGGAAGCAGACAGAGAAACCCCTTTCTTTAAGGTCTTCAGCAACCTCTGCACCATTGAACAAGCTACCTTCCTTCACACATCTGTCCTTAATTACACTAATTTAAAAATATTTCAGTCACTAGTTATTAAAGTGAACATAAAAGAAATGAGGCTGCTGGCTCTCCCATTCCTAGCCGACAGGAAAAAGGTTTTCTGTACAGCAAAAGCCATCTTTGCATGTTATACAGCTTATAACTAACAAAGAAAAAAAAAAATCTAGTGATCAACAATACCATTCCCATTCCACTCCTCCATTTTCAGCTGTTGAATTAAAATTTATTTATTTATTTTACCTTCTGAGGAAGGCTCTTCCGAGCCACTTTTCTGGGTTAAGAATTTAAACAAACAAAACTGACTTGTGCATTAGAGAATTTTAAATATCTTTTGCTGGCAATTTCTCCATAAGTGCAGGTGTTACTTCCTCATCACTTTACTCCAAAGAGCAAGAAATTTTAATGGGATAATGTGGACACTTATAAAATCATCACTGAGGGTGCAAAGATTTAAGAATGGAATGTTTAAGGCTGGTTAAGCAACCCCAATAATGTAGCAATGCTAGTCTTTTGAAAATCTTGAAACGTTAATTCTATATATATAAGGAAAATAGAGGTGCTTATTCAAAAGCTGATTGGCAATTTAAGTATTACCAATTACTGATTTTATACATATTTAAACATACCAGTAGCAGAAACAATTATTCAGGGGGGAAAAAATGCTGAACGTGGGTTTAAGAGCTGTCTGGTAGTCAGCTTCTCTTGCCTTTAATCTTCTCTTCTGATTCATTTCCCTTCTCATTTCTCCTATGTATCTTTGCCTCTTCTTTCTAAAGGCAATAACCCCTGTAGTCGATATTCCTGTATTTAGTGCTTGTCCAAACCCTTGTTACTTGATAAAAAACCCCATGAGTTCCTGCTTCACAAACTAGCTTTTCACAGCCTTCTGGTTCTGTATGCATTGCATTTGAACCACAACAAAAGTCATATGTATTTTCCATACAATTTTCTTCCCTTGGATTTTTTTTTTTTTGGTGACAGGAAGTAGGTTAATGAGTGCTGATGTATTCAGCTATGCCACATACTTACTCAGCTGGAACATTCACTGCAGCTGATCAAATCTCTCATTCAATTACGGTCTGAAGTTATTTTACATAGGACTTCATAATGTTTAAGTCCTTAACTTTCAAAAAAAAAAATCCAAGAAAATTCCAGATCTGTTTATATTTATTTAAATGAAAAAAAAAAAAAAAAAAAAAAAAGAAGCCATAGCTCACTAAAACAGGATCAGGAATAGCAAGCTGATATTTACAAAACTAATGAAAGACATTATTGAAAGTGTAAACAGAATTTTACACAGCAGACAAAAACAGCTTTAGCAGAATAACTGCTTTCAGTATAAGCTGAAGGCAGTACATTATACAATCTGAAAAACAACTTTCAGCTGTAGTTAAGATGCAAGAAAGTTCCTCAGTATCATATATATCCACCCAGAAAAATACAAACATATCTAGACAACTCACACAGCCCTCATTGTACTCAAGAGAAAAAAACAAAACAAAAGAAAACAAGGAAAAACCCCAACACCACAAAACCCAAAACTGAATTCATTCCACTAATTCAGCTCAAGCATTACAGCTGTTCCATAGAGGTAAGTGTGTTTGGATATTAAATGCAAGATAAAAGATCTCTAGATGAAATGTAAAAGATTGTATCTTATTTTTAGGAAATAAACAGATTCCAGAGGTGTGTTCCTGCCTGGCCAATCCCAAGGCTGTTGTGCAGCTCTGCCACCTCTCCAAGCCCAATCATAGCTCCGAAGGGAAACTCGTTTTGCTGTTTGTCTCAGCTGCGCTGATGATGAGTGGCTGCTTCAGGGGAAGAGATCAAGCTGTGTGGTAAATCTTTCTATTTGTTCCATCTGGTTTTCTATTTTAAACAGCTGCGGTGATCAGCCTGGCACCCTACATTAAGTACATGTGAATTTCATAAGAGAAAACATTTATATAAGTGAAAACATGACTTAGATTTGTTCTCTCATTCTCAAACTGAACACTGGAATCACAGAATCATATAACAGCCTTGGTTGGAAGAGACCTCTAAGATCTTCTGCAAGCAGCTGCAGAAATTTGCTATTATTTTGTATCTACTTTCCAGAAAAGGTATGACCTAACATAGCTTGATTTTACAGCTTTTAGAAGGTCAGCTTTGCAGTCATAGCAGATTTCAAGATGATAGCATTCTCCACCTTTTTTTTCCCTGCTAGCCCCACTTTGCAACATGACAGGCAAGATGGCAGGACAAGTAATATGCAAGCAGAATATGTTTATGAGAATATGCCTTTCAAATATACAAATGCCTAACATACAAGCCTTACTTATCTTGCAGTTGCGCTGAGGTTGTGCTAGCATAAAGTACACCAGTCTAGCCTGGCTCCAAAGGTCACCATTTTAAAGGAATGCTTTACAATAAAGCCCGTTACTGATTTCTAAGCTGATGTGACTAGCAAACATACTGAGACAAGCAATGAGGGTCTTTTTGTTTTATTTTCAAACACCATTCTTGACTTAAGTTAAGCCCAAGCTTTCCGGCCAGATCCCAGTTTGGCCAAATCCTGGTTTCCCTTATACCTTCAGCATGTTTTTCTTTGTATCCCGACCTACTGTACAGTGCTGCTGTGTTCTGCTAAACAGCTTCTTCATTTCTCAAAGCTAGCTACATTTCAACAGCCAGCAAAAAGAGCTCAGTGTCAGGATGAGACTATCTACCTTACCCCCAAATTCAAATGTTTTAGGATTCTAAGGAAAGAAAATGCAAGCACATGTGGATGCAAAGATTGTAAAATGCTTATTTTCACCTCCTTCTATTACTCATGCTCTGTTTCTTCCCCCCAACTTAAATTCAGTTTCTTCAAAAGTTTGAACATGTTTGGCCACATCTGAATTGAAGCAAATTAAAAGTGAAGTGAAATAGCAATAAAATTAAATGAAAAGGCAAATAGCAGCATTGTAGGTTGCCCATTCACAGTCTCAAAAGAAATTACCACCTCTCTCAGGTGAGATAACTTCCACCATATTCCATCTATATATAATTTTCTTCATATTAATATGTTATGTATAGGAGTTTTCTAAAGTGTGGTAGTGTACAGAAGTTAACTGGAAATATTGCAACTTCAACTAAACATACCTCTGTAATGTTATCCCAGCAGCTTTTCACGTAACTTTAAGTTCCATAAGCATTATTTCCATTTTACAGATAAGCAAACTGAAATGGAGCTGTAACTCATCCAAGATCACACAGCAAATCACAGAGTGGCAGGGCCAGGAATGGAACTCATTTGTGCTCCCAAGCCAGTACCAGAACACTTACACCCATATCAGTATTACTAAAGAAGCAGAAGGTACATTTTGGTGGAGAAATGCCAGAGGAAGATTTCTTAGTAAGGAATCTTGAGAAGTCAGAGATTACACTCACGTGCCAAGTCTTTGAGAGAGATCAAAGTCTCGGTTATATTTCTGTCCCCTCCTTACAACAAGCCAATATATAAAGTTCCTTTCAACAGAAAGACACATGAATGTGAATTTAACACCAAGTTGGCAAAGACTTCAGAAGTTAAGATATGAAGGCTACCTACAATAGCTTTGATTACCAGAATTTGAAGCTGACATGCTCATAGATTCACCATAAAACACTTCAAATACAATGTCTGAAAACTAAAATAACCACACCCCAAATGTTAGTATCTTAGCAGGAATTCAAAATTATTTTATTAAAGAATTGTCCATTTGTACAGTTTCTATTAGTTCGTAAGTTTCATTTTAGAGAAGATTTTAATCTTTAAATCAGTTTTAAGATAGTTAGAGAAGCCTGGCACCTTTAAGAAGAATTCCAGGACAGGGATTGTCATCTTCTGTGTTCAGACAGACTCAAACTGGAAATTTTGAATAATATTCTAATGGTAACACAATACACAGTTCAGTCATGCTACCAAGGGGATTTCTTTCAGTTCACCAGTAAGCACTGCAAAAATCATGCAAAAAGCCTCAGCACAAGCATCTTGAAAAAGACATGTTAAAGTAACCTAGAAGGAAAAAAAACAACAAACCATGCTACTATGCTTACCTACTTTCAGCTCTTAGAGCTGTATCTTAGATTTATGCAGATGCTACTAAGCTGTCATACTCTGCCAGGAAGCTGCAACACTAAATTGTGACTTCCCACAGGCTGACAGTTTTTCTTTCTTTTTGAATTTCAGACAGTTAAACAATGTTTACTTTATTTCCTCACACCCCCCACACCCCACGTCCTGCCTCAGCAGTACCTTCTATTATGATATGCGTCAGAGGGATGCATTACTGCAGCCCCGCATCCTGCATGATGCAAGTATATGCAATCTGGAAGGACTGTTAGTGCTATAGGCACACAAAGCTAAGACAGATCCTGCCTGTACAGTCAATACAGAAATCAATATCATCATGTTGTAACTTCCAGTGGAACTGAACAGATGTTTAAAAAAACCAATGTGTCGGTCTCACGACACATTAGTAGGCAGCATGACATACTGTAGGAAAATAGTAAGATGATGGCAAAGTTTTAAGAGCAATGAGAAGACTTGATGAGATACTAAGGAAGGGGAAGGCTGGAAGGAGTTCAGTTTAGGATATGAGAACTATGTTAGACACGAATTTGATCTATGCACAGACAGCTGGGACAGAAAATGGAATCTGCAAATCTGACACCAGGGATGCTCTACCTCAATGAAAATAAATACTGGAAACATTGATGAGTTTGATGGTGTAGAATAAGTGTAAAAAAGGCTACAACAATAGCACACCGCAAGTTTAATTAACATGGATATAGAGAATTTGCACAAAAAAGCTACAGTTAAAAATATGTAGTTAGCTTAGGCATAAAGACATTTATTGAATGGATTTTACCATTCACATAGCTTTAATTTCCTGATTGTGCCAGTCTAACATTTGCAGGTTCCACTCTTTCCTTATGATCCCTGGCTGTAGAGCTCTGTGAATGATCAATTGCTAACTGCCAAGTATTCTTGTGCCTTAGCAGGATATATGCCACTTCATTCCAATAATATGATTTCATTTGGCAGTTGGTACAAAATAGGCATTAGGGCTATGATTCACTACTTGGTTGTCTCAGTCTAACACTGTATGAACTTCTTTCTCCCTCCCATTTGGTAATCAGACTATTAAAAGGCTAAAACCAGCAAAAAGTGTTTTGAAATTTTTTTCTACAGAAATCTGCATATTCACAGGGCACTTTTCAAGGACAAGAACACCAAATGATCGCCCAGAGGTGCCTAAATTCTAAAGGAGTATTTATTATGTTACTGTTAGCTATACTTTTTCCTCATACCTTTCCTTACTGCCCCACAAAGCTCTAACTTGCTGAAAAACACTGCTTAGTTTTAAATATATTCTCAAAGCTTTACGTTGTCACAACTTTTATGGAGTAAAGAATTTTCCTTTCCCTGAGTGTACCAGTGAAGGGGAGGTAACACTGAACAAGCTTCAGAAAAGTCTTCCTAACTCCACAAGCTGCTGTGCTGATCCTTCCCACCAACTTGTACTTCTCCCATTCCCACTCCAGAAATGGTAACTAGACTTCATCTCTTGCTTCAGCTCTGTCTTCATAGAAGAAAGCAAATAGTATGCATTACAACTTCTGCTCAGTTGTGAGCGCTGTTCCACTAGCTCCACTGGACAAGGCTCTGCCAGGCTCCAAACTTACATAAAGCAGTGAGCCTAAAAGGCTCAGTCCTCCAAGAGAATAGATCTTGAGCCATAGGTGCAAACTGCTTGACTGTCATTAACCAGAAACCACATCTCAAATTCTTCTACCCTAAGAAGGAAGAAATTACTAGAAGTAATGAGATTGTTAGAGCTTGGACCATCTCCTCATTCCATGAAAGCTTGTCTGTTTTCCTCTTCAGCTCATAATGTAATTCTTCTAAAAGTTAAAGCTCAAAACCAGCACTTGGACAATGTAAACTGTAGGAGCCCAAAGAGCTTGTTACTCTTTCTTTACACCTCTGCTATTCCTGGACTCTGTTTGGTCCAGGCACAGGTCTAACTATACCCACTCAAGCCTCTTTCCCAACCAACTGGGTCTAGTAACTCTGAAGGCCTGGCTGAATAAGATCTTAGGCCCACAATGGAACAAGCCACTGTGGGATAGATTCATTTAGTAAACACACATAGTTTAGGCGGGGGAGATTCCCAGATTTCCAGCAGGGAGAAATCAATTACTAGCAGTAGATCATTACACAAGTACAGTCTCACTAGATTCCACTTTGCACAAACTGCTGCCTTCCCTGGTTCCACACAACAGGTGTAATAATCCACAATAAAGGACTAAATGGAGTCTGCCCCTCCTTTCAAGGACACTGATAACTTAAGATTAAAAGGAAAGCTACAGGTTTTTGTTTTCCTTTGGTTTTGTTGCTTGTTTCTCCATTTGATATTTTGAAGATTAATTATTTCATAGAAGAGGGAAGGAATCCTGCAAGGAACCCTGCTAACCTGACAACGAGCCAACCTCCAGTTTTATGCTAGCTATTCCAGAAACAAAAAAAAAACAGACAAAAAAGCCCACACTGTTTTTTAAGTCCCATACTTACAACTCTAGGCTTCTGACATTCATAAAAGCTTTTATAACTAGGAGGTGACTAAACAGTCACCCCAGAACTGTGTAACTAATTAATGTCACTTGGAGGAGATGGAGGGGGAAAACTATTAGCCCAGTCTTGTGGGAAAACAGGGAAAGAAGAGGCCATCATCTGCCATCTTCTTTAATCTACTGCCAATAGAGTAAACCAATAATTGTCTGCAGCATCTCTTGATGTTTGGCATTTGCTACATTTCCTTCCTTTCCAAAGTCTTTTTTCCTTCCTTTCCAAAATCTTTTTAAGAAAATTTTTGAAGATGACAGAATATATGCTTTAGCATGCAGGCATACTTTTAACACAGAAGGCAAAGTAAACATTAATAAGAGCTCCTACCAGAAATAAGTTCACACAACTGCAAATGATCATATTACCACAGCCTTGTGAGTTAATTGTTGTCACTTCAGCCACAGTAACTGACAGTACACTCCTTGCTTGACATGTTTTACACAGCAAATCAGACATGTCAGTTTTATAGATGAACTACTTGGAAGTTCATGGCAGTCATGTGAAGTTACCCCAAAATCAGAAAGCCTGAGTATGAAGGGAAGTGTTCCAGCATACCCTGTAAGATCAGTCATAGAGAAAGACTCAGTAACTCTTCAAGATGCAGATTTTCACAGTATTGTTCACAGAAACTCTGGCATTTCAGGATGCTCATGGTCATCTACTATGAACAAGATTCAGCTGCACAAAGATCTATGTTTGAATGAAGTTCTATTAAGCAGAGTTGAAGCACAGTCTAAAGAGACGTGTATTTCATCTCCTATTGTTTGATATAATTAAGGGACAGGGAAACAAAAAGGCCTCCGCACATTTAACATATGCTATTATGTCATCTAGTTGTATGTTTGCTAGAGGCTTACTTCATTTGGCCTGAATATAAACTTGGAAGAACTTCAGGTTCTTTTAATGGTAATGATCTAGTTCCTGTATAGTACAGTCAAATGAAAAAGCCTGGCATGGGAAAACTTAAATAGCAGCAAGAGTACACATTTCTCTTCAAGAACAATTTAAGCTTCACCCTGCATTAAACTCACCACAGTATACAGTAGTTGTTGCCACTGTTTTGCTCTTTCTCCGGACTGTCCTGCTGGTTCTGTAACTCTATTTCAGCCACTCAGCTGCAGTAGTGTGGGTTCCACAAATCTTGCTGCACCTGGGCCTTGAAAACAAGTTGCAAGTCTACCTGAGACCAATTATTTCCTTTCCAAGAGCCAAACTGCACTACAAAGTCTTATACAAACAACACTGATATTTTAAAGAACTGTTCTGGTCTTCCTTGTATGGAAACTTCTAGATCATAACATTTTTCTCCCACACTAAAGATACAGAGAAAACTCAAAAAACATTCAAGAGACACCCACTTCTTGTTCAAACCTCCACTAGGAGCTTGTAAAGCCATTCAGGTATAAAGGAAGAATGAACCTACAGTGCCCTCAAGTGTGAGGGGACATGAAGTGGAAGAAGTCTGGCAATCTATTGGGAAGAGAAAAGCTCTCAAGCCTTTGGAAAGAACCATCACTGAAGAAAAACATGCTTAGTTGCACCAGTAAAAAAAAAAAAAAGTCCTTATACATTCTGGACAGACTATGTACTACAAACAGGTGCAAAAAACAAATGACAAAACATCTGCACTTTCAACTGCCTTTTCAAGTGCTTGTGAGCTGGAAGTTTCCTGTTCATTCTTACCACAGGAACACAACAAAGGCAGTTTAGTTATCTAGGGTAGAAGCCTTTAAATGGTATTTAAAGGAGGAAGTATCTTAGTGGAAGGTCAAATTTTACACAGTAGAGGAGTCCAATAATGCTCAAGATAACACTTCTTCAGTGCCTGGATCTTATAGCAAAGGTCATACTTCAGTCTATAACCAAGGAACACAAAAGTTATATTTATTATCTAAAAATTTAAAAGGGTAATTCACCTTACTTAGCATTCACAAAAACCTGCAAGTCAAGTTGGAAGCCACTTAAATTAGGCAACAGGAGAGCATCTTCAATCTCATCTCGTACTATGCTAGAGCTTTCTGCCCACCACCAAAAGGCACCTGCATCTATATTCAAGACCGCAACTTCAAGCCCAGAGACTAGCTCTCTCACCTCAGCAGTTAGATCACTTAAACAAGATAGAGGCCAAGTTCAAGTCATTAATAAGCCTGAGGTGATTTCAGCTTCTCCTCCCTAAACAATGAAGTTAAGCTATTTAATGACGGCAACACTGTCAGCACTTCCAACTGCACTAGTCCTGCTTTATATGCAATCCTGAAGGTGTTGACTGGCCCAGAAATGAGAGCAAAAGCTAGTCCAATTCTCTCATCTTGGGAGCCTAGGCATGTAAGAGGCATGACTTTGAACCACCTCAGGCAGAAAAGGTGCTGAACCTTGAGTCCTCACTCTTTGGGAATGCTCTAACCACTAAACTATTACTCAGAAGTGGGAGGGGTAGCTCTGGTTTGTTTTGTGCAAAGCCCATCTGATAGGTCTTCAGTAAACATGCTCCAAGAACACCATGTTCTGCAAGCTCTGAGAGGAGATACAGAGGAAAACATTTAATCTCTAGATGCAGAGTGAGCTTGGGCATAGGTGTGGAACTATTGCCCACTTTCAAAACTGAAACACTCTTATGCATGGCTGAGCATCTGATGAGGTTCTGTCTAGCTGCTCACTGACTTTACCTACCGGGTTAAGGATCCTGTGTTTTGAAACTCTGAGTTGGGGCATAAACACAAGCCTTCTGAACTCAGTCTTTGGGCTGCAGAATCGTCTTTTGGCGACTTAGTGAAAACCAGGACCTTTGTCTTGCTGAATAATTATCATACAGGACAGGGGAATCCCCATGACTATAAATGCCACAAATCTTAAGATATCTTCTTCCATTAAAAAAACCCCAAACAAACCAACAACAACAAAAACAAAGAAACAAACAAAAACCCCACAACAAACCCTGAATCATAAAACCAT
The DNA here is from genome assembly GCA_028020825.1 of Podargus strigoides. NCBI lineage: Eukaryota > Metazoa > Chordata > Aves > Caprimulgiformes > Podargidae > Podargus > Podargus strigoides. The sequence continues at coordinate 48,910,504 of CM051619.1, forward strand.
TAAGTTTGAAAAGCAAAGCATTCTGGTGCTAGGAACTACCACAAGTTGAATCTACCTAGATGATTCTAACTTTCAACTTTTAAGTTTAAATTCTACTACAGGTAAAACTTTTTTTATTACACTTACCTCTTCCTACAGTGCCATCTGTTGCAGAACCTCTTTTATTGTTACTGTGAGCTATGTATCACAAATAAAGCAAGGAAAACTGGCCAATGAAAATAACTGCATAGTAAGCTCTGTCGCGATTATCATCTAATGTACACCCAGTGTCTGAATTACCATTCAAATCATCTGTAGGAGGCTATCCAATGCATAGCCAGAGCTGTACAAAGTGGTACAGTATTGCATATGAAAACGCCTCAAAGACAGAAGCTGTGTAACTCAGTAAGGGAGCTGAAACGATTTTGAAGAGTATTTTTATCTAAGAGGCAATAAACTCCAACACTTTGCTTCTTCCCCATTCTTTAATTACAAATACCACCTATGTTATGATGCATTAGAACCTGGTGGTAAAACTTTGAGGACCCATGCAGTCTGTTGGGTCATTGCTACAGCCAGCGTTGAACTAAGCAGAGCACCCTTCCAGCTGGCAGAGGCCTTGCCATCAAGTCACAATGCAGGAGAGAAGCTAAAACACAGCACAGGAGCCAGGAAGCTTCACCATGCAGGGTTGCCTTCAGCATGCCAGAGCAAGCCCTTTGTAATAGACCACAGTTACGGAAGAAATAATTTAGTTTCTCCTCAGAAGCGTGGACTGCCAATGACAACAAGTTATCTTTTCCACTATCTTTCTTTATAATAGTGGACAATTAACAGTATTTAAATAGATTTTTCTAACACTCATCCTGGAAAATGCAGTAGTTTTACTCTGCTTGTAAGAGGGGAAAAAAAAAAAAAAAAAAGAGTAAACAGCAACACTACCACACAACACATGATTTTGCTTTATAGATAACAGTTCAGCAGAATAATTTTATTTTAGAGATAGCTTTAAACACATTCATTGGTTAAGTTTGGTCTAATATGAGCTAAGAAGTCCACAAATATTAAATGTCAGCCCTCTCCCCCCAACTAGAATCTACTCTTTTGTGATCTCCCAGCTTAGTTAGTTAGCTACCATATGCTAATTTAAAATTCTTCATTGGTAAGAACATAATTAGAGTTAGGAGTTATTCACCTAAGTTGTTTATTTCATTTCCCTCTCTTGCTAGATCCTTCAGAAAATGAAAACAGACTGATTATGGCTATTATTTCCTTCTAGTACCCATGCTAGTATTTTCCAATTACATCAGGGAAAATCTACACCATAGCCAGCAACTGAAGATGCCATCACACATACTCAGAAGACTGATTTCCTTCATAAACCTTAGCTTTTTGACTCCAACTGTTTCAGCTATTAAAACATCACTGCAGTTGGTTAGGGGTTTTTATTGTTTTGTTTTGTTTTTTCCTTAATATGTGGGAATGCATGTCTCCTGTGTTTAGAAGAGATGAATACTTGCTGCATGTGTGTTCTTTCGTTTTTGTTTCGTAAAGACATACTGATGCAAAGTCTTGATTAACACTACAGAAAATTGGGAAGTTTAAGTTGAAGATAAATTTCTTATAAAACTGAGATACTAAAAATCAGGAATTAAAATAGAAATGTGCATGCAACTTGAATATAGTGGTGAGCATTAACTAATATATGAAGAAGTGCAACGATGATCTGGTTCACCTACTGTCACATAAACTTTTTATTCATGCATGCTCTTTTCCCTTCCCTACAACTGTACCACTCATCACTGCTTCCAAATCTAGGTAGAGAAGTCAGTCAATTACAACTATGTAATTTTTAAAGAAAACTAGTAAGATATCATCACCAACAAAAAAATACTTAAAAATATGTCCTGTCTCAAGAAGCTTTCAGGTTACTATTCTGTAACCAGAAATAGCACAAGACAATAAGTTAAGAACAAAAGTTTCATTTCTCAAGGATTTTTAGAATAATCGATCTCAATTTACAGAGAAGTTACTTCAAACAAATCAAAACCTGGAAATAAAACATTAGACATGAAGTCTCCCCCAAGTGTTCCTTCAAATTCATTACATCTTTCTGCAGTGAGTGCATCAGCTTCAGTTCATTTAGATTACCTACTCTTTACACAAACGTGTAAGAAACAAAAGGATATGGATGCAGCCCAAAGAAAGTGGTTTGCTCCAATACAGTTAGGGATCTAAAAACCTGCTATTCCTGGCGCCAAAAAGTCTGTGAGAGCTGAACTGTAGCAGGTTGTCATCTCGAGACTGCTGCCTGCTATCAGAGCCTTTCCCTGTGGAATTCTGTGAAGCATGCTCAAATGAGCAAGTTTGCTTAAGCTAATTTAACTATAAGCACTGGCATGGACTTTATTTACTGCTATGGTAACTGGCACACCTGGTAGCCCACAATCAGTGAGCCAATTTGGTCCTGAAAACACTGCAGCTGCAGTCATACGTTACATATAACCTCTTAGGCCCTGCTTGAGAGAGTCCAGCGCAGAGCCACAAAGATGATGAAGGAAGTACATCTCCCTTATGAGGAAAGGCTGAGGGAGCTGGGTCTCTTTAGCTTGGAGAAGAGGAAACTGAGAGGTGACCTTATTAATGTTTATAAATATGTGAAGGGTGAGTGTCATGAGGATGGAGCCAGGCTCTTCTCAGTGACATCCAGTGGTAGGACAAGGGGCAATGGGTGCAAGCTGGAACATAGGAGGTTCCACATAAATATGAGGAAGAACTTCTTCACAGTGAGGGTAACAGACCACTGGAACAGGCTGCCCAGAGAGGTTGTGGAGTCTCTGGAGACATTCAAAGCCCACCTGGATGAGTTCCTGGGTGACCTGATCTAGGTATTCCTGCTCTGGCAGGGGGACTGGGCTAGATGATCTTTTGAGGTCCCTTCCAATCCCTAACATTCTGTGATTCTGTGAAAAGGCACACCACCATACAAATAGAGATACTGTGTTTTCAGGCTTAACATGGCACATTCAAAACCTCCTTCCTATACCTCTCTACTCATAGTGTAACTTCTCATATTAAGAGACAACTGTGACTGCCAGCTTAGCACAGTCATCACAGACCTTATGGCCATAAAAGGTGCAGAAAACCTGAAACCTGTACGAGGAAACACAACTGATTGTAATAAAAGGAAGTACTAATAATGTTTTGAAATTGAATCCTGCAGCAAGATATCAAGATGCTTTTAGACAAACCAACCAGCACACAGCCTCAATTCTGCTAACACGTGTATGCTTCACTTTACCACACATGAGTAGTCCTGTTAATTCAGGGCTGCTCCCAGTATAACGTTAAGCAGTTGTGATTTATTTTTGTTTTTTAGGATAATGTAAAAATTATCTGTTGCATACAATAGTTTTAATGAAGTACCTGCTGGTTTGTTTTTCATCCATAATTCTTTTGTCATTAGATGGCAATAATGTAACTACCCTCAGAAAACAGTTCCCACTGCACATGTGACAGTAGGTGGCCAAAATCCTACTTATAAGACAACAAATACTCCAGTTTGAAATTCAAATCTTCAGAAAAAAATCCAACACACACACACACCCCCAAACCCAACAACAAACACCACACAAAAAAAAACCCAAAAAAAAGCCATCCACAACAATCTTCTAATTAAACGGATTTGTTTAATATCATAAGGGACATAAGAATACAAACTTTTCATCCAAAAAAAAAAAAAAAAAGCTTTCCCCTTGTGGTACAAGAAAATTCTGACTTATTGCTGTAGCACAACACTCCCCTCTCCTTCCCGCCCCCCCCCCCCCCCCCCCCAAAAAAACCCAAAAGATGGCAGTAGCTGAACTTCAAACGTGCCATACAAACATGTACTTCATCCTAGTTTTCTGAAGTTAACATATTTAGAAGTGTTCTAAAAGAGAAACAGGAGATAGCTACTGAATACTACGGTTGCCTAAATTATTTTAGCATGCTTCAACCTCCACCATAATCCTTCTTCAGCTCACCTCATTAAAAGTATATTGCAACTACTTAGTTGGGTAAAATCCTTCATGCTACCTTAGAAACTCCTCACTGCTTTGGCTTTAATACAAAGCCCTTTTGCACCGAGGCAAATGAATTTCCCAGCAGATGGGACAACAGGTATTTTTTCCTAACTTGAAGTTGTAAGGCCTCAGGTACTTATTTTTCCATGTGACATCCTGTCAATAAACACGACGTTCAGCACCAAGTTAGGTCTCTTACTTGTGATGAGGCAGACCACATTTCAAATTCCAGTTCAGTCCAGATCCCACTCATGCTTGAATGGGATACTCTTACATCCAAGGCAAATGCTCTCAGATCTTTATGACTTTAAAGAAAACCACACAATTTCTACTGCTTGAGAAGATCTACTTTTTCTGTTCAACTGCACTCTCAAGTCACTGATCTGAGAGGGGAAAAGCACAGCCTGGAATGTGAAACCTTCATGCTCATAGGTTTTGGCTATTCTAAGCCTATTTTTCCTTCTAGTCTTCATGGGACTGTCACTCAACTACTGAGGAAGCCTTCCCCTGCAAGCACTTTGTCAGAAGCGGTACATTTTAACTACAAGTTTTTATTTTGATGCACCAATCATCTTTGAAACAACCAAGGAAACACTGATATCCCAGCCAATTCTATAAAAACACACCAAAGAACTAGCTGAAATACGGAACCAAAGGAAAAAAAAATAAAATCCATTCCTTATTAAATAACCTGCCCCAACCACTTCCTAGACTTATTTCCACTACAAGAAAGAAATAAAAAAGATTTTTGTAAGATATTTCTAGAGCTTTATAATTTGCTTCAATGACAGTATCCCCTTTAGGATACCCTCCTGCAGATGACTCTGGATTTCCAACGCAGAGCATACCCTGTGAAGAGTCATTATTCTAATTAAGTGAAGGAAAGCAGCTGCCACAAGGACATAATAGCTGTTTCTCTTCTATGTTTGCTTATAATAATCAGATTGTTGCAGCAGAATATTATACAGCATGCTGGTTCAATTATTTATTCATTCTAACCTTCAGTATTGTTAAGAATTCCAGTCATTTCTTAGAACAAGCTTCCCCTTGCCATCTCAAAGTCTCAAAACATCCTAAACAGAGCTCAGTATTCAGATGCACAAACTACGTAAAAGGTATCACTTGTTTTGAAGAGAAATAAGTTTACACATTCTATTATCCACATTAAGACTGTCTTAATCTCTAAGAGGTGGAGTGCTTGATTTTGTAAGCATCAGAATCTACTGTTGCACCTGAGAAAGGAACTGTGTCTCAAGTTAGGCTATTAAATTATATTACTCTGGCTTCTGTTACTTACAGAGGGAGAAGATACTTTGCATAATTTTATCCCTTGTAAAATCCCTCCGTGCTATTTCAAAATGAAATAAATAATGCCTGGCTTAAGAATTTAGACTTAGTTCTTTGTTAGTTTGTCTGCCTCTTACCATATTGTATATACTTAACAACAAATTACAGCACATGCTCTTTCCAATTTGATTTACATTTACATTTCTTGGAAGTTTTGGACAACAAAGTAACTGGATGTTTTTTACAAATCCTACCTAGTTGGATTGTCTGCTCTGCTATTTGTAAACAAATACTCAAGTATTATATAGAGGAAATATTTAAATATTAGTATTCATTTTTCTGCTGGTTATGAAAACACTCACATGACGATACAGATTTTTATGTTTGTTTCTGTTACAGAATCAGGAAGGTACTTCCTTACAGCTGTCTAAACCAACTACATATAAAAAAGAAAATATTCTTAGTTTTTTCATAACATAATTTAAGTACGTAGTATTTTGAAAAAATGATAGCATACCCAGTTAGTGTCCTTACAGAACTGGCATCACGTGAACTACTTTCACCATTAGCAAGTGACAGAGGATCTGTCTCAGTTCCAAATGTGCCCAGCTCTAGCAGCAAGGTAAAGCAAAGCCCACTATGAAATCCTATGCTCAACCTTATATGGTTCCTTTGAGTTCAGCACTAGTGCAACGAAGGTGAGACATCCAAGGGGCTAACTCACAGCATATTTAATTGGCAAATCTAGAAAATGTTTCATAGTAACCCAGAAGAAAGAGTATCTTTCTCTTTAGCCCATCCCTCCACAATAACAAGCTATTTAGCAAGTGCACCGAGACAAGTTTTAAGCCATTCCAGACAGTGCCAAGTACCAGCATGGCCAGAGAGACTTCTGCTTCGGCTGGACTGCTACTGCATAAGAGACTGGAAGAACAGAGAGAAGGTCACTATCAGATTACCACTCTGGCATCTGGCCCACTTGGTCTCCCAACCAAGGCATCTTTCTGTCAACTTTTGTGTGCAAGCAGGAAATAAGAAATGCAAAGTATTACTACTGCAGAATCTCCACATACAGACCAGACTTCATCACACAAGACAGAAACAGACAGGTTATGTTAGCAAAGGGTGACCTGGGATAAGGTCACCAAAACCATAAGATACATACCATAAGATACACCAAAGCTCTATCTTCAGCAGAAGGCAATAGACTTTCACTGAAACATACTGCTTTGGCCCTCCCACACCAGCATACCTGAATGAAGTGCAAACGCGGTTACAACTACCAACTGAAACAGGCCATTACAAACTAGGGTTAAGTAGGACTGGCACTGAGAAGTCAGTTGTCATTACTGCATTGATGGATTTGCAGCATTAGTCTGGCTCATCAAGAAAAGGTGATCACTGAGGCATCTAGGTAGCCAGCTCTGAATAATAAAGGTCCCAAACAGTCGACAGATAGCACACCATTTAGTCCTGGAATTAAGATGAGATGTTACAAGGATTTCAGGATATGTCTACATTTTTCCCATTTACTTCAAAGAAAGCTTCTCAGGTTGTATAATAAGCATTTATAAGGACTCTGAGAAATTTATGATGAGCTGAACTAGGATGAGCTGTCTGTCTGAACCAACATGAAAAAGTTCAAGTCTTATTTCTGGGATGTGGACACTGAACAGTCCAGTTCAGAGGCCTATTCCATCCAGATTCTTTCTCAATAGTCAGGCAAGTCTACAGTTAAAGTAAATTTATCATTTACAGCTAACTATTAAGTTCTCTAAGGAAAAAAATGTATTTTGACCAGTATTTGACCTTAATGCCATTTCTGTTTATTTAAATAAAACTGTTACTGATGTACATAAGTCACTACAGATCTATTTGAAAGTCAATGACAACAAGAAGGGCTTCTTCAAATACCACAGTAGTAAAAGGAAGCCTATGGAAAATGTGAGCCCACTGCTGAATGAGATGGGTGTCCTGGTGACAGAGGACACAGAAGGCAGAATTACTGAATGCTTTCTTTCCTTCAGTCTTTACTGCTAAGGCTGGCCCTCAGGAATCCCAGACCCTGGAGGTAAGAGAAAAAGTCTGGAGAAAGGAAGACTTTGCCTTGGTCAAGGAGGATATCTGGCAAACTGGACGCCCACAAATCCATGGGCCTCGATAAAACACACCCACGAGTGCTGAAGGAGCTAGCAGATGTTACTGCTAGGCCTTTCTCCATCATCTCTGAAAGGTCATGGAGAACTGGAGAGGTGCCTGAGGACTGGAGGAAAGCCAATGTCACTCCAGTCTTCAAAGGACAAGAAGGAGGGCCTAGGAAACTACAGGCCAGTCACCCTCACCTCCATCCCTGGAAAGGTGATGGAACAGCTCATTCTTGATGTCGTCTCTAAGCATGTGGAGGAAAAGGTTATCAAGCATTGTCAGCATGGATTCCCCAGTGGGAAATCATGCTTGACCAATCTGATAGCCTTCTATGATGGCATGACCAGCTTGGTAGATGAGTGGAGACCAGTGGATGTTGTATACCTTGACTTCAGTAAGGCTTTTGACACTATCTTCCATAACATCCTCATTGGTAAGCTTAGGAAGTGTGGGTTAGATGAGTGGACAGTGAGTTGGATTGAGAACTGGATGAATGACAGAGCTGAGATGGTTGTCATCAGCAGCACAGAGTCTAGTTGGAGGCCTGTAGGTAGCAGTGTTCCCCAGGGGTCAGTACTGGGTCCAGTCTTGTTCAACATATTCATCAGTGACCTGGATGAAAGGACAGAGTGTGCCCTCAGCAAGTTTGCTCATGATACCAAACTGGGAGGAGTGGCTGATACACACGAAGGCTGTGCTGCCATCCAGTGTGACCTGGACAGGCTGGAGAGTTGGGTGGAGAGGAACCTAATGAAGTTCAAAGGCAAGTACAGGGTCCTGCACCTAGGGAGGAACAACACCATGCACCAGTACAGGTTAGGAGTTAACACTATTTATACATCAATTTCTAGGTAAACATAAGCAACTGTTACAAACATACTTATGGGTTGATATGTTTCCAAAACCTTTTCTGTAACACAAGCAGGAAGGACAGAATGGACACATAGGAAGTTAGGGTAAATACCAAAAGCAATCTTGTCCTGATGAGGACTTATCTTCATAACATGATGAGCTCCAGAAAATGCCTAAGTGCATGGCAGCTGCCAATTATTTAGTACTGTTAAATGGACATGCGTGCACTCAGCATTGATTGGAAATTCAGAGAAATAAAAAGTTTAAGAAAAAGCTTTTTTTCTCTCTTCAGTCTTTCTTCTACATGGAAATCAGTGGAAATCTAGACCAGAACTAATATTTAAATGGAAAATCCAAACAAACAGTTTAATCTTAGTGGAATGTGCTGTTGGCAAACAGGCTGCATTTTCAAGCTAAAAGTTTTGTTGCACCGAAACACCAGAAACAGTGGAGGCTCGGCAACAAGCTGCAATGGAAAAAAAATCTGAGAAGGCACAAAGGAAATGCTTCAGAGCTTTAAATCAGTTTCCATTTTCAAGTTTGTTCCTCTTCTAAACATATTATTCCACGTTTACTCTCTAGGAGTTAAGGAATCCTTAACTAAAATGTCTATTTTGGAAGAAAAACTGTTTAAAAACAATTCAGTAGCAAGCAAGAATATCCCAGGGAGGAAAATTTAACTAAGAGGTTGTTACACCTTGAGTCTCAAAACTTCAGCTCACAGAGCCAGTCAGATATTTAGGTAGACAAAGGACTTGCCAGGAAAGACTTGCAACTGAGAAAATCTTATTGCTGACTCCAGAAAGCGCAGAAAAGTGAAGAAAAGCTACAATTTCTAATTAATTTATAGTTAAAAAAACCACAAAACCAACCACATGTTTTCAGAAGCACTGTGCTTCCCTTTAGCACAATGCCTGGATTGAAAGTCAATTCTTGTAGTTGCACAGAAGATCCGTATCAGATTACACAACATAAGTAGCAGTATGCATTCTAGCATCACCTCTATTTTTAAAATACCAGCCCAGTGTATTTTGGGATAATACTTAGACACTAGTACACAACACTGGGCGATACTTTTGACCCAGAATGACTTGAAAGAAGAAGTTTGGTTTCTACATAAAGCTGAAGTAAGGAAAATGGTTAACTGTTTACTAGGTTTAAATAGAACTAAACCAGTTCACCTTCCCAGCCCAGCTTTTGGCAGCAATGTAATCTAAGCTCTCCAGCAGAAAACACAAAGGAAAAAAAAAATAAAAAAAAAAAAATCACAGTCATTGGAAACATCAAGAAAGTGGTAAACAATAGAAAAACCACCACTTGACTTTTTGGATTTAATTCATGCATGTAGGTCCAAGTGAAGATTTCCATGTTTCACTTGATTTCTGAAGCGAGCACTAAGCCCTTCCCCCCACCCCCGCCTCCCCTTAAACTGTAAACAACTTACTGGAACAGAAAAACATACTGACAGCAAACCATATTTTTGGAAATTTAAATACTCAGTATCCACAGGAAAATATACTCAAGCTTTCAAAACTATTTTTCTGTCCCACAATGGTATATTCAGTACTTTTCCACTATGTTTGTTTTAAAGGGAGAAACCCTGACCTGAAAAAAATGTCAAGAGTAAGATGACAAAACAGCAAATATTTCTTTAAGGCTCACTTCGCACTTGTTACAGGGAGACAATGTAATTTTCTCTTAAATGACATACTTTGGTAAAGCTAATGGAAGATGTACTATTTTACATAACCTAGGAGCCCATATATTTTTTTTTTCCTTAATACTTTGCATATCGTATGCTAATCCCTAAACCCTTCCAAATTCTTAGTGTTTTTCACTTTGATTGAACATCTCAAGATGCCTAAAATTTCTCCATATGCAAGCAAAAAGGATCCAAATGCATGCCAGCACTCCCAAATGAAGACAGTTATTTACATACCAAATGGGGAAAACAATTATAAGTTTGGGTTGGTTTTTTTTCAATAGAAATAAGTTGGCTTTTTGACAACTTAAAGCAAAGCAGAACTTTTAGCAAAATCAATGCATAGAAGGGAAGGATCACTGCTACCCATACACCACTAACATCAGAGTGAGAAAAATATAAGATAAAGGACTAAGTTGACACTAGAACACATAAATGTAGACTGGAAAGGATCATCTCGAGCTATAGGGTTAAAAGAACAGCCAACTTCTAGAATTACCTCTCAAAAGAGAAGCAGAAGGGGAAAAAAAAAAAATCTCAATGAGAGCTTGCATGACTTAACAACTGCTGGCTCAGGAGAACAAATACTGTTATTTACAAAATGCATTCAAGCTGAAGCATTTCGGGTTTCCATAGATCTCTAGATATTAGCTCCCGTGAAAAAAAACCTCAAGAATCAAACTTTTTTTTTTTTTTTTTTTTTTAATGTAAGCCACAGGTGCGAACCCTATGGTTGCTTACCTCATTAGTAAATAATAAGATGAGGAAATGTTTGTGTTTGATTTCTTCAGTTTAAAGCATTTCAATGCAGTCAAAAAATAAAAATCAGCCAAGCCAATATTACCAAATGTGTGCTTCACTCTTCACTTCTTTTGAAAACAAAAATTCTAGTTAAGGTGTCCAGAAAAATCAACTCAGCAGAATCACATAAGCCCATAAATTTACAGATCGAGTTATCCTAAAGAATAGTAAGAAAAAGTTGACTAAGAAAAGCTCATTTCCATACAAGAAGAATGGCATACAGCTAGCATGGAAAATTATGGAAAGGCTCCAAACATAGAAACAGCATTACAAGTGACCCAGATATCCTACTTTACATTACTTTGAGAACCTCTGCTGTTTTCAAGCAGCTCTTTATTCCAACCAAAGACATTCTCAGGGTCAGGCAACTCTGCAGTTGACAAGCTGGACAAAAGAAAATTTCCCCTCGTCTCTCTCAACAAACACACTGAAGCCTTCAGAAAGAAGGCAAGTAGGCTGAAGGAGGGAGGAGTCTGACAAGGCAATCTAAGGACTACTGACAATTTAAGTTTTTAAAAAAGTGTTAACACCCCTGCTTAGAACATTCCCTGGCGTGTCAAGATTAAGTCTTCTCCCTTAACTTCTCCAGCCAGCCTTGCCACACACATGTGATACAGACCCATCATCAGAACATGTTTACAGACAAAAAATATCCCACAACCAAACAAATCTGCCTAGCTACAGATTTCAAAGTTCACTAAAAAAAAATTATTTCTGTTGTGCAGGAAGGCAAAAAGACTAAAGAAAGTTGTAAAGACACTTAACAAAGATTACACCAAAAGCAGATTAAAGATTTGGAAACTTAGCCAGTCTCCTGTAGCACCAGAGTCATCAGGATAAACCATCTGAGAGCAAGGAGTTTCATTCTTACTACTCTTTAACAAGCACGCACCACAGAGCTCAGACATTGTGCATATACAAAGCAAAGAGATAGTGAACTCCACTGTGAGAAAAACCTAGCAGTGAAACAGAAAGTTAACTCCTATTTTATCCTTTATGGGCAGACACGGGAACCACTACCTCCTCTCCTGGCAGAGGCTTGTCCCACACACTGTGGCAGAGGAAGAGGACAGGATGCCTGTCCTGGCTGTGACTAGAAGTCTTCCCATCCTTTCTGGATGCTCATTTAATTTAAATCCATACAAGTACTTTGACAGGATTTGGAAATGTAAGGGTATTCCATTCCATGTCCCCTGCCAAGCAAGCCAAGGTCACGGGCAGTGCCCAAAGGTTACAATACAATATACACTTGTCTCTCGTTATGTGCCACATGGCCCTCTGCAGACTATGGGATTCTGTTACATTTATCCACTAGAGCAGTAGGCCTAAGAAAACAAGGAGGTTCTCAAAGTCTTCCCAAGACCACCTGCTGCTTTTCAGTAAGAGACAGAGGTTCCAGACCACAAGTTCCAGTGTTACATATCTGGTAAATACGGTCTTGGAGATCAAAGGAAAGCACTTGAAGGGTACGTCCAAGTAGTTACCAACACAAAACACAGAAAAAGAGGCTGGAATGAAACATCATCCAGTTAGCAATGTTCTGCCTTTCTTAGGGAGAGATCAAATAAGTATGTCACCCCTACCTGATGTTTAAGAACAGTTTAGACAAAGAGTCCTAGTGATGAACATCACTGGATAGTCTATGCCATTGCTTTACCAATCCTTGAAATTTTCCCCCAAATGTCTAGCCAAAGTCTTTCTGGAATTTAGATCAACTGATCATTCATTCTAGCTCATGTTTCCTTCCTCTCTGCAGCAGTCTTCTCATCCCCCTCCATCCCCCATTTATTTGGGAACATACTGTCTGAGCCTCCTTTTTAGCTGACCATGCCACCACTAATGTCTTCAAACTTTCTTCACAAAAAAACCCAGAGGTCTAGAAGATATGATACAAGCTCCCATTAACCAGTAAGATAATTCTAAATTCTATGGCTGATCTCCAGTGTTCTTACTCTCCCTCCCAGCTTGTAATCTGCAATTCAACAAGCGCAAAACTTTGCTAATCAAGATTGCGCTGGACAGGGCCTTGTAGATTCCGTACCGAGTACTTGCTACCTGATCTTGCTTACCTCCTGGGGATGGTTTTCCACCTAATTTTACTCATTGCACAGTAGTTTCTTGATCATAACCTCTTAGCTTGTTAATAAGACTATTATGTGAATACTAAAGATTCCAGTATATCAACATATTAACATTATAGCGTCTCTCTGCACCACAAGACCTGTTACTTCATCACACAGAAGAAGCAGAAATGCTGGATTTAAAACAATTTATCTTGGGTAAGTCTGTTTTGGCTGTGGCTCAGCTGCTTTTTCTAGGCACTAAAAATGCATTTCATCACCACTCCAGTACTTTATTATTTGAGCCGAAGTTAAAAACCACTAGTTTCCTCTTCATCCCATCCCGAAGAGGTATGCACCAGTATTCTTTCCGAGTCTACAACTTCCCTCCACTATCAAGTATGAGATTGCTCCTGCTAGTTGTTTGTTTGGGGTTTTTTTAAGCACCTCAGAATGAATTTCATCAGGCCCTACCAGACTGAAAATCTGTTGCTTATCCAACCACCCTACAGGTTTTTTTTCCCCAGTATAGGCTGAGTACTACTTACACTTTTTTCATGGCTATTAACTACACTGGCTGCATTAACCATTTCAGAGAACATTTCAATCACCTCAGCATTATTCTGTTAATCCATTAATCTGTGGATCTTTTATTTCTTGCTTTCTTCCAAAATCCCTTTTAGCTATACCTCATTATGCATTTGACTGTCCCAGTTTTGTTCGTGCATCTTTGTGTGCATCTTTAGCAATGCAGAGTTTCCCATCAATGAAGAGATTAATAGAGAGCAAAGTTCTTTTTTTTTTTAATTCTTAATTTTCCGCTTCAAAGAAAGTGTTTGGTAGTATTACATTACTTCTCAAAGAGGATGAGACCAGTTTCTTTCTTCCTTATATTTGTCCCCCAATCAAGCTTTACATGCCAAATTCTAAACTTTTAGACATTTGTGGATTTTATTCTGCTGTTCTGCCATCATTTATCCTATGTAGGCTAACATCTTGTGGTCACTCCTGCAGAACCTGCTGCCCATTAGGCATTCTCGTTAATCTAAAAGACTATTTTTATGAATTTACAGACATAAGCAGAGCAGTATTTTCTGCTCAGTCTTTTCCTGAAGACATGGATGGTTAGGAGAGATTTTAACTAGCAAATCTCATACTTTCAGTGATTCTTCTCCAGCTACTGAGGTACACCTTGTATTTGTATTCCAGTCACGTACATCTAATTGATCTGATTGAGGCTGGGCAAAATACTCTTAATGATCACATATTATGACCTTCCACTGCTGTTCATTCCCCATATGTTTGTGTTGGTGTGCAGACAAGCATACTAGGTGGAATGACCCACTGTTCTGCAAGGTCATAAGCAATATGCTTTAAATACGTGCAAAATACTGCATATGCACGAAGTTATCAAGAAGCTATGATGTATTTGGGGTTTTATCTCAAAACCCACTCATCAAATATTTTCATACACAAACATTCAAACTCTCTTCACTTGGTTAAAGCACTGAAATTGAAATATCTTTAAAACATTTAAAAATATATGTATTTGGTCAAAGTGACTTTTAGCAATCTTGCTTTTATTAATAAAGGCAAGAAAGTCTTAATTAGGCTAGTTTGCTTATACTATCCTTGTAATAATTCTTACAAAAAAAAACTTGACTAACCTAAATAAGAAATTAGATACATTATCTTAGGCTAAAAATATATATATTATTATAAATGTATAGAGCCTACAAGAAACTCATCCCAAATAGAAGTCAAATCAACAAGAAATTACATTAAGCAATAAATTTACAGATTCTGACACAGGCAATACTCTTTATTAATAACAGGACTAACAATACCATTTATTACTCCACCATATTTTAGAGGAATTTTTCTCTAGGAAAAAAAAAATAAAAGACCATAACAGAGGCAGGCTCAGAGGGATGCCATGTTGACACAGGCTACTGCCATGCCTGCAGCTTACACCAGCCATATAATGCATTCTACCAACCTGCCCCAGACACAAAGCTGCAAAAACACCAGCAGCATAGTTGCTCATTGCTAAATACTGCTTGATGACTCCAACAGGCAAGAGGGCACTAACCCCAGAAAGGAATACCTATCAGACCACATGGAAAATTCAAATATTTGATTTCCTCACTGACCTATCCTGGATGTAGGGCAGAAAGATGAAGAATGCACATTTTACAATTCTTCATTTCATGAGAAAAAACCCACATAAAATAAATAAATAAAAACAGCCCAGGATCAAACTACTAGTCTGAGGCGGACCATCCCACAGGAGAGAAAAGGAGGGCAGCACCAGTTCCCGGGAGAGCCTCTGGGTTCAAAGTTGCCTCTCCTGCCCTGGGAGCTCAGGCATAGAATAAGGTTTAGACAGCATAATGGTACATATTGCTGTGGACCTAAGATTGTCTCGCATCCCAAAACAGGGAGATTAAGTAATACAAGTGAGTCCTTTAAGTACTGTTCTGAATAGGATTGCACATTTTTATAATGTTACTAAGTTATTTATCTTTAGAATCACTGCTGAAAGCCATGAGTTCTATGAGATAATTATATTTAATTTTATAGTTTACTTTGTCTGCCATCTTCATTGCTGAGATTTGAATAAAATTCCTCTTGGCCATGAAATCAACAGAAAAACATTTCACGCCTGACAATAGTCCGCAGCATCTAAAATGGAATACTTGGATTGGATTATTTCTTCCACAAATGTGGATCCAAAGATTATAACAAAAATTTTCTTGTATGAGTACAGCCATAAGAACTAAGACTTGCCACTCTATGTTAACAGAATACAGAATACTTCTCTCTTCAATTTACTCCCTAAAAAGGTAAGTTACAAAAGCAGCTTTTAAAGGTTTTCTCAAAGTAATGCTGTGTTTGATTTTATTTTGCTTAACGTATTATTAAACCTTTACTGTAGCTTGTGTGTATACAATTGGTTTCATATCTGTCACATCTATTATTATTAATCAAGCCAACTACAACCATGGGATTTGAACTTGCACTTGCTGTATCAAGAGGGAATTATTTTCTGCCAGAATTTTTTGGCCTATTTAAAAAAAAAAAAAAGCTAGTAACAAAGTTTCTAAACAAGACTAATCGTTGAACATGCCAGCAACTTCATATATGAAAAACTGAAAGGGAGTCATCAGAGCATATATTCTGACCTCCTCCTCCAAGACTTCGGTGAGAGATCCCCACCTGCCTGGCCTGTGAACAGGCTCTGATAACTTGTGCCTGATAAAAACAAGTCTTCCCTTAGCAGTCTGTTCCAGTGACTCATCATTCTCACTGGTAATGGGCTCACTTCTTTGAATCTTTAACAGGGAAGATGCTGATACAAGTGTGCCAGATTAAGTTTTCAATTTAATGTTCCATTTGTTGGGTTGTTTTTTTTTGTTTCATTGGTTTGGGTTTTTAAAGAAAAGCAGTAGTCAAGCCTTTCACATAGACCATATATGTTGTATTCATAGCTTCTATAGGCAAAACATGCTTTGAGAAAAACACCCAGTACAACCCAAACCATATAAAATACAGTGCATTTAGCATATTACATACTATTAAAAAGTTAGACAAAATAAACAGCCTCTCTCAGCTTTAATAATTCAAACCCAGAATTTCTTCAAACCACTTCAAAGTAGGGCAGAGCAAAAACAGATCTATGTACACATTCCTTTAAAATACATATATTTGTGTATTTCATATATAATATATATGCTTTATATAACACATATGTGTATTGTATATTATTTTATATACAATTTTATATATTAGCATTAATATTATTTTCCCCTAGATTCCTCTATATTAAACTTGTTAACGTTTAGGGAGAAAAAGCACAATAGTAGGAACCAGGCAGCTAACTCCAAGCACAGCTCTCTGTCTTCCCTTGTGATTAAAAGAAAGACCTTAATTTCCTTTTCCTTCTCTGCAGAAAGCAGTATTTTTAGCAGTGCTACCGGACCCCTTGATACAAGCCCTGCATCAGCATTTCAAGACCTGCGCAAAAACTTTTAGGTGACTGCACTGCCAGTAACTATAATTAGACTGTAACAAGCAGAAGATTCCAAAGCAATATTTGTTTTTATTAGTATAAAAGGTCAGCAAATGTAATCCTCCATTGGGCAGACAGCCGTGGGTGCCCTGCGTGGGACGGGGCGATGTCCCAGGGCGGAGCGGGGTCCGCCGTGCTTACCTGCACGCCTCCGAGAATCGCCTCGCTCTTCTCCCTCACGTCGGGGAAGGGGCAGCGCTTGGCGAGCATCAGCAGGCGGGCCAGCACCTCGCTCAGCCCGTCGCGGGCGGCGGGAACCAGGAGCCCCTCGGCCGCCCGGGTAAGCGGCACGGGTGGCACGATGGTCTCGCTCCGGCGAAGCACGGCTTGCCTGATGTTATCCAAGGCGGCTGCGCGGGTGGCAGCATCGCGGCTGCACAGCCCGTCCCAGCGCACCTCGCCCTCCCGCTCCTCCATGGGGCCGTCCGGCTGCTCCTCCATCGCCGCCGCCGCCGCCTCAGCAGCCCCGACGCGGCCGCCCCATGGCGGGCTCCCGACAGCCGCCAGCCCGCCCACAGAAACGACAAACGCAGCGGCGAGCGGAGAGACGGTCGCATGGGAGGCAGAGCGGGCGGGAGCTCCCTCAGCCCCGGCGGGCGTCCCCGGCAACCGCCGCCCACCGCCGCCGGGGCTGCCGAGCGAGCAGCGCCGCTAGGGCTGGAGCTTCGCCTCTCCCGGCGGGGAGTGGGGCAGCCACCACCCCGCGGCGCCGGCTCCTCCTCCCAGCCCCAGGCATGGAGGGAAGAGGACGGCCCCGGCCCTGCCTCTCCGCCGCGGCCGGGCAGAGCAGGGCCGGGCCGCGCCGGGCCGCCACAGACCCCCGACGAACCCCTCACCCGAGGCGGGAGGGGGGAAAGGGAAAGGACTAGCCCCTCCCAACACGAGGAATCACATGACGGACGCGCCCACCAGCCAATCGCCTTTCAGCGCTGGCTGGCTGTAGCCCAATCGAGGCGGGGAACGGCAGAGCCAGGAGGGGTTGTTGGGATGTGTAGTCCGGCCGAAGGGCCGCCCTGCGCCCGCGGAGAGGAACTACATATCCCGGCAGGCAGCGGGGGCGCGAGGTGGGGCTGGGTTTCGGTTGGCTCGCGTGCAGCTGTGACCTCCCGGCGTTGCCGGGACGCTCCAGGCGGTGTCTGCGTCTAAAGCCGCACCTGCCGCCGGCGCATCCCTGATCGGTCCACCCCCGACCGCTCCCTGCGCCCCGTCGCGGGACACTGCCCAGGAAGGGTAAGAGAGAGCGTTCGCTGCCGTGTCTGCACAGGTTTCCCCGTGATGTGAGGTTTTGTGTGTGTTTGTGTTGCACCAGCCGCGGTGCTCCGTCAGGTGTGCGCTTCAACTGGAGCCGCTGGTGCAGCCCCAGTCACACATAAGCAGAGAGGAAAAAAGTCCGCGCAAGTGAAATACAGCGCCTTCAGCGTTCGAAAATGAAAGGGAGAGGGGTAAATCCCTGGAATATTCAAATAGGGCAACAGTTTCGAAGTCTATTAATCCAAGGGGTTTTTTTAATCCAAGTTATACTGAGTGTGATAAGCGTGGAGAAGGCTCGCGGGGATCTTATCCATGCAGATAAATTCCTACAGGAAGGGTGCAAGGAGGTGGAGCCAGGCTTTTCTTAGCGGTGCCCAGTGACAAGACCAGGGGCAGTGGGCACAAAGTGAAACACAGGAGGTTCCCTCTGGAAACACTTTTTCACTGCAAGGGTAACTATGCACTAGCACAGGTTGTCAGGGAGGTTGTGGAGTCTCCATTTTTTGAGGTACTCAAAAGCCATCTGGACATGGTCCTGGGTGACCAGCTCTAGATGGCCCTGCTTGAGCAGAGTGGTTGGACCAGATGACCTCGAGAGGCCCCTGCCAACATCAGCCATTCTGTGATTAAGTGCAGGCTGCCACCAAACAGGCTGATACTGGCGTTTCCCTGACCATACAGTCTCCTTCCTTCCTTTTTGGAGGAGGGGAGAAAAAAAAAAAAAAAAAAAAAAAAAGCCAGCTTTAAAAATAAAGTTAATTTCAGCCAAGTCACTTCCTTGATCCAATTCACCTCTTGGCAGAGAAGAGGAGAGGGAAACATACAGACAAAAGCAGAATCACCTATTTGCAGCTGTCGCATTAAAGCAATCATAAAACTACAATTTTGAGTATACTGAAGGGCAGAAGAATGCTTGCAAGTAAATTAGGAGCGGGACATTGGGCATACAGGGTCTTGCATACCTATTTTACATTTCTCATGTACACATTTCCCACTCTAAAAGTCAAACCTCAAAACTGAAGTTAAATACAGAACAAGCTCCTCTCATACCACAGAGACACAGAAACCACTTCTGAGTCCAGGAGCAGAGCTTGGGCTGACTCACCAACACCAGCCATCAACAGCTCTTTTATTTGTAAAGAATCTGGTTTCTTCATCTGACATTCCTTTTGTTTTCTGGCATGGTTCAACTAAAGCTTGCAAAATAAGTGTCATTCTATCATTACCTGTACCCTTCAAGGAAGACCAGTCTCTTTTTCCCATAAAATCCTTTCTGCAAGGAGTCCGCGAACCATTGTTCCACAGCATGGACAGGCCTGGACTGCTTCA
This sequence comes from Podargus strigoides, assembly GCA_028020825.1. Lineage (NCBI taxonomy): Eukaryota > Metazoa > Chordata > Aves > Caprimulgiformes > Podargidae > Podargus > Podargus strigoides. Next base: position 48,930,046 of record CM051619.1, read on the forward strand.
TGCGGCTGTTTCCTCCAGGCCCTTGGCACCCTTGTGAACAATATATCTACTGAAATCATCACTACCTGTAATACATGTGACTCTTGACTTCTCCAAGCACTCAGGGCCTCCACCCTTCATAACTGATGGGTTCAAAGAAAATAATTCTGCCAATGGCTTTTATGTCTTCTTTTTCTTTTTTTTTTTTTTTTCATTAACTACTGCTTCAGCTTCCCATTCTGTGCTGTCGTCACTCATTACGGTCTCCCAGTTTTCCTGTGAATAGGCATGTCACGTATGCTTGCTTCATTTCTATCTCAATTTTGATCTTCAGAAGTTGGATAGATCTCATTTTTCCCATGATAAGTTTGTGCTTGCTGGGTGTCTCTGACAATGCGTACATCCGAGATTAATTAAGTGAACTAGAATCAGAACTGAAGCGTTGGTGTTAGACTTTAGTACAGCTATATTCCCACACCGAATGCTGAGACTGATTGAAAGTCACAGCACTGCCTTTTATCTTTTAGAAGCTGTTTTTTCCACTGGCTGCAAATGAACTCTGGGTACAGGAAACAGATTGTGAAACTGGCTCCAAGGCCTAAACTTCAGATTTTCAGCCCTTTGTTTTATAGATTTTAATGTAACACTTTGGTAATGGAGATGAAGGTGGCTTTATTTTTTCCACACCAAATCTCTGTAGTTTTTCCGATACCAGGTCAAGCTTCTGTATGTGCTGCAAGACACTGTGGAAACCAAGGTCAAAGGCTACCAGCGGAATTAATCAGAGCCTGGAGTTAGGGGAATGTGTTTGTCTGATTTGCGTGTTCACTGACTGAAGTTAATATGCTTGGTTTTGATCCCTAAAGAATGGATAAGAGAAAGGCAGAATCATGAAGGAAACAATCTGGCAACTCATCCAGAATTACAGCATTTGAGTTTTTAAGATGATAAGCTGAAGAAAAACAAATTTGTGGCTGTTTTAAGCCTCAGTATTTCCTTCCTTGATGATTTATCAACTTCCCTATTTTTTAACTAGATAAGAACTTCTATAGCCATATGCAAATAATATCCACATGCAGAAATATTTTTTTGAAAATACAGTATGAAGTAGTTGTATTCATATCCTTTCTAAGGTATAAGAACTAAAGTATTTATTTACTTTTAAAAGTGTTTTCCAGTTTCTGTATGTCACAAAAGAGCACTTTACTGCAGAGCTCACTTAGTTGATCCCCAGAGAACTAGTATAACACAGTAAAACATGCAGATTAGAAGGAACTGCTTTTTAAATCAGATTCATTCAACTGCTTATATTTACACCTGGTTTTGTCGAGGCTTATTTCATTCCAACTGGTAAATACTTAGAATAGGATGGCTCTCTTCTGAAAGTTCTCCCTCTCCTTTTAGATACGGGTTTTTGCATGTTGCCGCAATATCTAGGCACTCCACAGTATTTAATGCAACTTTCTTCACAGCAGCCCTTTGAGGAAGCAAAGCTCTGAGACTTCTGTTTTGCAGAGAGAGAACAGAAAGCCAGAGGCTACTCCTCTACTGTCTTTGAACTGAGGCCCAAGCTTAGTGTCAAGCCCAGACTCATGTATCATCCCAACAGACTGGTCTCAATGATTGAGCAAGCTACAGTGTAAGATGTGGGAGAAAATGTGGCCTTTTTTCACTTCTGAGCATGTGTTTGTACACGTACCGTGTGTTCTGGCCTCCCATGGGTTGCCTGTATACATTTGCACCAAACCCTGCCATCCTGCCTCCTTAGAGGTCACAAATGCAGCAAGGATGGGTCAGTTAGCCACTGGCTGCTTCTTAGAGGAGTGTACCTTTCTGGCAGAAAGACTATGGACTAGTTTTACACTGAAGCATGGGTTGCTTTGAGAAGAGCTGGGCCATGATGTACCAGAACTACAGGCCACTTACTGTCCTGCTGTACTTTGCCAACTCTACGACTATCCTCAGTTTACCTGTATAAATGTAGCCTGAAAGACTAAGGGCTAGACCCCAGAAAAGAACACGGGTAAACTAAAAATTCAGATCTGAAAAATTACACTGAGCAGCCACCTGAACTCTGTTAGTCTGTTTCTGGATAGAATTGTCCAGAACTACCCTAAGATGGACATCTGGGTACCTCTCTCCCCTTTGTGTCCACTTGCGGTCTAGAAAGTAGGTAAAGCAGCTCCAAGAGAGGTCCCGCTGAGAGGAACCTCTCTGAGCCTAGCAAGTCAGGTTCTTCTTCTAGCCACAGCAGACTTCAGTGCCCGGCTGCATTTGGTAGAGTACTGACCTTCAGTGCAGTAACCCAGTAATGAGAGAGTTGGCTTTTAGCTGAAAAGGACTTATGTCAACATCTTGTAACTGCCAGGAGAGTGTCCCAGGTGCTCAGATGGACTGCAAAATGGAAGGGAAGCATTCATCACCTCACCTGTTGAAGTCTGGTCCCTATTGGAAAGGATGGCAAATCTGTGGTACTGGTGTGAACTAGAAGGAAGGAGACACAGGGAGCTGTAGGCACTTGCTCCTGGTTTCTGGTAGCTATTCCCAAGCCAGTGCTGGTTTTTATCCAGGGATTATTTACTACAAAAATGCCTAAATAAAACCCAGGACTCTCTTCCAACAATTGAACTACATGAGACACATCCTTATTTTACTCTGTCTTTTGCCTCAGCTCTCCTTGTCCTAGACTCTTACACACTTGTCTGAACAGGGTCGTAACTTCAAACAAAAAGGTGGTGACTCCCCGTTTCCTTCCTGCTCTTCCTCCTCCCAGTCTAGCGTGGTGGTCAGAGATGCAGCATGAATGCTCCCCAGGAACTCCCACTTCCCGGCCAATTCTTTAGTCGCTGGGTAACCGCGTAGAGAAGATGGACACTATTTCCTCCAGTTACACTTTAAAAGAAAATGAACGCTGCTTATTGGGAATTTGTTATCTGCTGACAGCCCAATAGGCCTTTTAAACACCTTTGGCAGGCTGTCTGTTAACACAGACCTCGGTGTTTTCCAGTAATAACACAAAAATGCTGTGGCCAGCAGCCATATGAAGTGAAGTTACAGAACAGAGAAGCTACAAGGACTCTTTATTCATTGTTTTAAAGAACAGATTTTGGCACTCAACACCAGAAGAGGACTCCAAATTCTGAGCCCCAAGAGGGTGCCAAGCACCAGGGTGAGACTTCACAGACATCTATGTTCATATTGTTTCCCCACACACAGCTTTTGTTAGGTCCTCACGGAGTGTGCTGCTTGTTTTGATGTATACTCACGCTTCTTTTACATGCAGGGAATGTAAGCCTATCATTACCAAACTCAGGATTCAGCCCTGAGGCTGGAAGGCTCATTGGATCCTGGAATATCAGTCCTTTTTCAGTCCCATCCCTCTGTGATTTATTAAGGTCACACAGATTAGCAAGAATTTCAGTCAGGTCCCTAGAGATCCACTAATTACCTTGCAGTCAGGAACTGTGCATCTAGTTAACAGGGGAGAAATGTCTCTTAAATAATTTATAGTCGGCAATTGAAGTTACTTTTGTATATGCAACATTGTGCAGGGTTTCATAGCATCTTACTCAGATTTTTCCTGCATCTCTGAAGTCATGCAAGTTTAAATATACAGATTGTATGAAATGAGTATTCTGTTGCATGGCTTTGAATGTTCTAAGTTTTCCCAGACAACTCAGGACAGAAGTTGTGATAGACCATTTTTGCATTTTTGAGTACTCATTATACCGTACGATATGCAAATTATTTGGCATTAATGCTTAGGATACTCTGCCTGTTCTGGGTGCAAAGTGTGGATGTGTTGGAGTTGCTATGAATATTCTGAGTCATGTAAACAGACAATATTATTTAAAATTATTCTTCCACAAAATAGGTCTCCAAAATAAGATTGAGGAGTTGCTCTGACTCAAATCTGCTTGTAGTTTTTCTGCATTTTTAAAGACAAGTGTTGCTGACAAAAGATGTCTTTGAGAATCTTTTCTTGCCAGGAGTGAAACTTATCTTTTCCTTGTTAGTATTTTTTTTTTCTTAGGTTGCCTGATGTACAAATGCAGAATGGAGTTCTTGTTCCCTGCCAGGTGCCTAGTTTTCCGCAGCACAACAATGTATGAAATAAAAAATATGTAGGGGTGGTAGTAGGTGAAAGGAGACAAATCCTATGAACAGTTACCCTCTTTGTGTTTCCGTGGTCACCCATGTCATGGTCTTCTAGTTATCTAGCTAAAAATCTACCTCCTACTCCATCTCCAAGCTAGGTTAAAGGATGTTGGATGAAGAAGCTGACACTCTCCCTGAGGAAGTATTGGTAAAACCAGAAGTTTGCTTTGAAAATAAATTCCAAGGTGTCCTGGTTCGGCTAGGATGGAGTGAATTTTCCCCAGCAGCTGGAGGGAGCTACAGCCAGGCTATTCCATACCATGCTGACGTCATGTCCGGGTGCCCATGTGTGGGCAGTGCAGGAGCGGCTTTTGTCTGGGTCTGTCCCTCGTGCTGTGTCCGTGCGGTATAGCTCTTGTTCTGTACATTGCTATCACTGTTATTGTTGTTCGGTTTGTTGTTGTTACACTGTTGTACTAAATCTTCCTTATCTCAACCCTGGGATTGTATTTTACTCCCTTTCCCGTCCCCATCCGAGGAGGGGAGACAGACAGCAGCAACGTGGTCTCGGGTCCCGGCAGGGTCTAAACCACCACACAAGGCAACAGCAAGGACACAATCTGTGTGTTTCATCTGCCTAGAGAGCAAGTTGCAACGTTCAGAACCATCTTTCAATGATCCCACTAAATATTTGAGGCATAAAAGGTGAAAATTATCATGCAGTAAAAGTGTTTACTGTGAATGAGTCAGTGCCTGCAATAACTATCCCTCATATTTATTCACTTATGATTGTCATTTCAACCCACTCTTACATTTATCTCACTTTACCCTAATATGTCTTTTCCTTTTTGCTTTTGCCCTTCTAATCTCTAATTATTCTGCCTGTGCACAGATACACAGTCTTCTATACTGGAGACAGCTGCCCTTGGAAACCTTCCCTTTCCACAACAGCAAAGTCTTCCTCTTTTTAATCACGGGTCAATAGCCAGAGCCAGTAATTTCCTCCTGGCTTCCCATCTGTTGGGACATGTCCTCTGCTTTGGCTCTCTAGAAAGCTCTGAGAGCTGTTTCCAATCTAATGAGCAAAAGTAGGTTTTTGAGGGTGAAATGACCAAGCTAAGCAAACCACATATGGAAGACAGTGTGATGGCATCATCAGCAGAAAATAAGAGCGGGGAGAAAAAGTAGGTTTTTGGAGAGTACCAAGGAGAGCACTTTCAATGTCCACATCAGTCTGATCAGAGAGCAGGCAGCATCTGTTGGAACTGGATCCTAAGTATGAAGGGAAGAGACTTGCTAGTTATTCTTGTGTGGGTAAAATGGCTCTTTTTACTTTGTGAAAAACCCTAACTTTTTAGGTTATAAGAGGGAATGGGAGAAAAAGAAGACCGAGGGAAGAAAAGCAAGGAACAAAGCTATAGGATGATGTAAATACAAGGAAAAGAGAGGAGATGAGGAAGAAAAAGCAGCAATAGTGTGGGGATGGACAAAAGGAGAAGGGAAGAGGAACAGAACTATGAGGGAAGCAAGCAAGTATATTAGTGACCATTTATAGTATTTGGCTTTGTGTTTGATGCTTATTAAAAACAGGTTATATTTAATCGTTTTGGTCTGATTAAAGACTTAGAAATGCAATTTTTTAGATAACACTTTAGTCCAGGCCAGATGCTTTCATACTAACATAGCATCTAGTTACTAGATAGGAATTTGCAGTCTTGCTCCTCTGAATGCTAAATTTAGTTATCATCTATTCACACAGGTTAAAGCAGTTTGCACCAACTCCATTTCCCCACAATGTACTGGATGTGATTTTATCATACACTTATGAACAAAGGCCCAATTTAATGAGGAATTGGGTCTGCTATGCTCATTGAAGAGAACAGCAAAACTCTAATGACATTGTGACCCAAGATTGCTTGATGCACTGCCAAGTTAGAGCCCATTCCTAAAAAAAAATTGTCTTTAGAAAATCTGGTTTTTTCCCCACCTGGTTATTTCTTTGCCTTGTTGCCAAATTGCTTGTGTAACTAATTCCATTTTTTTTCTTCCTCTGTTTTGTTCACTGTCTTTTATCTCTAGCAAACAGGAACTAGAAAAATATCAGTATGAATGCTTAGAAGGTCTCACACAATGAAATAAAAGGCTTAGGAGTTGAGTTTTTTTTATTAAAATACCAGGTTTTATCATACTTTGGAGTACATACAGTGTCATGAGAAAACACAGAATGCAATTTATTTTCCTTTTCTTCCAAAACTGAAAAAAAATATATTATTGTATGAAAGTTCTGCATCAGACTTGAAATTCAGGAATTAATAGGTTTTGCTAGAGCAGTATCAAAGAAGAAACTGGGCATTTAACCTTTATATATCCAGTTCTGAGATCATCAGTTGGTATCTCACAGTTTGTACAACAAACTAACTCCCATGGATTTGCCTGTGTCAGTTTTTAAAAATATTCTCACATTCCTTAATTGCTCTAACAAATTTTGGTAATTTTTTTCTAAACTAACTTGAAGTGGGACTCAACAGAACTGAAAAATGTGTTGAAATGCCTTACAAGTTCAGTGAGGTTTCACTTCCTATTAGTTTTGCAGCTGTCACCATTTCATTTCTAACCCAGTTAGATTAAAGAAGGCACATGAGTACCAGTTACTTAGATATGTCCGGACAAGGTCATATTTTCTAGGCTGATTAAAGGGGTTGTGTCAGGATGCTAGAGACTGGGTGTTCCCAAAACAACAATGCAGTTTGCCTACAACATTATTTATTTCCTTTTGTCAGTGGAAGGGTTGTTCTTTGTCTGTCGGGAATAAGGCTGAAAGAGCATTGCAGCACAGCCAGTACAGCTGCCCAAGGTTTTCCCTGGTTCTCGAAGGAAAGTGAAAGGGGAAAAAAATAGACCAATTTGGATTGTGTCACGAAAATGGCCTCTCACATAACCTTTCGCCAGCAAGGCTTGGCTCACATAGAAAAGGCAGCAGCCAGTATTCTGGGAGTTTCTTCATATAGACTGTGTTGGGGCAATTCTTAAAAATTTTTTTATAATATGTCAGATAAACAGTGAATCATTCCTTGATTCATCTGAGACTTTGTTTTCAGTTATGAAAAAACCCACTATAAATTGTGCGTGCCCAGTAGGTCAGGTCAGAAGATAGATATCTTTGTATTTCTTTCTGAAAAATGCTTTGATTCGTTTTTTCTTTTTCCTCTTTGAAGATGTTCTGACAGTACCTCTTTTTCTCATTCTAAGAGATTGCCCTCACAGCAATTTGAATGCACCAGGATCTCTGTAGGATAGCAAACATTTGGCGAACTTAGTGGAAGCATCGCTTACATTATCATGTTATTCCCTTAGCATATATCTTTTGGGAAACTGTTAAGCCATTATTATTCCCTAAATCTCCTATAGTTCACATGTGGAAAAAGTTTTTCCACATGTTGCTTTACAGTATGGGACATAATTGTATATGTGGCAAAACATTTTTTGACTTTTAACTTCAAAGGAAATTTTTTTGAAACTTTTAATGATGTGACTAGCAACGGGGGAAAGGAACAGGATGGAGGAGAATGAGGAAGTCATACACAGTCTTTCTGTAACATTTAGGATTTCAGTGGTGTTCAGTAACTCCCTACTGTTGACATGCTTACTTGTGCTAGGCAGCAGTAATTAAAACTTCAACTGATTTTTACAGCAGCCTGATCCAGTACTCTGGCACTCAAAGCAGGCCATATTCAGCAAAAATAAATAGTGTGAAGGTAAATCACATTAGTACTTACATGACCCTGATGAAATGGGAAATTCTGTGTTTGTCTTAAGGTACTCAGCTCCAGCGTGCTTGCTCTGCTCTGGGGCATGAAAGTCACATATATACGTATGGATCTGAGGATGGGATTGTTCCCCAACAGCATTTGTGCCAGATCACTCCCAGCCCACATGTGACAGTGAGCCAACAGGCAGACAGGACCAGAAGCTGAAGGGATCAGCTCTGTTCATCCTCACACCCAAGGGTTGAGCACATAGGCTGCAGCAGGCAGGTAGGCAGTGCGATTGCATTAGTGCAGTGCTGTCACAGAGCTAATTTGCTATGCCTGGCACCATGCACTGCACACAAGGTTGCAACCATGTGTACTGGGCTCTGGGAACCTCCCAGCTCAGTCCTGGAGACAACATAGGTGACTAGGCCAGGCTGATGGTTAACACTCGGCCTATAGGCAGCACTGAATTGCCCCATGCTTGATGCAGGGTATGTATGAACTGGCTACATTGTGCTTTTCTGGGTAAAATAACACTAGGCATCTGATCATCACCACTGTATCCACCAGTGCAGCCTGGGTCAGTTCTAGTTAAAAAACCCAGAAGGCCAGTGGTGACTCTAGATGTGACCTGCACAATGCAAGTGCTTCACCCTGCTCCCTGCTGTGGAGCAGGCTGGTGGGAGTGGGGCATTTCTTCTTTCTTTCCCTCTCCCCTCCCCTCTCCTCCCCTCTCCTTTCCATTCTCCCGCTGTAACCAGGGTATTTTGTCAGCCTCTGTTTAATCCACATACTTCTCCTTTGGCTGTTCCCCAAATTTGAAGGAGTGCACCAATTTCCTCAGCCAAGGGCTTGTTTAAACAACGGTGGTTTGGCTGCTTCAACAAGTGTTGTTCAAGTGCTAAATCCCCCTAAGCCTTGTGGAGTTACATTAGTACAAACATTGCCATTCAGGATGCAATACCTGCTTTAAAGCACCTCTCTAGGGCTGTGTACCAGCATCCAGGGTAGCGTGGAGTTAAAGAGTGGTAGGTTAAGCTTGCAATGGTTGTGGGACGTGTAACCCGCTTTAAAAAGCAAACCTGTCTGTGATGACTTTGTAGAAACTTAAACACTTGTGGGGGAAAAAGCTGATGGTAGGACAGTTGACGTCCAAACATACGTCAAGCTACTTAATTATTTCCTGATAGATTTCATGTCCTAGTGGGCTGAAAGTAGTCAGGATGTTTGGTGATGTCTTGCTGGTGTACAGTGACTTGGTCCTTTTCCTGGCCTGTGTCTTTTCCCAAGACCTGCAGTTTTGTGGAGATTACTTCTGTGCAGGATGGTTATTATAAACTGCTAAGATATTAAAGGACTTGTCTACAGCAGAGCACCTCTACTGGAGTAGTTATGTTGGCAGAGCCTCCCAAGCACTATAGCAACCATTTGCTCAGCCTACTTCACGCAGCCTCTGTGTCGGAGGAAGCTGTGGCAAAGCAAGGCATCCATAACTGTGTCTGCAGCAGGGATTCTGCAAACACAGGTGTCTTGGTGGTGTATTCCCTCATATCCCTTGCTGAGCCTGTACTTTTAGGAGTAGCTTGGGGAGCTCCCCCCTCCAGCTGCAGGGTGCCTGTTACCCTCTGCTGTGCTGGCAAAATTGTGAATCTACACAAGTTTTCTGGTGCTTTATTCCCTCCCTCTCTTATTCATTATTTGCTTCAGGTCACTGCCCTCCTTACGACTGTCCACAGACACATCTCCTTGGAAAAAGCAGAACTTGTTTATGTGACAGTAACAAGCAAGCTGATTTCTGCGTAGCAGCTGCAAGCATGCGGAGGAGCCGTGTTCCACCAGAGGACATTAAAAAAGTGAGTCTCTGCTTGTGCTGACTGATGAAAGGTTAGATGGCATGAGCAAAAGCCACCTCCTTCCTCTGGCGTTTCCAAAGTTGCCTTCCTCTGTTCGCAGCAGCAGCAGGGAGTTTGTTGTGTGCTCATGTGTGTATTTTTATGGACTTTGTTAGTCTTTTTTCTCACCGTATAGAACGTGAGAAGCAATGGGAAAATTGGTAAGGCTTGCTATTTCCTATTTTGTGGAATACTGTGCTTGCGCACTGTGGCATGCCAGGCCCATCTCCTCTCCTGTCTCAGACCTGACCCTGCCTATGGCCACAGGACTCTCTCATCCATATATTGAGACTTCAGTTGCTCCCTACTGCCTGCCCTTCATTGCCACTGCCCCTGGTGCTGTTGGAAATGGCCGGTACGCCTGACTGTTGGAGTCGGTTGAGTGTCGCTGTGCAATGTTTCGTAGTCCTCCAGGACTGAGCTGTGAAGGCCTGTAAATGGCTTGTGTGGCTGTAAATATGGCAGGGTCACCAAGCAGGACCTCTTACCAGGTGGCAGCATGCCTGGATGCCTGCAGCTGCTGGCCCAGGGCCAGGAGCTTGTGGCTTTAGCTTTAGATTGGATATTAGGAAAAATTTATTCACTGAAAGGTTTATCAGTCACTGGAATAGGCTGCTGAGGGCAGTGGTAGAGTCCCCATCCCTGGAGGTATTTAAGAGACATGTAGATGTGATGCTGAGGGACATGGTGTAGTGGTGACTTGGCAGTGCTGGGTTGACAGTTGGACTCAATGATCTTAGAGGTCTTTTCCAACCAAAACGTTTCTATGATTCTATGGCCTGGGCTCGGGCAGGATGGTGGTGGAGCCCCATGGGGAACTCTCTGGAAAAGGCCTGTGGTACAAGGGTAGCCAGGGCAGCCTACCCTGATGTGGAGTCTGGGGGGCTGTGCCAGTGCTGGGGGGGCCATGCTGGTGCCAGGAGGGCCACCCTGAACTGTGGGATCTGCCCTGGGGATGTAGCATACAAAAGCAACAGTGTCTGGGAGGCCCCAAGTCAAGCAAGCCCTAGCAAAGACATGCTCATGTCAACATCTCTGTGATGACAGCTTGGAGGAGGAAGTATATTCATGTGCCTTTGGTGTATCTTGAAGAGGTGGTGTGGGTGGATGATGATTTTTCTATTTTATATGGCCTCTGAAACAGTGCTGGAAGAGCTGTTCCTGGAAACTTTTTTCATTATTGAAAACTTTCTTCCCCGCTCACCCAGTAGGAATGGCTTTTCCTGGGGTGTGCTTTAGCAGCATGATCCCGTCTTGGTTTGGATTTCTTCCTCCTGTTAATAGGTACCTCCTTTGGGTGACTTTCTGGGGAACTAGCATCTGTAAATAGCCTTGCCCAAGTGGGAAGCCTGTTCCAGTTGCATGCACTGTATTTTAAACTCGAGTGATACCATAATTGTTATATCATTGTACCTTCAAATAAGCTGTTTTTCTGTCAGCTGAAGCTGTATGTACTCTTTATTTCTTTCACTATATCAAGTGAAATAAATAACATCCTCGTTAGAAAACTCAGGAAGTGTGGGTTAGATGAGGGGACGGTGAGGTGGATCAAGAGCTGGCTGTGCGACAGATCACAGAGGGTTGTGATCAATGGAGCAGAGTCGAGTTGGAGGGCTGTAACCAGTTGTGTTCCCCAGGGGTCAATACTCGGTCTGGTCATGTTCAACATATTCATCAATGACCTTCGCGAGGGGACAGAGTGTATCCTCAGCAAGTTCACTGATGATACCAAGTTGGGAGGGGTGGCTGACACGCCAGAGGGCTGTGCTGCCATCCGGCGGGGTCTGGACAGGCTGGAGAGCTGGGCAGAGAAGAACCTCATGAGGTTCAATAAGGGCAAGTGTAGGGTGCTGCACCTGGGGAAGAAGAATGCCAGGCACCAGTGTAGGTTAGGGGGGGACCTCCTGGAAAGCAGTTCTGAGGAGAAGGATCTGGGAGTCCTGGTAACAGTAAATTATCCATGAGCCGGCAATGTGCCCTTGCCGCCAAGAAGGCCAATGCCACCCTGGGCTGCATAGGGAAGTGTGTGGCCAGTAGGTCGCGGGAGGTCATTCTCCCCCTCTACTCTGCCCTGATGAGGCTGCAACTGGAATCCTGCGTCCAGTTCTGGGCTCCCCAGTTAAAGAGAGACAGGGACCTACTGGAGAGAGTCCAGCGGAGGGCAACGAGGATGACTGGGGGATTGGAGCATCTCCCCTATGAGGAAAGGCTGAGAGAGCTGGGACTCTTTAGCCTGGAGAAGAGAAGGCTGATGGGTGACTTAATGTTTATAAATACCTAAAGGGTGGGTTGAGGGAGGATGGAGCCAGACTTTTCAGTGGTTCCCGGTGACAGGACAAGGGGTAACGGGCACAAGCTGGAACATAGGAGGTTCCATTTAAATATGAGAAAGAACTTTACGGTGAGGGTGACAGAGCACTGGCACAGGCTGCCCAGAGAGGTTGTGGAGTCTCCTTCTCTGGAGATTTTCAAGACTCGCCTGGATGCAGTCCTAAGTGATTTGCTCTAGGGATCCTGCTTTTAAGCAGGGGAGTTGGACTAGATGATCTCTGGAGGTCCCTTCCAACTCTGAAAATTCTGTGATTCTGTGAAATGCTTGCTAGTACTTTGCAAGGTAGCTACGGTGTGATTTAAAACTTGCTTTAACTTCCTAGAGGTTGTATAAGACTAAAGCACTTTCTGCAAGTTTCACCACCTTGAGCATCAAGGAAAATCACTATTTGTCAGGGTGTCTTCAAATATGCTTCTGATAAAATAAAGAATGTGAAAGGGTGGAGCAGAAAGGGAGTGGAGAAACAGGACTTCATGCATATGCATAATAATGGGGAGAGTGCTGGGGATATTGCATGTTAAATATCCTTCTGTTATCTCAACACAAAATATGGAGAACTATGTCTTTATTATCTAATAAAGCCATATGTAAAAAGATAGGTGTTAGAGCGCTATGGACGCTGCAAATGAAAACAGGCTGTAAAACAGAATGCTTGCTCTGCAGGAACTACTGAGAGGCAGACATTGAAGTCTATAAAATAGGTAATAGAGAATGTTGTTAATCCTTGACTTTTAAAAGGACAAAAATCAGCGTAAGTTATTAGAAAGCACCAAGAAAAATCTTAGAAAATTTTGTGTGATCAAGGAGAGCTATATTTAGTGTTATGAAAGGCATTGTTTTGGAATTGCATTAAAATACAGGATTCATCTGGGGGCCTGTGGGTTTTTTTAAAAATTATTATTTTGCTGCACATGATCTGGTTTGATACAAACAGAGCCAGGGACAGCCCAGTGACATACTTTGAAAAGTTACATAGTCTGTTAAAGAGCTAATGGCATTAAATAGCTCTCTTTTTACAGGCTATGGATTCTGAATCAAAGAACAGTTTCACAGGAAGCTTTCTTCAGCCACCAGATAAGATGCTTCCTGCAGCCTTTGCTTATATAGAATCAAAGAAGTTGGCAGCTGTTGGTCCTGACAGTCCTTCTATCCCCAATAACCAAGGTAAAGTCAAAATATGTCCTTGAAGTGGTCTTTTGAATTGTTCCATGTGAAATCTCTTGAGCAAAGTCTCCATTCTGTTTTACTGAGTTCAATGACTTGCTGCGATTATCAGACTGACATTGAGACAGGATGTATATGTGTCCTGAGGGAGTAGTCTCCCTGAAGTCATACGTCTGGAATGGAAACTGTTGCAAGTCTTCTAACATCCTTATAAACTTTGACTTTGAAAATTGTTTAACTTAAAATTGTCAGACTTCCTCTAAAAGCAAAGGAGAATGCTTCAAACTCTGCAGAAGCGGTTCATGACTTTAAATACAGCAAAAAAAAAAAGTTGTTCGTACGGTACACTGACTTGAAATTGGCTTTGCATCATGCTATTTGACTCCCTCTAGCTTAAAATCACTTCTGAGGTTTTTTTGTGTGGTATAATTCCTTGGGAGAGCTTTAGAATGACACAAGCTCTCAGAAAAGTTAGTAGCATGAAAGTTAGTCTGTATGAAATATGTGTCCACTGTGGTTGTTTTGTGTCTTAATTGGTGATTTTTCCCTGGAGCTCACAGGACAAATGGTTGGTGGCTTAGCATATCTGGAGAGCTCAGTGAGTCACCAGGATAGCATACTTGTACTTACTGTCATGGACAACTTTGCAGTGTTGCACAGACACAGCCTATATGTGTGTGTGTGATCACCGTTCGTTTGAGGAATCTGTGACTTCTGTAGTAATCTTTTGTCATACAGAGTTTGGACTTTTTGGATTAAAATGTTCAGTTTAATGTCATGCAGCTATGTGTTTAAGTAAGGAAAGTTTTTCATGCCAATAGAAAGATGGAAGCAGTGGTCCCACTTCATCTTTCTGCTCTCTGGTATCTGCTTTTTGCCTTTTTTATTTTTGGCTTTATTCTAATGGGGCTATGATATGATGAGAGTTGTTATAGGGCTAGCAATATTTGCTAGGTATTTCTATACTGAGAGAATTATTATAGGGAAATTATCAAGGTTTATAAAATGTCAGGAAAGAAGCTTGAAATGTTACAGAACGTGTCTTAAACCTCCACAGGTGTGTATAGTTTTTGGAGAGCTAGTAGACTTTTCCTTGTAGCCAAAATCGCAACTTTTATTTTTGGCATAATTTTTACACATACTGATTTGAGGCTAAAAGCAAAATCTTGCAGACTTTTTTCTATGGTTTATAGAATCATAAAATACAAGAGACTAGACATTGAATTATAACCTTTTGAAACAATAACGTTTTTAAAATGCATCCTCTGCTAAAATGTCCCTTTGTATCTGATTTCCCACCAGTCCTGAGTCCATTTGTTTTTTTATTAATCTGTCCACACTGGTTGCATTACACCAAAACTTGTGACCTAACTTGGATACCTGTGTTCCTTGCTTCTGTGTAAACAGAAGTCCCAGGGTTTGTTTTACTAAATTTGCCACGATTTCTTTGTGCATGCTACCGTTTGGAGTACAAATAGTTTTGCTTACAGGACCTGTACTTTATACCGCAGTTTTGCAGTAAATGTCCATTTTTTCCCAGGTATGTTTTGCGTGTGTTAGTGTACTGCTGGGGAATATAATTAATTTTAGGAGTGATCCTAGGAAGAAAATTTAGGTAATATTTTGCTGTTTGAAGTGTTCTGTAAAAATAATAATAATAATATAATAATAGTAATAGGAACTCTTCCTTAAGATGTAACTGTTGCATTATTTGCTAGCTGTGGTGGCAGCCCTGAAAACTCTTCACGAAAAGATCCGCCGCCTAGAGTTGGAGAAGTCACAGGCTGAAGATAATCTGTGCGGCCTCTCCATAGCAGCCACTCAGTGTGAGGCGGCCTTAGAGCATGAATCCTACAAAAACGGCATAGCACATCAAGAACTGATGCAACAGAGGAAAGGTATTTCTCTTGAGTGATAAAGTGTAGCCACAGCAACTCCAAGACTGCATAATCCAGGGAGTGTTTGTTTGTTTTGACAAACTGCTAATTAATGCAGCCCCCTTTCTTTTTTGCTTCAGAAGTGAGGAGGGGCAGGAGCTTGATAATTGTGGATCAAGTTGAGATCTCTTTTTACATATATTAACCAAGTATTACATAACCCGTGAAGTTATTTTAAAGAATAAGCATATTTCCGGTGGTATGTTTAATTCCTACAGTAAGCAAGGAGCTACTTACATGTATAACACTGCTAACTTGAGAAAAGTGAGGAGAAGGGAAGAAAACAGATTCTGGTTAGATATCTGCTGATATAAATCAAAGTAACTGCAGTGCTCACACCTTTGGAATTCAAATTAGGGACTAGCTCTGGAAAAACATTTTGATTCTCATGTCTTATATATAAAATATATTTTAACTACATGACTTGTTCAGGATAACAAAACTTCTCTTACATGTTTTGAGGACAGAAAATTCCTCAATGAGGTGACAGACTAGCTAAATGTGTAACTCCCATTGCTGTACTGAATGCGTTTGTTTCTCTCCGTAGATGTAAGTGTGCACTTAAACGCAGTACAATCCCGCTGCTCCCTGCTGGAGAAACAGTTGGATTACATGAGGAAAATGGTTTCCAGTGTGGAGTTGGAAAAGAAAATTATTTCGGAACCACAGGTTAAGCCCTTTAGCATACTAACAAAGTAGTGATATAGTTAAAAAGTATAGAAATGTGTAAGATCTGAACTTTTTTATGGCCATCATTTTTCCTCAGCTCTACTCAGGGTGGTAGCAAATGGAAGCAATTTATTATCTGACTGACTGATGACAACCATTCAATGAACTGTATGAAAAGACTCCCTAGGTGGAACTCCTAATGAGCAAAACCATGCTAATACTTGCAGATTTGGTAGACAAAAAGGCTGCTGGAGACTTATGTCTTCTTTGTCTGCCTGGTATTTTTCATCACTTTGCAATTTTAAAAGTATGAAATTTAAACTAGTCAAGCACCTTTACTGTAGTGTGTTTGTTTTTTGCTGTCTGAAACAATTTCAGTCAGCTGCCAACTCCATTCTTGCTTACTTTTTTCCAGGCCTGGCTACAGAAAGAGGAAAAACAGAACCAATTGGAACTGCATGCAAAATTTGAAAAGCTTGAAATGCTAGAAAAAGAGTGTCTTAAACTTACTGCTACTCTGAGAATTGCAGTGGTATGTATGCATGGAATGACAGTCGGAAAGTCATTCGCTTGATATAGTTTGTATGGCATACTGTTAACAGTACTAAGTTTTGCAAAAGTTTCCTCTGTTAAAGCTAAGATCATAAAGGATACCTGACTGAATGCTACCTTGGCTTCATTTGCGTAAGTCTGTTTTTTTTCAGTCTGGGCTTTAAAAATACCTACAGTCCTGTTTTATCCCAGATAACAATTGCAAGCTACCTCAGACTCTTGATTCAGCATGATAAACTGAAGTGTGACTAATCATTCTTTCCTTCAAATTCAGGACAAGATCAAACACTTAGAAGAAAAGCTTTATAAAGAAGAGCATCAGCGTAAACTAATACAAGACAAAACTGCTCAGGTAGACTAAAAAGGTTTTATATTATCTTATTTTTTGATGAGTGAAGAAAGCTATTCTTGCTGTCCAAAATACTCCTTTTTTAAAAACATTCTAACTCCACATGTTTGTTACCCAGGGAGAACTCCTGGAATACTACCCAGACCAGTTATAAACTACATAGTAGAAAGCTTGCCAGGTGTATTGCATATCCCAATCAAGGAAGATTTTACTTGGTTTTGTATTAATGATGCAGTTCATCAGCCTCAAGGCTGCTATAAGTGATCTGGGTAGAAAATGAATTTCTGGAGAATCTGCAACTAAATCAGATAACCTTAACTTACAGTAACTAGAAAGTGGTCATGTAAGAAACCTTATACCCCAAGTAAGGTTGGTTACTCTGTTTTCCTCTTTTTGTTAAGATTTGCTGAAGTCTAATATATTGAACTATATTTGGAAAAGTCTGTAATCAGTGATACTGTTGCATTGTTCATTAAGTGAGAGCTTGAATAATTCATTATTCTGTGAAGCCATTATCAGTTTGTTGGACCATCATCCATCTGAGAGAGGAATATTTGCCAAAGAGAGCAAAATCAAAGAAACCTTTTGTTAAAGTGGCAAAGTAGTACCATTCCAAGCCTCACTTTACCAAGAAGTAGCCTCCATTTTGAAAGAGAGCAGTTATGGTGGCATTCCCTTGGGGCGGGGTAGAGGGATGCAGATCTGAAGAATAATATTGAAAGAACCCACCATAAGTGAAGCTCACAGCTTAAATAAATTAATTCATCACATTAGTTTTTATACCTCATCCAAGGATGATGGGCTTTTGTTGGTCCAGGAATCTTGTAATAACATGCAGATTGTGGCCCAGGTATCTGACCACCTCCAGAATTTTACAGAATGACACAGCTGAAAACTAGCAGGTTTTGGGGTTTTTTGCTTAAACTGCTTGCTGCTGCAGAGCAGAAGGCCTAGTATTGAGATTTTATCTTCTGAGAAACATAGTAAGAATTACTTTCCCAGAGCAGATAGTCTGACTTTAGCAGTAGTATAAACATTTGCACAAGAAAGGACTTAACATGTAGTAAACTGAGTCCTAAACTAGTATTAGTACCATCTTAGTTCACTGCAGGATGGATTTAGGTCTGTTGGATCTGGGTTGGGAAACACAGGGTGTGGGGTGGTTCACTTCCTTTTGATGACAGAAAAGCCAGAATAATCTCACTTTTGTGATGGACCTCGAGCATTGTTTAGCCGGAACTGTTACACATGCCAAAACAAAGTCCTTGCCCTATGTTTAATTGGGAATGGCTATTATCCTGTTTATCATGGGCCTTTATGTCAACTTTGAACTACAGAGCAATCTGAGGATTGTCCAGCAGGTTTGACCTCAGCGTTACGCAGACAGGCTCTGTTCTCTCTGCCCCCGGATTGTAAGATCCAGATGTTCATATTCTTCGGATTTTATTATCAGATCCCTAGCTTGCATCAGGATTGGCTTATCTCAGTTGCCGATTGTCACAGTGGAAAAATACAGCTGCTGCAGCTGAATATGAAAATAAGGACTTCTAAAACAGACCTGCAAGATCTGTCCGATACCCTACTGTCATAGTAATCTGTTCAGTTTTTAAGTATAGCTTATACCTTCCAAGCAGGACAGTTAATAGTGGCCTTAATTGGTTCTTATCCATGCATGAAAGAGGGAATTAATTAAACCATGTGATTACATACTTCTGATATTACATTAAATGGTTGTTTTCTTTTTTGCTTACTCCCACAGCTTCAAACAGGGGTTGAGATAAACAGAATTTTGGTGTCTTTCGTAACATCTCAAAATGAACCTAAAAAGGAAAACTGGAAGGAGAAAAAAACTGAGAAGGTAACATGAAAGTTTTTATTAGCATACTGTTGCTGATAGCATCTGACTCACAGAGAGATTGGAATTTGTGTAAAATGGTGATGTAATAAGTACTTGATTTGTCTGCTGCACTTTATTTCCAGAGTGATGAACAGTGCTGAATACCTCATTTTTTTTTTAACCTTTGGTATTTAAAACAGTGCGAGGGCTGGTACCACCTCACTGGAAAACTTCCTCTTAACAGCACGACAATAACCTCTGTTACAGTCTTACTGCCATCCTCAATGTTCTGTCTTAGCTGCGTTTCACTTTATGTGGCAAAATTAGTTTCCAAAGCAATTTTAACTAGGCATCTTAACATGGTGTGTTTTGGGGGATTGCTGAAATCAGGAGAATTAATTTTGCAACACATTACAGGTCAGTCAAAATTTTGCAGCTGTGATTTTGCATAATTAAGTAAGCAATGTTCAGGTTTTTTAATGTCAACCTAATTGTCAAACTATCTACTAAATGCATCTGTAATAAAATTTATTTGTCTTGGCTGTTGGAAAGTCCTACTCCTTCCACATACAGGGGGGAAGTTATTTTTTGAGGGAAACTGAGGTGATGCTTTTCACTGCTTGTTTATTTGAATTTTACTTTTTTTTTTGGAAAAAAAAAAAAAAAAAAGGTTTATGGTTGTACTGTTGGATCAGCAGATTGGAATTTCTTGTCTTTTTCTATCTTATGGCAGAAAAATCCTACAATGAAGAAAATGCAATTACGCAATTTACATGTGAAGGCTGGTGAACTACCTTTTGTGGCTGGGAAGGTGAGTGAAACAGTATGTTCTCACTCAATTGGCATGTACAGTCTGAATAACTCTCTTTACTCTAATTGTTAATCACTTTTTTAAACTTCTTAATAATTCTGCTTTAAGTCTGTCAGCTCCAGCCATTCTGTTAGTGCAAACGTACAAAGCCTGTTGTATATTATGAAGCATCGCAATCCATGTATCTCAGCACAAAGACAAGAAGGAGCTACATCCAGGATTTCAGAATGCAGTGAATGTTCAAGATTGGTATCCTCTTGTTCCACACCACCTACAGACACCAGAAGTCTTTCAGACCTTCTGTTGGCCACACAAGATGAGCTGGGCCAAATGAGCTTGTGAGTACTCATCCCTGGTGTTGCGAGTTAAAATTACTTCAGTGGTATCCCTGTGAAGCTACAGGTGTGCTATAGTCAAACCTTGCCTGTTTTAATTGTAGGACTACTTGTTGACAGAATGGACTGAGCAGGCCTGACTGGTAGGATTTTTCTCATTCAAAAAATTCTTTCTGTCCTGGTGTTTAACTGATCTTATGAGCAAGCAACATACTCTTCAGCTAGGTTTTTCTGCTTCCACATCCTGTACTTAACCAAGCTGCTACCAAAGTAACACCTACAGCAAATGAAAAATCTCGCATACCTGAGGGGTCTTTGTGCTGAGACAGTCTGGTGTTCATACCCTTTCCTTGTTGATAGCAGGAGAACTTGCCAGTCCTGTAAGGTGGTTGTGAAACAGGGACAGTCTCCTGCCAGAAAATGGGCAGGGTGTGGAAGAAGCAAACACATTAGATGGGAGTGTATGTATCTTTCTAGCCATGCAAGTAAATGTGGATTACAACTCGTCATGTTCTTAGGCATCTTCCCATTAATGCAAGCTTGTAGAATTGTGGGCCAAGGCTATGGTCATAGTAGACATGTCAACATGATGAGCTGTGGTTTGAACAGAGGAGGATGCGTTGGTTAAACCAGTTAGAAGGTTGACAATGATTTGAAATCCTTGATGTGGCAAAATTTAAACTGGCAACCAGTCTCTTCTTCAAAAAGCAATGTTTGGCTTACTCATGGCAATTCAAGGACAGGCTTTTTTTTTTTTTGTCTTATAGCAACAGCCAGTTGCCTCAATTATACTGTCAAGGAGCAGCAGTTACTCAGAATTCAGAAAATAAGCTATGACCTTTATAAAGAGATTATTTCTCTAAGAGAGGGTCTCTATTTTTGACTAATTCATATATCTAGGTATCAAGTAGATCTACACAATTTTTTTTAATTAACCTTGTTAATAATTAACCAGCACACTTCACTGCACATCTTTTTGAGTAGAACATTTTAATTTGAATAATCTGTCAGAAAAAACTATAACTGAAATGCACTAGTTGAAAAATACTTTCCTGTATTACACTAAGCTTTCAAAGTCTGCACTAAATTGGGCAAGAAGTGAAAATACTATACTACATAGCTGCTGTTCACTTTCCAAATTCTCCTTTTGCACACTATTACATATGTAGTTGTTATGATTGTGGCAAAAGGAAGGAATAAGATGTGCATAAGCTACAAATTTGGAATGAGAAAATCAGACCCACTGGAAAAACTTTTCTTTTCTAGTGTGAATATATTCCAGATTAATGTGTACTGTGTGAGAGGGTAAATAGTGCTAAATTGCTGTACTCTGGACAAAATGGCTAGCGACTCCTGCAATGCACTGTAAGTATTGGAAGAAATCCTAAAGACTGTCTTGAATACTTAGTGTGCCATTCTTGCCTTTAACAGTGAGCATCGAGAACTTCTGAAGCAGATACAGGAGACTCAAGACTCCAAAGTTCGTGAAGACCTAGAATGGAAGCTGAATTGCCTTGTAGAACAAATGGAGATTAAAGCAGAACAAATATCCAGGCTGAAAAAGCATCAGGCTACTGTAAGAATAAAATGTAAACTCTCTAGCTAGTAACATACTAGTTGAAAGACTGCCACAACTCTGCCTCCTGTTGTCATTAACTAGAATGTCACTGGAATGCTTAAGCCATCATGTTCCAGTATAGGTGATTATAACTAGGCTGCTATCTTGGTGTTCTTGTACCTCCAATTCCTTCTTTTGATCAAGAAAAAGTTCTTCAAGCTGGCAGCTAGGAATGTGTGCTAGTGGGAAATTTCCTGCGCGGTGGCAGTTCTGCAATACAGAGCTGGGTTGCTCAGTCTGTCACTTCTGCTCACTGTGTTAAGACACACTGTTGAGATTTCATTCCTTTGTGTCCTGTCCCTCTGGGGAATGAGAAAATAGATGCTATAATTCCTGTACAGACTGAATTAAATGTCTGTTATATTACTGAAATATTGAAGCTTTTCATTAACCAAATAGTCTGTTGAACACAGCTTCTCCAAAATCATAGCCAGACAAGCCTTTCAGTTTTGTCTGACCCCTAGCTTGTATGCATTCTGTCAGTATTTGTTTTAGAGCCAAAGATAACAGCTTTTCATACATGTTCATATAAAATCACTCTTCTGTAGGCGAACAGCTTAACCCTTTTGTAGCAATTTGGTTTAGAACATGTGATAAAAAATGTAATCCATACTTTTATCTGATAGTTTTCTGTTTGTCCATCTTATGTTTCAGGATA
Source organism: Podargus strigoides (assembly GCA_028020825.1). Lineage (NCBI taxonomy): Eukaryota > Metazoa > Chordata > Aves > Caprimulgiformes > Podargidae > Podargus > Podargus strigoides. The sequence continues at coordinate 48,952,029 of CM051619.1, forward strand.
AATAGACTCACATAAGAGCTTTGCTAAACGGGAAACAAAGCAAAACTCAGTGTGAGACCTTATGAAAGGAAGAGGTGATAGTTAATTTAAATCTGACCAATTTTATTCACATTCAGTCTTTGACAGATTTTACTCACTCAAACCTTTTATTGTCCATGTAATTGCAAGCACAAGGGTGCTTATGTCAAAGTAGAATTGTCAGAGTTTCATGTTAGGAATACAGACAAAGGACATTGGCTATTGAGTCCTCACAGCCTCTCTTGGTAATGTCAACTGTTTTTTGGATAGATCTCATACTCTTGAGGAGACAACTACAGTGTTATTTCTTGCCTCAGAATCTTGCTGATTTTATCCTCCAGAAACCTAAGATGATGGACAGTAACTGCACCTTTGTTTCTACCATTTGCATATCTTTATGGCTACAGTCTGCCTTCATTTCGGGATGGTGAGAAGAGGAATAGCACATACAATGTGGTGCAGCCTTGTTGTCATCCTTGCTTATTATCAGGGTGCAGATCTGCTGGCAAGTCATCTGTGCTCTGGGACAGCCTTATCAGAGCACATGCCTTAGGGTCATGATGTAAATAGCACATTCTTCTTGTTTGTCTGATTACTGTCCATCATGCTCTGGTTATCAATACAGGCCACTCCTGTAACCCTTGGCCTATATCGTATTCTTCTGGTGCTTTTGCACACAGACATTTCTATTTGTTTTTTTCGACAGACCAATCTTAATATTTCTGATGCATATTTCTGCTTTTAGAACCTGTCACACTAAAAATGCTGTGATCATCTCTGTGTTTCACAGTTAATAATATGTTCTAGAATGCAATTAAAGTTAATTATTTTTAGAAATGGACTTAAAGCCTAAATTGGCATATGAAATGCTTCCAGCCTAATTTTATCTTTGGGAGTGACCTTTTCATGCCAAGTGCAAGTCAAGACTTATTATTTGACATTTAAGAAAACATTCTTTAGCAATCAACCCTATTTATTTTGTTTTCCAATTTTGTTATGAGGCTTCAAAGTAAACTACTTAGATACAGTAACCAATAATAAACAGTATACATTTTATAGGGTTTTGCGGAGGTTTTTTTTTGTTAGGGTAGTACAATCTGAAATGGAAAAGACCATTGTAAATACAAATTAGTAACAGATGATATTACATCTCTCTCAAGCAAGCATTTTTACCTTAGGGAATGATGGGGTTCAACAGCCTATTGAGTGTGGGTGAGGTCAGTCTTCTGTAATGCTTTCTGTGTGGGCGAGGTCAGTTTTCTGTAGTGCTTTCTGTTACAGCAAGACAACTGTTTGCAAAATTAGTAGGTTTTAACTTTTTATTTTTAATATTCCTTAGACATCTTCAGTTTGGAGTTTGCTAGAAGTCCAGTAAGCTCTACAGCTGCAGATCTTCCAAGTATGTAACATTCTAATCTTTCTTCCTAGGTGCAGAAATTAAAGAGAAAAACTCAGAAATTCAAGCAAGAGGCAGCGTATGTCAAACTGAAGTGTGCTGACCAAAGGGAAGCAAAGGAGATTGCAGTCACTGTAAGGAAAAGTACATCTAAGTCTTGTCCTGGGCAGAAAAGCAAAAGCTCTCTTGAGCTGCTAAAAAATGTGCGGAAACTTCAGTCAACACTGAAAAACGATGATATCATATGGAAACAGAAGTTCTGAAGCTTACTGTGGTAGAAGTTTTTGAAGTTGTCTGACAGCTGGTGCATTTTTAATTTCACAAAATACCTTTTAGAAATAAAATAGATATGGCATAGGTACAGATATACATTCTAAACTGCCTACTCACTAGTAGGTCAGTTTGTTCACCTCAGAATTAACTTTCATGTAGGGTGCCTATAGTGCAACTGCACTGACTTGTAATAAAGTTTTTTAATGTATTAATGAAATGCTTACTTGTTAATTTGTCAAATAAAATTTTATACCTTTTTTTTTACCATTAAAATTGTATGCGATCTTAGGTGTCCTGTTCCCATGTGCTGCCAAGGAGATACTTTGAGCTTGCTTTCCAAAATGACTTGGATAGTGCTTCTGTTCAAAAAAACCCAACAGTTTTCCTTTTCTCTAGTAACTGAAGATTCAGATCATTGCAACTGAGGCAGAAGAAGAGGCATTGTCTCTTATTCATATGCATTTTCATGATTATTAATATTATTACTCTATAAGGTTTATTGGCAGTCTTAGTATTAGGGTCAGCTAGGGACTGGAAGCACAATCCATGACTTGGTTAAACCACACCAACATGAGAGTCTTCTTGATAAGTGCATGGAAGAGGCCACTACCAAAAGCCTGGATGTTTGTCTTCTCATCAAGAGTACCTGCTTCTACCACAGTATGAAATACTTGAGCTGTCAGAGAAGAGACCTTGAACTGCATACCAGTACCTGTTGTGGGGTTTGTATACTCATACAAATGCAAAGTGGGTCTTTTTGCTAATGGTGAGTCTGCTCTTTTCCATCCCCTGTAGGAATCGACGGAGGGAGACTGCACACTCAGATGAGCTCGGCAGAACTCAATTTATTGCGCAGATACATTTACTTATATATCATTCTTCTGTCAAATCACCACGACTAAGCATATCTTATTATCTTTTTCTTAGGTTTTCATTAGACCACTTCTACATCAATCATTAACTTTTAACCTATGCTTCAGCTTCTAATTATCATATTCTCCGCCTTGCCTGTTAGTTCCCTATCTTATGTAACTTAGTTTCTTGTACTACTCTGCAAGGACAGTACGTCCTTGAGGCCTAATCTTGGCTGCTAGCACCTGCACAGTAGCCTGTTCGTGCACCTGCTCTAACACTCCATGTCCGTTATTCACAAGCCAAACTCCCACAATCCCCCACAACCTACTTATGGTGAAAGACATAAGAGTGACTGGTTATTTAGTTGCAATAAATTTTTATCTTGAGGTTACTGACTGATACTGATTTTCCTGGGTGTTTGCGTATGTCAGAAAAAAATAGCTTCCTCAGGATGTATCAGTGAAGTTCTGCTGTAGATCTCTGGTATGAAGAGAATGTAGTGATCTTCTGAAGCCCCCATGCAGGTATGAATGAAAATTGGAGGCATGCTCTGTTGTCAAGGGTTTTGAGTAAAGGCTAGTAACGATCTATGGTCCTAATGGAAAGTTGAGTCTTTGGATCGGTAAGTTTTGCTCTGACACCCTTCAAGAGAAAGGATTAGGAAAATTCTCAGACAATTAAATTTAGAATAAACTGTTATAATCTTTGACAAGAGTTGTATGTGTGAGCCCCTGGGGGTAAGAGGGGAGTTTATATGTACTAGGCATCTGTATCAGGACTGTGGAAGACCAGGTTGTTCAGCTGATAAGCAGGTATGGGTTTCCTGCACTCTCTTAAAGTGTATAGACATACTTCTTGCTTATGGATTATCTCTGACTTAGAAAAGTATGTTGTACACTTAAAAACACTTAAACACAGTTGTAAACATGGTATTTTTCTGGTATAGATAGTGTTTCTGAGGAAGGTTTATGCATTTCTGGACACTTGGAATCTCTGATACTGGAGACAAAAGAAAAGTAAGCTTTTCTGCTATTAACATTTTCAGATTGTAGTTATTCTGCTGCCATGAGATAAGCCTTTGCTATTTCTAGGGGTAGTTAAATAGTCTCTGAGGCTCTGTACCTGTGTGTGAGAGAGCAAGCAAGAAGGGTCTTACCAAGCCCTAAGGAGCCCAAAGCATTATATTTCATCCGGAGGTCCAGCCCTAGACAAAAACCATCAAACATTGGATTGAGAGAGAAAAATTGCCAGCAATTTGCCCCAAATGCAGAAAAATGGGTGGAACAACTTTGCATGGTGGCAGTGGCAGAAATGAGAGCAAGAAGCTTCCCAGGCTTTACGAGGGGGAGCTGAGAGGCCATCACAGCTCCTATAGCTTGGGGTTGCTATAGGGACAGCTGGGCCTGTCCAGGCAGGGAGCCGTCACATCAGTCACCTGCTCCCTCTGTGCCCTGACCTGGTATTTTTGTTGACTATAGAAATCTGGGGAGAAGTGTTGATTCTGGAGCTGGAGCTAGGGAAGGAGGGTGCCAGCTCCTCTCTTGGACAAGGAGCTGCAGTGAAGGGCAGCAGCTTTGGGTCGGTCAGCCAGGTACTGGATGGGGCAGTGCTTAAATGATGGAAATGTTGAATAGCCACTCTTCAAAATGCGTGTGCTGACAGGGGCTGTCCAGTCCCAGAATAAAACTGCTCTGTTTGCCTTTTCTGTGGGGCGAGTGGCTGGAGGGAAACGGCGGAACCTGGTCCTGTTGGCAGCTGGGTGTTTTGCATCTCTGCTTCGGAGGGGGACGGGAACTGAAAAAGGTGTCTTGCTCAGACCTAGGAGCTGGGATTTGAGAGGAGAAAATAGGAATGGATGATATGCGAGCTTACATTAGTTGACAGGGGGATATCACTTGTATTTGAACTCAGAAGGTTTCATTGTCTTTTAATAATTCTTTTGTGTTGTTTTTGTTTGGTTCTTTTTTCCTAGAGCTTTTATTTCTCTAGTACATGTATTTTCACACACTAAAGCAAAGCAGATGTGCTTCAGCATGGGCTGAGAGAGTCAAAACGGATACAAAGGAAGTGGATCCCAAACAAGTTTTCTTGCTTGAAGAAGCACAGAAAATTTATTTACAGATTCTGTCTTGGGAGGGGAGAGGAGAGTAGGAGATCAGTATTTATTTATTAGCATAGTCACAGTTTGAAGCAATTGTCAATCATGTAAAATATGTCTGCAAAGGAATTTACAGCAATGAATAATTCTGCAGAAACCGCAGCGGTGAAGTTAAGTATGTACACAAGTGTTAGCAAGGTTCAGCTGTGAGAGAATTGGGCAGGCAGATCGCAGTGAGTTTTGCTGGGATCTGAATGCTTCATGTCTTATGCTCCAAAAAAATTCTGGCCTGGAACTCCATAAATGTACATTTGGAGAAAGCACAGTGGTCAGAGCAGGCTTCTTCACAAGAACAATATGTTTTGGCTTAATAAATGCTTGCTCTACTCTTGTACAGATCCTTGCTTTGACTTACATCCTGCATGTTTTTGTTTGTCTTCTCAGGCAAAACTGTATATTTCTCTTTTTTTTAATGAATGTTTTGAAACCAGCTAATCTAGGGCAGCAGAAAAAAAAACCACATAGTGATACCAAAAAAGACTAATCGGTTTATTTACTCAAAATCCGGGTTCTTTTACACTGAGTTATGCAAATTTGCCACAACAGGTTTTGTTAGTATTTGAATCTAGGGTCGTATTTTATGGCTAGACATTAAGCAAATTGGACAAAAGATGTAAGTCAAACAGTATAATTAAAAATACAGACCGGCAAATTGTAGACAACAATAGTTCACTTTCCTGCTGCTAATGAAATTTGCTAGCACAAATAAATGGCTTGTTACTCAAGCCTGCTGGACAGACTTTGTCCTAGTACCAAAGGCATTCAGTCTGAGCATGTGTGTTACAATCTTCGAACCAGCAAAGCTGGAGGTTGGACATAGCTATAAATCCAGTGTGTTCTGGGAATAGAAACTGGCAAAAACACTCCCAGCAAAATAATCAGGACAGGATCTCACTGGGATTTGGATACTGGCTAACGTAACTAAGTGCAGATGTTTATGTGGACCGAAAGACATTCCCAGAGTAAGAATACTGTACAAACACACAATGATTTTTATAGCAGAAAAAAACAAGGACGTGAGGATAATAAAACATATGCTCTTATTTCTGATGAAGCATTTTCTGTTTCCCTCAGCTTGCCTGTACTCAAGTGGGCAAGGCTGCCTCAGCGGTATCCCCTGCTGGGGCCTGTTGGAGCTTCTGCAGGTCACTTGGGTTGCAGCTCTGGTGCTTACCTGAAAACCTCCATGGGCTGCCCATGTGGGTCCTGTAGTCTCTCCCATCAGCGGAGAAAAGCAAGCATATCTGAAAGTGTTACCTTAAGGTGACAACTAAAAAAGGTTAGACAAATCTTACCCCAAATGCCTGGTTCTCTCTACTTACTACAAAGGGAGTCTGGGGTGATTGGTGATCTTAAATGAAGATATTTATACTGTACAAAGAGTTTGGTCAGATAAATTCTGATGAAGCGTGAAGCTCCTTCCTCTGATTTCTGGGGATCCTGGGTTAGCTCTTCAAAATCTTCAGAAGTGCTGGGTAAGTCCTGGGCTGCTGACAGCCTGGGAATCCTGTGCATTGCCCTGCATACAGCCATTTTTCCTCCTGTTTTCATGTCTAAGTGTGGGTTTTCATTGGCCTAAGTGTGGGTGCCTGCCCTGAGAACATGCTTACCCTAACTTCCCCATGATGAGTAGTCTCACTATCTGAAATTAGGAAATCAGGGTCTCAGTGCTGTGTGGTTCAGGAAGACACAGACTGCTATAGGATTTTATTTTGCTGGTGCTTAAGATGATTTCTTTTTGCAACCCGAATTTATTTATGGGCAGCTTCACTGTTTTGCCGAAAGTTTTGCTTTATACCCAGAAATGGTAATTTAAATGCCCACAGCATCACTCTGCTACTCTAACTTTACTTCCGCGTTCTCAAAAAGCTAAGCTAAGTGCAGCCATATCTGAATTATTTTTAACTGAACTCTGCTGCCTGCATAGTGGCATCATTTTTTTTTCTCTTAGTTCCTTATTTATATAGCTGAAGAACTGCCTGCTCTTTATTTTCCTTAGCAATTTTTAATTTAACTAGTATTTCTTGCTTTAGTTCTGGGCTTCCTGGCCCTCTGATTCTAAAATCTTTTTGTCTTTTTTTTTTTTTTTTTTTTTCCCCCTGTTGTGGTTCTCTGCCTACTCTTGATGTCTTTTTGGTCAGCTCCAGCATCCTCACTTCCAACCTCTTCCCCCTGCTTTTACTTTGACGGCAAGTTCCCGTTAGCTTTTTACCATTGATTTAAAGATTCTCCTGCTTCTCCAATGTTAAAATCCTTGAAGTATTAGTTGCATTTGAGTTTTCTAATTACTTTTATTGATTTCTCTAAACTAGATCCTTTTGGATGCTAACACTTTACATTCAGGTCTGGATTTGTTCTTCCATTCTGACCCAGATTATGATTGCTTCTCTAATATTCTCACCACTTACCAAAACTGTCTGAAATTTCATCTAGGTTCAGTGACTAATTGAAAGCATTTGTACGGCAGACTTTTTTTTAGTACTAATCTAATAAAAATCTTTATCTTCATTCCCCAAAGTAAGTAAATCTAATGCGCATAGATTCTCTTTGACCTTAGAATGGTACTAGCTGTTCATAAATGTCAATTCATTAAAATACCAGACTATCTCATTACCTTTACCATAAATTCAGTCTTTCCAAAGCATCTTGTATCCTGCTGCCAAGGTGTGGTTGCTATTCTATCTTGTTCATATTATGCTTATAGTGTCCAATTTCATGTCATACGCTGTTAGTTCAAGATCTCACACAGACATCTGTTTGTAGTATGTGAATATACTGGCTGCTTCTCATTGATTTCACCCAGATCCCTGGCTGGGTTCAGTAAAGTCTTTTAGTCTGATGTTTTAGGTGACACTTCCCTCCTCCTTTTAGTCATCCTGTCCCTTGGTGTTTCTTTGTATACCTTTTAACCTGAATTTCCTCTTCTCTCAGCTGTCAAATTCAGGTGCGGAGACCAGAATTCTCTGATTCCTTACCACAGTTGCTTAGTTCACAGGTCTTATTGTCAGCGAGGCCAGCCCCATAACAAGAGACTAGGGGACAAGGATTTGCCCAAGACCTTGGAATACCATCAAACAAGAAGAGCCCCTAAGGGGTATGTCCTACACTGCTGTATTAAGCTTCTTGACCATCTCCTATATTTGTCAAGTCAAACCTTGGACTGGACCAACAGCTGTTATCTTTCAGTGGTCTCTCATGAAAGAAAAAAGGAGAATCTATGCGCCCAGAGCAGCCAAACAGATTCTGCAAACTATTGAGAAATAGATGCTACAGATGGTTGCACTGTGATTGATTACAGATGAACTAGCCTCTTCTTCCCCTTTGCTTCCAAGAAAGAAAGCCCAAATCATCCCCCAGTGACTTGCTGCTTCCATTAAAAAAAAAATTTCCTTTCCCCCCCCCCCCCCTTTCTAATTGATTATGCCCCTCACTGACAAGTGAATAGAACAACTCTAATTCCAGACATTGGGAAGAGAGCACGGCTAGTTTAGAAATTCTCACGAAGCAAGTGTTTCCCATTAGAACTGGGTGAATTTGGTATTAGTGGATTATTTGCAGACAGTACATTTGTTTAAAAGTGGCATTTCTTGCAAATTATTCCTTTAATTCTGGTCAACTTCATATAATAGTTTCAGGTGAGAGAAATAGGGAGAAAATATATTTTGTTTCAGAATAAAATCAAAGCAAAAACTTTAATTTCTACTTTTGTAAAGTGTTTTACTCAGCACATAAAATTTAATACCTAAACTTTGTGAAGTGTCCTTAACAAACTGGGTAAAGGAGGGAGGAGATGTCATTTGTTAGCGGGATGCAGGAGTTTACTCGAAAAATTTTGACCCAAAACACCTTTTCTCCTATTTTCCTCAGGCTGGCAGTCAAACTGAGAAAGATCACATTCACTCAGTTCAGTTCCTCATATTAAAAGAAAAGTTTTCTTGTTAAAGGAGATGCTGAATAAAGAATTATTTAATTAAGTTGCTACATATTATATATTGTCTACATAGGAGTGGGAATTTGTGCTTTTTACTTGGACAGTTCTCCAGGTGTGAAGTTCACAAGTGATTTGCTGTTGAGAAAGGAGCTTATTCTCCACTGTTTTGTCTTCTGGTCTGCCAAATTGAAATAAGCAAAATGGATGAAGTATACCAGATCTCATCCACCAAGAAGGTCCAGCAGCTGGAACAAGAGCTAGCAGCACAGTTGGCAGAGCTGGAGGCAGAAACAGAAGACAACAGGATACTCCAAGGGATATCAAGTGGGGCATACAGGTAATAAGAATTTGCTGGAGTATGAAAGAGAGAATGAGATTATAGCAATGCTTTGTATCTCTTTGATTTTTTTTGGTCATGATCTGAAAGTCATGTGTCTATATAACTGTTCGATTTCGAGACCTGAATACACACATGGAAGCCAGGAAGAGCAGCTTTTTCATTGTGTGTGTACCACAGAATTATGGTTGAAATGGAAGAGAATGTCAAAACAAACTAAATTGATTTCATGTTGTATATTGTGAGCAAAATGTTGAATCTCCTCAGCATGTCAACTATTTCCTTCTTACAGTGAAGAGGAAGTAGAGTCAAATGTAACATTGGGATGTAGAAACAGAATAGTCACATATAAGACAGCTGCTCTTACTTTCCTCAGGGATGATGAGATAGATGCAAGCTATCTCATCAGGGGTTTGGCATTATGCTTCAAGGAAGCTGTAGATCACATGGAGAACGTGTGGAGGAAAAGAGAGATAAAGAACACTTGACTAGAACACTTGAGATGAAAAGGAAAAGAACTGGATTTATGTCTCCATTTTCTCCAGATTATAAGTGTTCAGACACATGGGAGATTCCTGTAAAGATGAAAGGAATAAACTTCTGTTTACTCTTAGGAATAGGACAGAAAATAGTGGGCTAAAAATCAAGTTTTCCAAAGACAGTGTAACTCAGACACTGATATCTAGACTAGGAGGTTGCTGACTATCTGTGATGACCATCTATCTTGAAGAACAGGACAGACAAGCACCTTTAGGGAATGGATTTACTTTTTTCTGCCATAGAGCAGTGGAAGTGGTGGATGATCACAAAACCCCTCCCGGTTCTACCTCTTCAGGGCTCTGAAGTGTTCCAGTGGAGTTTCATGTGTATTGCTTTTGGACACGACTTGGGAGCCCTTTTTTTTAATGGGCTCCAGTTTTCACCTATGTTTTTAGTTTTCATGCATTCATTTTATTCAGTTACATAAAAATTACCTAATGTATGCTTCCTGTAAGTACATTGATCATAGAATCATCGAATATCTCAAGTTGCAAGGGACCCTTAAGAATCACTGAGTCTCATTCCTTGCAGGACTACCTAAAACTAAACCATATGACCAAGAACATCATCCAGATGCTCCTTGAACTCAGCCATGATCACTTCCCTGGGGAATCTGTTCCAGTCACCGACCACTCTCTCAGTGAAGAACCTCTTCCTAATGTCCAATGTTGATGCATGAGAATAAAAAACAGTTCTCCTCCAGAACTTTTCTCAGCCTCTCCCTTCTGTGATAGGGGTGTATTAGGAAGGAAGTTGACTAAATTGTGAAGGATGCTTGTCAAGGAACAACAATGCATAGTTGTGGGTTGTAATATGTGTCCATAGGATTGACAAGCATCCAGATGGACTTTTGAAGAACTTTGAAAAATAGAGGTGGAAGAAAACAGTTTCCCAAAAATGACTGCTACTTAAATAAATTCTGCTGCTTTAATATAGGTTTTTCATACCATTAAACTTGCTTAATGTTAACTTCACCATCTGAGTTGTGTTGAGCCTGACAAATGTTTGTTTTATACCAGCTTGTATGTAACACCCCGTTGAACATTTTTTTTTTTCTGCAGTTCTGTTGCAATTCCAAAGGATGCAGGTTATTTCAGAAAAGAAAGGGAGGTACTGAAGAAAGGCTTACAGGTAGGTAGCTAAAATACACTTTTAAAAAAAAAAAAAAAGTGCTTTAAAAAAAAAAAAAAAATCTCATTGTTTTTTACCAAGTGGTAACTGAAAACTAAAATCAGAGAACGATATATGGGGTTTTTGGAATCTGGGGCTGTAAAAAAAGAATGGGAAGGGTTATAGTGTTGCTTGCACATTAGTGAAACAGAACTTTATTTTATTCGAATAATGATGTGGGTCTGGATCTGCAGCGTTTGTTTATGTGACAACTCTCAATAAAATTCAAAGCCTAAACATTTTTCTGTATTTACCACTTCTTCTTTTTTTTTTAATATCATGAAAAAGAGATCTATTCAACACGTGCTCCGTTTGCAGGTGGCAGAAGCAAAACCCCTTGTTATTCAGGCTGATGTCATGCAGAGGGAGTTCGAGAGCTTCTGGAGAAGGGAGCATACAGCAGCAAACTTGCTTCTGCTGCTGCATCAGGTAGAGTGCTGCGAAGATCCAGGAGCTAGCTTCTGGCCCAGCAGGTTGCACTGTGCACATCTTAAACCGAAACCAGCATGAAACTCCTTCCTGAAAACGAGCACGAAAATGTTGGTGCTTGCAGTTTCCTTGTATGATGTGAAAATTTCCTCTTCTTCTCTTTCTTTAAAGGACAGGAATCTATGCCAGGTCAGATGGGCTGGGACAAGGTTCTCTTAGTTCCCTGATGCTTTTGTGCTGTTCTAGTACACCTGTGTTGTGTGTTATTTTTCTTTTAATTTTTAAAGTGGAGTTCAAATTTCTAGGTCCAGTGGACTGAATTCTGCCATTTTCCCTGTGTTAACTGCTTTTTTTCATTCCCACAATAATACTTTCACTGGCATGACTTAGGGAATGTACCCTTCATGGATAAATATAACAGCATGGTGGTCTTTGGTGACTGAATAGCTGATGTTTTAGTGTTATTCTCTGATGCTAATGATCATCTATGTAGTGCTTAATTTTCCTATAATGTTAAGATGCTGCTGTTTACAATTGTGTGATTTGATGGTTATTTCTGATTTTATTCAAGTTTTTTACAGATAGAATTACCCAGCTAGTCCAGAGTAAATATTTGCACATGCTCAGATGGAAGAGATTTTGTACACACAGCAGTGTTACTGAACAGCTTGATCCTCTCTATCAGGTAAGAACCAAAACCTAGGATCTAGCACATCTATATCTAGCACAAGAGCTGTTCATGAAAAACAAATTGTTAGCAATGGCTTTTTTCCCATTCAAATACAAAACTATTAATGTTAAGCATAATTTGCCTCTGGATATCCACTCTCAGCTGTCTGCTTATGGTTGGTATTAGCTGCTCAGAGAGATTTTCTATTTGGACTGAAATTCCCTTTTCCTCATTGGGTTGGAAGTACCATTCGTAAGCATTTAGGAAGGAAATAAACCTTTGATATTACTCACAAACTAGGATTTCTCATGCAGTGGGAATGCAATGGCCTTCTAGCTAATGAGAGAAGAAGTTGCAGAAATGCAAAAATGACAGTGTCTCATATACATAAACAGAAGCGAAGTAATCACATCATGGAGGAATACAACAGTGCAGTTCAGAGGGCTGCAAGACTCAGTGGCAAGGGAAAGTTTCCTGACAGGAAAGAAAAATCCGGTGTATGTAGTGACACAGGAAGATCTGATGATTTATACTCAGTGGTTAGTGTCACCTACACTCTCTGAAGGGCATTCACCATTTTCTGCAGGTAAGATGAGCATTTTTTGATCAGTGATGTGTAATTATGAAACATTCACGTCTTGGATAAGAAAGGAAACCAAGGAAGATAAAATTCAATGTAGAAGAAACCTAGAGGTTTGTAGGTAATAAGCTTGACTGCGTACATATGACTTTCAATTCTTTTAACAGATTGTTTTTACTAGAAAGGAAACACTACAATGATAAAGTTGAATTTAGGTAAGTGGAATAATGAGCTCCCCGGTTACAGCATAGATAGTGTTGGGCTTGCTTGGATTTGAGGAGATCCAGGATGAGAAGGAGAAAGCTGGGGAGAGACTTTTTCTGTATTATTACTGTGATGAAGTTTTGATAGAGCAGAACACTCTCAAGGGACTGAGTCATCTCAATGAATAGTCTGTAGACTTGAGGAATCACCTTTTGAAAACAAATCTGAATACTTCCTTATTTTGTCTAGTTTCTTTAATGATTTTACTAGATAAGTTCTACAAGTCATTGGCCATGAATAAACTTCTGGAATTATACACAATGGATAACTATGGTTTCTTTTTTCTCTCCGGTGTTTTATTTCATTAGTAAATTTCCAACTGAATAGTTTGTATGCTTTCTAAATGACTGAGAATAACAACAGATATGTTCTTAGCTCCTGATTCTCCAGCATTTGCCTGTTTCTGACAGAATGAATGTGGCTGATGAGAAACATCCTCATGTGGTCCAAGACAACTGGGACAAATTAAGAAGTGCCTTTGATGGGAATTCAGATATTTTTAATATTGATGTGTTTGCCTTTTCGTGAGTTTTAAGAAGAAATGGTGAGGAATTATCAGCTTTCCTTTAAAACCACAAGTCCTACAGATGATGCATTTGTTGATTTATATTCTCTGAGAAAGGTCAACAGTGCAAATGTTCCCATCTTTGGTTTATATGCTTGAGAAATTCAGACCCTCGCTTTCAAAGTCAGCAAGAATCCTGGAAACCTGATGTACAAATTCCCCTGAATCTGTGGCAGTACCTCCTCTAGCCTTACTGTGCCCTGGCCTGCAGAAACAGGTGGTTCAGAAGGATTCTTGTGGGATCAATTTGGTGGAGATTCCGAGATGTTGTCTTGATTATGCCAAGCCCTGAAACTCACCCGTCCAACTTTCTGCAAGAATATTATTTAAAATATTTCTGTGGGTGGCCTGTTTCTTGAGAAACTAAGAGAAGAGAGCTATTGTTTTAAGACTTATACTGAAGTATCTCTAAAAAAATTTCCTTGTGGTTATTTTCAAGTTCTCTTTCCTTTTTGAAGGAGTGATGTTGCTTATGTAGAGTTACCCATGTGAATGGTACTTAGCAAGCAAGGCAGTGTTCCTGTTGCAAGGTGTTTCAATGCTATGATTTAACCCATACTTTTACAGACAGAGTGGGAACAGTGTGCAACTGTAGGAGCTCACAGGATTGTCTCTGGGACAGCACAACCCCTCTCTCCTGGGGATTAGGCAGGGTGTATGGCTCCTCCTTAAAGTCAAGAAGTAGGCTGGCCAGGGTGGAGGAATGAAAAGGGACTGTGACTTGTTCTCCCCATCTCCTTCTGCCACTGAAGACCTCTGCCACAAGGGCTGTAGCTGTGGGTCTGCACGGGGTAGCAGGGCACAGCCCTGGCCTGGAGTGACACTGCCCAATCAGGGACAACTGATTGAGAACAATACTAAGGAAAGTGCAGATTTACCTGGTACAGATAAGGGGCCTTTGGCACTTAGTCAGTGGTCTAACTAAGCTCTAAGTGGCTGTACTGGTGCAGCCCTATTTCACTCCTTAAGCCCAAGGGGGTCTCAGGTACAGTATGCTGGGGAGATATGGCAGCACTGCCCCAGCAGAACAGCGCTACTGGTGTTAAGGCACAAGGAGAGGAGAGTTAAACTCTTCTCTCCAAATGAAGCCCCTTGAACAGGTGAATGTTTCTCTCATATGAGTGTTATAAGAGAGGGAGGGATGCTCTGTGATCTCAGATACAGTGGGCTAATGATGTATGGAGAAAGGTGCAAGACCTACAGTGCTATAGAGTTCACTTTAGCCATTTATTTTGTTATGGAGTAGACCCTTACTGGTTTTAAAAAGCAACTCAGAAGTGCTCTAGCTCATTTTGATCTTCAGTATCTAGTTATCTAATATTTGAGGAACTGTATCATATTACCATCATAAGCTTCATTCATCTGCTATCTAGATCTGAGCTTCACAGATGAAACAACAGAATGATTAAACAAGATATTAAAAAACAAAGCTGAAGTAAAGCACGGAATAGAAACACAGATGGCCTTTTATTGCTGAAACAATGAGATAATAAATTAGATTACATGTAGTTCCACTAAACCCCAAGAGTTCTGCTGAACTTTATGAATCTGTAACTTACCTATTAGCATCTTTGCATGCATCAGCAGTACCCATCAGCACGGGGTAAAGGGGAATTAGTTGATACTTATTTGGACTTTAAAAAATCTTAGGAAAAGAAGTAGCAGATAAAGTGCTGCCATTTGTTATGGCTCGGCCAGAGGAAAAAAAAAAAAAAACCAACCAAAAAAACCCCAATTGGAATAATGTCCATGTTTCTGTACAGAAGATGATGGCATAGGGCAAACTAAGATTCTGTATGAAAACATTGTTAAACATACTTGCCAAAGAGCTGAAAAAAAGAGAAAATAAGATTACAAAACTTAGAGAAACACAGTTGTTTTGGCTGTTCAAGGATGAAAGAATACCAATATCCTCCAAAGCCTTGAGCAAACCTGAGAAGTAAAGAAGGAGGAAGAAAGTTTCAATTCTTTTAAAAATGAGTACTCTGTTGCCAACAGACTCTTCAACACTGACACCAAACCAAACTCAACCATCCCTGGTACACCCTTGTTTCAGACATTTGCAATAGCAGCATCATGCCAGAATCAAATACTGGAGGAGTGATAACCCTGAAATAGTAACGTATTTGAAGTTCTTGTGGCATGTGAAGGATCTGGGAGATGCACATGTGAGAAGAATGTTGTACACCCCTGAGCTATGACTCTGTTCAGGCAGTAGGATTTGTTGGTTGTTGTCCTTTTTGTGCTGGCCAAGGACTGTGGAGGTGGCCTGACCTGCAACAGCTGTTGGCTTTTCAGGGTCAGGGGAAAGGCCCTTTCTTAAAGGAAGAATTGAAATAACAAAAATCATACAATGTGGGTTCCCCTCTCCCCCATCACATTCCTCTCTCTGACATACTTCTGCTTCAGGACAAAAAAAAAAGGGGGGGAATTACATCACTGCGTGGCTGCAAAGCAAAAGGCACTGACAGCATTGCGTACGGTCGCCACAAGGACACTGGATTCACATTGCCCCAGCACAGCACTGAAACCGAGGAGCTGAAACCACAGCTCCAGCTTCTGCTTTCTCATTTTGGTATTGACTACAACCTTAAGGATCAAAAGAACTCAGCTGACGAGATGGAGCTCTTTTCCCTGGTAACTGAAATGTACTTCTCAATACTAAAAAAACCCAAAAACCTCCCAGTCATTAAAAGTATGAAAGGAAGTTACACTTATTGCAAGTCAGTGTTTTGCATCACATAAAAATAAGATTGTGGGCATTTTTGTTCATGACAGGAAGCGGCAGAAAGGGCCGGCATGCTCTCACTGTGCTACAGTAACTGCTGACATCTGTATTTTCGGCATCACGGCTCTGAGTCCGTACCTTTGTTCTCCCAGCTCTCATTCATGCTTTTTGTGCATTTTTTCTCGAGTTTTCCTTCTCTTGTTTGGTGTCTCCCCGAGTGATGATACCTCCACTAGAGGTCGGCTGCCACACACCATCTCCCAGCACCTTGCTCAGCATCCACAGCTCAGTGCTTACCAGCAGGAAAACACTGGTTTTCATCTTTCCTGTCATCCAAAAGGCAAAACCAACTGAAAATCTCCACCATGTATCCGGGGTCTAAAAGAGATGTATAACTGTTTAATGTAAATAACATACTGCTTTTAAATACATGGCTTGCCTTACAAATGGCACCTTGTATGAGAACAGGTGGTACAGCTGAAAAGGACAAAGGTTTGGTTGCATAAACTGGTCTGTGTCTCTCATCACATTAACATTTGACCATTCCAGCTGAATTCATGGAACTATCCGAGATAAGCACAAGCAGACATGTTTACACAACTAGGCAATGCTGTAAATTACCTTCATTGTAAGCTGGCAGTGGCTTATTCATTTTTGAACAGGATTTTCAAAGTACATCTTCTAGGCTGATACTATTCCTACCAAAACCAGTGATAAAAAATTTGACATTGACTTTGACTGAAAGACAGTGTTTTTGAAAATCCTGGTCGTCTTTTTGGAGGCTCCAGAGTTAATAGCCAAGAGTTTCATTGTGACTGCTAGCAAGAAAACACAGGACCAGAATGTCTCCTTTGTCACTTAATAATTTTTTATTTTATTTTATTTTTTTCCTGATAACATGCAGTATTACTTTTATATAAGACTTACTATCTGGCTTGGGAAATTTATAACAGTGCTATGTCCTTTTATGCTTTTAGTTGCCCAAAATTTTAAAAGCATCTTCTGCAAACAGCAGACAATGAGAACATTTCCAGTTCATGATGCAGAGGTTTCTAGGTCAGAGAACTGGGGCGTGCTAGATCCAGCCAGGGCTTTGAAAAAGAAAGCCAACTCGATCCCTTTTTTAAAGGTAATTATGAGGAACTTTCCCTTTTCAGCTTTGTTAGTCCTAACCAGTCTTCAGAAGGTACCAAGATACATTTCAGCAATTAAAGTCTAAAATGTTTCTTTTGACAAATAGAGTGATGATTGCTTTAATAATTCAGGCCTTATCGAACTACTGTATTTCTGTAAAGAGCCCTTTTCCATGTCTGTTGAAATTAAAAAGTGAGTGTATTGCACTTTCCTTACTAAATATTGCCTCCTATACCAAAAATATGTAGCAATATTAAAAAGTTTTATGGTTACTTTTATGTCAACCAGATTAAGCCTAAAGTAGATCCCTAGCAGCAAAAGATTTTGATAAAACTGAAACAATGGAAAAAAGTGGATAAGCTGATGGACTTTCATTCAAAGTTTGTAGAGGTAATATAACTTAAAGTGATTTTATTTAAAGTGATTTTAATTTATTTTTCAGACACTTCCAGGGAAATTGAAATGTCTAAGGAAAGGGTGCCTCAAATTCATTAAAGATCCATTACTAAGGTGCTACTGAGATATTTTTCCCTCTCTTTCTCAGTTCAGTAGTTTCAAAAGGCAACTTGAACACCCGCATAAATATTCAAAAACTCTGAAGTTCACCTAAGTGAGGTCAAAATCAGCCCTGGAATTTGTGTCAAAGGGACTGTTCAGAACAGCTTTTTTTAATGTGATTAAGGTTCAGACCTGTGGGCAAAAGATAAGGAGAGATGCTCCGATAGTGAGGTACAAGCCTAAAACTTGGTACAGTACAATATACAGCCTGCCTCTGCCCCAAGGAGAGGTTACCGAGTGTCTCTATTTTGGCTCTAGCTTCACAAGTTCTCTTGATTCTGGTGATATATTGCCATTTTTGGCTATTTTGAGGATGTTCTGCAGGACAGCTCTGTCTAGGCTGCCTGCCATCCAGCCTCTCTGGAAAAACGGCAGTGTGCGTTCACAGATCAGGCCTGCTTTGCATCCACAATGAGGCTGAGGCACCCCTAGCACCTCACATCATTGTCTTGCAAATAGTGGTCATCAGTGAAGAGTAGTATTCATAGAACCATAGAATGGTTTGGGTTGGAAGGGACCTTACAGATCACCTAGTTCCAACCCCCCTGCCATGGGCAGGGGGCACCTCCTACCAGACCAGGTTGCTCAAAGCCCCATCCAACCTGGCCTGGAACACTTCCAGGGAGGGGACAACCACAACTTCCCTGGGCAACCTGTTCCAGTGTCTCGCCACCCTCACAGTCAAGAATTTCTTCCTAATGTCTGATCTAAATCTACCCTCTTCCAGTTTAAAACCATTATCCCTCATCCTATCACTACAAACCCTTGTAAAAAGTCCCTCTCCAGCTTTCTTGCAGGCCCCTTCAGGTACTGGAAGGTGCTATAAGATCTCCCCAGAGCCTTCTCTTCTCCAGGCTGAACAACCCCAACTCTCTCAGCCTGTCCCCATAGGAGAGGTGCTCCAGTCCTCTGATCATCTTCACGGCCCTCCTTTGGACTTGCTCCAACAGGCCCATGTCCTTCTTATGTCAGTTCCATTCGTTTTGACTTTTCAGCATCTTTGTTCAAAACAGATGATAGAGTCCTATAAAACTAGTGGTCTTAATCCCCTTAGAATTCCTATCAATGCTTTGCTAGAATTCATCTCAACAGAATTTTACTGATGCCAATAATTGCTAAAGCATGACCGTGTTCCTCAAATTATACTTCTTATACAACTGGCAATTTAAAAAAAACATCTGCAAGATTAGGTGTGTTATTTAGAAAATTACTTTTGTACTACTTCTAATTTTGTTTAACCTGGGTTTTTTTGGCAGTACTCCATATATATTTAGTCTCCCTGGTTCCCATTTAACATTCATTATTTACTTTTGTGGGTCTCACAAACCATTTGAGAGAGAACTCTTTTCAAATTGTAGAAATCAGAAAGTGAATGTGTAGACTTTGCAGCTGAAGTTGGCTTTACAATGTTTTAAATAGTTGAATGAATTTTATTTTGATGATAGTCTTAGAAAGATTACCATTTATGGTCTTCTTTTAAAAAAAAAAATTTAGGACTGAAATAAGCTTTCTTGTATGATCCCTGGTTTCAAACCTTTTCCCCATGCCAGATATTTCACAAAGAAACCATTCTTTCAAAAATTGCCAGAGCATGTAATTTTTCTGGACAGCTTGGGCAAAACCCATCATCACCACTAAGCAAAAATGACTTTGCAGCTCACTGAGACAATGAAAAAGATATAATTCGCCTTCTTTTTTCCATAACGGCTTGCTTACCAAATATGATGTGTTTGGTTCTGGTCAAGAGACATGTACACCTCCTTAAGGGTGAGGAGTAACCAGAAAGGAGAGAGGGGATTACCCAGTAATCCCTCCCCTCCATAAGTTTCAGTTAGAAAAAAGTGCTTTTGTACTCTTTCTTATCTGGTGCATTCCCTTCATACGGTGTGACAGGCAAATCCATTTCTAAATTTTCACCTTGGTGAGGGAGCAGCAGACAACTTTCCCAAATAAAGGAGAAGCAGTAATGAGTGGTACTGCAGATGCTCCCTCGCTAGATGCTCTGAATTGACCCTGACTCACTGCGGGATGGGGGCTGGCACATTGACTCGTTTGCCTTGTGAATCTTCTGACCGTATTTAATGTGGTTTGAAACAAGGTCTTGGACATAGAGAAGGTGATGGAGGGTCTCCAGGAACATGCAGCAGCAGTGTTCAAACCACATCCTGTGCGGTCAAGTTCTGCCCCTTCTACTTATGCCTCAGGACAGCAAAGCTACAGTTGTGTCTGGGAGGAGATCTGTGCCTGCACTGAGCTCCGCCAGGTCTCAGAAGGGGAAATTATGAATAATGGTCAAATAAAATGTCTAGCAGGCATTTGTCAGCTCTGATAGAGGGTTCCTCTAACAGATTTCTGTTTGGATACCAACATTCTCCTTTTTCAAAATTCAGTCTCCCAGTACTGCTGCTAAGCAGGACCTGCCCAGCTGCAACGTACAGTTGCACGGCCAAGCCACATACACTATGTCCTCTCTTCCTGGGGGCTCACTTGCTGCTGTGCAGCCACCTGTCCAGTCATAGCACAAGCAGTGTGAGATTGCACCTACCTAAAAATAATATGGGTACATGCCTGTAGCAGAGGTGGGGTGTGAATTTGGCCACAAGAAATAGAAGTGTGCCTTAGTATTTACTAAGAGATTGTGGTGTTAAGGAATGGGTTAGTATGTGTGTACGGAGGAGAGGGGAGGAAGGATGGGGGGATGTCTTGGTTGCTGGAGGCAGTCCAGCAGCCGAGTACCTGTGAACTTGACAGCAGATGCTGGCTTTGTGCAGGGGCAGGTGTGATTGCAAGTTCCTCCTCTCAGGAGGAGAGGGCATTTGTGGGCATGGCCTCATGGAGGTTCGGAAGCTATGAGAGCAGAAACTGTGAGAGATCTTCAAGTTTTGGAAAGGGGAAAAAAACCCACACAAATGGCCTAACTGGCAGGATAGTGAACAAGAAGTGGGACCTACCTCTCTGGTATCCAGGGAATTTATAGTAACTGTGCCATGCCTTGCATGGTGAGCTCTGTGACTAATCCTCTGAATTTGAAGGTATTCTTTTAATGAAGATGGACTTTGATTCCCTATTTCTTTATTGTCCTTCTGACTCAGAAGTTGTTCACAGCTGCTACTTTGACAAGTATAAAAGTGTTACCCGCAGAACTGTTACTTCTCAGAAGTTCCTGTATCTGCAGCCCAGTGCTTCATTTGGCTCACTCTACCCATGCCTGCCTGGGGCCCTGGTGGCAAGTTAAGAAAGGACTGAACACTCTCCTTGCTCCACTGTTGTTTTTTAAGAGGAAAGGTCTCAGCTACTGGGGCTGCATGCAGCCCCAGTCTTAATGAGTTCTTGCACCTCTGCTCTTGTCAAGGACCAAGCAGGGCAGCAAATGATTAAGGAGCAGGGGAAAGGGAATAGAGGGAGAGAGGCAGCATTTAGACTCTCCCCATTCCCTCTTTCCTACTGATTAATCATCCCCAAGCCTCATACCAACTCCATGTTCAAAAATAAACACCCATTTTTCTTTCAGGAAAAGCTCCCACATGTAAAAACATACAGTTCTTCGTACCTCAGGCTGACTCTGACCAGGAAATACTTAGTTGATTACTTAATGAAAAGTTCAGGAAAAAAACCCATTGCGTTGACTGATGCAAGCTACATGATGATTAATGAAAGAAAAGAAAGAAAACATGATTGCACTGTACATCTTCTGTCAAGTGCACTGAGTCCACAGCTGGGTAGGGAAAGAGTACCTATTTGGAGGCAATGCAAGGGGCTGGAGTGCTGGGGTCTGAACCCCCAGCCCTGAATTAAGGTTGACATATGGGTGGTTCCCACAGCCCTTTAAGAGGAGGGGATGAGTTTGCCTTTTGGCTTTCCTCCAAGGTGCAGCCGGCCTTGCAAGGAGAGCCCTCAGGTAAACAAGCCCCAGGTGCCCTGCATTTTGGTAACAAGTGCCAGGTGTCCTCCTTTGGGCATAAAAGCTGGGCCCACTTGCAGGAAGGGTTGGAGAGTCTGTCTGTGGAGTGGATGCACTTCACAGAGTTTCCTGTTGGGGAAGGACCTCCTGACTCCTCATGGAACTGGATCCCAGTCAGGTCTGGCACTTACAAACGCGGGCTTTGTGGGGAGGCAACATGGGGTTACCTCCATCATATGTAATCACCTTATTGTCTTGGTTGTCTCCCATTTTCTCCATGGGTTACCTTGTGTCTCGGTTTGTTCCATCTATTGCAGGCCATGCTGTGTTGTTTCCGGGGTCGCTGGGGTTGATGTCTATTATTTGTGATCTGTCCGACTTGTTTGTACCCCCAGCGATCCTCCATATACTGACCCCTTTATGCGAAATAGAATTCACTCACTGGATTGTTGTTCTGCTGCTGGCTGTGTCTTTTGTACTGGGCCTACTAATTGGCAAAACAGGGACATGACTGATCTCAGCAACATTATGTTAATTCAAAACCTAATTTTGAAACAGTCTGGTTGTGATGATATAGCAAGGCTAGAATTATATCTTTCACCAAAAAAAAAGTGCTATCCACATCGCAGTAGCTTTAAAATAAAAATTCAGCTGCTACCATTTTTTCCTCATTTTATTGGTATTTTTCAGACAGTATTGTCTGTATCTTTTTAAAGTAGAAATTTTAAGTAGGAATGCTTCATCCCATACTTAGTCCAAATACTTATTGTGATATTTAATAAAGATGTACAAGTAATGCTATTGACTCAGGAAAACATATTTTATTCTATTTGACCTCACTTTATTTTAAGTAGCAGAGATTTAAGTACCTATTGTTCCTAAAATTTAAGGAATTAGACCTTTGGAGTCAATGAGGACAGGATGAGTGAGGACGATCACGCTTAGTAAGGATAGAGAAATCAGTTAACAGATAATCTATTATTGCAAGGATTATGTGAAGAATTCATTATTTAACAGTTTGACATCAAGACTTGTTTGTCTTGAAGGAATTTTTGCAGGCAATACACTCATATCAGCTTGAAAATTTATAGTCCTGAGTTTATCTGTCTCACTTCTATGAGTAGCTTTGTTAGGATGTCTCATGTTGAGCAGGATAAATTTGACAAGCAGCAATTTTAGAAGATACGCTAATAGGATTTTCTGTAATCACAGAAAGCAATGCCAAAATCAATGCTATAGAACCCCTTTTTGCCAATCACTAGGCCTAGCACAAAGGACGCAGCCAGCAGGAAAACAATCCAGTAACCAGATTCTATTGTACATAGAAAAGTCAGTATATGGGGGATCCCTGGGGGTACAAACAAGTCAGACAGATCACAAATAATAGATATCAACCCCAGCAACCCCAGGAATGACACAGCACAACCAATAACAGGTAGAATAAACAAAGACGCAAAGTCTCCCATAGAAGAGATGGGAGACAACCAAGTCAATAGGCTGATCATATAGGATAGAAGTAGCCCCATATTGTCTCCCCACAAAGCCCACATTTGCAAATGCCAGACCTGACTGGGGCCCAGTTGCATGAAGAGTCAAGAGGTTCTTCCCCAACAGGAAACTCTGCAAAGTGCATCTACTTCACAGACAGACACTCCACCCTTCCTGCAAGTGGTCCCAGCTTTTATGCCCAAAGCAGGACACCTGGCACTCATTTACCCAATGTGGGGCACCTGGGGCTTGTTCACCCAAGGGCTTTCCTTACAAGGCCGGCTGCACCTTGGAGGAAAGCCAAAAGGCAAACTCAACCCCTACTTTTAAAGGACCATGGGGACCACCCATATGTCAACCTTAATTCAGGGCTCGGGGTTCAGATGCCAGCACTTCTAACCCTTAACACACTGAAAAGAATTCCAACTTATGCCATCCAAGTCCAAGTGAAGTGGTAAAATAAATTGGGATAGAGGAGTGGGTTAAGAGGACAAATTTCTCTTATAGACTTGATTGTCTCAGTAAATTAATTGGATAACACCTAGTAAATCACTGTCCATAATGTTCCACAATTAATAAATGTTGTGTGACTCATAATGATCTTCTCATTTACACTGGTACTAATGCCAGTTTAATTTCACTGATATTGGTAGGGTAACTCCTCATGCAAGTGAGAAGGCCTTGATGGAGCTGATAACAAGGCAGGTATAGCTGTTTTCATGCTTGCTGTGCTTCTGCTACCCTTTGTGCTACATTGTTGAGTGTTCCGGAAAGGAATGAGAAAAAAAAAACAACAAGTATTGAATTTAATTTTACAGAACGTTAGCTAGAGCATTTAATATATGCTTGTGTTAGCGGTGTTGTGTATGCATCTCAGGAAAACTTTTCTACATTCTAGTCTGATGCTATTTCTTTGTTTCCACACTATGTATGATTTTGCCCCATGCTCAGCCTATCATCTGCTGGAGCCCAGAAATCAGTTTTTCTTTATGGCAGGGGGAAAAAGGATGGACTAGGAGGTCAGACATGTCACTAGCCACAGCTGCGCTGAGGTTTTGATGAAACAGATGTTCTGAATTTCTTTTGAGAAGTTCCTCAATCTGACCCTTGCCACAGTCTTGTCTTTGGAATGGGGATAGCTCTTTCATACAGCCCAGGGACTTTATAATAAACACTAAGGATTGGAAAGTAATCAAATATTGTGGCATTATATGACATGATAATTTCACTGCTGGCTGGATTATAAATTTCATCCAGTATGGCCCTTCCCTTCCTTTCCCTTTTTCTTATGATAAAGCCTATGCATAAACCTGACAAATAAGAATCACATGCATACTTACGACACCAATCTTCCACTGTGTGTGTTGGAACTAGGAACTAACTACTGAGGATGATAACACAGCTGTGGCTCACAGTGGGGAGGATGTAGGAAATATCAGCTCCGGTAAGCCTTCAGCATCCTTCAGAAAGAAGAATGGAAGAGGGTAAAAAATTGTTTACATGTGTATATATATGTATGTATTTAGTAAAACCTGAAAGAAGAAAAATTATATGAACCTGCTGTTTCTCTGACTGAAGTAGCAGTGCCATCCTTTTACATTATTCCATACTGCAGGTTTCCATGACAGTCAGTCCTGTAGGCAGCAGTAGCCTTCTCTTAGACCAGATGTAGCAAAACTGTCTACTTTAGAAAGGTTTAGAAATCCCCTTGAATAGCAAAAATGTAATTATATTTTTCCTGTCTGGAAGAAGGTATAGTTATACAGGCACCTTGCAGCTGCTAGGATTAGAAGAGGGCATAATGTCTGCCCCCAGGGAGCACGTGGTGAGGAGAGGAGCCTACTTGTCCATTCTTTTCTTTCGTCACCTGAGACTCTGGGAACTAAAGGTAAAAAATCTCAACATAAAATCTGCAGAGATCAGACTTATTTTTTTTTTAAGAAGGGGGCTGTCATCGAGCTGAAAATGCAACTGTGTGTTTGCTCTGGTTTGTATCAGTGAGTGTGCCTGGGGATCCTTACCTACTTCAGGTCCATGGAGAGAAGCCTAACCATCAGTACTGCTGGCCTCTCCTTCAAGTCTGGCCACCTAATTCCCAGTGCAGAAGACACCTCCTGGGTCAGTGCTGCCAGAGGAGGCACTGGTGGGTTTAGTGGCCTGAGTTCACAGCCGTATATTCACTACATGCCAGCTGACTACAAGGTGAGGCTAAATACCTGTATCTACCAACTATCTGTAGCAAACATCTGAAAACTTCAGGCACGTACAAGTATAATGTCAATACTGGCTGCCACATAAACATTTACTTAGGCAAGTGCTGCTGGCTGTGCTTAAACTAGGACCTTTGTAAGTGTGGGCTTATCACACAGAGTAGATGTTCCCGAGAAATCTGAGGCATTTTGCAATTCATGGAAATGCTTGTTTGTGACTCCTAAGGACTTCTACTATGTATTATTTAGATTTAAGTAGAGTTTGGGACTTACTGTTTTTTAAACTTGGATGAGGGCATGTAGATGAAGTGATGTGATTTGAACACTTAGCTTCACAGACTGGAAAAATAATAATTCAAATTAAATTCCTAAGGCTTATCAAACTTTGGTTTCCCCAACTTTTTTTTTATGGTAAAATATACTGAACAGAATCAATTTATCATTCTGACATTAGTGGTATGATGTGATATAGTATTTTGTCTTTTGAGCTGTAGAATTTCCTTGCACCTCCGCTACCTAACACTCATCCCAAAGTTCTCACGTAGAAAGACTGAAGAAGCATGACAGTATTTTAGTAGGAGTTTTTTCGACATTTTGAGTTTACATATATTTATCATCTACTGAAAACTGGTTGGGTTTTTTGTTGTGTTGTTTGAGGTTTTTTTAATTTTTTCTTTTTTTTTTTCTGTAGAACCACACAGAACCAAACACACAAGCCACTTACTTCATGGATGAACTGTGGCTAGAACTAAAAAGGAAGTTGGCTTCCTGCCCCCATTTGTTGCTCACGTTAAGATTTCAACACCCCTCCCCCCCAAAAAAAACAAACCAGAAAAAAACATCATGTCCCTAAACATAAAAAAATCTAAACCTCTTTGAAAATCAAATGTGTGGGGAGGACATGGAGCTGATGATATTTTAAAGGTATCTTTAGTTTTATTTTTAATATGGCCACATTTATCATTTAAAAATCTAACCAATTAAAATTCCTAAATGAAAACCTACTTGAAACTACAAAATTGTGATTTTCCACTTAAGAAATATTGAACTGGGTGGTCCAGCATCTTTGAATTTTCAAGTCAGAAAAAGTAATTTAAAAACATGTTTTCCAATGGGAGGTGTCAGTTTTCCAGGAAGCAGACCCTGTGACAAAGTCTCCCGATTGCTGCATAATATACCTTTATTTTCATTCCTCTTTTTTTTTTTTCTGTTGCAGAAGAAATGATGCAGAGATCAATCCTGACCTTCCATCTAAGCTCTCTCTGATCTGGAGATTAGCTGTGAAACACTTCAGAGAGCTCCTAGCAATGAGAGAGACATCTCACAGTGGTGTCTCCTTCCCCTGGATTAATACATAGACATGGATATATAAGCTTGAACTTCAACTGAAGCTTAGATAAATATTTACTAATCCCATTACAGTTTAATTGGCAATGAATTTAGAAGCAGAGGCAAAAGTATTTCCTTAACAACAGTTTCTAATGTGTTGTTTGTTTGTTTTTTAATATACCATGCAGACTCTCTCTTTAAGAACTGAAACAATAAAGCCATTTTACTGGCAAACAAATTGAGACATATGTAACATACTTGTTGATGCGTGCTATAAACCCAAATTGTATGGCACTTGTTTTTAAAATACTTTAGGCTCTAATCTATGCCCAAAATTGGAGGAGTACCTGTGTTATAAATCCCTTCATATTGTAAGATGTGAGCCCTTGTGATGGCTCAGCTCACAATGTAGTCGAAACTGAGATTCTAAGGCAGTGTTGCACCCTCCCTGGCAGACTAGTTGGGATGAACATCATCAGAGGTATGAGTTGCAGTGACAGAAGGCTTTGGAAAACAATGCATTACATTAGAAAACCCCTCTTTTCTGTCCCCTGTTGAGATTCAGCTTGGAAGAAAGTAGATAAAATATATACAGGTGCATAAGGGTTGCTTTATAACCCAAAGGGAATTTGTTAAGCCCCAGCAACCTGGACAGAATTAGAGGAGGAAAGCCAAAACCTGCAGGCAAAAAATGGTTTGTTGCTATAGACATATAACTGAGTATTAATGTTTTTTATAGGCATAAGTATTTAGAAGGCTTGGGCAGTCTCTTTAAAATATGACTCCCAAAACAAACATGACAGGGAGAATGTCTTAATTTCTTTTTGGTTTTGTTTTGTAAGAAAACTCCACTTTTGTAGTCCCATGTCCCTTCTGCAGAATGCAGTAGTCTTGACTGGGATACTAAATACCCCTTCTACCTTCTATGGTGAAGTCAGCCCCATATTTGCTCAGTTTTTTACCTAAACCAAGCTGAATTTAATTCTTCTATAAAGGGCTTTGATATAACCTTTTGCAAATTCTGCACCTCATCACTACGAGTGATGAAACAAATAGTCTCTTTAGAAGAACAAGGAAAGAACAGAGAGTGCAGAACACCATATCGAAAAAAGGAAAGGAATCTGACTAGACTGATCCAACATTATGTTCAAATTAGGCATACATTTTGCAGCTGCCTCATTAACTTTATAGTAAAGAATGAGTTCTGATCCAGCATAGATCTGTGAAGCTGGGAAGCTATTCTTCCCAGTATATTTAAATTTGACTAAGATTTCCATGACTAAAGTAAATACTTTTTCCTTTCCTTCATCCTTTCTTTTAATAGAATTTGAGACATCCAGGTGCTAGCAGGTAAAATTTGAGTAGTACTGGAGGGTGTTAGGAGAGACAGTGAAAGGAAGAAGTCTTAATACATTGTGCATCATTAATTGGCACTGAAGTGAGAGCAAAGGTGCATTACGTACCAGGAAACAGCAAAAACAAAGAGTGGAAAATGAGAAGCCTGTATTTGCTTGCTAGCTTCATACAAGAAGTCCCATTTTTAAAGGCTTCTGTGGCTATACCCCTATACCAAGTGTTTATTTACACTGAGAGATTAACTTGTGTAATTATACACCTAGAGATAGATGTGTGTAATTCCCTTTGTAGCACACCTAGTCAAGAAACAATATTTGAAATCTAACACTACTTCTGCTGACTGCAGTACTGGATTCTTGCCTGGGGCGTTACCAAGCTAACTAGTGACTCACTGCCGAGGTAGACGATTCTCTTTTTAAGAGTCTGATGTTATTTTAGATAAGTAAGGTAATTGTTAAACTATTCTATTAAACAAGTGCTGATGTCACAGCAATTTGGGACATCAGTCAGTTGGTGGTCCTTTAAATTCTTTGTGTCTGTGAGCTTATATCTGAATCTTGCAAGTGTACTTTACCCAAGAAAGCATTAAAAAATATCTTGTCTTCATATTTGAATATCACAAATAAATTTTGCCATATATGAGCTAAATTAAGAAAAGGGAAAAAAGTTCTATCTTAGTTCAAGAGCTAATCTTCTCGTTTTATGCCACCTTGGTGCTTTTCGTGGATTTATATGCCTGAAGGCATATAAAACTAGGCACAATAGAATTTTTTTTTACAGTTTGTCTTACTCCATGATAGTATAAATGAAGCCACAGTGTAGGTGCTACCCATAAAAAATAATATTTTGGCAATACTTTATTTTATTGTTCTTTGCTAGTGACAAAGTGCTATGTCCTTAGGCCAGGTCCACCCTTAGATAAGTTGATTAAATAGAATTGCAATCCTTGCAGAGCTGACTTGCTTGTATCTTTGTGTCTCTTTTTCACGGCATAGGTCCACAGCGCTGAGCTCATGGAGTTTGCAGAGGTGGAAAACCATGATGACTTTCATGATAGTGAAGATGGTTACATTCACACACAGGATCAGCAAGGGGCTTACATAATATGTAATGTGGCTTTAGAGGACCTGAAGGAGCTCGAGAACCAGCTGCTGCTTCTGGCCAGCCAGTACATTGAGAAAGATAAAAGTTCTCTACAGGTCCAAAACACCTGTGAATAATTTGGTTTGCTGTTTTCAAGGTAGGCTGATCCTATGACTTCTTGAATCTTGCTGTACTTCTGCAGGACCAAGTTCTAACTGGGTTTTGGGGACCTTTCTTTAACCTCCTTTATCTCCTAGTTAGCTAAGTGATGAATGTGTTACAAAGACTTAATTGAGCATGTGGAATTGCTTGTCACATGTTGTTAATGTCACAGTTTTGCACTTATTCAGGGTCATAGACATCAAAGTCATCCTGGAGGGAAAAATAACACAGAAGGGACATTTACTGATGTAGTTAAATAATATAATGAGCAAGCACATCTTCAAGGCAGAGAGAGAGAGTTAGAAGAGAAAAATGTTAATTGTTTCTGAATGTCTTTTAATTAATGTATTGGATTGCATTTCTGCAGAACTAAATTTACCTCCCACCACTTTTAAACTTTTCTCAACTGTAAATAAGAATCTCCAAAATACTTGATGTTTCAGACTTCATTTTTTCCTGCTGTTTTATTTTTTTAATATATATATATAGTTTGAACTGAGTTGAGGCAGACTGTATTACAGATTTCTGTAATAGCAGCTGTACTTTTATAATAGTGAGGAAGAAGAAGCTTCTAATTGTAGAAAGCATGGGGGAAGGACCATTAGAAAACAGTGAATAAATGCCACAAAGGCATATGATATTCAGAGAATCACACAAAATATCTCTTAAATCACTGGAATTGCTTTCTGTATTGATAAGATAATGTTTTTGATGTTTTAGTATGCTTTCCTAAAATTGACTGTTCTGACAAAGAACACAGGGCGGAGCTGAGGATTAAGATGACTGAAAACCTTTATAAACCAGTGAATGCCTAAATGCCTGCTATGACCTCCTTTGAAGTCACCTGAAGGTCCTCATTGTGGACCTTTTTCTGGAGCGTCTTTCATATGAGGAGAGGCTGAGAGAGCTGGGACTGTTCTTCCTGGTGAAGGCTCAGGAGGGATCTAATCAGTGTATATAAATATCTGATGGGATGGAATGGAGAAGAGGGAGCCAGACCCTTCTCAGCAGTCCCCCCTGCTAAGAAGGAGGACTGAAGGCACTGACAGGACTGGAGGCAATGGGCACAAAATGAAACACATGAAATTCCATCTGAACACAAGAAAACGCATTTTTACTCTGAGGGTGGTTAAACACTGGCACAGGTTGCCCAGAGAGGTTGTGGAGTCTCCATCTGTGGAGATACTCAAAACCTGACTGGACACGGTCCTGAGCAACCCACCCTAAGTGACCCTGTTTAGGAGCAAGGGGTTGGGCTGGATGACATCCAGAGGTCCCTTCCAACCTCAGCCATTCTGTGGTTCTGTCATGAGAGGAGGAAGACTACTGAATGGGGTAGCTGCTCCAGTTGCCTGGTATAGCAGTTCCTGTTTATGTGTCACTACACTATCACCCTCACACACTACACTTGAGGACTGATCATCTATAACCGGTCCTAGCTCCTTATCCGCCTTCTTAAGATGTCTTTCTGTGTGCCATGGACACAAATGCTTTTAATGCTGACTTCTTCAGTGATCATGGACTTCAAATGACTTTCTTGTTCAGCTTTTGAAAAATAAGACAAAGTCTGGAGCTGAAGAGTTGTTGCTGAAGCCTCTTCTATTTAACCCATGGCTGATTTTTAACTCTGCAGCTCAAAACATTTCAGGTTCAGTCTACTTGATTTATCATTTATTGTCAAAATTACCTGTAATTTAGGTAGTATCACAACCAAGAAATTAAAAGCCTGATTTCTTTAAGGATTTCTCATGGGCTGCTAGTATAGAAACATTTGTAGTGATTTTTTTCCTTCCTTCACAGTCATTTTTAAATTATGGAGACTGACTTTTCCAATAGTATGCTATCTGAAAAGAAAGCCCTCCCCTGAGTCTGCTCTCTAACCTGCTATACCTCTTTATAAAATCTATCTTTGAGTAGTCCATGCTGAAGGTGAGGAGGTGCAGATGATCCCAACATGATTTGGT
This sequence comes from Podargus strigoides, assembly GCA_028020825.1. Lineage (NCBI taxonomy): Eukaryota > Metazoa > Chordata > Aves > Caprimulgiformes > Podargidae > Podargus > Podargus strigoides. Next base: position 48,983,128 of record CM051619.1, read on the forward strand.
GCTGTGAAAAATTAAGCTCCTCTTCACTTCCCTCCCCTAGTTTTCTTGTGCTTTCTCTGGCTTTATCTCCTGATGTGGGTCTTTTGAACTCCAGCCATTGCCCTTTATCTCAAGGAATATTTGTTAAAAGATGATGGAAGAGATATGTTTAAACCAAATGCCTGGTGCGCTTGTTCTTTGCCTTGCAGAATACTCTGGGGCCCTCCAAAGCTTAGGGAACTTGAAATATTTTCCTGGCCTGGGGTTCGCTGGCAAGCAAAACCCACAACCCTCTGCTATAAATAAAAAGGATTACCACAAGACCCAGGATTCTAGGCATGTGGAAATCCCTCCAATACTGGCATCTGCTTGTTTTCTACTTTTTTTTTTTTTTGTCTTAGGCAATGTAACTTGTGAGCAATTCAGTGGCAGCAACATTCTTGGCTGGGCGCATGCCTCTGTGGATCGATGTGCTGTGCTGCTTGACCTCTGGTCCTGTGAAACTGCTCTCTTGGAGAAAAAATGCCAGGTACTGAAACTTTTCTTAGTCTGAAAACAGTGATTTGTAATCAGTTAACTTCAGGTTGTGTAAGGTTCCCTTTCAACAGCATTTCACATTGTGCATACACGAGCATCACAGCCAGCAACCTCGGGTGGTGGTATGGATTTCAGATGCATTGGGAACATGGTGCTGGGCTGGGTGCAGAGGGCTGGAGCTGCTAAGTGCTGTGAGTTGGGTCTAAGGAACCACATGTAATGTTTTTTGCAACAAGAGAGCAGAAATGTGCTTGTTGTCAGACAGCAGCCTCTGTAGGTATTTTGCCAGGGGCTGGAAGCACTTCTGCAAGGCCTTAGGGAGAGTCACCCACCACTGGATAATTGGGAAGGATAATTAGGAAGGACGACGCCATTTCCAGAGCAAAACTGCAGAGCATGTTATCCCTCCTTGCATGCCAAGGAATGGAGCAAATGCTGAGTAGGAGGACACAGGTCCTGAGGAGCCTGGGCCACCAGGAAGTCCAAGATGCAAATCTTTTCTGTGGTCCTGGCTGCCCCTCCTTTCTGGGGCTGATGCAGGACACCTTTTATGGCTGTCATTAGAGCTGTAATCATTGCATGTTTGTGAAGTCCAGGAGGAGAAATTCAGTCTGCAGATGGCTAGGCCTGTCATTTGGATTACCCTTTGTCAGAGGGAACCAGGGAGATATTTTGTATATTACAGCATAAAAAACAGACTATTTATTGATAAAATATATATTAATGTGTTATATATATAACAAATTTCTCTTTTCTTTAGTTAATCTGTTTGAGAAAAAAAAAATGCCATGATTTAGTATGGAGTTAAAAAATACAACAAACAAACTAGCACTCAAAATGTGTTTTAAGTGATCCATAGCTTTGCCATTCACAAGGGCTGCTGCATATCCTGCAGGCTTTCCCCTTTCTCTCTCTGAATCGAGTCATGTGTCTGCATTTTGCCATGGGATGTGAAAGCATACAGGGTTTCTGCTCAAAGTCTTCAGTCTTGAAAGATGAAGAGTAGACAAGTTCAGAGGAAGGGACCCAGAGGAGCTTGGAAGTGTATTTCTATGGGACTCACCGGTCCCAAGGGCAATGCTGTGTCAGGAAGTGGAAAGGAGCAGATAGTCCTCTTCAGAAGCAGGGAGAAACGGCACTAATTGAGGTCGTATTCACATGCTTGAAAAGTTTTGTTCTCAGTCCTGCAGTAGCCCAGGGCAGCTCTCAAACTAGGAATGCTAGCAGGTGTTAGGGAACCTCCTGTGTACCACTGGAGAGGCTTTAAATAGAAAACCTTTAAAATAGCTGTATGCAGTTTAGGAAGTCTCCTAAGGCCACTCTCCTGTTTTCATAGAGGGACTTTGTGTTACAGAGCTATATAAAATACTGTCTAATTTCCTAGTTCACTAAGTTTCTGCTCTCATCCCAATAGACTTTGCTTTCTGTTGCTGTATGATCATGCTACCTCTGTGAATCTACCTTTTTTTCATGGGCCTTCCATGTAAGGAAACTTGCTTTCTTTTTGAAAGAAAAACTCTCACTAGAGACGAATGAAACCTCTACAGCAACAATACACTAATTCTCTTCCAAAACCACCAAAGAGTATATTCGGGAACTGCTCTCACAACCCAGCTCTGTAGGCAGGCTTAAATGTACAGATGTACTGTTGCTGGAGGTCTTTTGCTTTTAGCCAAAATGAAATGGAGGTGGGTCTTGGTAGCTTTGTTTCCAGCTGGGACAGAGTTCTTTCTGAATGAGGACACAATAGCACTTTGTCCAGCAGCTGAGACAGTTTAGCTTAACCAACATAAAACTTGCTAATGGCCTATTGCTCGAGCGCTGTCTTAGCTTCCTCCAAGAACACCTCTAATGGAAGGTGTTCCGGCCCATGGCACAGGTTCTGGAACTAGACGATCTTTGAGGACCCTTCCAACCCAAACTATTCTATGATTCTATGATTCTATGACCAGTTCAGGTCAGGCAGGTCTAAATCAGAGAACTTGACTGTTGAAATCTGAATTTTCAGCAACCGAGTTACCTCCTAAGGACTTCTGCATCTTCCTCTTCCACAGTCTTTTGGTCTCAGTAGGGACAGTAACGTGGATGCTTTTCTACTTCTGTGTCAATGCAAAATAGCCAGATCTAGATCATTTCATTTTGACATGACCGATTTATCCAGAAGAGCACTGGACATTTATATTTTCACTCACCTAATTATCATCTGACCAAAAAGTTCTAGAATGTCATCTTGAGGATTCACATGCTGTCATGCTTGGCATATATCTTTTTCTGTCCTAAGCTGCAGGTATGTGTAATTAAAATTTTTATTTAACTAAAACTTTACAGTTATTCTTGGTAGAGGAAACTGAAGAGGGCATGCACCTTTATACATCTTTAATTACATCTTCAACTAATTTGGAGTTTCTTCAAAAAATGTAAAGTAAATGTGACAGTCATTGCCAAATGAGAGAATGGAGAGTTTTGGATGAGTCTGCATGTTTCAGGTTGGGGGAAATGGAGTTTTTCAAAGATACAAAACCAGTATGTGTTCTGGAAAAGAAACAGAGAACGGATTAGATGTGGAAAGAAGTAGGTGTTTTTAAAGTAGTAAGTACATTACCTTGTTACTTTTTTAAAGGAATAATATGTAGAATAAAAAAATCTTCATACTCAGAAAAAAGAAAGTTAACCATGCAACATTTGGAAGAAATTTCTCCTGTGGGCAGTTTATTCGATGTTCTGTTCTTGAGCCTTCTGATGAAGCATCCAGTAACATACTATGCCAGAAACAAGATGCCATATTGTCACTCTTGGTTTGATATGGGCGACAAACTCCATGTTCAGAAATCTCTCCCCAATAAAGAAAGAATATTTAGGTGAATCAGCCTTTCCAAATGTGCTTCTGAATATCTCTTCAGCTTCTAGATGTTTACTTTGAAGCTCACCAACATGCTTTTGATCCAGAGGAAAGATCTGCTTTGGCCCAAGTGATAACTGACAACATGCATAAAAGTCCACGGTTTGATCTCAAGCTTGAATATTTTGTCAGCACCTACAAAGATGAATGCATCTGTTTGCAACTTCACCTCCAACTGCTGAGGGACATAGTAAACCAACAAGTAGGTTGAATTTACAGTATATCCATCTTGGGCAAGTAGGAGGTGAAATCCAGAATGGGAAACCTTGAGTATAGCCTGGATGGGTTTACAGTGTTAAGATGGGTCAATGCTAATTTGAAAATGAAGCCTATGGATGCTTTGTAAATTGAAGGCCTGAAGCTTAAGAGCAGAAAGCTATCATTTCCTCAATATCAGAAATAAAATGTTGGAAAGATCACAGAGATTCATATGTCATATTAAAACCACATCTGCTATTGTTTGAGGCAATTGGAAATAGTAGTTGAGAGGTGTGGAAGCTAAAAAAAAATTATAATCTATTTTTTTCTGTAATGCAGTGAATAGAACTAGTTCTGTCTAGAGTGAGAGACTGTAAGGAGCGTATAAACAAAGTTTGTACTTTAAAGTGCACTTTGAAAAACAGTATATATCAGATAGCTGTGAATTCCCATGTTAATGATTAAAGCACAACTTTTGAAATCTTCACATTTTTCCTCTGGTTTAAAAATCTGCTTCAGCTTTCCTCTGTATCCTGCCACAAGATATTTCCTTTCTCTGAGCTTTGATTTCAGAGGCTGCAAGTTGGGATGTTTAATTAGCTAACCTTTGTAACTTGGCTTTCCATCCACAAATGGAAGTTTGTGTTTCGGTACAAGAGGCTACTGTTACGCTGCTGTTGTCACTAATGCTACCACATTGCTAGCAATAAAAATGGACTGTTGTCAGCATTGTTGGACCTCAAATTTTGCTCTGAAGGAATATGAAAGATTCAAAATAGTTTTAGCTGGAATAATTCATCTAGAGTGGGTACATATATAAATAGAAATTTTTTGCAGCTTATGTTTAAATAAAGAATAGTTGGGTTTGCCTTGATTTATTGGCTAATGTCACTTGTGTTTATTGCTGAGTTTTAGATAGATGCCCAGAAGGAATACGCCCACAAGATTTGGTGGGCAGGTCAGAAAGGTGACATCAGTGAATTTAGACTTCCTTATAATGTGATTACTAAGCAGCTTATCTCTCTTAACACTAGCTGGTGAGTAATTATACAGTTTTATTTTTCTGGACAGTAACTCCTTCTGTGACTGACTGTAAAAATTTCGGATCTTGCACCTGAAAATAAGACTATTTGAAAAAAAACCAGTCTTAACGTGAATCAAGTGATAGATAAATGTCTCATGTTATTTAGATAGCCAGGAAAACACTTAAGGAACAAAAGTGATTACTCCTCCACTGCCTTTTCGCTGCTCTTTGATGACAATGGATTTGATAATTGCATCTTGCAGTGCACTGGGACCTAAATATTCCCATGGGTACGGATTATTAAACAGCAAAGATGAATGTGGGTACTGTGGTTAGCCTTGCTTTAGCCTCGCTGCATCAGTACCCTGACATGGCTTTACAACTTCTACTGCCCTTTGGCCACAGTCTATTACTCTTTCGAGCACAACTGCCTGGTTGGATGTGCATGTACCGTTTTTTCATACATGGAATCCCTGCATTATCTGCAGAACAGACCTGCTGCTTGTTTACTGTCCTGCAGCTGTGCAGCACTGTGGGTTATGGGAAGAGTTTACATGGCAGCTGATACGCACCCAGAAGCCAAAAGCCCCTTCCCTCTGGTCCCTTCTGGTTTCCTGCCTCTGTCTCAAGTCCCTTGGCCCTATTCCTCCCACAAATTTTTATTTTCTGTTGGCTATCTGAGGGCTTCTTTTCAAGCACAGACATTTTTAATGGGTGGGCATAACAGACGTGAAAACACAGTTAATAAAACAAGTCAGCTAACGAAAAAGAATTTTAAACATTTTCTGTTTTCATTAGCAAATGAGACTACTTAGATGTGTTCCAACATAATTATGTTTATTAAGACTTCAGTTCTATTTTCAGAGTTGATGATTGATTTCTGATGTGTACTAAAGTCATTGCAATTTATTCTTGCAAATTAAGCAATCGCAAGGTTTCTTTACATATACAGTTTATAAAAACCTTATCTGAGAGCTATTAATTCTTTCTGTGTTTTTGTTGTTTTTAAGTCCTTCTTTGAAGAATATTTATTTGCTGGAGTTTCACCCTTCTCTTGGTCTGGTGTGCTTGATTCCCAAAGCTCTTGAGTATATCTACTAGGAATTCTACAGCATCTGTAGACCAAAAACAGCCAGTAAAGCAAGTGATCTAGAAAAACAAGTACTGCAGCTCGTAGCTGATGAGTGGCTAACTACGGAAAAAACAGAAACCTGTTACAGCTCTCAGATTCAGAAAGATGTAAGTTCCATTTTAATGTTAGTAATGACTCTTTAAAGCAGAATGCCCAAGGGTGTGATCTTGCTAGTTTATTTACACTTGCTAGTGAAACTTCTAGCTATATGATTCTTAATTCAATTATTTGCTTATGATTGGTGAAGAGCCATCCATCTTTAAAACAAGATTTTTTTTTTTAATGTAAATGAACACAGAAAAGTAGAACTCTTGATCTCATGCCAGTATAAAGTAGGAGCAATCAGCTTAACAAGAAGGAAAATACACACACTGAAAAGTGATGTGAGATCACGGTTAAGTCTCCAGGTTTTGCATTTGTGTGTAGGTACAGTCTGCAAGAAAAAAACCCACAAAACTGGACATTAAAGGAAATACTGTTATAGGTAGAGCCAGTTATTACTGTAATGTCCTCCATTTCCTGGTGCAGAACTCTGAATTTGGTTGGTTATAATTTTGATAAATGCTAATTATTGTGAATTATCAATGCTGAATGTCCCTAACAGGTTAATTATTTTTGTTTTAATTGTCAGCTTAGTTGTTGCTGAGAGCAAGAAATCGAAAATAAATGATTTTATCTGTTTTCTATACAAGATTGTAATACAGTTATGCTTTGTAGCATACATTTCAAGTTTGGGAAGGCTCATTAGGTAGTGATATGCTGTGCTCTCATTCCTGCCAGGTTTGGCCAGCATAAACTAAACTAAAATATGCTCTTGCAACACTATCTGGAGTTTCTGTGTGCCCTGGCATATCTATAACCTGAGGCAAATCAGGACTTTCCAATGCAGTAATCGCTCTGGTCTAAGTGATCCGTGTTTGATTTGGGTCTGAGCATTGAAAGTGAGTACGAGGAGATGTCAGCCTGCACCATCACTCATGTTGCCTTCGCTGGAGGCAGTGGAGAAAGCTGGCTGAGCAGATGGCACAGGAGACACAGCAGATCTGTTAGTGGAGCAGGAACTGGGTGGGAGTGTGGAGAAAATACAGCTGGCTTGGTAAGTGGGGTGGCAGCCAGTAAATGGGAATGAAGGTTGAGGTAGATGAACAGCTGGGAGACAGAGACTAGAACTAAGACTCAGTGAGTTCCTTCATTTTGGAAGGAAAAGATATGGGAGAAAAAAATGCACTGCAAATTGGGGCTGGAACAAGAAGGCATCTCAGGTCGGGGTGGAGGGCTGAGACTGGTTTGGTGAAGAGATTGGATCAAGCTGCCCAAAACCAGTGATACCAGGACCTGCTAATCAAGGGAATGGGGCTGAAAATGAAAAGTTTGAGTCATGGAGATAGAACTGGTTAGATGAAGAGGTTGTGAAGACAGTGATGGGTATGACAGTGTAGAGACAAACTAAAGGCAGAAGGACACAGCCACCTAGGATACTCCCCTCCCTGGCCTAGGGCAAAACCCAAGAATTATTTTTCCAGCATCTCTCTGCTGCCAATAAAATCCACTGGCAGTGTCCTACTACTCTTGTCTGGAGCAAATCACAAACAATTCTTTGCTTTTTAAATTTTAAATCCTAGAAGTCAGTGGCTGAGTTCTGTGATGGATCTTAAAGTTACCACTCTGCTGTTGCCAAGGGAGGAAGGGAGGAGGTTTATTGTGTTTACTTCTTGCCCATTCCTTTTCCTGCAACAGAAGCTGCAGATGAGACAAACGCACGCAAGCAGGCAATGTTTAGAAGACATTAAGGTTGTAAAAGCCTAGCATTTACATTTTAGGAAATTTACCTTTGCTGGAGATTTAATTTGGTTTCCTTTTGCATAGGCATGATGATGCAGTCTTTACATGATAATATATTGTTTTTCTTTATGACTTGGTGTACTAAAATCAACATTTCTGTTCTTCCTGGACTGCTCCTTTTGTGACCCTGGACTTCATTATTTCATGTTTTTCCAGCCCTTCATTAAGGGTGGTTTTACAAGATCCAATTTTTATTGCCCATCTGACTTCCTAAGCATCTTTCAACTTCATAATAAAAAAATTACCCAGGGGTGAGGTACAGATGCTGCCAGCCTGGGAACCCATGCTTTTCCTATGTAGAAATATCAGAGAGGCTGTATAAAAAGAAAATTGAGTTATTGAATTACAAGACTAAATGATCCCCAGGAAGCTGTGAAATCTTTCTTGCTCCCCCAAGCCAGGATCAGCTATACTTGTGTTATTCCCATGAGATAAATAGCTGTCCTGTTCTTAAACACATCATGTGACAGACTTTTTCAAGCAGTCTGTTATAGCGCTTCACCAGCTTCACCTTTAGCAAGTTCTCCTTAAAGTCTAGCACAGATGTGCCTTGCTGCAGTCTAAGCTTATTACCTCTTCTCTTGTCCTCTTTGGAAAGAGGGAAGATGCTATTGTCCTTGTAGGAGCTCTGTGAAGAAGCACATAAAGATGGGTTGTCCTGTCCCACCCATCCAGAGTCACAGAATTACAAAAGCACATTGTAGAGCACTGGGGAAGAGGGACAACATAAAGTTGCACAACTTCTGACACTTAATTTTGGGGTGTTGTCTTTTAAAACTTTTTCCCCCCAGTGGGGCTGTGAAGGTGTAGCAAATGGCAGGTGTTGAAATCTAGACTGTTATTACTAATAACTGCATGACTGGGTTCAGATTTCCTCACAATCTGATTCATTGGTCATAAGCAACAAAGCGTGGAGCCACTCAGCTGTAACAGTGGCCACATCTACTCTGACATGAGCAGAGTGGCACAACTGTACAAGTTGTGACAGTTACAGACAAGGAGCACCTTCTCCTGCACACAGAGCCAGGAGCTGTTCCTGTCACCACTTCCATAGCACAACAGCCACTGGACCGTTGTCTTCTTTCCAGCTCTCCATGTTACTGAGCTGCAGCTTTTGATCATTTTTCTTTCCTTGGGTTTCTGCTCTTTTGGAGGCTTCCACTGTCCCAGTAGAAAAGGGGTCCAGCTCTGCTGAGTTAGCTGACCATATGAGTTTGCTGTCCCCATTTTGGGAGCATCATACATGGCACATGTGCTGGGATCTGCACCATCTATAGAGGAGGAATGAGCTCAGCTGGTAATAAGTGAACCAAGTTACAGAGCCCTTGCTTTAGAGAGGTATATACATCTGAAAGCCTTCTGAACGTTGATTATAATAAAAAAGGCAAATACCTTGTGTTAGATACAAAACCAAATAAATTAAATAAGCTTTCTTAAGTCCTTTGAATAAAGTCAGGTTTATAGAGTCGGTGTCTACATTTGAAGCAAGTGGCAAGACACGAGTGTATTTTTAGGGGTCAGGATAGGTCAGAGTGGGCACAATTCTGACCTTGCATGGGTTGCAAGTCAGAAGCAACTCCAGTCATGATTTTCTCCAGAAGAAGGAAAATGGTCCCCTGAAGTATTTAAAGACCTTTGTAATCTGTATGCAACTGATTTATCTGTTTCCTTTTTTTTTTTTTTTTTAATTTTTCCCTTTCTTTGCAGTTATTTGCTGAGGCACTGATAGAAGACCCTGTGCTGGTGCAAAAGATTGCTTTTTCACTATTAGAGGTGGGAGCAGACAAAGAAAAAAAAGACAGGCGGGGAAAAACAGTTCTTTATACTGGATTCCTTCTGCATGCTGCTGGAGCTTGCCACACTCCGCTATCGGCTGATAGAGGTGGCGACAGAGAGCAGAGAGTTATCCAGGTTGGTGGGTCGGTAGTGCTGTTTTTAGCTATGGTGACCTCAGAGAGGTGTGGTTTGTAAGGAAGAAGTGACTTCTTTTAAATAGACTACCTACTATAGCTGGAAAAAAACAGCGAGAGGGAGAATGCCTGCATTTGTGTTGTGGGAGATATGTTTGCTTGTTGTGCAGAGATGGAGTCTACCTGGGGTTTGCAGATGTTCGTTAGTTTCTAAAGTTGAGGCCATGATGCTCCTCAAAGCTTAATGGTGAAAATACTGACATTTTGTCAAGAGGAGGAGCAGGAGGAATTCACTGATCAAATGAACACAAAGATGCCTTCTTCTGCAGAATTTTACACAGGTGATTATTTAAACTGCCTTTGTATGAAGACTTGTGTAATATAAGAAAAGGCACACAAGAAGTTCAAGCTTTATTCACCACCAGAGGTAGGAAAGCATGAGAATTGTTCTGGCTATGCTAATCTTTACAGTGATAATGAAATAATCTGCACAAGGGAAGTAAGTGTCATGCATTTATGGAGGAGATGATGATTTGTACAGGAAGACAAAGAAGACAAGGACTGAGCTAATGGGGACACTACAAAGGATAGTGTTGAACTACTGGCTTGAAGGCAGGTTATTGGTGAAATTCCTATTGTTCAGCTCTATATTACTTGACGGTTTTATTAATGATCTCAGTAGAAAACATAAGAGGGTGTTATTAAATTCAGGACATTGTAGTGATGGCAGATAAAACTGATATGGAAAATAAATGGAATATCTTACAGGAAGAACTCACAGTTCTAAGGACTGGAGTAGCAGAAAGGAGATAAGCATCAATAACACAAAGTTTAAGGTTGTGCATAACAATAGGAAATTCTCCTGTCAACTGTGAGCTTATTAGTTGGGAGCAACAGAGGAGAAGAAAGAACTAGGTGTATAGCTGGCCATGGGATGATTGTAAACTGCCAACATATCGCAACCATGGCTTGGGGAAAGCCAATATCTTACTGTGAATCAGGCAATGGGTTTTGAAACCAGTAGAGGGAGGGAGAAGTGATGTTGTGTATGTGATTCTGGTGAGGCCTCACCTGGATTATTAAGTATAATTTGGAGATTTGTGTTCAGGCAAGATAAATTCAGATTGGAATAGGAGCAAAGATGATCTAATAGCATGCTGAGGGGAAATAGGGAACGCATTTTACAAAAGCAAATGAAATATCTTGGCTTGTTTATCCTAGCAAAATGAAGGTTGAGAGAAGATAAGATTGTTCTCTATAAATACACCAGGAAGATAAGCACTGGCAATGGAGAGGAGCTATTTAAGCTAAAGGCCAGTTTTGGCAGCAGAATAAATGGATCTAATCACTGTGAAAAAATTTAAGATGGAAATTAAAAGGGGATTTCTAAAAATCAGACAACAAAGTTCTGGAAGGGAAAGAGCAAAGGGTAGAAGACTAACAGTTTTAAAATGGGGCTTGATTTATTTATGAAAAGGATTTGTGGGATATGATTTCTTGCAATAGAGAAGTTGGATATGTAGGACAGATGACATTCCAGTCATGGTTTTTCTTTGTCTTAACCCTATCTCTAGCTTTCTTCTTGAAAATTTAAGGTCTGTATCAAAAAATCAGCAGCATTTATTTTCAGCAGCTGAAAACCTAGACATCTTTAAGATATGTGAGCCACAACCATGCAATGTAGTTTGGTGGAAAACCTGATTTTCTGTCACAACTCTTCTCCATTAAAATAAGAAATTCTTGAACTATCATTTGATATCTGGAACTTGCTTGGGCAAACTAACGAACAGGTTAATTTACCTCAACCCAAACTATTCTGTGGAGCAAGAAAGTCTCCTTTCTTGGCAATTTGCGTTTCTTTTTTGGATACTTGAGTTTCTAATAAAATACAGATTCTAGTCAAACTTCTTCCACTGGCTAAGTTATCTCTGTGTTCCGTCACTCATACACATAAATACATACACACACAGATATTTTCTGGTAATTAATAAGGGGTAAGGTTACATTACAACATTTCACTCAGTTGAAAAATCAATATCCAATTACCTTTTTTTTTCATTAAACCTGTAGAAACTAAATATCTTGAAAGTCCTGTCTCTGTGTCAGATTTCATTAATATTTACCAACTGATGTAAAAGGTATCTGTGAGAGACAGATGAGCAGAATGGATCATCACATGGCTGCATTTATTTTGGGAACTGGGATAAGAGGACATACTCATCTGAGCATCCCTGAAAAAATAGCAGTAAATTGTCATTTCCAGTGGAAAGTTATGACAAAAAGTAAGACCTCATGATGCATAGGTAAGGCCAGTAAGCATAACATTATATTTGTTTAATAGAAGATGCTTAAATCAGTCTAAATACCATTATCAACCTATATAGTTTATTTAATGTGAGATTTCCAGGTGCTATTTTTACATCTTTTTTTGATGTGATGAAGTTCACAGTTCATTATAATATGAACAGTTAGAGACTCAGATTCAGACTGAAACATCAGAAGTGTTGGTAATCTTTTCTTCCTTCTAAACAGAGTAAACTTAAAAGAGTGCACCTACATTTGTGGATTCCCTTACCTCATACCATAGCTTGTATCAGACTTTTGAGGGGGACATGCCAGAATTACTCCCATTACTTGACAGTCTCTCCATTCCTGGAGTGGACGGACATTTATGTCTAAAAGTACACATTCATGTTGTATGCACTGTTCCTTACAGCCCTTGCTGCTTCTCTTTGTTCCTCACTATTCCTCAGTCTCCTGTTCCCCAGTGTTCATCTTCTACTGTCTGGTGAAAAGGGACATCCTTTGGCAGAACAGTAGGGCTAGACAATGCAGCTTTAGTCTGAATTTTGCTTCTTTCTGTTTTCCTTTGACACAATAACCTTTTTAATATCTTTTCTTTTTCTCTATTTTTCCCTTTACACAGTACTAATAAGCACATTTGTGTGCTGATGTTCTCTATAGGTTATTCTATGTATATATTGGTCAACTAAGAAAGGAATGTTTATAATAGTTACACAGAGTTCTTTGTTTTAAGACCTTAGAGCTGGTTTTGGCTGTGTTCCACGTGATTGTTGATTGATGCTCATGGTGTCTTTCAGATATTATTTTATCTCCTCCCCTTTCCCATTTCCCAGGGAATGCTACCTGACTGCAAAGGACTAAGAGCTATGTCTTCTAGGTCCTATTTATCACATTTTCACAACATAGCTTCTCTGTGACCTGGTTTCTTGACTGATAAAACACCTGCCTTAGATGTTAGGAGGAAGCAAGGGAGTATCTTACTCCTTTGTAGTCTGTATCAAAAAGTCAGTGTCTTTCTTTTAAACGTCTTACAGTATATGAGAAAAGCCATCACAGGCCAGATCAGTGCTTCTGTGATTTTGCATCTGAAGGAGTGCAGTGATGGATCCATAGGGAGGGATTACAAAAAGCAGGATAGTGCCCAACTTCTGACACGGTGCTTTAGAAATTTCTTGAGCTAGTGGTTGCATCTAGACCATGTGTTTACTGTCTGCTGATGGACTGCCCTCATAATTTGTTATATAGGGGAGGTTGTACTGGGGTTGTATCATACTGAAGGCTTCTAGAATAAATGTTTCTTAAGCTATGAAGTCACTGTTTTAATAGTAATGTGAGCTCTGCTTGTCTATTGAAGCTTTCTCTCTCTCAGACAGTCCTCTTCCCAATTTCTAGTGTAAAATAATATTCTTCATCTCTCTGCCAAATGCAGTCCTTCCTAAATAAGAACACTTAGCATATTTCCCTTGATTTTTCCTTATGACATTGTAGACTCACAAGTTATTGTCCTTTGTTTGTAAGTGCTGTCTGTGTCAATCGAATGGGCGATACTAAGCGACCATCAGCTATCTGGATGCAACACTTGTTCGCTTCGTATCCATCATACTGTTTCACATGCCAAGAAGTGTTTTAAGTTGAATGCAGGTGTCTCATTGAAATGAACCTGATGGATGTAGGTTTCTAGATGTGCATTGCTTACAGCAGGAAGTCAGTTAATTTTTAAAATGCATCAATGTGTTTTTGTTTCTAGGTTTTATAAGGCTTTTGCAATAGAAGCAGGTTTTGGGGAGTTCCATTTGTACCTGAGGCCTGAGCATTTGGAATCTGCATCTCACAGGGAGAAAGCAGACCACCGATCACCAGTATTCACTACATCTCTCCTGGAAGGTGACAGCTGTGTTGACAGGTAGACTGTACTTTTTTTTGTGTTTCACAGGTCATAATGTCTTTAGGTTGAATGGGATCAGGCCTTTAGTCCACTTGGCTCACATATAAGCTACAAGAACTTCACTGTGCAAAATACATAAAATTATTCAGGCAGAAAATGTAAAATGCTGCATGATTTGTTTCCTTTTGGTATAGAGTCTGGGATTGAATAATGGTCATTTAAAGCTGTTGAGCAACGAAAGCAAGGAGACTCTGAATTTGTGTGGAATGCTGGCAATTTTGTAACTGAAGTGCATTTTCTTTCAAAGTGAGGGATGCCTAACGGGGCTGGCCTGGAAGTGATTGCCCCGAACCCCATAGGTAGCAAAACAGGACCTCAAGAACTTTTGTGAGTAAAGACCTTATTCTGAGAATGAAGAAAGCTCGTTCTTCTAGAGTTACACTGCACTTCATGAAGTGGCATCTTTGATCTTTGTTTTCCAACTCAGTGACTACTAGACCCAATCTCTGCACAAGGAAAAGGCTATTTATTGTCTTCCCTTTTCCCCTGGGGAAAGTGACTGGAATAAATAGATTTTACATTTGCTTTGATTTACTCTTTAAAGAGCTGGTAAATATGTGTGTGTAGACACATACATAAATACATCAGTTTGTGTGAACCAAGGTTTATGAGGAAGAAAGGAAATAGCCTATGAATTCTCTTAGTAGAATCAGGAAGGGGATCCTGTCAGTTGTTCCCCATGGCTAACAGGGGCAGGGGGGCTCCCTTCTGACCTATGCATATACCACCTCCAGTCTTGGGCTGTTTGCACCCTGTTCACTTGCATACACTCTACCCTGCTGTGAAAACTGAGCTGTTCCAAACAAGTTTAGCGATTGCAAGCAACCTGGAATGAAACTTCAGCTGTTAATGGAATTGGGGAAGCAACGGACATCAGAGCCCAGAAGACAGTGCAGCAGCACAAAAGAACCACTGTAGAAACTAAGACTTGAAACAAGGCATGATTAAACTGAACAAGCAGATTTTTCACTGATTTAGACCAAGTTCATCTAGGAGGAGCTAATGAGTCACTGTGGCATCAACCACAAAACATCATGACAATATATTTTTTTCTTACAGAATCACTTCTGAAAACTAAAGCAATGTCTTAATATCACTAAATTAGGGACTAGAGTGACAAATCCCATTATGTGTTCTAAATTTAAAGGGGGAAAGAAAGAAAAAGTATTCCTGAATTTATCACTATTTACCTTTCATCCTCAGTGTGGCTTCTTTCTGTGTCATACTCCATGTTTTTAGATAATTTTATTTTTATTGCAGATATATTCCATCTAGCTTACCACTAAGCATTCAAGAAATCAACAGTCATATTGGAAAGTTTAGTTTCCATACAAGAGATGGTGCTATGCAGGTGAATGATTTCATTTGCAGAATAAGCAAACCCGAAAGAATATTACCTTATTATTTATTTTCTTGAGTACATAAGGGCCTTAGTCATGTGTTTACTATAAACTAGAAACTTCTCTACTGTTTGTCTTTCTCTGAGTGATAATTTGATTTAGTCTACTGTTTTATAATTAACTTCAAAAAATTGTACTGAAAATGTATTAATTTTTTATTTAATTTATTAAAATTTATTAATGTGGCCTAATCCAGGAATCCTTACTGGGATAAAACAGAGATTAAACTCTTTAAGACAGCAGAATTTTGAGGAACTGAGGAACTTTGTTAAATAAAGCAGGATGCCTGTGTGTGGCTGTATGCACACAGAGTATCAACATTTGGTGTAGGGAGTTCCATAATGAAAGAAAATGACCTTAGCCTTCAATGCTATTTTGCATACTTAGTCCTTTCCTCTTTGTATGAGTGTATAAAAACAGTATCACAGATTGCTAGGCTGGGGAGATCTCTTCTTTAAAGCTTTCCTCAAAGTATTCTTCTTGCCATCAGTTCAGTCATGACCTGTACTCTGCAGCAGGGTGGCATGTAATTAAAAATTTGTCAAGGAAAAATAAATATATTTTATTTGGTATCTCCTCCTTTCCCAGCCTATTTGCACTTGGCTGCACTGTCTGGCACCATCCTGCTCTACAAAATAGAGCTGAGAATACAACTCATTGAATACAAATGAATGAAATGTTTCCTTAATCTCTGCATTTAGTCATGCTTCAATGAAAATATATACCTTATCCCTCCTTTCATTAAATTAAACTGCTCAAGTACTACAAGACAGAGAGTGATCTCTGTAAAGTAACCTGTCTTTTAAATGGCAGAGGAAATGTCTAACATGTTGTTTTCCCTCTCCTTAGCTCTTGTATCCATCTGGAATAAGGAACATGCAACTTATCCTGGCCTGTCAGGTCATTCAGAAAAATGCTCTTTTGGCGACTGTTCAGCAAGCCTCTTTTTGTTCCTTGGTCCAGCCTCCCCGTACCCTGGCCATAAAGGTTAGCAGCATCTTCTTTCTCACATTGCACTAGTAATAACGGGGTTTGTCAGACTTAACCCAAAGAGGGTATCTGTTAATTCTGCTTATAATCAATTGGATGGCAGTCCTGTGTGACACTTGGAACAGCATCACTTATGACTGCAGGAACTGCAGTGATTGTGTATTAGCATATGACATAAAAATAAATGGTGTCACAGCAGTGATTTATTTAAAGTCTATTAGTTGGGTAAGTGATGAAGCATAGTTAAAAATATGCCTCAAGAGAGGACTGAAGTAGGTTGGAGATGAATTGGATTTGAAAGGCATAGGTGAAATCTTATAGCCTGTGGTATGCAGTAAGCCTAACAATCACAACCTGACCTTGAAATACACATTCTTCTGTGATGGTAAAAACATCAGTTCCTGCAGTTTTCATTTGTCCTGTCTTCTGAAAACAGAAGTACGGTCAACACTATTTGCAATGGGAAACAATCATGTCAGCCTGATGTCATAACGTTGGTTCAAAAGCTACCTGCCAGGGTCACCAAGGCATTACTGTTCCTCATCTTGTATTTGGCTTTTTTTACGCCTTTTTTTTTTTTTTTTTTTTCATCCTGTGTTTAATATGTGGTGCTCAGGAGCTGCCCTTGCTTCAGACATGCTAAATTGTTGTAGAGCTCTGTGTAGCATTTTCTTACACAGCTGTTGTGTCTCTTCCAGAGACAGCTGCATTACGATGATGAGCTAAGTGACCTTATATGCAATTTTGAATTCATAAGCAAATAGAGATCCTTTAGGGCTTGCCTTGCCTTCTCTGTGCTTAAATTGATATCTCTTTCTATGTTCCTTAGGACACCCTTTCCATCCCCCCATCAACTCCCTCTTGCATCCCCAATGCTCCCTGTGCTCAGTCACTTGCCACCAGGCAGTATCTTCAGCTCATTCCTGTGTATGGCAAGTGCCTGTGTTTTGCTGTCTAGCTGGGCAAGAAGCACTGTGTTCTGCAGCAGGTTTGTAGCCATGCATGTGCTGACTGCCTGGCTGTCATGCTGGGAGCCCAGCTGGCTGCTGCCTCCTGGGAGCTGAGGAATCCAAGCAAAATGTCTAGGGAACAAACTCTCTTTGCCTTTTCCCTGAGCAGGACATTCTCCTCAATCAGCTGAATGCTGATGTTGCAAAAGTGGAAGGAGTGGAAGGAGTGGTATAACCCTTGAGACCTCTGTTCTTATGTCAAATGTATTTAAAATTAGCCAGAGGGTTCAAAAGTTGTTAGAGATGGGTTGAATCAGCCAAGGGAATGAGGCTAAAACATTTCCTGTGTGACGCCAGTTTCTTTCTGAGTTTAAAAATGAAAAATAGATGTTATCGTGACTTCCCATTGTCTCATTTTGGGTCGCTCAGAGCCGCAGTGTGGGGATGGGAGGAGAAAGATGTCTCATGTAGCTGTGACTTGAAAGCTTTTAAGGATGAATTGCCATCCCTAGAGCAGTGTCCTATAAACTTTTTTTCCTTACATGAGAGGTGAATGTAAGGGAGGTCCTAGGGCCAACACTCACCCCAGAGACTGTCAGCTGCACCAGAATAAACTTGTTTCACCAATGCATGGTTTGCATCCTGTCCCAACAGGGGCAGGACAGTGATTCTGCACCATACAGCTGAGATCCATTGACCCAAACAAACTGATATATATAAAAGCTTAATATCATGCAATTAGAGCTGCCTGCTTGTTTCTGAGCTGGAACCCTTCACATCACTGATCTCATGCAACTTTTGGCAGCACATGGGCCATGTCCCAGGTAGCTGCTGCACACTGCACACTGCAGCCACTTGGCGGGCACCCTTGGATGGCCAGCTGTGCAGCATCCCAGGACTGGCCACGGTCTATTTGGTCCAAGAGTCTGTTTTCCATTCCCTCTCACAGAGAAGTCTGAGATTCCCCATCTTCATTTCTAATCAGATTCTGCAGCACTGAAATCCTCAGTGGAACTGAGCAACCTTGGTTTCTTTTCCAAATTGATTCTGCACTGCCATACAGAGCACTGCTGTTGTGTGTCTCTGCTGATAACCACGAGTAGTCTTACTCTGGAAATAGCTCTTCATCCCCCAGTTGAAACGGATTGATCTTCCAAACATTTGAAGCTCTTTTACTGTCTGAACACCAAATGGTTTCTTTTCCACAGAGTGGCAGCGACTGTATTTTTTGTTTTCAGATGTCTCCTCTCCTCTGTAAATCATTTAATGGCTGCTGCATCCATTCTGGATCAGTTTTTGCTGATTTACACTCAGTGGGTATTAGCTAACTAATCAAAATCACACATAGAGGACAACTAGTACAACTCAAGTCTCAAATCACGGCTTTTTTTCCCTATTTTGGCCTTTTCCTTTCTCACTATACACAAAAGACAACAGCTCTCCTTGATTTGCAGGGGAATTAGTGTGCTTTTTTAGCTCCCCTAGACTTCAAAGCACATGTGCCAGTTTTGAAATATGACTTCAAGAACTTGGAAAAGTACCACTTGTTCCTACTTGAAAATTAGGATTATTTTTATAAAAATATGCAGAATTTTCTAGGTTCTTTCATGCCAGGAGTCACTGGGACTTAAATAGGCAGTATGGGGGGATGAGTGTAGTTTTTTTTGTCAATGGGGACACAAATTGATTTTTCAGACAAGTGATCTAGATATACAATTATTTGTATATATTTGAAAATGTGAATATCTGGGAATATTCATCTTTTATTTGCAGCTGCTCGAATGTCGAGACTGTTGTCTGATTTATAAAACAGGTACTGCCTCTGAGCCTGCTGCTGCTACAGTTTCATTATGCCGGTACTCAGTGAGAAATGTTTTTTTTCCTGTGACTTTCAATGATCCCAGTGAATTATTATATCATAAATCTAGGGTATATTAAAGCATACAGAATTGTAAATCTGCACTGATTTAGTAGGAAGAGCTGCCAGTCTTTATGAGAGCAAGCACAGAATTGATATTCATGATATTTCAGGAAGGAAATGTAAGTCTAACAAGTCGGAGCCATTCAGCAAGTGGAAAAAATTCAGTGTCTGGGAGTGAAACAGGTCAGCCACTGCAAGCAGCCATACTGGCCTCATCATTTTCTCCTGGGCGTTCTCCATGTTTACTCCATACCATTAAAAGGTATTTGTTACAGACTGGCCAAGCCCCCTCTGCTGGGTAGGGGTCAGTCTGATGCATGTGCGAACCCCAAGCACTACCTGCTTTACATTGTGCTGGGCCTCCACCATGAAAAAACATAGCGATGGGCTCTCGATAGTAAGGGCACATTCCCAGACACCCTGTTTCTTGGTGTGAATTGGTGGTCTGAGCATTATGGTTGTCTCGCCATACCCTGTTGATGGGACTCTGGCTTCACATCAAACTCCATGGAGACAACCTGTTAATTAAAGGAGGAAATGCAGATACCTCATACAATACGAGTTTCTAAGCATCAGTGAGTTTACAGTTGAAAACATTGCAAAGTTATGACAAATAATAAGTGGGCCAGAATAAGACCATTAAATACAGCTTTGCCTCTCCTGTAGACCGGCGCTTGGTCTTAGCGCTTGTGTGCCCATTTACTAGCTCCTCAGACCGATTTCCTGGCTTTTACATGGGGCACTGTGTACTAACAGGGTACTGGCAAGATGCAGTTAGAGCAATTTTTTGTATTATTCAGTGCTGATCAGCTGGAAGTCAAGCACTGAAAACTCTGTGCTAATGGAACAACCTGTGGTTTGAAGGTACAAATAAAAAGGCATTCAACATGTCCAGTTTAGACCAGGCAGCCTCACGGTTCCTGTTACTACCTTAATGCCAGTATGAGGAGGTACATTATTTTAATTTTTAATTTGTCACTATTTCTTTCACCATCTATTTCACTTGCACTGAAATTAAAAATATGTAGATTGGGAGACTTCCCAGAGCTCATCTCATCTTTGGTAGGTGGTCCACAAGGTCCAGTGTATTTGTACCTGTTATATATGGGGAACAAATAAAATGAATGTTGTGGGAGAAGCTGTGTCTTATCTAAAGAAGTTATTTGAGTGGTTCAGAAGGAGGTTATATGTTACCTCTTGAGAGGTGACTCTTCTCAGCTCCTGGACTTTCCCCCCCCTCATTAGACCTCCAGAAGCTTTTGTTTCCATTCAGCTGGAGAAACGGGGACCCCGAGACAGGATGCTGAACACCTTCACTCAAAAGAGAGAAGCACTGGGCAGCAGGCTGCAAAACCCTGTAAGTACATCCAGTAGCTCCTCAGCATTTTTCAGAGGGACTGTTGGGTTTTGGCATATAGGCAAAGTGGTAGCTTTGAGTTAGCATTGCACTTTGTGGTTACTTTAGGAAGAAAGGTAAGCCAGTGGCAGATATGGAAACCCCAGCGGAGGGTTGGAGGCTGGGATGTGCCCAGGGTGTGCAGGTCAGGTGTGGGGCTGCAGACAGTGGAAAACAGCAGCAGTCTGCAGACCCATGGCTAACTAAAGGTTGTGGATGCTAATGGGCATTGCTCCTAAACTGTTTCCAGCCTAGGTAAGGAGGTAAGTTCTGGCTGTAGTTATGCTGATACATGCAGAACTGTTCTGGGCTTTTACATATGAAGCACCCAAAAGTGGTCCTAGCTAGAGATGGACACTATGTGAAGAAGGCTAGCAGTTCTGCTAATTATTTGGGTTTTTTTTAATTTTAGAAGAAGATGTGAGAGTTATAAAGAATAATAACTGTAAAGATACCATGCTGGATATGGATTTTGCCTTTTGCAAATTCTTCTTTACCCAGTCTCTAAAGGTGAGAACATGGATCCTGTATTAAACTGCTCATGATTCTGTATCTTATACTGAATACATTACAGGTTAGGCATGGCCTTTAAGAATTTACCAGGTAGTAAAATCAAATTCCTTCTATACAAACCCTTAAGGGCTATTCTGGTTTTGAGATAGTCAGCATAAATTATTCAGTTTAATGTACTCATAAGCTTTTTGCCAGCTCAGTAGGCTGTATGAGAGCATGAGGAAATAACTGCTAGCTGCAGACTCTTGTGGGAAGTATTATAGAATTTGTGAACAAAATTATTTGAACTAGACTTGAATAAAATAATTCTGAATTTATTTATAAGACTGCCTTAACTGTCTATTGGGTCTGGCATACTGCCTGAAATTTTTCTTGATGTTCATCCTCCCTAAAGTTTTGGAATTTCATGGTTTAGATATTTGTAATACTGTACATAATATGGAGGGGTTTTAAAAATTATATTAATAGAAAATGTTAACAAGTATTTTGGCTTTGTTAGGACTTACATATGATATGAAACTACATGATACTAAGAAGAAAATATTGTCTCATTATAGGACGAAGCTCTGAAACTCGAGAGACATTATTATTGAATATTGCCATGAGTAAGTATATCTGATATAGACATTTACTATATGTCTGATATACATTTAATATAGATCTAATACAAACTTTGCCATACAAACATATAATGTTTTAAACATAACTCTTGCCCTGAGGGCATCTTTTTAAATGTGAGTGATATTGACTTATGGACTTTCTATTCAGAATATTATAAATATACCTGTCAGCCATTTTACAAGCTGAGGAAAAGAACATTTTCAGCGGTTTACTGGATAACACTACAGGCAGTACAAGCCGTGCTCCTGGATGAGTAGGACATATGCCACTTGGTTTCTTTATGAGCAGAAAGGACTGATGAGGGGATGCTACGTAGAGGCACACAACATGAGCACTTTTTTGGTATTTCAGCAGAAATATTAGATAAACATTGACATGAGTGATAAAATATAGTGCAAATAGCGTGCAGTAGATCAGAGAATGAGCAAGTAGGATGTACTATCCTGTGAATTCAATCTAGTTTGTAAGAGAACTTGGGAGAAACTAGAGGTTCAAGCAGATTTGGACTTGATTTTATTTATTTTTAAATCCTGCATTCATATTCCAATGTGTAGTATGTTATGGTTTTTATTCCCAAATAAGTTTACTTTTCTGGGATCTCTGTCTCATACACGATAGCATGAGATTGAGAATACATGCCGATAAAGAAGGCAAAGAAAATAAGGAAATAGGCTATTTCTTTTCTATTTTCACTAAGAAACAGACTATACTTGATATACCGCACTAGACCAGCTTATGCATTACCTTTCTACTGGAATGCATAGCCTGTTATGAAGCCACCTAGGAACTGTGTGTTCCAGATTCACTCTGTTAACAGCCTGGGTGAGAACCTAGCATGTGGCCAGCATCCAGGTCTGTTTTCTCCTCATATGCCCAGGTATGCAGAAGTGCATCCAAGTAGCCCTGGGAAAGAGCATGGCAAGGAGCAAGCTGCAAACAGGGCAGCTGTTTCAGTAAGCAATGTTTTGCAAATGACATGGATTTGTGTCACGCTGCAGATGCAGACTACCTTTAACCCAGGTACAGCTTATCAAGTGTGTGGGTGAGGCCAGACGGATGCATCTGGAGGCAGCTTGCAGCCAGGGGCTGGAGTGGAGTTTCAGCGCAGCTCAGTGATGATGAAATCTGACTCAGGGTCACACTGTCTAATTCCCAGTTCTGCAATTAACTCATCTCACTTAGCTCTTTCCTGCTTCTGCTTCCTTATTGTAATGTAACTATCAATAGCTACCACAAAGCAGTTGCTGTATTAACTTGCAGATATTTCTAAGACATTGTAAAGACATCTGCCTGATGAAAAGCATTAAATCTAAAATGTACCTTGGTTCTTAAATGCCACTTCTGCAATTTTTATCCCGCTGGTTGTCACAGTACAGAAGAATCGTAGCTTGTAAATTTTGCTGTAGAAGATGCCAAAAATGTCTATACAGAAAGACATTAAGCTCAACAAAGGTAGAATTTATCTGGACAGATGACACTCTGCACAACACTACATATCTTAATTACACTTTTTTAGGCTAAATCAGTGTGTGTCCCAGCATGCCCTGAGAGGTCAGCTCATTGGGTACTACAATAACCTAAGAAGCCTCTTAGATGATTTCCCTGTTATCAGAGACAAGTACTTCATAATTGGACTATCTCAAGGAAAAAAAGAGCAAGACTTAAGAGAAAAACCTTGCAGCTGATCCCAGGTTTGTACCATGTTTGCAAGTGTGTTCCTGAGGGCCAGAGTCCTCAGACAACCTGTATTACTAAGTAAAGGTGAATACGTGTTGTATTTGTGAGGTGTTGTGTTGTGTTTGTGAGGGGACTGATAGCCTGAAAGTGCCCCAAACAGTGTGTTCTGCCAGTTGTAAGGCAATATTGATGGACGGAGAATGTGCACAGTCAGAATCACCTGCAAAAGCTGGCAATCAAAGAAGGAACTTTGGAAACGTGCTTGCTTCTAATCCCAACACTGCATGTAAGGGGGAAAGAAATGGATAATCTCATTTTCAGGCCATAAATCTTCTGCTGTAATGTTTAAGCCTAGGTAGGGAGGGTTGTCTTACCCTCCAGATTTTATTTAAGATTTAAACAAAACCTGTTAGTAAGTTGCAGACATGTGACTTGTCAGAAGTTAGGAAAGGAGCGGAACAGCACACGACAGACTAGGGGATGACCTTGTATCATCTGCTTCTCTCAGAAGTGACATTTTTTTGGCCACGTCACAAGGATCTCTCCTCAAAACTTGTGGCTAGCAAGGCGAGCCCTTCTGCTGACTCTCTGTACGTGTCCGGGCTCCCCACGTTAGCATCAGCAGGCAGATGGTTTTAGATGTGCAAGCAGTCACCCAGCACCCTGGTTTTGCTCTTGATCACCTTGTTCTCTAGCAATAGAGATACTCAGTAGCGAATACAAAAAAACCCCCACTCTTTAAGGTTCGGACAAAAGCTTTAGTTCCAATAACAAAGGTTGGAAGTGTGGTTACAAGCCAAACAAATCATAAAATGTGGTTCAACAAGATATTTGAGAAGGTGATCGTTACCCCTTCCCTGTTTAACTGTGTGGCGGCTGCAGGCTTGTGGAGCTACACTAGTCTTGGACTAGCTCTTATCTTGCTAGTAGTTGCTGGGGAGTAAACTCATAACAGGCCCCTGGCATGGGCCATTTTTTTTCATTTATCTACCTGCTTTTATTGGGTGTTGTCTAAGGCACTGTATTTTGTACTGCCATCTCAGATGCCCTGAGAAGCTTTTAAGCTCTGTAGTATTTTGCGTATGCATTCATAACACACTCGCACTTAGATTTAGAAGGAGCCTTCTCTGGACACAGTAACAGAAGAGATAATAGTAATCCTAGAGAAAAATATTTTAATAGAATTACATTTCAAGCTCAAGCTACCCCTCACTCCAGGTTCTTTCAGTTTGGGGATTCATGGGTCACACAATGTCCAATGAACTCATTTGGGAGTTAGGACCAAGTGTGGTTACTTATCATAGCAAGTGTTTTGGTTGCCATCCTGGTTTATTAGCAAGGACTAAATCAAATATGATTTATTTGCACAGAGGAGCTGAGTTCCACTGCAGAACCTATACTTCTCCAGTTCATGCTGTGCACTACCTGCTGTTCTTGGTGTCATGGGGACGTTGAGCAAAGAATAAAGTTATGGTGCATTTCAGGAGCATCTGTCTGGTGACAGAGGAGGTCTTGCAGAGCATTGCCTCTGTTGGGATGTTCAACATACAGATCAGCAAGTCCTAGCATTGTGCACCCTAATCAGATATTGGCTTGTGCCTTTTGAACTTGGAAGCTGACAACAAATCCTTATCTACTGGATGGAGTGAAGGTGTTTGGAGAGCAGTGGGTGTGGGGGCCGCTACAGCACACCCTTCACCCACTGCATCACCCTGCCGCTGGCATTAATGCCAGAAAGGGAGCTGCAGGGAGCCAGAGAAAAAGCGTGAATTCAAAATGGCTCCTGCCCTTTCAGCCCTTCTGCCCCTTTTTTGTCCTCACTTTATCAGTTATTATCAGTTAATGTTTCATTTTCTGTTGTTTAATTGAAGCTAAGAATCACCTTGTAGACAGCAGCTGTCAATTAGTTATGATGAAAGCAGAAATTTAGCTTCCATCTTGCCTGCATTTAGAGGGTTATAGCAGGACATTAATTCAATTGCTTTCTTATCTTCTGAACTAATCTTGTTGCCTGCATTTGTGGCTGCCAAGTGCTTGAGGGGTGAGCAGGTCCTGCCTTCCCTGTTCCTCCCTCCCTCCCCTTGAGAAGGACCTGCAGCTGGACGGAAGAAACAGTGTATGTGGTGGATGGGGAGAAGGTGGCTAGTTACAGTGGAGGAAATATAGGGAGGAAAAAACATAGGTGTGGAGTGAAAAGGGGGAAAAAGAGAAAAAATAACATGGAATAAAGGAAAAAGGAAGAAAGGAAAGAAGGGACTCTTGGGCAAGAACAGAAGAAATGAGAATGGCAATAGTTATAATGAAAAGCTTTCTGCAAATATATATGTACTTCTATAAGCCTATCATTCGTTAACATCAATGGGAAATGTTTAAGAATAGCCCACCTAACTTTAGACAACTGTATCTGACTAGGCTCCCCTGATAATCAATAGGTGCTTCAAAGGGATGACCCATTTCAGACTCCTGCTTTATGATGAGATGTGTCCTGGAAGTGTCTCTTTCTCTCTCCAGCAATTCAAGGGAGGTGCTCATATTGTCAACACCCACATTTGGTCAGATGAACCCTCTGTCCTTCCTGATTGTGCTATCTGTATGTTATATAGAGTCCAGCTGCAGCAGGACAGAGGGAAGGCTGTGGATACATACCCTGTGCCCACCCTTTCTGGCTTCCCTAAGACAGCAGTATCCCTTAGAAAAAAAGCAGAAGCACTCAAGTGCAGCAGGAATGTTATTCTACATAAGACAGTAAAAGATTCCTGCAGCAACTGCTGTCTTAAAAGTAAATGTTAGAAGCAGGGAGAAAAAGGAAAATGTAGGGCTGTGGTTTCTGTGCAGTGCTGCCATTCTGTTCTTCCCTTCCCCCATGCCTTTTTCTTTGTTCACAGATTTAGCATATGAAACTAGGTCACAGCTCTTAGCCATACATGTTTTAAAAGTATTAGTCACCCTGTGAGCATGACGCGGCATCTCTGGGATGTTTTGGGTTTTTTTTTTCACATGATGTAGAAAATTTGTTTTATTTGGGATCAACCTGCATTTTAGATGTTTCTTGGGAGATGGCACTGCTTCATGTGCTGCTGGGGCAGGCAGCACCTGGGCTTGCCTGGATGCAGTGAACTGTCCTCATTTTCTTGCTGAAGAAGTTAGGTGCCACCTCATAGCAGGGTGACATAGTGTGGGACTCCTTTGCAAACACAGCTATGGAGAAGCCACCCTTAACATCCTGTGATGTGGGGGGAAGTACAGCATCAGTGACAGGCTGCCCACCGTCCTTGTCCGCCACAGACTGTAAAGATGAAGCACATCTGGGGAGTGTGTGTGCTTCCGCCTTTGGAGGAAACCCTGGTCACCCTGTTTGCTCTCTCTCTGATGGTATCGTTTACGGGCTGTGATGTAAAGCAGAGGAAATGGAGAGTGTGAGTACTAACTATTCTCACCCCGAAAAGCGTCACTTGTCTGGTTTCCTTAGGTGCAATTTGCGCTTATCATTCTTGTGCAAAAGTTAGTAGGGCACAGCTGGTTAAACAAACCCTGCCCAAATATAATTTCCGTGCTTACAACACAGAGTACTTAACCTTTCATTACTCCATCCCACCCAAAAACCAAAGGTCTATTTTTTTTCATTCAGGCTTGCTGTGGGTTTTTTTCAACAAAAGGAAAAAAAAACCAAGATGAAAAAACCCTGCAAAATTTACTTCAGAAAGAGCTGAACTTAATCTCCAAGCTGAATTTATATCTCTTATTTCAGAATGCACTAGCTGCATATTGTACTTCATCTTCATGTATGTGATGACAAGAAATGGCACACTGTATATAAAAACAGGAAAATAAATTATTCATGTTATGAATGTATTTTCATATCTTCTGGCAAAAAAAAAAAAAAGTGGGCTGCCTACTAGTAATTGCATATCATATTTTAAAATAATGATATAGATTTTTAATGCCTGTCTGCTGCTTTGCTCTGCCTGTCTCCTGTTCTAGGCAGCAAAAGCATGTTCCCAGGGCAAGAGACCCTGAATGCCCTCAGCACAGCAGCTCATGTCCTTGCTTTATAAATCAGATGCTTTAAGAAAGTTCCTTTCAAATTTCTCTCAGATTCAGCAGGTTCTGAAGGTCAAACCTTTGTCTTGTATTCTACACATCAAAGCTAAATCATGTTATATCTAAAATACACTTGCTCCAAATCTTAAAGGCAAATCCTATGTCCAAGTAACAGTTTTATCAAACTTTAAAAAAAAAAAAACCTCTTTCAGGCAACTGACAGACAGAAATAAGCCTGAAAATGCTAAACACCTCTCACTTCTTGCTATAACTCAGATCCTTCCATCCTCAACCATGCTCTTTGCTGTCTCCAGATGGATGCCCCTTCCTTAATCCCCCACCCTACCGAAGTGCTAATCATGTTCAAAATGCTTCCAGAGAAGGTCAGTATTTGCTAATCCTAAAAGAGATTTTTTTCCAGGCACTGAGCCACGCATATCCTTTCATGTGCATTACAGTTTTGCTCGTCATTGGAGATGGGGAAATAAACACCAGTGGTTTTAATCTGAACGCAGCTAGCATGGGCCACTAGTGAAGGTGTTGACAAAGAGTGATTGTTGGGAGGGAGAGAGCTTCAGTCCTCTGGCTTTAGAGGTAGAAATGTCAGCAAAAGAAAAGGAAGGATCCTTTAGTTAAATATCTAAAGATCTTTAAAGATCAAAAGTAATTAAACCAAACCCCAGCCATGCTGTGTTGTCTTACCCTATTAGTAAAATTCCCATCAGTTTATCAAGTATTGTCCCTGTCCCCATGCATGCAGAAGCGGCAGACTGGGACCTTTATGTTCTCTGACTTCTGCTGAAATAAGGAGGAGAAGGGACAGGAGGGAGGAAGTACCTGGGCTGACCCTGGCAGTGTGGGAGCTGAGGATGGTGCAGTGCAGGGGTGAAGGACTGTGAGGGGAAGGCTGCCTGGCCATGTCTGTCTATTTGGATACACATAAACACTGAAAAAAGTGGTTGTTCAAGACACTGGAAAAGCAGTCTCTAAACCAGAAGCTGTGATACCAGATGGGACAGTGACAGCTGGGCATGGTATCCTGAGCCTGAACGAAATCCACTGCTTGACCTTGCTCTGGGAGCCTGGCACCCTCCCAAGAAGCTCTTGTTTGGTGCCCTGGAATGGTTGTGGCCCAGGAAGCAAAAATATTTGCTACTTTGGTGTGTTTGCTTAGGGACTATCATCTGAATGGTTTTATTTGTCCATTGGTCTTGTCTGCAGGCTGCTCTCAGACCCCTCCACCTAAGCCTAGAAATTGTTGGTGCATTTCACAACGTGGTTTCGTATCTCCTGGCTCTTGCTCAATTAGGAAATTCTGCAAACTACTCTTGTGCCTTAAACCCAGAGCCTCTGACCCCAGACTGGGGAGGGACCGACAGGATCGATAAGTAACAAATACTACGTGCTTAAGGTAAATGGTTCCAGGTGCAAAAGAGTGTGAAACGCTGATGGTGAGAAAGGGACAAAAGAAGCATGAAGATGAGATTGATGTCAACTGAAGAATAAAATCAAGATGAAATTCCATTCTTTTTTTTTCTTTTTCTTGCTCCATTTTACTGATGGAAGACTGTCACGTTTTGGAAGCATGCTCACAGCATATCAGATCTCTTGTGACCGTATAGAAAAGCAGCATACCTACTGGGCTCAGGAGGTCTGCTCCAGCAGGGAACAGAAAACATGGTCCAAAAATTGCTCTTGCACCTCTAGCAAGTGTCTGTTAAGCCATCTGGACAGCCAGTGATGATTTTATCTTTACCAGAAGATTAAAAAGGCAGGCTTGGATTCCTCTAGTAAATTTGTCACTTGATTCTCTTTCTAAGGGGCGAAACAGCTGAGGTGTGTGTTGTCCTGCATGAACTTGTATTGGTGCAGAAATAGTACTGGCTTCCCTAATAGCTTTGACTCATTGTTTGAGTTCAGCTGTACTGCAGGAGAGGGATTTACCTGCATTTCCTTTAGTGGTTAGCAGTGAGGCATGAAACTGCTGGTATCTAACCACCAGTTTGGTGCCTCTGCTGTCACTGAGCACCTTCACTGGACACTGTTACTAAGGCATCTCCAGAGGAGTTGCTCATCCCAAGCTAAAATGTGGTCAAAGCAAGTGGGGTGAAGCCTTCTTTGGAGGTGGCTAAGATTGCAGGAGCCCAATTAAACTTGATGCCTGATAATTAGGCAACTAACGTCACATGAGATAATCCTGTCCCAAGTGCTGAAGTGCTTTTGGCATTTGGCTTTTCAGCCACTAGATTATTCCCACGGTATAGCAAGCTGGAGTGTCAAAACCCGGCACGTTATGCACACCTCCTCCTCTGTGGGTGTGTGTGCTGCATGGTTGGACTCTTTTTATGCCACCTAGAAATGCCCATGTTTATGTATCTGTACATTTGGTGCTGCTCAGACATAACAGGAGTAAAAACTTTACCTGCACGGTTTCTCTTCTGTCTTGGAGTCTATTAAAAAATGAAAAATTGATTATGACAATTGGGTAAAAATACTAAATTCTTCAAGAATTGGGAAAAATACATAAAATACTAGCTTTGTATTTTAATGTCTCCAGGTTTGTCACCCCTTATGTATTTTTCTTTTTATGTGAGTAAGGTTTTTATTATCAGTTCTAAATTCATCTCCTTGGAATTTCATTTTGGAAGGGAAGGAAGGACTCAGTGAATCATAAATACTTGTTACAGCTTTTGTTTTAATACTGTGCTTGTGAATGTTTGATTTTGAAGTGGGTTTATTTAACAAAAAGCACTGCCAGTTCAGTGGTGTGTGCTCATTGTACCATCAAGTGTGCACTAGTAACTTCATTTGTATATGGCTTAAGAAAGCTCATGTAAATTAGCACATTTAATGAGCTTTGAAACAATCAAGAAGACTGAGCTCAGCGATCAGTGAGAAACCACATAACCAGATGCAGGAGGAATATTATGTGCAATGTATTTCAATTTCAGACATATCCAATGTGTGCCCAGCTACTGAACTTTTAAAACAGAAATTATGGACAATGATGGAGTCCTCAGTACTCTGCTGTCTCTGTAATGCATTTGGTACAGACGATTTAGCTCCATTGCTCCTGACCAAGAGATCTTTTTTGTTGCTGTTGCTGAGGAATAATTTCCCTCTCCCTCAAACCAGACCATTTAACTTCCCTGAGTGATGGCAGCCCCTGCAGCCTGACAAAGAGAACATTTGGTTTCCAATAACAGGTGCTTCCAAGTTAAATCACTTCTGCAGTGGCTGTGTCTTGGGAGGCAGTCAAGCCCTGTGCACACATTTCCTACAAACACCAAGTAAGAACAGGTGCTCTTGTAGAGACCCACTGCTTTGGGAAGTTTTTTGCTAGGCTTAAAGGGAATAAAAAAAACTTTAGAGTCTCAGTGGAAAAATATTCATTAGTTTGCAGAATTGAGCCCCAATAGAATTTTATTAAAAACAGTTGGAAAACTTGTCCCTATCATTCCTTATCAGGTAGTAACTAGTTTAGGTCTTTGGAGTAAGTAAAATGCCATCTCAGGAACTGATTCTGCTCCTGTCTGACAAATCTAATCTCAATAGGATCATCAGTAAGATATAGCACCCCCTGACCATACTACATCCTCATAATTCTCCACCTGCCACAATCTCTTTTCTTAAAGCCTGGTTTTGTAACACTGAGGGGGATGTAAACACATTCTTCTGCCTCCCAGGGGAGGGAGGAAAAAAGAAGAAAGTCCTGAAGTACAAAACTCCTGGAGGGAAAATGAGTTTACAGAACTGAGATATTTTTATGTACATTTCCTGACACCTTACCTGATAAACTTACTGTTCCTGGGACTCCAGGGACTGAACTTCAAGAGATACAGAAAATGATTGACAGCCCCCAGAATCCACTGGATCCCAGCGAAGTAGCCCAGCTGCTAGCTGCTCACAGAGAAGTGATCTTTCTACAATTTGATGCAGCAATCAGGCATTGATTATGGTAGGAATTACAGCCTGTTAGGGATGGGACTGGCACCTTTTTTATAAAGAAGCTTTATTTTTTTTCCATAAAGAAAGAAAAAAATCTAGGAAATATTAATTTAAATTTTGTCCATGGTATCTGCTCCAAGATCATGAAATGTGCCCTGTAAATGTAGAAATTTCTCTTTCACTAAAAGTGCCCATTTTCATTTAACTAAACCTGGTGAGAGTCCTTACATGCTTCATTGAGGGACCTCAACACACCATGTCTGAGTACAACTATCCTATTATCTGAGCGTTACACCACCTTTATCTTGTGATTCATAGTTTACTAAATCAGGGATATTGGTAGCTGCTACAGAGGTAGACTTACAAGTTCATGTTCTTGTTTTGCTGCAGGACCTACATTTAATTTTATATTTTCTGCTATCAAGGAATGCTTAATAAGCAGGTACAGGACTTACCTGCTTATACCGAGATCTAGGTTTACCCTTCTGTAAAATGTTATTATTTACCCCATCACAGAAATCCAACTAAGATATACTTTTCATGACTTTTGAAAATGTAGAAACAAATAAATCACTTTGCATTCCCTGAGGAAGAGCTTGAGGAGGTTTTGACACCAAACTCTTTCTTTATGGGAAATGCATCAGAGAAGCTGCTGCAAGTGGAAGTGCCAGGGAAAGTTATGAGACAAGTGGACTGAAATGAAGATGAACAAGTTGCCAAGACCAGACAATATTCAAGAATTTTGAAAGAACTCAAGGATTATTTTTCTTAAAAGATGCTAAGTTACTAGCTATGGTGTGCAGCTTCTTGCTTAATGCTGACTTGATACCCAAAGACTGGAAGTGGCTGATGTTCTGCCAGTCTTTAAAAAGGATTGCAAAGGGTGATCTGGCTAGTCACAGGCTGATAAACCTGATATCCATAGGATCCAAATGAGCAGAAACTGTAATGAAGTGGATGCATGGACAAATATGATGTATTTGAGAAGAGCCAACACTACTTTTGGAAAGTGTAGTTATGCTTTACAAAACATATTGGGGTTCTCTGAAGGTGTTAACAAACATGGATAAGGGGTTGATACAGTTTTTCTAGATTCCCTGTAAGCTTTAATAGCCTCAAGAGAGGCTCTTAGGGATTCTAAGCAGCTACTGGATATGCAAGGAGGTAGTCAATTTTTTAAATAATTTGCTCAGATTTAGGAAGGAGAAGGCTGTAAATGGGCAACTTTTGCAGTGGATAAGGGAGATTATCAGTGGCTTCCCACAGGAGTTTAAGCTTTCTCCTGGGCTGTTCAGGTGCTCATAGGTGACACTGAAAAGGGACTGAAGCTGAGGTGGTACAGCGATATGTGATACTAAGACACCAGGATAACAAGGGCAAGGGCTGGCTGGAGAAGGACCTTACAAAACAGAGTGACTGCAAAATAAAACACCAGATGGAGTTCAGTGTGTCGGTAAAATGATGCACCTGGGGAAAAAACCAATCCCAATCTGAAAAATTACAGTCTCTGACTTGACCATTACCATGCAGTAACAAAATCTCAGACTTACGGCAGATCAAGAAAAACAAAAAAGCAAACTGATTCCCTTTAGGAGAGCAAAAATAAGAAAATCAATATACCACTGAGTAAACCTGTTTTGACAAGCCTACACAGGTCTGGTCCCCACCTGAGAAAGGGCAGAGAACTCGGAAAGGTTCCCAAAGGAGCCACATGGATGATGAAAGGTTGCTGGATGGAACAAGTGGTACAGCTGGGGGAGAGCTCTATAAAACCATCAGTCAAATGCAGGGGATAAACAAGGTGTGTCTGCTTATGCCAGTGTAAGGTGCACCCCAGGTGAACAGCAGGTAGCCGGCTCTGAACAAAAAAAAAAGGTGGTTCTTATACATGGCTTGTAATTAGGCTGTGTAATTTCTTCATACAGGACGTGGTGGGTGGTAAAAGTTCATGGGACTCAGAGGGAGACTGAACAGGCTCATGGAAGACAGATCTACCAAAGATTATTAAACATTTAGCAGTCACCTCTGGCTGAGGAAATGCCTGCACTACAAATTCATGGAGCCCATGAGAATATCTGTGGGAAATACCAGCATACGCTTGCTCTGGAGATTTTTGTAATCTTCTCATGAATCCTCTTTTGATCACTGTGGGGGGACAGGACTCGGAGCTGGATGGACCTTTGCTCTGACCCAGTATGACCACTCTTGTGCTATCCAGTGGAGTTCTGATTGTACGTATTTGTAAATTAAATGTTTTTTCTGGAGACTCGCAAGAAGAAAAACCTACCTTGTGCTTTTATTTCTGTTTTTTTCTGATTAAAATACTGTAGGGGCAATTGGTGAAGAAACATTTTCCTCGGATAAGGAATTGTGTGTTAGCACAAAGTAAGAAGAAATGCAGTATATCAGATGCTTCGTCTTTCTTGTTCCTTATTGCCTGTGCAATTAGTTGCCATTTTCTCCACACCAGGGCTTACAGCGTGACATTAAATCACATTTAATCTCTTATGAACTTCTCTGCCAAGTTTGATCCCAGAAGCTGTTATTTGTCTTTGTTAGTCCTGCAACTGATACAAACTCCATGTCATTTTTAAAAGTGCTTGTGTGTGTTTGACAAAAACAAAAGAACAAGATCCTTATCTTAGAGTTGTCATTCAAAGGAGGATGTGCAGCTATAGAAAGACTCACAGTACAGATTATTTCTTATATTGCAATAACTGGTTGAACAGGGCCTCTTTGTTTTAAAACCGTGTGAATGTAGCACAGGAGAACTGAATGCCACAAAGAGGCTGCAATGAAATGACAATGCATAGAGTGTAGTAAAAGGTATTGTTATATGTGTGATTGCACAGCACAAAGCAATCCAAGCATAAGGAGCCAGCTGGGTCCCAGAAGTGCTATACACCTGTGCTGGAATAGCACTCTGCTAGTTTAGCAGCTCCTGTGCTTAGCTGGGCTCTGGTGTGTCTGCACAGCCCGGCCTTTGCTGTGTGAGACCTGATCTCATGGAAGTCGGTGGGGAGTATCGTTGCTAAACATAGCTCTGGACTCCAAGTGTCCTATAATTTAGGTTCCAAAGCTTCACAAGCACTTTTGAAAATTTTGAAAAGCTTTAGTGGCTCTCCCACTTTGTACAAGAAATTATTCTGATTTCAGGAACAGGAGGCATTAGAGCTCCTCAACTACTACGCAATCTGTTACCTACCTGAGCATCCATCTCCATTACCATAGACATATGTTTTGCTGTAAACGTCCCCAGCCAGAGGCACTTTCACACATGCGTCTACATCATTAACATTTGTGTCTATTTGTTTTAATTGTCATATCTGCCTCTATTCCTATCAGTCACTACCATGTTGTCTTACAATGAGGTGCAGATAATTTTGCTATAGACCATTTGAAGAATTTTGAAATCATCTTACTTCTTTTCTCATACAAACATTTTGGTTCCTTTACAGAGAGACATTTTTGTCCTTGGAGAATGTTTCAGCCTACCAGAGTGTTACAGACAGGATATACCATGCACTGCCTCCATTGAGTAGCTACATGAGCATTTGCTAAGGCTCCCACAGCTTCTGGATCCTCAAAGCTGCAGGGTGAGTAATGCACAACCTCAGGGGCACTATTCCTCTGTTTGCACTGAGCTCCTTGGAGTACAAAGTCCTCTGCACTTCTTGCTGGTGTGCTTACTCCTTCCCTGCCATGGTGCAAAGAACCTAACCACTATCAGCTAATTAAAAAAATGCCCATGATCACAGCTTATTAACTTGATTCACCACTAGGAGTTCTAGAAAACCCTCTCTACAGAAGTGAATAATAAAAATTTGAGATGGAATGTAATTCGGACTGATGTCACCAAAATGGAATTATTTTGCATGATAGATGCTGGTGATGCTACTAACTTTCAGTTTTGGGTAATCATCCTTCTGAGCTCTCTCTTTACCTGACAGCAGTTTTAATTGCCCGATGTGTCTGTCATGGTTGAGTGCAAGATACTTAGGTGTAGTGGTTTTCTTAGCTATCACATCACATAGAGTTATATAACACCAAATTACATACCTATGTGCTCAAGAGGCACCTTGAATGACACTGGCAAAAAAAGCTAGTGTCATGTTAGGGAAAGTAAAGATGAGTCTTGCTGGTGATACTACCAAGTTCCAAGGTAATAGTCAGTTTTAAATAATCATTCTAACTTCATGTTTCCTCAGCATGTTTCCATCCTGCTAATTTTCCAATATCAGATACCAGTCTTTCACCTTTAATAATGCCATCCCTGCCTGACAGTGACACATAGGACCTCCTTAGCATAACAGAGAAACAGGATTTGTACTGGCATGCAAAATCTGGATGTCTTTGATGAATGAGATGTCCTGAGGCCTCTGAGATATGACCAGCAATAAATGATTGACAGTAGGTAGGTAAGGATGCGGGAGCTATTCTGTGGAGGCAGAAGTAGCACAGCATCTTGGTAGGAAATGTATTCTGGAATGAATCTTACTGCTTCTTTCCCAAGGAGTGATAATAGATGCTTCTCTCTTCCCTAGTGCACAGCCTACTTGCAAAGTCAGAGCAGAGTGTGTCACATATCAAGTAGCAGCTTGGCCTCTGAGTTGCCTTTTCCTGATCAAATTATATGGGACTCTCATAAATAATTTAATGTTGTTCTTATTTATGAACAGTAATCTCTATTCTTTCAGACACTCATGCATTTTCCTTGGAGGACATTCCTAATGGATGGAGGATTGTTTCCAGTCACAGTCAATAACACAATTAATATCAATTACAACATGCAGGTACAGTGAGACAGCAGCCTTGTGCTTATGTCCAAAGACATAAAGACAAGATGAATCTATGATTCAGGAGGAGAACAAACTAATACTATCTCATTTCCTGTCTTTGTTTTTTAAAGAACAGATGTGAACAAAAAGCATCTCCCCCTTTTCTGTCCAAAAGATCGTTTTACTGTTTACTTCACATTTGATCTTTCTTCAAGCAGAGCAGAGCATTTTTATTGATAATTAACCTATACTTATCATTTTCCTAGTGTTCTAGAACTAGAGAATCAAATAAATTTTATGCACAGGCATACATGTTTTAGGACCATGGTGCTAAAAGCTTGAAATCCTTTTGTGTTTATAACACAAATAAAACCCCTGTGCTGACAGTTATCTGAGATTCGCTGTTACTGGTTAAGCTCAGCGCAGCAGACCCTCGGAGATTCTCCCTTCCTCTCCAGCTGTGCCTGTGCAGCCTGAGTGATGCAGGCCAAAGAGTCGCTCATGGGGAGCTGGTGGCAATGCAGTTTCTTATGGAGGATGTACTGCAGAACAGCTACGGCTGTGCTGTGAAAGATCACACTGACTGCCAAGCCTCATCATTAGCTAAGAGCAAGCAGATACCTCTGACAACTCAGTTGGTTTGGGGCTGTACAGCTTCTATGTAGGACTCCCATTAGTTTTTGCAACCAAATATCTGTGAACATAAGCAACCTAGACCTGAGGTGTGCAGTAATAACCTCACCTACTCCTGGCCATCTGGTAAGAAGCAAAGTGAATAATGTCTCCTATAAACCCTGAGTGCTCTCAAGAGAAGCCCTAGTGATGATAGATGCCCCTTGAGGGCCCGCTGGTATCACCAGACTTCTGGAGAAAACGGAGACTGTCCTGACTTCTCCCCACACTCCACCAAAGGTCCAGCTCTTTCTTTATCAAGAGCTACTCAGTGCAAAGGGGGAAGGAACAGCTTGGCCACTGTCTAAAACCAAATCTAGTCAAGGAGAGGCAAGGTACTTCCAGGCTGTACTTCCCCAAGTACTTGCATTGTTGATGTGTATGTGAGGAATGGTTGCAGGGGGCACCTAAAGCCTGCCAGAAACTACACAAAGATTTGGTTCAAGGAACGGGTAGAGATCCAAACTGTTTGTGATGGAAAACAGATACACTGATCGATTTGTAAGGTAAAATGAACAAAAAGGACAAATCTAGTTATTTTAAGGTCTGCTTCCCTCAAGATCTGACCTAAGAGTTTGATTTCTGTAACAGTACTTTTAGTAGAGACGAAGCAGAGAGAGATGCTGTTGAATCAATTCACTTGAGGAAAGCAGCAATAAAACAAAGGATTTAACTTCTACACAATTTTATCCCCATCTCTGCTGTATGTGAGTACTCATTGCTATCAAAAAATAGCCCTTTTTTTCCTGTGCCATGCTCTGAAGGACAATGGTGTAAGGCCCTGTTGCAAGTTCTGATTGCACAATAGCCTGTCTGTCGCATGTCTCATCTCACTGTGTAATTCATGAGATGCTATTAAGCAAAGAAAAATCATGTGAAAAGCTTGTCGTAGCTTTTTGAAGCAAAACATTTCCCTGTGACTTACAGCAGAATTTGGCAGAAACAATTGACTCAAGTGCTAACTGGTTGCAGAAGAGGAAAAAGATGTGCAAACTTTTGCTGAGGCATCATGATCCGGTCATGTCACTTAACTTGCTGAGATCTTTTCTGATACTATGGAAGCAACTAGAAATATTAAAGGCACAATGGGGTGGGCTCAAGCTGAGGACTGAGGATATCAATACAGTTCCTCTCTACAGAGTTTTGTGAGCAATATGGGTAAGTTACCTTGAGTGCAAGAATATTCCAGAGTGACTGAAAAAATGAAAAATGAGCAAAGTCTCTGCCTTCTCCATTTTCCTTCTGTCCCCTTCTTTTACTTGCTTGTTTTTTTTGTTTTAGTTTTTTTTTTTAAATTTCTACCTTTCTTTATTTTTGCTTATAATTAACCTAGTACTTTCACTTTTCTCTAAAGGCTTGAGAGCTACCTTTTGTTTCTTTGTTTCAATACGATTGTTTTTTCCCCTCTTTCAATGTCTATTCAGACTGTTTGCTGATGATGTTTTCCAAGTGCATTCTTCTCAGTCATGTGACCCGCCTCTGCATTTCAGGCTCCATAAACAATATTAAAACCAGGACTTGAATAAATGGAAATTTTGGAAGCCTCATAGATGAATTGTAGAAGAATTCTTCCTAACCCTCCTACTTGGCTCAACTTTGAGCAATCAAGAATAGAAAATTGAAACTTTTCCATCAGAGAGGCCCTTCTGAAAGTCAAAAATGGAACATCGCTTTTTAAAAAGCCTTGTCCCCGGAAACCACGAGAAAGGAAGTGAAAGAGCAAGATGACACAGTAAGAGTGAAATCCGTGCATGAAGGCACTGGAAAACACCGTTGTCATGCAACAGAGCACAGAGGAAGCAGTGCTCAGTGGGCCTGTCCCTACAAGGCCAAGGCATTTTAGATTGACAAGTCTGGATCCACCACAGAAAATCTGTGTGCATGTGAAGAGCTGGCATCAGATTTGCTCCATTCTGGTCTCCATTTATCTGCATCCCTGTGTTATCTCCCATACATTACCACTGAATCAGAGGGGGCATAAGTTCATTGCTGGGGGCCCATGATCTTTGCCTAAATAATTTTTAAACTCTGCCAGAACAACAGCTCCAGGACAGAGCAGGACTGGGTTGCCAAACGGCTAGGACTCAGGGGTGTGAGTTCTTCGTGCAGAGCTAGCAACAGCTTGTGCTTCTACCCACTGGGCTGGGCAGCTGTGGGAGAGCACCAGCCTCAGCATCTCACAGCCCTTCTGCACCCAGAGCTTTCCTGTGGTGATGACTGAGATCAGGCTTAGCAGTTATTGCCTCCTGGGAGGAGAGGTGAGCTCCTTGCCCCTGGCTTTGCTTACACTGGCCTTTTAGCAGGAGGAGATTCTGTAGTGGCACCTGTAACAGCTCTTTTGTAGCAGATGTGCCTGCAGTAAGGATGGGGCTGTTTTAAAGCACCTGGAATGTACTGTACCCAAATATCCCACTGTGTTTCCCTCCTCCACATCTCCTTCCACTTCCCCAGATGAGAGCTCTGTACCTCCCTCTCTGAGCTCTGTGCTAACCTTTGTGTCATGCTACCAAGGGTTTAAAAGGCAGTGAGATTAAAGCAATAAAATGTAACGAGGTATATATGCCTTGCTAATGGCTCCTCTGCTTCTAAGAGCAAAGTGCATCTCTGCCTTGGCACTTAGCACTCAGAGGCACTTAGCAAACCCATGATCAGATGGGAAGGAGAGCAGGGGGAGGAGGTGGAGGGAGTTTCTTGGTCTATTTGAATGTCGGTGACAGACAAGTTCTTAGCAGTGACCAGATTTCCCTGCTTTGTCTGGTTGCTCCCTTGTTCCTTCCCCTTGGTTTTAGTTCTGTACTATTTTAAACTTGGAGAAATTACTGAACTATGTAACAAGGCAGAAATGGTGAAGAAGAGACTGTCCTGCCTGGCTTGTGGGTCGTGTGGGGCTAACACAGTGAGATGAGACTTACTTAATCATATTCTGTGTGGGTTAGTGTAGGAATGTATTTAAAAGAGAATGACCATATAGTGAACCAGCCATACGGGATGTTGGCCTAGGTACGCAGCTGCATTCTAGAAACTACTTCAAAGGAAGAAAAAATAAGAAAGAGCAATGACAGCTTCCATAAGGAATGCAGGGGTGAACAGATAAGAGTGACCAATTGGACACTGTGTGAGAAGAACTTAAGAACCAACAGGAACTGAACTAAGCTGTATGTTTACCTTGTGCTAGAGACTTTTAACCAATTAAATGATGCGTGACCGCGTCTAGGGAAAGTAAGATTGTATAAAAGGGACAGACAAGGTAAATAAAAGGTCTTCAGTTTGATTCACACTGAATGGTGCGGAGTCCAGTTTTTTCTCCTCAGGTTAGGAAAAAGGGCAGGGAAGAACTAAGGTCAGTAAATACAAACACAATAATTTTGAGAGAGAATGTGTGAAATACCCATGTCTTGGTGATTCTAACACAGATATCCTGTACCTGGCCATGAAAGCCATAGTCAGACAAACCGGCACAGAGGAGGAGTTTGGAGAGCCCATTACAAGCACTCCCCCAGAGGAGCATCAGAAATCCAACTGAAAGTGTGCCAGGTAAGGGAAGGATTATTAGCGGGGCACTGTTGGGGACCACACAGTGTCATGTTTTCCTGCAGCTTCTGGTAAGTGAAGTCCAGCAGAGGCCTGTGGAGGCTGTCACGGTGGGAATTTTGGCAGATGTGGGTGACCTGAGAGGCTCTACAATGGCACCTCTGCTGTGTGGAGCCAGGCATGGGTCCCAGGAGAGCCCAAAGCAACAGGGGAACCTGCCTCTATCCACAGTATTTGTGGCAGAGCACTAGGCATACAGTCACCCGCAAACGATATTAACCTTGATACTGTATCTGGAAGTACTATATTTTAGAGAAGAATGGAAAGAGAATTGTTTTGGTTTGGTCTGCTAGTTTTTGCTAGTTGGCAGGTTGCTTTATAAGCAGTATAGAGATTCAGTAAGAACTAAGTATTAAACTTGATTCTAGCTTCAAAAGCTTCTGGAAAGCCTAGAAATCCACATGATCCACAATGCGCAGAAGAAAATTAACCAGGAGATGACTCTAGTGACATCTGAAAGAGCCAGACAAGAAAGCAGTCTCCCCACTGGTATGGAGAATGAAAATAGCCTTCCTGGGAAGTAATGGGGGCCCTAGTCAAGTAGCCTTGATGCATAAAGGCATCCTGTGAGTGAACAGGGGAGCACATATGCTCTCAGCTCCCTGCTTCCCCATGCTCTCATTTGGAGGCCAGGGACCAGCTGAAGCAAAAGGAAGGTGTCACTGATGAAGAACGGCTTACCCTCAGGAAACCATTTTCTGTTTTGGAGAGCCCGTTGTGAGAAATTCCAGAAATACATCAGGCAGGAAGCCATGAAGATGTGCACCGAGATACAATACACCTTTCAGTCTGCTCAACAGATTCAAATTACCTAAACCTAAGAGTTCACTTTCTCTTAATAAAGTGAATGTTTAGCCATAATCATTGCAAAGACAATTGTGCAAACAAGGCTAACAAGGCTGAACACTAATTATTCCAGAGTTTGCAGGCAGCCTGAAGCAGACTGATAGGAAATCACTTCTCTGTTCCTCTGTTGGAGTGTTAATATTTCAGGCCTAGCAGTACAATTTAAATAACAGACTTTTCAGTATGTTAGGTGCTTACTTGGTACAATTACTGCATGGGTGTGGGCAATTTGAGTATTCATAGGCACAAACAGTAAAACAAAGAAAAAATGGAAATAAAAGGGAAGAAAAATGTGCCCTACTGCCACTGGTTGTGGTTGCAGGCAGCAATAATTAGTGCACAGAAATGTTCAGTTTCACACAAAAGCCATATTCTTTGCTCAATATTTACAGAAAACTCCAATACACATTTGTGGGCCAGGTCATTATTGACAGAACTGGTCTGTAAAAAAATTGCATTTTGGCTTTGATATCAGAATGAATTTGATATTGCTGCTCAACACAGGCTTTGCAATTTGTTTTCAGTGACATTTACTTTTTGTTGTAAACATTTTAGGAAAGCTGAGAAACCCTAAGCTATAAAGCGTACCCAGTGTCAAATCCCAGGGATTACTGAAGGATCAATATTTTGTGACAGTGATACCTACTGATATGTGGTTTTATTCTGTTGGGCTTTTTTTCTCCCTCTGTTCTTGCAGAGCTCTGGAAACGCAGGGTAATGCAAGAAAATTTCTCAGTTGTACGACCACAGATAGTCGAAACATTTGTTCAAAGGCTGATGGAAAACTACCAAGAATCAGATACAGAGGTACATATTCTGCATTTCTATCTAAGCAACAACTAAATCATGTCTACTGTTTTATTTATTAAAGCTCGTGTCAATCAGTAACCTAAAAGAGACACACATTTCTTAAGCTTATGAGCTTAGGTGCCGATTATGTTGGTTTGCGATAGCAGCGTTGGCAGCAAACTTGTGTATTGCCCTACTGCCTTCTGACAGGTTTATTTCGCTCTCAGGAATGTAATAATGTGAAGATGACTTAGGGTTGGAGGTTTATATGCAACTGCAATGCAGGACTTTCACAGATTCAGGAGTGGGAACTCTTCTTCTTGAGTCACTGCTAAATCAGAGGTCCAGCACAATGCTAGGAAGCAGTTTTAGTGGGGGTTTTTTCAGTGAAATTTAAAGAAAATACTTATGAAAACATGACCACTTCCAGTCAAAAGACACAAATCATGTTTTTTTGGGATGTTCAGGCCCAACTGCAATCTAGGCAGTTGCTGAGCTGGTGATTTAATTTCTCTACTGAAAATTCTCTTTTAGATTTGGATGGAAAACATACACTATATAGTTGCAGCTAGAACCAGTCAAAGAAATGACAAATCTGGTTTCCATCAGTTCATGAAACTGTAGATTGGGCAAAAACATTTACATTGAATAATTCTATTTTTTCTTCATTTTGATATTGCAGAAACATTTAATTTGCACTAAGGTGACTGTGTTCCATTTTGACATATGCTGTATATAGCAACTCTTGTGAGTCAGGCTACCTGCAAGGTTTCTTATTTTGTTTTCCAAGGTTACTTTCAAAAAAAGCCATTTACAACATTGTCTCACTGTACTGGGCTGTGACATTATGGCCAGAGAGTGCAGCAACTTTGAGACCTACTCCATGTTTTATGAAAATATTCTCCAGCAGCAGCAGCATCTACTTTACCAAAAGAACAAGTATGCTCAGAGCATTGGTTCTATTATTCAAGAACAGGGGAAGGTGGTTTCTCTGGGTGGGAGGCAGTGGCTAAGTAAAAAATAAAGTCAAGCTGTCAGGCTGGGAAATTGTTGAAGTGGAGCTGGGCTATGGAAGCATAGTCACCATGCATCTTTGCGCTTTGCTTCAGGAGCTGCGTGCAGTGGAAGAAGGTGGAAACCAAAGTGATATGGCTCTGAAACAGGTTGGTGATGATTGGTAGTACTTAGCAGCCTCATTTGGGACAGAGTCCCACTGTGCAGATACATGGTGACAGTCTTTGAGAAGAAAGGTCAAGTGGCACCAAGGCCACTGTTTCTGTGCTCAATGCCAGAGTCATACCAGAAGGACTTGTAAAATAAAGATAACCAGAAGGCAAAGGTAGTGGCCTGCTGTTCTGTGGTTTGTGTTCTTGGGTCTGTCTTCCTACACAAGGCATTTTCCCCAGGTAATCCAACCCTGTGCATTGAGTGAGATAGGAAATAGTAGTGGGTCAGGCACATAGGCTGTACCGCTGTGTAGGAACCAGGTATGCTACCTCATGGCTGAATAAACAACTCCTCTTAAGTTCTGAGTACTTGACTTTGCGGCTTCAGCTATGTTATTTAGGATAGCTGGTATGTGTGGGTGGAATTTTTTAAAGAAGTAAACCCAGCCAATAAATCAGAAATGCCATCTTGTGGAATCATGTGATACCCATGTAATCTATTAGCTGACTGGGAGGCTTGGCACCATCAACACAAACTCCACTGCTAAAGGCTTGTCAGCTTCTACAGAAACCTACACTATGGAGAAGACTGCTTGGGTTTCAGGGATGTTTGCGCAGCAGTGTTGGAACACCTGCATTGTGGATTTCATTCCTGAGCCCGCTTTCTCATCTGTCCTCATCACTGGCTACAAGATTTTAGTTCTTCTCTGGGCTTCTTAGCAGTTTTTTGCCCCACTTTCTCACACTCTTTCCATTTTTTCCCCCTATATCCTTTTTTGTACAGTGTTTTGTCAGCAACCTCCCTTCTTACCTGATTTCACTGTCCTGTCCATAGGGTT
Source organism: Podargus strigoides (assembly GCA_028020825.1). NCBI lineage: Eukaryota > Metazoa > Chordata > Aves > Caprimulgiformes > Podargidae > Podargus > Podargus strigoides. The sequence continues at coordinate 49,027,036 of CM051619.1, forward strand.
ATCAGTCACTGGAACAGGCTGCCCAGGGAAGTGTTTGAGTCACCATCCCTGGAGGTATTTAAAACACATGTAGGTGTGACACTGAGGGACATGGTTTAGTGGTGAATTGGCAGTGCTGGGTTAATGGTTGAACTTGATGATCTTAAAGGTCTTTTTCAGCCAAAACAATTCTATGATTCTATGATTGGGAAGGCAGGAGTGAGAGAGAAAATGAGAAACACGTGTGAGGTTTCAGCTGGGTGGAAAGATACAGGAATCAGTAGGACTTTCCAGGAGCTTGTGGGCAGTGGAGTCTCTCCCTGCCTCCACTTTGGCAGCTCATCACCACCTAATCGCTGTCTCATCTGCCACTTCCTTCGAGTACAACACAGTTCATCCCTTGTGACTGGCCACCCTGGGCAGCTGCCTGCTGTGCTCTGCTTCAACCTCAGAAGAGACTTCCTGCTCCCAGTTCCACTTCTCTCCTCACTAGCCTAAAACAATTAAGAGAGTTGCTCAGTGGAGGTGTTAGAAACCATGTGAAAGATTTAGGCATGATCAGCCAAAATGGGATGGCAGATAGTTTAAAAAATAAAAGTCTCTAAGGAACATACATAAATCACGTGGGTTGTTATTTTTTTCTCCAGCCAAGTCTTAGGATTTGACTAACTTTTTGCTGATTTTACAAAAAACACACTCAAAACAGAGGAAATAGTGCTGCTCTGAATAAAGATCAGAATTTTTCAGCAGGGCTAAAATACATGTATTTTCCTTCAACATTCATTTTTAGAATTCTCTCAGTAATGTTTGCTTTAAGACACACACACACAAAAAAGACACTGAAAATTTCAAGGAGAATCCAGTGGAGTTATTAGCATTTACTACTTAGATCTGGCGTGTGGAGGTGCCAGGCAACCTTGAAAGCAGACTGTGCTGTTGGCTGTGCTTACAGTCTGCAGTCGTGTCTCTTTCTTATCTGAATAATGTAATATGCTAAGAATGATTTTTAGCTTTCCTCCATTATGTTTTGAATGCTGTTCAGTGGTATGAAAATGACCAAACATTTACACCTAGCAATGACCTACCTGTATGAAATTTAAATTCTGTCATTTAAATCTGTTTAAGTTCTATCACGTACCTTCCTATTTGTGCTAATCTGCATGCCCTTTCTGAAAGTATGTTAATTGTCAAACATAAACACATGGAACACATAATTGTTTTTATCATATATTAAATGGTTTGTATGTATAAGCTTATCAGCAGACAGCATATTTGCTCCGATAAATGCATTACCTCATAGCTTACTGAACAAAGCCTGGTCACAATTTTTCTGACTCTCTCTCAGGAGGCAGAGATAGAATATGCTGTGGGAGGCCAGGCTCAGCAACGCAGCAGAGCCATGCACAGGATCTCCTGAAACCAGATTCCCTAATCCTGCTACCCAGTCTTTCTGCCCCTCTGTCCTCTGCACACATTTCCTTCTGTCAGTTATCATACCTATCAGTGAGGAGATCTTTCCTGATGACCAGAAACAGGCCTTTTAAAGTTATATATGAAACTTACGCGTTTGTCCCCTTTAAATATTGGTCGTGAACTGCCACAACTCTTCCTACTGTTTCCAGGGAAGAAATGTTTCTAAAATCAACAGAGATGTACAATATGGATTATTCTATATCACCAATGGATTATTTTCATCAGGCCACTCAGTTAGGAATATATTCTTGCTCTACTTATTTAGGTATCAGGCAACATACTCAGAGCTCTGGGTTGTTTACTCCTCATCCATGGTGTTTGCTCATCCCTAACTTTGCTCATTCACTTTCTCTGCTGTGCTAGATTGTGAGGCTGTGCCATGGAATGAGTATGGAAATAACTGCTCTCAGAGCCCAGCTCGCTGACTTAGAGGACAAAAATCTCGGTCTCAAAGAGAAGTTTAGAAAAGAAGTACAGGATGAATATGAATCATTAGTGTGGAGTCTATTTGTGACTTGTGTCCATCTAAAAGTAGGTACAGAATAAGAGAGGGTGCTCGATCTGTCTCTTTTGTGCTGCAGTAAAATTTGCCAACAAGTGTAGCACTCAAAGGAATAAATTGCTGCAGTGTGCCAGGTGGATGAATGGGTGAATAATTTATCTCCTGCTGCTAGAAGCATCTTGTAAAAATGTCTGGTAGAAAAATAGCATGCCTTTTCCAAGAGAGGAGGCGTATTCTCATTGGAACAGGTATCACATTAGAGAGAGTGATGGCAGCTCTTTTTAGTTACAGTGAGAGAGAACTTTTTGGATATAATACTTCAGTTTTTAATATTCTGAATTATTTTTCTTGGAAACTTTATGTGCACTGCATAATTGTATTGGTCACTCTATGAAGTGTTGGGGTCTGAACCCCAAACCCTGAATTAAGATTGACATAGGGGTGGTTCCCACAGTCCTTCAAAAGGAGGGGATGTTTGCCTTTTGGCTTTCCTCCAAGGTGCTGCCAACCTTGCAGGGAAAGCCCTTGGGTGAACAAGCCCCAGGTGCCCCACATTGGGTAAATGAGTGCCAGGTGTCCTGCTTTGGGCATAAAAGCTGGGGCCACTTGCAGGAAGGGTGGAGTGTCTGTCTGTGAGGTGGATGTACTTTGCAGAGTTTCCCTGTTGAGGAAGGACCTCCTGACTCTCTCTGCAACTGGGCCCTGGTCAGGTTTGGTGCTTGTGAACGTGGGCTCTGTGAGAACAAGATGTGGCTGCCTCTGTCCTATATTATCTGCCTATTGGCTTGGCTGTCTCCTGTCTCTGCCATGGGAGACTGTTGCTTTGTTCCACTGATTGTTGGCTGTGTTGTATCATTCCTGGGGTTGCTGTCTGTTATGTGTAATCTGATTGACTTGTTTGTACCCCCAGCAATCACCCATGTACTGACCTTTTTGTGTGCAATAGAATCTGGTTACTGGTTTGTTCTGCTGCTGCCTGTATCCTTTGTGCTAGGCCTAGTAATTGGCAAAACACTCTAACAATGCCTTTGTTTTTAAGTAGTCCACTGATTTCTTTGGGGGGATATATGTCATTGCTTACAAAAATAAGATACCCCAGTCTAGCCTGTAAAAACTGACCTGATTGTGACCATGAGCAGGTACCTGCATCACATTCCCAGGGTTCTGACTGATGGCCCACAAGATCATTAATGTCTGGCCAGGGCAATAGTGACTTGAGGAATACTGAGATTTCATTTGCAGTCCTGAGGGTGAGTCCAGTTTTCACTAGAAAAACCATTTTTTCACCATTGTGCTGCTACTTCCATTAAACACATACATCCCAGGATTGCCAATAGATTGCCTGCAAATGATACATTTGAAATTCCACTTCTTGTAGTGCCTGGGTGTAAGAAGAATATTGCTCTGTCTTTGCTCTGGTAGGGGGATTGGACTAGATGATCTTTTGAGGTCCCTTCCAATCCCTAACATTCTATGATTCCTGATACATTGATTCTTGGAAAATAATTATGAAGAAAGATCAACTCGTTGTAGCTGAGAGACTTCTGAATGTTGCTTTCCTGTATATGCACACTTCATCTCTTAGGAGGTCTGTTTGTAATTGCAGGAAAAGTTGGATGTCTATCACCTTGGCATTGAGCAATGAGTGATTGAAATCATCAGTGAAGTGAGAAGAGAAGGAGTTGACAATATGATTGATCTGAAGAAAAAAATTGGCTCCACTAAAAATAATGGTGACTTGAAAGAACATTTGTCTAACGTAAGGAAATACATTTGCGTGTCAGTAAACGAACACAAGGATAATATTCTGGTTAATCTTGCTGAAGATGGCTTAAGTTATTGCATTCTATCTGGGACTTTGGTTGGGTGGAGAGCATGGAGGTGGTCCATTACTAGACTCTGTTAGTGGCTGCACATTTGTCAGGCTGTCATGAATCAGTCATCTTTGTGTATTTATGCTCCAAGTGCAGAAATATTGGGCCAAACCCAGCCCTTAAGATGCTGAATAATGTACTTGAATTGAATTTGGTTCTAAATTTAGGAACCCTGCTTTCAGTCTGTTCTGAGTGAAACTAACACCATGATTTCTACCACAGCTGAACATCAGGGAGGCTGAACTTCGATCTGAAGTATGAATGTGAACTCACATTTGATCATTTGTCAGCATTGTCATGTGTTGTCACTGTCCCTTTTTGAATGGGGGAAAGAGAACATGGTGTTTCAGTAACCCTGATAAATGTGTTAATGGGAGTTTTATCTTCTTGTCATGCAAGGTAGTCACATAAAAGAATGGGGACGAGTCTTTTATTCCACTTGGGGTTAAATAGAATAAAATATATATTCAGCTTTATGTTTTGGAAAAGTTTAGAACTGATGTTCTGGGAGTTATAAACTAAAGCCTGGAAAGTAATTTCTGGGTTATATCTTCCAAATCTTTCTCCTCAGCAAAGTTCAATTTGTACTAAAACTATGGTAGTCAGTCAGCGAATACAAATGAGATCAAATGGATACTGGCTGCAGGGAGGCTTCCACACTCCCACTTGGAAAGGATAGTGTGCAAAGGCAGGGAACCAGGAGAGTGGGGAGTTCATGTGTGGTCAAAGGGCTGTGGTTTGAGCAGAGTCATGGGAACTTGGTGGGCTGGTGCATATCATGGTCATGGGTGATTACAGGGTGTTTAAGAAGGATCAGCAGGGAAGAAGAGGAGTGAGAATTGCACTGTGTGTAAGCAATTAATTCCCTGCACAGGGCTTGTGTATCTATGTGGAGATGTACCACTGAAAGCCTGAGTCAAGGTCAGAAGAGGAAGGAACATTAGTGATGGTTAATGACTGCAGTGGGAATCTGTTATAGACTGCCTGGTCAAGAGAATAAATTGGATGGGCCTGTCTATAGAGGGTTAATAAAAGTGTTTCTGATCTGAGGCCTTGGCGTTCATGGAGGTTTTATCCATCTAGAAATCTACTGGAAGGGGAACACAGCATTGTGAAAGTCTAGGCAGTTCCTAGACAGCATTAGTGATAATATCCTAAAAGCAAATGCTAGAGGAGCCAACCACAGTAAATCCCTACCTGTGCTGCTCACAAACAGGGAAAAACTCATGGTGAGTATCATGTGAGGTTGCAGTAACTAGGAAATGATTCCAGGATCAGGAGAAAGGTTGCAAAATTATGCTGCATAGCTAGGACTTGTGACTTCAGGAGAGCAGAATGTGACTTATTCAGGGAATTGCTAGGCAGAATCCCATGGAAACTGTCAAGAGGGGAAAAGTGCTGAGGAAAGTTGGTTGATTTTTAAAGAAAAAGAGATTTCAAAACCAACTACCCTGTTATGCAAGAAGACTGGAGAATTTAGCAGAAACTTGGCCTTGCTTGTCTTATCAAGGAGCTTCTTAAAGGACTAAAATACAAAAAGAAAGATTGCAAGTAGTGGAAACATTGACAGGCAACAAAGGCAGAGTATCACAGTTCAGGTCCACAGTGATGAAATTAGGAAGGCCAAAGCCCAGTTCAGATAAAACTAATATGGGTAAGAAGATGAGTTGACACAGAATGGTAGAGCTTCTGTGCAGACACCTCTGCCAGAAGGGCCAGGACCTCCAGCTGTCCTCTGTAACCCTTGTTTCTATGATCTTTGCGTAATGAAACTGCTTTCCTCTGCCTTAAGAACAATTTTCAGGAGGAAGTCTGCTATTTTGAACAAAGAAGAAGAAAAACTGATGACTCCACCTTTCATGAATCCTCTAATTTTGTTCTTATAAAGGACATTGCAATTAGGGTGAACCAGGTTACTGAGTATGGTATGAATGAGAAGCCCCATTTTGGAAGGGTTTACCTGGTTGCTGTTTTGGATTAAATATCTTCCATTTTTTTTCCCAGTTTCTGGGAAATGTTCACATTTCTCGTTTCCCTGGAGACACAGTGATAGGAATTTATTACCAAAGGCTGCACTGTTTCAAACTACAAAGTTCGAGTGTTTGAAAATTAAAATGAAATACAAATAGTTGCATGCTTTTACTACTGTATTTACTTCCAAACCACATGTTTCTTCCTGGGGAAAGTAATCTTTGCAGGCCTACTCTTACCAAAGTCGTCTTTAGCATGAACAGCTGCAGCTCTTGTGGGATGAAAATACCAGGCTAAGCAAGCTGGTTTGTAAGCTAAAGGCTCTGAACTGTTGGAAGCAAACCACTCAGAAGGCACAGCTCTCTGCAAAGCTTAGAGACGCTGAGAAGGTGATATTTCCTTATGATTTCATCTGTTATTAATGTCTAACTTTCTGCAAATCTAATGGTCAGATTGGGCAGGCACTATTACTCAGTGAGTCTATAGGATCTCATGGTAACTGCGCATTTTTGGTGAAAAATCTAAACTTTTTTCACCTCTGTATTATGGGTATAAGGGTGAAACAAATCCCCGATGCCTGCTTGAAGCAAGAGTCTAGATAGTCTTCCTAATTCTGTTGTTGACTCAGAAGACTAATTATGACACTGTACCAAAATCAACTATTTCACAACTGACCAAATCATATGAAAAAGAAGACAGGCAGACATGAAGTGAAAATGAATCAGACTCATGGCTTGGGAGGTGGCTAAGATTTGGTTTGGTTTTGTTTTTGTTTTTTTTTTTTCTAATTGGTATCTGCTTAAACAAAGCAGAACACAGCATGAGGTTTATAAATTTAATTACAGAAACAGAAGATGAAGCACAAAAATGACTAAATTAAACTAAAGTGAAGATGGATGGAAAGAAAAGTGCCTCCCTGGTTTAAATGAGGCTGATTAGAATGGAACAAACAGGTTATTGATTGTTACATAGGTTAATTAGCTGCGTATGTCAAGCAAAGGAGAGGCAGAATGGATCATATTTGTAAACTCAAAAAGAGCGAAAACCAAATGGGTTTTATGTGCTTGTTAATTTTAAACCCAAATAAAACTGGACGTGCATACACTTAGTTCAGTTATATCAGAGAGATGCTAAATCACTAGAATATTTTATTAAACAGATCTGTCAAAGATGGATTGAATTATTGCAAATTTGTGGATTCAAATAAGAAGTAAAAGCTATCTTCACAGGATTTAAAAGAAAAGTCTGAAACTGAGAAAAATAAATGAGAAAGTTTGGCTCTTTTAAATTAGGAACTGCCTGACTTTGGAATGATCCTGAAGTCCTTCAGTCCAAGTGCAGAGGATCCTGGACCTTGCCTTTTCCAGTTTAAAAGGCAGGGAAAGGAGAGAGGGCTGCTAGATCTGTGCCTGACATAGTAACATATGTATACATATTTATGTTTGTGTTTAAAACAAAAATACCCTGCCCAAAAGGAAAACAAGCTTCATCACATACATTTTTACTTCAGAGGTAATGAAGGAATAAACAGATTAGTAGATGGACAGGTCTTTGTAACGCATAAGAAAGATGGAGTTTTGCATTGCTGTGACCATCTTTGTGCAAAGATGTGCAACTGTACCCATAGGAAAGGTTACCGTATGTTTCCCCCTTTAGAGGGCCCCCTCTTGTCTATCCTGTTCCCTGTTTTGCCTTAAAAAAAAAAAAGTCCAGCCTTTATTAGAAAATAGGAACAATTCAATTTCATTTTACAAAAAATCTCTGAGATTTACCTTTCAAGAAACCCACTACTATATAGAAGATGCTCTCATTGTTTCTGTTATGTACTTTCTGTTTACAGGAAGCTCTTCAAAACAAAAAAGAGTTTCTGAATGCTAAGATGATGGCAGAACAAGAGGTGACTTCATTTCAAGGTCAGCTCACGTCTGCAAGGAAAGCTCTTGCAAAATCTCATGCAGACAATGACAAGCTAAAGAAACAGCTACATAAACAGGTATCTGAATTCAATAGGTTCTGATCCATCAGCGCAAGAAGTTGAATTCTCTTCTCCATCTCACTTGCTTTAATGAGGATTTTGCCTAATGTTATTTTAGGAGAGAAATAGATTCAAAACTAACTGCATAATACAGTTAGTGAAGCTGGGTGTGTATCTTATGGCATTGAAACAACGTGTCCATCTGAGTGTTTTCACCATCGCAGGTAGAGAGAACTGGGGAAAATCTGTAGTGCCTTGGATAAAGTTTGAGTCACATACCAAAACGACAGCTACAGGCACTACATTTATGTATGCCATCAACAGTGCTGGATGTATGTTTTAGAAGGTGAAAAGACACTATTAGTATTTTATTCCACAGATTAAAAATAATAAAAAAAACCCAACCCTACGGATCTTAAGGCTATTTGTCTTTCACCCAATTACAAGGAAACATTCAGGGATGTTGTAATTAAATACAGAACAAATTCATTACATGTTGTTTTTTTCCCCATCTGACCACCTTCATGGATGTATCAGTGCCACAGCAAGCTACCTTTCCCTTCTACAGATGGCTGCACATGCTAAAATGGCCCATTCCTCAAAGTCAAACTGAAAAGCACACCCTTCACTTGCAACATACTTAATGCCGAGCAACATGATTGTATGGAAAGTAAGGCTTGTCAAACCAACCTCATTTCATTCTGCTGATAAGATTACAAGTTGGATAGATAAACATAATGCTAGAGATGCAATACAGATTTGGAAGGGCCTTGAGACGCTTGGGTTAGCAGCACATAGCTTTTATATTTTAAATTTTAGTATTACACAATATCAATAAAAATGCTAAATGGATTGAGAGCTAGATTTTTTAACACATAAAAATGTGTTATTTTCATTAAATGAAGATTGTTTCTGATGGATTTCTACAGGGGCTGGTAGCAGAACTATCAGTATTCAACATTTTTGTCAGTGGCTTGCAAATAAATATAAATTTATAGATTATAAAATTTACCAATGACATATTTGGGGAGGAATGTTAGCGAATTTGATAAGGCACATTTAGTGAATAACAGTGTAGGCAGAGCAAGAGTACAGAATCGGACAAATAGCTCAGTAACTTGGTTATTCCTCCGAGACATATTGTAATGCCTGAGCTGATGAATAATGAGAAGCAAGAAGGACTCCTATGGAACAGGGTGAATGCATCTGTGAACAGGAGAGGTGTGTAACAGACAGATGATTGGCCATGTAATGTGGTACTGGAAAGGGCGGATGATGCAGTCTGCTAGTTTATAAGAAGGGAAATAGCACAGATGACAGATACATTAAAAATGGGTTTGTAGCTCAACACACCGAACTACTGCCGCTGGTTCCAGGGTGTGCTACTTTAAAAAGATGAAGAAAAAAATGAGAGTGCAGAGAAGAGTTTTGAAAATTATTTGAGGTCCGTAGGAAATGCTTTCTAGCGGAGGGCACTTAAAAGGCTCAATTTGTTTAGCCTATCTGAAAGAAGAGTAACTTCATTACAGTCTACAGATATTTTTGTTGGGAGAGAACAGCAGATATTAAAGGGTTTTTAGGGAAAGGTGTAACAAGAGGTGCCTAGAAATTGAGGCCGGACAAACTGAAAAGGGGAAATTAGAAACAATGCTTTCAAAATGTCATTAATGGTGGAAATGACAATATGTCTGACTGAGGATCAAGTCAAGACTTTTCTGGGAACCACGGTTTGGCCAAACCAACTTGTTCATTCCAGTATGAGGGTGACTGAGGTAGATGGGATATTAAAAAGTCACATCTGATGGCTTGGTTGCTTCATTCTGAGCTAATGGGTCTATGAAACTCCAACCTTAGTAAGGCTTAGAGAGCTCCCTAATGAAAAATGTTTGGGCTGTGACTGCTTTTAGCTGCTTGTGCTCAGATTTTTCACCAGCATGGAGTTGCCTTTGGCTGATAAATTGGTTTTCTTCACTGAGAAGCTGTCAATTTACTTCCAAAACACCCACTGCATCTACCATCTTTCTAGTAGCTGTTTCTGTTGTTGTTTTCCTTCGGTTTCTGACATCAGTTTTTGGTTCTTTCTCCCAGATTTCTTTCCTTGTTACAGATTGTGATGATGGTGTTTACAAATAGGAGGCTCCATTCCATAACCCTTGGCTGTACAGGAGGGTTTGACCTGATATGTATGTCTAGTAATACCATTGCATTCAGCTGTGGTACAGATTCTAAAATGTAGCCGTACTTACTGGCTGTGTCTACAGCAACGCTTGAAAAATCTGAGCTCGTTTTTCCCCCCCTCTTTCCTTGTTTATACGTTGCCTTAAAAACCAAGTTCCACATGCAGACCAGAGGCTGGTTGCAGAGAGCAAATTACAGCAGACTGAGGAAATTGGAAGCAACTGCCTTGTTGTTTATTTGCAATTGAATGAGATCTACACACGAAAGTTGTTTTGAGGCTTCTCTCTCTAACAAGCAATGAGGGAAATATAGCATTCTGTTCCCACTCACCCTTGTGCACTTCTCTTGTGCTTCCCATTCCCACAACCCAGATTTTCTTTTGGGTTTAGGTCTGACTGTGTTCCTTTCATAAGATCATGCGATAATTCAGATTTGTTTACCAACATTTCATTATCTTCAGTACCAAGCCATGTGGGATGGGGTCTCTCCTCATTCAGCTCAGCTGTGCATGACATCTGAGGACAGGTCATTAGGGTTTAGAAGGAAATCTAAAAGGGTGTGTATGGGAACTGGGGGAAAGTAATCCAAGTCTGAATCATGATTGTGTGTTGTAGAAAGAAGTGCTGTTGGAAGCAGCACAGAGGAAGACACAAGAAGCCAAGAAGAGACAAATACTCAGTGTGATGAAAGCTGAAAACACAGAGAAGATGCTTAAAGAGCTAGAAGAAAAAGAGCGGAGAGTGAAATGCTTAACCAAGGAAGCTGACAAATCTTCTAAAATATGCCATCTTCATCAAAAAGGGGTCTAAAAAGAAATGCAGTAGGTAAACTCATAATGCAGACTTGAAAAGTAGAAACAACAGCATTTCTGGAGAAATGTCTCAAGTTTTAACCTTGACCACGTCTGAATGTATCCTTTCAAGTGTCTGAACTTCACAGAGCTTTACTGTAGCCCTCCAGGTGCTCTGGATGAGGGCTTTGCAGCACGAGTCTTGGCAGCATGTGCTGGGCCCTGCCTGCTGGGCGTTTAGGGATGTGTCCCATTTTTCAGTGGCATATTGTGTTTCTGATGCTTCTCAGGATCCTCCTGTTGTGCCTGGTTGAGTATCTTTGCTTTAGAAAGTATTATTCTCCTTATTTGAGAGGTAAACTGCCTGCGAGTTTGTGTCAGGTGATGGTGCACTGAGAATGGGGATGCAGTGCTTGACAGAACGTGCTTGCACCCCTGGGGGGCTGAGGGGGTACAGCAGCTGGAGCAACAAGTGGCTGGGCTCAGTGGCTCCGGAGGCTTTGGCCAGCTGTGCACCCCCTGTTGGGATGTCCCCCAGCGCAGTACCCCAGGCCTCTGCTGTAACTGCTGTCCTTGTCATCAGACTAAACACGGAGCTTTGGAGCCTCACTCAGGATCTGCCTCCCTGCTGGGGACAGGTTCCTAGGTCTGCAGTCACATTCCTGGCTCTCCCTGTGACATTTCCCAAGCAGGGCTTTGCCAGCTTGACACCAGCGCTGCAGAGCTGACCAGCTGCTGTTCTCTGCACTTGACATAAACCCTCTGCTCCTACCTCTGTTTCACATATGTTACACCACCCCTTCCCAAATTCTAGGCTACCAAATGAACGTACTGGGAAGAGAACTGCTTTAATCTAGTCTGGCCACAGAACTGGTGTTAGTTATCACTAAATTGATGCCATCAGACTGATGTACTGAGTTTAAATTTGTTACTGCGTTGCTAATCATTAATTTTGTGTAACTGAGTAACCAGATCCATTTTTAAGATTATCTTCCTGTAAGAGAGATTTAACTACTTCAATTCAAAAACTAACTTGGCCAGGTAAATACAATCTCTGTTGTTTAGCACAGCTGGTAGAGTGGCTCTTGGACGTGAAATGTGCAGTACTTTTGTAATATAGCCTGCAGAACACAATATTGTTTGGAAACCACTTGATTAGACTTTAACTGGATGAATCCCCCTACTAACTGACAACTTTGCTGCCCCTGAAGTCTGCTTACCCTTGCTTTGTTGGTCTAGAGAGATAAAAGCTTTGTAAATGTATCTGAATGCCTCTCCTGTAAACCAAGCGAAGTATATTCTGTCTTCAATCTTCTAAAGCATCAAGGTGAAAGCATGGGCTGTTTGTCTTCCAGAGTCAGGATGACAAATGCCATTCTGCTGGGAATAATTGCTCAGGCTGCTGGTATGTCTTCTAACTGAAATTATATGAGAGACTTTTACACAGCCAAAGCAGCTGGTGCAGACACATAAGACCATTGATTTCATTGCTATATTCTTTGATGGGGCTCCAAACTGTTTTGCTGTGTTTATAAAATAACCCTTCAAGAGATCAGAGATGTCAACATGTGGACCAGCCTTTAAGGAGAGCAGGGAGAAAAATGGCAGCTGCAGTCTGGAGGCTTTTATTGCCACACAGCAGTCCCAGCTACAGCTAGCACCTACGTGGTCATTAACACTAACAAACTCTGTATTTAAACTTAGTTAGCAAATTACAGAGTCTGTGGGAGAGATGAGGGAAGAGCTGCTGTTTTTTCCACATACTTCTGGAGGTAGGGTCTTGTCTAATTAGGGTTACATGCAGAGAACAGTGACAAAAGGCCTCTGTATCGTTTTTACCTTCCTCCAGCAATGCCTGAAATGCAGTTTCCTATTAAATACTGAGAATGTCAATTTGCAACTATTTGTGCTGTAATTTGCATTCAGAGGGATTATGGGTATGTTTAGCAAAGCTGTAATTATGGATTATTTCAACCAGCAAGAAGCAATGGCCTCGCAATCACAAGAATGTACAAGGCAACAACATCTTTTCCTTTAAATCTAGGCCCCCTGCTTTGAGGCAGAGCTGTAAGATGATGAATTTTTGTTGCTGCCATTAATCCTTTTACCATCTTTTAGATAAGAAGCCAGTTAACCTAAGAGAGCAGTTTAAAATGGGAGGCCTTCCAGCAGGCTGATGAACTGCCGTGTCAAGTTTATGACCTGGAAGCCACAGTTCCCCAGAGGAAAGTGACTGCAGGTAAAGACAGGTTGTGTGTTGTAATCTGCTTTCTTGGGGAAATAAGTCTTAGGAGTGATGCATCCATGTCTCTGAATGCCTCCTTAACCTTTGAAGTATCAGGCAACCTGAGCCAAATATGAAAGAGAAGACTTCCTCTGTAATGAAAGCATTTAGGTAGAGAAAGACCTAAAACAGTCTTGAGGAAAAGTCAGACAAGTCAAAAGCCGTATGTCTCCTTACATCGCAGCTGCCCAATCAGCACAAGGAACACTGACTCCCAAGCTAACAACTTTAAACCATAACTTGTGCTGACTTTTGCTTTGTAGGGATATCACTGCAAACGTGAGGGGAGCTGCATTTAGGGGAGGAGGCAATTAGGAAACAAAGGATCCCAAGTGGTAGGAAATCAGGCTTCAATAGTGGCTCTGGTCTTGGAATGGCTTGCCCACAAATCATGTGGGGCAGACAAACAAGACTGTACCCTTGTAATTCGACTAGATACGTGTCTATGACTACAGGTATCTTTAGTGGATCTCAAAACAGCAGTGAGAGGTCACTAGCCCTTAAATGAATTAACCTAGAACTTAAATCTTTAACAAAAATCTATCTTCTCAGCTGCTTGTTAGGTAACTTTTTAACGTAATGCTTACATAATTCATGTATCTTAAAAAACTTGATTAGGGATTTCTACTCCTGCCTGCCTGAAGTTGTTGCTTTTCTCTGTGATACAAAAATCCTACTGTCAGTCTAACAAATTCATGCAGAAAAATTGATGGGCGATACCTAAATTCCTAGTAAATTAAGTAAACAGGAAAAAATTCCAATGATCTTTCAAGGTGCATTCCTATGCCATGAAGAATATGAAGCACTATGAATGTAATTATAGTTTCCTTCCACAGGAAAATGTTAATTATTCCTGCCAAAGGAAACTGAGAAATGCTCATTACCACACTGCTGAAGACAAGATATGAACCAAACATGCGGAAATAAAGAACAGGGAGGTATCTTTAATACACATATATACTTGGTTTATCTGGCTTTAAATCAGCCAAGTTCAGGGGAAAAGTTGGTGCAAAACTTGTAAGTCACATTGATGCTACTGAACACAAGGAAAACAGCTGCAGCAGAAAAAAGATGAACTTTTTTTTTTTTTTTCCCCTGCAGTGAGTTACCATTTTTAAATACGATGCAGAGCTGGCTGAGCTTGGATTTCTCTATGCTCAACACAGGAGCTTCATCAAACTACAGACACCTAGTCTGAAATGTGTAAAAACTCTGCAATGTATTGTAGCTACCTTTTTACTTGTGATTTTCTTTTATTCCTAGTCATATAATAGTAGAGAGATGTCGTGAGGTTTCATGATGGTGTTTTTTTTTCCTTTCAAAAAGGTAAAAGGAAGACTGCAGAGCCGTTGTCCCATAGTACAAGCAGGGTAAGAAGTTGTTTTCCTGGTAATAAGTCAATATTAGTTATCATTTCTGGTGCACTAACTCCAGTACTTCTCATAAGGCAGTCCAGAGTTGCATCACATAAAGATTTGTCTTTTCTATTAACATGGGTTGCACTCTGTCACTAACCTGACTTCAGACCTATAGCATTTGGCCAAACCTACTTGTATAGGGGTGACAACTGTTAATTGCAATAGTCCTTTCTTGACTGTAAAGGCAAAGGCATTTTTGGAACAGGTCATGTCAACTCCACATAGACTAAGACTTCAGCCAGTTTGTAAGAATAGTCTGTAGATTAGCAGTCTGAGTAATGTCCTCTAGCTTTTTGTCCATTCCTTCTCCCCCGTCTTCACATCTTCCTCTTCTTCCCTCTCAAATGCACTGAGACACAGCCTCAGTAATGTAAAACAGTTGCTGCACTTCTTTCTGGGTTCATGTGATGCTTGTGTAGTCAGTCCTCTCAAGCCTCTGCTTCAGGATGCATGGATGCTGAACGCAGTCTCGCCAGACTGGGTAGCTGTGCACTCTGGGCAGCAGCTCTCCTGCTGCCTCAGCAGAAGGCCGGAGTCCCTTGGACATAAACCCTGAAATAATGCTAGAAATGGCTAACCAGTGTGGTCTGAAACATCTTGGATCTTATCTGAGGAGGAGGGACACTGTCTCAATTAACAAGAGCAGGATTATAGCTACACAGCAAAAATACCCTAACCTTTTAACCTAATGTTAGCAGGAAAGGTTAACATGGGGTTAAGAAGTGGTATAGCAAACCCACATTGTACGTAGATACAAACCAGGGTTAAATCACATTATGGCTGATAGCAAGCACAGCATTTAATTCAGTAGGGACTTTTTTTTACTGGCTGGAGGGTTGGCTGCATCTCTGCTTTTCAGAAATCTACAAAGCTGAAGACTGGAATTCATTAGGGAATTTAGGGTCACTGGGAATAGATCATTAACACTTACCCACCCACTCCTTTTAATCATTGCTTTCAACAGGACTGGAAAAGGACAGAGTTGTGGGGAAAATAGTGACATATAAGTAGACTTGGGGCAGCAAGAACTTTCAGCTTCACTGAGATGTCTCCTTCTGGAGGAATGAATGCTGATACTCTCATTACTATGAATGCAAAGGGCATGGGGTGAGCTGCAAAAATTGCAGCTCGTTGCAAATAGTTTTTGCAAACAGTTGCAACTATCTGCAAATAGTTTTTGTTCTACTTTGTGTCAAGATCATCCACGAACCACTTTTTCTAGACTAAGCAATCTATTATTCTATTAGGACTATGCTGAGTGTTCAAAACTTGTTTGGAGTTGGTTGTTCTTTTTTTCTTTTCACCCTAACATTCTGCTTAGAGGTCAGAAAGAACAGCTTTTGCATTTACTTGAGTTCTGCCTTAACTCTGTGTTGTTGATAACACTCCAGGTTCTGCAGCTCAGGTCCAGAGCAAGAAGCTTTAGGCAACCACTCAGTATGGGGATTACCAGCAGCATCCTTTGAATTTTGACCCAAGAAGCAGCGATGGAACAGGAGTAAACACTCAAAGACCAAAGACAGTAAGTAATGGTGGCATTGGCAATAAGCTGATATGGTTGCAAAATGAGCAACTTCTTTGCTAGTTTGCAAGCTGTGATTTGTATGTATATACACAGGCAGGTTTCATCCAGACAATAAATCAAATCCCTTTGAAGATTTATCTTCAAGAGCAAGGTGACCAGTATGTATGGCTAGCAAACAGGAAAAAAAATGTTCCAAATGTTACAAAAATTGATGAAGGAAAGGGGGCAGGAGGGAGGTATTTAGTCAGCAATAGACCCAGAAAGATTTTTTTTTTTTTTGAGTGCCATGTTTAGTGACTCTTTTTATATGTTATGCTTTCAGGTGCCTAGCTGATGGAAGAGGAGAATGGCAGATAGGCTATTATCACACCTAAATGAGAAGTCTCTTCCTACTGTCCTCATGCAGCTACAGAAGTAAATCTACATGTATTTTTAATCAGTCCAGGGCATTTTAGAAAATGCCACTGAACTGGCAACCCTGAAGTAAAAGAACACAATTTATATACAAATCAAAGAGAGGCAGTAATATTCCAGTACTGTATGTATCTCAACATATTTGGATGCAGTGTTCAATACCAGCTCCAGCTGGTTAATCTGCTAATCCATTTTAGGTAATGGGTGATGCACAACCTCTTCCTGAGCAAGAGCAGCACTGCCTGTCCTCCCTTCACAGACAATGCAGCACAGAAAGGCAAGGGTATCAGTCAGAACTAAAAGGCTTCCTTTTGTTGTGGTAACCTTAGAACATGGTGGTGCAAAGCATAGCTAAGTGCTTAGAGCAAAAACCTTGGTTCTGGTGTTTGGGTTTTTTTTTTTTTTGTTGTGTGGTTTTGGTTGTTTAGGTTTTTTTAACTGTTGACCACCACATCCTGCCCAATGCAGTGCTCTCATCCCCAGAGGTTCTGTGTACAGGTAGCAACCTTCCATGCCAGTTAAAAGATGATTCATCAAAACTCTCAGTGTCTCCATCTTCCCTAGTTCCTTCTCTCCCCTCCCGCTAGAAAGGGGAAGAAGGGCAGCTCGTTGCACAGTGCTACACTAAGTAGAAGAAAATGCATAAAAGTTTATCTGTATTTCTCTTGCATGGAAAAAAAGCTTGCTTTTATAACCTGGCCAATAAAGAACTCAAAAGTTGTCTTTCAGAGTTGTGTCAAATTGTATTGCAGCTTTTGAGGAGTTAGCATTATAACCTCTGTGCCTTTTAGCATCATCCCCATCCTTGGATGCTTGTGAACAATCAAATACCTCCCTACTCTCTTTACAAATAACTAATACCTAGAAATACATTCAGGCAACCCTTAACAGCATTGCATTGGTTGAATACCACATAAAGGAATTATAAATCCTTCTAGAAATGCTGCAGTATTTAGAGACAGAGGATTCCTAGAATAAGGCTGGCATCCTTCACCATTACTGAAACAAGCTTTATTTCATTCAAGCTTGCTGCTATATCATAACAAGTCACAACATGCTCAGAATGCTGTGGAATTACTTATCAAATAACATGAGTTCTTTTTACAGTATGCTCTGAATGATAACTATCCAAGGTCAGCTGTCACTAGAGAAACCATCAAATGTGATTCTAGCATATTCCATGAACCAAATGCCAATTTGGAAGTAGAACAGTATCATCAGTATGAAGCACTTCTGTGCCTTTGGAGCAGTAAAAAGGAAAGGGCTGTCTCAGGCTAATTACAGCTTCTTGATAAAATAATTCAAGTGTTACTCAACTTATTACAGCAAAATTCAAAGATGATTTTTAAATGAATGCTGTACCTAAAAAAGACTACCTTCAAAGAACAGCAGCAACATGAGACTGGTACTATAGGGACGAACAATTGTGCATAAGCTTTCAGTGCTGCATTGTAACAAAAACCTAATTCAGTCCTTGACTGTGTGCAGTAAATGGATGATTTTCTGGAAAGCACAGATTTTAATTTTAAGCACATCAGGAAGCTCTAGGTTTCCTCCATTTCCATACAGCCTTTCCAGAAACACTACTAAAGCTTTTAGTGTTTCCCATAATATGAGGCTGAGTTATGTTAATACTACCTAGTCACACATTCACACTTCACTTACCCACAGAAGCATCAAGGTCATGACATGAAACTACTGAGGTTACCTCCCTCAGAGCTGGTTATCATTTTAGTCAATCTGCAACTACAGAACTGACACCCTCTGCTCTCTTGTTCAAACATACTGACAGTTATTCCCTAGCAAGTATCTTCCTCTTTCTCATGCAACCAGGGAAAAAATGTCTCAGTGCAACACCTTTTTCACACAGGTCAAAGATCACAATGTGAAAAGATGCTACAATGTAGGGGTTATTAACAGCCCCCCAGAACTACAGACTGCAGTCCCTCTTCCACCTCACAAGCTGACATTCAGTATTGTCAGCTTTGCTATTGGAAAGAGAAGCATTAAGCCTCACAGGATGTTGCAAGTGGAACAATTAATAAATGCCTTGCTTTGGCTTTATGGGGAGAACGGGGTTAAACTAACATGTAAGACACAATTCTAAATCCAAAGCAGTACTGTTGCACATACCAAATGCAAAGTTAATACTGCTCTGGCAGGGGGGTTGGACTAGATTCTGTGATTCTGTATTTAAGAGAGCTAATTTAACTCTTCAAACGTTTTATTCTCCCTCTTTCCCTACAGTGTTTCTCAATTCCTATGAGAACAAATAGTCCCCTGAGGGATTGCTCACATTAAATAAAGTTTACAAGCAAAATTCCATTCAACAGATTTTATTTATCAATTTGGTTTTGTGATTACAACTGTTTCAGTTTTCTTTCACTGAAGACAAAATACAAACTTTTACAGCAACACTTGCAGAAAACATTCATAAGATAACAGCTTGATATTTGCACAAGTTGGCTTCAAGAAAAAGCCAGGTAACTTGAAGAGTCACTACAGTTCAGTGCCTAAAATTGATTTAGGGGCAAATACAACTACAGATCTATGAGCTACCTTCCACTTCAAAACACAAGGCCAAGAAAAACTGCAAGTTGTTACTTCAGGTTTTTTGCTAGTACACAGCACAGATCAGTTGATACTGCCATTTCACAAAGGAGTAATTACTTTCTACAGTGAGGCAGCCAAGCACATGGTGAAGATGTATAACCCAGCCTCCCCTCCCTCCAAACAACCGAAAGGGAAACAACCCCAGCCACAACTCTGGAAACTGTGGATTATACCTCCTTGGCAAGGCTAATGAGCAAGCAGTACGCAGTGCAGGCCTTCCAGAACATGACTAAATTGATATAGTAAAAGCTTGAGTTTTTCACATTGGCATCTGTACATGTCAGAGATCCTGGGTTTCCTAAAGTCTTGGAAAGTAGCAGTTGCTGGCACCAAGAAAAATTTAGTAACTAAGGCAAGGTATCCCTTCAACCCTTTTAAACAAAATTTGAGGCAAAAGATTAAACAACTTTAAGGCACTTTAAAAATTATTTTTAGTTCGCTTTACCAGCATACTTTATCAGCAACCTAAATCAGGATCAGCACAGCCCATGAATGAGCATTTTAGCAATATTTTACAGACCAACAACTTTTTTTGTGGCAATGTCTTCCATGCTATGAAGCCTTCTGTAGCACTTTTCTGAAAGTTTCCC
Organism: Podargus strigoides; assembly: GCA_028020825.1. Taxonomy (NCBI): domain Eukaryota; kingdom Metazoa; phylum Chordata; class Aves; order Caprimulgiformes; family Podargidae; genus Podargus; species Podargus strigoides. Next base: position 49,046,622 of record CM051619.1, read on the forward strand.
AAAAGACAGCCCTTTGAGGCCAAAAAAAATATATACTAGGCATAGTTTGCTTTGCTGAGCTGAGGGAGAACTCTATCACACTTTAGAATAGTGTTTTGCTCGCTTCAAAGCACAATACAAGTTCCATGGATACCTTTTTAAACAAATAAATGTAACAAAATAGTTCTGAGATAGAGAAAGGACAGATTAAGTGATTTCACAATAAGGCCAAGTCTGTACCATCTAACCCACACACATACTGTCACTGGAAGCTGGCTGCGCATTCTGCTGTTTTAATAAACCTGAGCTGATTGTCTTAGTTTTGTTTAGAAAACCACAAGCTAATGAACTCAAAGATACAGTACTGGTGAGTCACTTGTGTATTTTGTAACAATTTGAGTTTTCTATGCAGCAGAATAGAAACAATGTCATTCAAAGGAGAAGAACACAAGAAAGCAACACTGTGCACTTCAAATTTCCAACTGAAGTGCACTTAATTTACTTCACATTTACGTTCCACTGCCATGACTATTATCTACCTTAATGCTATCTTTTTGTACTGGGTGCCAGATTACACTCAAGTCAGAGATAGTAAAACAGTGCTACAGATTATCCCAAAATTGATGATCAAAGGGTATCATCAAAAGCTAGGTATTATGTGCTGCATCCACCACATGATTTCATCTTAACTTCTATTTTTCCTGTGGGTTTATTTTCACAAGTGCTCAAGTCAACCTACAGTGGAGATGACGTACCTTTGATACTCAAATCACAGGGCTGATCCAGCCAATTAAAAAAACCCCAAACAAACAACAAAACTATTTGGCCAAACAGATTTCCTTAACCAGTTCACTGCAGGGTAACACACACCTGATGCCAGGAAGGGGGGAGGGAAAGAAAAAAGGTGTAGCCCTAGCAGCCCAAGGACTACAGCAATCCTGTCTAGGATCAAATTAGCAGATACTCTGAACTACCCTTAACTGCTCCTTCAGCAGGGATACACAGAGGAGGGCTAAAAAAAAAAAAAACAACCAAAAAAACAAACAAAGCTGAAATTAATTGCCACAAGTTTAAGAACCATTTGAATACAAAAAACCCCTCGGGATTTCCCAAACACCAGTATTTCAAGTATAAATGTAAGTTGTTGCCTTTTTATACAGGGAGTGAACGGAGTTTTATCACTAGTTTTAGGGTTGGTCTTTGTAGGCCGGAAAAAAAAGTAAACAAACTTCTGTTTGTAGCTGAACATTACTGTACCATGCTTCCTCACCCTCAAACAAGGTCAATAAGGGCCAGTTATTTAGTGTAAAAAGTTTTTAAACCAGAACGCTCAAGTCACATGTATTCCATTCTCCTATATAAACCTAGTACTCAATAGTTTTGTCTTCAAGATAGGTGGGATGCTTTTGTAGCCTACTGATTTTTAGTCTTTTAAGGCACTAATCATTTCCTCTTTAGAAGGATTATCCCTACATCCCTTTTCCACCCTCAACATTAATTGGAAAGGGCACAGGATTTCTGTTTGGGATGCAGTTTTTTATCAGGCAACCTTTATTCTTGTGTAAAAAAAAATTATGGGTTATGTTACCCTGTTAAGACATTACCTACCACTATAATTTTGTTCATCTTTCTAGCAGCACGCTGTAAGAGCCACAAGCTAGTATAAATGGTATTTCACTCCCTGAAGTCAGTCACCAGTAATTCACGTCTTGATAAAACTAAAGGGATACTGTATCAAATGTTGATTAAACTAGCCTTCACGATAATTCGTTATGAGATTGTCTACTCAAGACAGTGCTGCCACTGAATAAGAATCTCTGAACGTCTACATTTGGCATATCAAAAAAGTCCCACAGCAACAGCCACTAAAGGAAAATAAGACAGCCATTAGAACCCATGCAGCATATTGCAAGTAATCCTGTTGAAGAGATTCATATCACCTCTTGCCAAGTATATTGTTGCAAAAATATTCTTTTAAAGTCTTCTTCTAGAGATCTAAAGGATATTATGGACTGCTGTCTTCCACGAGCAACAGAAAATATTTTGGTTCAGTGAACTACAGGTGTTGGGCTACTAGTCCATTATAAAGTGGCAGGTCCTAAAGTGTGTGATAGTTTCGCTCTTTCGACTTGCAGAATTTGTACAGAAAGAAAACAACAGCCTGCAGACCCAGAACAAGGACAATTCCACCTATGAAACTTGCAGCATCAAATGTAGATTTGCGTGGAGAAGGTGCAGGAGTCACAGTAGCATTTGTACCTGTTAAACACCACATTACAGTTTGTGAGTGCACAGTGCTCACGACAGTTTTACAGATTTTAGTATTGGCTTCCTTATATTAAGATTATTCAAAACATTCAAACACTAACAGGAAAACAAAAAATAATCAAAAGTAAAACCAGTTGTATTTAGATTAGCAATACTGAAATTCTGATTAAATACTGTTTGTACAAGGCTAGAGCTATTTATAGCCAAACTGCTCTGGACCTCAATACTGAGCAAGTCCCTGCTCGACTTTACTTCTACTTTAAAAAGCCAAAGTTTTCCTCCTTTACATAGAAGTATATTATTGATATGCCCACATTCAAAACATTTCCCAGTCTCTGCTGCTTGTTTTTGTGGGGCTTTTTTTGCTTAAATTCAAATTAAATTAGTGTCTTCCAGCTACTGTACTTTACCCAAAAGTTAACACTTAAGAAATCAGCTGAGGCCACAACACAAATGTATCAAGAAGTAATCGACATCTGCTGATGGCTAGTTTTAGAAGTTTTACTTCATGAGAGCTTTTCATGAAATAGTATATTCAGGACCGATGCTGAAATAAAATACTACAGTTTATTCCCATCACTGTAGCCCTATTGTTTTTGTTTTGGTTTTGGGTTTTTTTTTTAAATAGGTATCCCATTATTATGCTGCAAGTGAAAAACAAAATACCACCTCCCAAAGATAAGCGAGTTAAGAAGTGACTTCCAGTCACACTATTAAAAGCAGCCAGCTGATTTTGTTTGACCAGCATGTTTGACGTTTTAACATCTCACCAACTAGCTCTGTTTCTCAGAGTATTACCTTGCTACATACATACATCATCTTACAAAATTAGACATACCATAAAGTTAGAAGCAACAACAGCAGATATACCAATACTGCCTTAATGTTGTCACCTGGGAAGTCTTTCCAGATAATGTTCTTAAAGCATTAATTGAAACATTTCTTAAGCATTTAAACAACAATTTCTACATATTTTATGCTTTAATTATGCTAGTAGTAGCAGTTACCTGGAATACTGGTTGTTTTGGTAGCTGAAGTAACAGCAGTTGTAGGTAGAGGTGCATGTGTAGTTACATTGGTGATATTAGCTGTTTGAGAGAAGACAGTATGTACATACCATAAGCTTCAATAGCGAACTTTGCAAGCATTAAAGTTCTCATGTAAATGATTTGTCTCATTTTGCTTAAACAAGGATAAGCTTTGACCTCAGACTGTACCCCACACAATTTAGATGTTCAGCTGCATGGCATTAAGCCAAATTTCTGCAATAAGATTTTTTTTTTTAAACTTGCATACCATTGTTATCCAAATATTTCAAGGTTCTCCATTGATCAGACAGCAATTCTTCATGCCGACAAAACCACTTTTCTTTCAAGCACTAATATAAACACTGGTAACTGAACAAGAATCAAGACAGCTGCTTCAAGACAACTGAGAATCTGCATCAAGGCAAAGGACTCTCATCAAGCAGCCCTTAGAATCAGTTAGTATTTATTGTACTAAAAAAATACTTAATGTAATATCTCTAGACAGGAGATGAACATTTACAGGACAGCAAAACTTCCTCTTTCTCCCTCCCACCGTTCCCAAAACACTAACTGTAAATGACATCATTGGAATAGAGAAACACTCACCAGTAGCTAGACTGTCTCCTAAAAGCTCTTTCATTATCAAGCCAGAACACTGGGTCTCTGACCATTCTGCCACCCCCTGCCCCCATTAGTGTTACTAAAGATTAATCAGTAATCCACTGTGTGCCTGGAACATGCACCAACATTTGTAGGTTTACTCAAAGCTACCTGTTACCCTAGTGTACATTAGGCTGTTCTGAGCCTAATCAAGTACCAACTTGTTACCTCCCAACTCCCTTAAGCAGTAGATGCTTTTGAAGATGAGATTTTTTTTATTCTCAACACACACACCCCCCAAGAACTTCACTGTTAAGATCGCAGCACACATAAGAACGGAAGGTTTTGAACCAGGCAACAATAACAACAACAAAAAAAATCAAACTCATAAGACTGATAATTAGTGGAAAAAGACTAATCTAATTCAAACAATTACCACTGAGCCAATTCTTAATTATATTGGAAAGAAGTATTTTCTGTGTTGGAGTTTCATAAAATCTGCTTCTTCCAAACCTTGGGACCATTTAAGTATGCCATACATCAGATATTTACTAGTCATGCTACTACAGTGATCTGTGGAAAAAGCCCATGTCCTTTATTTTATTCATCAGTTCCTAGTTTATTGACATTCAATGTTCAGTGTTACTATATTACCTATAGTAGTATGAGCTGTAGGAGCAGAAGTGGCTGTGGTAGCATTGGAAGACGGTGTGGTAGCATTGGAAGACGGTGTGGTAGCATTGGAAGACGGTGTGGTAGCATTGGAAAGAGGAACAACCGTAGGAGCTATGAAAGAATAAAGAGTTATGTTAAAGAGATCAATGATAGTATTCAACTAAAAAAAAAAATAAATCCCACAAAACTGAACAGCAACAAGCTGAGTTTTAGGGAACACATATAGAATTGAGTTCTACTGTAGTTTTTGGTTTGAAATTACAAAGCAGTTGAATCCACCACACTAACAGCAAAAGTTGCACAAGTGGATATATGAAAAACCTTTTCACAGGTAGCCCAATCAAGCCAGTGTTCAACTGGCAACTCAAGATTCCTCAGAGGAAAGAGAAGGGAGAAAAGTCCTACTGTACATGCATAAACTGTGCATGTTTTACACAACAGGAAACTACATATTCAGTACTGCTTCCCAATCTCACTGCAACTAAAATTGAACCTGACCTATCAAGTTCAACTAGACATCAGAGTGGTTAGACAGCTGAAGCAGTATGAGGGGAAAACCAAGACATCCTCAAGAATTTGAAAGTTTAGCTAAAGCTTTCTGTTCTGAGAGCTGTGGCCAGTTGTAGATGCTCTCAGTTTCAGCATGTGCTGTAAAAAAGAGCCAACCATGTATCAGAATCTACATTCTCTCAGGTCCCACTTGCATCAAGTCAGTTTAGATCCACCTTAATGTTTTTCTATGTCAATCCCCAAATGCAGTACTGAGCCATGACTCTAACACACAACAACCTGATAACCTCACCACAAGTTTAACAGGAATAGATCTTAGAAATTCTGCTCTTAGATACACAACAAGGCATCGCAACAGCATGCCATCTTTGACAAGCACTGAAAAATGGTACTTTTAGCACTCCTGATTAAGAGGCGATTGTTACAATTTCAGAAACAACACAGAAGTCCAAGTCAAGCAGAATTCTTTCTGACTGGCTGCCACCATCACAGGATGGCCCACAGCAGCATGGAAGCTTCATTGCTGCTGGTGTGAGCCAGCCTCCTTAGCAGCTCTGTTGCATTCACCTAGGCAAGAGCATTAAGAATTTTCATTCACGGTTCTAGTCTTTAAAACCAGAAAGTTCTATTCTGAAGTCCATTTCTTGTCAGCTTTCAGCAAAACTAAAATTGGGGGGCTTTCACAAAAGTGAAATTCAAGATTTAATCTAAACTATTCATATCCTGCAGATCTGCTCTGCACAGCAAGCACAAATTAATGAAAAGACTGAAGTAGATATGCAACTCAGCACATTCCCAGCATGAAGGATTTACCTTACACAGTTCTACAACCCAGACCATACACTTCAGGCCTGCATGAAGACCTGTACTAGTTAACAATTAAAACTGGAAGGTTTCATAAGTTTTTCCTATTTACTGCACCTCAGATGAAGCAAAGACCTTAAAAGTAAAAATTTTTATTGAATATGATGCTTACTGCCTTGAGGATGCTGACAAGTTTCTTAGGATATGCTCTATCTAATAGGAAACTTCACCCATTTTAATCCAAGAAACCAAGGCAGTAGCTAGACATGTGTCTACTAAAATATGTCAGGCTTCTTGAAACGGCAACAGTAAGCAGATAACCGAATGCACAATGAAACGGTGCATTTTAGTATTACATATCATAGGTTTAAGCTGGAAGCAAAGGTCTTATTTACACACTTGTACATGCTTATGTAAAATGTATAAGGCATATTAACAAAGGTCAACAGATGGAGTTGTAAAAGCAACTGCTTCACATGAAACGTGAAAACTGAGTATCTAAATACTTACAAGAACACTGTTCTTCAGTTGTACAGTTGTTATATTTCAAAACTACTTCTGTTTCATTTACACACATGCCTCCTGTCAGAAAAGAATAGACAAGAATACTTAAAGCAGAACTTTAAAGCATTTGAGACACTGTTCCTAAATACTAATAAACTGTCCACAGGACAAACTAAACACCATATTCTAGCCAGGATAACATTAAAACCACTTCAATATGCAGGATTTCAGTATCATATTATAATCGGAAAAAAATAAAAGTTTTAGTATTTTCTTTCCTTACAGTTACTCTAGCACTCAAATTGGCACTTAAGCAATACTTATACATGGTTATGCACCATTTTGCACTAGTAGTATAGCTTGATATTTTTTGACTATTTTGTTCTAAAAACATTCTGAACCATCTGGAAAACATTAGCTTATCAACACCACAGATTTAAATCAGAAGCTTCAAAAATCTGGGATTATTTTGAACATGTTCAGCTGTTTCCACAGAAGAACTTGAAACATTTAACGACAGATACAACTTATGAGATAATGCTCCATTAGGTTATCAAACAGAACAGTATATTTGCATAATGAACATTATTACAGATGTAATAGGTCTAGTTGAGTTTAAGGTTCCGCGTGGCACAGTAAAGATCTGCAGTGTGTAGTCCTCCTTACTTTCACACATGATCCACTTGCAACCTGTTACATTTGTGTCTCTACCAATACACGAACTGCAGTTAGAAATGCTTTCACAGATGCCTAGGAGAAAAAAAAAAAAAGGAATGCATTAATTAGGACAAAATTAGCACTGCCAAAAGAGCAACTTCACCCACAGAACTCTTAGATCCGTACCTTCCTGTATGTACGTCTCCCAGGTTAAGGCACAGTCCTTCCCACTGAACTAACCAAAACTAAAGGTACAACTTAGGAATCCATTTGACAAGATATTTACCTCCAGACACTACTGATACTCTCAAAACCAGATGCCACATAAAACCCAAGATAATGCCTCACACAACCTCTAACTATAGTAAACTCAGATAATCGAAGATATATTACTCTTGTGAAGTTACCAAAGCCCACCAAATTAATTTTGCAGAAGTTCATTGAAACCTCAGATGGTAAGAGCTACATTCCTTTCGATTATGTTTTTCCTTTAGGTAATACAGCCAGCTATCAACAACCCAACAGCAGAAATCAACCAAAACCTGTGAAGTGAAGACAAGAACCCAGACTACTTCATATTCAAATGCATATAAAGGAGAACTGAAAGAAAGTCAATCTATTCATATTGTGATCACAGCAGAAGCCAGCAACCTAACCAGTCTAGCTGCTTTTTTATGTCAATCTCAGTCAAACATCATTGCCTTAAAACCACAGTGACAACACATTCACTATCTGGATCAAATAAGATCTTCTCCCAATCTACAATTTTACTACATTAGTTTTAATTAAGACTTACTCAAACAGTCATCATACTCAGAAAACCCACATGCAACCCACAACTCCATACACCGCACACTCTCCAGCACATTTCATATCATATCCACCTACTCCAGGCACCACTGATGACCTTTCACTTTTTTCCACTCTGCTCCTCGGTGAAGGGAACACTGCTATACACAGATCTTTGGCAACCAGCACAGTAATTTACATCTCAGATAACAACTACAAATGCATTAACTAACTTCAGTATTCTCATAATTTGACTTAAACCTGAATCCCCCTGGCCTTTCTCTTAGTTCAGGTAGGATTAGGCTAGAAATGTTGACGCTATTTCTTCACTTTCAAGTAACGTAAAATGATATGAAGAGACCTTTGTCAGTTTGCATTAGTGAGGTCTGCAACAGCCTTGCCCTGTTCCCTTCAGAAATAAGGCACTTGAAGTGGTTTAAGATACATACGACAGTTTCTGGATAACAGAACATCAGAAAAAAACCCCAATTTATTATTCCGAGTATACATGTGAAGGATGACCACAGCACGCACAACACTCACTTCTGACAAATGAACAACGTTCACTTACATAAATTCCTCACTGGTATACAGAAAATTTATCACAGTACATCTGTGAGGACAGTCAGTACAGCCAATACCAGGTGTACTAGGACTTTTAGTTTACTTTCAAAACAGCTTTCCTAGACTAGCATGGAAGAGGAACAGATTTGCAAGAATAAAGGATCAGGAGACATTTTTATCACAGCAAAAGGTTTCAAGAATGAGCTGTTAACTTCAGAATCAGTGGCAGTGTCAGATATTCTCCCAACACTACTGCTGTGAAAGGCTCTGTTAGGGTCCTTATACGGGATAACAGCAAGCTCCCCAGCACGCCCCATCAGCAGGTGCCTGCTCTCCACTGAAAAAATGACTCTGGTACCATGAACTCAGGTCTCAAGCGTAGGCATGCTCATATACACTCCCCAAATAAGTCTGTCTGCTGTACTGGCTCTTACACCGGGTAAATTCGGGAACTGCCCCTACACTTGAGGAGGAAACCTTGAAACCCTAACCGAAGTCTGTCCTGCCGGCCCAACACTGCCCTCTCCCGCCGCAGCGGAGCGGCTGTTAACCTCTGACTGTCCGCAGGCCACGGCTCCGATGGGCTGCTCGGTACCGGCCAGCCGGCGGTGGGAGGGCTGAAGAGGAAACCTAGAAGGGCTGAAGCAGAGGTCAGGGGACAGCTTCACACGTAGCTGCACCCATGCCATTGTACAGTGGGAACACTGAAGTTCTTCCCGAACAACTTCTTTCCTTCGCTTTTTTTGGGGCACGCGGCACACGCTGCACTTCTCGGCCACGTAAACACTTCGGCAAACAGCTCACAGAGCCAGAAAGATCAGACAAGCCCACGGGACGAACAACGGGAGCAGCAACAGAAAAACCTCGCTCGCCCGCGGACCTCCCGCAGCCGGACCCGTGCGAACTCCGCGAGCAGCGAACGCGTTCCGCCGCGCACAGAGCCACCCGCCGCCGGCCACGTGCTGCGTGCGACAGGGGTACGGGGCGGCGGGGCTGCCAAACCCTGCTAACGGGTTTCACACCACACCACCCAAACACACCCAGCGAGGGGAACAGCGAACGCGAGAGGAGCCGGGGAGACGCGGGTCAAACGCGGGGCGGGCAGCGGCCCTGAGGGCGCTGGGGGAGCGGCGGCGCCCCCCTACCCCTCGCCGGGAGGCCGACACTGCGGCGCTCCCCCCCCATCCATCCCGGAGGGTCGCCCGGCCCGGCGGGAGCCCGCCCCCTCCCCGCTCAACGCCGGGGCGGGGGAGGGGCTGCCCCGTCAGCAACTGCCGGGGGAACGGGGGGGAGGGGGGGCCGCGCGGCACTCACCAACGGCCGCGGTGTCGCTGTCGTCCGCGCGCGCCCGGCCGCTCTGCGTGGCCAGCCCATAGAGGCAGGCCAGGCAAAGGGCAGTAAGAGGGAGCGCGGCTGTCCGGCCCATGGCGGCGGCAGTGAAGCGAAGGGTGGCGGCTGCCACTCGTCAGCGTTTCCCTTCGCCCCGCTCCGCTGCCTCCGCGCACCCTCTGAGCGCCGTCGTCCCGCCCGCCGGCGTCACGTGAGCGCCACCGCCTCGAGTCGGCCCAGCCCCCTCCCCCACGAGGGCCGGCCGGAGCCAGCGGGACGGTGGCGTGGTTCCGCCCAGCCTCCCCCCACCTTTCGCGAGTAATGGAACGGCCCCTGCCGTGGCGCGGCGCTTCTTTCCCACGTGATCCCGCCGCCCCGGGGAAGCGCTTCCCGCGCGTCACGTGCTGCCCGCGGCTGGGGGCCGCAGAGCGGCGGCTGCTGATTGGCTGGGGGCGAGGCAGTGGGCGGGGAAGCGGCGCGGCGGGCCTCCTCTCCCCCCCGCAGGCCTATGGCGCGGAGAAGCCGTGGGGGAGAGGCGCTGGCGGCCGTTGGCCGTTCCCGCTCCCCGGGGCCTGGGTGGGCGAACGGCGGCTTATGGGGGTGGCACCGGGCGGCGGGCAAAGAGACACTCCCACCGGCAGGCACCAGCCGCCCGAGGAGGGGCGGCCGCTGTGTGGCGCCCCTCCGTCCCCTGCCGGACGGCTGCCGGCCATGGCGGCCTGCGCCCACCCGACGCGGGGCGGGAGCAGTCTGGCGGTGCAGGAGGAGGCTGAGGGAGCGCGCGGCACAGCGGTTTGCCGCCCTCCACGTAGCCCAGGCTGGGCCTCCCCTCCCCTGTGGGGGATGCTGGGGGCCAGGTGCTCGCCGCTCCCTAGCGCGGCCTTCGCCCTCAGGTCTGCAGCCTGTCCCTGGAATTGCTGAGGCAGAACTGCCCCCTGCTCTTAGGGCGCCTCAGGCACCGGCTCTTGTGCCCCTGCCGAGTCCAGGGCGGTTTTCTGTGGTAGATTTCTCGCCACTCGTGGGAGGTTCACATCCTCCACCCCTTACCTACCCTGAAAGAACTTAGTGGATAGTAAGTAATAGTAGTTTAAGTAAATACTACTCAATAATAATTACACGTGGAGCTTAACAGTGTACAACAGCTGCACGTTGTTGTCTAGCTGTGCCTCAGTCAGTGCTAGTGCCGCCACAGGTGGGAACAACACACTGGGAGTCCGTGATGAAATCTCTGTAGTGCTAGAGAGGAAGCGGGGTAAAAATTGTAACCTTCATCTTCACTCTCATCACCTGTAGCTGTGCTGTAGAGACCACCTGGAGAAAGATGTTTGGGGATCCCATCACAGAGGAGAGTTCCCCCTTCTCTCTGCTTTTTCCCCATCTCTGTCCTTTGTTTTTCCCTGATTTGACTTGAGTCAATGTACACCATCAACAGTGGACTCTGCAAATAAAAATTTGTTTGTGTAAATCTGCCTCAACATTTTGTGCAATGCCAACACAGGCAAACATTGGGAAACCAAGACAAACATTTGTGCCTGCTTGTAATCAAGGAGAGCCAAGCTAGAGCTATAAAGCAAATTTTAGTATGGTTCTGATTTGAGAAAGGCACCATCAGAATGAAAGGACAGATGAAAGAGAAGAGTTATAACCAGGAAAATTCTTCCCTCTTTCACCTAAGTGTGAGCTGGACTTGGGCAGTAAAGATGAAACTGCCAAATAAATCTCTAGCTTAATCTTCCATTTTACTTTCTCTGCCAAAGGTGTTTTATTGCACAGAGCTGAGAGATCAATACAAATTCAGAAACTTTAAGGCAAACTACCTATCATGATTACTGTGGGAGCTCTGGAAAGGTCTGTAGGACTATTGGTAAAACATAATTTGGGTATGAAGCTTTCTGACAAGCTTCTGTATCATCATATATTGTGGTGCTTCTGCTGGTGCTTTGCCTTCCTGCAAACGAGTCTTAGAGTGAAAATATAAAAAAAACCAGCAGAGAATGAATTTTGCTATATGAACAGGAACCTCGTGGCAGCTGCAGTGGAATGACTGAATGTGTTCTGTTGGATGTAAATGTCAGTGACACCTGAATTTAAGTCTGAAAAGTGATAAGGTGACTAAATTCACATAATCCCTTTGGTTATCTTTCTTCCTGCATGTACTTTTTACTGGAGTGTTAGTGTAAAATAGTTCAGTTATTCCAGCAATATGATTAAAGTTGCTGTCTCTTTAATGAGAAGAAATAGTTTTCACATTCATTATGAAAATACTGTGTTTCTATTCTAACTTTGAATAAACAGCATGTAAAATAAATCAAGGAGCAACATAAACATATATTGCAACCTAACTGGAACTGCAGTGAGCATTGAATATTGGTTTTTCTTATGGCTTCCACTCATCCCTCTTGGCCTGCAGAGATTTTTATGTCTTCTGGGACAAGGACCAACAGTCTCCTACTGCTATCAGGGCTTGATTCACAGGATCTCTTGTGATTTCACTAGATATTTGGCATTATTTGAATTCAGGTTTTCCTTTTTGCAGTTCTTCTGGGTTATGATATTAAATATATCTCCAGCAGTTATCATAGTGTTTTATGAGGGATGCAGTGGCAGTTTAGTTGATGCGCTGGACACATGAAGTGTCGTGGTTGCTGCCATCTACATCTCATGACGACTACATACTAAAAATTTCTCCTTTTTAGTATGAAAACAAATAGGATATATGTTAAATGTGATTTATAAATTACAAGACTTTAACGATTATGTGTGTGTACATATATATGGAAAAACTGTGAGAAAATAGAGTAGATAATAGAATTAAGATTACCAGCAGGGCAAGAATTACAGCTACGATTCGTCTCTACAAGCAAGCGAAAACATGGCTGTCATGTAATCCTGGGGGCTGGTGGGAATCCAAGTGAATGATAAATGTGGTTTGTCTGCTTTTTCTTAAAGTCAGCATCTCGGGACTTTGTTGTAGCATGCAGTCAGCAGGATTGTGGCAGTCTGGGGTGTTGTTGTTGGATTTAAAATATCACATTCATCACTGTATTCATTTTTCATTGCACTGCTATATACTTAGTGGTTAGTAAGATGTTTACCTCTGTTTTGAATCTGTGAGGAATTCCAAGTGCTGCATTACTGGAAATTTATGTAAAGTCCTTGGCAGAAATGGGTGAAAGCTAAGGGTTTGCAGATGTCTGTTTTAGGGAAGCATGTTTTAAGTGTAATAAATACCTAGGAATCACAGCAGATCATGTTGTATCAGTTGGTGCTGGGCAAAATGTGATAACGGGGCTTTTGAAGAGGTTCAGGAGGCGTGTTTGGGATGGTGGCAATGAATGAAATAAAAATTTAGTAGGTAAACTGAAGGGAACTTCTATTTGGTTCAATTTGTAAACATTTGTGTTCATTTCCAAATTCTCATTTCACTTGCTTGGAAAGTGAAGTGTAAATACATGGTGGGTGTTTTAACAAGGAAAATACGCCATCCGAAGAGGTTTTGGGGTATTGCATACCATTACATAATACAATAAATGGATTCTGGTGCCATTCACCACCTTTGTAATTGTTGAGAAATAACGCCTTGATTCCTGTGCTCAGAGCATCGTAACCTTAGGTAATCCTTGCACTGCGAGACCGGTATGGCAGTAAGTCCCACTGGAGAGGTGTATCTGATCCGGGCTGGATACAGCCCCAAGGCACATATGGGGTTATGCATGCCGTGCGGTATGATATCTCAGTGTGCATTTAAGGTGTCTGTATGTCTGTCCCCAGCAGGAATTCTGGGTGAGGACATTGGCACCTGCCTGAGGCAAGCAAGGTGGAGCTGTGCCTGGTGCCCCCTTACGCATGCCATGGTACAGGCACTTGCTCAGCCCCACCAGATGGGGTGGAAAGGTTGCTTTTAACATAAGGAACAGGTAAAAATAGATATGCAGAGTGGTAGTGAGGATGAAATAACGCTAAAAGATTTTTCTTAGCTCTTTTAGACATAGCAGTACAGGCCAATGCTTTTCCTAAGGCAAGCCAAAGAGATGTCTTGAGAAGAATGGAAGGCAACAGGAGAGGCAAGACGAGGCAGAAGGAATAAACATTTCACCCGTGCAGCTGGGACCAAGAGAACGAGGTCAGTCTGGTTTAGGTAACCAAAGAATAATAAGGCTAATGTTTACATGGAGTCTTCCTGCAACAGGATGATAACTTCAGTACATCCATTTACCATATTTGTAACACGCACTTTTCTGTTGATGATGATGTAACACAGCAGCCAGCTCTCGCCTGTGTCAGGGCTGGAGCATGCCCCTTGCTCCTAGGAGTTTAGCTCTGTGCTCATGGCTGGCTGGCTGATAAACGATGCCTTGGCCAGCCTGGGAGCTTTTAGAGAAGAACCCTCAGGGAGGGCTCCCCCACTTTTTCTCTGGAGATGCTTTTAGGCCAAGGCTCTTGCATCTGGCCCCTACCTGAACTGCAGCCCCAAGGGTGTCACACCCTTGCCTTGGGGACCACTGACCTGGGCTCCAGCTTTTGCTGTGTCCTAACAGCCTGGACCAGCATCTGAGGCATGGGCATGATTGAGCTCTGTTGAGCTGGCCACCCATTACTGCTTAACATCCTAAACCTTATCAGAATTGGATATTCAGTATTGGAACGGAGGTTAGCGGCTCATATTTCTTGTATGGATTTTAAATTGTATTCAGATATTTAAAGATAAAAGCCAGACAAGTAATTCTAGTTTTGCAGGTTACAGAGGACAATGCTAAAAGACCTTTTTATTTGCTTTTTGCTTTTTTATTTGCTGTTGGCTTGGTCACTCACAAATATCAAGATTCTTCCTATTAAGTGTGTAAAATCGTTCCACTTACCCATTTTCTTCATGCAGTAGCTGTATCACATCATTCTGATCCATAGTTGATATTAAAGTTCTTCCAAACTCCTTTGGCGTACTGGTTTTCTTCCTGGAATTGGTGGCAGGAACTCTTTCATCTCTTACAGCTGGGATCAGCAGTATTTTAGTAAGTTTATCCAAGGCAGTAAGTATTCAAAGGACAATAGGAGAGTGCTATAGCCATGATGGTCTTAAGAGGTAAGTGAGACTGGTCTGTAGAAAGATGAAATACGTTGTCGAAGGCCCACCTGGTACAATTAAAATGAATATATACTCCAGAGATCCCAGGGCTTCCCCAGATCAGTGTGAATACATACATAGCTGAGGAGCCACCTATTTCTGTTGACCTTAGCTGCCCTCCTGGGTCAGATTGAGAAATTCTCTAACTTCAGATTAGGTAAACTACATGGTATTTAATGACTTCATGCTCCAGCTTTCATCTGATCAGTGCTTGAATTGCTAAAGGGTAATGAGCGAAGCCTACTGTCCATGGTTTATTAGCATACCGTCCTTGCGATTTTAACACATACGCCTGTACAAAGAAAATAATTTTGTATGTAGTCTGAGGGCTTTGTTCATCACTTCTCATTTAGAGCAGTTTCTAAGAGAGCGTTTTGCTGGAGTAAGCTCCTCAGCATAAAATTCTAATGAAGCAAAACTTGAAAGACACCAATTTTTCCTACAGCAGTGACACATTACATAAATAAACCACTGTGTAATCCAGTAAGATGATGCAGGTTGCTGCCATCTGCCCTTTATAGAAGGGAGTTTTTCTTTATGGTTGCTGGGGAAGGGAACTTCTCCAAGACCAGCAGCTGGCAATGGAAGTCTTCATGTCCCCGCCTGCAGAGCGCCCCTCCATTACCTGGCCTCTTGGAGACCCCGTGGTTTGCCTCTGGGCTTATGTGTCCTCTGACTGCTTGCACACGCCACTTCTCTGGTCTGGCACTCTGAGAGGAGACAATGCATTCCTAGTGACTTGATCAGAGGTGTGGGTTACAAAAGAAAATATGGCACAAAACATAATTTTGGACTGAGGTTAAGATGATTCTTCCTTTCTTGTTTTATTGTTCATTGCCTTGGGCTCCGTAAGCGGATCCAACTTGCAGGCACTGGGGAACCAGGGTTGAAAGACACACTCTTTCTTTTAGGTGACCTCCTTCACACAGGATGAAAGATTTTACCACATTTCTTCTGGCAGAGTGTCCTGTCGTGACCAATGCAAATACAGTAATTGTGGCTTGCCTGAAGGGTCATTATGCCTGAAATTCAAAACGTTTCCTGGTTGTACCCTCCTCTTCTTGTTATAACGTTTTCCACATGAGGTAACTTCAACCAGTTGCCCCCTGCCCAGCCACTCTGCACAGCTCTCCTGGATCCCTGTATGTCATACATCGTACTTGTTACCAGCTCTGTGACTTCTGGCACAGGATCAGCTTTCTGATGCTTGACATGCTCGAGCTGCCCTGAGGGATCCTGAACACTGCCTATTGCCAGAGCATGAGTTTCTGTGCTCTGTCTGCTGCTCAGATCAGGTCGTTTGGACTTGAAGCATACACTGTGCTCTGGCTTGGTCCCTCATGGGGACATTGGAGACATTGAAGTGCAGCCATGCTACAGAGCAGACCTCCTTTGGGCAACCAAGCCAACAGCAAATAAAAAAAATCAATTATTTGGTCTTGTAGCATTGTCCTCTGTAACCTGCAGAACTAAAATTATTTTTCTGACTTTTATCTTCAAACATATGAATGCGATTTAAAATCCTTGCAAGAAATAAGAGCCGCTAACCTCTGTCCCAAGGCTGAGTTTTGAAGCCATACCCTTTCATAGCAATAGTCTATTACGGAAAGTAATTTGTCAGGAAATGTGTAATTTTATGAAGAAAATACAACACTGTATTTTCATCTTAGGCACAGAACTACAAAGTGAAAATAATTATTCTTTAGGCAGTTTAATTGATTTGAAATGTGCCTACAAAAGACTTAGTTCCTGTATAGTAGTCTCTGTATATAGATTGCAGAATGCTTTAGAAAGTAAAAGGAGAAAATGTGTTAAAGGCTCCTTAGCTAGCTACAGACATATACAGATATTTTAAAGAATCTTTTTGTTTTGTGCTATAAGTAAAGAAAAACCTAAATCCCCTTGCTAAAATTAAGACAATCTCTCTACTTGCTCAGAGCATGTGGAGATCACTCTAGGTCTGTGCCTTCTTCAGGCATTCAGTTAAACATTTGCTAATTTGTTAAACTCATTCCTATTTAGCAGCTAGACTTAAGCATGTTACTTCTCATTAAATCCATGGGCTTAAGCTCGGACAAAATTGGGTCTCTCCTAACACTTCTCTTATTCAGCCTTTCCCATTTTACACAGGCGCTGTTTAGTGGGGTTAAGCGGCTCCTACAGTGAGCCCAGGAGCAAAGGCCGCCCAGCACAGCGCTCTTCCTGCCCCGGAAATACAGGCGAGAGCGCTGTGCACTGACAAGTGCCCCTGTAGCCCTGGCACAGCAGGGCTGGTTTAGTCTCGTGTCTGCATTTTGGCCTTTCTCCTTTCCTCAGAGATGTCCGAGTTACCGTATGCAGACTACATCAGGTATCTGAGCTATACGGGGCAAATCTGGCAGGGCAATTGCGCTGTGGAGGTTGTGTTAGAGGCAGAATTGAGCCAGGAACAGTTAGCTTTGTCCCTATAGGTTCGCATGCATCTGTCCACCCATGCTTTAGCTGTATGTGCCTTTTATCTTATCTGTTTGTCACTATATAACCATATTAACACCATTTCCCAGAAACTGTAGACTGGCACTTGGACATGTTCACAAGTCTTTTTACTACACTTCTGTAAAAGTGCTCTTTAACAGCTTATGAATTTTTTGTTTGTTTGTTTTAAGCTAAAAGAACAATTCCAAGCCATTCACATGTGCAAGAAGTGCTTTTATTTTTCCCTCAAGGGAAAGCCATTAAGGTCTGTGAAGAAACAGTGCTCTACCTTGCTCTATCACGGCTTGAAGGTCCCACAGTTAATAATCTTGCAGGCTACCGTAGGCCTTTCATTATGCGTTGGTACAGCTTCCAGTCTCTGGAGGACCTCTGTGCCCTCGATCAGTTGCCTACGGAGGGAGAAGGTGCATGTATGATCTGCCTTCATCCGAAGCCAGCTCCACAGCCTCCGGCTTGTATGAGACCCTAGCAGACCCAGGCACTGGTTTCCTACTGACAGGCTGCACCCGCTCTGCTCTTTAAAAAGTTGTTCCTCACAGTGAGGTGACAAATGCCAATGGTTCTTGATTAAGTAGTCTCTAGTTAGCATTTCAGAAGAGGTGAAAATACTATGGCTTTATGCAGCTACACTTATAAATGCCCCATTTGTAAATGTTCATTACTTTTGAGGAGAAAGAAGTCAAGAGACACGCTGTCAGAAGTGAGAGTATTAGAAGTGTCTCCCTAAGAAATATCTTTAGTTTCCTTCCTTCACAGCACCAATCTGAATCCTGAAAACAGTCCAACATTTTGCAGTCTTTACAATTTTCAGGCTGTCTTGCTCCCACACTGTGGGAGCATGAGCTGTGCCTCCTGCAGGTGCTGGCACAGCAATGGACACCAGCAGTGCTCTGGAAAGCTTCATACCCTGTCCCATCCCACCCCACCCCATCCCATCCCACCCACAACAGTGGTACCAAGTGGGGAGGACATTGCAGGCAGCCCTTGCCCAAGCAGGGACGTCAGGACTGAGCCAGTGCAGGGCTGGAAAGTGCCTGGCTGTCCCCATTGTATTCTGTGGCTGCTTTTTGCTCCCTCAGGATTAAACTCCCACTCGGATTTAAGAGGCCTGGCTGTAAGATCATGGATCCTGCACCTTTCAGATTAGACAGAGATGTTGGCAAGGCAGAAACTTGCGGTGAACGCCGCTGGTTATAAATACACCCAGCCAGCAATCGCTTTTGGTTTGTTCTCTGTAGGTTAGACAGTTCTGCTTTTCACTTCCTTTAAAAATGCTGTCTTTCTGCATGATGTGTTTACATGCAAACTGCACTGTGAATTTCTCTCTCTATGGTAATACTTACATATTTTGCTCTCTTACATCAATCAAACTGCTCAGAGCAATAATCTTCCTTATTACATTCCAGAAAGTCTAAAAATCTTAACAGGGCCAGCCCTACACATTGACCTACTGAGAACAAACTCTCAGCACACATTGACTAAGGTAATTTCTTTCATCTTATGTGGGCAGAGGAGCCTGGAGGCTTTGCTCAACACCCCCTGTACATCAGGGCCCACCTTTGGCTGACACTGAGCAGCTATGCAGGCATGGATTTGTAGCCTTTGTCCTGGAGAGGCCCTGGCAGCTGCTTTAGCTTTGCCATAGGGTTTTCCAGCACAAGCAAGTGCAGAGAAAGGGAGGGACTGGTGTCAAATCTGACTTATCCATCCTCCCCCTGGCCAGAGGCATCTGCCTTGCAGCTAGCATAGGGATTTCACAGATGCTTCCTCCCAGGCAGCGATGTCCTGCGGGGTCAGGGGAACCTCCTGCGCACTGCAGCAGCAGCAAACTTGTGCGAACATACCCGAAAGCCACATATTTTTTGTCCAGGTAGGGAGCTGGCTGGAAGGTGATGTAGAACTGTGAGCCGTTGCTGTGGCGGCCCTTGTTGGCCATCCCAAGGATCCCTCTTCCCTTGTGATGGATGGAGAAGCTTTCATCTAGGGAAAGAGTTTGGGTGTGAAAGGTTGCAGTTGTGTTCCTCCCTTTGCTCCCTTTTGCCAGCTTTCACAAGGTTCCCTGTCCTTCTTCCCCGATCTGCCTTTCCCTTCTCCTTTTCCCCCAGAGGTCTCATCAAGTCTCATGCTAGCAAAGTCTGGTGTGAATCAATGTCCTTCCTAGAAAGAGCTTCGCACCACTGCCTAGTGCTTAAGTCCGTAAAGAAGCTAATGAAAAATCTTAAATATGAAAAAGCATACCAAGTATTTCTGAATGTCAGAGCCACAGCAGCGATGGCTGTGGCACCCCCTTGTCGGTCTATAATGCCTCTCACCAGAGGAGCTCGGGGCACTGAGTGCAGCAGTTCCCCGTGGCTACCTGGGATTATTCCCACTGTATGGATGAAGAAGGTGGGAGGCAGAGCAGGTGTTTCAGGCATCCCCTGTGAGCAGAGAAGGGACTGTGAGGGCAGGACTGGGGTGGGATGCCTGTCTGCTCCTGATGCTCAGTGACTCACACAGGAGGGTTTCTTTAGCCAAATAAAATAAAGCTGAATAAATGGAGAGCAGTTATTTTTAGTTAAGGAGGTCAGGGTGCTTCTGGAGCAGAAGCTGTATTCAGCAGCTGGGGCAAGGAGAGGGGGCAGGCGACAGGAGATGCAAGACAAGAGCTGTGAGGAGGTGAAGAAGATCCTCTGTGCCAGATGATGGGGGTACTGGTTAAGGAGAGAAGAATCAGGCCTCAAGAGGGATGACTGGGCAAGGAGAGGTGTAAGGCATGCTTGGGTTCGGGGGATGATGGCAAGGCCAGGTTGGGCGGGGCTTTGAGCAACCTGGTCTAGTGGGAGGTGTCCATGCCATGGCAGGGGGGTTGGAACTAGGTGATCTTTGAGGTCCCTTCCAACCCAAACCATTCTATGGTTCTATGACTTGATTCCTTCTCCTTTGTGGAGGGGAACCCAGCTATGAGGTGGAGAGCAGGGGGTGCACTGATCCTCCTCCATCACCAGCCTCCATCACCTGCCTCCGACCTGATCACACTGCGCAATCCAGAGTCCCATTGAACTCTCAGCAAGCTTGAAGGAAACTGTAGAAATGTTTAGACTTTTTGTGTTCTCTGATTTTTTTGTAAGTTCTTTTTACCCTATTTGAGTGCCCTTCTCAGAAACTGATTCATAAAAATGGTAATTAAATTTAACTGAACAGTTAACTCCCTGACTGCTGCCTTGTGGTTTGCAAAATGACTTCAGCAGACTAATTTTGGAGTAGGATGCTTTGTACTATGACATGATGCTCCAGTCTGAGTGATTCTCTGTAATTACCTTGGTCCTTTCAGCTCATTACAGTAAAATGAGGTTGCATCACATCAATTTCAGCAAGTATTGCAGTGCCCAGCCACGTGCCAAGTGTGGAGCCTCCCGGAACATTACTGGCTGACAGAGGCATCTCTCACCCTTTTCAGATACTGAAGATATTTGTCTCCTGCCCTCAGTGTAAAATAGTTTGGTGGGAAGTACTGGGAAAGCAATCTAAGCCTTAAAATAGAAGGACATACCCAAGTGAACACCTTTCTCAAGGATGAAAAGCAACTTAATTAAAAAGGAGGGGAAGAATTAGTGATCCTCACCTTTTATACATCAACACATGGAGTATGTGCAATATGGGCAATAAAACTCTCATAGGGACACTTTCAAGGCTGACAGATTCTGAATTAAATCCACCTTATAATTACTTATGCAATTTTTGACACATTGTCACCTTTCCACATGACACAGCTTCTTTCCTGGGTAGCACAGGGAAAGCACAAGCTCTGCCAGGAGGAGGAGGATGGAACTGGGAGCAAAATGCTGGGCGCTGGGCTGGGGCTTCGTGCCACAACCGGGGCAGCACTCCTGGTGCCACAGCTCTCCTCTGTGCAGAGAAGCCTACGCATGCTCAAACTCATTTTCCTCTGTGGACGATTTCTACCTGAACAGAAAGTGTGAAGGGTGCAAGATGTGCACTAGCACGCATCTATTGGGTAGCACTGCTGGAAAAGAGGATTCATAAACTTTTAAGTCCTCGGTGATGTCCACCTTGCAAACAATTTAACAGCCAGTCCTATTTTTTTCCAGTACCAGGTTATGTTCTTTCTGAGATGTGCATGTCCTGAGAGTCTAGGCTTGTTGCTATTTCAGGAGCTCCAGCATCAAAAAAGTGACTTTTGCCCCCTGTCTGCCCGGTCTAGGCAGCCTGTAGTGTTTGCTGCCTTAAATCCCACATGCTGGACTTCCCTCACAGCTTTCTTGCCCGCCAGCCCTGTGACTCGTCCGGGCAGAGTGGACTGACCACCTGCCTCCGGCCAGGTTGTACTCCGTTCATCCCAGGGCCTCGAGGTAAGAACAGCTTCTCCTGGCAAGCAAGCTCTTCAGCATCTCGGGAAAGAAAGTTTTCAGCTACACTTGGCATTTCTCATCTGGCCGTTGGCTGCTCCCCAGCCCGCTCAAATGTCACATCGTTTGCGCCATTGGCAGTGGGAAAGCTTTTATATAAGGGAACATAAATCAGCTTCAAAAGTGCTTTCACTGCCATAAAACATCTTTCTGGGTAGCATTTAATCTAAACAGAAGATCTCAAATGTCTATGTCAATATTATGGGTTGTTTTTCTTAAATATTGCATGTTACAATATTCCTTTTTCTTTACATTTTATTACCAATATGGGGGAATATTTTTTGTTAAACTTAGCTCATGTTTGTAATTTCTTGACTTACATGGTTTTATGTGAGATTGAGAAGTAACTCCCCTTACATCCACAGAGCCATGTAGCTGCTGGCAGTGATGCCTGTGGTGCACCCAAGCCTGAAAAGCTGCCTGAGCTCCAGGAAACAGTTAAAGCTGACTTACTTCCATTACTTTAAATGCATTTAAACAAGTGGTATCGATACCTGGAGATCTGTAGCTAATCCACTTTTGTGTTTCTGAGGTCCTGTCCACAAAGGTGAGTATTCACAGTGGGTGCCCATCAGCCCTCATTTAGGCAGAGAGGAAGGGCTGGTGGAGCTGAGCCTTGGGCAGGGGACATCAGAGGAGGGGGACAAGGTTACAGATCAAACAGTGTCCTCGCTAAAGCAGTCGACTCACGCTAGTACAAGCAGATAATAATTCTGACTGAAAAGCAAACCCTTTTGCTTTAGGGAGATGAAAGGAAATTCCCGGGTTATTCCGTGAATATGAGCAGTTCAACAACTTGTTTTTTTGCAGAAATTTGCCATTTGCGCAGTAAGATAGCTGAGGAAACATACCTTCAAAGGTGGGACCATAAATTGACTCTCCTCCATCTCCCTTCCTGGTTATGATATCTGCAGGGTAGATAAAAGTAACCATGAGAGACCAGGTTGATGACAGGCATTATTGGGGGTTGTCTGTGAGCAGCTCAGCCAAGGTCACAGACGTGGGGTGTGCATCAGCCTAGGGGAACAACTGCATCCACCTGTCTGTTTTTACTACTGAAATTCTAACAGCCCTTTGGGAAGAGCTCTGCTTCCATCCCAAGAGATGGTCTCCTTATGGAGAACTATTTCATGCAGTGCGCATAACTGCTGCCCCTCTGAAGCTGGTACCACAAGTGACACCTGGAAACGCACCTCCTCCTTGGATCCACCCATTTTTCACGAGACGATGAAAAAGGGAGTTTTTGTAGGTGAGCTCTCGGCCATCGTGGGGAGACTTTGCTCCTCCGGCGCACAGGGCACAGAAATTCTCACAGGCCCTGGGACAGACGTCTGAAAAGAGCTGCAAAAGTGAGAAAACACGTGTGAAATTCACAGCTGGCAACGTGTGAAATTCCTGGCTGAGGCCCACTGGCCAGATTCCTGTCCCTCCTCCTTTGGCAGGTGAAACCACCGCGCTGGGTGTGCTTGTTCCTCCCATTTGATTTTCTCCTCTGTAACGTACCTCAAAGAGCAGCCTCCCGACGGGCTGTTCCTCAATGGCTATCTCCAGGTACACAAACACGTGCTGTTCAAAACAGAAAAACAAATGCAGTGAGGGAAAGGCCAGCTCTCAGTGCTGCACTTGCTTCCTAACGCAGGCCAGGGTCCAGCTGCCCAGTGCAAATGGTCTCAGAAAATGTCCACAGGACTGTCAATGCACAACAGCATTCCTACTGTTTTATTTAAATAAATAAAAAAGTAGAGGATGTTTCACTTCATTCTGGGCAGAGATAATCCCAGTGATGTGTTCGAAGTAAACTACTGGGCAGTGTCTGCTTCTTCATCTTGCATTTATTTACATGCCTATCACAGCCCATACAATACAGGCAGGAATAAATGAATCCACAGGATTAGCAGCCATCCCACCCAAACGGATGTTTTTTGTTCTTCCCAGCCAGCCTCAAATCCATGTGCAATTGATGCTGCATCTTCTGTGGTATTCATTGTGGTACGACATTTTATTTTTCTCTGCTCTCAATACCATGTCAGCACCGGCAGCATCACACCTCACGACACCACAGCATTTCAGGGGGTCTTGGCTGGGAAAGGAGAGGTTTAGCATTTGGGCTTTTGGTACCCAAGAATAAGGGTACCCAAGAATTTTGGTACCCAAGGGCTGGGCAGTTTGGGATTTTGGAGCAGCACAGTTGCAGCATGGTCAGCAATGCGCTTTTGTCAGACTGTTCAGCCCTGAAGCAGTTAAAACGTGTCAGGCATCCAGGCTAGTGTTTGCCCCTTCCTGGCTGCCACCTGAGAGGTGTGATACCTGCAGCCTCTCCAGCCGCTTACAGACCCCAACCCTTTGTGTAAAACAGTCCTACTTGCCTGGCTGTTTTTCAGATACTTGGTGTAGAAATCCTCAGCAATTGCTTGGTAAAGTGCCTCAGGCTTGAAGTCGCGATAGTCCCACTTACGGTAAGACCACTTGAGCAGCTCCTTCTCGTCGCCCAGCAGCTGGCCATTAATGAAGCACATCACCCAGGAGGCGTACGCCCACACTTCACCTCTCAGTTCCTGCATTTCAGAGGGACAGCAAGGCCTCCAGGGATTAATTACACACTTAGTGAAGAAGCAATCAGTAATATCCACCACAGGTAAGGTGACCTGTGGTATTTTTATGCGTTTCCTACTTTTAAAACCACAAATCCCACCAACTGGAAGGGACTGGGCAGCAGCTTTCAGTGAGGTGTGCTGATATTGCAGTTACATGCCCTAAAGGTGTGGATCCTGCGGCTATGGGACATTATTTCACACTAAACAGGAAAAGTGCCTGGAGAGTGCCATCCTGCCTTGAGGGTCTCTGAGAATGTTAAATAAATTGGGGTGGGCAAGCTCACTTCTGAAATCTGCAGATGGCACTGAGCTGGGAGAGGCTGCAGCCCCGAAACAACCTGAGGACGCAAGTTACCTTCTTTTTCTCCTGTAAATATTCATGCCATGCAAATTCTACTAAAGGCTGTATTACAGGATCTGCAAACTTGCTTGGAAACTTCAGCTTCAGAGCCTGTATTTTCAAGGTAAAAAAAAAAAATTGCTTATAAGTAGTTTAATACCCTCTTATACCCTGTCCCATCATATCTTATATTTCCCTTATGAACTACAACCTAAAACACGTTCTAATCCAGTTGTTGCACTGCACCCCTCATGCCTCTGGCGGAATTCCCAACGCTCGCAGAAGTACCTGCAAATTGCTCTAAATCCCTGTTTGTGGATGTAGCGGGTGTAAAGAAGTGACTTTCTGTTCAGCTCATGGTCTGTGTTGCTATTGTTGGGACCGTGGCTGGAAAAAAACAAGAAGGAAAAAAGCGGAGAGGCACAGACGCCCTGCAACTATCGGCTTGGCTTGTCCTTAGGGCTGCTGACAGACAGCAGAGCTTTGTCAGCTGCAAATAAAGCTGGGGAACAAGCCTGGCAGACAAACTTACAGGCAGGGAGGGCATAAAGGCCAGTGTTGTGCACTCTGCGGTGGGCTGTGTGCTGTGCACCTGCCACACAGCCGAGCCGCTTCTGAAAAGTCGGTGAAACCCTGTGAGGTTTGCAGCTTTTCATAAGCTGCCGAGCAAGTCAGGCAGAGCTGCGATGTGCATGACATCTTATATAGCATCGCACAGCTGTAAAATTTTGTGGAGGTGTAGGAACAAGGAGGCAAGAGTGCTGCAACAGAGACCCCCCTGCTCCGAGCCATGAGCATGTAAAGCTTCTGTGCCTGCACCTGCGCCTGGCAGTGCCAAAGAAGAGCAGAAATCCCAAATTCAGAATATTTTCTGCCTAAGAGCCACTGCCAGGCACAGGCATTCCTCTGCTTATTTACTTCCAGCCTGCACCACTCCCCCCTGCTCCCAACCCAGTGCTGGGGCTGAAGCCCAGGGATTACCTCTGCTGCGCACTTGGCCACATGGAAAGCTGGTTCCTGGAGCAGCCCCACCACCAGCACCCGTTGCGGGCCCATGGCACCCTGGCCGTCAACAGAGCACATCTCCATGGCAACACTGGAAACCAACACACACACCTCTGTCCTGCATTTCTAAGCACTTCCCAAGCCTAATGAAAGTGGGTTTCAGCCCCATAGGAAGGCGGGAATTGCTCTGTTTTTCCCTAAAGGAAGGAAAACAAAGTTACACAGAAAGTGTGCGGCAGAGGACTGAAGCTCTTCCCAGAGCTCATGACAGATGCCATCAGTACAGGATCATTTAAAAGAAAGGATGAAGATCCTGTTGCTAATGGTGGCTAATAGCAGGTGCTCAGCCACGGGTAGTAAGAATAAGCAAATGCAAGAGCAGTGCTTCCCCATTACTCCCCGAGCCTCTGGTGAGCCTCTGCTCAAGGATTTCCCTGTATCTTTGTGTTTAATTCCCCTTGGTGGCTCTTCTTCATGTGAATTTCTTTGCTTTTCAGACAAATGTAAAAATTTGGCACCCACAAAATCCCATGGCTTAATTACACCCTATGTAAAATATGTATCTCCCTTTGACGCAGAAAGTCCTGCCCACAGCTGTACTCTGGGTGCTGCTGAGACATCATTCCCACTGGCAGCCCAGGCAGAGCGGTACGGGGCATCAACCCGGCCGTTCCAGAGGGGTCACGGCTCCCGCAGCAAAGCTTTGTGCCACGGCTTTGCTCCCTTTTGGCTAATGCAGCACGTGCAATAGTGGCTTTGTGGGACAGCTGTAAGTTCAGCACAGGCTTCTGTCAGCACAGCTGGCTCACGTCACTTTTTATCTCTGAGCAAGGTGAATTTTAGGAGACCAGGGTGTTAGAAGGGACAAAACTAAATTGTATGTTAGAAGGGACAAAACTAAATTGTATGTCATGTCAAAAATGTGCCTGTTTTTTCATGACAGCATGGAGCAACACAACAATCGTCACATCCTCAGGTAAAATACATCAGCTGTGATTTTCCTGCAAAAAATATGTTCTGCAGAACAAACCTATGTTAAATACAATAAAAATTATATTAGTTTCTTCTCTTAATAACAATGTGCACTTTTTTTTTTTTCAACTGTATATCCAAATGGCTTTATAAAAAATACTAAATTTGTACATAACCTATAGGCTCTCAGCTAGATGTTTCTGAACTACCTATGCCTGCAAAAAACTCGGATTGAGAAAGAAATCGCAGGTTGCAGAAGGGCTCCCCCATGTAGCCCTGAAGTTCTCTGGTCCATGTGCGGCCCAGTGATATTTTCTTACACCGATTCATCAGGGTCACACTTCCATAGCTATTCTGTTGGGATTTGTAGCAATGTTGGATTTGAAGAGCTCCATTGTCACATCATCAAAGACCATGAAGATGGTCAGATTCTGAAGGTTTAGCTACCACAGCTGCTCCCTTGCCTGAAAGACCCATGCACAAGATGTTATTATTTCACATTATGATGCTGTTACTGTTACTTATTTTTCCCAACATCCATATTTTTAGCATGATAGTTTAATACACCTGAAGTTTATTTGGTCTTTTAAAATGCCTCTTTTGTCCTTTTTTGTACTACAAAACATAAGTCTTAAAACCAGAGCAATCCACTGCATATTATTGAACAAAAAAAAAAAAAGATTGATGTCTGCATTTCATAAATGTGCTTAAATTTACACAGAAATTCTGTTCCTGAAATTTAATTCTGCACATATGTATGACTGGCTCCTGTTATTCCTTTTTCTTTTTTAAAAACCAAATATTTAGCTGGTGTTTTACTGCTAATTTCTAGACATGGAAATACTTACTGTCATTGAGGGCAAGAAAGGGAATTAACTATAAACGTGCCGCTAATAGTCAACTAATAGTCACAGTCAAAAAGCAGCAATTAGACAAAGAAGCATGAAATTATTAGCCAACAGCTAGTAGTATCACTAGCCATACAGAACTGTTTTCTGCAAATTTATATTTTTTTTTTTTTAAAAAAAGAGCAAGCCAAGAGCCACTGATTACTTGCTGTCTCTATCCATTCTGGCTTTTATTTCTCCCATTCTTTTCCCATCACGTTGTAATTTAGGTCCATTAAAATCTATTCAACAGATTGCCAATTATCAATATTTTATATATATATATTTCTAAAAACTTGAAACTGTATGATTATTATTCATTTCAGCCTCTTTCTGCTACCCGTTTATGACACTATGACGTTGTTCTGCAAGCTTATTTGTATCTCTTAGATGAGCACGAATGTTTTGCTGGTGTTGAGAGTCAGACAGGAGTTTGCCAGTACTGCTGTGCTCTGCTGGCTGTGGCAGACGTGCCGTCCTGCACCCGGTTTGCAGACAGCGATGATTACCATGAAGAGAAGTATGGAAAACACAAGAAGCTGTACAGCACATTTAAACGATACTGAAACCTTTTCAAAGGCCGGGCAGTTGATGTTCTTGGAAACGTGAAGTGCTGTGAAATGTGTACATGTACCCTGACATGAGACCCAAGAGTTTTGCTTCTGAGGGATTGTCAGAGGATTTCCTCACACCAAACCTCTCCACCTGCTGCGGTCACAGCCATTTCAGTTCCTTTCAGTCCAAGATATCTGAAAGAGACTGAGAAAGAGAACAGAAAGGCAGATTGGGTTAATTAAATAAACCCAACATTTGAGAGAGAGCCCCCATGTGACAGAACTCTGGCAGGAGAGCAAGTAGGGGTCACCCAGTGATGTTTTGGTGAAGGGCGAGTCAAATGACTACAGCATCACCCTGCTGAAAGCTACATAAAGAATAATGCCATGCTTGTTGAAGACGCAAATGCCAAATAATTTCACAGCAAGTACCTGGAGAGAAAACATTGCACAGCCTCTCTGCTGAAGCTGCTG
The DNA here is from genome assembly GCA_028020825.1 of Podargus strigoides. NCBI lineage: Eukaryota > Metazoa > Chordata > Aves > Caprimulgiformes > Podargidae > Podargus > Podargus strigoides. The sequence goes on from CM051619.1 coordinate 49,075,161, forward strand.
AACCACAACAGTGTGCTGTGATGACGAGGGGGAGGGCCAACACTGCTGTTTCCGCTCCAGGTCCTTGGACTGCCACAAGTCCTTTCTGACAGATACTACGCAGCTGTTAGGTCACCCAGCAGTCAAAGCAAACAACGGAGACGTCAAAAAAAGGTTTCCTACTGCCAGGGAATGAAGGACAGATTCAGCCCCAGAAAGAAGGAAGACCTCCATAAACTTAGTCGTCCAGGTGGAAGGCAGAAACTGACATTGCTTTATTGAGAAATTTAAAGTAATCCAAAGGGATCGCTTGATTTTGAAGATGGTAATATACTAGTGGGGCTGTCCAGAGCAACCTGAAGTTCTCCAGCTGACTGCTGTGATAGCCACAAGTACACTGCCTTTGAGGGCAATGAGGATCCAGCAGCTGGGAGACCCATGAACACATCTGAGAATTGGTCCCCTTCAGGAATGCACAGACAGCGGGCTACAGTTGTGGTTGTTAGAAAAACTTGCAGGATAGAGTGGGGAGTTGCTAACTAAAGCAAAGCTCTGCATCCTGCTGTCCCAGAGATACATTCAATTAGGTAGAATTAAAATATTAGCCAGAAATGAGTAGTAAGCATACTACAGTGAGATGCTGGTTCACCTAGAATAAGCTTGGATGTTTTTTTCCATTCAAAAGAATGGCTTGGTCCAGAGGTCCATCTGTTCTAGAAAACAATTCATTGGTCACCATGTTTTATGGGGATCTGAAAAGGGATGGAGCATATAGGACTGTCACAGCTCATAGGATGGCAGGTCTGCAAGAAGCAGACTCTTTAATGCCTCTACCAAACAGATAAAAGAAGTCCTGAAATCATAGCTATGGCAAATACAGCATTTGCCAGTTCCTTCTCTACTCTTAAAAAAAGAACCTGCAATAGCAGTAGGATTGGGAAAAAGCCTGCACAGATGGACTCCTGACCATGGGAAGATAACCGTATGCAGGAAGCACCCATGACTGCTGCCTGGGCTCCAGGGAACACTTGCTTTGAAAACTGGTCTCCTCCCAACCACTCCAAAGCTGGACTCAGCTTCTCTGGATCTGGACGCTTACACAGTCGGTGAGACAGTCTGCTGCAGAGATTGAAGACCTAGGGATACAAAAAATGTACCAGGCTGCTATGTTCGCATGGGCATTGGGTCAATGACTAGAAACAAACCCCACGCCAGCTTTCATTTAAGGTGAAGTGGGAAAAGACTAAAAATAAATAAATCCCAGCACACTAGAATAGGTCTTAGCAAACACCAACCATGAATTCAGTTGCAATGACTAACCAACTAAGATAGTAAAACAAGCATTTTACAAATAGAGATGCAAGCAAAACTCTTTACTGGATGACTGGCAAGATCAACACCAGGCCCAACACACCTAACTTAACCCATGAATAAGCATTTGGTTTGAAAGAGTTCATAGTGAAGCGTCATCTCCTCTTCCACTTAGACACCAGGACGCTATTGCTGTAAAACCCCTGGTAGCGCTTCTTCAGTCCCTCTGAGCAGAAAAGAGAGTATAAAACAAGTATTAGAAAAAACCCAAACAACCTTACAAAGTAACACACACCAGGATGAAGCTTCTCCTACTGGCAGTGTAATTTGCTTTCAAAGCTCATATGAAATAATCTGACGTTCATCCATCAGAAATGAGATGCTGGACTGGGAGGCCCAGAGCTCTAATCCACACTGCCAGCGTCTCAGCTTTCACGCACGGAACAGCAAACTCTCTTAAACTTTATAGAGTGCTGAAGTCAAGGAATGCTATTTACAGCTAAACCACGAATGGAATTGGTGAACAGAGTAAGTGTACACGCAATACTCAAACATGCACTTAACACAGCACGTCTGCTCTGCCCCTCAGGAATTTGCTTCAACTTTCACCTGGAGAATCAGCCAAAATCTTCAGAAAAAGCCAAAATTTCATAATCTTGTGCTTGAAAAAAGAGTAGTAAAATCCTTTTAGAGTTCAACTACACAGGGTAACTCACAAATAGAGTAGAAAAAACACACAACAGTGTTAATTGTTCACAATTTCTGCAGTCTACTTACCTTCCTGCGTTTATGTCTGAAATCCTAATCTCATTTTAACACAGTAAGCACTGAGATGGATTTGCTAAGATTACACTGTGTGAGAAAATGACAAGTTAAGGTGTTTACTGGCTACGGAGTAAAGATATTCAGAGAGCTGCTTTGAAATGTAGTTTTTAAGGCACGCATTTTTTTTGCTATATAGTTCTTAGTGGCAGCTGGACTAAAAAGCAAAGCTGAAGGGGTTTCCTTTCAAATTCAAAGCAATCCTGAGCTTCAGTTGCAGCCTCAAAAGTGCAGACACAGAAGAGAGATTTATTTTCATCTTTAATAGAAATGCATTCACTAGAAAGGAAGAAAATGGTGTCAAAAAAGCAACATTTGTGATATGAGAAACTACGTCAGCTTCTTGAGTGCAAGCTACAATGTGTGCTGACAGCTTTAGCCATGCAGGGTGCAAGATTAGTCAGTGCTGTGCTACTCACAGCAGTTCGTTTCTTCACTGGTAATTTGGTAGAAAAACCTAAGAAAATTCCAAACCCAAAACTTCATTATTTTTATTTAAAGGGAAAGCACTGAGCAATCACTATGTGACAGTGGCTCAAGCATAACTGTAACATCATACTTAATCCTGCAAGGATAACTTCATAATGAACAATTTTTATTTTTTTTTTAAAAAAAGGAAAATATTAAACAGTTACTTTACTGGTAGTCTTACAATTTACCTTGTAGCAGCTTTTAAGCATTTCAAGATTCACAAATACAAGGAAGTCAGTGCAAGCTCCTGTAAACTTATGACCAGACTGTATTATGGCTGCACATTACAGTATTTTAGATAAAATCAAAAGTTGTTAGAATGAAACTGCCAGAATATTTATTGTAAGATTAAATTTATGCAATTAATCAGTAAGATTTTCATAGATGTTTTAATAAGCTTTACTGTATTTTTTTCATCTGTTCTTACAGCATCAAGACTTCAAGCTTCTGAAGTACAACTGCAGAATATGCTGGTTTTCTTTGGTGGCAGAAAGACAGAAATTTTATTTCTCCATTCTCAGAGGAAAAAAAAGGTGAAAAGCCTAAATAGTTTTGCTGTGGGATGGTTTGGTGGCTTTTTTGTTTTTGGTTTTGTTTGGTTGGTTTTTTTGTTTGTTTTGTGGAAGGGTTCCCCATCAATTTATTCCCACTATCTACCCTTTTCATGATCTATTTATATAAACATTTGAAAAAAAAAAAAAAATAGAGACACTTACCCAAATTCCCACAGCACGTGGTCAGGAGCTAGCTGAGTAGTCTAGGCTTGAACAAGGAACATCATCCAGAATTTGGGCTCCCGAGAACACAACAGACATTGGACTGTGGGCAGCAGAAGTCCACCAAGGTGATTAAAGAGCTGGAGCATGATTGAAAAGGCTGAGTGAGCTGGGTCTGTCCAGGCCTTAAGAGGAGGCGGCTTTGGGAGGATCTTAGTGCTGTCTTCAGCCACCTAATGGGAAGGTGTAGAGAGGACACTTCTTGGAGGTGCAACAGTAGGACGAAAGGCAGTGGACACAAACCAGAACATGGGAAATTCCAATTAAATATAAAAATATTTCTTTCACTGTGAATATAGTCAAACACTGGAACTGGTGGCCTGGAGAGGCTGGGGATCTCCATCCATGGAAACATTCAAAACTCAACCAGACAACAGCGCCATGATCTACGTGCACCTGCTTTGAGGAAGATGATGGACCAGATGGTCTCTGGAAGTCCCTTCCACCTTAAATTACTCTATCATTTTATGCACGAGGCTCTTATGCCAGTGACTCTCTCTGGGCAGTCATATAAACCAAGCACGTACAAAGATTGTTTGTTTTGCTTTTAAGTTCACCTGCTAATTTCTTAATTTTTACATTTTTCAATTGTTAAAACATAAAATAATAATATAAATCACCAGCATGACATTTTAAAACTGAAGCAACAATTGAGCGTGTTGCTTTAAGCACCAGTGGCATTTTATCTGGATTTTAACACCCTAGTACACTACATGAGATGTTACCAGTAGCCAAACTTGAAAATGCAAAGCACGTATTCTGGCATGGCATTTTATTAAGATGTCGAATCTTTTTTTGTTAGCAGTCAGTCAGTCAGCACACATCTAATTTAGTCAGCAAAAATAGCTGTACAACTTTAACGTGATATGCCCCATTGATATAGCTCGTTATGCTCTGAAGTGATTCTATTCACTGTTTAAGTCCCCACAAAACCAATTACCAGCTTTAACATATATTAAAAGTAACAGTACATTCTGCTCTCAAAAGTACAAAAAATAATACTTTAAATATACACTGGCTCCTAAGCTTAGACTGAGTCCTGTCAGGAAGAGAATTTTGCACTTCAATAGACAGTGCCTTCAACATCAAGAGCTCTTCAAAGTGCTTGGTGGAGTGTGTGAACACTTTCCCTACTTACTAGATGATGAAACTAAGGCACAGAGGTCAGTTACCCTGCTCACAGTCACACAGAGAGTGAATGGCAGAACTAACAGAGTAGAATTCGGACTTCTCAGCTGTCCAGTGTAACCACCACATCTCATTGTCACCATTCAAGTGCAATGGCTTAAGCATTTCGAGGAGCAAAACTCATACAGCATACAGTAAACAGAAGGGGCAAGCCAGGGCCAGTCAAAGGCTGCAACAATTTCAACCCAAAACAAGCAAGACTTGGTAGTCAATAAATCAAAATGCACTTCAGGGAACGATCACATAGAAAATTATACATTAACCTGCAGAGAGAAAGCTCATTAAATGTAAGACATATGGTGTTAGCTTTGCAAAAAGTACTGTTTATCTTAAGCTTGACAGCAGTTCAGGTAACGTTGACTTCATCAGAGAGGTCACACTTTCTGATCAGCAGACATCTTAAACACTGTTCCTTTACCAGCAAGGTACACTTCTGTGGAGAGTCACACAGAAATCCAAATAAGGGGCCAAATATCTCCTCAGCCGGCATGGATGTGTCCGAGGCACAAAAAACCATATTAATCGCTCACGAGGTATGGATTAAGTGCTAGCAATAGCAATACCAATCTGGAAAAATAAAAGTAGTCTAAAATAAATAAGTTAAGAAAATTGAAAGCCACCCATCAAAAATCACCAAGAAGTGCATCTTCAGATAGATCATGCTGCAGAAAAGAAAGTGCGGTATGTGTGATCACTGCCTGGATGAGAAGCACGCTATAGCCTAGCCCTCTGATGACAAATAAGCATTTCAGAAAGCCTGTCCTTGAATAGGATGCTCATGAGATGACTCATTTACTGTCAGAGACTGCTGATGGGATTCCGAAACACGCACACTTTGATTCTGTTCTTCACTGATTTGATGGGAAGGAACTGTATCTTGGCTACAGTGAGACTGTTGCCTTGATTCCTGAGTCAGCTGCACATGCTGAGCTGGATGTGACGATCCTGCTAAATGGATTTCTTCATTTTGTCCTTGATGAGCATGGAGATGTTCTAGTGCTTCCTTGGAAAGAGTTATGACATGCATTTGTTCAGTCTGGGCAGTCTCTATTTGGTTTGCAATCATATTGATACTTTGGATTTGTTCTGCTTGCTCCTGCTGAGCTGAAAGCAACAAGTTTTGCAGCTGCTGCGGTGGCTGAGCAAGCAGTGTGAGGTTAGCAGCCTGCTCTGTTGTCATATTTGGGGCATTTTCTGCAGTAACAATACTAATGCCTTGATTATGACTAGGCATGAAGTTTATATTATGTACTGCATCCGTAACCAGTAGCTGAATTTCCTGCCCCCCAGAGCTGGCAAGTTGATACTGCTGCAGCTGAAGAATGTTCTTCACTTCTGCTGAACTAGTATTGGTGCTTGCAGCAGCACTGGCTTCCTCAAACTGCTTTTCCTTGCTGTGGATTTTCAAATGAGACTTCAGGTTGTCCAGACGAGCAAACTGCAAACTACATTCTGGGCAGGAGAAAGGCTTTTTGCCTGTGTGTAAGATACAGTGTCTTCTCTTAGCACTGGAATCAGAGAAGGATTTTCCACATATACCACAAGAATATGGCTTTTCTCCTCTGCAAAATAATGGATTTGATGTCATTATAATATTCACTTTGACAGTGCTGCTTTCTGCAACTTGTTATAGAATAAAAAATGTAAATTATTTTGCTTTGCTAAATCATAAGCACTTAAGAATAGTGACATTAAAAATGTTCTCTGACTTCCTAATTATTTCTTCACAAACCATACTTTTAGTTTATATTCAAGAGCTACAGCGATAACATAACTGCCTTCCTGTCATGATACCAGAGGTACACATTCTGTGCTTCTAGACCTTGACATGAACGCAATAACTTACTTTGCACAACTGTAAGCAACGACCATTTTAAGAACAATTATTAACAGTACGGGATTTAAAACAAAAAGAAGTGTCCAAATCCTAACTTGCTGCCTGACTCAAAGGCACAAAAAATTTTACTGGAAATGTTTTATTTTACATATGGCCCACAACAGTTCTCCAGTGATTTAAAATCTGATATGCCTTTATGCGATAAATCACACTGACATGGGTAAAAGATAATTAATGCTATTAAAGAGACATGATAGACTACAGAGAAACAGGACAACGCTTCAATAACCTTGTTACACCGTGGCTACTGTTCTGCTGTCAAACAAAAATTCACAGTGAAGTTTTCACACACATAATACAGCAGTAAGTACATTGTCATTAAACAGACAAAATACACCAATGAAGAATCTTACAATGTCTTGGCACACTAGTATTTCACAGTGCAGTACTTTCCACTATGAATTACTTCTCTAAATAGATTAAACAAAAATGTCACTCTTTAACCACCCATTCAAAATGCAAACGAGCCCTGACCATTCTATAATTGAACAGCACTACATATGGGTATCGGATTAGAAGTTACATTTTTAAAGAATGTAATGAAAATTAGACATACTCTACCTGTGAATTCTAATGTGAGTCTGAAGAGAACTTTTAGCTGTAAATGATTTGCCACAAATTTCACAAGTGAAGGGCTTCTCACCTATCAAAAAGAAATTTAACATCACTTTTTGTATAACACTTCCCATCAATATATTAAAAAACATTTTCTATTTTACCATATATATTATTGTGTACTGTCAAATCCTCACACCTCTGTCACGGGTCAGGACAGGTATCTGAAACTGAATGAACTCACTAGTTAAATGAGGGTACAGTATTTTAAACGTACATCTCTGATCTTCCTCCCCTTCGAAGATAAAGAATTAGGTGATACAAGCCCTCAGAGCAACAAAAAACATACCTGGAACAGGGAAGTTTGAAAGAGGCTGACCTTGAACTAGGAGGCATTAGTGCTTGGCTCACATGGCAGCACCATGCAGATGAGTCAGCCTGTGTTTCCAAACCTGAAAAGTGAATCCATTATCTTAACAAGTCGGTTGGCTTCCTATAAGCCTCCATCCTAGACCTACAATATCCTGGGAACACCAGTTGGAGAAAACTTAAATTATGGTGGGTTGAATAAATTGAGTTTGTTAGGGTTTTTTTACTGCATTTGGAATTCTTGTGTCTAATTGAGTAGAAGCAGAGGAGCCAAATTAAATAACAAGAAGGTTCACAAGAAACAGATACTACGCAACAAAAGTGAATTCTAATTCACACCATAACATATCCTTGTTGCATTGAATTTCTTTAAGACACCAGACATGAGAATCCAGATCACAAATGTGGTCATTCACCCCATCCAAGCACACTGAACTGGGGATGGAGCAGCATATTACCTGTATGCGTTCTTAGATGTTTCTTTAACTGAGCTGCATCCATGAATTTGCGACGACACTGGTTACATTCCGGAAGTGAATGGCCTTGTCGCAATAATAAAAAAAGTGTCAGTGCATAAGTGATCCCCTGTATCTCTTCAGTGATCTTTCTTAAAGCACTTTCCTGTAAAATAACCACTTTGATATAATTTAGAGATAAAGCAAAAGGTGATTCACTGCCTCCTCCCTATCTTAACTGTCACGCCCCTACTTCTCTATTTGATATTATCATGGGAAAAGAGGGGACTGATACCTGCTCCCTCCCAAACATGCTTTCTCTTGAAGCTTTTTAAATTCTGACTTTCTCCATCGCTTTCAGCATGTGTAGCTTAATCTCCATCCTGCTCCAGAAGAGAGGAGGATGCTTCTTAAACCTTGCTTGCCATTACTAGTCCAACGTAGTGGGAAACTACAAGGCAATTAGCACAACAGAAAGCGGACACAAGTGTTTATATGATTCCTAGTTTCTATGTAACACACACAGCAGTGCTAAAATTATCAAGATGTATGTCAAATATAGCTTAAGTAATTTTTAATCATCATAAGAGTCCTTCTCAATTAACTGTTTTTGTAAACATTCCATTTATTATGCAGCGTTTTGTATTTTTTACCCTATTCATTGGTATATCAAGGTACCACACATCAGGGCAGCAGAGACTAAATACATGACTGCAGAAGAATTTTCAGCCTTAGCCAATCTTTATAAGGACAAATCAGCATGGACTGTAAGCCAGCTCTTCCACCCAAACTTGTTATACCTGTGTGTACTCGATAGTGGCTCTTGAGCTGTCTCTTTTGGCTGAAGTATTTCCCACACTGATCGCATGTAAAAGCCTTCTGCCCTGTGAAGAAAATTACTTATTAAAATGTAAGCCACATCCAAAGCAAGTGTAAGGAAATAATAAATAAAACAACCAGCACACACGAGAGAGAGCAGAAATACCTTTTTTCAGAAAGGCAATCTCTTGGAGAAGAGAGATGACGTTTGCCTTGAAATACTTACCCGTATGTAGGCTCATATGCTCCAGAAGGGAATGCTTTGTTGTCAGAGCCTTACTGCAGACAGTGCATGTGTATGGCCGCTCTCCAGTGTGCATCCGCTCATGGACTTGAAGAGAATGCTTCTGGGAAAAGCCTTTGCCACACTCAGTGCACTTAAAAGGGCGCTCCCCTAAAAGCAAAAGATGACATTTGTAAGTATAGATGCATTATTTCTCACTAGATATTCTAAGCTGATAGTGAGATGCATTGCAATGTAGTAGCTACTAAAAAATGACTTTTAAGTAGCAATAAGGTGAAGAGACCAGCTTCACATAGCAATAAAATAATTCTTTAAGTATTGCCCTATCATTCCATGTTTAAGCAGAGAAATTATTAATGAAACTGCAATCAAAGCAAGACAGAAAGGTTACAAGATCTGCTGTCAAGAATAAAGCAGCAAACACAGTCTCAGAGACACACCATAACAATTTGGACCAGCATGCTATTCTGGACAGTTCTTACTGTAGACTACAGCCCACACCTCAACAACTAGCTCACATTTAGCAACAAGTCACTAAACCCTAACCCAAATGCAGCAGTCTCTTAATGCCTACCTGTATGACTCCGCTGATGAATAGCTAAGAAGTGATTATATTTAAATACTTTGCCACAGTCTTTACAGCGAGCTTCAGAACCTGCACGTTTTCTTTTTCCATCAGTTCTCTTTGCCAGTCCTTTTTCATCCTCATCACCGAGAAGTTTATAATCTTTTAGTTTGATTGATCTTCTTATTCTGCGTTTGCTGTAACGGCTCTGAGTGCTTTGTATTCCTTCAGATTTGGGATCACAGTTCTCATCTTTCTCAGCTGACAGACTGACAGCAGCTTCTGAGCCACAAGCAGGTTCAGTTTCTTCTGCATCTTTCCTCACTGGAGCCTGTTCATTGACAACTGTTTCTTCTTCTTCAGTGTCTTTTTTTATAAAATTCTGCTTATTTTGCATGGAGTTGTTCTCTCTCAGCTGCACATCATTGGCAGAATTTGTGGCTGATTTTTCTTCTTGAACATTCTTGACTTTCCTCGGTCGTCCTCGTTTTCGTTTTGGTCGATCTTCATTCTTCTTGTCTCTCACAGTAACGGCTACAGAGGCTCCACTGTTAGCTGGAGCTGCTAACAAATTACTATGGCTGGCCTGATAGTCTGTACAGGCCCCTACCAAGTCATTGACTTTCAGCAGCTGTGCAGTAGCCAGAATTTGTTCAGTGCTTTTTTCACTGGCATGGAGGCAACCAGTATAGATAAACTCTAGCAGTGCTCCAAAGGTGTCTGCAACCATTCCCTCCAGCATGTAAATTGACTGCCCTATTTCACCCTCATCTACAAACATCATTGAGAAGTATTCACTGCTGGCAGCAAGCAAAGCTTTATGGGCTCTGAACTGCACATTCTCCACTATAAGGGTAATGTCACAAAGAAAATCCTTTTTCCTTTGTTCTTCAAAATTAGCTAGGATGGTGTCTTTGTGAGCTTTGGAGTGGATGACAACCAGTTTCTCAGATGCGCCAGGAGTGGTTCCTGCCATTTTTATTGTGCATATGAAAGGAGGTACCTATGAGAACAGAACAGCTTTAATAAATATTGTAGAAGTCTGCATTATAACACACCAAATATCATGTGGTTTACAAGTGAACAGGGGTCAACAGTTTCTGAAGCGATTCTGAAGCCTCTGAACTTTCTTTAAAAAAATGAACACTAATGCTGACACAGACTTTCTTCAAAAAGTGATTTTAAACCCTAAGAAATGGCCAGTTTCTTCTTAGATCAGAATTGCTGCCTATTACTTCATTTGTTTATCTCTGATGTACTGTGAACTGCATAGCATTTAAAAAAAAATGGCTACCCCTTTCTGAAAACTCCTTTCACAACTGAAACAATTGAACAAAAAGAACTCTTTGTTCACAGCTCCTAAAGTGGAAACAAATAACAACAACCACCAGAAAAAAAGGTCAATTGCACCTTCATCCCTGCAGATGCCACATTCCAGATTACTCGGGGACAAGGCTATGAAGTCCTATAATCAAAGACAGAACTTCACTGGCATCAGTGCGGCAGGACTCCATGCCGTCTTTCACCCACTTTTACCCTTCTGAAAATTTCTTTCAGAAAAGAATAACAAATGGAGAATAAGGGAGTGTAAGGGGGAGGGACGCGTACAGCCAGCGGCGTGGTCAGGCACACCGCGGCCCCTCTGCCGGTGAGCGGTGGAAGGGTTCGGGAGGAGCACGGGCGTTGCGGGGGGCTGACCCCGCGTAACGGGGCACGGCCGCGGACCGCTCCTCCGCGAACACAGCGGCGGCGGCAGGCCCCGCTCGGCCCGCTGCGGACGGCGGGTGGGTAGGCGGCGGCCCGCGGAGGGCACCGCACGGCGGGGCAGGGGGAGAGGTCCGAAAACCCGCAGCGGGGAGCGGAGCAGGGCTGGCGTAACTCGCTCCCGCAGGCTTGGGCCGCCCCCCGGGGAAGGCCGCTCGCTCGCTCGCTCCCTCCCTCAGCGGGGCGAGGCGGTGCCGGGGGGAAGGAGCGGCGCCCGCGGCCCAACTTCGCGGTGCCGGGGCAGTGCGCTGCCCCGCGTGAGCCGCCGGCCTGCGTTCCCTCAGCCCGGCTGCCGCCCTGCCCGGGCCCCGGCGGCGGTTGGGAGGCGGCGGGTGTCTCCCGGCGGCGCCCGGCACTCACCGCTCCGCCGCCGGGCCCCTCTGCGCAACCGCCGCCGCACTGCCGGCCCGCGCGGCAGGGGCGCGACGTGCGTCTGACGTAAACGCGGCACCAGCTCCGCCACCCGCCCGCCTCCCGCGCGTGCGCAGAAGCTGCGCCCCGCCCCGCGCGTGGGCTGCAATGATCCGCGTTAAACGAGGCGTGACGTCAGGCAAAAGGCTTTATTGGGAACATTCCGCGTCTCCAAGAGGGGGTGACGTTGCTCGCCGGCCGCGGTCCAGCAGGGCGGCCGAATGATGGCTACACTCCTGGCACGCGCTACACAAAGCTGGGGCTGGCGTCCTTCAGGGAGAGGAAAGCCTGCAGCCGGCCGTCGAAGCACTGGGGCTTGCGGCCCGGCTCCCGGTAGGGGCCCGCCATGGCCGCCCCCAGGTAGGGGATGAGCTGGCAGTGCTCCATAAACCATGCCAGCTTCCTCCGGTACAGCTGCCGCCTCGGCTCCGAGCTCCTGGAGTTGTGTACTGCAAGAGGTTACGTGGTACATTAGCGTCCCCTGTTAACTTTGTGGAGTTACATTACAGACATTCAAAAAAGGGTAAGCCTGCACCCGATGTTTTTATCCCTGGTGCAGGTACAACTACCCGTTGGCGCCAAACTAACAAAACATCAGGCCTGGTATTTCAGAAGTTTCTTAACTCTGAAAAGGGCAGCGATACTCAGAAGGATCAGGGCTTTTGTAAACAAAGAAATGAGACATGCACTCAGCTGCCATCAGCTTCCCATTCCCTGGACCGTGAGGGGCTGGTGATCCTGGAGGCCGTGGCAGGTTTGGGTAAGGTGGCACATCCCCTGAAATGGCAGGGGTAGCCCCAGCATGGCATGACAGGCATTGGGCCGCTGCATCCGTGGCACAACCGTTCCATGGCCTAAATGCTTTGCCCATAAAAAAAACAAGAGCTGACTGATGCTTCAAAGGAGGAAGGAAACATCAAGGCCAAGAACTTTACAAAGAAGATGACAGTATTATTTCTCTTCCTTCTCACCTCTCTGCCCTAGGCTGTATTTTGGCATACATTATTATTGAGTGCCATTCCTCAGAGTATTATTTTAATTGTTGCACTGAGGCAAAGGGGAAGGAGTGATTTAAGACAGCTGAATCATAACTCTTTTTTTTCCCCCCCTGTAGATGGTACTTTATATCTCATTACAAAACCTGGAGAGCCTGAAGAACTAACAGGTACTTCAGCCCACTAGCTTTAAATTTTAGACAACTGCATTTAACAGCTTCTGAGTGATTTTTCAAGCATAGCTGTATGTAGAGCTCTTACAGGAGTCAAGTTTGAAGGGCACTAAATCACTAGTGATATCTGGTTTCCTATTCTCTGTTCCAAGAGTAAATCTCCCTGCATTTGTGATTGATCACCTGTACCTTCTCATATACTGAAAGCAATCCGGTATTGTTTTTAGAAGAGCTGCAGGAGCAACTAAACCAGTGTTCCTTGTCACCTATTTAAATGTGACATTAGAGAGTGATAAGTTGAAGTTGAGAAAGTCTTACTTCAGATAGAAATAGAATGTAAAAAATTTCCAAGAGACCACAATGTGAAGCAGTTTGATCAAGTTTTTGATCAAGGACAGCGTGACTACTCTGAACAGAGACCCACAATAATAAATAATGCTGTATTTGCAAAGGAGTTTTTTCTGTGTACTGGAATGCTGTATCTTAACGTTGGAAGCAGTTTTACACAGTATTAAAAGAAGAAAACTTGTTTTCCTGGATTCCTATGGTCAAAGTGTTTGTCAGTGCATGAGGAGAGATTCATGCACTTGCATAACCTTTCCAGTTCATCATGCAGTGCTAATAATGATTTATTGATGCAATATATGAGCAAAGCATTCCTAGTGTGGACATTGTTATGTTAGCAAAGCTGTGCTAACAATAGAAAGAAAACAGCCTTTGTGGATGAAACAAAATACAGTATAAAAGCAGTTTTGCTGGCTTAAGAACTGTACATTTATGCAGGGGCTTATTGTGTGCCTACACTGATCAGTGGTCTTCCTTAACAAAGCTACGCTAGCAAAAATCTGTGATAGTCCCAGAAAATTCTGGAGGGTTCGGGAAACTGTATGAGGAAACACAGAATGTGAAGAAATTTCAATAAATAGTAAAGACTGCTGTTATCTAAAAGAATAAGTAAAAATTTAAAATAAGAAAAGGCAAGGTAGAGTTCACCCACTGAACAGGTTGGCTTATGAAAAGCAAAACTGGAAGGTTGAAGTGGCAGTCTTGCTCCTGAAATCTCCAGCAGTACTGGGATCCAGACCGAAGCTGCAGGAGAGTTGCAAACTACGTTGTTCAAGTCCTAAAAGCTGGCACTGTTTTGACTGATTGCAAACTATTAAAGATTATTAGCTGCAATTGCTATCCTGGACTGCAAAAAACCAAAAATTCTAAAAAAATAGCAGATATGAACACAGGAGGCAAAGCTTGAACAACTTTCCTCAGTGAAGGAGGAGTTCTAATCTCTGGTTGCTCTGTGAGATGTCTTATCATTATTTTGTGGGTTGAGTACAAACCACCTAGTTTTAATTTTGAACTGTTTATCTTTGTTATGGAAAAGTAAGGTGGTTGATTGGACTGTCAAATAAAAAAAACAGTTAAAAATAATCAACATACCGATACTCTGAATCACATTAATATTGAGATCTTCCCAGATAATTTCACAAATAAGCAGGCTGATAAATAACGTTTCAGTTCTCTGTGCTAAAAACTTAATTAAATCTGCATGGATATCTGTTCTTTGGTACTGTGTAATTTAGTGCACTGGTACTGAGCCCATGCAAAAGAAGGGCTTTTCTTGAAAATGACAGGTGTTCTGTGTGCACTTAAGCTGTTTTTTCAATACAACTAGATTTCTCATTTATATATTTAGCTGATGTTTTGTTGGACATGTGTATGATCAGAAAGTTGTCTTCAGGTTATCTGCAAGGCAGGGTTTGTTAGTAAGTTTCATTTGACCACCTGCTACAGTTGAAAGAAGTCAAGCATTCAGGCACCTAAACCGTTCCTCAGATAGTGTTTCAGCAGCCTTCTGTTACAGGAATTTTAGTCAATTTTAAACACAATTCAGGTTGTCTATCACTAGTTTAAAATGTAGTACCACCTACATTATAAATTTTTACTTTCTGTTTAAAAACTGCAGCAATGTGTGTTGGAAATGAAGACCATCAGGCTGTTGGTGATAAAAGGTCATTAGTCTCATGGTTTGTGAGAGATCACTTACCTATCTACCTAGCCTATTAACCTTATTTTCTTCCCTAATCCTTACACATTTCCAAGAAACTTGACAGTGTACTTAAATCACTATATAATAGTATTTTCCCAAGTTGGACATAAGAAAACTACATAAATGGGTTCTTAATATTGTATCAGATGATGTACTGCATTTATATAATTCATTATTTTTATAGCATATTATTTTACACGCTACCTTTTAAATGGTAGGCGACGAACAGCAGAGCAGATTTTTTTACACTTAGGAATGGAAACTTTGGCTTTAAGCAGCCTACTTCATTCAGAGCTTTTATGAGAGAAGTTGCTACTCCCTAAAGAAAGAAAGTAGTGTTAGAAGACCATTACAGAAATATAGAACAAAAATACATTCAAAGCCTGATCCTGTTATCATGCAAATCTAACAATATAGGATGCTATCTAAATTGGTGAATTGTAGAAGATAACAAATGGTATAAAATATAGAAGGAAGTGACCATGAATCATTTTTTATTTCATATTCATGTCTTGAAATGTAAACAACTATCCTTAAATGATTTCAGATAGGCTTGTGTCTATCTTGGTGTTAAAAATCAAAGTAAAATGTAATCCTATAAGGTATGATAAATGGCAGCCTTCCAGTACCTGAAGGGGCCTACAAGAAAGCTGGAGAGGGACTTTTTACAAGGGCATGTGGTGATAGGATGAGGGTAATGGTTTCAAACTGGAAGAGGGTAGATTTAAACTAGATATTGGGAAGAAATTCTTGACTGTGAGGGTGGTGAGACACTGGAACAGGTTACCCAGGGAAGTTGTGGATGCCTCCTCCCTGGAAATGTTTGAGGCCAGGTTGGACGGGGCTTTGAGCAACCTGGTCTAGTGGGAGGTGTCCCTGCCCATGGCAGGGGGGTTGGAACTAGGTGATCTTTGAGGTCCCTTCCAACCCAAACCATTCTGTGAAAATCTATCAAATAATATTGTATTTTACTATTCCCCTCTCATGGTCTTGTATTTTTTCCATTAAAGCTACAAATATCTATAATTTTAAAGCTTAAAGAGAATCCTCTCAGTTCTAAGTACATGATTTTCAATTCAATATAATCCCATTAATAAACATAAGACTCGCATTAACAATGAAATAAACTGAGTGTGATATACTATATATTGCAAAATTGTCTTTTAAGATAGAAAAGCAAAACCAGGCCTGTTCAAGGTATCCGGTCAGGGGAAGTGCAGTGAGCAGTATTGGTTCCTTCCTGGGAGGGTGTTTACATGGAAGCTTCAGATTCCGATACTTCTCTGGTAACCTAACCAGATAAAAATAAGCACTTTCAAGATGTACAGACCATGACGTGATTAAAGATTAGAATGCAGTTAGTAAATTTACCTCATAAACTTCAGAAGTTTTTCTTCACTTTCAAAAATATATACCTTATTTTGGTATTTTGCTGCATACTCGATGTTGCCAGGCACCAAAGCTTCATATCTGAACAGACGGAGCAAGAAAGACTATGAGTTCACAAGAAATGTAAAACATCGTTTGTGTGGTGTAAATTCATGAGCTAGTGGGAGCCTTCTGGTAATTTAGCAAGTATAGGAACTATGAAAAAGTAGCAATTGGATCATCCAAATTTCTACCACATGACTGACAGTTCAAAGGCTCAAAAACTGAGACTCTCTGCCTCAAAATCTGCTTATTAAGGGGCTTTTATAGTGCTTCTTTAGAGCTCCTCCAGTTAAAATGCCAAGCATAGTTGTTCAGGAGATTAAGAAGGGACAGTGTAGAATTGACTATTGCGGTTCTACCTTGAGGAATTCCTGCACACTGAGGGAACCAGTGGGACTTCATGGTGGAGCTTTATGGATCTCTTATATAATTTGTAATGGCTAGTTTGGCATCTACTAAGGTTTTGTGAGATTTGTTTGAACTTTTGAAGGCTTATGGTAGAGAAAACTCAAACTATATCTGAGCAGTCTATATCACAAAAGACAGGTAGCCAACACAGATCCTTATAGTATCTCTAGCCGTGAGTTTCAAAAGGTGATTTT
The DNA here is from genome assembly GCA_028020825.1 of Podargus strigoides. Taxonomy (NCBI): domain Eukaryota; kingdom Metazoa; phylum Chordata; class Aves; order Caprimulgiformes; family Podargidae; genus Podargus; species Podargus strigoides. Next base: position 49,092,035 of record CM051619.1, read on the forward strand.
ACATTGATTTCCAAAGCCACAGGCACCATATAAAGAATTGTCATTGCTTTTCCTGTCCAAACCCTGAACACTATTAAAAAGTACTTTCAAAGTACTTCCTCATTAATGTGTTAATATGGGACCCACAGACTGTAATTCAGATCACGAACACTGCAGTGATGTACCTCTGTTTTCCATCTAGGTAAGTGACTGGGCAGTATCCCTGCATTTCAGCGCTTATAGGGAATAAGGCCTTCACTTCTGCTGAAGTCAGTTTCTTAGGTAGCTTATCTGGGACTGGGAGAGGGTGAGGTGCCAGTGGTGGCACATAAATCTCTGGTCTGCTCAAGAATTTCTGTAGAAAAAGAAATTGGATGTTTTTATAATGAAACACTGTAAGACATTTAATCAGCTCCAGAGGACTGGCTCACACAATTTAGATATGTGTTTCTTCTACAGCACCTCTCTTCCTGTGCTGGCACTGCAGCTGCTCTCAGGTAAGTAATTTCTTTTCCAACCCTGTCTCAGTTGAAGTCATCGCTATCTGCTCACCATCCAGTACTATCCATTGCTGTCATTAGCCACTCTCTATCCCCAGTCTCCCCCAAAGAGATAGAGAAAGGAGGAAGTGGTTGTTTTAAAATGAATGTTTGTTCTGTGACAATTTGTAAGAGGAACTTTGGTTTGAATGGACTCCCTGCTGCATTTTGTCTGCCTAGACATTTGACAGCAGAAGTATACAGAACAAAAGTGTGAATATTAACAACACCAATTCAGATTACATATTGCTTGTTTCTATATGGAATCAAAGAATCTAAGCAACAGTGTTCCCTCTTCCTCTAATCCCCTCCCTGCCTGCTTTTTGACACTTACGTCCAGTTCTTCCTGTGAAGCCATTTTGTAATAGTGTCCTCTAAATTCTGCAGCAAACTGCAATGATGGTGTTACAGAGCAGTCAACCAGTTCACCCTTCTCTGCAAGGCTGACGGGACAGTACTGACCAAACTCCCCCAGGCGATACTGCAGCTCTTCGGGACTGATACATAAATCAGCAATGCCAGCTGCCTTTCCTGTTCATAAAGGCAATTAATGATAATGTTTTATTAATAAAAGACATAGAAAAATCAAGCATTTCTACTCAGAAATGTTGCCATTTAGAAGATATTATAATTTATCATGTGACAATGATATGAAATAATGAGAATTAAAATAGCAATGTTTATAGATTGATATTAAAATTAAGTTGCAATCCATTTTACCAATTAATTTTAATAACATTTTTCTAGCACTTAAGAAATATAATATTTATTAATGAAGTGGGATACTCTGCATGCTTAACTTATTAGTCTGTTTTCCCTGGGACAGTTTTATTTATGATTCATTATTTTACTCCTTTGTGTTGCTAAGGAACATTTCAGCTATTATTTTATTTCTTTATAAATGCTACACGGTGTGATGAAAACCTTGCCCTCATTCATCCATGTCTTGCAAATGCTACAGTCTATATGGATGAAATATATTCAAAATCTTGAATAAAATGTCATCTAAACCCCAAACTATTTAAAAATTGTGCTTTTCAAGCTTGGTTTGAAAAAGTTACATGTACTTTAAATGTTTTTTTGGCTTATGACTGCAGTTTTTAAGAAGGATGCAGCCACAGAACTGTAAAAGTTAAAACCAAAAAGGTGGATATAAGATAACAAGTCTGTTTGTGCTTCAGAGGAATTCTGGTTAAACTGTACAGGTGTCGTTAATCCTGAACAATGCTGACAGGCAAAAATCCAAGTGGGAACTGTGTCGTTTTAGACTAAAGTGGTTTTCTTCCCACAGCACAGAAATTAACTCAGATGGCATATTTACCCTTAGTTCTGAATTTATAATTACCGTTTCCCCTCTTCCTTCCTCCTTCACTGACAGTTAAGCCAAGCTGCAAGTCATAGTTGACCTTGTATACTTTGGGGCATGCTTTGTTATTTATCACCCAATGTTGAGGAGTCTGCCATGGACCATGAAACCTCTTACTTTTTTCAGCTGTATTCTGTTACCCTGTTCTTTGGAGGATGGGCTCAGACTGTCCTGTAGTTGGTTTTATCATTGCTCTCTTCAAGTGATCTCTTCAAGATCTCTGCAGATGGGTATGTATGTGTGTGCCCAAGAATGCTTCACCCAAAGCAAGTTGAAATGCACTCATTACACATTGCAGCTTCTCAAAGAAATGAACATTATTCTGAAAAACTATGTTTATCTTTTACCTTCTCTTATTCTTTCCAGATATATCTGGATTTCTTTAACAACCACTTGAACTTCCTGCAATACTTTGTTCCAGATCCACCACTTGCTCTGAAGGGCGTCAATCACACACCAGTTCTGATGCTCCTTCTTATAGTAAGTCCTAATTGCATCAATATGCTGTTTATAGCAGGAATTTTTAATAGCTAGAATCTGTGAACTGTCATGTTCAGGGTAGGGAGGTCTGAAGACAATGAAAAATAACACTGATTTAGTATGTGTCTGAAGATTAGATCATTTTATTGAATTTCAGGTGTAAATTCTAGAGCTCACTTTAAGTTGTTTTGGTTTTTTACAAAATTCTGCTTTTTTGAAACCATGGAACACATTTGAGAAATACAACTTCCTTATTAAGAATATTACCAGTTTCGTATGAAAAGCAGCATACTTCTGATCAGAGTTATGTTCAGAAACGAAGGACAAAACTTGCTATTTATGTCCCAAATACAACTCAATAATTTTGTAAAAGATTTGGAATGTACCAGCACATATTAACTGACACACACTGCCACACACCATTAAATGGTATCCTAGACAAAATTCTATGAGACTTTTAAAATGGAAGTCAATTGTTGATTGAAAAGCAGGCTTAATTTTGAATTATGCTGCTGTTTGAAATCAGGAAGTAGCCATAGTCCTTGGATTTATTTTGAAAACATAAATGAAAATAAGCAATCTGGCCTCTAAAAATATTATGCAAAACCAGAAGAGGTATTTTGACTAGAACATAGAATAATTTCCTGTTCCGGTTCTTGATTTAAATGATGCCAAAAAAAGAGATAAACTTCTGTTTTAATAGGATTAATTTCTCTGTAACTTGTACCTTTCAGAAATAAATGATGTTGCACATTTGATTTGTATTTAAGCCTATGAAATGTAATTAGTTTGGTATTTAAAATGAAAAGTTTAAAGCAAACACTTTCAAAATGACAGCATTAATTTAATTATTTTGCAATGCAAATTGTCTTTAGGCTTTCAGTAAACAATTAAGCATTGTACTGATTACTTGATAAAAAGAGATAAAATGAGAGAGACATGCAATAATGCTCTAAGCTATCTGGGACTTCTTAGAAACCCTTCCTCTGATGAGAACCAGGTTCTTATACAATTTAATTTTAAGGTGAATGTTCTGTTCTTTTAATTCTTTGTCCATTTATAAACTACTTGTTGCTCTTCCTCAAAAACAACCAACAGCTCTTTAAACAGAATATTTATCTCCTTAGAAAAACAAAGAAGGGAGTGAGCTGAATTGAAAGATTTAGATGAATAATTAACAAACTGTTTACATTATTAAAATATACATTGTTTCCATCTTTTAAAAAGAACTCTAGTTAAGACTTAAAAAAGAAGTTATTAGATGAAGTATCAATTTCCCTTTTGATGGTAATAATCAAATTGATCAATAATAAACTTCAGCAGCAGAGTGAACTAGTAACATTTCTGATGTATGGTTAAACTAAGCAATGGGTGCACAGCATCTGTGACCTCAATTGTGCAGTCAAGGGATCTGGCTAGAGCATTTCACACATTCCTCTGGCCTTCTGTCTCCATTTCTGGTCTACAGAAATCAAAGCATTAGAATGTAGAGGGACCAGTGCCCATGTTTTTTCATATGTGGAGTTTGGAGAGAGCTGGGTTGTGCACCAGCTTCGATACAGCCTCTCTGGGTACAGCACTGAGGCACATAAATAGAGAAATAACAATATCATGTGGATAAAAATGCTGCTGTCAGGGAGCATCACTACCTGTTAGTGCTTTCCTTATCCAGCAGTGCTCTTCTGAACACTTCCTTTGCATCCATATCTAATTCAAAGATTTTCATTGGAATTATCCTGGCTGAATCCAAGAGGCTTACTTGTTTTCTTGTCACAGGATATCCATCAATTACTACTCTGCATACAAACAGAAACAGAAAGACAGTTTTCCTAAGAAGTCAGTTTCTAACTAACTGTTAAGACTATGAATATTCCTAGTACGTTTTCAATAGAGACAAAAGTCCACACCCATGTCCATGAAGTTGTCGCTGCCCTGACTTGATAGACGCAGTCTTCACTCCTAAGAATTTACAATCAAATAAAAATAAAATCAAGTAGATAGAATAAGAAATAGTGAAGAGTAAAGGAAATACACAAAAGGAAAAAGGTATAGGAATGTAAGTGGATGGATCTGACTTACAAAAGTCGTGGACCTCAAAATTCTGACACAACATAACTCTGACTATGGGAAATCTCCATATGGATTGGGAGGAGTAGTTTTCAAAGTGAAAAGTAAAACAATTTCCAGTACTTGAAGAGTTTTTTAAATCATGTTGAAGAAGAAATGCTTTTTGTGTATTAGGCAATACTGAGGCAAAATATACCGAAACAAGATTTCAGTATTTAGCATGAAAGAAAATTTGAACAAATTTTGATCTCAAACTCAAATAATTTTCAGATTATTCCAGAATTGCCTTTCCCTGTAATGATTCTCCTTTTTGGGGAGAGGAGCTGAATGTCATGAAATCATGATCATGAAGCTTTTAAAGTCTGCTTAGTTTGAAAGGTGTTTCAGTGGTGAAGAAAGAGCCTAGGAAATCAGGATCACATATGAATGAGGTGGAGAGACTCACTGGTTTCAGTTCCTCCTTAATAACTTTAGTTGTTAACAAAACAAGAAAAAAACCTTGAGTACTGAACCCGTCTGCATGACCAAAGAGAATCAGATGCATCCAAGTTGGTATTGGAGGTGGTATAAGAGAGATGAAATGGTAATTCTCAAAGGATAATAGAAAACATTGGCTTATTGACTGAAAATAGGTAACTTTCATACAGCATATTCTTTGGATTTGCTGGAATATACTTACTTGAAAATTGCAGAAAGTGATACTTCATTTTGGACAGATTGTTTTCTTAATGCATAAACCATTGGAGAATAGAATGGTTTGGGTTGGAAGGGACCTTAAAGATAATCTAGTTCCAACCCCCTGCCATAGGCAGGGACACCTCCCACTAGATCAGGTTGCTCAAAGCCCTGTCCAACCTGGCCTCAAACATTTCCAGGGAGGGAGCAGCCACGGCTTCCCTGGGCAACCTGTTCCAGTGTCTCATCACCCTCACAGTAAAGAATTTCTTCCTAATATCTAGTCTAAGTTTACCCTCTTCCAGTTTAAAGCCATTGCCCCTTGTCCTATCACTACATGCCCTTGTAAAAAGTCCCTCTCCAGCTTTCTTGTGTAGCACCAGAAGCTGCTATAAGGCCTCCCCTGAGCCTTCTCTTCTCCAGGCTGAACAACCCCAGCTCCCTCAGCCTGTCTTCATAGCAGAGGTGCTCCAGCCCTCTGATCATCTTTGTGGCCCTCCTCTGGACCCACTCCAACAGCTCCATGTCCTTCTTATGTTGGGGGCCCCAGAGCTGAACACAGTACTCCAGGTGGGGTCTCACGAGAGCAGAGTAGAGGGGGAGAATCACTTCTTTTGACCTGCTGGCCATGCTTCTTTTGATGCAGCCCAGGATACAGTTGGCCTTCCGGGCTGCAGGTGCACATTGCAGGGTCATGTTGAGATGTGTTTTAATGAAATTGTTTTACAGTGATAACATGGGAATCACTGCCTAAGAAGGGACTGGCATGTCTTGAAAAATGCTCCAAAATCCAAACAAGACTCTTACCCGGTGATACTGCACACGTGGTTCATCAGAGCTACATCTAAAGCCTGGATGGCCAGTTCATCAGGTACGGTCAGTCCTTTGTGAAGATGCCACTTTAATGTAAGTGCCAGCTCACTCTCTGGCTGATCGTTTAACACTAGCCGGATGGCTTCTCCCATACTCAGGTGCAGTAACCCATATACACTTGCAAATTTGTCGGCAACTGCAAAACATTTTGATTTCAACACACAACTGTTACACAAGCAACATCACAACCTAGCAGTCTGTTAAAGTATGTGCTTAGACTTAGGAAATAACTTCTCACCTCATTCCCTGGGTCATTTCCAATGCATAATCTTGGTCAGTGGGTACCTAACCACGCTTAGGCCCCTAAAGGGCCCAAACCTCTGCTTATGTGCAGAGTGTGCAGTACCAGCATTCAACTCAGCACAAAACTCAGCAGCAATAGTCAATATTATTACAAAATATCTTAGAAAATATACTTCCATTGCTGCCTCTTTTACAGAAGAGCCTAACAGTTAGATCATTTATCCAGGAAATGGGAAAGATGGTTAAAATTTCCTCCTTAATATGAGATAATTTGAAGCTGTCCTTCTTTTTCTAACACCCTATTCTATTCATTAAGCTGTGGTGTAAGATGAATTTTCTCCTCCTCCAGCTGAAAGCAGAGAGCTGTGGATTGAAGATTGAAAGAGTCAAGGAGGAAGAAGGAGAAGGGAGAAAGACAGAAATCTTGTCTTTTTAATCTAGAAGTTTGGAAACAGACTGGGGAATGTAGAGTTTTGGTTTCTGGTCCTTGATCCTATAAATATTTCTTCATTTTACATTAGATCATATTGACTGAAAGAAATAAGAAACAATTAGAAAACAATCAGAAATAATACAAGGGGTATAAATAGTATAAGTCCGGATTTTCTAAATGCCAGTCCAGGTCACTAACTTCTTAAGAAGCTGGGATAAAATTCAGATAGACAATGCATAAGTATCTGACTGTAAAATGAGACACAAGAGAATGCAACTAAAGGATTCTATGCCCAGCACGAAAAGCAGAAAGACCAACAGTATTAATGGTTGATGATTTTTTAATAGCAGTAATGACAAATACAATTTCAGTCATTAGATAAGGTTTTGCTTTATAGATATTACTGACTCCTACCTGTAGTCTTCCCAGATTTTGGAGGTCCCACAATTGCAATCTTAACTGGCACAGTTGGTTTAGGATTTGGCTGACGAATATATTTGATAGGGTTTTTCATAAATGTTTCTTTATTTTCTTTACTTGAAAAGAAGTAAATATATTGTCGATGGATTACAGGAAAGACTGTGACTTCATGTGACTGCTTGATTACATCTCCTTCACTTAGCTGTAGCATATATAAAACAGGAAGCAACTAATTAGGTTTGACAAAGCCTCCTCTCCCTCCATCCTACAGAATTGACTTTATAGGCAGGTAGAGGTGTATCAACTGTATGAAACAAACCATTAAAGCATTCTGAAAGTCATACATATGGACATAATATATTGTCCGAGTCTAAGGAACTTCCATACATACGCAATTCTTGTGCGAAAAGGTGAAGTAAACATTGAAGAGAGAAAGAATATTCACTGTTTCCAGTAGATGGTACCATAACACTTTCTGTCCATCAAGAGAGTGTAGTCAGAGAGGTATAACATAATACTTTTTTAATCTTCAAAGGATAAAGAAAATAATTTTATTCCTCTGTGAATTAAAACCACTTACCTGCCTGACAGTAGAAGATATACTGAGAATATTGTATTCAGCAGGACAAATGAAGAAAACAGAAAAGAATATCAATACTCAGGTGAGCCATAAAACCTCAACAAGGTAAGCCAAAAAATCTTGTGGTAAAATATATATGCTACTCATGAAATCTTTTCAAGCACATCAGACAGCCCACTAGAAAGTCTGTAGTGTTAGTCGATCACTGAGATGTAAGAGGAGCATTAATGGCAGAAATTGTCATTGCAGAAATGCTAAATTAATTCCTTGCACCACTACTGACTATGGAAGAACTTAAGTCATGTCCCTGTTGCAGCCCTTCTTGGAGGAACGGAACTGCCTTAAAGTGTCAATAAATGATGTTTTAGAACAAACTGTTGACATCTGTAGAAAAAATTGCCTGGAGAAGATGGCATTCACTTTACAGTTCTAAAGTGACTCAGAAGTGAAATTGTTACTGACAAATGTGTAACCTATTGCTTACGTTGGCCTTCCTTCCACAAAAAATGGAAGGTTGAGAAAGTGGCCATTTTTTGAAAAGGCCTCCAGGATGGATCCTGCCAAACATAGTCCAGTAAATCTGACCCTGTATTGAGCAAATTGGAATATATTAAGAAAAAAAACCCAGTAGTTGCAGGCATACATATGAAATAATGGGGAAGAGCCAACTCAGCTTCTTGTAGAGGGAAGTCGTACCTCACAAATCTGTTCGTATTCTTTGGAGGAGTCAGTAGATATATAGATTAGTTGATCTGGTTGTTGGAGTAAGGCATGAGACAGCTCTACTGTGTGGCATTACCTTGCCAGACCCTTCTCTGATCTTTAGGTTCCTATTCCTGCATCAAGTCATTTCCGGGTGCTTGCCCTCAATTTAAGATGTCAGGAGTCTGTTCTGCTGTATATCTGCTCCCATTCTTCCTTCAGCTCATCATTTTTATTCACTGCTTATCTAATCAGTTACATAACTCCTTCCCTCCCCCCTCAATTTAATCGAAAAGTAATTGGCATCTGCAGTATCTGCCTTTCTACAAAAAAAACCCTCTGGTCCTTAATCAATTTCATCATTTCTTTTATATCCTAAAATACCCTCAGAATGATCCTATTTCTCTTTCATTATTGTCAGCAAGTACATTTCCACTGTCAGCACACCACTCTGATTTTTATCTAATAGCTTTCTATGACTTCTTTCCTCTAACTGAATTGTACTTTTTGGTTGGTAAAAAACCACTATACAGCATAAATGAATGAATTGGAGAAATGGAATGACAAAAATGTAGTGAAATATAATAGGACAAAGTACAGGGTCTAGCGTGTAGAGACTAATAAGAATTTCACATATAAGCTGGGGTTCAGTAATTGGAAATGACAGAAGAAATATTTACTTCTATTAATATGTCCCTAGATTACTAGACGCCAATTTGATGCAGCCATGGAAAAGACAATTCTGATCCTAAAACATTTTAAGTACTTTGATTATATAAAGTTGTAGTAAGAGCTGATCTGTATACAGTTCTATATTGCTGATGAATTACATACATTTAACATTTGTTGGTTTACTTTTTTGTCACTGCTAGGGTTGGTGGCCACCTGTGTGGCTTCTTACAAATTCAAACCCCGGATCCTTTCAGTCTGTTTTCACTGTTTCTGGAAGGCTTTAAGACCTCTGTTTTCCAGTGTTTTGTGGATCATTAAGAATAAGGCATTTCATTCTGATTCGCTGTCACCTTTAATTGTGTCGTTAATGCTAATGTAACACATTTTACTGAATGCCTCTCAGCCTTAATTTAGCTACAACACTGAAAATACTAACACCTTTTATTATCAGTGCCTGCTGTATTTTGTGTATATTCAGGGGTGTAGTTTTGATTCAGTAATGTAGTTTTCTTTAAATATTTCTGATATTAGTTGCTACTGTCTGATAATATTTTTTATGTGAAGTACATTTTTTAAAAGTATTACTCCTTGAAAATATTATTCAGCTATTTAAGAACATTACCTTGACTGGATCCCACTGACCAAAAGAACTTGGAAATTTATATGAGAAATCTAGCATCTTATGTGCAAGTGGCAAACTTATTGGGTAACATTTCTCAAAAATGCTTCCACGATTTTCCATTAGGGAGTTCAGCTTGCTATACATTTGGTAGCATACGATGTGAGGCTTCCGTCCTCCATTGATCTCGAATTGTGGTATTAACATTTTTTCAAGTTCTTCCTGGTTAATGAAAACATGATGAAATATTAGACTAGGAAACACGATCAGATTTTTAGATTTCTTGAGCATGTTCTCAGTCACTGTAAATTAGCAAAATTTTATTTGAGATGAGAATTGGTCTTCTGCCCATTGAAGTGTAAATTACCCAGCCTATATTGAGTGTCACACTAAAAAAAAAAGAAAAGTATGATCTGACAGTTAACTTTGAGAAATCTACTATGATAAAGCTAAAGCTTGAGAAGTATCTTTCATATCAAATATCGTTCTTTCCCTACTCCAAACAATTTAGGATGGCTTATTTAGTTACTCTCTAAAACTGTTGCTGCTCTCTGGTGACTTATTATTCCTCACCTTATTCAAGTAAAATATAAACCCGATATATTTTCTACAGAGTTTTTTCTAGCAACCTAATACTTTTACAAGTGCTACAGTGTTTTAATGTCATCATTTAGTTTTCCATAAAAGACCAAGATTCCACAATGTCAAAGAGAGATAATCAGACAACAATAGAGTCTTGAATAATGAATCAGAAATATTATTTAAAGTTATTTATAAAGGCATAAATGTTCTTGGAATGAAAAACAAAATGGGAAAAATATTGAGTAAGCTCTAACTAGGGGATACTAGTAGTATCTAGTACCAATATGTAATTTTATTATATGATATTACTTCTGTGTAATTCCTCAACTTACATAGAATGTCTATATAGATCCACACTCTTGGATCTTTCCCCTTACTGTCATAAGCAGGACACAATATAATTCTAAAACACTAGTCACCTCTCTTGCCACTGTGATTTATGTACTTCTTGAGGGAAACAACAATTGCTGAATCTCTTAATTGCTTCTTCCTTTTCTGATCAAATTTTTAATCACTTTACCAATGCAACAAGTGATATGCTCCCAAATGACAGAGAAGAAAATCACAGAATCATAGAATGGTTTGGGTTAGAAAGGACCTTAGAGATCATCTAGTTCCAACTCCCCTGCCATGGGCAGGGACACTTCCCGCTGAACCAGGTTGCTGAAAATGCTCCAAGAACTACAGTATTTCACTAGCTTTAACTTGAATCATTGTATTGTTCATGTAAAGAGATAAGGTTGTTACCAGGATTTCTTGTTTATGGGCCTTATCCTAAATTATTTTGAATCCTATTTTGCAAATTCAGTTTATACTCAGAAAAGTGAAATTAGCCACAAGCTTCATTCAGAACCTCTAAAATTATTTTTGTGATTATCATTGGGGAACATTATTATATACATTGCATAGTTCAATAAAATTATGACATTTTATGGTCACTTTTGAAAATTGAATGTAATTTCAGTTCACCTTCTTCGAAAATTAATGGAAAGGTGAATCTCTGAGCACAAAACATTAATCTTTTCCACACAGCTTATGCTTCCTTGTAGTGCAAAGAATATTAGGAGTTTATTCTCGATTCATCTGATAGTTAATTAACTACTAAAATAAACTTTTAATCAGTCACACTTATGGTATTGGTAAAGGTTGGATTCCTTTTGCAAATCTTGCATCTATGTCTTGGCTATCTATTTCTGTAAACTTTATGATTAGGTTCCTACTGAAGTAAGATACTTAGTATATAGTAAAGAAATGGCACCAGTCTACTTACTGCTTTAGATGTGGGCATTAACATTGCAGGTATCTAAAGTTAGATGAGGTTACCTCACCATAGGTAGTTCCACCCATTTCAAGAAAATGATATTACTAAGAACTGTATTAAAAAATTAGAGTTGTCTAATAAGAATTTTGGCTTAAAAATGATTTTGAGATACTGTTCTTATGTTTATGACTCTCTAGTTTGGCTGCCTGCATCAACTGACCTATCAATAAGGAAATAAGGACCTCAAGACTGGGTAGGTCCACCCAAAAGTTTCCTTTGTTTTTTTCCCTACAATATTAACCTTAAAAATTATATAGTATATACCTCCTCACTACAGCCTTCATCTTGCTGACTTATTTAGATCATGAGTTCAGCAGCATGATTTTTTAAGCACTATAACTTTTAAATTTGACAAATAAAACTGAAAACTCTTCTTGCATCATGTGATCATATAATTTAACAAAATAAGCAGTGGAATAGGTACCTGTGCACCTTTTAAACTCTCTATTTCTGAATCAAACTTCTCTGCAATTTCATTTTTTATGCGTTCAACAGCATCAGTCTCCTGTTCTTCTTCAGCCTCCTCTTCTTCTTCTTCTAAAAACTCTTCTTGAAGTGTAGCTTCAACATCTTCGTTTTCATTCTCATCTTCCACCTCAGTGGCTTCATAGTTCTCCTTATTTGCCAAAGCCTATAAAGGTAAAATATTTTATTGTTTTGTTTCTATGCTACAGATGTTTTGAAGGAACATATGGTATTCCTGTCTGGTTTTTAATTAGAAAAATCATTAATTCAACAAAACCTCATTTTAAGGTATCCTTTATCATAAGCAAAAATCTAGTAAAGTCCAGAATCATACTTCAGAAGAAAATGCAGAGGTATTGCATAGTGCATACAGTGAAGCATTGTACCAGTTCCAAGAGTGCTTAAAATACTCAAGTGCTACACTGAATTTTGGCAAGAGTAGTACTTTTTTCATACATTATATTATAGTTTGGCAGGACTTCATTATAAACAAGCTTGTTAGCTGAAAGTGTAATTGACAATTTCATGAGCAGTCAAGTAGTAAATTAATACATTTATAAGTATACTTTGTAGTTGAGTTTGGGCAGAAATCCTCGTACAACCTATTCTGGATTTACCAGGGTACTTAAAACATATGCCTAATTGCAATTAGTGGGACTACTCTTATGCTTACAAATCAGATACATTAAGCATATTAGTATTTTTCTGAATTGGAGCACATATTGAGAATTCTTTTAAAATGGTTTTTAGTGTTCATGAGTCAAGAGTTTCTAAAACGATTTAAGCATCATGTCAAATTATTTTTGAAAATGGAAGTTTCTGACAGTCTATCACATTTTTACTGTTCTACATTGCCCTGAAAACTCTGTCACTAAAAGCTCTAGATTCTAAGATATGAATGCAAAGACTTATATTTAATATCTTTTTATAAGCATGTTTTCTTACCTCCTGTTTCTTTTGGTTTTGTTCTGCTAAAAGTTCTTCCCTTCTTCTAGCAATCCTCTCATCCTGTTAGTGAAAAAAAGATGTAAGAAGACAATGATATTTACTGATAAAAGCTCTCCTCTGAGAACTGGTAACATGACCTAGAATTGATGTTTTTCTATCTACCTACTCTGTTTCTAGTTGCTTCTAATGCTGGCTAAATTCTCCTAACTCAGAAGTAATATGCAGAAGCATTCTACTTAAGGCCATTGATATTGTTGGGGATTCAACCTGTAGTTGCTCTTCTTGCACACTGTAATGCTATCACTTAAACTGAGATCAGAAAAGCTGAGTACATCAACATGCAGGCAATAGTGCAATTTTAGAAATCCGTGTTAATTCCAAGTGAAGTGGCCTGGATACTAGAGCATTCTAAGCAGAGCATCAACAAACTCTGCACAGACTAATTTTCTCTTCTCTTGTGACTAAACTCTGGTGTTCCTGAAAAACATGGCACTGCAGGTGTACTCATTGCTCTCAGTATCCTGTTGCCAGCTTCTTTCAGTGAAGAAGAAAACTTGGGTAGTGTTCAACTGGTCTATCTGCTTTTCTCAGACTCTTTGTATGTCGTCCAGCTTCAGTAGCAAAAGAAGGGATAACAATACAGCCAGTGATGCTGCATTCTCACAGCACCATCTAACTTGTTCACCAACTGGATGCTATGGAAAAATACTTCATGTGTAACTAAAAACTATATTGCAATACACATAAGCAAAAATATCAAATTACTCTTACTCAGGAAATCTGATTCTGATCTTTCCCTACTTCTTAATGCCTGTGTCAATTGGTATCACTGTTTCATGTATATGTTTTAAATAGGAAACTGTTATTTTCCTGTGTCATCAGGGCTATATTGATGCCTACACTGTTCATTAGAAGTTTGGACCCTCAGATCCATAGCACAGGTATTTGCCACTTGAATTATCGCAGTAACTGCTTACAGGGTGAGCTTAGTACAGCAATTTAGGCTGGTCACTAGAATGCACGTTTTCCAGCAAGATTTCCAACTTGCATCAGGAAGGACTAAATCAAAAAAATACTTTTAACTCTCCTAGATTATATACATTCTCAGAGCCAACTTCTGATACAAGCAGTTCAGAGAACTTACTGGCATTATATGAGCCTTGTCCCAAATCCTGTTGTACTAACTTCCTGTGTGTCAGCTGCTCTGTAGTAACTTATGCTCAGACCTTTTCTGACAGTACATGTGAAGTACTTTATCTCACTTTTACAGAAAGTTAGGAACCTTGAATATATTGCATGTGTTGATTGTAAATGTCTGCATAGACATTTCAGGTTACTTCAAGTAACTTGTAACCTGTTCAGTAGTAGGTACAGCTTTGTTCAAATGGGAGACTGGAGCTGCAATAGCACTGAGAATGTGGCTTAGTGCTGTTACATTTCTGTGCAGAGTATAATAGTTGGAAACACAGACTCACACACCATACAGTACCTATGAAATCAGCCTATGGGAAATGCAGATCAACTCAACAGCCCATGCTCAGGGAATCCTGGATGCAACAACAGTACCATTTGATTTTTTATGGCCGTTTTTTATGCATTTGATTTTTTTTATGGCCGTACTCACTCTCTCCATCTAGTTGCCTTTTGTCCAGGAGATGTCTGGCATTCTGCCAGACACTTTTTCTTGGGCTTCGAGATACCTTAACTCCTGCATGAATAAATTGCACAGAGGAGGAAAGGAGCCCTAAAATCTTTTTGGTTCTTATGGTAAATCTAGGAATGCTGTGAATGTGTGGGGCTGTGTCTCCTGGCTCCGTATCTTTTTCTCTGTGTGCTCTTCACTGCTTTAGGAGTTTTAGAATCTGTGTTCAGATCTGTGCTGCTGAAATTACGAAAAAGTAGACAGGACTGAAAACTTACCCTTATTTTTGCTTTCAGGTCTTTCAGTTTCTTTTTATTTTCAATTTTTTTATAGTGTCTTTCTTTCCATTTATTCAGAAGTGGAGGAAGAAGACGGTCACGAACATCACTTTCTTCTACTTGAATATACACCGCAATATCAGGACAGAGTCCTCGTTCTGACAAATACTGGGTTTCATCTGAAGTACGAGGGAAACCATCCAGTATAAATCCCGTGGACCTAATTGGAAAATAAAATATTTATCATGACACAATGTAGTTTAAAGTGTAACACAGTGGAAATGCAATTAATCTGAAAAAAAACTGAACTCCCTTATTAAATGTATATGTTAAGAGTAAACTTAAAAAAAAATAATTCCAGGTACTATCTTCTGACAATGTAAAACTGATACTTCACTATGTATTTTAATTGGTGTACTAACAAACATAATTCTTCTAAGGTTTTAATGTGCAGAGATTAAGTATTTAAAAATAACTTTAAAGAAACAAAATAAATTGTGTCCTCGGTATTGTTTGTGTGACTCTAAAAACAGTACTTCTTAGCCACTGCCCTCAAAAAAATAGAAGGTGCCCCAAACATTATTTTGGTAACATCTGTCACAAAGCCTGTGTGATATGAAAGAAAGTCTGTTATGGATACATCACTGGAGTGCAGATTGTGATCAATGCACAAGATAACCTGATTCTGTGTTATTTTGGAGACCATTGATACTTTGTCTTTGCTTTCCACACAATATTTACAATACATGGAAACCAATAGTTACAGTTAGATTCCAGATCTCCATGTTTCTTAATTACATGAAAACATAAAAGGTTTATTTACATATCTATCCTGTAAGCCCACAAAAACTGCCTGGGTATTCAGGTGATTTAATCCAATTCAAGTACTTTTGTCCAGTCCTGTGTAGAGCACATGAGACATGATGTTACTGTCAAAATATCAATCAAAACAGAGCAGGAAAAACAAGACTGAGATGTAGGTCATGATTCATAAGAAGTCCAAGAGCACTGAAATAATCTCTGCAATAGTTATTTGTATTTGTGGACACAATGGATCCTAAAATTAAAGAAAGAGAGAATCTAATTACAGTTACCGGAATGGCTCTTTCCTCCACCAGTCAGGAACAATGTTATCAAGGACTTCTGAAGGCAGTGCCTTATTATCCACTAGATTTGCTTTGATTGCTTCTTCCTCATCAGTTAACTCCATTTCCTTTATATAAAGAAAATCCACAAAAACTGAGGAAAAAAACCCCAACAAAACAAAACAAAACAACAGAAAGATCTACCTAACACGTTTATTATTTTTTGACTAAGTCATCATTTGTCTTCATCTGATTTAAACAAGCAGAAACAAAGTAAACTCATTTGCCACATTTCACTGTACTACATTGTACATTTTGGGATATTTTCCACATGCTTGGGGTTAGTTACTTCTTTAGAGTTGAGGCAATTGCTCTTGTAGGAGTTTTAATGAAAGCTAAAAGCAAGCATAATTGTTAAGTATTTAATTATACATATGCTCAATTCAGATGAATAGAAACTGATATGATCACAGTTTCTTCTAATTGCCTACAAGAATATTTCCACTTAATTATACATGTTCTCATGCTGGAAGACTATCTTCTCTACCTCAGATTTTTTTTTTTTTTACTTTTTAAAAGCAACTTTTATCTTTTGATGCAATCCAAAGAAAGATGTCAAAGATAGATATGTAAGGTTTCTGGGTTTAGGCACATGACCAGAAATCAGAAAGATAGCATTGTTCTACAGAGCAATAGTAGTATTTATGACTAGTCAAATACAGCACACTCAAATACCAAATCTAGCTGTTAAGTTCTTGTGAAAAACTGTTTTTTTCAGAATAAGTAGCATTGATATGACTGAGGATGTACTTCTCATAGAATGGCTTCCTGACAAAAACTACAGTAAAAAAGAATGAAAAGAGGGTATAGATTGGTGATTCTGGATTAGTTTACATCAGTCACAATATCAAAATACATGTTTTTAAAACTATACCAGATAAAAGACAACATCAGAAGTCAGAAAATATCACTGTTCCTGACCTGCTTTCCTATTAGGCACAGAGATCTAGAAGGCAACAGAGTAGGGTATACTTTTAAAGATCACAGTAAAGAAGGCATTGAGCATCTCAGTGTCTTTAATCAAAAGGCCACCTGCCCCACTCAGTGGCAGACTCATATTTTCTAGGTCTTCCTTTTACTACTGCTCCTGTAGAAATTCTTCTTGCTACCCTTCAGATCCCTCACTAGTTTCCACTTCCACTGAGCGCTCATCTTCCTAACACTGTGCCTGGATGTTATTTCTGTATGCCTCCTCTGTAGCCTGCTTCCTTTCCTGCATGCTTCCTTAGGTACTGTAGTAAGAAGTCTTTGAAGGTCTTTGATGGCTAGTAATTTGAAGGGACACGGCAGGTATCAGGAGCACAGAAAAATAGCTCTTAGAAAGGGATGCAGGAACTTATTTCTTCCTGAAGCTTTGAGAGTTGGATAAACCCTTATTTGTATTGTCTAGGAGGCAGACTTCGAGTTTCTTTGTACTGCGCATTTTTTGAAAGATTTATGTGCTGTGTACCTGTGTTGAGACTTCTCCACACAATAAAGGCTTTTACCGTATCCATTGATGTCTACAGAAAAATTAATTTGCATTGAAACCTTGTCGGTTTTTCCCTGTCCAATAAGAGAAATCACTCTTTCCTGATAAACATTTACGTAAATGTTTATTGTTCAGGGAAATTACACTCTGTAAGAGATGGGGTTTAGAATGAATATTTATGACAATTTTTAACCAGTATTCAATCTGATTTAGAAAAAGAACTAATTTTCTGAAAATCATCATTCATTAATTATTTTACTAGTATCATGAATGTCCAGCTATTTGAAACAGTTTTTTAAATACAAGTCATATTTTATGCTACCTAAGAGTTGGGGTTTTTTTTCTGGTTTGAAACTCTGCTGCTAATAGGCAAAGACAACACTACAATTCAGATTACAAAACCTTCTGTATTTAAAAAATACTATCTTACTCTGTTATGAACACTGAAATATTCTGATTTTTGACAAGAGATGATCAGACTGAAGGGCTGGTAGAGGCATTCTATTCTTTTGCCCCAAGAGAGTGCAGAGAGAGCACTGCTGGTGAACATTTCTAAACTCCTGTGCAGTTGGAGGACCTGCATCAGGCTGAACCTGCATATTATAAATCCTTAATGGAAACCATACCTTCCTATTATTATTCTGGCTATTCCCCCCCCCCCCCCCCCCCAGTTTGCCTTCCTTTGCTCCATTTAGCATCTATTTCTACTATTTAGGAAAAAAAAATCACCCTACACATAATTTTTGGAAATGTTTTGAAGAATGTTTATGGCATTCATAAGAAAACATTGTCAAGAACTATTATTTCCAAATGTCGTCAAGTAAATAACATAAGTGATTTTTATCAAGCTAGAATTTTATAGAAAATTCCTATTCTGGTCTGAAAATGGTTATTTTGTGTATGGACATGAAAAAGATCAGCTTACCTGTTTGCTTTTTTTAGTCTCAGTTTTAGTCATGATCTGAGAGAAGTCTTCAAGTTCCTGTGACAGAATTGTCATTTTATCATCATCTTCTTCAGGTTCTTTGTCAAAATGGGGCCCAACTTTCTCTTTAGTTTTGGGTAAGAGCAATTCCTGTAGATATTCTTCAAACTGAATATGGAAAATGCCTAATTTGTCTGCTATCTGTCGTGCAGAAGTAGTTTTACCAGCTCCATGAGTCCCAAGTAAGCACACCCGTAAAGGAGGAGCCTATAGGAAAAATATTGGAATATTTTGTAACAATTTGGAATCTATAGTGCACCCCCTACTGTTTTTCACTTCCAAAATGCCATTATAAAAATTGCATCAGAAGCAGTCACATAATTTTGCATTTCAATTTTCCAGGCTTTCTACTGTGATTCCAAACAGACTACCTGCTCTCTGGAAATCGGTAAAAATGAAATTTCATTAGACAATTCTGGTAAATCTGCCCTTCTTTTACCCTTCTTCCACTTCCAAAAAAAAAGACTTAAAGATAGTAAAAAACCCCCAATATATGTGATTTGTTAATCACATTGTATGGTAATTGTAAACATTTGTAGTCTTCCTCTCTTTTCTGCTTTATTTGCATCATTAATTCAATGTGCTAATTTAAGTCTACACTAAAAAGTCACTAGGGAAGCAATGTGCTTTTCTTGTTTCAAGGACTTGCCTGATATATTTATTGTTACCTAGAAAAAATCAGCAATCACAAAAATGGGAATGAAAAATAGGGATTTTAATCTGTTATTATCTGCTTTAAACAATTTTGAAGGTTCTCACTTGTATTGGTTCATCGTGAGCCACATACTCCTCAGGGTTCTTCAAAAATTTATCTCTGTATTCAGAAGTTGAGAAGTAATAAATTTTTTCTCGATATTTAGCTGCATGTTCATAGAGTCCTGGGTAAAGGACAAAGTTCTCTTTCAGACTGACTGGACAAAAGTGTTTTGTGTCTCCCATGTGCCTTTTCTTTTCCTTAGTTTTTTCTTCATCCTGGAAATATGAAAGTTTTAAAAAACTATTTGAATTCAGTAGTTCACTTAGATTAAGTAATGTCAAATACATCAACTGAGCATTGAATGAGAATGATACTCTCGAGAGTTTGTAAGCTGAATATAGGTCTATAAAAATACACACTTTTTAGATTCAGAGTCAGAAAACAAACTGTTCAACAAACTTTAATTTCATTAAAGTGGGTGTTTGAAAATTAGCAGCAGCTGAGATGAAACAGAGGATTGCACATTAGGACTCTGCATCTTCTGATGTTTACATGATGGCTCACAGAATCATCATTAGTTGACAGAAATTAAAGTTCACATTTGTTTCCTTCATAAAACACTTCTGTGCCATCTGGCAAAACTAAGTACATTCATTCTGTCTATTAACATGGGGTATTTATGCACCTCACTGGAGTAAAACTACTGTCAGCCAGAACATCGGAATACAATGAAAGTGTTCTTGAAGCATATGCTGATATTAATTCTGTAAGAAGGCTGAAACTGGATCATACCAAATCAGGTGCAAAAACTGACTACTCTGGGGTTATGTTCAAACTGAAAACAAATGAGATAAAATAAAAGCGTAAATAGATAAAGCCAGCATGCTTACTTCATCTTCCTCTTCCTCTTCTTCAGCTTCTTCTTCATCTTCCCCTTCAGCAGCCAGATCTTCTTCCTCATCTAAGTCTCCAGCAGATAATACCCAACCATGATATTTAAAAGGTTCTGAAAAGGTTAATTTTTTTTTTTTTTTCCTGTTTCAATATTTTTTATTTGGCTATGCCAGAATATATTCTTTGCCCATAAAAGTAAGCACATATGTGAAAGCAAATCATGCCAACTGTAGATTGCATTTCTCCTACTCACAGGACAAAAAGTTCTCCCCGGATGCAGGAATTAATATATTGCTTCCTACAAAAATGGAAATTCTACTGATTGTTTTTTGATTGAAATAAATTGGTATTTTTAATAGGAACTTATAGTTCAAAAGTATTATACAAACATATGCAGATAGTTCCATTACTGTTTGCAACAGGTTTTTTCCTATTGTTCACTCAGGAAAATAATCAGTCAAATTTTATTTGATTATAAAGCAAGCACAGTAGATGTTTTGGATAATAAAACACTTGCATTTTAGTAATGATAGAAAAAATGTAGTATTAATATTATTTATCCAGCACTCAAAATTGTAGATTTGAGCACACAAGTGAAGGAAGGCAATTTGCAAAAAAAAAAATCAATACTGTAAAAATCCAGTCTTGAAACACAATCTATGCAGATGGTTAGATTTGATTATTACACACCCTGAAAGTCTCATTGATTTCAGTGAATATTGTACATTAGTGAACCTTTGTTGTCTGTCCATTTTTCAAACCAGTATCCTGACGTGAACAGAGGAAGTAACTGGGGAAATGCACCATCAGAATGTCTAGGGAGCTATTATGTACATATTTGTATAGTCATATATATATATATATATTTCAAATATACATATTCTCCACTCTTCGTATGTCTCAAAGGCTGCCTGTGTGGTTTTCAGCTCACCCATAGAACACAGCGTGTCATGTTCCCATTTCATGTGAGTAATACAGAACTGAGTATAACCTACCCCCCCAATATATTCATCATACAAACTCTCCAAAATCCCTCTTAGTAGGTTAAGTGCAAATCACATAAACAGTATTACTTACCTTCCATATCCAGCACAATTTGATTAAGCAGACTTTCTGGAGTTTGCTCAGCAATCTCTAAAACGACAACTTGAACGAGAGATGACTGCTTGATTTCTGACTCCACTGTTTGCCAGTCATCCATGAAAAGGTCAATCTTCCTTTTAATTATTTCCATTTCTGGTATATCTGGAAAATCATCCTCTGCAAACTCAGGTAGTATGATTTCTGAAAACCAAATAGTATATAGAAGGCAGTGCTCCTCTAACATGTTTTGCATTTAAAAATTATCATTATGCTTTAGGATTATTTTTATTCTCCTCAAATATGGTCGCATATTTTTTTAAATGCTGCTTCCCTCCCTCCCCATAATTATGAATTATTATATTGCTAGTTTACAAAGACACTTTGAAAATGCCAAATTCATTATGTTGATATAGTATATATTGATGCTTCTCCAGGAAAAAAAACAAGGTCAAACTACTTAACTAAATTTGCATATGGTTATTTAAATTAGCACAGAAGTAAATAAAATGACTCTTTTTGCAAAAAAAATATAGAGAACATACATTAATTTAAAAATTATGATTTAATGATGAACAGTTTTTGACAGGCTATCCATATGGTGATGCTTCATATGGAACATACCAGTCTAGGAGGAAATAAAGAGTGGGAAAACTGGTGTACACTGCAAAGAAGCAACTCAGTATTCTGATTTGGTTCAGGTTCAGTTACTGAAACTGTTGTGGAGTGTTCAGGTTGCATGTTAGGTATCTGTTCTATTAATACATGGCTCCATGGCTGATGTCACCGCCAGAATTTTGTGTCTTCCAATAATGGGATGGCCTACACGGCACCAGGCTTGCTGGCTAGCCTTCTATGAGGACATAACTAGATGGGCTGATGAGGGGAGGACAGACAACGTAGTCTACCTTGATGCAGCAAGGCTTTCGACACTGTCTCCCATGGCATCCTCACAATCAAGCTTAACGAGTGTGGATTGGATGATTGGGCAGTGAGGTGGATTGGGAACTGGCTGAAGGAGAGTCCAGAGGGCAGTGGTCAGTGGGGCAGAGTCTAGTTGGAGGCCTGTGACTGGTAGTGTCCCCCGGGGTTGGCACTGGGTCTGTTCCTATTCAATATATTCATTAATGACCTGGATGAAGGGACAGAGTGTATCCTCAGCAAGTTTGTTGATGATACAAAGCTGGGAGGAGTGGCTGACATGCCAGGGGGCTGTGCTGGCATCCAGCGTGACCTGGACAGGCTGGAATGCTGGGCAGGGAGAAACTCAATGAAATTCAATAAGAGCAAGTGCAGAGTCCTGCATCTGGGGAAGAACAACCCCATGGATCAGTACAGGCTGGGGGCTGATCTGCTGGAGAGCAGCTCTGGGGAAAGGGACCTGGGAGTCCTGGTAGACAGCAGGCTGACCATGAGCCAGCAATGTGCCCTCATGGCCAAGAAGGCCAATGGTATCCTGGGATGCATTAAGAGAAATGTGGCCAGCAGGCCAAGGGAGGTTCTCCTGCCCCTCTACTCTGCCCTTGTGAGGCCACATCTGAAGTACTGTGTCCAGTTCTGGGCTCCCCAGTTCAAGAGGGACATGGAGCTACTGGAAAGAGTCCAGCACAGGGCCACTAAGATGATTAAGGGATTGGAGCATCTCCCATCTGAGGAGAGGCTGAGGGAACTGAGTCTGTTTAGCTTGGAGAAGAGGAGGCTGAGGGGGGAATCTCATCAATGCTTATAAATATCTCAAGGGCAGGTGTCAGGAAGACAGATTCAGACTCTTCTCGGTGGTGTCCAGTGACAGGACAAGGGGCAAATGGGCACAAACTGGAACACAGGAGGTTCAATCTTAACATAAGGAAACACTTCTTTACTGTGAGGGTGGCAGAGCACTGGAACAGGCTGCCCTGACAGGTTGTGGAGTCTCTGTCTCTGGAGACATTTAAAACCCGTCTGGACGTGTTCCTGTGTGATCTCCTCTAGGATCCTGCTCTAGCAGGGGGGTTGGACTGGATGATCTTCAGAGGTCCCTTCCAACGCCTGCCATTCTGTGATTCTCCCCCTCTACTCTGCTCTCGTGAGACCCCACCTGGAGTACTGTATTCAGCTCTGGGGCCCCCAACATAAGAAGGACATGGAGCTGTTGGAGCAAGTCCAGAGGAGGGATGCAAAAGTGATAAGAGGGATGGAGCACCTCTCCTATGAAGAAAGGCTGAGAGAGTTGGGCTTGTTAGAGTCACAGAGCAGTAGGAGTTGGAAAGGACCTCTGAAGATCATCTAGTCCAATGCCCCTGCTAGAGCAGGATCCTAGAGTAGATCACACAGGAACATGTCCAGTTATTCCCCCTGGAGAAGAGAAGGCTCTGGGGAGACCTTATTGAGGCCTTTCAGTTCTTAAAGGAGGCCTATAAGGAAGATAGGGACAAACTTTCTAGCAGGGCCTGTTGCAATAGGACAAGGGACGATGGTTTTAAACTAAAAGAGGGTAGATTTAGACTAGGTATAAGGAAAAATATTTTTACAATGAGGGTGGTGAAACACTGGAACAGGTTGCCCAGAGAAGTAGGAGGTGCCCCATCCCTGGAAACATTCAAGGTCAGGTTGAACGGGGCTCCAAGCAACCTGACTGAGTTGAAGATGTCCCTGCTTATGGCAGGGGTTTGGACTAGATGACCTTTAAAGGTCCCTTCCAACCCAAACTACTCTATGATTCTATGACAGGTACACAGAGTTTGTGATCCACCTTTTAAAAGTGATCTGTAATGGGAATATCTTGATTCCTGGATACCTAATGTTTAATCTTTGCAGACATGCTGAACACACTTTTTCCAGTTATATGAAACAAAAACTGTGGGCATTAAACAGCTTGAAATTTAGATCTATTTGCTCAGAGAATTAGAATACTGCCATTTCATAACCAAGTCTGCAACACAACTGAAAAAGGGAATTAATTTCTTCTGACTTTCAAGCCTCATTTGTGTGATTTAACCACTAAAACAGGCCTTTTAAGAGTTATGAATGCATCTTTCCAGTTTTGCATTGTTATACATGTACATAAATTAATGACGAGGTTATCTGTTACATATTCAGAAACAATTTGGTCATGCACATGTAATGAAAAATTAAAGTTTACAGCAGATAATGGCATAAATTATGAACTATATATGCATTAAAAATATACTGAATATCATTAAAGAATTGGTGTCAATTTCAAAGAAGTTATTTTTCTCCTCATTGATAATAATTTTATAAACTCCAGACAAAATAATACTTGAAACATCAATTTGTACTTCTTCAAACTTAGAAGTTGTTTCCAAATACTAAGAGTTCCCATTTAGAATAAGTCATATGTTGAGAATTTTGTCCTTTCCCAGTGAAATGCATCGGCATGCTGAAATTACTATGATAACGCATTGTCCTGGAAGAAATGGATATTGCCTCTATTTATCCTGCTGAGTGTAGAGAGAACATGCAGGTGTTGAAGGCTGAAGGTCCTCCCAAAAAACAGGAGTCGCATCATACTTGAAAGTGACTGTATTATTCGCGGGATTCTCAGGAACAGCTTCTCTTACACTATTGACAAAGCCCTTGTAAGTAGCAGCAGCCTATATTTGCCATGTTCTTGGAGCATGACTTTGTGTGCTATTCCCTCTGAGCTTTCTCAGGTATATGCTTATAGGGATCTGAAGAATGCGCTTACTTTTGCAGACAAAGGCATGTTATACCTATGACTATAACATGGCCCAAATGGTAGTGCTATGAAGCAATACAGATGTATGTACATGTGGAGTAATTCTAAGAAGTACCAACAATGAGATGCAAAAGTGTAACCCATTTCTCTGGAGGCTAGAAGTCCTCCATAGTTATACAAGGATAAAGACTGTGGTTTTCAATCCCATCTGCCAGTCAATACCCTTCGGGACAAGGAGTATATAAATGAAGATAATAGTGATACACATATGAATGAATAAATAAATGAAAATTTAAAAAAATTATATTGTGCCTTTCCTCTGTGAATACTTGAACTGAGAAACTCACAAAAGATATTGGCTTTAATGAAGCCATGTATGCATACAATAACTTGCTTAATGAGTAAGGGAAAGAAAAGACTTGAATCTCTTAAGATACATTGTGCAGAAATTTGCAGTGTCAGTTGTTTAAGATCAGAGAAGTCCAAGCCTGTCTCTTAACACTGTCTCATGAAAACTAAACAAAAGTAAGAGATTGAAAGAATGCATTTAATATAAATAAGAAAATCAGAAGTTCTACTTGTGGTAAACATAACAAAACCATATCAGATATGTTTTCATACTTGGTGAGCGGAATAAAAAAGGGATAGCTTCTTCCACCATCATCCATTTTACTGAAAAAGCGAGAGGGAATTAAAAACTTTATATTGACACATTAACAGAAATGGAGAAAGGTACTGATTGGTTCCTAGGACTGCAATTATCCATTTAGACATTGTTAGGCCCTGAAAGTCCTGAGACAAAGTTCTGTCTCAGCTAGAAGATGATACAGAGGTGCCTAGATGACACCATCACCCCATTGTCCTTACTAAATCATGAACAGTCTCTAGCAGCAGCAATGTGGTTTTGTTGCTGTTATTCCCATTCCCTGCAGTCATATAATTTTCAACCCTGATTTTCTTCTTTTTCTTATCATTTTTCTTTTGTGTTCTCTTTAATAAGTCTGACATCAGTGCCTTCAACTAACACAGAAAAGCAATTGAGCAATGACTTAAATGGCCTGATGTTACTGTAAGTTTGCTGGGACTTAACAGTTTATGTTGTGTTTGTCTCTTGGCGGAATGAAGCTGCAAGAAAGATCTTGAACAGCAGATGGAGTAATTTTCTACTTTTCTAATTTTCCCCTCTTTTTCTTTCTGTCTTGTTTTGAGTTTGAAAGAGCAGGAAAAGATTTTGACACAAGCAACAACAGGCTCAGTCTATTCCAATGAACTTTTACTGATTTTTACAAAAAAGGACCATTACTACTATTTTTCCTTATATAACTTCCTACACATAAAAAGAAGCAATATTACTAAAAATAAAAGCCTTATTTAATGCCTTGCATATTAAAAGCTTTGACTGTTTTCTTAAAAATACAAAATCCCAAAACATTAAAAAACCCAGTGTTTTATGATTACACTCTGGCATTAAGCAGGCCAGTGCTCCCTATGTGAAACTGTAGCATCGTCATGTTCATTTTGAGTTTGCCCCAACCTGAAAAATCCAAACAATTTTTCTGGCTCACGAAGCCAGACTGCCCTGTTACAATTTTATTAAGAAAACTAGTATTTCCTTCCAGAACTGAATGTTGCTCAGTCTTCTCTTGTAGATTGTTGAAGAAATCCAAAACCGCCACATTTAATTTTCTAAAATAGAGCTAGATCAAAAAAATGCTATTACTAAGTACAATGGAAGTGGATTTCAGTGATTAGGTACCAGTAAGATTCAGCAGGAAACAGAACTAAACGTAACAGAGTAGAGATACTGCCTAACTTTTTTCTAACATGCTACCAACTAAAGCATTGCCTGGAAGTGTCAATAGCATCTGGGGTATGTGAGTGCCTGCAGGACAAGGAACATGTCTAACACGTTTTTCTGACTTTGATGGCTAAGCTATCTATGAAGCTGTTATATCAAACTGTTATATCAGTGCCACTAGTGTCTTCTAGAAGAAAGCAAGCCAATGCCCTGCATCTGGTGAGTTAATTGCCAAAGAGCTAGAGTTAGGGACTCCTGTTCTTTTGTCATCAGCCAAATTTAAAAAGATTCAGGGTTTCAAATACATGCCTCCTTTTGACATTCCTTTATGGCTCACTAAGGCTGGCCTCTTGATAGTTTGCTACTTGTTGTGCCTATTTCTACAACCCTTAATTCCATATATGAAGCCAGGTACTTAAAAGTGAGTACGGCAGTTTTGGGCTCTGCAATGTCTACATCTCCTTATGGGTCTGAGTCTTAATGTGTAGTCCTTTAGAAATACAGTAAATTTCTAGATACTTCGGTGCTTTTAAGAATTTTATTCTTCCACTTATAAGGCTGAAACTTTTAGTCTCTCAATACCCCATTTACCTCTACTATATATATGATAAAATGAGATTTGAAATAAATCAGGCCTTCTGTGGCAATTCATATGCTAGCTCAGGGACCTGAGAGCACCCCTGGGCCTCTCTGTCCCTGCCTAGGCCCCTGGGGCTTCCCTCATCTGCCCACAGCCCAGGACCCCATGTCAGCCCTGCTAGGGCCATCAGCCTCTGCCCCAGCAATGCCAGTCTCCAGCTCCCCACATTGTGTGTATCTAAATATGAATATACCTTCCGTTTTATGTACATTAAAAGACGTAGTGTAAATGCTACAATTAATTATGTTGCATTCTGCAGTGATGTATTCCAAATGAGACAGAGATGTACCCAGATAAAATCATCTTAAATTTGAGCAGCTCTAATGCATTATGTAATGATGATTCCATTAGGAACACAGCTTTTAAGAAAATAAGAAACGGATACATTAATAACTAGGTTATGCTAACTGCTTTTTGCACATTATCCCTGGCACATTCACACTGTAGAAGTCACACGAGCTGCCTTGTGAACCACAGCCCTGTTCAAAGCAATAAGGTATGGAAGATGGTAATGCCTGCTGTCTGGATCTAGCCTTCAACAGATTGTCTTTTATAGTCCTGCCCTTTAAAAACCACCCAGTTCTGAGTAGGTCATGAAACTTTGGAAATATACAGGCAGAATAATGGATTTAAATGAATATTTGACATAATCTACAACAGAATATTGGACATGGTATCAAATCCACTCAATAGAGTGCTTCCCATGTGAACCTTAATCTCAGAAACACAATTCATGTTACACCTCTCCTGACAGGCCTTATTTAGCAAATGATGGACCAGCATGTGTTCCAGCTTTGATTCTCTAGGCACATAATTCCATCGGATTACCTCTACCTGAGAGTTTTCTTGCTTAAGGAAACATATCCAGCAGCCATTACTGTACTTATGGAGCTTTTAAACACATTACACAGGCATAAAGGAACTGGAGAAACTTTCCCCTGGCAAGAGTAACAAAAGAAAATAGTATTATATTCCTAGGGAAAAGGGACAGCCCAAAAATTGGACAACCCAAACATTTTTTGATTTTGATTCAGATACTTGAACCTTACTATGACAAAAATGTTGCCTCCCTGTCATTTGATTTGTTTCAGATTTGGTCTCAGGGATCAAAAATACTGAAAATATTTAAAGTAAGGCAGCTGTACCTTTGCCATTAGATATAAGTTACAATACTTCTTCTTGCAGAGGTAATTTATGGTGAGAAGATGTTTTTAAAGAACTAAGAAACATAGTCAAGAAAAAGACTTGAAAAGACAGTAATGGTTTAAAAATAAATGGATCTAAAAATGTAAACAAGTTTCCTTCAGAAGAGCTGGCGGTCTATCTAACAGTGCTGTTCTTAATTTCACTTCCTTATCATGGCGGTGATAGGAAACAATCCTCCCCAGCCCTAAATCTGGAGCTTTCACAGGGAATGCCTATATAGCAATCTCTCATATCCTTTTGCTCTGAGTCTTCTTTGCCTTTACTGAGCATAGTTACCATAGAGACAAACAATCCTCAAAGGCTTTCTGCCCCCACATTTTCCAAGTGAGTTGCTGGGGAAAGAAAGGCTTTAATATCTTTTTTCCAAGTGTTCTGCTAGTATTAGATATGACTTGTTCTGTCCTCAGTCCATACTCAGCAACAAAAAAAAAAGATGAAAAAATCCTTTCCTCCCTTCTCAAACACTGCAAAAGCTGAGACAGAGACACCAGAAGCCAGCATGTCTTCTTCATTTGAGTTTAAAAATCAAAATAAACAGCAGGGCAAAATGTAGGATAACAGTGACACTTCCTTTCCTTGGAACTGATACATATTTCATTATGAACATATTTTCATGTATTTTTGAAAGTATTATACAGACTTTCCATTACTTATAAAGATATACTGCCAAATAATTTTCAGCATATTACAGTGAAATATACTTAGTAGACAAACTTATATTGTGTGTATTGATTTATGGTGTTTGGAAAAAATGAAGTTTGGTTTACAGATTAAGTTGATTCTTTCTAATGCATAAAATATGCATATTTAACAACTTGCTATTTAAAATGTTTTATGTTGGATTTATTTCTCTTTTGGACTTTAACAGATTCTAAAAATTCTAGTAGATAAAAGCTAAAATGTATATTTTAAAACCTAAAGCACACCATCTCTATTAAAGATGAGTTGCCTTGAAAGTGTTTTTTGAGAGAAGGCTACTATAGGATTTCATATATCTTTTCATTAGCTTATGGTTCTATGGAGTTCCATGTGCTGCAGAATTTTACCTTATACCAAAAAGAAAATGTGACTGTGAAATCTGGCAAGCTGTTAGTAGAACAATGGATGACTAAGGAAAATAGAGAACATACTTTCATCATTTACATCCAAAGTTAAAATTGTTCCATTCCTATTTGTCCCAAGATCCCTTGCCACAGGGAAGGGGAGGTTGGAATTTCTGATTAACGTGGATGTAATATTTTTTAAATGGTCTGTAGAACCAGGGTTTGTTAAAATCACATGTAGGTGTTTGTGAATACTGCAATTTGATTACTTCCTGTGGTTTGAGGTTTTTTCCCCATTTCTTCCTGGTATATTCTTTCTACTTTTTCTTTTTTTAGGGAGTCCCAATCAGTGAGTGTGACTTTCTAAAGTTTTTTTTCCTCTGATTTCCCTCTTTTATCACTTTATCCTGTAAAGAATGCTCATGGATTTCTGAATACAGGAGGTTATGTCAACCTTGAATTTCATCAATGCTCACTTTTTTATTATTTCCATATATCTCTGTACACATTTACTAATGTGGTATTTAGGCAGCAAAGGCAATAGTGGGATTTTGCTGTTTTTCAAAGTGCAAATACCTGGTGCTTTATGTTTAACAGGAAATAACAACATGCCTTTAATTACATTTATGTGTTTAAATAACTTGAACCTGACTATTCTAGAGAAGAGGCCAGTCATGCAGGCAGGCCATGAGTAGCTCCAAGTCAGCTGGGAGTTTCAGTCAGTGCAGCTGCCCCAAGCTGACTCACAGGTGTATCCCATACCACTGACATCAAGCTCATTATAAAAGGAGGGAGTTTACTGAAGGTGGGGAGGTCCTCTTTCTAGGGCTCCACCCTTTTGGCCTCCTATTCCTTCTGCTGAGCCTAAGGACTAGGCTGAGTATAACCTTGTGTACTTTATGTTGGTGATTTAACTAGACAGTAAGGAATGCTATTTACAGCCAGTTTTCAAATATAGTAAAAGCTTGCAGAAAAGGAAGACATACAGTTCTTGATACAAGCAAATAAGAGAGATTATGTGTTACAAGGCCAACCTGTAGGTTTGTGTTCTTCGTTATCACTTTGTTCAGTGTCAGGTGGAAGCTGCTCATCATTCCCAGGTTCTGTTGGCACAAATAAAATCATTAGTAACTTTAACAAACCCATGCCTTTAATTACATTTATAAGTGTTTAAATAACTTGAACCTGACTATTCCATTATAAACGTCTTTAAAAGAAAAAGTTAAGGTAAGAAATGCTATTTACAGCCAATTTTCAAATACAGTAAAAGCTTGCAGAAAAGGAAGACATACAATTCTTGATACCAGCAAATAAGAGAGCTTATATGTGTTACAAGGCCAACCTGTAGGTTTGTGTTCTTCGTTATCACTTTGTTCAGTGTCAGGTGGAAGCTGCTCATCATTCCCAGGTTCTGTTGGCACAAATAAAATCATTAGTAACTTTAACAAACCCATGCCTTTAATTACATTTATAAGTGTTTAAATAACTTGAACCTGACTATTCCATTATAAACGTCTTTAAAAGAAAAAGTTAAGGTAAGAAATGCTATTTACAGCCAATTTTCAAATACAGTAAAAGCTTGCAGAAAAGGAAGACATACAATTCTTGATACCAGCAAATAAGAGAGCTTATATGTGTTACAAGGCCAACCTGTAGGTTTGTGTTCTTCGTTATCACTTTGTTCAGTGTCAGGTGGAAGCTGCTCATCATTCCCAGGTTCTGTTGGCACAAATAAAATCATTAGTAACTTTAACAAACCCATGCCTTTAATTACATTTATAAGTGTTTAAATAACTTGAACCTGACTATTCCATTATAAACGTCTTTAAAAGAAAAAGTTAAGGTAAGAAATGCTATTCACAGCCAATTTTCAAATACAGTAAAAGCTTGCAGAAAAGGAAGACATACAATTCTTGATACCAGCAAATAAGAGAGCTTATATGTGTTACAAGGCCAACCTGTAGGTTTAGGTTCTTCCTTATCACTTGCAGAGTCACTGTACTGTTCCTGGGGCATTTGTTCAGTGTCAGGTGAAAGCTGCTCATCATTCCCAAGTTCTGTTGGCACAAATAAAATCATTAGTAACTTTAACAAACCCATGCCTTTAATTACATTTATAAGTGTTTAAATAACTTGAACCTGACTATTCCATTATAAACGTCTTTAAAAGAAAAAGTTAAGGTAAGAAATGCTATTTACAGCCGATTTTCAAATACAGTAAAAGCTTGCAGAAAAGGAAGACGTACAATTCTTGATACCAGCAAATAAGAGAGCTTATATGTGTTACAAGGCCAACCTGTAGGTTTAGGTTCTTCTTTATCACTTGCAGAGTCACTGTACTGTTCCTGGGGCATTTGTTCAGTGTCAGGTGGAAGCTGCTCATTATAGTCCTCAAATTAAATCATTATTAACTAATAAAATCATTAGTAACTTTAACAAACCTGTTGAGGGGTGATGGAAGCACTATAAAGATATTTTTGAATCACACTGCAAAGCTTATATTTGATTACCTTCAAAAAAGGAGTTAGTTACTTTGGTGCTCAGGTATTTCACACTGACCAAAACATTTTAAGATTAGCTGCCTGATGTGTGGGGAAAGGAAGACCATCTATCAGATGCCACATGACTGAATAAAGTGGAGAAGTATTTTATACTTAATTCAGTGCTTTTACGCAAGGATCTTTTTCATTCATTATAATCTATGTGTTCTGTCCTCAAACTATCCTCAAAACCAAGACCTTGCAAAAGAACGCACTTGGTGTTCTACGGAACAGCTCCTATTGGGTGGAAGTTCTTCCGACTTGTAGAAGGGTGTGTTCACCTGAAGGCTGGTGTAATTTTTCTGACTATAACAGTTGGTCAATAAAGAATATTACTTTTTTCTACAAGCCTTGTTTTGCTAATGTCCTTAGATCATTGTTAGAGTAACACAACCCCACTGGTACATCTAAACATGTTATGATTACCCAAAACTCAAATCATATTAAACAAGAACTACAGCATTTCTTTTCATGTACATCTCTTTTTTTTTTTTTTTTTTTTTTTGGCAAAGAAACCACAAACATAATGAAAAACAAGCTGGAAACACTGAATTTCTGATTTATGCAGAACCAGGAAACTTTATCTCATAAACAAGCATCATTTCTTACATGCTTACCAGACAAAAACCCACAAGCTTTAGCATGTGTCAAATTGAGAAAATTCTTCACTTATTGCAGTTGTTTATTTCCTTTTGATATATACAGGAATGCAGTCAAGCAAAATGAGTTTTGATGCTCTCAAATAAATCAGGAGTCCAGAATATAAGCAAAGAGGAAAACAATATGCAGAAAAATATGTGCAAGTTGGAACACACTTTAAGGCTGTCAACATGCAAATTCTCACATGCATATATGAGAATTAATCACAGGCGGTCCTAGAGACTTCAATGGAAATAGCTGTGACTCAGAAGCTAAGCATGCCTAAATCTTTACAGTGTGTCTAAACACTTAAGAGGTTTCATTTGTAGGCTGGTGTTGGACAGGTCAAGGAAGAAAGATGGACAGACATTAAGCAAAGTAACTTAAGATGTCCTTTTTCTTATAGATGTTCAGAATGTGACACGAGCTTTCAGAGAGGCTGATAGCTCTAATCACAGGCTTTTGTTCTTTTATCTGCAAAGGAATGCATGGCTGTACTAAACCAATATCCTTTAGCCTTTGTTTCTCTGATTTAAGAATTGAATTTAAGAACTTAAGAATTTAAGAATTTAAGAACTGAAAGAAAGAATTTAAGAACTGAAGGTATTTGGGATCTAATTGAGAAAGTTGTTAATAACCTTTCTGTTTCAAATTTATCTCCCTAAAATGCTGTGAGTACAGGTATAAGAATGTAGTTATATCTGGCTTATGAAGGAGGGCAGAAAGGTGCTTTGAAGATCATGCAACCTTGCTCAAAGACTGAACAAACTGTGAAGTAAATATCACTACAGCTTGCTTTGAAGTTTGGGGTACAAGTAATTTGTTATCCCTTGTCTGCAGATTAATAAACTGCCCTTGTTCAAACTCTCACTGAAAAGCCTCCAGTTAGAGGTAGAAAAAAAATAAATCAGGATGCAAGCCAGGCAAGAAAAACAAAGGAAATATATTTAGAGGCTGTAAGACTGAGCATACATCAACTGCCTGGTAAATGTTATAATTACAATTGCTTCCAAAAAGCATTTCTCTTCAAGGCCTAAAGAGGAAATGTCCTAACATGTACAGGTTTAATGATTAAACAAAACAAAAAATAAATATAAAGTATCTCACTGAATTTAACATGATGTTAAAAATAAAGCAAGAACATAAAATAAAAGCTAAAGAGATGGCTGTTGATTCAACCCTCCACCATCTGTAATAAAAGAAAGGAGGGGGTTGGGATCAATACTAAAGAGTTTATAACAAATATTGATATTAGCAGCAGTGAAGGACAAGCATGGGAGGCGAGGTCTGGAATTATCAGCTCCAGCTACCCATTTAATACCCATTTAACTACTTAATGCAAATGGTGGATAAGCCGACTAGGAGAGGAGCACTGCTGGATCTTGTACTTACCAACAAGGAGGGTCTTGTTGAAGCAGTGATGGTCGATGGCAGCCTTGGCTGCAGTGATCATGAGATGGTGGAGTTCAGGATCTTGTGTGGGAGGAATAGAGTACCAAGCAAGACCAGAACCCTGGACTTCCGCAGGGCCAACTTTAGCCTCCTTAATCAATTGTTAAGGGAAGTCCCATGGGACAGGGTGCTAGATGGTAAAGGGGCTCAAGATAGTTGGTCAACATTCAAGGACCACTTCTTGCAAGCTCAGGATCAGAGTGTCCCAATGGGTATGAAATCAAGTAAGGGAGCTAGGAGACCAGCGTGGTTAAACAAGGAACTGCTGGGCAAACTTAGGTGGAAAAAAAGAATTTATGGATCATGGAAAGAGGGGCTAGTCACTTGGGAGGAATATAGGACAGTTGTCAGAGGATGTAGAAAGGCAATTAGGAAAGCTAAGGCCTCCTTAGAACTTAACCTTGCAAGCCAGGTCAAGGACAATAGAAAGGGCTTTTTCAAATACATAGCTAATAAAACAAACACTAGAGGCAATATAGGCCCACTGATGAATGAGGGGGGTGCCCTAGAGACAGAGGATATAAAGAAGGCAGAGGTGCTGAATGCCTTCTTTGCCTCTGTCTTTACTCCTGCAGGCTTTCCCCAGGAGCCCCTGATCCCTGTAGCCCCGGAAGAAGTCAGGATAAAGGAGGAGTTTGCCTTGGAAGATGAGGATTGGGTTAGGGATCAGTTGAGCAATCTGGATATCCATAAATCAATGGGACCAGATGGAATGCACCCAAGGGTGCTGAGGGAGCTGGCAGAGGTCATTGCTAGGCCACTCTCCATCATCTTTGGTAAGTCATGGAGAACAGGAGAGGTGCCTGAGGACTGGAGGATAGCAAATGTCACTCCAATCTATAAGAAGGGCAAGAAGGAGGACCCGGGTAACTATAGACCGGTCAGCCTCACCTCCATCCCCGGAAAGGTGATGGAACAGCTTGTTCTTGGCACTATCTCTAGGCACATCAAGGATGAGGGGGTCATTAAGAGCAGTCAACATGGTTTTACCAAGGGTAAGTCATGTTTGACCAACCTTATTGCCTTCTATGAGGAAATAACTAGGTGGATAGATGATGGTAGAGCAGTAGATGTGGTTTATCTTGATTTCAGTAAAGCATTTGACACTGTCTCCCACAGCATCCTTGTAGATAAGCTGATAAAGTATGGGTTTGGTGATCAGGTAGTGAGGTGGATTATGAACTGGCTGAAGGGAAGAAGCCAGAGAGTTGTGGTTAATGGGACGGAGTCTAGTTGGAGGCCTGTGACTAGTGGAGTCCCTCAGGGGTCGGTACTGCGACTGGTGTTGTTTAATATCTTCATCAACGACTTGGATGAGGGTACAGAATGTATCCTCAGCAAGTTTGCTGATGACACCAAACTAGGAGGAATGGCTGACACACCAGAGGGTTGTGCTGCCATTCAACGAGACCTTGATAGGCTGGAGAGTTGGGTGGAAAAAAAACTTAATGAAATTCAACAAGGGCAAGTGTAGAGTTTTGCATCTGGGGAAGAACAACCCCATGTACCAGTACAGGTTGGGGGCTGATCTGCTGGAGAGCAGTGTAGGGGAAAGGGACCTGGGGGTCCTGGTGGACAGCAGGATGACCATGAGCCAGCAATGTGCCCTTGTGGCCAAGAAGGCCAATGGCATCCTGGGGTGTATTAGAAAGGGGGTGGTTAGTAGGTCAAGAGAGGTTCTCCTTCCCCTTTATTCTGCCTTGGTGAGGCCACATCTGGAGTATTGTGTCCAGTTCTGGGCCCCCCAGTTCAAGAAGGACAGGGAACTGCTTGAGAGAGTCCAGCGTAGAGCCACAAAGATGATTAAGGGAGTGGAACATCTCCCTTATGAGGAAAGGCTGAGGGAGCTGGGTCTCTTTAGCTTGGAGGAGACTGAGGGGTGACCTCATTAATGTTTATAAATATGTCAAGGGTGAGTGTCATGAGGATGGAGCCAGGCTCTTCTCAGTGACATCCAATGATAGGACAAGGGGCAATGGGTGTAAGCTGGAACATAGGAGGTTCCACATAAATGTGAGGAAGAATTTCTTCACAGTGAGGGTGACAGAACACTGGAACAGGCTGTCCAGAGAGGTTGTGGAGTCTCCTTCTCTGGATACATTCAAAACCTGCCTGGACATGTTCCTGTGTGACCTGATCTAGGTATTCCTGCTCTGGCAGGGGGATTGGACTAGATGATCTTTTGAGGTCCCTTCCAATCCCTAACATTCTGTGATTCTGTGATTTACTTCTTGCAAGAGCTTCTGCCCAAATAGCAAGAGCTTCTGCCCAAATAGCAAGAGCAGCAGAAGAGACATCACCTAAGATGGGGTTGTACTAACACACTACCCTGAGCTACAGTGAGTGAGGCATAGGCAGACATGTGGCTCCAGCTGAGTTTGCTACAGGAAAGGAGTAATTTCTGACAGAAAAGCAGGGCTGACAAACCATAGAATCATAGGATGGTTTGGGTTGGAAGGGACCTCTAACGATCGATCACCTAGTTCCAAGCCCGTGCCATGGGCAGGGACACCTCCCACTATACCAGGTTGCTCAAGCTCTCATCCAGCCTGACCTTGAACACTTCTAGGGATGGAGCATTCACAGCTTCCCTGGGCAACCTGTGCCAGTGTCTCACCACCCTCAGGGTAAAGAATTTCTTCCTAATGTCTAATCAAAATCTGCCCTGTTCCAGTTTAAAGCCATTACCCCTCATCCTATCGCTACATGCCCTTGTAAAAAGTCCCTCTCCAGCTTTCTGGTAGGCTCCTTCAGCTACTGAAAGGTGCTGTCAGGTCCCCCCTGAGCCTTCTCTTCTCCAGGCTGAGCAACCCCAACTCTCTCAGCCTGTTGTCACAGGGGAGGTGCTCCAGCCCACTAATCATCTTTGTGGCCCTCCTCTGGACTCACTCCAACAGGGCCATGTCCTTCTTATGTTGGGGGCTCCAGAGCTGGACGCAGTACTGAAGTCTTAAACCATGACAACTGTTTTATTCAGTGGATAAGATCAATTGTACGGGATATTTTATTGCTGAAACATGGCTGAAATACACCAAGTTTTACTTCAGGAAATTTGGAATGAATCCACAGCTGTACCTGAAGCTGTATAATTCTTCTACAATGCCTGAAATGTATTTTCATGAAGTCATATAGCTGTCTCCTAGTATAAATAAATCCATATTCATGCAAAGCTGCTGCAAAAATGCTTAAATACTATAAGAAATTCTTGAAAATAATTTAAGCGCAGAATAATTGTCTCAAGGGACATGAAAAAAGATGTGTGGCTATAATTTTCAGCTAGACACTACAAGCAAGAGTTACCACATTAATAGTTTTATGTACCTTCAACAGACATTTTCAGCATTGAACTTAGATTCCTAACTCACTTAAATACATTTTTTAAATTTACCCAAAGTCTCCTCCATTTACTTTAACTCTTGTTAACACATGTGTAAGTACTTTGCGCATTACTGGAACCATATTTCCCTTTTAAGCACAAATAAAATATTAATTTGAATTAATTGAAGCATTCCCAGTTACTTCAATGTCCCACTGAGGTTACAAAAATTGCAATTATTGAAATGCACATTTATTTATATAGAATAGAACAGACTATTTCAGTTGGAAGGGAGTACAATGTTCATCTAGTCCAACTGCCTGACCAGTTTAGGGCTAACCAAAAGTTAAAGCATGTTAAGGGCATTGTTCAAATGCCCCTTAAACACTGACAGGCCTGAGGCATCAACCACCTCTCTAGGAAGCCTGTTCCAGTGTGTTTGACCACCCCCTCAGTGAAGAAATGCTTCCTAATGTCCAGTCTAAACCTCCTGTGGCACAGCTTTGAACCATTCCTGTATGATAAGACATCAAAAGAGCATGACTGGGGCTCTGGGGTACTTTTCTGCATTTTAATTTTTATACCATAACTGCTATAGAAAAAAATCCCAGACTGTGAACATATCATTCATTTATATCTTTGTAAAGATATGTCACATGGGAGAAAAGCTGAAGTCAATGTGCTGATGGCATTACACGTGAAATAAAACAGATGTCAGGCTAAGAGCAGCATGACTGAAGTGTTTTGGTGAGTCAGTATTTGATTATTGAAATCAGCTGTGGGCGTAGGAAAACATTATTTTCTCTGAACAAGGACTTGTCACATGTTAAGAGCACAAGTGTGTATATGACATTATTTCTTCTATCATTAATAATTGTTGTTTTGATGTACTCAGATCAAAATGAGTTAGATATTCAAAATATGAACTTTGTTGTTTGAGACAGATAATAGAGTATCTATGTAGAACCCATTATATTTAATACTTTAGAACTCATTCGCTTTGGAGAAGAGCTATGTGTTTCATTAGAAACTATAAAAAAATAACGTGGAATTTTTTAAAAGTTTATATGTAATTTAAAGAACCCTACAAAGCTAGAGTATTTTTTTCAGAGAGTAGGTGAAATGTTACCTAATTAAAAATTAAAAGCATGTTGTCATATTCAGTCTATCTTATACTACCTTTATGACTTAGGCCGCATTATGTATAGGTAAAATAAATGCCAGACTGGATAATGAGAGAAAGTATATGTGAGACATATTGACAAAACAGAACTTAAGCTGTGCTGTAATATTTTTCTACAGAAACCAGTATGTTATATTTCAAAGGAAGACAGTAATGGCAGTCTAGGACCTCACTGCTGAGAGAAAAAAAAAAATGGAAAATTCATGTGCATAAATTTTTAATTTCAGCTCCAGACCTTGGGTGATAATTTAGGCTATGATAGAGAAACCCCAAGATTGCATAGCAGATGAAGAAAATACTCTAAATTCCCCAAACTAGTTCTTAATGTAGAGACACATACTTGTACATGGTACTTAATCTTGACAGCAGGTCCAAATCAAATAGCAAAACTCTTCTAAGAAAGCAGGCAGTGATTAAAGAAGGCAAAAAGGAAAGTACAACCCTGCAAATTCTTTTACTGTTGAGGTTCAAAAACTTTGTAACTAGCTGGAATTAATTCTAAACCTTGACCCAACTGACAGAATTATCAAAAGTGCAAAAATCCAGCCTATTTGTGACAATTGGCCTGCCCGGGACAGTTATATTTTCATTGCTGGAAACAAAGTATAGTACAATTCTGATATAAAAGTAGGATGTTTACAAGAAATAAAGAGTGGCTGAACAAAAATAGTAAGTGGTTCTGTCAATACAAAAATAAACAAAGTAAGGAAGCCTTTATCCAAGATGTTTTATTAGTATTGTTACTAGAGGGGAAACCTCATGTAACACACAATTGTATTATTTTTTAATGTTGTTAGGTTATGTTATTAAAGGCTAACCTATATAAGCACAAAAGAGGGGAGGAACAATGACAAGTGGGGGAACCCTAATAACCTAATCAGAACAATGTCAAGCCAGGACAAACAAACATAATCTTGACTTGGCTCCCCTCAGGGCCATTAAGAGGATGAAGAAGGCATTGTCTGGGTGTGAGATCTATTGAGATGAGTCAAGCAGAAAGGCTTTCCCTGGCTGAGGGGGACTACTGCCTACAGGGTATGAGATTTATTAGGGGATGGCAGGAAAAGCAGTTTGGAATTTTGAGATACATATAATACTATGAGGCATTTCTGAGAAGGACCAAAGGTAAGGAGAAGGAGGGATGCAAGTGGACTGGGGACAAACAAGGCTGGATAATAGAGTAATAAGAGGGTGAAAGGGGAAATGGGAATACATGCTCAGACCCATTACTGCAT
Source organism: Podargus strigoides (assembly GCA_028020825.1). NCBI lineage: Eukaryota > Metazoa > Chordata > Aves > Caprimulgiformes > Podargidae > Podargus > Podargus strigoides. Next base: position 49,131,922 of record CM051619.1, read on the forward strand.
GGTCCTGCAGACATGGAGCTGCAGCAGCCTTGCCTCTACTGGGCTGCTGGATTAAGCAATTCATAATGTATGTTGCTACCAGATTCAGCAATTCTTAATGCATGTTAAGAGAGCCACTCCTGAAATAACTTCCATTCCCCTTTAATTGCTTCAGGCTGAGCTTCTTGGAGGACGAATAGAAAATCAGACAGTTGTGTGATTTTCTTCTTAGCTGTTGGCTAAATTCTAACTATGTTTCTAACTTGTGAGGGGATACAGATTTTTTTATGAGTTGAAGTTTCAATACAGTTAATAACCCACTTAGAAAAGTTACTTGAGGAAAGAGTTCTGTCCTTCAGATTTATTGAAAACTGTATGCTGGCTGATTTAATACATGTCATATTCTATAACATCCATTAAAAATGACACATAGAAATGAGTGCCTGAATCAGCAAAGGAAGCAAAGATAGTAATATAAAGTAATTTTTTCTGGATACTGAATGTAAAAAGGAAATCAAAACTGTAAAATCTACATAAAACCAAATTGCTAAATTATTTGAAACACATAATTAGATAAAAGAGAAATTAAATGATACATACTTTCACCTTTCTCCTCAGAGGCCTCGAGAGACTGATCTTCCTCTGATGTCAGTATTTTTTGCATTTCTTTTCTGTAAGTAAAAGATTTTTCATCTTAAGACTTATATAAGTACTACAGAAGTTACAGACATTAAATGTAAAGATGTGGAAATATACTGTTGGGAATTGAAATATAATCGAGTTGTACAAAATAAAAATCAAACTTATTTTATTATCTAAAATGTTATTGTTGCACTGCATCAAAAGGCTGAACTAATGAAAAGCTAATGAAAATGCATTTAGCAAGAGAATCTTCTGCCACCATATTTACTGATGTAAATGAGATATTCCTCAAAGTTAACACATATTGGATTATTCCCTGTACATTGCAACTAGTCTTAGTGTACTGTTGTAGTACATTTGTGTTGATAAACGCACTGATACCTTTAACACAAAGTAAGGCTAGGATTTTTTGTGCTCATTTTATACATTCAAATATTTGGAATATTTTACCTGTCTTCTTCTTCTCTTTTCTTTTTTAATGCTTCATCTGTTAGTCTTTTCAAAATCTTAGAATTAATTTCATCCCTATTTGCTAAGTATGTTCTGCGTAGTATACAGGCTCCTGCAGTACAATTACACATCAGTAATGAGTTTTATGCATCTGTATAAAACTAAAGTTGAGTTAGGAAAATTATTTAATAAATGATAGGCAACTTTTCTACTTCTTTTTAAAGCCAAGAAAAAGCATATATACCACTGAAATTTTATTATACTGTTGCTTTCTAAGGTTTCAGAGCACTGTTTTCAATTTAAAGCACCTAGTAAACTAAGTCTGGGATATAGGAAGGTTATGATGAAGGCTATAAGGGGAGACAGCACTTAAAGGGTTTATCTTATATTTCTGTATATCATGCATTACTCTGACACTTTTTTTTTTTTGTATGTGTACAAAGGAAACTATGAAGAAAAATTAAAAACATTCAAATAAAAATACACTATACTACATTCTTTATCTATCTACTACTACAGCTGGTTGAAAGAAATGAATATGCTGTTCCTACTAGGAACTCTACTGACATTTACTTTGGCAAACACTCTTATGATATATACCAGTGTGGCTGAAATCCATTTCCACCAGTGGAGTTATGCCAGATTAGACTAATTCAGAGAATAGTTAACAAAGTAATGACTCAAAATGCTGTGAAAACATAAACTCCACAACTACATTATTATTTAAGTGACAGAAATTAGTAGGAATCAAAGAGCTAACACAATTACCCAAATAAAATTAAAAAAAGACAAAATGAAACAGAATAGCTAAATTCAGGAAAACTTATCCATAAGCAAAAAGCTTGTAGCCAAACCCTGTAGCAGACATTATGATCTTGTCTCTTTCACCTCACTTTACTCATACTTATTCCTCTCATTTCTCACTATCAACTAACAAAACGTATTTTTATTTAAATTTGAATGGTGAGAAACATATTACTTCTCTAGTAGGAACATCACTGATTTAACGCATATGATAATTTTGTACGAAAGGTTTATATTTTAAGCCAATACTTTCAGCTAAATGTATTTCTGAAAAAGAGAGGGTGAGTGAAGGGAATTTTTAAAAAAATGTAGTTTGTAAACTAATCTTCAGATAATTTTGTCTCCATGTTCTTCTGCAAAAGAGTTGTGAGAGTTTTCAGCAGCTTTGCCTGGTGGCCCAAGCACGTACTTTCCCATCGTTGTGTTTTCTCACAGTATTATGAAAAGCAGCAATGCCAAAAGACATTAATTTACTTCATTATTCAGAGTCCAAATGACATTGAACTGAAGCAGCTTTAATTATAGAATTATCATATGCAGAACATCCAGAAGAATCACAATTACTCTGCTATTACTAACCAGTCTTTCTTCCTGGGGTACCAGCACATGTGTTTCTCACTGAAAGGATTCAATATTGTTTCATCTGGTGAACAATTTCAGTATTACTTGATCAAATTGAGCAAGTGACATATTAGCCTTTAGAATAATGGATAATAAATTAGCAAAGTCCTAAATGGCTGACCTGGGAATCTTTGCTACTGGTGTTAACCAGAAATAAGCTGGCTTGCTAATGGAAAAGGTTTGTAGGCAGCCGAGCAGATTCTGGTTGAAAAAACAATGTTCTTGCAATGTCCTGTTTTAATGCAACTGGAAGTCTGTTCAAAAAGTCTCTATGCAAGTATTATATTTCACTTTTATTTGCTATGATTGGCCAGAAATAGTATGACTTGTATTCAATTTGTGCATGACTTGTTGCAAGCTAAGACAGTAAAGATATATGCTTGATCATTTAAAGTATGGTAATTAATTTCCTCCCACCAGTGAATGAAACTTCAAAGAAAAATGAGTTATCGCTGATTAATATGAAAGCCTGATACAGCTCCAGGGATAAAATTAGGGTATAGACTCATTATCATCTCAGACACACTAAAAATGGGAATGACTTTCCAGTACCTGAAGGGGCCTACAAGAAGGCTGGAGAGGGACTTTTTACAAGGGCATGTAGTGATAGGACAAGGGGTAATGGTTTCAAACTGGAAGAGGGTAGATTTAAACAAGATATTAGGAAGAAATTATTTCCTGTGAGGGTGCCGACACACTAACAGGTTGTCCAGGGTAGTTGTGACTGCCCCCTCCCTAGAAGTGTTCAAGGCCAGGTTGGAGGGGGCTTTGGTGGGAGGTGTCCCTGCCCATGGCAGGGGGGTTGGAACTAGGTGATCTTTGAGGTCCGTTTCAACCCAAACCATGATATGATTCTTTGATAAGATTCTATGGTAGATTTCCTTCCAACCCTGAAATCTACTTATACATAGGGCCAAATGGGTTGTAATTAAGAAAGCAGTCTTTTTTACTATGCCTTATTGAACTAACACTGTTAGTTCAAACAGAAGTACCATCAGGGTTGTGAGCACAAAATTCTAGGAAAGGCTTACACTTATGCCTTAAAGAATCTGCCATCTATCAGACTAGAGAAACAGCAGGTGATCGTGTGGAAGAGGTGGCTACCAAGGGTATAAAATGGATTGTTCAGATTAAACAAGTAATTGAGAGCTAGGTTTTGAGAACTAGTGGGACTGGCAGAAAAGTGTACATTGCAGGAAGGAAGCACATAATTTGAAAGCCCTGGAGAGGTCTTAATTTGAAAGCCTCTGCTACGGATTCCTAAGTTTTTCCCTTCCTGAAAAAAAATAAAATAAATGGGGCAGTTCCTATTGACCAGCTTTCAACATGGTTCCCAAGAAGAATTATCAATTTCCAACATGTCTGCTCTAGAATAAAGCCTTTCAGGGACAATGAGACAACTTTTTCTGTTATCCAATTAATTCACTGATTTATTAAATTCTAAGAAGTGTACAGAAAGTTAACGTAATTCTGAAAGCATCTCTTCCTACCTCAGTCCTCTCCTTGCAGAAAAGGTTAGAGCTTGACTCCTGCTGTTTGTTATTTAGTACACTGTATTAACATTGCTGTATGCCAACTACACGAATAAGGTGTTTTTTGTGGTTGTCAGAAAGGACAATATGCTGTGTCCCAGAAACTAGATTCGTGTCCTGGTTCCCCAGGCACAGACCCATGGGCCAGCCATGCAGGCAGGCCATGAGCAGCCCCAAGTCAGCTGAGAGTTCCAATCAGGTCAGCTGACTCACAGGTGTATCCCATACTATTTCATCATGCTCATTATAAAAGAAGGGAGCTCAAGAAGGAGTTGCTCCTCTCCCCGAGGCTCCTTGTTGGTGGTGCTCTTTTCCTGCTGTCAGCATTGAGAACCAGGCTCAGTAGAACCTTTTATGCTTTATGTTGATTGTTCTTTCAGTTTTGTTATTCTGTTAAATATGCTTATACTCCAACTCACAGGCCTTTTTCTTTTTTCCCTAATTCTCCTTCCTAGCTGGGGAGGGAGCCTTGGGTGATATACTAACTGCTACAGTTTAGCCCTGAGTACTGGCTAACTGTAGACAGTTCATCAACATTTCAATATGCTTGACATGTCTGGGAAACAAAGATGAGGCATGGAAATGCAATTTGTACTTCTGTCTGGAATTATCTGAGATGAGGTCTTCTTGAATGATAGGAACAGCAAATATAACTTTCTGACAAACACTGGACCTAGAACTTTCTCATAGAAATGTTCAGTCTGCATTTAGTCTGTATATGAGCTCTAGCCACACTGGAAGAAGACTTTTAGTTAAAATGTTTAAGGTGTTACAAAAATTCACAAAAGCTATGTGACTAAGTAGTTTAGGTACTGCAGCTGAGATGTGAGGATGATTAGCCAATCAGATGATGTGCTTCTGATAAGCTTTTTTTTTTTTTTTTAAATAAGAAATCTGTTCCAAGTAAACTGTGTAACCTTGATTTTTTTCAGATTGATTTTTATGTTCAGGGGCAAGGGTTTGAAAAGCTGTCTAGACTGATTCTATTATCAGGCAGTTACTGAGCTTTCTTGAACTAAGTATGAACAGACCTATCATTCCTTTCTTGAAGGGGAGTTTCTACTACGACCTTTTGATAATGGACTGGGTTGAACAGGTAATGATCAAACATTGCCACAGGGCAATGAAACTTGTGGTGTGCTATGAATCAAGCAGGCATAATCCATTAAGACATGATTTGGCAGGCAAAACTTTTAACAGTGTATGAATTTGTTCAGTTTTTCATGCCTGGTACTAACTTTCCTTCCTGCTTGAACCAATAAAGTAAAAATCCCTTCCTCTGAATTTATGGGTACTAAAGCTATTGTATCATTCTGGATAGGAAGTTGCTCAATTTTTTTTGACCCCAGGATGGGGAATACCTCCATACAGGTATTTCTCTCAAGCAGAGAAAGTTCATATCTATAACCTGATTTTGCAAATGGGGAAAACAATGTACGGGCAGGGAAATCTGACTGAAAGCCACCTTGCAAGCTGGTGGCCAGCCAGACGCAGAATACAAAAGTCTGAAACTGCAGGAGTCCAGTGGTATTTACTGCTGATTGTAAGTAAATAGGAGGAAATTGTAAATAGGATTATGAATAGGAAGAATTTTATTTACTGCTTTTGTAAAGCATTCTTGTTTTCAATTCTGTGTAATTCCCTTAATCCAAATTGTAAGAAATTTGGGGTACCCTTGTTGATTCACTAGATTCTTCCTTTTCTAGGCTGCTGAAACTTTATAAATTGGACATAATTAATAGTTTTTCTTATGAGTATGCTTTTTATACAAATATCAACACAGAAAAAATATTAAGTTTCATTAGTGTTCATTTACTAACCATTTTTTTCTGTATCCTTCATACAGATGACAGTGTCAGGTAAAAGTCCTTTTCCTGATAAAGCTGACCAGTGATCTACTGACAGAGGGTAATTATCTACTACCCATCCTCCTTTTTCTGGAGCACCGGGAAACCTGTCTCTGTTGTTCTTCGTAAGCTGTTATAAAATGTCAGGTTCAGTAACATAAAGAGACTGAGATAGTATGTGAGCTGTTTAAAAAGACTGCACAACACAAAATAATTTTCTAAATGTAATTTTTTTCCCTATCATAATTTCAGGTCAGTAAAAAGACATTTATAACTTTATATGTCTAAATGAAATAAAAACATTTTAAACAAAGAGAGATAAATGTGCCAGTAATTTTTTTTAAGGTTGGCTATAAAGAATTTAGATTCCAGTTTCAATAGTTACAAACCAGTAAACGAACTTAATTCAAGATTCTTGGATAAACCTTCACATACAGTTCTTTTCAAACACTTGTATCTGGTGTTGAGCTCTTTAATAGTGACTAAGAGTATAAGAATAGCGAAAGCATACAGTGATACTTCCCTCAGATAATTCTCCCAGCCTTTTACAATTTGCAGCCCAGCTACTTTACAAGACAGAAATAATTTGTATATATATACAGTAGTCAATATAGATTTGTCTTTCATGATCTTGCTCAGTCCCTCCTCAATCCTATGTAAGCTTAGTTTATAAACTAAGCTGATCTTTCAAATGGAAAATTTAAGAATATACATAAATAACATATAAAGTGTTACAGGTTGCTGTTAGAAAGAAAGTGCTTTGCTATATAGTACTTGTAGTTTTACCTCTGCAATAGCTCTCTCCAGTACTTCAGCATACATTTCAGGTGACAGTGTAACTTCAGAGACTGATGCACTTAAGGCTTCTTCTACCATCGCTTGAACTTCTGGGTGGTCAGCAGTTATCTCTGACATTCCTAACAACAGATTTTTTTTTTTTAAAGCACTTCACAAAATTCTGAAATACTTATTTACTCTGGTCAGGAACAGCTGCTAGGCAATTAGATCCAGCCACTTTGAAATTACTGCTGCAATTACAAGCAATTTCACACAATCATAATGAGAAAGAATCATGTACCAGTTCTTCCGAATGCAATTCTAGAGAGTATTTCATAAAGATAAGTTTTAAGATCTTGGTTTGCTCTCTTATTACAAAAAATCCCAAACTCTTAACTGTACAGTATTTTCTACCACTAAGTGAAATATTATTTCAATACGAATGGAATAACATTTTTGTACTAGAGCAATCAGGTACCTGCAGCACCTGAGACAGCATACTTGGAAGGCTGCTCCAAAATGGAAAATCTGTAGACTGTAGATTCATATCAGCCTAGCTGACAAGCTGCTTTCTTGAAGAAAATTTCAATTTAGCAGAGACTGAACTTGTCAGAAAGTAATTCAAATGGAAAGTTTCCAACCAGTATCAGTCAACACCAATGTCTTCTTTCAAAAATACCTCAGGAAGCTTTCTTACATACCTATGGCCCTTAACTTCAGAGGATTTATATATAAAATATCAAAATTACTGAATTCTACTCAGCTATTCCCTTCACTGCATGTTCTTTTAGTTCATATTTAATACACAACAACCATAAATTCCGTAAAATTTTATATGTCAAAGTGACAGCAATTGCTTGAGTTAAATAACCTAAAGCAAATAAGATAACTTCAAAGATCACTGAACACCTTATTCACCTGATTCTTTTGACTGTTCTTCTAATTCCAATCTATTTTTCACTTCTGTTATAGCCTTTTCTACTGTATCCCTTTGCACTTGCTCTATCTTTTCTTCTCTTAATTCTTCCATATAGGGTTGAATTAGTTTGGCCATATCAAGAACCTAGAGAAATTATTTGAAAAAATAAAGATATCGCAGAAGAGAAACATAGCATCTGATCCAACTTCTATACAACAAAATTAACTTGAAAAAGCTCTGCAAATATCAGAAAAATTTACACATAATTCAAGTGCAGGTGTGGGGTTTTTGTGGAAAAAATTTCGAATTTGCATTTAAATTTAATTATCTTTGATACAAAAGTTATTCATAATATTCTTATACTAAGACAAATAACTGACAAATGTTTGTCTTACACAGAGGGTAAATACAAATATTTTTGAAATTTAGCTACATTTATATAAATGAATTTCACTAAATTACTGTTTCCTTTGTAATCCATATGTTTGCACTGTGTATGTTAATAACACAACAAGAATAAGAATGTGCTTAACTGATTGCTGATCTGCTGCTACTCTTCTTATGTAAGACATTTATAAACATACCTTTCCTTTATATTTGTGTGCAATTAGGTTACAAATAGTTGTTCTTCCAGAGAATGGAGGACCAAATACTAGTACTTTACAAGGAGGAAGTGGCATTGGTGGTAACAGGTAAGGCCGTGGATTCAACATAAATGTTTTCAATGCCTCTGGGGATGACAGTAGATACATTTTACCTAGAAAACTTAAAACAGAAGAGAAGCTAACAGATATAGACAGTTATCTTATCAAATAGAAACAAAAATAAAAAGTATCAAATTCCACTAACCTGACAGCCAAGTTGGGGTTTCCCATTACAATATCACCTTCCTTTAGAGCCACAGGACATGCTTGCCCCCACCTGCTTCTACGCCATGGATATCTTTGTGCTATTGGTTCGCAAGATGACAGCACCCGGAAAAGTTCATCCTGTTCATTAAAACAGCAATAACAGCATATGTAATTTTTGTCTGGAGTTACATATGCCTTGTTCTTAGCCTTTTTGGAAATATTTTGTTGGAAAATAAGCAAACCTAAAAAGTAAATCACATCACACTTTTTAGAGTATTTTTTTAAAGTACATATTTCAGAATTGTAGAAAAATTTTAAGAAGAAACTATTTAGTTTTTAAATTTTATTTAATAAAAATAGTATTTAAAATAGCTCCTGTAAGCTTTATTTACTATTCTCAGAAGTTTAAAACAATAAAGAAGTACAAACCTCAGCCATTTATTGCAGACAGAAAGCACCACAGTCTGGGTGGGGGAACAGCAAGGCCAGAAGATCTTTTAGGCATGCAGAAATGTCATATGATAGGAGTAAGTTTAATAGACCTTCTACAGAATGTGAATAGTGAACCCTAAAGTTTAAGGTGACTAAATGATTCAGAGTACTACAGACGAATTCTGGCTGTGAAGAACTGCAGAAGGACCTTCAGAATCTAGGAAGCCAGGCATTAAAATAGGAGTTTTACATAGAAAATGAGTTGTTGTCATTGACTGTCACTACTCAGGAACAGATCTTAGAATTACATACTTTCATGAAAACATCTGGTGAATGCCCAAGTGCAGTCAGAAAATCAACCTGAATGTTAGAAATGTTTAGCAAAGAGAACTGAAGATAAAAGTTCATTTTTCTGTTCTATAAATCTCACCCTCATCTTTACTGCTATGTGCATTCTGCTACCTTAATCTCAAAAAGTACGCAGTAGAATTGGAAAAGTTTCAGAAAACAGTAATATGACTCATCACAGACACAAAAAGATTTTCAGTTAGAAAGGTTAGATTAAGTAGACCAGAATTCTTCAGTCCAGGAATAAGAACTGAAGTCTGAAATCATGAGTTTTGAGAACAACCGTTTGTTTTGAGAACAAAGCTATTTACTGACTTTTGCATATCGGCAACTAGAGGGACACTGAGCTAAAAGGTGGCAGGTTCAATACAAAGGGAAGCAATTACGTCCAGTTAAGCTGCAGAACTCCTTGCCCCAAATAGTGTGGATGCTAAAAGCTTACACCACAGACTAACACAAACACACAGACTAACTAAAGAAGAAATACAGATGACCTCTAACACAAAGTCTTTCACTTCAGAATTTATCAGGGACTGAGAAAACAAAAAAGTGAAGGGAGGGGTGTTTTTCTGAAGATGTATAGCAGGGTCTCCCAGTTACAGTACCATTCATATATTCAAAGTTTTGTTTAAGAAATAGGAAAGATGACTGCAAGTTAATATAGGTGAATATATTTATGCAAAGACTTTCATTTTTCAGTTTTATTTGGAAGGGACACAAATTATAATTGTCATGATTCCGAAAAATTCAGCAAACTTGTCGTGTTCCAATTAATTACAGGAAATACAATGTATGTGATTTCAGCTATGCAGTATGTTGCTAACTTTGTATTAGCATGCTGTTTCTCATTCAGGAAAACAGTAAAGACTGAGCTAAGAGTCAGCTGCTGAGATTGTTATCCTTTAGCTAAAGTTTCTTTATTTTCGTGGAAGGAATTCATTCTTCCTCTATTGCCAAAACAAACATTTTGTTCAAAATTTTATTATAATCACCTAATTTCTTTTTTTAAAAGTGACAGACTTTTTTCTTTTCATACTCTTTTAAGGGGATTTCAGTCCCAGAATTATCTTAAATTCACATTTCTGGAAAATAAAGCTTAAAAAAACACCTTTATTGCATGGTAAAACAAACTGGTTTCTGTGGAACAAAGATGTTATAAGCTTACAGCACAAAATAAAAAAATATTTTAATAATTATTACAGTCAATCACATTTTAGAAAAGCACACTTACATTTTCCAGTCCCTTCTGCATTTCTACTTCTTGACTCTGAAGTCTAGTTACAGGAGCTCCATTTTGAACACCCAGAGATTGAAGTCGAAGTACCACTGACTGAAGGAAAAAAAACCTCTTAACTTAGTACCAATCAGAACTGCTTTTGTGATCCGAAAGGTCTCTCAAAGTATTTAAAAAATTGTAACCTATTATTTATAAAATGGCTACATATACACCAAGGCCCAATTTCTATCTTGGAGTCCAGCTAGTTATTGAGCTGAGTTTTAACAAGCTATTTGGTAGATGCAGGCAGTGCAAATACTGAATCACAGCCTTTATATCTCTTCATTATGCTGTGCATCCCAAGCCTTCTAAAGGAATAGGTTGTGAAGGATTCTTTCCCAGAAAGCAGTGGAAGTATTCAGATGAGCTCTAATCAGAAAAGGAGGAAAATCTCTTTAGGAGATCAGATTATGCACACTTGGAAGTAATACAGCTTTGGGGAATTTCTTTAAAAAGATACTTAAACCAGATGTCTGTCAGTGAGAATCAGATGATATTAAATTTAATTGAAGTATTTCCTGAATGTAATCTTTCTTGAATGCAAGTGTTCTTTTTAGACTAGTTTCCTAATAGTCTTTGCCTTACTTATAGGTAAAATGGTTGGCATCATTACACAACTTGATTGCTTTTTGTATAAATCTTCTGTTGTAATGCTCACAAACATCATAAATGAAATTTTATGTTCAGACTGTGCAAAATTAGTGTGGTTTTTTTCCCCATAGGATTATTCTTGGTTATAAAATTAAGCATTAATTAAAATAATACATCTAGAACTATAATTGATTCAATTAGTTTCAAACAACAGAGAGGAAACTGCAGGAGCAGCTCACTTCCTACACTGTCAAAGACAATCTCTCCCTTCATTTTCAACACCATACTTCAGGTTCTGATTTGAAGCAACGGATAAGATTACTTATCTTCACTGTAGTTTTTCTAATAGGGAGAGTGAATTGCTATATTATGAACAAAAAACCTAGACACAAGCACTCAGCAGAATTGTCAAATGGACAAGAATGAAGTGTCTTCTGTTACATTGTAAAACAACATCAACTTTCATAAAAATTCTATCATTATTTTAGACACCAACACAAAATAAGCCAATTCTGTAAATATATCATACTGAAAGTTTTTCTCATTTTAATAACAATATTTTACACTAATACACAAAATACAAAAGTTTGTATCCTACCTGAAAATATTCTCACATAACCTATGTGTATGCCTGGGTGCAGTGCAGTGAATCTTAGAATTGTTTTAATAGAGCAACAAAAGCAAACATTTCAAAGGTCATGTTTTCTAATAGTAATTGAATGAGTTTTATACACAACTTAAAATTTTGCCAACACCTTAATAAAGAAAACAATCCATGGAAATAAGAAATTTTCTAGTGGAGGTTAATTAAGTTGGTGCATAGCTTACTTACTTTGAAGAGATAATCTGGATGCTGATTTCCATTCAGTTCAATAAGATATTGACAATCCTGTTCAGCCATCAAGTCCTGTTTAAGAACAAAGACATGCTCATCAATTAAGTATAGTTAACCAGATAATGACATTAAAGGTCATGGACATGGACTTGTTCTGTTTTCTGGGGGGCAGAGGGGGGCAATGGCACACATCAAACATAGTAAATCCAACTTTACTGAACACAACAAGAAAAAAAAATGTCACAGCTGCAGAAATGAAGTAGGTGATAAAGCAAACTGCTGGGCTAATTATTTGGTATATAAATCTGGAGGCAGTGAAGCAGGTGAGAAAGGGAATCTATTGGACTGGAAGTAAATGGAGGCAAAGAGGATATTTCTTATGGGTTTGTATGCAGGAATGAACTCTGGTAAAGGTGATGATACACTGGGTTCTTCAAATACTTCTCTTCCTAGATTAAAGAAGTGTCTGGTGGCAGGTATGGCCTCACTTTTAAAACTCAAAGTGGATTACTTCATCTTGACTCCAGAGTAGAAACAACATCTACAGATGACAACTTTCTATCATTGATTTTGGTATGAATTGCAGAAATTGGGTCTATGTTGTGGCATGTCTTGCGCCCACCTCCATACTATAAATCTCAAGCTTAAAATAATAATAAAAACAATAGTACAAGATATTTTTTTAAAGTACTTTGATATGCATAATCATATTATTTTACTTTTTCTTACTTCTAAAGGACGAAGCATTATATCCTTATACATTCCAACTCTTTCCTCTGCATTTTCAAGAATATCTTCAGGCCTCTGCACTAACTGATGCAGGAGTTCTGACATCATAAGTGGATCTTCTGCAGTCTGCAGAACGAAGTTAAATATTTCAGGATACAGAAATAAAATTATGTACTAATTTTTGTCTTTTACTCAGAGGCAAATAAAGTAACTTTCCAGAGTATTGCAATGAGTATTAGCCCAGTGACTGCTGACCGTGATCGTATCCTGATGAAGTGTGGTTTCTGCAAATTGAGAGGAACATGTCTAGAACTTGTATTGCTAACACCAACACCAGAAAACAAGCTAGTATCCTGGAACTACTAGTAAAACATGCTACAATAAACAAAAAAAAATAAGAACTCTTATTTTCTTAGACCAAGAAACAGACAGTATAAAGTCACCATTCTCTTGATACACGCTTATAACTTATGGCAAGAAACAGTTCAGTGACTTCTGAGTTAGAGACTGAATCCAGGTTAAGCTATAGAATAATCATCATTTGCTGCCATTTAAACATACCTAAATACGTAAGTATTATCGCACATCTCTTAAAGCAGGACAGAAACTGAACTAAGATTACAGTTCAGCAAAATTAATTCATAATATATTATGGTGATATTTTAGAATATCAGAATTCATTCTGTTTTGTCAAGAGTACATAATAATACTTTGCTCCATTTAGAAATTATCAATATTTACCTCTTCTTCTTCCTGCTTTTCATCTTCATTCTCCTCTTCATGCTTATCGTCCTCTTTCTTATGCTTTTCAATAATGTTAGGATCCCACTGGCTCCTCTGATATACCTGTCCTGAATCAGGGCCTTGCCTTTGTCCTGATATTCTTTGGCATAAGTCATAGTCTGAACACTAGCAAGGAATATTTAAAAGGAAATAATGTGTTTATTGTACTGCTGTAAAAATATTGGTTTTCCTGAGAATGCAAAATAGGGGCATAGGAGTCTATTTGGCAAATATTTGAATTCATAACTTCTACAATAATATTCTGAGTAAACACAAAATTTTCAACAGCAGTGAATATTAAAGAATGACTCAAACACTTGCATAGTTTTTCCCCATCAGGATTTTACATTCCATATCCTGAGTGTAGCCACTACTTAAGCACATTTTACCATGCAATTTATACCTTGTACTATAAAACTGAAGTTTTAGGAAATGTTCATTATTTTACATGAACAATGCTTATACTGGAATAATCTAGTGCAATTCCATTCCAATATAAAATAGAGCAATTTATTACTCCTCAATAAATACTACACTCAAATGCACAAGGGAAAATATTATCTTTTGACATGCAGCATGTGAGTCTACTAATAATTAGGAAAATGACTAACAAATTACTGAAGATAATATTACCTTAATGTTAATCAGGAAATCCGGTTTTAATTTTAGATTTTTTATTTTCTCTATTTGCTGTGAAACAGTCATGTATTCCTCTGAGACAGAAGGAAATCCACTGAGAACATAACCTGCCAAACACATTTTATTAAATATATACTTTAGTATGTTATGTCAAATATAGAACTAGTTATACTCATCTCCTTTAAACAATACATCTATGTAGTGGCACAATTTAAAACCATGTACATGACATAACAAATCAATTGTGTACTTACGTCTACTTCAGATGAAATACAAACTCATATGAAAAAAATATGTTTTCGACTTAATATAGGACTCTCAAAGTTTAACTCAGTTCAGAAATATGAGAAATATGTAGACAAAGATCACACTCAGACCACCTGCTTCACATGCCTAGCTCAGACATTGTAGTGCCTAAATGTAACAAGCTTTTAGTAACCATTTTTGCCACTAAAAGACTTTGTAAAAGGCATTGCAAAAAGTAGCCAGTCTATGATACAAAGCATTTAAACTAGGAATCTAGGCTTTTTATGCAGCCTTTAAAGGTCTTCGCTTCTGGAAGAAGCTGAATATTGGGAATAATTAGACTGGATATTAGGAAGAATTTCTTCACAGAACAGGTTGTCAGACATTGGAATGGGCTGCCTAGGGCTCAGGGATATGGTGTAGTTGAGGATATGGTGTAGTTGAGGTTGATGGTTGGACTTGATTGTCAAGGTCTTTCCCAACCTAGGCGATTTTGTAATTCTACAGACAATAAAGGGAGCCTGAACTCCTCTCTGGGACACAAAGTGCTCCTGGATGTTACATCCTCTCAGAAGGAGGTACTATGCACACAATATGCATACTGAGGCACCTAACTTCATAAACATTCATTGAATCCGGATTCACAATGCTGAGTCCTCTTTGGCTAACAGAGACCGAGTATATATAGTATTAGAGTGCTCAGCCCCACAGATGGACTCCTGAATTCCAGTTCCCAGGAGAGTACTGGCTGCATGCAATGCAGTAAGAACTACTGTATAGCAAGAAATTCAATATTCATGAAGCCAGAATGAGACTAAAGAATCAGGTGGATGTTTTTAGCCTAATAATGAGAATAGTCCCTTAGAGAAATGGCACATGCTCCAAATGCTTACAATTTTATGTCATAACATTTAAACGCAAGTTTGTGGAGCACAAAACCATAGCAGCAGTCTTTGCAAGAAGTATTAAGACTGAAGACTCCTCTTTGGGGAGCTACTACCCGTAGACGGAAAATTTATAGAAGAGGATAAAAGCAAGAGAGCATAGTGTATAGTCATTCCTCTAGGGAATGAAAATCCTGGATCCTAAGTTGTTGATACCTTCAGAGAATTCTAACTGCACAGCCTCTGCTTATCAACACATCCCAGATAACAACAGCTGATGTGAGAGGAATGGGAGTGTTACACAGGAAAAGATAATTCCAAACTGTTTGGTCTCTGAGAGGGTGTTTGCCCCCAAACCAATAATGTTGTGGGGACACTAACAATGATGAAGTTTACCTAAGGTAACCATCAAACAGATCAAACAGTAACCAGGGGATTACCAAGAAATTTTTGAGGAGAGAAGGAACCACCTTGAAAAGAAGCATTAAAATTTGCGACTCGGGGAAGAAACTTTAGAGAACAAGGAAAAAGAACAGCAGTTTAACCTGATTTGATATGCTGTCACTACAAGCTTCTGTCTAAAGCCTGACAGAGCAGCCTCCCTCTTGGAGGCTGCAAGTAACCTGCATTTCAACTACTGGATTGAGAACAGGGTTAAACACAGTGATTCACACCTCAAATGTCTGTACATGAGCTCATGGGGAGCTTTCCCACTGGTGTATGGATTGGTAGACTGTAGGAAATGGCACAGACAAAGCAAAAGCACTCACATTTCCAGAAGAAAGTGCACTTAAATAGGTGAACATGCATTCTCAGAAAAGGAAATGCATGCCTTGTTATTTCCACCCATCTTTGAGAGAGGGTTTGCACACATAACCATGCAAGTTGGAGTATACTCTTTGGAATTAGTTTTAGGAGAGTGTTTAGAATTTTTTAGGTGTTTATTAATATTTTGCGAGTGCCTGTTGCTGTGGTTTGTCTGTTGTGTGTCTGATACTGAACCTCTTCACTGACCGCCAGTTCACCAATTGCCAGTTAATTACTTGCCATTAATAAATGAATAAACAACTTTGGTCCCAATTTGATTTAAATCATGCTAACTGAGCAGTTTTCTCCTGTGATAGTGACAGATTTTTCCTTTGCAAAGCAGGTTCAGACTTTAGCAAGATGTGCAGCACTAGTCTCAATTAACATAATCTTTCCTCAAAGAGAACTATTACCACTACCAACACTATTCTCACCTAACTTGCTCTCAGTGACAAAATTTAAAGGGAATAAACAATGTTGTAAGAAAAAAACCAACTGTAATAATTTGCATTTTAAATAATCGGTTTCTTTATTTTTCCTTATATTTAAAATATTTTTGCTGGTTGTTATTCTTGTTGTTGTTATAGAAGTATTCAAGCAAAAGCCCCTGTATTTTAAATCCTGAAACTTTACTAACCAGATAATATCGTCAAATGAGTCATAGCAACATTTTCTCAAAATGAACACAACATAGGATTGGTATGACACTTAACATAGGATTGGTATGACACTTTCTGAATTCCCATATTCCTAAATTAATCCTTTAAATACACTTTCAGTTTACAGATATTCCGCACCCTGAGGAGCACAAGAAAAGATGGTGCTGTCTAATAAAAAATAAATTATATTTGAGCAGTAATGGATGCAAAGTCTGCCAAAATTATAGCTAGCTCATTCTAAGAAGTTTAGGCTATAAATATACTTACCAAAATGAGCGACTTCTGGTGACTCAATCTTTTTCAGAATCATTTCTGTAACTAGTTCTTCAGAAATACTTTGACCTTTAAAAAGCAACTCTTGACACTAAGGTAAAATGCAAAACATAGTCTTATATAATATGTAATTTTCAAGAATGTAACAAAACTTACTAGAATATTAGACCTTTACCTTAAGCCCATATTCTGTTTCTTCATTAATATTCATTTGAATTACTTCTGAAGCTGAGAAAACACATCAGACAGAATAAAATTAAAATAACTAATAAAAATTTTATATGCAGACATATACATGCAGAGATACATGCATTCACACACATGCAAGTATGTATGCATGCTCCAAGGAACCAGACTATTTTTGTACAAACAGCCATTATATTTAGGGCCATTATTATATTTATTTCCATCCAGAACTTGATGCCTTCTGGCAATGTCTACATAGGTGTTTTTCCCTACAGTTTAGCCCTATATATACTACAGACAAATGCACAACAGCAACATCGCAGGATTATTTTAACTACTGATTTATATCAAATTAGCCTGATTGCTGTGTAATCCAGAGAGGAGTATTTGAGCTCAAAAACTTGCCAAATTTTAAAAGCAAGGTTTAGAAAAAGAACTGCTTAGACACACAAAACCAGTAATGTGTCCAAAGGGCTTGAAGGGCTTTCAAAAAAATCCCTTAAAAATCTACTCATTATGTAGTCTAATTATCTAGAATTAAATAAATACTAAATTTGACACCCATCAAATTCAAAGGCCTGCCCTCTGTCTCTGTGGACAGTGATATCATAGCAGAATGATCCTGGAAGTCTATGACACTTCTATACCATTGAAATAAGCAGAGTCTTGCAAAAATTTTCATGAATGACCCTTAAGGCTACATCTATATTGTTAATCAACCAGGCCAGGGAAAGGTGATGAAGCCAGGCAGCTCATGCCTATACAGCTAAAATCTTTCTCCCCAGAACACAGTGGCTGTTTTCAAACTGCTCCTACTAGTAATGATGACTGCCATGCATACTATCCTTCATACTATGAATGGGTGTGTTCAGGAAAGCATTATTTGCCATGGGCTCAAACTGAGATAGGGAAAGTATTAATAAACGACACCTGAAAATCAGCATTGTATGTGTACACCAGCCCTTTTTTATTTATTAGTATTGACCTATTCATTGGATAAATGGATAGAAAATATTGTGTCAAATTAAAAAGACTCTCAACACCTTTCCTATTTAATAATTCTCCAACTTAAATTTTTTAAAAATAAATAACATAGCACAGGACAGGTATTGATACACTGGAACAAGTCCAGTGGAGGGCACCAAGATGATTAAAAGTGTTGAAGGTGCTAGAAGCCAAAATAACTGGATAGCTTAGAAAATGAAATATCTCGTGTTCTGGTAAATGCATGGCGGGAGAAATTAACTGCATCTTCTGAAATAAGCCATCAGAGATTTTTGTTTCAGAAATTTGAAAGTGCCAGCTCCCATTTCTTCCATTATTCCTTATACTGATACAAAAGCTATGCTTCTGTTTTCTGGAGTACCTCCCCCCCTTATATTATGCACTGCACAAACAGAAAGGCAAGATCCTCCTATTATTCCATACTCTTTATTAGAAAATCTCTGTGCTCTCTGGAGTTGAATGAATTGCCTTCATGTGAACAAGAAGGGTCACACAAATCACCTTACAGGACTGGGAACAGAACTTGCTTATTATGTGTTAGGTGTATGCCCTTCTAAAAAAGGTGATTTTCTATAACCAAAAGGCATTTTTTTCAGCAATTGCTTTTTTGGCAAAATGGTTACTTGGTCCTTATCAGTGGTCTTTACTGCAATCGGAAACATGTTATTTTGAGTTACAGGAAACAGCAAGAATATTCTAAACCAAACAATATTATGAAGCCAATGCAATGTTCCAAATATGATGTGTGTTTACCTTCTATGAAAATGCATTTCCACATTTGTGATAGTTTTCTAGCTAATGTTTTCTTTCCAGAACCCTTAAAATGAAAAATACACATTTAAAAGAAAAACAGCAGAAGGAAAAAAACCCAAACATATTGCACAATAAAGAATCTATTTTAATATGATAAAACCAGTTAAAAGCTACCATCAGGATTAGGGCCTCTGAGTTATGCACTGGGCAAATACAAACACTCTTTTTAATACCATCCTTTATTTTATACTACTTAGTATTGCTAATGTACTGTTACTGCCCTTTGCAGTTAATTATTTCCAAAGTAATTATACTGACATTGTTTCTGATTAACTCTATCTTAAACTCAGCTATGACTGTCCCATAAATTCCTATGAGAAACTCTTTGTGACTGAAATTTATTATCTTCAGTCTCAAAGCAAATTATGACACAAACCTGTGTCTGAGTAAGATACATAGGGACAATATTCTTTGACTAAAACAATGAATACATAAAAACTGCCCTCGTTAGTCCACAAAACTGTCTTAGATAGTGACAAAACACTTATTATAAATAAACTGTCTATGTTTAGTCTGTCTCCAGGGCTAAACAGTAGCAGTTGCTTTATCACCTGATGACCCCTCCCAGCTGATAAGGGGAATTGGGAAAAAAAGGAGAAGCACCATGGGTTGAAAGAGAAATGGATTTAATGAAATAACAAAATTAATACAAATACCAACATAAAGTGTACAAGGTTATACTCAGCCTGGTCCTTGGGAGCAGCAGAAGGAGAAAGGGACCAATAGCAAAGAGCTATAGGAACAAGAACTCCCCACCCTCAGTAAACTCCCTCCTTTTATAATGAGCTTGATGTCAGTAGTATGGGATACACCTGTGAGTCAGCTGGGAGCAGCCTCCTTGACTGAAACTCCCAGCTGACTCAAGGCTACTCATGGCCTGCCTGCATGGCTGGCTTATGGGTTTGTTCCTGGGAAACCAGGACAATAAAGTATAATAAAAATAGAATATTTAATTTCCTGTCCTCTTCACCAGGCTGTGAAATTTCAACACTTTGCTAAAATTTGTGTTAATATCAAGCATGTACTGAAGGCAATTATTTCAGATCAGAACACTGATTTCCTACACATTTTTACACTGTCTTTAAATTATTATTTTATGGTCTATTTGGTTTTGGTCTATAAAAATGTACGTAAAGTTAGAAATTTGATATTTGTTTGAAACTACATGAGCTAGTCCGCCATAGTTTTCTACTGAGCTGGATGCACTCTTTCAAGTCTCATGCTGACCATAAGGCACACTTATTGGCTATCACCTTATACAGTCTCACTGTGATGTTTGCATCTCATCCACTTGCCTCCTTTCTCAGTTTGGTCAGATGTAAAAATTTGGTGGTCAAGCATTACTCACAACTGGAGCCAAGGAGTAAGAAAGGATGCAGACCTGTGCAAACACTAGGGACTGGGAGCCTTCCAGACAGCTCAAAGTCTTTGGAGAAAGGAAACATAGCCACATCTTCGCACTATGACCATTTCCCATGATATAATCTGCCACCATCATATGATGATGTGCTGGCATAACAAACCACATAAGATGGCTTCACATTAGTATGTGGTGTGGTGCAGAGACAGACTGGGGGCTTGGTTTGGTCAACACTCATAGGATTTTGGGTTGATTGCCAGTTCTAGGTGCATATCCTTTGTCTCTCTACCTGCTAAGCAGCACAAAGCAAATTTCTGTACAGCCTTTTCAGACTCTGATGTGGTACCTAAGGGAATCACACACAAATGCAGAGGGCAAGCTGCTAGAGGGCCTTGTGTTCACACTGGAAGTGGGGTGCTCTGAAGGTACCTTTCACAGGCAACTGCAATGTTCAAGGCGAAAGCAGCTTTCAGGGAACAACTGGTGTGTTAAAGTGCATACCAGATTCAGTATAGACATAAAGCAAGCTTACACTAAAAAAGAACCCCCTTCAACAGACTGAGGCACTAATGTAAAACCACCCATAGAGTCTCCTACATTTTGGAAAAGGAAATCTGACAAGTCTAGGATTACAAAACATCAAAGTTCCCTAAGTAAAGGAGGCCACAAATTATTTGAGAAAAAAGAGCATCTACAGTTCAAATACTGATATAACATAAAGAAACAATCCAGTTGCCAATGTGAAAAGAGAAGAAACATTTTGAGCAACATGTGACTTTTGAGGACAGTAATAACACTTTTAATTGTAACTGGTCACTCAGGTGAAAAATTGGCCTCCTTAAATAAGATCAGAATCTTTACCACACTCTGCAGGATTTGCAAAGGGGAAAAGATAAAAAAGTAGGGCTTTGATCTTTTTGGTAGTGTTCACTAACTCATGTTTTGAAAGTAAAAGTAAAATTGTAAGCAAAATATCTGAAGAAAACACTTTTATCAGACATCTTACTGGCTTTCCAAGGATAATTAAGCAAGTGGGCTTGGACAACAGAAAGGATTTTTCAGCTTCATCTTCATCGAAGATGTCTGCAAAGGGCTGAGCTTGTTTTTCCTCTCGTGAAGCCATGTATTATCTAAGACTGGGAGAAAAAAACAACTTGTTGTAAAACACAGTAGCTCACACGTGCATCATATGACACATACTTAAAAATGGAACTGAATAACATGATACAAGACTAATTGCTTTGTAACAAAAGCTGTTATAAGAAGAAGAAGCCTTTCAAACAAATGGAGTCCGAAAACACGAGGAACTTGATGGAGCATGTTTGAAGAAGGCAAAGCAAAACCTTGCTTTCTTAAGAGGGCCACTTAAGTCTCAGTCCCTCACCCACTCCAGTGATTTTTAAATTAAAGAAATTCTACTTCAGGATGAAAATCTGAAAAAATTGGTTTTGAAACATCAAACAGAAACATTCTGGCACTTTCAGAAGAAGTCCTTCTGAATGACAGGGACAGTATTTTAACATTAAAAGTACCACCACACACAAAGCAACCCTCCATTTTCCTCACAGAAACTGCCTGCACCTCACCTGGCGTTTCCAGCGGTTTCACTCCTCTCCAAACGTTACAATTAAGGGCCAATTTCCTAATTACAAAACCACCACAAGCAAACCAAAGAAGTAAAGCAGACCCCCCGCCCCAACTAAAAGCCTGGCAGGGCCTCGTTCCGCTCCCCGCCCTGCCAGCACGGCCCTGACCGGCAGCGCCAAGGCGGTCCCGCCGGCCGGCTCCCCTCAGGGGCGATGCGGGACGGGCGGCGGTCACTTACGCTGAGCCAAGTGCGGGGGGAAGGGGGAGTGAGGGCGCGACGGCCGCCGCGCGCGCCCCGCCGCCACTGGCTTTGTGTACTCCCGTAACCCGGGCAACCGAGGAGCACCGCCCCCCCTTCGCCCCGCCCCCTCAGAGGCGGAGACACTTCCCCCCACCCCCCGCGCAGGGAGGTACCGCCGGGGCAGCCGCAGGCAGCGGGACGGGGAGGGGGCGGGGTTTCGGAGCTGTTCCCGGTGCTGACCCTGCGGGCGGACCCGACAGCGGCAGCGGCGTGCGCTGCACTACGCAACGAGCAGGGCCCGGCGGAAGCAGCGGCTCAGGGCGCCGCCGCCTAGCCTCGGCTGCCCTGGCGACCATTCTCCGCCGCGCCGAGAGCCGTACTGCCGAGCGGCCACGCGTGACATGACTCCACCACCACCCCGGGGGCGGCGCAGGCGCTCTCTCGCCCGCCTGTGGGTGCGCATGCGCGGTGACGTGCCCGCACTTCCGGCTTCCGCCCGTCCCGGCGGTGAGAGCCGGTTCTGGGTTCCGTCGTTCTCCCCCTCCGGCAAGAGCTCGGTTTTGCCCTCTGCTGCTGGCGGGCACCTCCCTGTCCCCGCCGTGCCTCTGGGCTGGGGCAAGGCCCGAGCCCTGCGCGGCCGTCATGCCGCCGGCGGCCGCCGCCCCCATGATCAGCTCAGTGCAGAAGCTGGTGCTGTACGAGACCAGGGCTGTAAGTACCGTCTGCCCCGCCGCCGCCGCTCCCGGAGGTCGGGCAGGGGCCTTGCCTGACGGCCCCCGCGCTGGAGACTGCCACGCCTGGCGTGGGGCAGAGCTGGAGCATGTCCCAGCTTCCCTGCCCTGCTGGCTTGACCCTGCCCTGCCCTGCCCTGCCCGCGGCTGCTGCCTCTACTGGTCTGTGGCTTGTCAAGGAACTGTGCCTCCACCTTCCTCTTCTTCTGTTTATCTGTTTATTAGGTCACACATCCAAAACATACGAAATAACAAAAAAAAGTTTTAAAAATTCTTGTTTTCACCGTGTGTCAGCCTTGGGACTTAACCAAAGAGCTGGTTTCTGACCCACGTTCGGTTAGCATGTGTGGGCCTAGAGCCTGGGCTAGGCCATGCCGTGAGCTGCAGGCCCTGTGCTGCTGGGTGGCGAGGCTGGGCAGGTTAGCCCCCACTTTTCCACTGCTCTTAGCGTTTGCAAAGCTGCCTGCTGGTTTTGGCGTGTGGCTATTGTCATGCAGCCAGGCTAACAGTGCCGACTTGTGCTACGGTGAACTAAAACTGGACAGCTGAAGTTGTCCAGAATTCTAGAATTAGGATTTGAATTAAGGATTTAAACAGGCTGGCTGAAGTGATGACCACCCACACCAGTCTTTACTCCTGAGAGATTTCAGTTCTCATCATGTGAATGGCTTATGGAGCAACTTCCAGAGTTTTTGGTCTGACCTCTGGAAGTAAGCTGTTGAAGATTTTTAGCATTCCTTAATAACCTATTGCAGCAACTGTAAGGATGTGCTAGGCCATGGGTAAAGATGGGTGGCAGTTGCTTCTTTAGCCATACAATGAGCACTGTGCGTGGGTCAGAATCTGATTCTTGTTGTAAACAACCTGAGAGACTACTGCTGTGTTTATCGTCTTTTAGGTCCCAATCAAATTCCTTTGTGTAGTTTCTCTTGTTTTACAGTATGTTGTTTTTTTTCGCTTGAAGAAGAGTTAGGTACCATAGCTTTAAATGCAAGTTAGCTCTAGTTCTAAGTTCAGATGTTACCCGTAGTGATAATAGAAAGATAGTTTATACACTGAAGTCACTGTAGTCTCTTGAAAACTCACCCAGATGGCACATGGAGGCTGAAGGGAGTGCACTTTGGGCTGCCAGAATGGTCCCAATATAATGAAGAATCTGACTTCCAGATTTGGTTCTCTCAGAAGAAGGTCTGTGCTTTGTGCTAATTCCCTGTTAAACAACCTGTGAAACAGAGGAGGAAGATTAAAGCATGCAGAATTATTGGTACCAGTAAATGAAAAAAAAAAAAGAAATTACTCTTGCTTTCCAGAATGTTACTTTTTTTACTATGCCTAAAGGAATTTTGATGACTGCCTTAATCATCTTTTTCAGCGTTGCTGTAAAACACTGTTTGTTGTTTTATTTTCAGCTAAATTATTGCTGTCTGGGAGAATGTCAATGGGGAAATATGATTCCAGACTCGAGTCCTGGATTACTGAATGTAGTTGTTTTTAGCTCTCAATTCATGCTACTTTTCAGATATCTGAGATTTGGCTTCTTCTGACTGGCATGCCTGGATATCTGGCTTACTTCTCTCTGAGCTTTCAGGCTCAGTAGCTGAGAGACAACATAGAATCACAGAACAGCCTTGGTTGGAAAAGACCTCCCATATCATCAAGTCCAACCATTAACCCAGCACTGCCAAGTTACCACTACACCATGTCCCTCAGCACCTCATCTACACATCTGTTAAATCCCTCCAGGGATGGGGACTCCACCACTGCCCTGTTCCAATGCCTGATAACCCTTTCAGTGAAGAAATTTTTCCTAATATCCCATGCTAGGTACAGGGATGACATTATTCTTTAGGGTTCTGTCAGGTAGCTACAATTGTCTAGGCTTCTCAAGTTCATCCTGTTAGTTCAGGAACCAGAGTCTTTCACATCTGGCTCATGGTAGCTGGCAGCATCTGCCCGAATGGGTGGGTTTGCCCATGCTTTGCTGTGTTCAGCATTCAGTAAGGAGCAGATCCAGCATTCCTCATCACTCCAGGAGGCACGGTGGGTTTGATCAGCTGTCAGAGGCAGTGGTTTGTGGATCAGCATGTGCCCTTTGAAATGTCGCAGCTGAGTAATGGTGTCTCAGAGCTGTTTCTTCCCTCACTTCTTGTGGATGACAAAAATGGAGTGTTTTCCCTGAGCATGGTTATGTTCTTACTTTAAAAATAAAAAAGTGCGAATTGCAGTGCTTTGGGTTTTGATATTCAAATTCTAGTCCTTTTTTTTCAAGAGGAAAAATGCTATAGGAATAATTTTGGTGTAATTATTTGAAATGGGTTCATGTACTTAATGAACTCACAGCCTAATGTAGATTAGAAGGGACTTCTGGAGATCATGTAGTCCAGCCCCGTGCTCAGAGCAGCTTCAACAAGAGTATGATGCTCAGGGATATGTACAGCTGAGTTTTGAATCCCTCCAAATACGTAGATTTTACAGCCTCTGCAGACAACACGTTCTAGTGCTTGACCACCCTCGTGGTTTAAAAAAAAAGGGGGTGAGGGAGGGGGGAGGCACAGGGGAAAGAAATTCCTTATACTTAGGGTGGAATTTGGTATGTTTCAACTTGCATCCGTTGCATCTTGTCCATCCACTGTTCACCCCTCAGAAGAGTTTGGCTCTGTCTTATCTACACCTTGTCATTAGATAGTTTTAGACTATCTAATGACTAGGCTGAACAAACCCAGTTCTTTCAATTTCTCCCAATGCACCATGTGCTCTGTCCTCTTAGTCATCTGCTGGACTCACTCTGGTATGTCAATGTCTGTGTTGTACTGGGGAGCCCAAAACTGGACTTCAGACTTGATCAGGTCACAGAGAATTTCAGAGGGAAATTTGCTGTTACAGTGTCACATGATTCAGTGTCACATTGGGCTGCTGACAAAAGTTCCCACTTCTTCTCCCCAGGGTACCCCTTATGCAGTGTCCTTTGCATAAAATCTCACAATCATGCAGTTGCCAGCTGCGACATTTAGTCACTGGTATAACAGAAGCGTCACCTGGCCATAAAATTGAATAGCTTTCTCCTGGCTCTGGTTACTCTTCTGATTTCCCTAATGCCATATGCTTGGTAGATACAATGTAAGCATGTGGGACCTGGAGTTACATCAGATATAGGGTAAATGAATCTGTATCCTAAGATTCCTGGTGGACACCTTGAGTGGGCAAGGAGGGGATGACTTAAGTTGTCAGCAGTGGGAGAAACAGTGCAATTTACACCGATCATACTGCTTATTCCTGTAAAACCCCTCCGTGTTAAAGCAGGAAGAGATGACATGGATGAGGAAGTGAAAATGGTTTAGGGAGGGTTTTTTGGTTGATTTTATTTTTTTTTTTTTAATTTTTTTTTAGTTAAGAACGCAGTAGCATTGTTTAAGTCAAACAGGAAAGGAACTGTTATTGCAGTCAAAGAAGAAAGACCCCCCAGAGGTGAGGAGAATTGAATTCACAGTGTCAATTGAAGCAACAGAGAGCAAAATTCTGTATTTTCTATTAACATTTATATTTAGGGTAGTTGCTGACAACTGCCTTTTTAACTGATGCTTTGGGTCAATAAATACCATGGAGATGTGAAAGGTACCTCCTGTTTGTCCAGGGAAGTTGAAGGCTTGTTTAGAAGTAGTCAGGAAAATGGACTGAAACAGTTGTATTCAGATCAATGCCAATTATCTTTCATTTTATGCATATTTTACTGCTGAAATGCACGCCAGAGGGCAGTAAAGATATGTCAGCAGTACGACTAATAAGAAATAAGGGATATTTTCCTCTCTTCTTTAGAAGATGGAACTTTTGTGTATCCCTCAGTTGAAGCCCACCTGAAAGCTGTAGGTTAATTCATTGGAAATTGTCATTCCCCTGAGATGATGTGACATTGTACAAGTCAATTTGTGCCATCTCTATAAAGGCTTGCCTATCTTTCTATAAAGGCTTGCCTATCTTTCAGGATATTACGAGGTTTAATTAATACTGTTTTATTCTAATCAGGCTATTCTACAATCTCCATCTCCACAGTATCCAAATGTCTTGCAGAAGCTTATTAAGCGTTGTGGCTAGCATAATTACTTGTAGATTTTTCTGCACTTTTCTCTGGGGAAAACTGTGTGGTAGTTGTTTGGGTTTTTTTAAATTTAATTTCTTCTAAAAAAAATTTGAATGATTGTATGTTAACAAAACCAAGGTTTGCTTATTTAATGCTGAAGTTAGTCTGTGGTCAAATTAGAGAAACTTTAATGTAGAAGATGATTTCACAAAAAGCTACAGAATTTTTACTGAATTATGAAGTGTACTAATTTATATAGATGATTATCTGGCATATTTAAAAATCTTGAAATTAGTGAACAATCTACTAGGTAACCATTAGCTATGATTATTTTATAGCTAGAAGTGGCTGTAAAATTTGGTCTCTCTGGAATGGTTTCATTATCGGAAGATAGCCCCTCTCGGCTGACTGTCCTGTTCCCTCTGTAATGGTGTTCCAAGAATGGCAACAATGTGATGGAGCAGAGGAGGGAGTTGGGACAAGGGAAGGAGTTTTGTGAAACTGAGGAAAGCACTGTTTCTGTCTTAAATGTCTTGATATACTGCCAGATATATGGGCAATAAAGAAATGTAATCAACTGGTGCATGTGGGATCTGAGAGCATTTATGAGTATGGCAGGTACTTGGCACAATAGCAGTGATGAAAACACCACAAGTTTTGAAGGGTATATGCTATTCAGGCAGAACAAAAATAAAGTTCGAAAGTGGTAGCACCACACTGCATGCGAAAGATATGCCTTCAAACTTCTACCCAAGTTGTTTTGGCGACATATGTTTTATTTCTTTTGTCCTGTGTTGTTCTGGGTGTCATCGTGTAGTCACTAGGTCAACAGGAGGGAGATACTCTTATATATTTGGTTTTGTTGTGAATATACTTTTCTGGATGGAATGGTGATAAGAGGTTTGTGGATAAATGGTCACAAATTGATGTACTTAAATGTAACAGAAGGATGAAGAAAAATAGATATTTTCTATCGCTGTTTTTTATTTTCAAAACAAAGTTTGTTATGGCCCTAAAACTAAATGAGTATTTTTCCTTATTTAAAGTAAGAATTTACTTTATGAGTATGATCGTATTGAATAAGGGGTGAAGTTAAAATGGGTAACAAGAATGAGGTTATGAAAAAGGGAACAACCAGTGTTGTGGTAGAAATAAAATTAAATATATTCAACATGAAAATTTGAAGATGTAGGCACATTAAACAGTGGAATGACTGTAAATATTTTCAAATTGTTCAAGTCAAGGGTAGTACTGTGGCTGAAACATGACAAATGAAATATTTAATCCATTCTGAAGTCCTGTACATAATTTTCTGTAGGAAAGTAATTGAAAATTGGGGTAAATGACATAAAATGCAGTCTAGACTTACAAAGACGCTGTCAGATTAGTTTGGTTGTTTTGCACATCTTCACCTAAAAATTAGATGGCCTTACATATTTAAACCAAATCCTCTATGGAGGTGCAGTGCCACAATGAAGATCTCTGGCTTCACTAACAGAATGAGGGAGGTTAGTAGAAAAGTTAGTGTGACATGAATAAAGAATCATCTCATAGGGTCGATTTTTTATTTTCCAAGTAATGGTTTTAGGACCAATATCATAGAATCATAGAATCACTATGGTTGGAAAGGACCTCTAGGATCATCAAGTCCAACCTTTATCCCAACATCTCCATAACCACTAGACCATGGCCTCAAGTGCTTCATCCACTCGTTTTTTAAACACCTCCAGGGACGGCGACTACACCATCTCCCTGGGCAGCCTGTTCCAGTGCCTAACCACCCTCCCAGTAAAGAACTTCTTTCTAATATCCAATCTAAACTTCCCCTGAAATATACTTCAGCACTTTCAGTAATGTTATTAGCCCAAAATGTGGGTCAGCTCTGATTAGAGTTTTGGAATATTGCAGATAATTAGGATAATCAGAGCGCAAGATGGAAAGAAATGAAGACCCTCAGGAGTAGATAAAATAAATAATTTAAAATAGAATGGTAAATTGTGAAACTTCCTGTACTTTAGGATGGATTACATAGCAATAAAAGTTTGTTGAGAGTTTATCAATTCGGATGCATTAGGGATGGGGGGGAAGAGGAGGATCTGGGTGTTTTGTGTGAGCGAAAGGTGGGAGGTTGAGCCACTGATGAAGTACAAGTATGAAAAAGGCAGATGTGGTCTTTTGTGGTATGGTCATTAATGAGAAATACTAATGCATCCCTATAATGAGACCGTGTATGGTATATTGTGTACACTTTCTGTCCATATTCATTTAAGAAAGAGAGAAGATTTCGACCAAGAACTGTCCCAGTGAAGGTCCAGTGAGGTAACAGAGGCTAGAGATGTTTTGGTGAGAGCAAAGGGACAGCATGATTTCTTTTGTCTATTGAAGTGAGTGCTTTTCAGGCATCCAGGTACTTACCTTTCTGAAAGCATTCCAGTAGAATAGGTGCTAAAGAGGGGAGAAGTATTTGGCTAAAGAAAAATGTATAGATTGATGATTAATGAATTTAGCTGAAAGTTGGAAGGGAGAACCTTGAGGAACCCTCAGTGGAGCAGCGAGAGCAAAGTCCTGTTTGGGACAAAAAAGCTTTGGTTGCCCTGGGACAAAAGTGAATTTCCGAATGCTGTGGCTGTAGAATGCAGAGTGGGTAGCTGTTCCTACTGCCCCCAGAGTGGTGCTTGGCAGGGAGGGTTCTTAAATTTTCTCATCTTGAAAGAGCTTCTTTTGAAGAGTTTCAACAGATGATGGGAAGCAGGCAGCATGCCAACTGAATTTTTGCTGTTTTCAGGTTACCTGTCTTTGCCCCTTATCATCTCTTCCTTTCTCTATGTCATTTTGCCAGTTTCTATGAGAGATGAGTGATAGATACTCCCTCAATTGCTGGAAGTTCTATAGGCAGAAAGAAGATAGTAGAGTTTTTGTTGTGTCTTACATCTACGTTTAATTATTTTCTCTCCTTTGGTGTAGTAGAGACAAAAGGCTGAACCTATACCTTTTTAAACCCTATTTAATATCTTGTTTATGCCTTAAAGATTTATGATCAACAATCAATTTCAGTACTTACTACCACAAAAAAATTGAGGAAGAGGCAGCTTCTTACATAGCTTTATGCCTGTTGTGAAAGAGGGTAGAGGTTTAGCAGGTGACAGTTACCATTGCGCTGCCTAGTTCAGCATCAATTAAAGTAGAGAGATAATAGTGTGCTGAGCCAAAGTCAGTGTTCACGTCAAGGTTTCTCATCTGGCAACCCGGTGTGTTTCTTTAGCCTGACAGAAAGTGTGACTAGCACATAAATACCTTCCTGTACTGGGTGCAGGTGCTGAGGGGCTGCAGGGTGGCCTCTGTGAGGAGAGGCCGGGGCAGCCCCGTGCTGCTGCAGGGCACAGCTGAGCCCTTCAAATAAGATGGTGGTGCCTCTGTGGTAATGTATTTGAGAAAGAGAGTAAAAAAATGCTATGTGGCAGCTGTAAGAGAAAGGAGTGGGGAAACTTGTGAGAGAAACAGCCCTGCAGACAGTGAGGTCAGTGAAAGAGAAGGTGCTCCACATGCCAAAGCAGAGACCACGCTGGAGCATGGGATATTCCCTGAAGGAACTGCAGCCTGTGGAGAGGACCTGTGCTGGAGCAGGGAAAAGCATGAGGTGGAAGGAGCAGCAGAGTGGAACTGTTACAAACTGACCGCAACCCCCCATTTCCCCCCACCCCGCGCTGCTCAGGGCAGGGGAAGGTGGAGGAGTTGGGAGTGAAGCTGTGCCTGGGAAGAAGGGAGGGTGAGGGGGAAAGGTGTTTTACTTTATTTTTGTTTTTCGCTACTGGAACCTGTTTTAATTGTCAATAAATTGCATTCATTTTCCCCAAGTCAAGTTTGTTTTGCCTGTGACAGTAAACGTAAGGCAACCTCCCTGTGCTTACCTTGGCCTATCACCTTTTCCATCTTATTTCCCAGCCCCCAGCCTGTTGAGGAGGGGAAGTGAGAGAGCTCTCACATTTAAAAATTGGCTGCATTAGTGCACTGCCATATTCTTAAAGTAACTGTTAGTGTATTTGCACTGTGTTTTTTCCCTGCCAATTAAGCTGTGTGTTGCTTTTTAACTGGTGAGCAAAATAAGTTCTTTACAGTGCTAACATTTGCTAATGATAATTAGAAAATTGCAAAGAAGCAATTCATAATTTTAGACCAGGAGTTCTAAGAAGTAATCTTCTTAAAGGGAAAAAAAAAAAATAATTGTGTGCAGAATGTTTGATTTCAGAACTGTTATCCTACCGTTATAAACAACAATCTGCAGTAAGAAGTTTTTTATTTTGTTTATACTCCTTTTAGAAGAAGCTATTTTTATTGGTTTGGCTGAACCAAAAGATTGGTAAAAAGAGAATGTAAAGCCTTTCAATTAGATCGCTTTGGTTAAAACTCAGTCCCAGGTGGAAGTGACTAATGATTGTTCCTATCTTGTGGTTGCTTAGTGATAATTGTGCAATAAATCAAGGTTCAGTCCAGATCTCATAGCTGCATGCTGCAGTGCCGTGGTGGCTGGTGAAGCGCACTCGTTAACGAGTTTCAGCAAAGGCCAAGGGCAGACTAAACCTGGAAACAGCACGTTTCATCTCAGGTGATGGTTGAAGGACTTTGGCAGAGTAGTGTGAGGAAGTCTGCACCATTTCTCCTTGTGTACTCTTCTTTTGAGAATGTACCTTGTTGGTCAAGATTGTCCATTTATCTAAATGCAGTGGCTTTGCTGTGGAGTGGAATTGTTTGAGGCACTTGGAAAATGCTTCACTTTATTCAGTTCTACTTAGTAATAAACAGAATGAGAGAGTAAGGATAGAAACTCCCAGAAAGGTTTCTGTATCTTACCTGTGGATTCTCAGTTCTTGAACTGTAATGATTTCTGTTAATCAAAATTGTTGTAAACAGTGCAGCGTGTTTTAGATTTGATTAATTTTACAATTGTATTGCAACCTCAGAAATTAATTTATTTGATGTTACATGCTTATTGTTGTGTTCATTTGGTATTTTTCTTTATTCTTTCCTACTATTCATGTGATGTCAAATTTAATTGCAGTACATGTCACTGATATGGTGTTATTTGTGCTTCATATCATCCAGTAAGACAGACTTATTTATTTGTTAGATGCATAAATTAGGTAGCAGAAGCCGCTAATGTTGAAATGTCTTTTGTTGTTGTTGTTGTTTAATTTTTGCATTTCTAGCTTTCATATAATCTTTGTTTTAATTTCAGGTCATGAAGGTTGAATATGAGCTGGCATATCATTTTTCGAGTAGTTCTGGGGTTGTTCATTATTATCCATTCCTGAAAACTTCCCAAGTAGAAGTCTAATTTTGGGTTCCTAGTTTTGGAGACTAGTCCAAATTCAAAAGTTTTTGCAGGTGTTTTCTTCTTTATTACTTCCACAAGAATATCCTCTGACATGCTGTGGGTAAGATTCCCATTTGCTAAATAGAGCCTTTCTAAGAAGGTGCCTTCTTTAAGTCCATTGATGCTGGGTTTTGACACTGTTCTCAACTGAGCTTCCTTAATACATTACACAGCCTAGCTTTCTAACTTAAAACAAAACCCCTGAATTAGTCCTTAAAGGACTTCAGAGAGAGTTTGTTAAGTACCATTCATTATGGTGGTTGCTACCATAGTGTGCAGAGGCAATTACTTCTAATCTAACTCTGCTGTTGTTCTAAGCAGCAGCACTTAAAGCTAGTGTTGTAGCTGTGCGTACTTCACTATAGCAGCTGCCAAGGTGGTGTGAGTGGTGCATTCCTCATGGCGCTGCCTTATGTTTTATCAGTCTATTAAAATGGAAACGTAGAAGTATCCAGCTGAACTTCCTTAGCATTTACAACTCTATATCCATCTCTTTTTTGTGCTCTCTCTGTGTGTTATTTGCCACGTTCCAATTTTAAATGTGGTCTTTGGTACAAGCTGCTGTTTGGATGAGCATCTTAAAGTTGTACTCTTCTGTTTATATTCAGGGTGATTTGTCAGTAACCATAGATGTCGCTTTGGGAAGAAATTACACTGATTTAGTGAGCTGGACATGGGGTGGAGACCACTGAGCTGTACTGCAGTATTATGCACTACTTAAAATTGATTGGCTTTAATTAACTAACAATTTTCTACAAATAGAGAAGCAGCACTCTTAAAATGCAAGCTAACTTATCACCTGTGTGTTATAAATGAATATGATATTTCCCTCTCCCCATTCACCTTCTAGTGCATGAAGAAAAAGGTGTTATGATGGCATGGTCCAAGCAAGTGTCTGTCTTCATGGTTCAATGTTTCTTACTGGTGGGTGATACCAGCAGAAGAGCTCCATCCACCGCCTTTGTGCTCTTCAGTGCCACACAGTGGGGCCTCAGCCTGCTCCCTGGCATTACGATTTCCCTCCTGGCAAGCATGGATCTTGGCACTAAGGGATGTCCTGCGGAGGGTACTTTGAGGGGCTCAGGCTGGGGAGCCTGGGCTGTGCACAGCGGAGTGTTGCTGCTAAAAAAACAGTAGGAAACTATTTCCTGTGCCAAAGTGCTGCCTCAGAGGCTTCAGTGAGGGAGTACTGCATGGGCATGTGACTTTGAAGGGCCTTCTTTACTATCATTTAGGAGTAAACAGCAAAAATTACCACTCGATAGGCACTGTAACATCAATATACAAGATGGAGCCAGGAGCTGGTGGTGTTTCCTTTTGTAGCTCTTAAGTATTTTGTTTCCTTTTTTAGAGTTTACTGACTATCTAGATGATTTGTGATTTCAAGGAAGCTGAAGAGGGCTTTAAGTTCTTTCACCTTAGATATTTTGGTATTAAGGGTGTTTCTTAGCGTCTAATTGGTATAAATAATGAACTTCTGAGTTTTGTGTGAGTGTTATTATTGATTTCCTCTCCTACATCTTAAATCCATGTGACTTTTAAAGTTAAGAGCTGGCTGCGTAGATCTGCATGAATTTGCCATGCTTTCCTACTAGGCTGAGCATTATTAATGAGTTATAGCTTGCTATGTGGTAGCACCACACTGGTTAAATGAATTAGTAAAATGAGAGCTGCTTATAGCAAGTCAGTCCCGCAACCTGTACTTATTGTTAATTCCTTTAAATGAAAAATGAATTTGTAGTTTGATCCTCTTAAATGAGACTTGGACACATTGTGTGTTTATCTGTGGTCTTTATTTCATATTTCAAATGAGAAATAAAGCTAGTCTTTTAAAAAAAACTAATATTTTTAACCAGCGTAACTGGCCAAATTAAACTTGAGTGTTGTGGAAGAACATTGGTGAGAAATTTATCATAGCAGAGATGAATACAAAATGAAGAAAACTTGAAGTACTGAAGTACTTACAATTTTTCTGTGTTTAGTATGGACTAGGAAAGACTAGTTGGCAGAAATAGCAGTGGACTAGAATATAGCAACAGTAGGTTTAGATCATGAAAATTTACAAACTTGTGTGTATAAGCTTCTGCCAAATTTTACAAAGCAAACGGCAAGACAGTAATGGCTGGGGCAGGACGTAGGTGGACAGTGCCCGGTGCAAGCTGCATTTTTGCCTCTCTAAACAGGTTTTTGCCTTTCTTCAATTTTAATTTTTTTTTCCTCCTTGTACAGTGGAGAGAATGAGGTCTTTTAAGTTATAAAGGTTGATGGTATACAAATGTACCTACCTAAGGTACTGATGTGTAAAACAGTTTATCAACAGTCCATATGGAACATTACATATTTGATGTTAATTGAAATTAATCTAGTTTAGATACTAGAAATGTCATTGTTGATATCTTATGTTACGATGAGCTTTTGTTGCTTTATCTTGTATAATATTCTGACTGTTTTTTTTTTCAATGTAGCGGTATTTTCTTGTTGGAAGTAATCCTGCAGAAACCAAGTACCGTGTTTTGAAAATAGATCGCACTGAACCAAAGGATTTGGTTATAATTGATGATAAGGTGAGTGCCTCTCTCTGTAAGTTTTTTTCAGTTATTCCAAATAATACTTTCTATATTGAGATGAATTTAAATATTGAAGATTTAATCTGTTTCAACAGAAGTATGTTACAGAATCATAGAGTCATGTAACAATAGAGGTTGGAGGGGATCTCGAGATTGTCTGCTCCTATACCTGTGCTCAAAGCAATGTTAACTAGATCAGGTTGCTCAGGGCTATACCCAGTTGTGTTTTGGATATGGATGGAGGTGCCGCATCTCTGGGTAACCTGTTCCAGTGTTCAACCATACTCACAGTAAAAAAGCTTTTTGTTATGTTCAAACAGAATTTCCTGTATTTCAATTTGTGCGCATTGCCTCTTGTCCTTTGACTGGGTACCGCTAAGAAGAGTCTGCCTCAGACTTCTTTGTTCTCTTCTGCCAGGTGTTTATACACACTGATAAGATCCCCTCTGAGCTTTCTCTACTGCAGGCTGATCAATCCCAACTCTCTCAGCCTCTCATTTGTCAGATGCATACGATATTAGCACAGTAATGACTAGTTACGATATGGGAGTGGCCACAAGATCTCCAAATAGCATGTTCACTTTAATGTAATTTTCCCAAGTTTTTCAGTTTATTACATATAGTCTCCCAATGGTTTTCTTATGTTCAGCTCTGCTGTTTTAAGTGCGAAATACATTTACTTGCAATCTAGCTAAATTTTTAGTTTTTCTGATATATCATATCTGAAGCAAAATAAACAGCAGCAACAGGAGTTTTAATGTACACAATAGAATAAGAGTTGATTCCTTTCCAGGAAGTTTAAAATCTTAGCACTTAAGATTTAGAAATGTTTGAATACACATGTGACCATGACTATTTCTTTTGCAGTGAGTGGTGAGTTTTGTCTGTAAAAAAATCTTGTTGGTAGGACTGAAACAGGAGACAGAGGATGTAGAGCAGACATTTGGCTTATTTTTTTAAATAAGTTCTACTATTCTCTGGCATGAAATTACATTTAATTACCAAAGCAGTTACTTAAGTAACTTTTTATTTTAAAGCATGTGTATACGCAACAAGAGGTGAGGGAGCTTCTTGGCCGTTTAGACCTGGGAAACAGAACAAAGATTGGGCAGAAGGGCTCTTCTGGGTTATCTCGAGCTGTCTCTGCTTTTGGTGTAGTGGGTAAGTGTTTTGTTTGGTTTTATGAAATCTTTTATACCTTAAGGAGTTGAGGCTTACTGTGTCACACTGTATATCTTTCTATCTCCCCTTTCTCCCCTTGATTTTATAGTTTTTGTTTAAATTGAAGAGGACTGAGGAATTTCATTCTAACAGATAAAAATGTTTCTATGTATTTTGTGAAAAACAGGTGGCCAGTACAGGGTGAGAGTTGTGTTGTAACTAGTCTCTTCTTTGTCACTAAGGGAGAGATCTAAGAAATAGCTAAACTGTAGAAGCCTGGTTGAAGATCTCGCCAAACTCAGCTGACTGTAGGATAGAAATCATGTGGAACCTGGACTCCTGAATTCCAGAGCTCACAAAATGCTTATTTAAAAGAAAACAGAAGTTAACATCCTTTATTAGGTTTTATTTCTTCATCACACACTATTCAGAAAGATGACTTAATTTTCTTTTTGCAGTGACCTATTTTAATACTTTTTCTTATTTGAACAAGTATAACTGACTAATATGTCAACTGAATTTTTAAATGCTGATCAGTTGTCCATAATCCTGGAGAACTGCTTCAAAGATGTAATAGCCTCTAACTTCATCTGAAAGTCACTGCTTTTCTCCCTGTTTTCAGAGTCTGAGGTCAATATATTGATGGGTGATGTCTCCAAAGAAAATGTTAATGTGTGCTCTGACAGCCTCCAAGAATACTTTGTGCTTTATTTGCATCAACATACACCTGAACATCTAAATCCAGAGCTGCAGAGGAGCTGGAGAATGCAATTACTTTAAAAGATGTTCCTGAATTTTGCATAACAACCAAAACATAGGAAAATATTATTAGTATTCTAATCTAAAGTGGCACATTAAGCAAACTTTCTTGTATATTCTTTTTGCCCATTAAGCATTTTGGAACTTATCAATGGATCCGTTTTTCAGAAATTCCTCAGATGATGTTTATGTTCCTTATTAATTTAAGAGTATTAATAATATGGGTAAACCTAAATAAGCTTCTAACAGTCTTGCAGCATTGACTTATTTTTGCTTGAGCCATCAGTGCTCAGTATCTAAATATGTGATCATATATTCTGTCAGAAAGTGATTGTATTGAAAATTTTGCATCCCAGTTGTACATTTGTTTATATGTACTCTTCGTAACAGGAGAATTTCTGTTCTGTAGCTGGACAAATGTACACCATATCTGATAACTAATACTATTTCTAGGTTTGTATTTTTTTTTTTTTTTGAAGTCACGTGCTGTCTTAGTGATCTTCAAATTATCTTGCATTTTTCAAGTATATGCTTTAGACGTCTTCCATCTTAATTCTATCTAATCGTATCTGCATAAACCTGTAATTTGAGGGAATGCAACTGGTTGTTTATTTCTGCCTCCTGGCTCAGGTCAGGAGGGCCAGGGGTATTTTTTGTAGAACTGGAAAAGGCATCTTTGTTCTGTTCTCTAGTTATTTTGTTAATCAGAGAGTGTACAGAACACTGGCACAAGCTGCCCAGAGAGGTCGTGGAGTCTCCTTCTCTGGAGACATTCAAAACCCGCCTGGATGCATTCCTGTGTGACCTGACCTAGGTGTTCCTGCTCTGGCAGGGGGATTGGACTAGATGATCTTTTGAGGTCCCTTCCAATCCCTACCATTCTATGATTCTATCACAGAATCACAGAATAGTAGGGATTGGAAGGGACCTCTAAAGATCATCTAGTTTCAACTCCTCTGCCATGGGCAGGGACACCTCCTGCTAGACCAGGTTGCTCAAAGCCCCGTCCAACCTGGCCTTAAACACTTCCAAAGGAGGGGGCAGCCACAGCTTCCCGGGGCAAACCGTTCCAGTGTCTCACCACCCTCACAGGAAAGAATTTCTTCCTAATGTCTAACCTAAATCTACCCTCTTCCATTTTAAAACTGTTACCCCTCATCCTATCACTACATGTCCTTATAAAAAGTCCCTCTCCAGCTTTCTTGTAGGCTAAGTTCTGGTTGACTGTGTAGTGTTTAAAAGTAGAAATCACTTTTAAATGGAGAGAACCAGGCTAAGGGGAAATGCTGGGTTCCTTATCAGACTTTGGTATAACATTTGGTGAAATTCAAAGGATAGAGGCTTTGGATAGAGATAGAAATCACCTAAGTGATTTCGGTAACTGGCGGATACAGGAAGAACTTTGACTGCTATTTAACAACTGAAATTCAATAGTCTGGCTGCTTCAAATGGACAGCTTTGCTTTTTATTGTCAGCAGGGCCTCCTCTCCTTGTGCAGGTGAGAGCATTTTTCCAAGGGGGGCTAATAAGGCAGAAAAAGAGAATTGCAGTTCATTCGATCACATTGCGGCCTCCAGCAGTGACAGGGAGGAAAGTGTGTGCTTTGCTTATCCTTCTTCTTTAATTTATAATGCAAAGCTAAGAGAACTGAATATAAATATAAATAAAAGTAAAAATGTGAATTGTGAGGGTTTCACCCCCCAATTAATTTATTTGTTGACAGTGTAGCAATGACTGAGTGTCAGCCACTTTACTAGTAGCAACCTATCCAGACAGCTACCTCCAAGAGCTAATTAACATCATTTATTAGTTATTAAAACTTAGTACTGCTGTATCACTGCCTATATGGTATTAGAAACAAATTTGGGTTCAGGAGTGGTTATGTATTTCTATTTTTAATTTGAATTTGTAGTTTTGTCTTGTATTTAATAGTTCATTATGCTTTTTCCTAATGATAGAGACATCCAAAGAAGCAACTTGGTGAAGAAGCACAGCTATGCCTTGTTGCGTTAAGGAATGAGGGTGGAGGGTTCAAAAGCCTCCTTTTTATAGGCAACAGAGCCAGACATTGCCTGTTCTACCTCCTTAGCCCTCTGGACTTCAGCAGGGTCAAGTGTTGGTATCTGAGAGAGGAACTAGAAGAAAAGAATTGCCCTTGATGCTCTGATTGGCTGATTTGGGGGAGATTCTGCTGTAGACAGGGAATTGAGTTCCATGCTGTTAAAGGGAAATAGCACAAAGGTGTTGTAGTACCCTCAACAACTTCTGCTGTTCTGTGCTCCTCCCCAGTAGAGAATACATAAACCTGAAAAGAAAATTGCAGGTTGGGATTCCTCCTTGCCCTGGAAAATTAACCTTTTGGTATCTGCAGTAGTTAGGGTATGCCTTGCTCTGAACAATGAGAGTCTTATAAAAAGCAGATACAAGTATCTTTAGACAGCAAATTATTCTGAATTTTCAGTGTCTTAACCCCCCTACCTAATTTTAAAAATATGCACAGTGGAAGGGAAAAAAAAGTAAAAACTATGTACTTCATTGATTAACACTTATTGGGGGTAAACTGTAAGACTCTCTGTCTATGTGTATGTATATTTTTGTATGTGTAGATATATGCACATTATACATGTAGGATTAAGAACAAACAAAAATTCTATGAAGTCTTGAAACAATTCTGATACTTTTTTGCTAAATATGTTTGATCAAATCAATGCAAACTTCCAACTAATAGCATTTTAATGCTGTTTTTAACAGGTTTTGTCAGGTTTTTGGAAGGCTACTACATTGTATTAATAACAAAAAGAAGAAAAATGGCAGATATTGGAGGTCATGCAATATATAAAATAGAAGATACAAATATGATCTACATTCCAAATGACTCTGTTAGAGTCACACATCCTGATGAAGCCAGGTAAATAATGGTGGTAAAAAGTGTGTACTTCTTGAATATTTTCTAAGCAGTGGTGAACTGCAACTAGGAATTTTGGCCATAGAATGCCTTCTGTTAGTATGTCATTCAGCCATTTTATCTTAATTGATAAATTAGCATAGAAGAATGGAGAGTGGGCCACAAGTTCTGTGGCCTCTAACCCAGGAGAGTGAATACAACTGTTACAGTCTGAAAGAGTTTTTTGTCCTCATCTCTGCATCACCTACATGTCAAAGCTATGTCCTAGCAAATATGACCCAGGAAGTATCCAGTATAAATATTGTTCTTAAAAGGGCAAAGTAATGCTAATACTGGTTCGTACTGTTCGGGGTACTGTTCTTCTGTTAGTATCTCTAGCATCACGTTAATCTCACCTGAAGAGATCTTCTGTGCCCTTCGAAAAGTGCTGAGTAGATTATTTAATTTAGTGATTCTGTGCTGTCAGAATCCTGTCAATGTTGGTGTTGTAAAGGGTGATAAACTGACCTACTGGTAAAATTAGCTTCTTTTTTCCTTTCTGTGACTTCTTTCTAAAGAAAGAAACTTTGGCCTTTGATCAGCAAGGAATCTTGTATGCAATGTACAAGTACATCCTGGTGATGTTTTTATCAGGGTGGGGTAACTAATTCTATGAAATACCAGGCAAATTATGTCAATAAACTGCTTTCCAGTCTGTACCAAGTGTGAATAGTGTAAAAGTTGTGATGGATTATGATAAACTGATGTTAGGTAATAAATCAAGCCAATGGTAACTATTAAAAAAGTTTTCACTGGTCGTAAATCTCTGTCTCCCCTCTTAGAATGCAGCAGACTCTATTATCTAACCTATATATTTATGGTGTTAGCCATTTTCTTTCATAGACAGTGTTATGGTTTCTTCTGAGAATTGTGATTGTATGATACATTGAAGTAGATATTTCTTTTCTTGTTCATTTATTTGAGAATAACTGTGAAAATATTTAACTCTTGTATAGTACTGTTGGGAGTTTACTTCTGCAAGTCCTAGAGAATTTGACCCATGTATGTAGAAAATAGAACTACAACTGTATCCTCAGCTTCCTAAAAATACAGAGTATGTACATGAGTAGATGCTGGATTTTAAAAAGGCTATTTGATTTATTTAATTCAGATGTTGACATTCTAGTGGAACTACCTGTCAAAAAAATTACAGTAAGATAGCTAGAGAACTTATGACAAGAGTCAGTATTTATATATAGTTTAATTCCTGAAATCCTCTGAATAACTTCTTGGGGTCTGTCTGGTTAAAGTGGTAACCTTGCCTTTAACTTGAATTATTTTGCTAGGTATCTGAGAATCTTTCAAAACGTGGACCTTTCTAGCAACTTCTATTTTAGGTAAGTATTGTTACTAACTCCTTTAAAATAATTGTGTACTTACACTTGCTATAAGATTCTGCTTTTGGTTGGTGTTCTGGGGAAATAAGACATATGATCACACTTCTTGTCCATTTTCATCTGTGTCTTTTGAACCTGCTTTCTCCTTCAACAAATTGATTAGGAATACAGTCTCTGTGAAGTTGAAAGACTGTAGAAATAGGCCCTCATCTAAGATATGCCCTGTGTAGGGTATATCTTTCATAGGGCCTTTTAGGCATTACCAGTTCTCTTGCTTACTGCTTCATAGCTGCCATACCTGAGACATGCTTCTGTGTCCCAGCTGCTATTACACATGAGATTTTGTGGGACAGCAGAAAAATGGGGGAAGTGTAATAAACCTAGCAGTAGTAGTTAGAAGACTTTAAAACTTAAAAAAAAAAACAAAACAAAAACCCCCCTCTGGTAAGTACCAAAACAGAATTAGAAGTTAGTTATAAGAAAATATTTGGTCTAAGAGGAAAATAGAGAAA
This sequence comes from Podargus strigoides, assembly GCA_028020825.1. NCBI lineage: Eukaryota > Metazoa > Chordata > Aves > Caprimulgiformes > Podargidae > Podargus > Podargus strigoides. The sequence continues at coordinate 49,173,495 of CM051619.1, forward strand.
TAGCCTGAACAAGTCTTCTACTGGGATACTGTGTAAAGGTTACATTATGTGCAAACGGAGCATCACAGAATCAGTGATAAATCTCAATGTCCAATGTTTAAATACGTTTTTTTAAGATCATTAATGAATGTCTAGAACTTACTTGCGGGGGGGGCGGGCAGTAATCATTGATGTCATTTTAGGAAAATCTTTGGAAATCTGTTTGTATTTCTGATTCAAGTGTTGTGTAAATTTGGGTTCTCCTTGGGGAAATTAATTCTAGTGGCTTATAAAATGTTGCAATTAGTGTAGAGTGTTGTCAGTATAAAAGACATGAGATGCAGAATTTGTTACTGTTATGGAACTAAAAATCACCCCACCTTTTTCTTATTCAGCAGCCACTATCTTAGAATGCATCTATGCTGCAATCACAAATTTAAAGACAGATACAGTTTTTGTGGACCAAATTTTTGACTGTTTTGGGTTAACTTAGTAGTTAAAGAGTAGTACATGAATCTCAGAAAAATGAGGTTGGGTATGTATATGGATATTTCAGTTGTTGTACTGTAAACAGTTTCTATATTTGTAAAGCTTCTTTTGGAAATCATTTGTATCATTTGCCTTTATAGAATCATAATCTGTATCTTGGTTTTTTTCAGTATTTTTTTTTTAATGGATAGAATAGTACTGTATTAAATATAAGTACAAATGGAGAGTAATGGCTTTCAGAGAAGTCCTGTGCATCTACAATTATTAATGAGCAATAACTGTCTATCAGTTACAGCTATGATCTATCTCACTCCCTTCAGTATAATCTTACTGTCCTGAGAATGCCACTTGAGACTTTAAAAACTGAAACAACTCAGACCCGACAAGAGAGTTTTGATATATTTGAAGATGAAGGACTTTCAACACAGGGCAGAAGTGGTAAGCCGATATGCCTAATTAAACTGTTAGTCATCAGTACAATTAGAATATGTTCTACTTAAGTTTACTTTAAGGAACAGTTGGGTCTTCTGTATTGATCAATAGTCTCATAACATGCTTGAAACACCCCCCAACCCATATTTCTGTGAGATGAACTTGTACACTGTCCGCACTTTCATATTTGACACCCTAGAACAGACCTACACTGACTACAACAAGAATAATAATGAATGTTAAGTAATTAACTAATTGTCTGTGATACTGGAATTTACCATGTTAAATAGTTGTAAACAACCATCATACTATCATTTAAAAGCTTAAAAGTAAAATACTATATAAAGTATGCCTTAAATCCTATGGAAAAATTGAAAGATAATCGAATTATGTATTTCCTCTGCAAAGGGTCTTACCTGGAAGATCACTCTGGAATCTATACAATGGCATTGTCTCTTCCATGTATTTGTGAGAATGTTAGAAGATAAAGATGCCACAGCCTTGATCCCATCAGCAGCATGCTGATAGCACAGACAACTCCATTTCATAGATTCATAGAATCATAGAATAATTATGGTTGGAAGGGACCTCCAGGATCATCAATTCCAACCTTTATCCCATCGTATTCCTGTTGGTCACACTGTTTCTGATACAGGCCAGGATGCCATTGACCTTCTTGGCCACCTGGGCACACTGCTGGCTCGTGTTCAGTTGGCTGTCAACCAACACCCCCAGGTCCTTTTCTCCCAGGCAGCTTTCCAGCCACTCTTCCCCAAGCCTGCAGTGTTGCGTGGGGTTGTTGTGGCTGAAGTGCATGACCCGGCACTTACCCTTGTTAAACCTCATACAGTTGGCCTCAGCCCATTGCTCCAGCCTGTCCAAATCCCTCTGCAGAGCCTCCCTACCCTCAGGCAGATCGACACTCCCACTCAATTTTGTGTCATGTACAAATTTACTGAGGGTGCATTCGATCCCCTCATCCAGTAGATATCAACAGCATACCTGTTCATATGATAGAATATGTTTAAGAAATAGCTGCCTGTCATTCAAGAACAAATTCTCACCAAAGTAATGCTACTAGAAGTGAGAAAGAGCTGACCATGTCTTTGTGGCCAGGTTCCACTGGATGTATATACTCCTTCACCAAAATAGTTACACTGATTTTCCTTGGACTTGTAGTGACTAGGTAGCAACAGTTTGTTCAACAGCTGCATTTTCACCTTCAGTCTGTTGGGAGCACTCATTTTTTTCTCCCAGAAAAAGATGAGTGCTGCTGTAATTGACATATATACTGCTACGATATAACTCATCCTGCCAGAAGCTTCATTTGAAAAAACTATACAAAAAATGCAGCTGATAGAGTTCTTGTCCTATTCCTTCTCTTTAAGATTCAGACTCATTCAGTTCCCTTCACCACCCTTTTGTGCCAGTTGTTATCTTGGTCCTGATTTTTGAAACAGAAAAAGACTCAGGTTCCAGATATATCAGAAATTGAATTTTAATTTGCAGGTCTACAATATCTGTGTTTCTTGGTGTCAGTGCAAATTAGGAAAACCAAGTTAAATTATGTGAGGAGGGGAGATGCTTTTTGTAAAGGGAGCCAGGGCTATACATGATCTTCCAGAGCCTACGGGTAACTCCGGAGGTGACCCAGAATTGAAAAACTTATGAAGTCCTACTATGAAAGTATTTTTGCCTTAACTGGAATTCACAACTTGATTTATTTAACGTGTTATCAAATCCTATCCTGCTGCCATGCAGAGATTTCTTTTCATTACTGGAAGTATCAGAAACTTCTGCATGATGTGCTATAGTGACTGGCAACCATAGAAAAAATGGAAATCTTTGTAAATGCCGGACCTTAGCATGTGCCTGAAGTTATCTGTGTTTGGCAAACTTTAAGGATGTGAGTAAATGATATGCTGAGTTGTAGTCAAGGGAGAATAAAAATAAAGGTCCAGTGACCTGGATTTTAAAACAGTCCAGTGCAGGTAAACTTGTTTCTTAATTGCTAAGGCATTTTCATTGTAACAACTTCCTAGGTGTATTTGGGATTTGCAGTAAGCCTTATGAAAAGTATGTGTGGAATGGCAAGCTTCTGGAGACAGTAAAAAATACTGTTCATCGTGACTGGCTGCTGTATATTATTCATGGATTCTGTGGGCAATCAAGTATCCTTTTACTGTTGCAACAAATGTTGGTTTACCAGCTTCTAAAAAGTTTAAAGGTGTGAAATATGTTGAGTTATTTCTTTGTTGTGTAAAGACTTCTCAATTTTAGAATTATTCATTGGCTTCTATTTTTATTACTTTTCTAGATTTTATGGCTAAACAGGAAATACAGTTGTGTTCTTATTACAGGGTCCTGACACAGGCAGACTGCATTCTCAGTGAGGCACAGTTTGTAAGCATGGGGTTTAGTAATAATAAATTTGAGAGGATTTTAAGGCTCGGCTGTATTTTTCACTAATTTTGAGGAAGGGGAGAAAAGGTAAACAGAACTGAATTGGTGACAAAGAAATGTACTCTTACTAATCTCCTTTAAAACATGTTTTTAGTAACTGAGATTTGCATAAGCTCTGTTTCTGTTGAAGATAATGATAGAACTTCATGCCTGCTGTCTGAAGAGAGTTAAGTAAATATTAGAACATCTGATGTTTTTTTTCCTGACTATATATTATTTAAAATGGGTTTATGTACATTGTAGTAGGAGAAAAAGCCCAAATGCATATCACACTCCAACAAAATGCCATCTCAACTTCCTCGTTTATAAGAATTTGGTGTGTTACAGAGACACTATTTTAATCATCAACAGTATCATGTTAGTTCAAAAGCCTGTGAATAAAATATCTGGGGAAGCAAATACAATTATGAAGTTACGGTTAGTGGTGTCTTTGCAAAATTTAATTTTGTTTTTTCATGATTGGAAGTCTGCTAGTCATTGACTTGATCCCCAGACAAAAAGCTAGATCTGTTTTTATATACCACTATTTCACCTGGGCTCATACTTAATCAAAGTAGTAGCTGTGGATCTGAGCACCAGCATTATGCCTGCAGCTGCTTTGTGAGTGACTAATAGCCTTTGCTCTAGGTATTTGATGATCAATTGCTTCTTCCCTCTTTTTTTTGTACCTCCCTTCTGCTTAGGAAGCAGTGATAGTCATGCTAGACATCTAATTCTATCTTTTTTGGTTTTAATAAAAAATTAAAAGCCTAAAAGAAAGCTACCACCGCATCCATAGCTGTTTGCCTCTGGCTTTCAGCTGATGTTATGTAAGTAGTTGCAAATGTATCTGCTTTTCCAGACAAATAATTATAGTGTGACTAATATACCTGATCTGAAAATAGAAATTCCAAGGCTTTAATCCCAGTATTTGCGGCCCAAGGTGAATCTTGTACTTATTTCACCTCCATTGTCACTTCATAAAATAGAAATACTTCTCTTCCATATATTGTGAATAGTGGTTGATGTATTGTAATGTAGATTCCCTTTTCAGAGTTCTTCAAAATGATTGTTGAAAGGGGCAGTGCTTTCTTCCAGCTGCAAAAGAAATTTGGAAGTGATTCTCGTCTTTGTTAAGGAGGTTTTAGTAAATCAGATGTTTCACTTTCGTACACCTTTTTTTGAACTTATTTTTGCTTGCTTGAAGTAAGTGAATGAAAAATTGCATGTGATATGTAAACCTTAACTTCTTGTTCAAGAACTGTTAATATATGGTCGCCCAATATATGTTACTCTGATAGCCAGAAGGTCAAGCAAATTTGCTGGAACACGTTTTCTGAAACGAGGAGCGAACTGTGAGGTAAATTAAATGTGATTTTAGGGGTTCCCCTCTGCCCCTGCAATAATAGGAAAGCTTGACTGATGGGAGAACTGAAATGTTTTAGAAGGTTTTTAAGGCTTTGGTTGTAAATGACGTAGATGATGTTATCACAGCTATCATTACATTTTTAATTCAGATAATAAAGCTGTTCTTAAAATAATAAGTCTCAACCAGCAGTTCTTTTTTGTTTTTACCCTTAGAGATAATGTTATTTCCCAAATAGAGAAAAAAATCTGATAACATACATTAGAGACAAATGGGAATTTAACCTTCAGTGGTGTCCTCACTACTATGATTTTGTGTTTTACAGTTTAGTTGTACTCTGTAGTTATCAGTTCTCTATAATGCATGCATCTCTGTGTCATGACTATATCATGTGTATTTCTGTTTATTTTAGGGAGATGTTGCTAATGAAGTGGAAACTGAACAAATACTTTATGATGCTTCAGTTATGTCATTTTCTGCAGGGAGTTACTCTTCCTATGTTCAGGTTCGAGGATCTGTCCCTCTATACTGGTCTCAGGATATTTCAACTATGATGCCTAAGCCACCCATAACATGTATGTACAAATTGTTCTTTGTAGTAGTTTATGATTAGCACGGTGTCCTAAAGAAACACCTGAGCAAGTAAGTGAAAACTAAATTTGCAAAAATGAACAAATTGTCTATGCATTTGTTCTTTGGAAAGCTATGATTTAAGGTAAACCAATATTTTTTGTAGTAAGCATCATGGCATACAAACATTCAACCATATAAAAAGCTGAATTTGATTAAATTGAATAGAAAAAAAATCTCCATTTTAGACTTCACATTCAAAAATGGAATACAAAAAGCTTCTGTTTGAAGATGTCTGCTTTATTTGGGCCTGTTATTTTGTATACAAAGTTAGCTACATTTATTTTAGTATTGTGGATACAATTTTTAACCTATTATAAGTGATGAAAAACATCTGGGCTAAGTTTAATGGGGCCAGAATAATTGCACTTTGTAAGCATCCCATAAAAGTTTTGGTTAAGTCACTTCCAATTTGTAAATGGAAGACTCTTTTGACAGCTTTTGCATGAAAAAAAGGAGGGAGTAGGTAAAGTGAATCATTACTATTAGAGAATTAGTATGTATTTTGTGAAGAGTACTTATAAGGAAAAATTATTTAAGTGATTACAACTTGCTTAATATAGTCCTGAATATACATATTTGTTGCAGTGGACCAAGCAGATCCTTTTGCACATGTTGCTGCTCTTCACTTTGACCAGATGCTTCAGAGATTTGGCTCTCCAATTATTATTTTGAATCTTGTTAAGGTACAGTATTTTGAATGTGTTCTATATGTTTTCTAATCTTTAATATGATACTTATTTCTGTACAGTCTCTGTGTAATTTTTGTTGTGCTCTAAACTAATACTAGCTTATGACTGGCATATTTTCTTCATAAACCGCATCCTACATGGGGTAGTACATAACTCTAATTGCTTCCACTACAGCCCTCAAAAAAATAAGTTTCCCATATTGATAGATTCCTAGTATCCTTTCCCTATTGTTTTCAGGTTTTTGCTGTTACCCCTTAGGTGTAAGTCCAAATTAACTTACCACTAAACTTAATTTAGCAGTAAAAAAATTCTAAAATAGTATGGTTCCATGCAAAGTGAGGTTTGTGGGCTTGACACAGATGACCGAGTTACTTGAAATATTATGATAAAGACTCATCTTCTGTTGTTTGCTCAGTCTGGTAGAGTCATGGAAGTACAAGTGGGAAAGAAAACTGAAGCATCTGATGCCAACTAACAGGCAGTGCCAGTGGCAACAGGGCTGGACTGATGGGGGAAGCTGCATGATTGCTGCAGTAATCCAGTTCACTCCAGTGTGAGAGGCTGTGATACAAAGTCTGGGTTCTGGGTGGCACTGTAATTTTGGTTATTACATCTTGTATTTGTGTTGGGAGTTTTTGGTTTGCGTTGGGTTTTTTTCTATTCTGATCTGGACATTTTCTGTGGTGTTATCTGTTTCCACATTTGAGTTTAATATATTGATTTATTTTGCTAGAATCATATCTTATTTCTTTTTAGTCTTAAAGAAAATATTTCATTTATCATGTTGTAGAACCGTATTCAGTAAAAAAAGGATCTTTTATGTGCATGTAGAATCCATTCCTAGTATAAAGAAATAGGTAAAATACAAAAGGAAAGCTTTAAAACCCCTTAAGCTGTAATAAATGACAACTATATAACCTGTTTTTTGTTTCTACAAGCTTTTCTGTGTAGGAGTGCTTTTAAGGCTCTCCAAGAGTCTGTGGAATCAACTTAGGGTCGTATTTGTTGACAAGAAAATGACAGTGACATGTGAATCATTATATGCATTTATTCACAGGGCTTTTGATATGGTGGCTGAAAATGGATCTCTTTATTTCCATCCCTGTAGATGCTCAATATTAAGATGCTGAAATTCATGTTCCTTTATTACTTTATGTACCACTTAAAAAAAAAAAAAAAAGCCAGGGAGGATGGGAAGCCCCCAAACCTGAACACCTTTTTTTTTGTTGTTGCTGTTGCTTTTACACAAGTGCAAAGTGTTTTTATCTCTAGTACTTTTATTATTTGGTTTCTTAAATGATGATGAAACATAAATCTATGTCCTCTTTTATCTATCCTAGAAACTTGTTTACTGGTAGTGAATGTATTAGTCTGCCTTTGGGTTTGTTTATTTATGACTGCTATTATATATTTAAAGCAGTTTCTACAACAAGTTCAGTATAGGTTTTATTTTCGATGAAGTTGAGAGGAAAGCCATACTAATATATAGAGTACCAAAACATATGGTATATTCAGAGACTGGCAAGATAATTCAATTTTTTAAAATTATTGCAGGGCTGGGACATGAGAGCTGTTGTTCCCTATCTGCTGTCAGTAGTGGAGAAGGATTTGCCTGGGTCTTCTTGTCCCCAGAATTTAATTGGATACTTTCCTTTCTGGATACCTTTTTCCTTCTCTTTTTTGACTTTGTCCATTTCCTCTGTATTATCACTTTTGTTTCCTTGTGTTGTTCTTTGCTCTTATAGGGTTCCATTTTTCAGCCAATGGTTATGCACAGTTGAGATGGGTGACTTCTACTACTAATACAGATCAATTGTTAAAAACCCAGAATGTTTAGGTTTTTCTGTCTCTTCTGTTCTTCATTTAATTGTACTAGTTATAAAGAACTGTCCACTGTTGTTACAGCTCCCACTTTTCAATTTCTGTTATGTATACGTACATGTACAGGTTATGTACATTTGTTAATGAAAAATGTAATGTTAACTTCCTTTTCTTCTTGCTAAAGGAACGTGAAAAAAGAAAACATGAAAGAATTCTTAGTGAAGAACTTGTTGCTGCTGTGACATATCTCAACCAGTTTTTACCTCCAGAGCATGCCATTATATATATACCCTGGGATATGGCCAAATACACTAAAAGGTAGAAAAGATCCTTCTTTGTACTAGTGCTCTTAGCCACAATACAAGTAACCGTCTGCTTGTTTGAAATTTGAAATTCTCTGCAAAGGAAGGTTTTACACAAAAGCCACAAAATAGCCATCAATGTTCACTTTTTATTTTGAAGTAATCAGAGCACTGCATTTTGTCAGATGTTCCATTTCAGTCATTGAATTTATTGAGTTACAAAATTTTGGAAAACAAGGGATTTCGTATCAATCAGTTTTTTCCATTCCCTCTTCCAAAAGGAACTTAAGGCATTAATATCAATGTTATAAAGCATTTAGAATATTAGAAGCATGTATCTTTAGGAAGGCAAATATATTCTGTAACTTTTTATTCTATCGTTTTGGATAACAGAATGCTGTACTAGTATCATGTGAAAAGGATGAATATTTTCCTAAATGTAGAAATATTTACAAGACACAAACAAAAAAAAATTAAATTTATAGATATATTCTCAAGTAACATACAATTTGGTTGTATAGTTCTGTGACCTGCATATGTCTACTGTGTCTTATAATGCCAAAAATTCTAGAAAAATGACAAGAATTGTCATATCAAATTTCAGTATCTGTTACTATATCAGTAACAATGGAAAAACTGGTATGGTTCAAAGAGCAAGAATATAATTAATGTTTGTCGATAACATTTCATGAAAAATGCTTTGGAAAACAATCCTTATTTGCTATTTGAGATTACAGGTTGGTGTATATAGTTGGACATGTGAGTGTGAAACTGTTACTTCAAAATTTTCTGGAAAGTAGTATCGGTGGAAATGTTTCAAAATATTGCTTCCATCTCAGTATTAGCAATTGTTAAAAAATAAATAATTGGTTTTGTTGCTTGAAGTGTAAACACTCTAATAAAAATTTTGACAATAAAATTATGAGTAAACAAAAGTTAAACTACCCAACAATGGTGGATGCCCCGATCTGAGCAGGAGGTGCAGGGCATCGTGAAAGCCACACACAGAAACAACCGTTACTGAACAAAATGGCACCTTGCAAACAAAATGAGAGAATATGATTTAGCATAATCATATATCATTTTCTGCCTCATTCTTGTTTTGTGAACCGCAGAAAATTTGATAGAGGAAAATTAGTGTGATATAAAAGTCAAGGAGTTTTAGATTTTTGAAGTCTTCCACTTCTAGTTTATGCAATATATTTTATTAATAAGTAAACAGAATTGCTCAGATACCATCAGCGTCTGTTTCCTAAGTCTGTAAAATCTAAGAAAATTGTAGATTTAATTATGGTTGCATAAATAAAGCTGCATTGTGAGTCTTCCTTTAAATCTCTTTTTGTTGGTAAAGTACTTTCCAACAGTGAAAACCTTTTTAGTATTAATGTATCTTGAATGTGTGTTTTTTTTTCTCTCATCAGCAAACTTTGCAATGTCCTTGATAGACTGAATGTGATTGCAGAAAGTGTAGTAAAGAAGACTGGATTTTTTGTAAATAGACCTGATTCCTACTGCAGCATTTTGCGGCCAGATGAAAAGTATGTGTAATTTAATTGATGCAAAATGAATAACATCTATTCCTTGGACAGTTGTCTGGAATTTCTGTGTCTATTACATTATTTCTTATTTTAAGGCTTGGATATAAAAAAATGTAATTTGTTATGAAGTTATAGCTAAAAGGACTGCAGTCAGTGGCATGTGCTAAGAAATACTAATACACTGAAAAATCTGTAATGGGTACAATAATGCTGCTGTTGTTCTACTTATAATGAATTCTTACTTCAAACCATTATTTGTAACTTGTAATCTGTGCTATGTGTGTTTATATAGAAGTTTTGTGGGGTTTTTTCACTTTAACCAAAGGAATCCTAAATTTGGGGGTAAATTTAACAAAGCAAACACCATTTGGGATGTAATAAGTGGCTTCTTTTGAGGCATACTAATCACATAACTATCATCTAAAATGTCCTTCTGCTGAAGAGACTCAAGAAGTGTCAGCTCCTGCTCTGCATGTTTTCTGATGCTGCTTTTTATAGGCAAGTTACTGTAATTCTGCTGTAATTTGTGGTGGCTGGGAAGCCGGTGGCTTACTGAAGATTTAAGATTTTTATCCTGGTCTATGGTCTACCACACTGTCACATCAGTCAGTGAACTCTTATTCACTAAAGAAGGTCCAGTGTTTTCTGATGGATTTTATGCTATTCATACATAAAAAATTTAAAACTTGTTTTAAAAAATAGAAGCTATATTTGCTTAGACTGCTGCAGTAGTACAGTGATTTGATCAGCTGAATTCTCTTAAGTCCTTAAAATCCAGAAGTCAAATAACTTCTATATTAAAAGTTCAATAAGTTTTTGATTCAAGTTTTCATGTTAGGGACCTAATTCGTCACTACCCAAATGGGTGTTCATGTTTTACATTAAGAGCATCCTTGCCTTTTTATCTTCTCTTCATTTAGAAACAGTTTGAACTAAAACTCTCATAGGCTCTCTTAGAGTTTTTCGCTGCCATGCAGTGCTGCAAACTGGGGGCTGCAGACTAGCATGAACAAGTTCAATACATCCACATAATGTTGTGTTCTGTAGAAACAGTCCAGTGAGTCTCAAACGTAGTATATAGGCTTGCCATAGCAGTGCTCCAGTCAGGCTAGGTAACCCTGCTAACTTGAAAATATTCAGTAGTTCAGGGGTTACTTGCACCAAGCATAACTGCTCCTCTACCTCAAAATGCCATTAACTTCTGATTACTATTCTCTAGCCCTGAGCTACAGTTAAGGCCTGTATAAAATTGCAAGACCTGGACAAGTATGTATGTATGTATTCAGCATGTGTGCCTAGAATCAGTATGAGGGCGAGATTTGAATCAGCCAGCTTGTGCTACAGTCTATGTTATGCCTCTTCCTTCCAGTCATTGGCATTGTACCTACTTCAGTTTTTGTGTATTGAATGCCCGATCTAGAAACACTTGTGTTGCTTTAACTGTTTTATGGGGAGCAAAGGAAATATTTTGTATGACTTTAGAATATTTGTACTTTAAGGCTAGATTTTTTTTGCATTACAGTTTAAATATAAAATCTTACTCTTATGTGGAGCTTTCACAGCTTTCTGCTATTCAGGGATATCAGATCTGCTTTGTGGCAGGTTTTTAATTGTCACCCTTTTTCACTGAGCAGATCAATACATAATGTGATTTGGTTTGTCTGTTTGTTTGTTTGTTTGAAATGATTTGTAAGTAATTCTGTTTTCTTTTCCTTTCAGGTGGAATGAACTGGGAGGTTATGTTGTTTCCACTGGTCGCTTGCAGGTACTAAAATATGCTTTATTAATTCATAGTGATGTAGATCAGCACTCTCAAAGTACCAGTGAACCATTTCACTTTAATACCCAGTTGTTGATTCACCAATTTATTTATATGTATAGTAAACAGCATTATTGTAATCCATCGCAGAAATCCAATTAGGAAATAGGGTTTAAAGTTCTTGAGTGGTACCACAAAACCTTATGCTTTTGGAACTGTATTTTTGCTGGAGTTAATCTGAGAAATACTCCTATTTTAAACCAGTTTCCATTATTACTTAGTCTGTAGTGCTACCTGTACTGCTACACAGCAAATAGCGGCAGAATTTTAACAAATAGCATGATACAATGTTAGAAGAGCTGAGGAGTAAACATACTTAAGTCTGGTGACATATTCATACATGTGAAAATGGGTTATTAAAAGCCACTGCTGAGTATTCTGTATATTGTTGTAATTTCCATCACTAGAAGAAAATACAACTAGAAACACTGCTTTCTTTAAGGTCAGAAAAGAGCTGACTAAACTATAGAGGAACAGATTTATGCCTGAATGTTATAATTGTATACTTTGAACACAGGGTGTATTCTTAAGAAGCATTAGTTGCTTTTCACTTGCTATTCATAATTTTGTGGTTCATGTAAGTTGAAAACCGTATGACCATTCCTTTACTACCTAATCACTGGGATATGTTTTTTGAGGGCAGATAAACAGCAGAGTAGATAGAATTTGATCTGTATTAAAATAAAACATATCAACACTAGCTAGATTTTTAAAATATTAGTCTTACAGGTTTACCTGTATTATGGGTATCATTATTTTATCTATCATTCCACTTGATCATTTGGAGGTAGTCACCATAGGCATACTATGTAAGCATTTGGATCACAGTTCATCTTGTCTTGCAATGGACATCTTATGAGCCACACCCAAAAAGTGTTTCTTTATTAAGATAGTAAAAATTTAGCTGACTAGCTTGTATGTAGCCATATATATTTGAGCATACGAATCCCTCATGTTGTTATATTAATATATGATTCTTGCAGCTGTTCATATTATAAAGTAACTTTGCGTGCATTACCGAATTGAAAAATGGTGGTGCAAGCAGCATAAAAGAATATATGCATGACTGTGACCTTCAACAAAATGTTCATGTGTGTTGCTCCAGATATGAAAAGCTTAAAATAAAAGCACCGTCACAATAGAACCATAGCAAGCTGAAAGTATGCTTTAGTTTTTGCAGTAGTTACAGCATACTTGAGAATAAGATCTTCACTGAAATAACACAGCCTTTCTTTATAAGGCAAATCTTTAGGGCTGTTTGTGAGTTGAAAGAGGGATACAGTTTGTGTGATGATAGAAGGAAGAATATTTTGAAAGTAGGGGTTATGGCAGTCTAATGCAGATTGTTAGACATAAATTGACTTTTAGTATTTTTCAAAAATATATGTGTTTAATTTTTTGTGAACTGACATAAAATTCAGTATTTGAGATTTGACAAGTCTTGAGATAGTAGTAAGAAAAGTAATAATGAGTGTAGTAATTTGTTGACTAAGAAAAGTCTCTTATTTGGATTACTTTACCAGACCGGAGTTCTCCGAACTAATTGTGTGGACTGTTTGGATCGCACTAACACAGCCCAGTTTATGGTGGGAAAATGTGCTTTGGCATACCAACTCTATTCACTAGGACTGATTGATAAACCTAATTTACAATTTGATACAGATGCTGTTAGGTAAGATATATTAATAAAGTGCGTGGTGGTTTTATTTTTTAATAAGGTGTCAAGGGATTTAGGAAGAGTATGTCTATATAGAGGAAGAGTGCAATTAGAGTAGAACCAGAATCATTTATGTTGGAAGAGACCTCTAAGATGATTAAGTCCAACCATTAACCCAGCACTGCCAACTTGCCACTAAACCATGTCCCTTAGCACCTCATCTACAGTCTCTTAAATGCCTCCAGGGATGGGGACTCCACCACTGCCCTGGGCAGCCTGTTCCAGTGCTTGACAACCCCTTCAGTGAAGAAATTTTTCCTAATACCAACCTAAACCTTGCCTGGCACAGCTTGAGGCTGTTTCCTCTTGTCCTATCACTTGTTACTTGGGAGAAGAGACCGACCTCTACCTCACTACAGCCTCCTTTCAGGTTATTGTAGAAAGCAATGAGGTCTCCCCTCAGCCTCCCCTTCTCCAGACTAAACAACCCCAGGTCCCTCAGCCGTTCCTCATCAGACTTGTGCTCCAGACCCTTCACCAGCTTCGTTGGCCTTCTTTTGACATGCTTCAGCAGCTCAATGTCCTTCTTATAGTGAGGGGCCCAAAACTGAACACAGTATTCGAGGTGCGGCCTCACCAATGGCGAGTACAGGGGGACCTGGTCCTGCTGGCCGCACTCTTCTTTCTTTTGGAATGACTTAACAATATGTATTCATGCAAGTTTAAGAAATCATCCATACTTGAAATTTTCTTGAGAAAATCCAGTCATACTGGAAATTTGCTTTTCTAGAAAAGTATGTTAATCTGACTTCTTACAACATAGCTGCTTGACTTTATTCTCTTTATATGCCTAAACTTAAAGCAAAGAGTTTCCCTTTTAAATAAATGTAAAGAAACACCACCCCAGTCTTCTATATTTACTTCACTTGCTTGAGTCAAAATGCAAAAGGAAAAAAAAAAAAGAAAGAAGACTGAAATAAGTACATGCTTTTATGGAGAATATGGAGAATGCCAGACTGATATTTGTACAGAAGTACATCTTATTTTGCTATTTCATGCTTTTCCTTTGGAAAAATCTTGTGCTTTTTGATTTATTGAAGAGAAGTTCTGAGCAAAGGTGTTCTCTCAGATCAAGTATCGGTGATACTTATTCAAAACATTAAAGCAAACCCAGAATTTAAATTTAAATGCTCTGGGGGTCAGAGGGAACTAAACTACCTAACTTGTGAATATGCTTCAGAAATTAATGTAAGAGTCCTTGAGTTGATTTGGTTTTATTCCTTATATCTGTTGTGACTGTGAAACTTATGCCTTCATTGCTGGTTTTAACTAGTGGTTTGTTAGTTTTAGAACGTGGAGATACAACTTGTATTTCAAAAAGACAAAGTACTCTGTCTCCCCACCCCTTTACTCGAGACGTACATTCAGCTCCTCTCCTTTCTCCTGTTAGCTTTGAGCACTTGCCTGATGCCAGGAGCAGGTGCCACAGAATTGATCTCACTTGCAGCAGGTTGGCTCATTGTGTTGGGGTGGCTCCTGGTCTCTACCTGATGGCCAGGATGAGCACGCACTGGCTGGCTTCCTTGCTGGGCTAGCGCTGCCTCTGATCTACCATGTCCCAGCTGCTATGTGCTGCATACTTACCTCTGGGAACAAGCAACTGCTGCTGCAAATACCAGTTCCTATGCAGCCCCCTGGGGACTCAGTCAGGACTGTTGGGTTCTAACTAGAGGGGATCAGGAGATGGGCAAGTCTCTTACCTACCCTCTCTGTGGTATCCTCTACAGCTACCACTTATTTCATCACTTCAGGCTGCATTTTATTATCTTTCCTTAAGCTTCGCTACCTTTCCCCTTCCTCTCCCCCTTTTATTTCAGTGGGCCATCCTGAAGGATGAAGAAACCATGTATCTTGAACAGACTTGATTCATGGAATCACAGAATCACAGAATAGTTTCAACTGGAAGAGACCTTCAAGATCATCAAGTCCAACCTTTTTACTAGCCCTATCAACACCACTAAACCATGTCCCTAAGCACAGCATCTACCTGTCTCTTAAACACTTCCAGGGATGGTGACTCTACCACCTCCCTGGGCAGGCTGTTCCAATGCCTGGCTACCCTTTCACTAAAGAAATTCTTCCTAATATCCAGCCTGAACCTACCCTGGTTCAACTTCAGGCCATTTCCTCGTTCTATTGCTCGTCACTAGGGAAAACAGACCTACTCCTGCCTCACTACAACTTCCCTTCAGGTAGCTGTAGAGAGCAATAAGGTGTCCCCTCAGCCTTCTTTTCTCAAGGCTAAACAGCCCCAGATCTTTCAGCCTTCCCTCATATGAGATATGTTTCAAACCCTTTACTAGCTTGGTAGCCCGCCTCTGTACCTTCTTCAGCACCTCAACATCCTTCTTGTAGAGAGCGGCCCAAAATTGGACACAGTAGTCAAGGTGCAACCTCACCAAAGCCGAATACAGGGGAATGATCACCTCCCTGCTCCTACTGACTACACTATTCCTGAGACAGGCCAGGATGCTGTTGGCCTTCTTGGCCACCTACGCACAATGCTGGCTCATGTTCAGCTGGCTGTCAATATAATGCTTTATTATTTTTTCTCTTAAAACCTTTTTTCAGCAGTGTTACAGATGTCACATTTTGCTTTTCCTTCAGATTATTTGAAGAATTATATGAAGATCATGGAGACACGCTTTCTTTGCAGTATGGAGGTTCTCAGCTTGTCCACAGAGTAAAAACTTATAGAAAGATAGCTCCATGGACTCAGCATTCCAAAGATATTATGCAAACACTCTCAAGATACTATAGTAATGCTTTCTCAGGTAAATTTAGTTTTAAGCCATTATTATTTATTAAGCCAAAAAATAACTTACTTGTGATGGTTCAATAATCAGTACTATGATCTTATGACAGAGATCTTTTATACTATAATTTCCAAATAATTCAGTAAAATCGGATGGATAGCAAATGAGTATTCTGATTTGATGGAGTCTTTATATCGTGTCCTATGCAAATGTGTATTTTATCATGCAGCCTTATTTGATAAAAGCAAGAAGTATTTAGAAAATGTACACATGTAGCACTTGAGCTTCCAGTGACGTTTGTGGGTCAATAGAGAAGCAGGTAGCTGTTATAGAGCTGCTAAGATGATGGACAGAATGGCTTCAACAAATATATGGAAACTGGCAAATCTAAATTTAAACACAAGTAGAAGGCTTCAAGTGGAGTATTTCTTGTGATGTTCCAGGTGACTTCAAACAAAAAGCAAGCTCTGATGCATGTAATTGTCTTGCATGAATAGAAGCTACTAACTGTGGATCTGTGGTAGAAAAGACAAAATGAAATTTAAAAAGCGAGGCACAACAAGTAAATAAATGATTTATTGTTATTTAGTTGTAAAGTATTAGCTTATTCCTTTACTAGCTCGTATCAGTCACTGATACTGTACTACTTTGCGCTGGACAGCATTGCTAAGAAAAAACCTTATTGAAAATTGCTGAGCCATACCTTATGCAAAATAACTGAAAAAATGCTTAGTGATTTTAGAAGTCATGAGAAGGATCTAAAAGAATGATCAAAGGACAGTCTAAGACATGTCAGGGTGACAAACATTGAGTGCTACTATGTTCTAAATATTGTGTTAGTCCTCTATTACCCTTTTTCACAAAAGCTGCATAGCCAGGGAAGGAAGTTGCTTTTTTTTTTTTTTCTAGTAGACTGCAATTATTTAGAAACTATGTGAATTTTAAGAGTTGGACACTGGCTAGAAATAATTCAGTAATCTCTAGTTTCTTTGGCTGAAGTTATCGCTTTTGTTAGTGATAGTTTTGTGTATTTAACAAAATGCAAGAGCACAGCATTTAAAGTACTGTTTCTGAATGTAATTCATGTAATTTGTGTATCCTAGTTGCCCAAATGAAATGAGAAGTGGACACCTTGGTTTATTTCAGTGATATGGTCTCTTATTGTTTGCAATGGCAATAGGATATTACTTCATCAATTCTTATGAACAAAAGGAAGCACACTTGCAGTATCACCTGTACTGAGAAGTACAAGATGGAACAAATCTCTGAAGCTGTTTACTTTTATGCCAGCCACTTACTGGTTAGGAAGAAGCTTGAACAAAATTCTACACCCACATTTGGAGATGTGGTCTGCTTGCAAGGATAATCAAGATATGCGTGTGTTTTAGTAATAAAATAATTTGTTCGGAAAAGGATATTACTAAAAGAAGAAAGAATACTGAATGAAAAAAGTCGCTGTTGTCACCTGGGCAAACTTGTAGCTGAGTTACACGAACAAACATCAGTATTTACTGAAGTCAAATGGAAAAGCGAAACTTTCATAAATGTGCTGCACACTCTCCCCAATTTACTTATGGTTTTGATATTTGATCCCATTTGAGCCAAATATTTTTGGTGCTTTATGCATTCCTTGTGTTCAAAGATGGCATTGTTGAACTATAGCGTTCAATGTTGTATTTACTGCTTTTTTAGTATGAAACTTTAAAAGTTTAATTTCAGTGACATTTAAATGTTCACTGTCCAACACTGCCTGTTCAGGTAGCATCTGCAAGCCTGTTAATGTGACGCACTAAGAGAGATCATTTTATTTTTGATGATTTCTCAAAAAGTGGAGATAAAGGAAGCATTTTTAGAACAAGATTCTGATTTGCTACACTGCACTTATTATTGTTACTATCCATCGCATATCCTTTAAAATACAAATAAAAATCTGAAGGCTAGCCAGTTCATGAGCCAATGCTTATGTATTTTATGTACCAGTAGTAAACAGACACAGAAAATTTTAGTGATTTGTTTGAAGTCATATGGTATATCAGATTCAGAACAAGTGGCCTCCTAACAGTGCCTCCTAAATAAACCACTTAGCCACACTTGTTCTGTTTGTCTGTCATAAAAAAATATGTGATTCTAAAAATAATTTACATTTTTAAGAAAATGGTTTCATATGTTGACCTCAAAGCCTTTAGGATAATCAGCATTAATGAAGTTGTACAGAAGAGAAAAAGTAAGACGTGTCAGTTTAGTGACTTGCCTGGAGATCCTGATCCAGTAGATAAGACTTGGACTTGTAAGAAAGGTGGCTTGAATGCAGTTTCACCCTAGTTTATGATATGTGGCTTAGCTTTTCCATAGATTCTCTGTACCTATAAATTCGTAATATGTTGCCTATGTTCTCAGGATCAAGTTAGTGACTGAAGCTTACAAGAAAACTGAGGTTTTCTCCTGAAAATATGAGACAATTAATTTTATGGTAACTTGAAAAAAGCTTACAGTTTTAGACAAAAATTCTGACTTTTTTTTTAATGCATGTTTTTTATTCTAGCATTTGAAAAAACTAGAGGTTGCAGTGTAGTTTGAGAAGTCAACTATTTGAAGTACCCTGGTTATAAGCAACGGAAAAAACATCATCCAGCTAAGAATTAGGTGTTCCTTCAACACCCTCTCTGACAGGCATTCTAATTAGTTGAATTCTAAGATTTTTCTTTCCTTTGTGGTTGTCAGAAAAATTTGGAAATACTGTTCCAAATAATGTTATTCTAGCTTTTATGCCTTTTAGAAAGTAATGGGATGTTGCAGACTTCAGTGCTAGAGTTGCAACATGCATAATAAGCTTCCAGAATCTGAAATAATCTATTTATCCACAAACAGAACTGGACATAGTAAACTACCTTTTAGTGTGTATGAAAGTAAACCTAATTACTATAACCTTTTAGTCATGGGACGTTATAGTCCCAGTTGTGTTGAATCCCTCATGATTTAGTAATTTGTCATGCAGTGCAGTTGCAAACTCAGATTGAGAGCAGTAGATTATTTTAGGCTAATTTAATTAAATGGCCCCTTCAGTTCCTGTTTTCTCAAACGGTCTTAAAAATGTGCTAGTGTACACGTACATTGCAGTATCTTTTGAAAAATCAGTGCGGTCTTTCTACTAGCTTGTACCTAATTACAACAGTCAGTGCTAACAATGAAGAGGGAAAACACATTTGCTCTTTTGTCTGTGCTCCACAGTGCATTGATACATTCTTATTTCTTTATTTTTTAAAAGAGAGGTTTTTCTATCTAAGTAAGAATATTGATCTGAAAAGCTCAATATCCTGTTTTCTCTTGGCCAGTATTTCAAAGAAAGACAAAAGCTTTCATTATTTTTTTTCAAAACTAAGTCATAAAGTTGTTCAACCCCTAAGGTAAGGCAGTTAACTTCAAGTTAACTGTCTGCTTCCCCAGTCACATGCATATGTTTTTCCCTGCTTGAAGACTTCGGCACAAAGAATCTTTAATGTTACGGGTTTTTTACCTGCTTTTAAATTACAAGTTGAGAAGTGAGACAGTAGAAAAACATTTTCTGATAAATGTCCTGTATTTCCATTCAGTTTAAAACACAACTGCACAACTGAAACAATAAATGCGAAGAGAGTTTGAGTCCTTTTGCAATGTAACATTCAACAGCAGTCTTTTTTTTTTCTGTGGAAGAAAGACAAGAATGCTTTAATGAACTGCTGCTATAGACCATTTCAGACAATGAATTGGTTAATTCAGTTGGTATGAGTTTAAATTCAAGCTGGTTTTCACAGAACAAATTTAACTTAATTTTATTTCAGCATCTGTCGTATAAGTAGTGACATAGTTTAACTGAATTATTTTGGTTTACTTTAATTGTTTTACAATTATTTAGTTAACAGTTTCAGTATACCTTCTGTTCCTGGTAGGTGGGAGAACAGTAAATGAACAAAGGAGGCTCATCTTTGCCTTTAGCTTTCAGAAATTCCCACCAATTTTAACCTATTTTCTTGAATTAATTAATTTTGTCTTTAGGACTCCTTCAGCTTCTCTGCTTAGAGAGCTTTTTTGGGTTTAGTTCAGCATTTTCTTTAAACCACTAACTAAATGACTTATCAGGAAGAAAGAATACATGTTATTGCTTGTGACTTTTCCTTTCTTTTTAGTTCTCAGTGTCCTCAGCAAGGGGTTTTTAGTTTCGTTTTGTTTTGTTTTCTTCCCAGACCTTTTTACTGAGCTGGCATAGCTTTCTTGCACTGTTCCTGACCTTCCTCATTCTCTCCTTATGTCTTGGTTAAACTGTGACACTCTTTTGCAGCAGCAATATGGCCTGCAAACCATAAGGACCTACATACACTTTTGAGTATTACTATGTAGAAAAGTAAGTGTTTGTAAGTTGATCTTCTTAAGGAAAATTGGGAAAGTGAGGAGCAAGAAAGAAGGTAAAATTAATATCTTTTTGGAAGAGTGCTCTGAAGGGATAGCAAAAGTATCTGGAGGAAGTATGAGTGGACAGAAAAGGAAGAAAAAAGCCAGATTCCAGATGAAAAGCCCTCTAAAGTAGGGAAGCGGAACCAAGCACCATCAAGAGGTTTCCCTTCCTTTCCCTTTTCCTGATGCCTTTCCCTGTTACACCAGGTGACTGTTTATACAGAAGATCACACTTCCAAATATTGACCTCCACATATGCACACTTCTGTAAAGTACCATACTTTTCTATAATCCTATTGTCACCAAATTTCTCCATAGCACTTCATTTGTCAGCTGCTTGTGTGTCTTAATTCACTGTAAAAAATATTATAAGTTGCACAGGAGGAAGAAACATCCAAATTCTGGAGAAAAAGAAGTATTGACTGAAACTTTGGTGATGGCCAGGAACCAACTTCGTTCTTGCTGTCATACCATGGCTTTGTGGATTCTGCCTATCTTTTTGCCTGCTTTCTGGTATCCTGAGACTTCAGTTTGTCTTTTTGATGCAATGTGTTGCTAAAAGGACATTCAGCTCTCATAATACACTTTTTGAAATGTGGAGAGAACTGAAGGAGTAATACTATCTGTTGAACTAATCTGAACTATTCCTTGTCTGATGATTACTGAAGTGCAAACGAGAGTGGAGACAAGAGCTTTCCACATGCTAGTTCCTCAGGGCACAAGTAGAGCTCAGTTCTACACATATTCCCCCATGTCTGAAGATCCTTTGCATGTAAGCCTTCCTCTGCCCCTATGACTGTGTTTGCAAAGCTGTCTTTGTCACTGTTCACCATCCTCAAGCCCTCATCTGACTTCAGCTTTTCTTCATATCTGTTGTAACTCATCCTATCTGCAGCTAGGTAGCAAGAGAGATTTTAAAGATGTAAGTGAAAACCAACACTTGTCATTCTTAATCTACACTGATATTTAACTACTGGATTTTCGCAGTTGCCTTACTTAGTTTGGTAAAGCTTAGAATATAGCAAGAGCAAGTGAAATTGATGATTTAAGCCAACAGGAAAAAAAAAATCCAAATTATTGAAAAGTGTTTGTGAAATTTTTTATTTTGCTGACTACATTTTGGCTAGAAAACCGCACAGAATTCATAATTTATGTGTGATGTGGGAAACTTGTGCATTGTATGGATGCTGTTTAATTTCATTAAATCATTCTTCTGTTTAGACTGCAATAAATTCATCATATGTCAGATTCCCTGGCACATGCATAAATACATGTACATGCTTGATGCATATGCATGTATGCAGAGGTAGGAGACAGAGCTACAGTGTGAAATCTTAAGTTCTGCAAAGCCTCTAAGCAAAGCTTTAGCCTCAGCTCCTCGGTGAGAGAAGCAAAGGAAAAAGGCAGCGCTGGTACCAGCCCCACGCGCACTGCAGTGTGGCAGAAGGTCAGGTCTAAAGGAAGTTTCATTACGGTGGTTGAAGCCCAGAGATCCCCTGTAGAAGTCATAGGATGTACACATTCTTGACTGTGAGAAGCAAACGTAACAAACAAGCAAATACCTGAATGGGCTTGAGCTCTGCAATGTTCCTGGCATTAAGTGTACCTCTTTTCTAACAGATGCAGACAGGCAAGATTCTATCAATCTCTTTCTGGGAGTATTCAAGCCTACAGAAGGAAAACCTCATCTCTGGGAACTTCCTACTGATTTTTATTTGCATCACAAGAACACCCTCAGTCTGTCACAGACCAGGCGAAGGTATTTTGCTGTTCTGTTTTTTTGTTTAGTATTGCTCTAATAAATTTTAAAGTTGCACGCTGCTAACTAAATAATTCAGTCAGCCTGTCAAAAACTTGTTTACTGTTTTTTAAGTTTTTACAGAAACTTAAAACAAAGCCTTCAAGAGATTGCCAAACTTGTTGGATGTTGGTGTTTTGAAGGATTTGCTTTACTATGTTATTTTTCTGTTGTACTGAAAAAAAGAAGTTTCATTTCATATGAATTTCTAGTGTGCCAGATGAAATGCTTTGCTATGTTATTGAAGTACAGTTACCACTGTCTCATTAAACAGTATACAGGTGTATTTTTGATGGTCAGATTTACTAAGTCAGTGTTGTGTTTGAGATCAGATGATGAGGATAACATTTGTTTATTTTTTGTGTGTAATGCAGTTAGTCTGCAGCTGTGCATAGCAAGAAGCCCATGATGTTCTACCTTCCTTTCAGCCACGTCTAGCCTATTTTGAAGGCTGTTTTTCTTCATTTGCATTTCATTGTGGTTGCATGGTAATACACAGAAATAATAGAGCTAAACCATAAAAATTTAAAAGTAATTTTAGAGTGCTTCACAATGTGGAATGATTTTGTTAAGGGTTATATACTTTGTGTAAAAAACCAAACCAAACCAAAACAAACCACAAAACCAAACAAACTAAACCATTTTAATAATAAGGACAGTACTAGACTTTTAACTAAATTATCTATTTTAGGAATTTCGCTGTTTGTATCGTTGTTCATTCTGTAAGTCTTAAAGCTCTGTGTCACAAATAGTAGATCTGACTATCTGCATTTAGATTTTTACCTGGGGAAAATTGCAAGTGTTTAAACAGTGTGTTCAGTCCCTGTTGGCTACTTATTCCCTGTTGGCTGCTTATTCCATTAACCCATCGTGGCAGCTGGCGTGTGGTATGGCTGTTTCTAAATTTTGGTCTTTTGTATTGTCTCCTGAGGCTTCTCTTGATGCTAACTCATATCAGCCATACAACGAAGTGCTATTTTAGGCACACATGAGACATGCAACATTAATTTTTTTGCTTAATGGTTCTGAAAATCATTGTATGTCAAAAATTAATTCAGCTGATATATCACAAATAATCGAATGTTGTAGTCTCCTTTCCATCTGTTACCCTTTTGAACTACTGTCTCTTATTTGTCACAGATACTGTTCTCAAATCAGGTGGAAAATTAAAAGAAAAACATTGTTGGTATTCTTCATTTACTTGTTAATTAGTTTCACCTTTCATTCTGCTGGGCATTTCTTCTGAGCACTTGTAATATACAACCAAGATGTTTTCTCATGTGAACAAAATGACACCTCCATGTAATAAGTAGTTAGGTGAAAAAAAACCTCTTCCAAGTAATTTTTTGTTTCTACCAAACTATTGGGAAAGCTCTTTGTATAACTTCCTCCTGCCTCTCTGTGCAGTGCCTCTGTATTCCTTCGGCACAACAGCAAAGGAAATAATGAAAACTCATAATGAAATCAAGAATATAGGAAGAGAAGATGTTATTTCCTGTCGCTGAAATTTCTTTTGATTGTGTGTGCTTTTCCTATATTGTATTTGCCTCTCCATCAGCAAGGAGAGATTTCATAATGAGTTTCATATATACTTTTGTATAATTTGTGATTCACATGAAGGGACGGTGAATATGGAAAAGAAGACTTTCTGTTGCCACATAACTTATCGTTTATGCAAGCAGCAAAACTGGGTATATCTGAATAGTTCCTGAAGGCACTGGAGAAAATGGCTTGCTAGCTATTCGCCTGATACTTCAAGAAGACTTGACCGTCAGGCATAACTCATTCCTTTCTGTCTAGGACATACACAGTTCTTGGAATTGAAATGTGTTGCCCTGCCTGCTCTCCACCGTTCGCTAAATCCCAGTAGCAAGTCTGTCTCTGGGCATGGGAATACACCCATTGTTTCTGCTCCAGATGGCTACATTGACATGAGTAGGCAATATCCACATTAATACCCTGGTTTACAGCCCTTACAGTATTGTGAATACACACATATTTGAAATATAAATAAATGAAGATAAATGTATTTTCATCTCAAGTAATGAAGTAGAAGGAACTATCAGAATAATTTAGAGAAGAAATTAAGGTATATTTGAGAAGAAAAAAAAAATATATGTAAACATGAATGAGAGAGAAAACATTTTTTATTTTATGAATGTTGCTTGACTTCCTGTGTTGTTCTTCTGAAATCCTGAATAAGCTTCCAACAGGGCCTGGGTTTTGCTGTTAGCTGTGCCAACATACAGTTCTCTGACTAAGGACAGCTGGACACATGTATTTCAATGTGTAGAAACCAGCTGCTTTGACAATCTTCCGATTTTATTATCATTGACTTTCATTTCTTCATACCCTTTTCCTGAATTTTAGGATCTGAGTAATAACTGATGTGTGGGAGTTAATGCTATATGTACTGAGACCTTAATTTTCAGTACTGTAGAGGTAGGCACCTAAAATATACTTTATTTAATGAAACAAAACCACTCCTCCCTCCGTATCTGTATTGAGCTTCATGTGTTTAAATTTCATGTCCTGAGAGCAAAGTAGTATGGTTGGGGCCTGTTGAAATCCTACATCCAAGAATAATTCTTTACTTTCTTCCACACTTGAATTATAAAGACATGTTCTCTAAAGTGACACTGCATGGTTCGGTGACTGTTATATGCAAGATCAAATCTTTTTTTGTCAGTTGTGTCTGTTTTTTCTGTACAGCTATACTTACTGGTGGACCACAGATGTGCTAAAGCATTTACCTCTTCCCTTTGATGAAGGTAGGAACTGTATTTGCTTTACAGAATATCTTGAAAAAGAAGTTTTAGTCACAAATGCTTTTAAACTGTTTTAGATCCCAAATCTGAAAAAATTAAAAGTTTCCATAATTGATTGCAAAATACATTACACCCCTCCCCCCACTCCTATCCCAATAAGCTATGATTTTTCAACTACAGGATGAAAGAGATACTTAATTGGCCAAAACTTGACCTCCATATGTTGATGTAACACTTCATTCGTTTTTTTTTCCCTTGCCTATTGACATATTGTGCTGGTAGTTACATTCCTGTTGCAGATGACAGGGTGTAGCTAGTGTGTCTTATTTCTCTGGGATACTGTAGACCATGTTTTATTAGGAATTGTCATCATGAAATCAAATTATATTGATCGATATTGATGATTATTGATAATACATGATAATGTTTATTAAAAGTGTGCTGTACATTATCTTCATATCCTATTTTCTTATCTCAAAGGGGATACAGCTGTAGAAAAATGCATGGTAAGGGGGCTAGGGAAGCAGGCTAGTGTTTAGATTTCTGCAGTCACTAATTGTTTTGATTATTGATTATTTTTGACTAATTGATTATTTTTTTTATTTTCCCTAGTGACATGTGCTGAAAACAGACGTAAGTTGACAGTGAAGAAATTCCACAAGTATGAAGAGGAAATTGATATCCACAATGAGTTTTTTCGGCCATATGAGTTGAGCAGTTTTGATGAGACCTTCTGCTTGGCAATGACCAATTCTACACGGTATGTTGAGATGTGTTGGGACTATAAATCCTTAACTGGAAGTTGACTTGATGTGAATTAAACTTATATTTGATTTATTTGCTTCAATCTGTGTAACATGATAGGTTTTATGAGGTGTTTGGGGGTTTTGTTGGGTTTTTTTTAAGCTTCAAATTTAGCAGACTTCTAGAAACGAAATCACAATACTGAAATGGAAACGCTACTCTAAAAAAATCTGTTAAGATAGCACTTAAATTTCCAATTATTTTCCATTATGGGGTGCCAAATATTTGGGCACTCGAAGGCTGAGAAATGGGCTTTTCTCTGTGGACTCATTAGATCACAGAGGCTATCTTCAGGGCAATTGTTTTCTAGTTGTTCTGCTTTCATTTTACAATTGTTTTCTTTAGTTCTCACAGCTGGACAGATAATTTTTGTTGTTGGCAGCAGTGAGAACTTGATAGTTCTTTTTATAATGATTTATTTTTAATTCAAGGGTAGATGTTAGAGGTGATTCTTCCAGAAAATTTTAAAAAATTATATGTTGAACTTAAGTCATGAACAGTTTTTCCTTTCTGTTTTTCCAGAGATTTTATGCCTAAGAATGTGGGGATTGATCCAAGTCCATTTACTGTTCGTAAACCTGATGAAACTGGAAAATCAGTGTTGGGGTAAGTCTGACATATGAAAATTCTGGTTTATAACAGTGAAATTGTAATGCAAATATATAAACTCTGTGTGCGTGCCTGTGTAGCATATTCTCTGTTACATAGGAAATAAAAAAATCATTTGTGTTATACTATAGAATTGCATACTTTGAAAATCATGTATAATTTGCAATTTTTATTTGACACTGGGAATTCTTTATTCAGACTTGTTTAATCTTTTCTGTTTTCTTGTACTCTTCTAAATGAAACCTATGAGAAAATTTTATCTAAAATAAAGGTACAGAGGTTGTTAAAATTTGATCATCTCTTTGTACTAGTGGCAACTGTATTCTCTATTGGAGATGATAGGAATGCATATATTATTGTGGTTTTTTTTTAAAAAAAGAATAAATTTTGAATAAATAGAACATATCCTGAAACAGCAATGAATGCCAATTTCAGCATAGTTTTTGATAAAAAAAGTTATTGAAATATTTATGTATAAAATTTTATAAAACAATTCAGCAACAGTTATTGGGACAAATGAATGTTTCATTTAGCTGCTTTTGCATCCTGGACTTGCTTTGTTACTCTATTTATTCCGTTATTGTGTTTGATCTGCTATATCACACAAGGGCTAGAGGGACTCTTCCTGAACCACTTCATTCTCTCTTTGATACCTCATATTAAGGAAACCTTTTGTCAGTAATGACTAAACCTGTGCTGTCACAACATTCTAAGTTCTTCTGAAAACTTGCTGTTCTGTTAAAAGCTACAAAATTTGACTGTCTCATAAATAACATCCATTGTGCCTTGACACCAAGGGACTCTCTGTCAATAAATGTTGAGAGCAGACTATGCTTATCACTAGTAGAACCTGATTTCGTGCTACTGATATTCCCTGGGAATAAGCAGAAAGACTGTTCAACAGTTACACAATTTGTCTCTGCTAAGAATTATGAGTTTATGGGTACTTTTGAGGATAAGCTTTATTCTTTTGCTTTGGTATAATTTCAGATATTGGACTAACTAATTTCTGTCCATATGTTCCATTAATTCCTTGACCATTATACGTTTTTCTCAGGCACTTTGCTTCAAGCTCTCCAGCGTGACTTGATAGGGATTGTTATGAGATAGAGAATCAGATGGATCAAAGAAAGCCATGTTCCAGGTTTCTTGGGTACAGTTTAATAGGCTTCCCATGTGTTGGCTATGTAGTGTGGTAAAAGGTGGCTTCGGTCTTCCACCCTACCCATATTTAGCCCTTGGTAGAGCTGGTATCTTTGCCTTGCATGTTTGTTTTCATCTTTGATCTACTATAACGTTTCTGGAGGATTTGCTGATCTATTTTCATCTGTAAGTGTCCTAGTCCCCTAGGAAAACTAGATCTTGGCTTTCTGAATATGTATTGAGGGTGGGGATATCACTCTTATGAGTGTTTGGCTGCTTGCTCTGTTCTTCAGCCAGAAAGGACTGCTTTTCTTGTGACCTTCGCCTTATTCAGAAAAGCAGGGAAGTTAAGGTTAACTTTCTCAAAAAAGAATGCAGTATGTCTTCATAACTCTGTAAATTTCAATCTAAGGTGATCTTAGTTTCTGCTGAGTCAGAAATTAAATTTACCTGTGTTGGTTTTTTCCCCTAAGGCATTTGTTCCAGCTACAAGAATTCTTCTGATATATTAATGTCGTTGGGGGTGGGATGTGCTCTCAGGTCAAGGACCTTTGGGAGGACTCTCCTACTTGTTTATATGTGTACCTAAAGCATGTAAAGTTTAGCAAATTCCCAACAGGGATTAATCACTGTACGAGTATGACTGCAAAAGGCAGAACACTTTGTGACAGTCATGGTGTGATCCACTAGAGCTCAAGTGATACTGGTGACCTCCATGCCTTTGCCAATGAGAACACTAGAGCTGCAACTCAAAATAGCATTTCCACAAAACTGCATGCTATTGTCAAAGCCTTTTAGCATGCTGCTGTCTTCCTTTATGGTAAGTCAGGCACAATGTCAGTGTATGTATGGACAGTCTCTTCAGAAAGGAGGAGATGTTGCTTCCCTGTTTCCAGAACTGATTTGTCTATAAATGTATTCATTACCTGCCTTCCAGTCCCTCTTCCTCCAGAGTCTCTGAAAGATTGTGACAGTGTCTGACAGGAAACTGCATCCACATATCCTTCTGTGGCCAGGAGGAAAGGATGTAAGAGTGATACAATTTCTGATGGGTAATGTATACCTTTCAGAGCTTGTACAGTTAAACTCACTGTTAGCCTACAAAAATACAGATGATGTATCTTGAAAAATTCTTACAAATAAAGCATCTCTTCATATTGACTAGAATTTCTAGAGTGAGAAATACATGCCACATAAAGAAATTTTGCTAAATAAAGACCTAAATTGAGGGGAGGGGTATGGAAAAGCAAGGGGGAAAAGTGACAGTATGATTAAGATTTTTGGGCCTAAGAATGAGAAAGTGGAGTGGATAATGTTGTTAATCAGAAAATGAAAACCAAAGATGATATGTCTCAGTGCATTTTTATTCCTTTTAATTCATTCAGTCTGGAGGAGGGATTTAAGTAAAGAGTCAAGAAAATTGGTGGAGAAAAGCTGGCATAATCCTGTGAGCTCTCTTTAAATGCTCTGGAATAAGAAGAGATTAATGAAAAGTAAATCAATTGAGGGATTAAAAAGATGAGCAGTAAGTTGTTTCAGAGGATAGGACTCATTTCCCCCAGTAAGATTGTAATAAAAAGTAGGAATTTCAAATACTTTTTGTTAATATCTTGCTGATTTCATAAATACACACTGCCTTTCATAATAGGAACAAAAGTAATAGAGAAGAAACTGTGCTGCAGCGCAAAACAGCTGCTAGTGCTCCACCACCCCCAAGTGAGGAAGCAGTGTCAAGTAGTTCTGAAGATGATTCTGGGACAGACAAAGAAGATGAGGGTGCTGTTTCTCAACGTTCAACTCCAGTAAAGGTGACTGATACAGGAGATAATACAAAAATCACAGAGGTAAGAAATTACTGTGACAGACAAGAAGGCTAATCATGGACTTAAAACTCCCGATTTCTTAAAACAACCAGTAAATCTTATAGAACAGTCAGAAGTAAAGCCCTGAGAAATTAAGTGAAAAGTATCTCCAGTGTATTTTCTTCATGTAGATGCTAGCAAAACTGGCTATAAAACTCCGCAATTATTCTTGTCATGTAATAGTGAAACACAATGGAAAATAACATTTTCAAAAAATGAAAAATACTGTTGGAAACTGGCATTGGAAGGGTACTTGAGTCAGGTGTAGTCCATAATATTTAGCATAAAATATAAATGTGTTAGTATGTTAATTCAGAGCAGTAATGCGCTTCCAATCATTGTCCTTTACCATGCTCTGGCTCACATCATGGTGTGATCTTGCACCCTTTTGGGTGAAACTAAACTGGGAGTTGCTTCTCCAGGCATGTACCTGATCTACCTATCTAATCAACATTTAGTCTGTGGGAGCTAATATGGGGCAAACACCTTGAAAGACATGTAGTATGGATCTGAGGTCCTGAGCACCTCATCTTTCAATTACAAATCTATTTCTTTTGAATCATGACACTTGCTCAGGTGGATATAACTGTAAATTAATGTTCAACCTGGCTAAATTTCAGCCTGATTTATGTGAAGATTTTTAAATTGCTGTTTCATAAATATATGGTCTGACTTTTCAAAAAAAACCAAACTGACTTCAAAAATATGCATGATAATTTTGTCACATTGGTCCTGTGCTATTACTACTACTAAGGTTGAAGATGATAGCAGGACACTTGTGAAATCATGTATGCACAGTCATATGAAAAGAATGTGTATTCTCAGTTGTGCACAATGAATCTGTTTTTGCTGGCATAACTCCAATTCTGTTCAAATCACTTGGGTGCTAACTTAATAAAAGTATTAATTTGTATGAAGTGTTATGGAAATATCTATTTTATTAATTCGTGTAACATTTCTTCAAATTTTTTCTTGTAGCCATCCATTTTGGATACCACTTAAAATGTGTATATGCTGACGGAGATTACACAAATTTGCAAAATACTTACGTTGTTTGGATTGGTTTTTTTTAAGTAACAGCTGATTTGAATCTATACTGTTATGCTTGTACATGTTATAGTTTTTGAAGAAACTTCAGTATTTATAACCTTGGTCAGTATAAAATGTAGTGCCTGATAGGCAACAGAGAATAAACTGCCTTTTTTTTCCTGCTACAACTCAAATTTTCATTCCATTCAGTCTTTAGCCTAGGGTTGTGTTTTCAGATAATGGATTTTCAGCCTCTATACAACACTGTATTTTTCCTAACCTTAATGAAGCATTTTCAATAAAATAACTATGAAGTCATGTAGCATTAGTTTTGGACAATTTGGATTAATTAATATGCCAATGCAATTGCATTTATTTCTGTTTATGCAAGATATTTTATCGGAAAATTTTCCATTATTTCTGAGTAATAGAGTACCTGTTTTCCAGCAAGTCAGATTGTTTCTTAACAACAGAAATCCAACCTGAAATTTTATTCTTGATTCTTACCATTGCACAATTTACATCACTTCAGTTTTTCTGTGTATTGAACACACTTCAACACTCAGACCTAAGATATCTTTTTTAGATTTTTAAGATGTTTAAATAAAAGATGCGTGTAAACACAAAATATTACTTAATATTTTTAAGATTGAATTTTAATGGCTTACAGTTGGGTAAGCTATTCTGATTCTTTTAGTAATGTGCATTTTATTAGCACCTTCTAATGAATTTTAGTCATAATTTGTGTTGTTAATTTCTGTCATTGCTTATTAAAATTGCAGTGCTTGAAAAAGAGTACCTATCCAGTTTTGCTGAATTGCTATTAACTTGATCTGTTAATATCTTTCTGCCCTTGTAAATTTGTTTATTCTTTTCAAAAGTACAAAGCTTCTCTTCAGTACATTATTTTTGACAGCATAATGTTTTTGCAAACTGTCTGGTCAGAAACCAAACATAAAAAATAATAATCTTAAAGACTGGATTTGACATTAGATTTTAACATGTTCACTAGCTGATCTTTATTTAGCTTGTGAAGTGTCACTTTAACATTACCAGTCTAAGCAGAGCATCAAATACAGACTTTTCAAGAAATGTTTTGGAATTCTTTTTTCTGTCAGTGGCATTTAATTGTTGTGTCTACATATGTACTTAAAATGCTTGAAAAGACTTGTAAGGGAGGGTTTAAAAACTTGATGACTAAACGTAATAACAAGAAACAAAACAACTATGACTAGAAAATGTGATAATCTATCTAGTTGATTAAATAAGCATCTGTTTTCTAGAACCGTTAAACCATAGTAATGTTTCATATACCTTTTTTTCCTTAAGTTAAGCTTAAAAAAGAAACTTTATTGAAGAATGCATGTTAAAGTCTAAGCTTACATATGTTCCATTTTATGTGTCTGTTTGTTAAACTGACAATTTCCTAGCACTCTAACCAGTGTCATTCTGCACTTTACTGTTTTCTCATTTCTGTAAATGGATTTAGTTTTGTTGAAAAATCCTAGAAGTTTGGGTGAAAAACAGTAGTGTGGGGTATTTTTGTGTGTAAAAGAGTTGATATTTGTAAGCTTAAATTTTTAGGTGCATTCTTAAGTAAATATCCAGAATGATTGGATGTTTGGTGAGGATTTGAATTTTGGTGATTTTCACATCTACAACTGTAGAATAGAGAAAAATTTTATTGTTATGGGGAGGGAACCCAAACAACTGGTTGCTTTCTATTCACATCTCTGAGAAGTTAATAATAAAATGCTTTTATACTTGTGGTCCAGGCATATCTTTCTGAAGTTCTTATTGGACTTTGGATATTTTTGAACTCAAAGAAAACTATTTTTATAGTTGGCTTACCTGCAGTCACACATGTCAGTAAAACCCCTCAGTATAACGCTGAATCATTAGACACAGTTGGTGAAGTATTGCATGGGCATTGGCTCCTTGTTTATAGTCGACTGACATGGTTGTGTAACGTACAAAATAAAAATAGTTTTGTTCAACCTGAAGTTCGTAGTTATTTCGGAATTGACAGCAGAAAATGTGAAAGAACGTTGGTACTGTATCCTCAGTCTAAATCTTTCTTCTTATGTTTCAGAATGTAGTGCAATCAACAAAAGATGTGTATGGGGTCAATCTTTCAGATGTTCCTTCAGAAGATGATCTCACAATATATGCTAGGTGAGATAAATTTCCAGTGGTAATAAGTAAAATATAATTTGAGCTAGTTAAATACTGCTTGTCAAAGTGCAGAATTGATTAAACTTATTTAAATTATAAATCTTAGAGCTATTTGTATATATATATACTGTTCAGTTTTTAAAATCGAATTATTTTCAAATGTCTGTGTCCACTCTGATTTCAGTGGAAATTATGCAGATGTCTCTGCCAAAACTTGGAACTTAAATCCAATGAAAGATGCTTCAATAAAAATACTTGTCATTTAATATAGTCCTAGAAATTAATAAGCAAATTCCATATTAGGAGTAGTTCTGTGTTTCTAAGCTATGTAGTCTGTGATTTTTTGCATTTTTCAAATGTCAAATTATGCTAATTCAAATCAGTCATAAGTGAAGTAGCCTCTTCTGTAAAAATGCATACAAAACGACAGAAGTTAAGTCTTTTTTTAACATAATGTCTTATTTGTAGAGATATGTGTTTAACTGTTACCTTTTACTCAAATTTAGATAGTTGTGTGACTTTTTGATGTTCAAGGAAGATTATTTTTCTGAGTAATATTCAACCTTTTTCCTGAAACATCTTGACCTTTTGAACTTGAAATAAAAAGTGGCGGATTTTATAGGGAGACCTTAAGACCAGTATTAAATCTGGTGTAGAATATGAGGAGAAAAGTTGAGAAAAGCAGTCAGAATAACTCATGCTGTAGAAGCCTGGATATCTAAGTGACACATATTTGTACTGTAAGTTTCAGGAGAGGGAGAAGTCAGTTTGGCCCTTGCCATTATCATAGTTTTCGTGAAATAATGACATGCAAAGATATGTCATGTGTGGGTTTACGTGTGTGTGTGTAGGTATGTACTGCATGAAGCGTAGCGTGTGCAATAATGTGCTCTTATACACTGCACTTTGAACAGCATCATACTGCCACTTGTTCTTAATAAATGGTTTTGTGAATTCGAACTATACATACAGGAAATGAGTAAGTTACAGCATGGTACAAGACAAAATACAGCTCCTTAGGTGCTTCTGCAAGTACCCACTCAGTTCCTGCACTTTGAGGTGCACTGCTGCAATGTGAGGCAGCACACTACACAGCACCTGCAGGCTCTCCTCAGGAGCTGGGAGCTGCTGCCTTACTGTGAGCAGCTGGAGGTAAGAGTTGATGGGCAAGCATCAAGGTATCATCTTCCAGCTCCAACTACACAAAAACTTCTGCTTTTATTCAAGGTTAACTTGGACTTTATCCTGTACAAGACAGTTGTCACCACTCCTACAGGAGCCATGAACTGCCAGCTCCCTGAGAGCAATCAGCAAATTAATAGTATGCTTTTTCAACAAAAGGCAGTGACTCCATTGTATCAGGAATGCTTTCTGAATTGCCATAATCCCACGTAGGCTATGTGTTGCCATTGTTATAAAATGTGTACTTACTCTGTTGTTCTCAAATTCTCTCCTCATAGAGTAACACCAAAAAGAAACTGGTTCAAATCTTCTTCTTTTTTTTTTTTTTTTTTCTTATATCAGAAATTAATTGAAGCCTTTGGAAATGTTGTTTACTCAAACCAAAACTGAACTAGAATAATTTCAGTTATAGAAAAGTTATTTAGTTCCCTGATGGAGAAGATTCTTTCCTAAACTGCAGTCTTTTTCATCGAAAACTAGTCAGAATAATGGGAATTCAGTATTGGAGATCAGCTGGAGAAATTGAGATCCAAATTGAAGACTCTCTTAGTTCCCAAAGACTTACAGTTCTGTTGCCAAGAGAGTGATTGCTTATGCAAGACACCAGGAGTGCATATCAGTTGCATTAGCTTAATAAACCAATGTTTCAAACACTTCCTTAGAATGTAGCATTAATGGAGTTTGAGAAAAAGGGTGTAAGAAAACTACACATCATCTCAGAAAAACACTCTGTGTATATTGAAGTGAATACATGTGAGGCATGCACTGAAATGGTCTTGTGTGCATTTGTTTTTATTTCCTAATGTGTAATAGCAGTGATTACCTTGTTATATTTGAAACCTGTTCAATTTGTGAGGGAAGTTTTAATTTGTTATGGTATCTTCTCATTTGGTGATATATGATGATTAATCCTGACTTAGTTCATTAATCCTCTCAAAGCATTATTATTTTTCATTTTATCTAAAAGGTTTTTTTTTTCTGTTTATTTTTCTTTAGGGGTAGCTACTTCTCTTGTACTTTTTAGTTCTTTGAAATTCCCATTTCTGCCTGTTTCCCACATGCTGAGTAATTTGAAGACAGTACACTTGAAAAGGGTTGAGGAGGATGTTTCTCATTATTTCTGAAATTTTTAACTTCACCTGTGCCTCTAAATTTGGTTCTTTATTTTTGCCACTAGAAAATGGATGCCAGTTTGACAATTACCCTTTAGTATGTTAGATAGTTATTGTTCTGGAAATGGCCCAGTGTGAGCTTGTGTCTACTACAAGTCACTTTGTGCAGATGAGCAACTCTATGATAGCATCTAGAATTGGAGCTTCTTCCCATTTTATCATTTCTTAGGCTGGACTAACATTCAGTCTGTTGTTACAGGATCACTGTAAACTTCATGGGGGCCTTGAAGCTCCCTATTCATATTCTTTTCAAGGCCAAAAAAAACTTGCATTTATTTCATTCCCCAAAGAAGATTTAAAAAATACAACAATTACAAATTCCTTGCCTCTTTTAACTAACAAGACATAGTGCTATTTATGGTCTGGTGTATTGATTTATGTGTAAAGTATAGATTTTACTGACATCCTTTATTACAATGTACATTGTTTGAGAGTAGCGGCAATTTATTTCACAGTATGATCACTGTTCTCACTTCAAGTCTTTTTCTATTATTGTAATAAGGGAAGTGGAGATGCAAGATCCTGACTCTACTTGACATTGTCGGACATGTTATGTATTTTTTTCCTTATTTGCATCAGGGACTTACAGTTTTAAAGTATCTCAGGTTAAGTTACTTTAGGTCGTCTGATGTATATTTAGTCTATATGCAAATACAAATGAACGGTAATTTGAATCTGTGAAGCTCATTTTCACTAATGGCTGAGATAACTTCTGTTAATTCTCATCAAAATAGAAATCACAGAAACACAGATTGGTTGAGGTTGGAAGGGACAGGAGGTCCCCCAAATATTTTGAGGATTTATACTTCAGATCCACTGCGCATGGTATCTTATTGATTGGTAACTTGCATGTGTTAATGTAGGCCTTGTTTGTTTCAGAATACTGGATAATTTGAAACAATTAATAAAAATACTTACACCTTTAGTTTGCATTTATTTGTTTGGGGTTTTTTTAAGCTTGTTTCAATGGCAAGCTCCTGCTTAGATCTTAATTATCTTTATTTCCACTTATAATTCTCTTATTTAGAAATGTAAGTACTTACTCCTTCAACATCCAAAGTGATGTCACATGTTTCTGAGGCTTTTGTTTCTACATTCTTTCTGAATGCAGCAGAAAGAAAAGCCACAATAAGTTGTTTAGGAATGTATTGTTCCTTTGTCTTCTGTACAGTCTTCCATGCAATTGCCTTTGCACTGTTAATTATCCCCTGTTAAAATGTAGTAAATATTTCTGAAACAGACCAATTTTAAGCTAAATAAAAGCTAACTATTAAGAAAAAACTCTCCGCCTCAGAAAATTAAAGTATTAAATCACAACTAACATTTATTTCTGTTTTCAGTAGCACAGATGTGTTGGAGAGTGAACAAATTGAGTTGGAGTATAAATTATCAAACTTAAATATACGTATATACTTATACATACATTTGAAACCCTCTGACTTTTCCTCTTAGACTGAGTGAATAAGATTAGCGATTAACTATTTTTTAAAATTTTGCTCCAATTCATTGCCAAGAAAAAAAGCCATAACAGTATTTTCTTTCTTCAGTGTCTTCCAGCAAATATTTGGATATGGGGGAATTCTCCCATAAGATTGTGCTTGTGAGTGAGTGATCTGGACTAACAATGTTTCAGCTGAATAAACTAGATGATTGAGTTTGGCTGAGGACTGACTTAAATCTGAAACTTGAGAGACTTCTCTCTTCTGATTTTTCCCATAGGCTGTTCATCTGACTGCTTTGAAAAAGTCATAGTAAGTTGACTATAGTGGGCTGCCTGTTTCATAGGAGTGGAGGCCTGTTTCTATCCCATGATATACTTGGTGACACCAATTAATAGGCAAATCTTTTTCAAGGTAGAAGGAGCTGCTGAGTTCTCACATGCACCTACTCTAAAGTTTTAAAAGTCTTGTTTACCAGAGAGGTAGATCATGATCAATGACTTATATAACATGACTTAAAGACTCTTTTTTTTGGTGTAATTTTCTTTCATTTGCTGAATTTTTTGGGGATAGTTCTTTTATTTCTTTGATTTATTCTCCTGTCTACTGCTTTTCACAGGTTTGTTCAGTTGGGACAGAGTCAGCACAAGCAAGACAAGAGCAGCCAGCAATTTTGCTTAAAACACCCCTTGGATAGGGTTATAAATTTGTGAGTATTCTTTTTATTTTTCCCTTTAACCTGTTTTTGCTTTTGTCAAAATCGTCAGGTAAATTTGATGTTAAATTGTTTGTGAGTCATACTTCTGTTGCTTTTACTGCAAAAGGGGATTCAATGCATAGCATGAAGAATTGGGTTCCTACTCCCTTGTAACTTAAAAAAAAGTGAGGCGTTTTTGTGGGTTGTGCATTTGTTTTTTTTTTAATTTTTAGGGTTTTCTTTTTTTGCTTGTTTTTTGTTTGTTACAATAGATAATTTTTGTATCTTGTTCCAAACAAGTAAGTAGATGATGGTAGGTTGTAAGGGAGGATCAAGCTCCAAATGGTTCTTGTTAATGAAACACTTCTTGAATACTTCAATCCCAAAAGATTAATATGGGAACCATATTCAACAAAGCCAATGGTGGTGGGATGGTAGGAGGATTGCTCCCCAGGGACACCTGCCGTGTGAAATAACCTCTATATATTCTGTTGTGAATGGAATAACTTTCCATTAATATGAAAAATAACTCTAACATTAAAATTACAATAGGTGCAGATGTTTAGTTTGTACTGAAATAAGGAATGTAACTGTTTGTGATATGTATTGATTTTTGCTGTGCAAGAATGGTCTCTAGTGATAAGTCAGATCATTTGAATCTTTTTCTTAGTATTAGTATAAAGAAAGGCTCATGATATTATCCAAATGTCATCTTATTATTGAAGCAAGTCTTAGAATTTAGATGATCAAGTCCTAACTTCCCAGTTGACATCTTCCTGTACTGTAGGCAGCTTAAAGTTTCAGCAAGGCAAGTTTTTATTTACTTTTGTCTCTGGGGTACATGATCTCTTACCCAGCAGCACAGCCACTTCATAGGACTGCAGACCTTTGCTGCAATCCATTGATTTATAGAAGCCTCACCTTTGTTTCCTGTGCTGCCTCTAGTCCACCTGCTCTGTGCTGTTGAAGTGAGGGAACCTTGAACATAGCATTTACCCAAGTAGGGATAGAGACTAGGGATGTCTCAGTGGGGCTGAGGGAGTAGTATAACATGAGACCAATTTAATATTGTGTATTAGACAATACTGTCTATCAGTGCTTAGTCATTTTGTATTACGTACATCTAAAGTGATGATACCAACGTGCATGGTTCATCATTAATAATCTTACAGTTTGTAAGTAAATGTGCCTGTAGTTTTATAATAAAATATATCTGATGGGTGTTAAAATAGTAAATTAGGTTGGCAAAGTATAAATCTGCGACAGAGAAGGTTATGGAACAGATCATCTTGACTGCCATCATATGGCACATACAGGACAACCAGGCGATCAGGCCCAGCCAGCATGGGTTTATGAAAGGCATGTCCTGCTTGACTAACCTGATCTCCTTCTATGACAACGTGACCTGCTTGACAGGTGAGGGAAAGGCTGTGGATGTTGTCTACCTAGACTTCAGTAAAAGCCTTTGACACTGTTTCCCACAGCATTCTCCTGGAGAAACTGACTGCTCATGGCTTGGATGGGCATACGCTTAGCTGGGTAAAAAACTGGCTGGCTGACCAGGCCCAAAGACCTGTGGTGAATGGAGTTAAAATCAGTTCGTGGCCAGTCACAAGTGGTGTTCCCCAGGGCTCAGTGCTGGGGCCAGTTCTGTTTAATAACTTTATCAGTGATCTGGATGAGGGGTTCAAGTGCACCCTCAGTAAGTTTGCAGACGACACCAAGTTGGGTGGGAGTGTTGATCTGCCTGAGGGTAGGGAGGCTCTGCAGAGGGGACTGGACAGGCTGGATCAATGGGCTGAGGTCAGTTGTATGAGATTCAATAAGGCCAAGTGTTGGGTCCTGCACTTGAGTCACAACAACTCCATGCAACACTACAGGCTTGGGGAGGAGTAGCTGGAAAGCTGCCAGGTAGAAAAGGACTTGGGGGTGCTGGTCAACAGCTGACTGAATGTGAGCCAGCAGTGTGCCCAGGTGGCCAAGAAGGCCAACAATATCCTGGCTTGCATCAGAAATGGTGTGACCAGCAGGACTAGGGAAGTGATTGTCCCCCTGTACTCGGCACTGGTGAGGCTGCACCTTGAATACTGTGTTCAGTTTTGGGCCCCTCACTACAAGAAGGACACTCAGCTGTTGGAATGTGTCCAGAGAAGGGCAACAAAGCTGGTGAAGGGTCTGGAGCACAAGTCTGATGAGGAACGGCTGAGGGAACTGGGGTTGTTTAGTCTGGAGAAGAGGAGGCTTCGGGGAGACCTTATCACTCTCTACAACTACCTGAAAGGAGGTTCTAGAGAGACGAGAGTCACTCTCTTTTCCCAAGTAACAAGTGATGGAATGAGAGGAAATGGTCTCCAGTTGAGCCAGGAGAGGTTTAGATTGGATATTAGAAAAAAAATTGTTCACCAGAAGGGTTGTCAAGCATTGGAACAGGCTGCCCAGGGAAGTGCTTGAGTCCCTGTTTGAAAGATGTGTAGATGTGGAGGTATTTAAAAGATGTGTAGCTTAGCGACATGGTTTAGTGGTGACTTGGCAGTGCTAGGTTAATGGTTGGACTTGATGATCTTAAATGATTCTGTGATTCTATGAAATATGAAGGAAAAACCTGAGTCTTTTGAAGGGAAGGGGTTAATAAGAAATTATCTTATAATAATAGGAATAGTTTTGCTATGAACAAAGGCAATTCCTGTTTTGTAATTGTAGAATCTCCTAGCATGTTTTACAGCAGAGGAGATGTTTGTTCCTTTCTTGCCCCCTTAAAGTAGAGTAAATTGTTCCCCATGCAATGCTGCTGTAAAATGAACACATTAAAGAGAGTCTTTACACATAATTCTGGTGGATTTTGGTTAGTCAGATGTTTATTTTTCTCCTTTCCCAAGTGTCATTTCCATATGTTTCTGGATAGTAGAAGTGTAAAATTTATCAAGCACACAAATTTGTGCCTCTTGTCACTCTTCCTCTTGATCTTGTGTAGATCATCTTTCTCTGCCAGTTCTACCAACCATGCTCTTCTGTGCAGATCTGAGAGGAAATGGGGTATCTTATAGTTAGTCATCTTTTTTTTTTGTAGTATATCTTCATATAGCTTAATTTATTTTTTTTTTCAGCTTTTGTTCTGCAACTTTTTAAAAATATTTCAATACTGTTTGGATGGTAACAGATTGTTCTTTCAAGAAAAGTCATAAATGTAGCCATTCTTAAAGGCACATCAATTCTGAAATGCTTACTGAGTTTGTATTGCTGCTTTGAATCAGGAATTTCCTTGGAGAATAGTAACTTTTTAGAGGTAAAATAACATGAATGTACTATCCTGAAGATTAGGTCGAGGGAGAAGGTTTTCAGTAACAGCAGCTGAGGCACATCTTGTGCTTGTTGGACTGTATATTTCCTTGTTTCTCTAGGAACACTTGAAGAAATTGAAAAATTATGGTAACTTGTATTAGTGTGATAGTAGGTGCATTTTAAATTGAAAAAAATCTGGCAAATTTGGTTCTCCGGTACTTCCTTCTAGATACAAATGCAATTCGACTCCAGTCCTTTTCATAGTAAAATAAGGTACTCGATCAAAAACTTTGGTTTCTCATCAGCAGTTAGATACAATTTAGACTTAGGTTAGTTGCTGTCATTTCCACACTTTTCAATAAAATCTTCTTTTTTAATGTCCTTTTACTATCTTAAAAAAACCTTAAACCTTTTGGCCTTTTTTATCAAATGCATAAAGCCAATACCAAATGAAATATTTCCTATTTTTAAAATGTCATTTCAGTGATACTTATGAACTCAAATATGCATTGTAGAAATACTGAAGAGAAGCTTCTGGCTTCAATTTAGAAACTGTGTAAGTATAGATTAGAAGCAAAATATAGATACTTGAACTGGGACTACAGTGATACAATGCAATAAACTGAAGAGGAGTGGAGAATGTGGAAGGATATAGAAGTTCCTCTTTTTGTTCATAGAAATTCCATGAAGGAAAAAAGTTAGAGCTAAATGGAGCTAAATAGAGCTGGACTACTTTTAGCACAATCTATTATCATGTATGTAAAGACAGACTTTGAGTACTGTAGTAAAATTACTGTTGGCTGACACAATGCACCTGTTCTTAGTTCCCTAGTACTCATGGCAGTGAGCTATAAATAATACTGTTGAAAAATTGTACTCTAAATCACTTTCCAAATGCACTTCTTACATTTATCTAGGAGTACAAGAAATTTGGTTCTCTCCTGAACAGGAAATTAAGTATTTTGATTCACTACAGCACTTCTGGAGAAGAGTATGGAAATGCTTTAATGCTCATGTAAGAAAGAGTAGCTGTTTGCATACACTGGGATAGAAGCTGTCTTCAGTACCCATTGTAGCCTGTGCAATATAGCAAGAATGCTTGTGCACCCACTTTAATTCATTCGTAAATATCGATTCTCCTGTTTGGTTCTCCGGAGTACTGATGATGCTCAAGCAGGAGAACACTTTATGGAGTGATATCTGCAGCATGGTCCAGGGCCATGCTCTTCTTAAATATTTGAAAAATGTTCCCTAAGATGACTGTTACTGAGATTATCTTCATTTTGTATTCTGCGGAAGTGGTTAAGCCACTGTGGGCACTTTCCCTGAAAGTACCTGGTACTTCATGTTGGCTAGAAAAGGCAAAAGAGTATCGGGAATCAACACCACATAAATGAATCATTTTGTCATTTTGGGCTTGAATGATCTGTTCATTTTTAGTCACACACCTCAAAAAGAATACTACTGGGAAGGGTCTGGGTAAAAAGCAATAGTATAATCAGAGTTGTAGGACTCTCCAGAAAAAAAGATGGCAGGGGACTGAAGGAAATAAGTAAGTCCATATTGTTATGGTTTATGAAATGCTCTACTGAAGTTTGACAGGTGAAATGGTTTGGTGTTGTGATTTAAGGCACAGCATGGCTGGATTTGATGGGAAAAGTTAACAATAGCTAGAAGTTAGATAGAAGTTACAAATAGCTGAGCCAATTCTAACAGCTCATTGCCACCTAAAGGGGGAGGTCCTGCTCTTTCCCTCCTTCCTTCCCATGTATTTTTCCAGTTATTTGTGCATGCTTTGCTACTTGTTACAGTGCTCCATAAATCAGTTCAGCTCATCAGTCTGCATCAAACTAATTCAGCAAAAAAAGCAAACAACCTCCTGGTAGATAAATGAGATCATTTAGACCAGTGAAGGTCCTAGCTAGCACCAGGGCCAGCACAGAAGAGAGAGACACTGGGTCGAACGCAGCAGAACTTTCTTATGTGGCTGGTGGCACTTTGCTAGGATTGTTTCAGTCATCTTGTATAACACACTTGTAACAGATCAGGGAGCAGGGCATGAGTTTTTTCTGGGGATCTAGGGAAAATGGTTTGAGCTCCTTGTGATTCAGATCCTGATGTATGTAGGAAGAATTATCTTTTTCCCATTTATCTGTTCTGTCAATACTGAGGTCTGAGCTTTTCAGACGAAAAAGCTCATGTGCCTAGCATTTTCGGTAGAGTTGTCAACTGAGATGCTGAATATTATTTTAAGAACAAAACTGTTAGCGTTTATCTGCCTCGTACTGATTTAGATCATAATTTTCATTTATTGATGTTTGTTTCAAATTTAAAAAAAAAAAAATGCATTTTTAATACCTCAATGTTCACACTTGGTCTCTGGGTACTCCATATTTCCCCTCTATCTACACTGAAAACTGAATAAAAATCTACATGTCAGATCTCATACCATCCATTGATGTAAAAAAAAAAGCCTGCAAGTGGCATGCATGCCTTCAGATGGTACATGAATTGTGATGAAATTTAGCCATCATTTTTCAAAACCTAAGGGCTTTTTTTAAAAAAAAAAAAAAGAAAAAATACTTTGAGCTATAAAACAATAGTTCAGTACAATTCTGACTTGACAGGGACCTTGTTGTTACTGCAACACACATCAAAATTTAGTTTGTCTGTATCTGCTGTTCACTGTTGTAGCATTTTTGTGTGTCATATATTAAAAAGATAATGCAGTAATCTCACAAGATAGGGAAAAAGAAGCATTTTGAGTTTTTATAACTGGTCTTAGATTATTTCTTTAATGTGTTGAAATACATTCTGTTATTAAATGTGCCCTTTTCCAGATTTTAAATAAAAACTCTTGTGCCTTTGAGTACAGGTATCACTGTTAAAATGCTTCAGATGTTCTGTGGCTAGAAGCTTGAGGGGTTTTTTATTTTATTTTGAGGTTACTGGGCTTCTCTCACTTTTGCCTATGAAGTCTCATTTTGGTCCTCATGTCAGCAACATTGAAATCATATCCTCTAAAAATGTGATGATAATAAATTCCTGTGAAATATGGCAGTAAATCTAGCTATTTCTACATTGTATATTATGGTTTTGCTGTGTTTGGGATTTTGTAGTATTAAGAGTCTCTAGCAAAATCCAGAAAGTACTAAACTATATGCCACCTTTGCCCAGCTACTTTTAGACTTTCTAATGAAAATCCTCAGCACCCTTCTTCAGCCTGTCCCTCTGGCTTCTCTGTGAACTGATAAATTTCTATTCATCAATTTAAGAGAACTGTCTTCCTCAAGTAATCCTATTTGAAAAAGTAAGTCTAAGCTTTTTCTTTCCAAAAAGAAACACTTTTTCTTTTTTTTTTATTTGCGGAGGTTCTTTTGATACTTCTTTTGTTTTGTCCTATACTAACCGTAGATGCCTTTGTGTGTTTGATCTTTAAATTCTGAATTAGTTTGTGGT
This sequence comes from Podargus strigoides, assembly GCA_028020825.1. NCBI lineage: Eukaryota > Metazoa > Chordata > Aves > Caprimulgiformes > Podargidae > Podargus > Podargus strigoides. Next base: position 49,217,322 of record CM051619.1, read on the forward strand.
AAGGGTAAATCATCCCTACTTAAAAGATTTATAAAGATAAATTCTTCAGAGATCACCTTTCTGTATCAGATGTTCTTACCTTCTCTTGTATTTCGTCTGTTTGCACTGTAGAGAAGCTGCTTCTATTTTGCATTATAAAATGCTCATTTAGATGTTACCTGTGTAAAGAGAGTCTCTTCTTTCTCTAACCTTTGAATTGTCGGGCCACTGGAGTTCCCTGTGATCATTGTAGGACCTTTGTGCAGTTTTTGCTGCTGGTTGGTTCCTCAAGATGCAAGTTGCAGCATTATTGGACAGAGAAAGTTTCCTGCTTTTCAGTCCTCTCCACTCACAAAGAATTTGACTGAATCTTTGTTGTGCAGATATTCTGTTGAAGCCTTTTTCAAGAGTACCGCAAGTGATTCAAAGGGATACCATTTATGGGGACAAACAAAAACTCTGGATTTGCTGGAGTTTTGTAGGTCAGATATATTTGCTTAGGATTCAAACAAGGCAACAGAGTACATTTCACCTCCTTCTTTAGGTATACTGTAGAGACTTGAGGAGAACTAATCAATGTTGAAACAAATGTGGTGGCTTTCTGGTGACTGCTCTATTTCTGAGAGGTAAGCACATCACTGTGCACTTTTCCTTCAAAGTATGGGACATCCTTGTTGTAACTGAAGATTTTAGCTGTATCTTACTGTAGAGACAGTGCTAATCTTGGTGACACCATAACACCACAAAGCCTGCTCACAATTGGAATGAAAATAATGGCACTTTGCATGTCAAAGGTGCTGACCTTCATGACATGGTGTTTATGTTCCTATCTATGTAATTTTCATTGGGAGGCCACAGAGCTATAGGTCTCTAGGGATATCTGATAGCCTAATGTGCTTTTTTATGACTCTATTGTAAGATATTAAACTTATTAAGTAGATTAGATTTTTACATGAATAGTGTTAGAGAAATGACTTTAATTAAATGACTGGATAATACAAGCACTGTACAAATAGTTACAGCTTAATACAGGGTTATTAATCAAAATTGGCATGCATGAACATGTGGTTCTTTCAATATTTTTATCGTGTTGAACCAAGTAGGTGGAAAATTGAGATTTAGTTACTAAATACTCCAAATGGCATACACTGTCCAGCTTCCATTGTGGCTAAGGAAATGACTTTTGACTCATTAGTGCTTCCAAAATGTCATGTATTTAGAAACAAATCAATAAATAGAGAAGGCATCAAATTAGTGTATGGCTTTATTTTGTTCTTTTGTTTAATTGTTCACTTGTTAATAATGGACCAGACAAGCTAGCTGCATTTGAGTAAGTGACTTTTTTTGGTGTTAGATGGTGACATTGATAAGTTAGTACAGTGTGCTAGTGTCAAATACCATTGATATGGTCTCAGCTCGAATGCTTTAAACTAGCCAAGTAAGTATCTGCAGAAGCTGTGGGCGCTTTGAAAAGCAGTCTACTTCTAAAGCATCTAGGTATAAAGTTAGATAGACTTATCTTTGGTACCAGTTCTGAAAACATCCACCTTGATGTTTTATAATAAGCTAGAAGTGATAATGAGAAGAAACTATCACTCTGTTGGGAAAAAAATACAGGGGAAAAAAAAAGGTTAAGCATAATAGAATTTCCATAGTATTATTCATACAGTTTACCAACAAAAATTGAAATAAAATACTGATTTAGTGAGAGCATAATAGCAGAGATTGGACTCTTCAGAAGAACTTCAACTCCTTTGAAATAAGAGGTTTGTTTAAGAAAAGCATAGCAGTGGCAAGCATTTTGGAAATTTTATCCTAACGGTACAGGCAAGTAACTTGCTCACATTTTTAGTATTTGTTTGCATTTCACTGCAGTGCCACAGAATTCTAAGGCTAAAAAGCCTGAAAAGGAATTGTAATACAGTCTAAAATAAGGAAAAATAAAAATATATTCTATGCAGTAAGACTTCACTTGCTGCAGACTCTTAAGCTTTACTTTTTTTCTCTAATTCTAGAATGGCCAAATGTTTCTATTACATAACCTAGCAAATTCGGTCTACATCCTGGTAAAATGTAACTTAAGTATGCAGCCGAACTCTGTGGGTGCCTAGTGATTTTATTGTCTCAAATTCAATAGTATACCTATATATAGAATCGTAGAATGGTTTGGGTTGAAGGGACCTCAAAGATCATCTAGTTCCAACCCCCCTGCCAGGGCAGGGACACCTCCCACTAAATCAGATTGCTCAAGGCTCCATCCAGCCTGACCTTGAACACTTCAGGGATGGAGCATCCACAGCTTCCCTGGGCAACCTGTGCCAGTGTCTCACACCTCAGGGTAAAGAATTTCTTCCTAATGTCTAATCAAATTTTACCCTGTTCCAGTTTAAAGCCATTGCCCCTCATCCTATCACTACATGCCCTTGTAAAAAGTCCCTCTCCAGCTTTCTTTTAGGCCCCTTCAGGTACTGGAAGGCTGCTATGAAGTCTCCTTGGAGCCTTCTCTTTTCCGGGCAGAATAAGCCCAACTCCACCAGCCTGTCCTCATAGGAGAGGTGTTTCAACCCTCTGACCAACTTGGTAGCCCTCCTCTGGACTCACTCCAACAGCTCCATATCTTTCTTGTTGGGGGCTCCAGAGCTGGACACAGTATTCTAGGTGGGGTCTCATGAGGGCAGAGTAGAGGGGCAGAATCACCTCCCTCAACCTGCTGGTCACACATTTTTTGATGCATCCCAGGACACGGTTGGCTTTCTGGGCTGCAAGCACATGCTGTTGGCTCATATTGATTTTATCATCCACCAACACACCCAAGTCCTTCTCCCCAGGACTGTTCTCGATCCACTCATTGCTCAGCCTGTATCTGTGCTTGGGATTGCCTCGACCCAGATGCAGGACCTTACACTTGGCCTTGTTAAACTTCATGAGGTTGGTCTGGGCTCACCTCTCCGGCCTGTCAAGGTCCCTCTGAATGGCGTCCCTTCCCTCCAGTGTGTCTGCCACACCACACAGCTTGACGTTGTCGGCAAACTTGCTGAGGGTGCACTCAATGCCACTGTCCATGTCGCCAACAAAGATGTTAAATAGCACCAGTCCCAGTACCGATCCCTGAAGGACACCACTTGTCACCAGTCTCTACTCAGACATTGAGCTATTGACTGCAACCCTTTGAGCGCATCCTTCCAGCCAATTCCTTATCCATCGGGTTGTCCACCCATCAAATCCATGTCTTTCCAACTTGGAGACCAGGATGTCATGTGGGAGTGTCAAAGGCCTTACACAAGTCCAGGTAGATGACATCAGTTGCTCTTCCCTTGTCTATTGATGCTGTTACACCGTCATTACCTACAGATGGCAATGTATTAGACATTGAATGTTTTGTTCTGGAATCTAAACTGATCTGCTGTCACACAGGTAAAATATCTGCACTGTTCAACTCTGGGAGTATTTTATAAATAAATTACTAAAATATTGCTAGGAAATGTACATAATGTATTTATGAATACAGCTTTCATGATAGCTGAAGTGCTTTAAAGTGAAAATTACTTACTGTGCAGATACTTTTAGTGTTTATTCATTTATTATGTATTGAGTATAAGTAGTTTTATTGCTACCTTGCAGTTGGTTCTGGAGGACACATTGCTGCTGAAGAGTCTGGCTTAGAACTGTAGAATATTAAAGACTCGAAGGGACCCTGGAGGTCATCTGATCTGGTGCCTTGCTCAGAGGAGGACCAAATTAGATGAGGTTGCTCAAGGCTACATACACTTGGCTGTTGATTATCCTTAGGGAGGGAGGTTCCACAGCCTCTCTGAGCAATAACAGTGTTTGACAACTGTCACAGGGGAAAAAAGTTCCCTTGTATCTAATTAGAATATCCCATGCTGCAATTTACATTCCATTTTTGAAATGTGTCTTTTCATCACACACTCCAAGAAGAGTCTGGCTCCACATAGACACCCTCCCATTAGGTAGTTGCAGATAGCAGTAAGGTCCCCTTTAGCTTCTCTTCTCTGGGCTGGACGAACCCAGCACTTGCAGTCTCTCTTTGTGTGCCATGTGCTCCAGCTCTCTAATTATCTTGGTGACTTTTGCTGGACTCATCCAAATATTTCTTTGTCTGTCTTGTACCAGAGAGCCCAAAAGTGGGTACGGTAACAAGTGATAGGACAAGAGGTAATGGTCTCAAGTTGCACCAGGGGAGGTTTAGACTGGACATTAGGAATAATTTCTTCTCCAAAAGGGTTCTCAGACATTGGAATGGTCTGCCCAGGGCAGTGGTGGAGTCCCCATCCCTGGAGGTATTTAAGAGACATGTTGATACAGTGCTCAGGGATATGGTATAGTTGAGGACTGTCAGTGTTAGGTTAATGGTTGAACTCAATGATCTTAAAGGTCTTTTCCAACCTAGGTGATTCTGTGATATGGTCTCTCAAGCTCTGAACAGAGGGAAACAATCACTTTCCTTGGCCTGTTGGCTATACAGTTTTCAAGAGTTACAGTTAAAAGCCCAGCTTCTATTATACGAGTGAGTCTGACTGACAATAGGTCTGACAAACTGAGGTTCTTGTAAACTTTCAAACATCATGTATTTCTCATGAGTAGGTTTAAATATTAGGATTCAAAAATATTATTTATTGCATTAAGCTGTTTTAAAAAAACATTTTCATAAAGTAGCAGCAGTCCTAATGTACAGAGTGCTGTTGCTGGTAATAAGTTGTCTGTTTTCTGCTAATTAGATGGAAATTTCTTGTCTGATAAATCTGTTCTATATGCTGATTCAGAGTATAATCGCTGTTTTAATTGCTACTAAGTGAATAGCTCAATAAAGTTTTTGTGTTATCTGCATGGCACAGATCTGGTTCAGGTTGAGTACTTACTGACTGTGGCAGATCTGAGGCAGGATGAAGAAATGAGGACAGAGTGGAGAGAAGTGAGAAAGTATTCTGTAATGTGATTAGTGACAACTTACCTAATTACCCTACTTGGAAAGCTGGGTCTTATCAGGTCTGCAGTAGTGATAAAAATCTAGGTAAAAGAATTATCTAGTGAGAAGTTGCCCTTTCATTAGAGCTCATATAAGTTTCAAGGAAAAGAAATACTCTTTCTCCCTGTAGAAATTTTTACTTAAAAGTTCAAATATTCTGCATGTTTGTTTTTTTCCAGAATACCCATCTCCTCCTTTTCTCAAGACAATATTTACGAAGTCCAGCCTCCGAGAGCTGATCGCAAATCAATAGAGATTTTTCACGCGCACATTCAGGCTGGAAGAGGAAACATGCAGCCCCTAGGAAAAGATGATTTTCTCATGTACAGAGAGTACATTCGAAACAGATACATGTAAATACAAGCTGGATTCTCCTACCAAGTCTACTGTACTGATAGGTCATTAAAATAATTTTAGAAAGGAAATCTAGTTTTCTTATTTTGCAGTAATAAATTTATTATCTAATGTTTCTATTTATTATTCTTTACTACTATCCATTTACAATATTGTGCTTTACAGAAACAAAGTGATTTCATATCTGCTGTTCAGCTGAAAGAGAAAGTGTATCTTAAGAGACTAAGTGAATAACTAGAGCACCTACAGTCACTGAAGAGTATGTAGCAATTTATGGGAAAGAAAATATTGCATCTTTAGGGTTTTTAAATTAATTTCTTACATTGTTATGTTGCTAGTAAAGCTGAAGTGATTTGTATATAAGAATCAGAAGAGAATAGTTTTCTTCCTCTTGGTTCCATGACAGCAAACAATCTTTTTACAGCAGAATGTTTTCTGATGTTTCTTGAGATTTTTAGCAAAGTGAGTGCTAAAATGACTGATTCTAATTTGCTGCTTTCTTAAGCAAAAGTGAAAAATATGTGGCTTATGTCAAAATCAAAATTTGCATCAAGACTAACAAATTTGTAGCCCTAATTTGGGTCAAAGCTAATCTCACTGGTTATAGTAGCTACAGAATCTGTGCCACATGCAGAGTGAAAATGGCTTCTGACTAATTATCTTAGGCTTCTAGTAGGTATCTGAGGTGAACCACTTACTGACTGCATCTGCAAATGAAGGAATGCTCTCCACTTTACTGGGCTTAGACTCTTAAAGAGTGCAAAACCATCCTGTCATTTTTCTGTATGACAGGCATTATCCTTTTTGCAGCATACTTTTTCTCCCTCTATTTGTGCTCCTGCGAGATGCTTTCAGGTTCAAGCCTACAGCCTCCCAAGGACCCAGTGTCGGTAAGTGACCCATAGAGACAGTATCAGCTGGGGTGGTCATGCAAGAGGAAGCAGTACCTGGGTTAGGCAAGACTAAACATCATGCCCAGTGCTAGGTAAGAAGTGGAGAGACAGCAGGTATCTGAAATAGGTTGTTTAATTTGGCCTTGTGATTAAACTTTTCTCTTTTTTTTTTTTTTAAAAAAAAGGAGGAAAAATAAAGGGGAAAAAAACCCAATTACAAGCTAAAATTCCCAACACCGCTTTCTAGCCCTTTGTCTTGAAGAATACCGACAGTATCCACAGCATCCTTTACAAACTATGTTATTCCACAAGCATGTGCAGACCATATTTCAGAATTTCCTGGAATGACTGAATAACTGTTTTAAGGATGTCAGCCAACTGCATGGTCTAGGTGTAGAGAACACATTTGTGTTCATAGTAAATTGCTTGCAGGCAGCGACTGCAGATTCTTGGCTGCGTTCTGCAAACATATTCTGAATATGTTTGAATATTTTATGCAGTAAGTTGCACTTCCATCAGTAATTCAATGTAAGAAAACATGCAGTGGGTAAAGGGAAATGGTGGAAGTTTCTTGTGACAGAAGTTTGTGTGTTTCAGAGAGTGACTTGTTTGTAGTCAGTGAGAGAACATGGTACCTCAAGCTACCAAAACACTTTGGTGTCCATTCTCTTTTATTAATTGATTAATATTGTTTTGAGATAAATGGTTGTGTTTTAAGTGATGCAAGAATGAATTGTCATTTTAGAAAATGCTTCATTGCAATTGTCAACTTTTTTTTTTTCCCCAGAAAAGTTAAAAAAAAAAAAAAAAAAAAAAAAAAAAAAAAAAAAAAAACACAAACCCAAACTGTACTGAATTATTTTTGTCCAATATGAAAAATAATTTGAAGGAATAAATGCTTGCTTTGGAAAAATCTTGAGCTGGAGTCCTTATCCTAATGAGGCAAATGCATGCTTTTCTTACTGCACTTAAACTATTGCAAAGAATGTTTTACAAGCTATCACAATTCTTATACTTTTGCTGTGCATAGATACTAGTAATTCATGAAAGTTGCCCTTGAAAGCATACCACCTAACCACAGATAAGGCAAAAGATGATGCTTCCTTTTTCATCACCTAATGTTGTTGCAAAATATGGGAACTGTAACAATTTTACAGCTCTAAGAGAAAATATGTTCAGCCTTCAGCAATTCAAACACTCCTCAGGAAAAGAGAATTAAAGGGTTTTGTTTTCACAGTTCTGAGGGATGAATGGCGTCTCAGTCCATTATCTGTAATATAATGCCAGGCTTTTCAGTGTGTCTCTAAATGTGTCTCTCCATGACAGTCTTGTTGTGGCATCTCCTTGAATCTTATAGTATGTATAACTGCTTATAGGAGGGGCTTAAGCCATGTGCATTATTTCATATGGTAAGATGCTTGGGTATTAATATTCAGGTGATAGCTTGTATGATCTACCATCATTGTACTCGTAGCAGCTGCTCAGAATACTTCAGGGTGCTAATGTCAACTGTTTACTAGGTTTGTTTAAAAAAATAAAACAATGCACAAACCAAGACTCCCACCTTAACACTGCCTGAACGGTAAAATTTCAGCAGTCTGAATAGATCTCCTGCTTAATGCATATAAAGGGTTAATTTAAAAAGGAAATGCACTCATCACCCATCTAACGAGTTCAGTTGTGCAAAGGACTCCAGAGATGCTGCCTCTGCATCTACATGCTTTATTCTGTTCTTATGATGAGAAGGTTCACTTCTCAACTGTGTTAGAAGTTCTGAATAGATGCATATATTTCCCTTTCAGAAACTGAGGAAAAAGTGTGTAAAATAAGTATAAACACAAAAAGAATGGACTGTGTTAGCTCTGAAGACTAACATGGTGCTCTTTTTGACTCTTAAGTGCTAATGATCATCTTTGATATTAAACTATATGGACAAATAAAATATGTGTTGGTTTTCCTCCAAAATGGATTTAGTTTGTTAGTGTGTTTGAAGGTTACTGTGAAATACAATACCAAAATGTACACCTGGAGAATAATGACTTCGGGTTCTTTCTTGTGGAGTCAGGAAGCACAGACATCGGATTAGGACTCCGTCACCTCTGAGCCTGTGATTGTTTGATGCCAGTCCAACGGCTTCAGCTTTGTTCTGTGTCCCTCTTCAGACTGATACTTGCACCCCTAGGAGCAGTTATTCCCCAACACTTTCATTGGTAGCTTCCCCTCCTTGTGAGTTTTGCTTCTGTTTGCAAAGCCCACTGACTTTTTGTTCTCTCGGTCTCATTCTGTTCCAGAGAGACTCGGCTGTGGCCCTGAAATCTGATCCTTTTGATGTGTGCACAAGTGCAGCTACCAGAGGGGAGAAGGTGAAAGAGCTGTATGTAGTTCTGAGATGACATTTGTGGCAGCTCTTTGTTTTGTTACTGACTTTCTGAGATTTTTGCACAGGATCCCAGGAAGGTTCTGTTGGCTTTCACAGACTCAGGCCAGCTTTCACTTGTATAAACTCCAAAGCATGTGACCTGTCAAATAGTCATGTTTTACAGTAAGAGGAAATACCAGCTTCACTCGGCAGGTCATTTCCTTCTCCATAGGAGTTTCACCCTATCAGTACTCCCGAATAATTACACATACATGTCCAGTTCAGTGAGGATAAAACGGTGCACATGCTGTTCTTCAATACTTGAATGAGTGTTGAGGTATGTATAAAGTGTTGTTCCATTTTCTGGCATAGATTGGATCCAAGTGATCACCTGGAGGCTGATAAGGAAAAGATATACTGTGCTTGGCTCCCAAATGCCTCCCTCTGTCTTCTGTATCTTTTTAAAAATATAATTAAAGTTGTCACTTTTGGTGGTGATATAAAGGTAGTGTGGAACTAATGCAATGTGTTACAAAATATTCATGAAAAAAAATCACGCATTGAAATTACAACCCTTGAAAATACTGATAATTAGCAGTTCCCTACTGGAGTTCTTAAATCTACATTAATTAAATTCTTACATTTTAAAAATGAAATTCTTACATGCTACAAAGAAAACCGTTACAGCTGCTAATCTGTCTACTAGAATCAAGTAAAAGAGTACTGAGAAGAGGCATGGAAACCAATGTTTAGTGTTTTTATATACTTCTGGAGAAGCAATACATGTTTTTTTCCATATCTGACCCAAGGTTGAATGTAACATTTAAATTCCATTCTTCTGACTGTGAAGAACGAAGAGAGAGTGTAGTAAAGTTTAGGACAGGTAAGCAGCGCGTAATGAACCATCTTTGGTGGTCCATTTATGTTTTCCCACTCTAGATATAGCTATGCCGCTGGCACTGAAGCCCAGTGTGGCTTTTAGGCATCGCAGTAGCCACAGAGTGTGCGTTTGTGGTGACCTTTCCTCTTTTTAGCATGCACCATGCACAAGATAGTGACGAACACAGCAACCTCCAAACCCTCTCAGAAACCACAGACTGCAAGGGAGCACTGTGATTTTGTATTCCCTGACAGCTCAGGTACTCTTTTCTAAGGGTTATCTTTTGTTATCCTATTTCCCTTCTTTTTCTCATTTTTTTGTAGCTTGTTTTACTTCACCACCTGAATCCTTTCGCTTACCCAGAATTGTGTATGAGTTGCACTATATCCATATCCTTTTGGAGCTTTCATTTCTTGAAGGAAGACTCTGTAAATCTTATCCTTTAATTTAAAAACCTCAGTGCTTTCTTCAGCAATCCATCTCTCATTTTTTTTAAATGCAGGCTATGCCATCATCTGCCCTGCCTGATTCCCTACCTCCTGTGGTGGCAACAGACGTGTGTATCATTTCTCTTGGGTTCTCTGTGTCTTGGTAACATATTCTTGAGAAGTGCTGTGCTTGGGTACAGGATGTTAGTGCTTGAACAAATTGTAGACATCACTTAAAATCTTTTCCTCTAGAGAAAGTCAAGTGCAGCTCTGATTAAGAAAGTGAGAGAGCATTTAAAGTGGTCCCCGTTGGTTGTCTGTAGTCCTGCTGTAGCAGAACTCTGCATCCTACTGCAGGGAGCTAAGGGCATGGAAAGCTTTTTCTTGCTTGTACTCCCAAGTAAGTGGATGCAGTACAAACAAGCTTACGTTGACATGTGTCAAAGTTCACTGGCGTGTCCAGTGAGATACTTTGAAGGACAAGCCTGGCTCGAGTCCCTTAGGGGGTTTTTATCCTTTCAGTTTGGATGCGTCTGTTCCCTCCCAGTGCCTCTTCCTCGACGTTAGCAGTGGGCTCAGATTTGCAGAGGGCTGGGGCTCGCATCACTGCCTCCTGTGGCTTTTACCCGTGCTAAAGCCGGCGTTACCCGTGCCGCAGGGTTCAGTTTGAGTGCGGGCTCCGCTCCCGCTGGGTACCACGGACAGCTCCTTCGGGGGGGGGCGGACGGACACACTGCGCAAGCGCAAAACACCCCGCCCCTTCTGGCTGTGCCGCTTGCGTGGGGGGGACACACTCCATTGTTTCTCAAAGAAGGAAAATAACGAGTGCCCATCATGTTATTGCCTAATTATATCCCCTCTCTTAACACTGGGATGTACTCAGGATGCGTTTCCTTGGCTGTGGGAGAATGGCTGGTGCACGTTGGCTTGTGCAAGGAAAAGCACAGTTTGAAAAGCAGCTTCACACACTTAAAATCGGCCTCTGACTTCCATCTGAGTGCTTTCAGAAAATATTTGCTATCTGCATCTGGTCCTTAAACGTGTGTTATCATATGCCAGATATCTTGACTGAACAGGGCTAGAATGTGAGCTTCTGTATGTCTCTAAGAAAATGCAGCCTACAGGCTGTGTTATTTATTCTTCTTAAGCAACATATTAGTTTAACACTGCATCAGGAGCCATTTTTTCTGCAACACAGACCTTCCTGTGCAAAGAGAAGTTCAGTCAGCACCCCCCAGCACAAACTCACCCCATTAAAGTGACAGGCGACACTGCTACAAGCTCATGCTGTGTCATGTTCACAGAGGTGGTGCTATCTCACATCTACAGCAAATGTTTCCTTCAAAATTTAAGCATCCAGCTGTAGTTATCAACATCATGTGTTGACACGGTTTTGCAGAAGTGCTGGTGCTCAAAATCCTATTGAAGTTCCAGTATTCTCCAAGCATACAGGCACTTTATACCTGAAATCCTAAACAATTCACACCTGGGCTTTTGCAGGCTTTTGGGAAGAGAAACAAATACGTAAAATAAATTTAAAAATATGGAAAGACTTCTCTTAATTTTGCCTCTCTTATGAATGTTTCATTTACCTTGTCTTTCACCTTTCTGTTTTCACTTTTATTGTGTAAGCGTTACTGTACTCTCTAAGTAAAAACCTGAATTTACTGCAAACTGTTGGAGGAACAGGCTTGCATGGTATTTATTCTGTTTCTTATGATTGCTGAATAACCTATGAGACAATTAGCCTAGAAAATACTTATTGTAAACTTTAGTGCTCAAAACAGCATTCCTAAATTATTATGCACACCTTACACACAGGACTGTGCTACAGGGGATACCTGTGTGTCTATGGGCACATTTGCCATCCTCATTTCATGCTGCTTATTGCACTTGGCAAGGGACTTCCTTGGTGGTGTATTGCTGTTGGTCTCTGGTACTAGTTGGTAAAATGTCCACATTTTTTTGTCATCTTCTTCAGAAGCAGTTTCACCCTGCCAGGATGTTCAAGTGAGGTATTTTCATACTTCTGCCCCTTTCAGCCTGTGCCTTGAACCATCTATCTCGGAGCCTCTTACGAGCCTTTCTGCCTTCAGTTGTTGTATTGCTGCACTGAGGAAGGCATTGTGCTAAATACTGGAGATTAGCGATCCTCTGCTGTTCCCAAGCTAGCCAGGAAAATGAAATGCATTTGAATTCATGGCAGGTACCAGTCCCTTGCACCTTTTGCTGCAGGATCCCTCGCTGTTGACTTATCTGTCTCAGAATGATGGGACTGCCCTGCCCTGCTGAGAGGGGACCACCAGCAGCACCTTCTCACCTTCTGCAGGAGCAAGCAGCCTTTTGTGAAACTTTGTGAGATGCCTGCCCTAAGCATCTTCTCCCCAAACACGCAAGCAAGGGAGGCCAAACCAAGTCCAGCCCGTGGCTGTGCCTACTGTCTGCAAACTGCCTAACTCAGGCTCTGCCAGCTTGTGACCAACCACTCTGACATGTGTCAGTGGTGTCACTCTGCTAATAGAGATTTGTGAGGTGGGTAACACTATGGTTTTTCCTATGACTAGGGGAAACTGCCAATATGGAGGTAAATTTATGCTTTGTGCTAAACCTGCAATCCTCATTTCCCTTTGGGGGTTTTGTTTGCTGGTTACTAACACACTCAAAATCAGTATATATGAATCACTAGTTACATATTTAATTTGGAGATTTTCTGCCTCTGAGAAAATGGAGTTCCTAAATTGTGTTGAAACTGTTGATAGTGCCTATGGAAAGTAGCGTGACTATGCAGAATTTGAAGGATACAGTTCCATTGGCAGGTATGTAGCAGTTGTTTGGACTACGGGGATATAACACCAACCCACCCTGGCAGATATTGTGACCATCATGTAATATTATTTAATCCCAACTATCCCAGCAAGTTATCGTTCACTGACTGAGCAGTTATTGAAAACTCTAATGAAGATTTGCCAGTCTTGCATTTTTCTCTGCATGATTTAAACAATGACAGCAACTGAAAACCTCAAGCATCAGCAGCCCAGAATGGGAGAAAGCTTACATGGGCAATGTCAGGATGCTGGACATGGAGGTGCATGTTTCTAACAGAAGACCTGATTCTTTTTTGTCACCAGCCTATGAATGGATGGTATCTGAAGTTCTGTAAAGGTCCTTTCCACTTTTCCTGGAATTTCTGATTCAGATGACCCAACACAATAATTCAGCTGTGGTAAAAAATGAGCTCAGTGTTATTCTAATAGTATGACAGAGGTGCTAAGAGAGCAGTATATGCACATTTTTTGCCTCATCTGTATTTCTAATGCTTTGTCTTGCTTGTTTTATTACTGGTGTATTCAGAGTTGCCATCAATGAGTCAGTTTATTTTTTCTTAATTTGTTTAATTTTCCACATACTTCCCTGGAAATACAGTGTGGATCACGTACGGAGAAAAGGAAAGGTGAAACTAAGGAAAATAGCAAGGTTTCAACTCTCAATCAAATTTAAACCGGTCTCATTGCATGCAGGTATTCTCCATAACCTAGAAATCCCATAATAACTCCTCCCATAATAACAATGTTCTGTGCCACTTCCTTCCCAGGTTTTTCCCCAGCCAAACTATTGGATAATAAACTCAGATGCTCACAAGTCCAGGCTATGAAGTCTGATGATGGGCTTAAGGCGTTGCATTGTATTTTGGGAGTTTTTGTTTTCCTTCTCTGTAGCTTACAAGGGCATTTTGTAGGGTCCTGAACTCCCTGCTCAGCAAGAGAGCAACAACTCAGTGAAACCTCTCCTAACAGAGGCAGGATTTGAAGCAGGATTTAGACTTGTCACCTGGTAGACAGTCCTTTTTCCCCCAAAACTCTCATAATGTTTCCACAACATGGCCGAAGTGATCTTTTTAGGTATTTTTCCTTTTGCTCTCCCTCCTTCCCCCTTAAATCACAGTCCTATACAGCTGACTTAATACCAGGGGTGAGCAAGAGTTAGCGTGCATCTCAGTGAGGCAAGGGGAGAAAGAAAAAGGCAAATAAGGGAAGAGCTAGAGTTGCCTGGGAGAAAATAGAGGGTTAGACCTCAGTGAGGTGTATTTGAACAACTAAGCTGATGTACAGGGAAGAGTAGGTTGGTGGGAAGGCCGTAAGTTCGTTGCTAGGAACTGCAGAAGAGCTGTGCATGAGCCTGGACAGATGCACATCGTTTGCTTTCACATTGTCAGGCAAGTGTGTAGGTTGACATTACAAAGCTGGAGCACACTGTGTCACAGAGCCCCAGCTGAGCGTGTGAACATAGGTCCAAACACGCACAGAGACACGTGGAGTGAAGGGCTTGTGCTGGCATGGGGGGAGGAGGCTGGGTCACAGCACGTGTAAAACAAGCAGCAAGCCTGCAGTTGAGATATACCCCGTATCCACATGAACCCTGATGGCAGTCACAGCAGCCGTTTGAAAGATACATGTGCCAAGCCTAATTTGAATTTCCAAAGGTCACATTTGTCATTCTCAGTGTACCAGCGTTCTCATTAATAAGTGTCTCCAGCTGGTCCTGTGCAATGGCCTCAGGACATGCTGTTCTAACCAAGCAGTGCAGCTCAGGGCTACCACTGAAGCCTTGGGCTCATCTACTCTGCTCTCTGCTTAAGGGGTGTCATAGGAGAGGGGACTGTGTACCAGACACACTACATAGGTGACCAAATTTTGACCTAGCAGGCATGTCTTGCTGTGTGTTGCATGAAACCCATAGAGCAGCTTTCTGGAGGTGTAGGTTGGTCTGTAGGACCAACTGTAAGTCCATCTTACCTGATGGCAGTGGCATCAAAGCCAGGTAGGCTGAAAACAGGCGGACTTCCAGAGGTGAGTCAGCTCACCTGTCATAGAGTAGGATGAGTTACTCCTCTGTAGGTGTTTATTTCTCCCCATTGTGCCACCTTGGAGGAACCTACACAACTGGCTTAGCCGAGACACTTGTATTTAAAAAACTAAAATTAGATGAGTTTCTTGGTAGCCTCTATAAAACCTGACTGAGCTGTGAGATAAGTGACCAGAGCTATAACATTCTAGTCGACAATGAGTCTCTTACAAAATAATTTTATGGCTTAACCTCAGTCTCAACCACGCCAGCCACAGGTAGGTACACCTCTGGCTTCTCTAAAATAAGGGCATATGCCACTTCAGGGCTACCCCACGTTGTCAGGACTAGATGGGACTTCTGATCTATCACCAGCCAGGGTGGAGAATGGGCTACTCAGGGTCAGCAGAGTTTGTCTGATGACTATCAGTGGCTTTGACCAAAACAGACTTTGTCTGTGTCTCCATGACTGATGGGTTGTGGTCACCTCTCTACCCACATCAGGAGCCTCATTGAGGGACCAACTCTCCCTGACTCCCCTAGGATTCACAAAGCTTAGCTGTGCTTCTCCTCTGCTTGCTGCCATCATGTTCTTCATCTGCTGCCTTGGCTTGGATCTCTTACGAACATTGTGTTATGGCATGGCTTTTCCAGTAATGTTTATACCATTAGAGAGCCCACAGACCCATCCACTTCCCACTCATTAAATGCTTTTTCTTCAAAGGCTGGGTTTGGACAGTGTAAGTTTGCACTGCAGCCTGCTGAGCAAAAGCCACACACACCTGGGAGAGCTTCACTCTGCTCACAGCACAGGAAAGTGTCCACAGCCTGAAGATGAGGCTACCTGCTTTTTAGGTCAGAAGTAATGTGACACAATTGGCCATCTTCACTTATCTGCCATATAAATGCTGCCTGACCCCTCATGCACCTCATGTACCCTGCTGTCAGATATTCAATACTGTCTGTGTCCCAACAGATCACTGAATCTGCTGGACTGTTTTATATATCACCACTCATCTCTGTGCTCCCATTTATTAAATGGTGGCTGCAGAGCATACTGTGGTAGCACAAATGCTGCATTGGTTTTCCTATTTCCCAGATGGGCCCTTTACATTTTTTTTCTTACAACTTCTAACTTACAGATATCTTTTTGTCTGATTTCATTCTGCATAACTGTGCCACTGCTGATTTTATAAATCTTTCTGCACATCTTGAGTATCGTGGGTCTGAGCACAGGGCCACGATTCCTGCTCTGAACAATCACAAAACTGCCCTTCACCTTTCCAGCCCTGTAGTTGCAGAGGTAAAACCGGGAAGTTTAGTCAAGGATGTGTTTCTTGCTAATTCTTCCTCTAGGCATTAATTTGCTGCTTCATTGTTTCTGGACAGCAGATTTGGGCTGACTTGGAACTCGATGTCTCTGTTTATATTCCCTAATATTTTCCTTCTGTTTAATTATTTCTTTTCCTCAGCAGAGGCTCAGTGATTTGGCTGTTAGCTGTGCCTGGAGAAATAGAAGCTGCAGTTCATAAAGGCTATTAACACCCTTTCTGTGCTCTCAACAGGTTTTCACTGACATTGCGGCATGGTCCAAGTGCTGAGGGTGCAGTCCTGAAATACCCTTCTAGAGACACTTCATCACATCCTCGTAAGAGAACAGGTTATTCAGAGAAAAGCCTGAGGAGACATAAATGCAATATATCTCTTTTCTCACTTGAACTTCATCAAAGACTCATCTCTTGGATTGCCTCAGCTCTCTCCTCCTGCCACCCAAAATCTCCAAAGGCTCTTCACCCCCATGCATAGGCAGGTAGGCCTGCTTGTCCACTCCTGCAGGAGATGGAAAACATTCTCAGATCCCACCTGTCTTCTCAGCTGCATGAATGTGTTTCAGACTGAGCATCACTGGGTTTTTGCATGGCTGTAAGTCAACATGAGGGCACAGGCAGCAGAGATGGGCCAGCTTGGGCTGCCTTGTGTTTCGATCATGGAGTCACTTTTTCCACAGAATCCCCTGAAAAGTTTTAATTTTTTTTTAGAGGATAAGTTTTCCAGTACAAAATAAAAATGTCATTAAAACACTGTCAGTACTACAAAGTGTTTGGTACAGTATGAATTTTCTCAAAGGAACCATTTCACTTCAGCTGATTATTAGATCAGCCTGTAAATCCTCCGAAAAACGTTTATCCTCAGTGTAAGTGCTGTGACTTTGGGAAGGATGCACGTGCATTCTTCATAAGCATAAGATGCTTTTCAGCTTCTAATTATGGAGCGAACACAAGCACCCATATAAAGAAATTAACATACTTTGATATTTGGATGTAATGAGTATTTCTCCATTTCTCAATTACTTTCTTTTACTGGGAAAAAAAAAATAAATTGCCAACGCTTTTCTTGTAAGCGTGGTGATTCTAGAGCGTACATTTGTACTCAGCTCAGGGTCATTCTGCACACTGACCTGTTTGTAACTCAACAGCTGTATGGCTGACAGCACAAGTAGGAAGTCTCCAGTTCTCATCTATACTGAGAACTGGTCCCAGGGGTTTGTGTTCTCGCCTTACCCTGCTTTGATAGGCTGTAGTGCAGCCTCATGCCAGGAACTTGCTCTTTGAATCCAAACTTCAAGACTATAAATATCCTCTTTGCTGACACTCTGCTTTTTGCCAACATGGCTGGTAAGCTTCCTCTCACTCTCTTCCTTGTCCTCTCACTCCCTTTTTCTTCCTTTCCTTTGTGGTGGTTTTTTCATGCTGGCACACCATGCTCCACAGGCTTCGTCCCAGATAGTCTTCCAATACACTCAAGGAGGTTCTGGAGGTTTGCTCCTCACTTTAACACACCTAAAAGCTGTTGTTCGCACTTCAGTCTGGGCAAAACATCATTTCAAATGGCATCACTGTGAAAGGAGGTGCTTGTTATTTCAGCTACAAAGACTGTGTTGGAGTTTCAACTCTGGAAACAGGATGGCAGGAGGGAAGTATACATACACCTTTGTCTCTACTTCATCCATAAGAACTCATTTTCAAGGACACTGATATCTAGGGCCAAGTGTTTCTCACATGGAGCTTTGTGGGAGTACTGCTTTGAGTTCAGTGGGAATAGCATCAGCCCTGAAATGTGAACATAAAAACCTTCTAAAACCTGTGGCACCTGGGTAGAATGATGCCATATTGTATACCAGTATTATTTTCCTCACATTGTCCAGCAGCACCACATTTAACAGCAGCAAGGTTATGGTTCAACCAGGGGCATCTTTCCAGTGACATCCTGAGAATCCCCCAGACTATAGGCGTCTTTTGTCAGCTGTAAAACAATTTATTTTTCAACCTATGTTAAGCAAGAATAACTGAAAGAATACATTGTGAATCTTATCTTTCATTTACTTAGTGCTCTAGAAAACAAAACCAACAAAATCTATTTCCCTCAGAAAGGTCTTTGTAAAAGAAGTGGCCTCTTCCCTGGCCATGTTCTAGCATTTCTTAGATTTTCAGCCAATATTTTATTTTAGTGCCGGTAGGCAACCCGGAGACTTTCATGTCAGTTTTATTGGGATTCCTGTTGGACACAGTGTGGTCCAGCGATGGTTCTGGGATGGGACTTTTGAGGATCATCTCTCTGGTTCCCAGTGCACACACTGGCTGATTCACAGGGATGGATAAAACTGTTTTGTATCAGATTCCACATTATAAATAGTGTTTTGGCACATGGAAAAGACGGAATCAACTGATCACAAGAAGAGCATAAAATAGATGTTTCCCTGATAACCTCTAGCACAGGGGCACCAAGTCCAGGGAATCCTATGTTTATTTCAGGTTCTGGTGGGAATGCAGTGTAATTGTTCTCCTCATCCTCTTTTCACCATGGCTTCCTCTCATCTGCTTGGTGTTAATCAACTTGCTTTCACTCTCATATTTACACTCTTTTGTCCTAACACCTTCCTACTGTTCTCTACGTCTCTGTCAAGTGATGCATCCCCCACCCAGGGCATGCTGTCAGGGCAGGCAGATGTTGGGGCACGCGGATGTATCTGGGCTGTATGAGAGCACAGGGAAAGGAGACCAGTAGCATGGCCTCTGGCTTATAGTTAGCTGGTTTAGGTTTAGGTTGACCATGGCTGATGGCTTGTGTATTTAGATTGATGGAGACTTCAGGATGGATTTGCAGGAGAAATTTGTGATTTCTTCCCACCCAAACAGTAACTGTAACACTACAGTAACACTATTTTTTTAATTGAATGAGCCAAGGCTCAGTCTTATCAGGTATGAAATAAATAACTTTCTGCTTAAGCAATAACAAACATCTTACTCTCAAAGCAGAGAGTTCAAGAAACCATGCATTGGTCATGATTGAGAAGAAAATCAGTAACTTCAGGGAAAGAGGGGGTATATTTTTCTGAATTGGAGGTAGTTCCATTACCACTGAAGGCCGGTCTTCTTTGATAAATTGACTTCTAGTGACTTCGAAATCATGAAGAAGATATAGTATCATCAATAGTTTAACAAATTTCAAGGAATACAGGCATTGTTGATTTAGCTACAACCAGACAAAAGCCATTGTGGAAAATGTCAGTAAAACCCAGGATGAAATAGTCCAGGTTAAGGATGAATCATCAAGAGTTAGTAACAGAAATAACATTTATTTTTAAGACTACTCAATAGGAAAGCAGTGACTTGCATTCAGTTTGAATTTCGAGTGGTTTGGCTTACCTTTCACTTATTTTGAGCTCAAGATATGCCTAATTTAGCATGTTTATTCTGCAGAATCTGTGACACATTATCCATCATACATGGTGCACACAGACATAATAATTACCAGAGCATGCAACCCATCACAGCACCTATGCATTCTCCTCTGAAATGTATCCTAGGAATCAGGCACATTTATGAGACACTTAGAGGCATGGGTACCTCAGGCTGTGGTTAGGTTTCCAGCTTTGCTTCCCAGCAGCAGAAGAGGTAGCAGTGACATCCACTACACTTTCCTGACCATTTCCAGAATTCTGGTTTTGGTTGCTATGCTGAACTTCACTGTTTGGGCTGAAATTTTTCATGGCAAGGCAGCAAGAAACTTGGAGCTGCTGTTGTTTTCATGCTGTCCCTTCAATGCATGCTACTGTCTACTATAAGGAAGACAAGGTCTACCCTTTATATATATAAAATATTATATTATATATAATAAAGAATATACTTTATAGAATTTATATACTATATATTATTTCTAAATAATAATATTATAGTAATAACTAATAGTATGTAATATATAATTATATATTATATATGCTATGCTATGCTATCCTATGCTATGCTATGCTATAGTATAATATAATATAATATAATATAATATAATATAATATAATATAATATAATATAATATAATATAATTATTTTATAATATAATGTGAAAATAAAATATATATATAAAAATATATATAAAATATATAAAATATATATATATAATATATATATATAAAAAATAATATAATTATATTATATTATATAATTAATATGCGTGGTGTAATGTAACATAATGTAATGTAATGTAATGTAATCTAATCTAATCTAATCTAATCTAATCTAATCAATGTTTTGAATATATTTATGTAATTATAACCCAAACTAGCTAAGCCGTATTGTTTGCCCTAGCACTCCTCCTAGGAGAGAAGCCAGATGGGCAGCCTTTCAGCAGGACAGTTTTGTTTGTTCATTTGGCCAATTCTTGCATCACTGCTGGGAATTTTTTTAAAAAAGGCATTTTAAGATCTCAGACGTGACATTTAGCCTTGATTAGGAACCTGAGGACTCTGTACTATGTGCTTTCTGTCAATGGCACTGCTTAAATACTTACTAACAAGCATGTGCTTAAGTGCTTTGCTGATGGAGGGCCAGAGCACTTGGCAGCGTGCTGGGCTGAGCCCTCTTCCTCTCCTCTCTGCCAGGCATGGTGCTGGGAGGGAAGGAGTTCAGCTATGTCCTTTAGTCATAATTATTTTTAAAAATTCAAGGGAGGGGAGACAATGAAACCAAACCAATTGACAGACAATGGGAACACTTCTATCACCTTTATCCTCCTCCGACTATCTTTACATCCTAGCAATTATATTGATTTCAATGGAGTACACTGCTCTGCAGCATATATTTAGCAGGCTGTGACCGTGACTAAAAGCAGTGTATACATTCATAGATTATTCATAAAGTAGGTAGAGCTATGGTACAAACTGACTGAAAGTAACCTGAAGGTGACTACAGAGAAATCCAAAATCCACCCAAACCCTGAAGATCCAGACTACAGGCCTGATGACCAAGCCAGCGGGCATACCTTTGTCTTCACACTCTGCCTTGAATCTTGTTTAGATGGAAGAAGGGAATTTGACTATTTGGCCATCAGGAGAAACGTCCAGGCCACACAGAAGCTTTGTTTGACACGGGTTTGGTTCCCTGCACACCATGCATGTATTCCTGGGGGTGATTTCCCAGGTAAAGAGAGAAGAGAGCTACCATATGCAGACTGCAAAGTTGTTTAATGCCATATACAGTGTATAGCAATAGACTGAAACAACAGGAACATCAAAAACCCTCTGCAGGTGCTTCTGGCTGCAGTGAACACACAAAAGGATGGTATCAGGACTTTTTTAATTATTTATTTCCTAGCAGGGGATCAAACACATATATTAAAGTGAGAAACTAGACCACAGAAATCTGATTTCTCCAAGCTATTTATGTGAATGGATTTTGACACTGGGTGCTTATAGCACTGTCCTGGTACTGTAAGCAGAGAATGGGGTGCATTGGCATCCCTGGAAATGGGGCATGGTTGCCTCTGAAGGGCCATCAAGACAGTGCTCTCAGCACCATAGGAGCGGGGAGTGATTCATGGGCTTGCAGCAATCTAATAGAGGGGAACAGATGAGCAGAATCAGCATTTAATAAGTTTATTCAGCATCTTTTGAACACACTTGCCCTATTGCTGCATTTTTTTTTTTCACAGACCTGGAAATAATAACCTTTATTTAAGTGCTTATATTCAGCTATATCAGCATTGTGTGATCCAGCATTAAGGCTTTGAAAGTGATATTTGATACAAGATGATTATTTGCTAAGCCATCAGGTCCAAAAGTAGATTTTAGGAAACAGGTGTGACCAGAGCTGTTTTTTAAATATGACCTGCAAACAGCTTTTTAAAACTCAGCAGCTTTGCCTTTTCACTGTACGCTGCCTCATGTTCAGCAGCATGAGGAATCAAATTCATTTCCAAACACTGACATCCTCAATCCTTGCTGCTCTTTCCCATTACTCTTCAAAGAAATGGTTTGGGTTTTTCAGGTGTCCCATCTGCGACCTTTCACAACCCAACCGGATTTGGGAATATTATAAACTATATCGTAATGGTTAAGGTTGGGTCTCCCTTTTCAGTCTTGCATGTGCTAACAGTCAAGTACTCCAAAAGAAAGGAAAGTATATTTTGTTGCATTTTTGTGCTAAACATAAATGACTGTGTAATGAAAGGCATTGTAGGTAGCATTAAATTAATGCTAAACATAATTGAAATGCATTCTTCAGTTTGTCAGCTTGGATTTTTGGTGATTCATCCAGTGCCTTTCTCTCCGTATCTGGATATTTTGAGAGCATGGATTAATTCCAAGTATGAAATCTCAATTTAGACGGGACAAAAGCAGTAACAGAAGGTTCAGATACAAAAGAGGGGTGCGTATCCCCACTACTAGAAATTAGATCACTTGTTGGGTAGAGTAAAAAAAATTATGTTTTAACTTTGAATATTGTTGGAGGGCAATGTGAGATAACCAATAAAGAAAATACCATCACAAGTTGATTAGTGCCACACACAAACAATGACTTGTAATCTTCCCCTGCTCCCACAGCAGGGCAGCAGCTGGGCATGGCACGGCACAGGGATGTGTGGGAACGCAGGAGTGGCTCATCTCTAAAACTGTACTGGGACAATTTCATATAAAATAATGAAGATCAATTTTTTTCACCTTGAGTGTGCAAATTAATTTAGAAAGTTGTCTGATCTTGATGACCTAAAAAAATGTCTTTAACTAGAGATGAACTCTGACATTTTGGACATTTTAAAATAAACATTTTAATGCCCTCAGATAATAAAACCAAGAAAAATCACATTAACATTTTAAATGTTAAAAGGCTAGGTGAGCATAATTTTTAGAGAGCTCTTACAAAGTAGCTGGTTTTTATATCTTTTGACTCCCATGAGGAATTTACAACAAGGGTTTCTGAATAATTTAGTTTAAATACCAAAGTTACTAAACAATTTGCTCAGCAATGGTATCTGAGAGTAATCAGTGTTGTCCTTACCGTCAGTGAATAGCTGTGAAATATTTTAATTACAGTGCCAGTGATTTAACATGCAAAGAGAGGCTCGGTTTTACCTGAGGTTTATTTGGCTAATGTGTAACTGCAAATAGCAGAAGGGCAATAAACAAGAAGTGCTTCAAGCCTTATGGAAACCTCTGACTCACATTTGATGATACAGCAGTTGTCCAAAAGCCATGACACTGGGACGAAGTAGGCAAAACACTGTGAAGCTCAGCATCCTCCTGCAGCGCAAAAGGAGCTCGGATGGGACTGGAGTGCCACTGCTAATCCACTCCTCTGCAGGCGGCTGGCTCAGAGCAGGGCTTTGCTTCCTGCCTGGCACCACCTGCACGGTGAGAGGTGGCACTGTGGGGTGGGCAACGAGACGGGGGCCTCCAGCCTCTGGCTGACGGGGCTCCTGCTCCCAGCTACAGCGCTGCCACAGGGTTGGACCCCATTGCCGTAGGGCTGTGCTGCTGAATTTGTTTTGGCTGGTCGCTCAGCTTTTGGGTTTGTGCCTATACAGTGAAAATCAAGATCTTGTGGTTGCCGTGAACCTCACGTACAGGATTGACTTCCCATAGGGGTCTTGTTGTAGAGTAGGACTTATTCATTTTCCTTTTCTCTGTGTGTGTGCCTGCTGTGCAGGTGTGTGAGCGTGTGTGCATGCATACAAATAAGACCTAATAATATAATCAAATTTATTCCTCCTGTTGCTATGGGAACACACACTATCGCATCGTGTGCAGCAGTGGTAGGTGATAAGGCTGACATTGGAGCAGATCATTGGGCCTGTCTTCTAACACATTTACTTTTTCAAAGCAGACTGGGGAAAAATCAGACTGGAATGCCTGAAGCAGAGAGGTGGAAATCAGGAGTTGGTCATCTTTTCCCAACTTGCAGAGGAACCAGTCTTCACACTTAATACTAGTAAGCCCAACCTGGCATGCCAGCCTGCACCTGGAGCTGCTTCCCAAGGAGATGGGCAGTGGGCTGGCAGAGTGGCTGGAGGAGGCAGCACAAAGCATCTGCCCTTTCAACACCTCCTGGTGATTCATCAGGGTGGGGGGGAAATCCCCCATCCCCAAAACCCACCTAAGGAGCAGAGGCTTGCAGGGCAGCTAAGCATCCCAAAGTCATGTTCCTCCACATCAAGGAGGGTTTGCACCTGGGCTATCAGTGCCCTCAAATCAGCATCCTCATGCTGGACAGCAAATGTGCACACAATCGTCCTTCACTGAAGGGCACTGTTTTGAAGGCATCGTGGCACAAAAGGTCTGGTAGTGAGGAACCCTATGCCTTGACCACCACCAACAGCCCCCTGTGCTGAGAGGCTGGGAGGTCTCACAGCAGCAACTTCTGCTTCCCCGTGTCCCATTTGCTGTACAGAGAGCAGTATTTACCCATAACTTCACCAGTGGCCATTCATCTGTCTCCCTGTGATGCACAGATTACAGCCCTCTTGCTGAGCTGAGCAGATCACCTCAGGGACATTTTCTCCCTTTCCATGGTCACAGCAGGATGAGTCCTCTAACGGGAAGGATCTTTTTTCCTTTCTTTTGATTTCTAGTCCAAATCCGAGCACAGTGCAGCTCACAATCAGCAAGCAGCATCCTCGCCCCAGACAGGCAGCCTGAGCTGGAGCTGCAGATACCGACCTCCACTCTGCCTGCTGTGGGGTGTCTGCAGGGACAGTCTTGTTTTGAGTCTTTTTCCCAGCTCCACCTGTCCCTGCTACAGCACACGGAGAAGATGTTAGCCAGTGTGCTCAGAAGAAGCTCAGGGATTTTAGAGAAGCAAATAAAAAATGCTGAAAGTGTCAAGTGTCCCTTTAGAAGCGCAAGCTGTGTTTGAATAATTGGTTATTAATAAACATACATTCATAGCAACAAATCAAGCTAACAGCTGAAAAAGAAAAGCGTAATTAGATTCACAGAATCATAGAATGGTTTGGGTTGGAAGGGACCTCAAAGATCACCTAGTTCCAACCCCCCTGCCATGGGCAGGGACACCTCCCACCAGACCAGGTTGCTCAAAGCCCCATCCAACCTGGCCTTGAACACTTCCAGGGAGAGGGCGCAGCCACAACTTCCCTGGGCAACCTGCCCCAGTGTCTCACCACCCTCACAGTCAAGAATTTCTTCCTAACATCTAATCTAAATCTCCTCTCTTCCAGTTTGAAGCCATTACCCCTTGTCTTATCACTACATGCCCTTGTAAAAAGTCCCTCCCTGGCTTTCTTGTAGGGTCCATCAGGTACTGGAAGGTGCTATAAAGTCTCCCCAGAGCCTTCTCTTCTCCAGGCTGAACAACCTCAACTCCCTCAGCCTGTCTTCATAGCAGAGGTGCTCCAGCCCTCTGATCATCTTCATGACCCTCCTCTGGACTCACTCCAATAATTGACTTATCGGACCCGTTGCAAAACTTTATCACTTACTTTTCAAAATCTTCTTTCATCACATTGGGTTTACCACTCTCTTTGCAGCCTTATCAACTGTACTGGCATAGAGCCTTGCCTTGCAAGCCCCCCAGGAGCATGCTTCCAGGGGTAACCAATGGCTTGAATACAGAAGTAATGTGAATAAAACAACAGTGTGGCCAGAATAGCAGCCCTGCCAGATTTCTGTTTGGCTTATGCTGGGGTGGAGTTGCAAGCAGGGTGTGAGCTGGGTGAGACCATATCATAGAGTTCAAAATGATGAGGGCACACAGGAGAAGGAGCTGGAGGAATTTGGTCATACTACTACTTCCAGGAAATCAGATAATTAGAAAACAACCAGCTATCCCTTCATAAACCTCACAAAATGTAGTTAACCCCTGGGTCAGTCTCAGGCTGACAAGGTGTGACACATTTCAACTCTGGCTCCTGTCTCACTTTGTTTTGCTTTGCTTCTCATTTCCATAGCACTTTGGACAAGGAGGGACCATCAGTCTGAGCTCCCCTGTGCACTGCACCGTGTGGTCAGCCTGAGGAGCTCAGTCCTCAGCAGAGAAAAGTGGGGGTCAGGGTAGGGGGTTGTTGAGCTTTTTACAATGTTTCTAGAGCTGTACCTGTAAGACCACCCACAGAATGATTGGTATGATGTCCAGGTGGCATCAACATTTCCACCATTAAATTCATGTTCCCAGACATGGCATTACACCTTGGAAATCTGGCCATTTTAAAACCCTAAATATACATCTGAGTGGTTGGCATTACATTCTGTTTGCACAATGTAAATGTCAACAGAGCCTGACCAGGGGTACCTAGGCAACAGCTAATTTTGAGGTCAGTGATTAACTCTTTGTCAGAATGTAATTTACCATCAAATTAGCTCTAGCTGAATATAGCACTTTCTGGATTTAAAAAGTCCTTCTTGCTATTTTTAGACATTTGCTATTCTTTAGTCATTATTGTTGGTGGCAAGTGATGTTTGCTGTGTTTTCTCCTGGTTGAAATACTGATGTTCATGAGGGGAGCAGTCTCTTCGGGAGTCTCTTCCCCAAGAAGGGGAACAAAAGGCTCAGCTCAACCCCTGCACACCATGCCACTGTGTTTGTGCACATAGCAGGGAGCCATCGATTTTTATCTTTTATGGCACATATACACACTTCCTTGATTAGATAAAAAGTGGATGCTACCAATTAGCACATATATCAACAGCTTAGTAAAATATCAACACTCGACTTGCATTTTGACCCTTCCCCCCGCTCGCCAGAGAACTTTGCCACCCTCAACTCATCAAACTCCCTCATTTTTTTCATGAACTTCTAGCTAGTGACTAAAACCATAATTTTTGGTTTCAAGCTCGCTACATTCTAGCACCGTGTTTCAAATCCATTCTGCTATCTCATAAGACTTTTTGAAAATAATAGTGAAAACCTGATAGCGTATGTTGAAAGATCATTCTAGTGGTCACCTCAGGAAACAGGCATCCCTGCAAGGATACAGAGCTTGAGCAATCGGCCTTCTGCCTGGAAAACTACTCATTTGTGATCTACATCAGTATGAGCATTTGTCTGGGGGTGTCCAGACTGGTAGATATTACACCACTGGGCCCTTCCCCTTGCAGTTGCTGCTGCTGAACTGAATGTGTGCTCCCCTGCAGGGCAAGGAATCATAGAATCATAGAATCATTTAGGTTGGAAAAGACCTTTAAGATCATCAAGTCCAACCATTAAGCCAGCACTGCCAAGCCACCACTACACCATGTCCCTCAGCACCACATCTACACATCTCTTTAAATCCCTCCAGGGATGGGGACTCCACCACTGCTCTGGGCAGCCTGTTCCAATGCCTGATAACCCTTTCAGCGGAGAAATGCTTCCTAATATCCAGTCTAAACCTTCCCTGGCATTGAGGCCATTACCCCTTGTCCTGTCACTAGGAGGAGGGGAGTGGGCTGGGTGCCCACGGGAGGGACATGGCTTTGCTCACTGCTGGCACCTGAGCATTGCTCTGCCCGTTGATTTTTCCCAGCTTTTTCTGCTGCTTTGGGAGATGTAACCCTTCCCCCATACGCTCTCCCTGTAAGCACCCTGTGATGCTAACAGCTTGCCACCTTTAACCTTGGTTTACTTTTACATTAAAGCTGACACTACTAGGGAAAAAAAAGAAAAAAAAAAGTTTGCTGAGAATTTACAATTCTCTTTTACTGCCGCAGCTAATTAATCATCAATTCATTTCTTGGTGGCAGGGACGCAAGCTGTTGAGCAATAACAGGCTTGTTTTGAAGTTGCTTTAATTTGTTCTCTTAGAAGAAATATCTTTGCTAAGTGTTGCCAAGCTGACACGTAAATAAATACGAAACTATTCATATCTGGAAGACTCAAATAAAATACGTAAAGCACTAGCCATCATAATTATCAGGGGGTACATATATGTGCATATATATATATACCCAAGGTATATGTGTATATATATATATGCACAGCCTTCCCACTGGTGGGCAGGGAGCTTGCTTTCTTTCCAAGCTGTGACCCACTACTGAAGACAGCCTTCCTCTCTGCAGTAGCTCTTCACCTACTTTCTCACCATTACCAAACAGGATCCTCTCTTTTCTTCCATGTCTTTTTAGTATGCAGTCTTCTCTGATTTCTAGGATGCCACTCACTACAAGAAGGACACTGAGGTGCTGGAGTGCATCCAAAGAAGAACAGTGAAGCTGGTGAAGAGTCTGGAGAACACGTCCTATGGGGAGCGGCTGAGGGAACTGGGGCTGTTTAGTCTGGAGAAGAGGAGGCTCAGGGGAGACCTCATTGCTCTCTACAGCTACCTGAAAGGAGGTTGTAGCTAGGTGGGTGTTGATCTCTTTTTCAAAGTAACAAATGATAGGACAAGAGGAAATTTCTTTAAGTAGCACCAGGGGAGGTTCAGATTGGATATCAGGAAAAATCTCTTCACCAAAAGCATTATCAAGCATTGGAACAGGCTGCCCAAGGCAGTGGTGGAGTCACCATCCCTAGAGATATTTAGGACACATGTAGATGTGGTGCTGAGGGACATGGTTTAGTAGTGGACTTGGCAGTGTTAGGTTAATGTTTGGACTCAATGATCTGAAAGGTCTTTTCCAACCTAAATGAGTCTATGATTCTATGATTTTTTACAGTTTAGGGAGCCAAGCCCATTCAGTGGTTCTTGGCTGTCACCTTGTAATTAGGGATGTTAGTTGAGCCTTAGAAGAGATTTCCTTTGAAGATGAAAAAAACTCCATCACTGGATTTTTAAGGGCAATTTTAAGGGATTTTTAAGGGCAAATTGGAAACCCATCTATCAGGGATAGCTTAAGTATATTTGATTTTGTACTGAGGCTGTGTGGAGATGGACCAGAGCAAGCACAGCCTGACTATAGCCTCGTTGGGTAAGTGAAGTTGAGGATTTTGGTTCTGCCTCAAAGGGGATGTTTCTATAGTACATACTGTGACTGCTTAATGCTATATAGTTGCTGGCCCAAAGTCTTCATAGAGCACGTAGTTAATTCATTCCTGTGGGACATGTGGAGTAGGGAACCAGACTTCCCTCTCCATTTCCAGAGGGACTTTTTCAGTCAATAGGTGAGTACCTAGAGGGTTGTGTCTGGACGAACATCCTCTCCTAGATTTTGTTTTAAAGATGATGAATAAGCTCTGCTCAGGTATCTAAAAGTAAGGATATGGCGACCAGTTCTGGGGAGAGAGTTCTAGCACAGATTCGTCTTGGTCAGAGGAGCAGCTCTGCTTCTTTAGTGTGTCCCTCTGGCAGCTCCACGGAAGTCAAGGCTGAGCTTATTCCCTTTTACATTTGAATCCTATTCTGAGCTCTATCTGCTCAAGGGGTCATCAGCTTTGAGATTCCTGGATTAGAAATAGTTTTTTTCCTATTTTGTGGGATGCATGTACGTTATTGTAGTTCCCCAAGCCCTTTATAGGGACTGGCCTGCAGAGCTGGTTCTGTGCTGTAGGCAAGGAAATTGCTCATGGGTGACAATGGCACTGTCTTCTTGCAATTTCCGAGAGCAATTTCAGAGAGGAAGATGGGCACAGTGCTTTTTCCACAATGATATTTATTTTTAGATTGCATTCTAGTTTCTGGAAGAAAGGTTCTCAAACTCACTATTAACTTTAATGAAAAAATAAAGCTATACCCTCCTGTCTAGTAACTAATCAGCAACTTAGAGGATCACGTGAAACAACACAAACATTTTAGTGAAATAAACTTGCAGCTTCTTTTTATAAAGTTGCAAAAAGACATTGGTTAGATAAACTCAGGACTTCCTCACTTAGATGTGCAGAAAAGCCCTTGAACAATTTAAAGACCAGTTTGAAGCCATTTAAAAACTTGAGCAAAAATGGTTTTAAAAAGTTTAAAAAAGAATGAAAACAATAAAAGATCTTGTTCCATTACACTTGATGACTCATCTAACTATGAAACACCTTTGCTGCTGCTGATTTCTCTCCATCAAAAGCACAAGCAGGGCAAGGAAGGAAAAGCTGCAAAATACATATATTTAGCTTCAGTATATTCAGTATATTCTGTTTCTAATCTCTAGAAACAGAGTGGACCCTTTTAATAAAGGTAAACAATGACTTAGCATTTCCTAACGAACTCCGTACAAACCCATGTGCAGCTCTTTCAGCATCCAAGTGTTGCTGGCACATGTTATTCCTTTGGAAGCTCAGCCAGGTCCTCTACCTTAGGCTGGCTGGCTGGTGGAAGCAGACTGACAGATAGGAAGATTGCTGAGCAGATATGTAGATCACTCTTGTAGTCACTGGGTCCCTGCCAAAAGATTATATGAAAGCTCAAGCACCTGAAAAAACCCCCAAACACCTCTGTGTGGTGAGCACTCAGAAGAAGCGTCTCCCAGGGGGGAATCCCTGCCCAACTAAGCTTAAGAGGCCAAAGCTGCATCAAAACCTCATCCTGTTGGCAATGGGTCTGGTAGGAGGAGAAGGGCTCATAGCCTGGGACTGTGCCACTGTCAGCCACGGGCAGAACCAGCAGCTGCCCAAACTGTGGGATGGGGCAGGGAGAGGGGAGGCTGGGAGGGAATCCTGCCCCACAAAGGAAAAGGGATGGAGAAAGACTCGCTTTAAGTTGTTGTAGTCTTTTGAGAGACATAAGTGAAAGCTCAAAATAGTGTGACTATGCTTCTGTCAATTTTTCTGTATATACCTGCATTTACATTTTCTTCTCACTGCAAAAGAAATGCATGATAGTTTAAATTCTGGGGGTTTCAACCTAAGGTTCAGTCCGAATTCCTCCCTGATGATACATATTTGTTTCACTATTTGAAGCAGATTTTCACACGCTTATGTGAAGTTTGGCCCTGTGCTTTCTGCTAGTGATTCAGAGACCAAATGAGACATAGTGCAGCTTTCCAAAGCACCCATAGAATCCACGGGAGAAATGCAGCTTTGCGAATGCAAGAGGGTAACCCAGGATTTTCATCCCAAGCACATGCTAGAAAAAGCAGGATGTGTTTATACACTCACATATAGCACTACTGTGCAAGTAAAATAGATTTTACAGGCATGCAGGCTGTTTTCTGGACTGTATCTGCATGAGGGACAAAGCAGCCAGGCAGCTCAACACTCATCCCAAAGGGACTGATGGCACCATGAGTGCTCCATCAAGAAGTACAGTCAAGGATCGTGTGGGAAACACACGGTGTGACAGAGAAACAGGACTGTGTAGGATGCAATTGAAATTCTAAATGGTGCCTGAACCCTTCTAAAGTTTATGATGTCATAGGTTTTGCAATACAGCACATTTGTAGGTGGACACTTGCCTAAATCTGTAGGATCAGCCAGGGCTATTGGTAGGGAGGACCTTGTCATTGGTGACACCAGGTGATGAAGCTGAGTTCACCAAGTCAGGGAAATGATAAACTTGAAGAGGTGCCTAAATGGATTTCTAAGTCTGTAAAACATCTTTTCACACTAGCTGCATAGAAATCTTGGAAATGTCAGTGCTGGTTAGCTCACCATCTGTGTTATCCCCCTCCCTCTTCCCCTCCTCCTGCCTTTATTTTAAGGCTTCTTTATGTTGCCAGAAGAAAAATGACTTTTCAATATTTTTTGGCGTGTTATTGGAAAGAAATTGATAAATTTTGAAGTGCTTTTTTTTTTTTTTTTTGGTTCCAACTCATGCTATGTAAAGCACATTTAATAATACTTAACATTTACTCAGCCTACTTATTAATCATTAAAGAATACCGACTATCAAAATAATCCATATTGAACCGAAATTAAGTAATCATATATTAAAATTACATGGCAGTATTGCTTAGCTCTCAGAACAGATGGAGAAGTCAAGCAGAGAGTTTTTAGATCATTTATTTCAGAAACTTTTAAATTTTGTTGCTGCTTAATTTTCAGAAATCTGCTAAGATAATTACTGGGTTATATCATGTGCTGTGTTTAGGTATGCACTGCTGAAACATAGCTTTTTGTTTTTGGATTCTCCCATGAGATCTGCAGATCCAGTCTCCGCTAGGAAGCCAAGATGAAAACATCTTGATGACGGGAGGTCTGCCCAGATTTGCAGTTCTGTGGTAAATAAGTGTGGCTGCCAGATGCCAGCTTTATCTACTCTTTGAATCCTCTTTTTCCCACAACCAGTTAAAATTGAGAGTAATCCAGATGGGTCACGTTTTGTTGGAATGGCTGATGCAAGAAGCTGTACTAAGAAGACAAGAGGCCTTTAGTGATAGCTCAGGAAATACCAAACAGTTCTCAAGGAGGTGTAACCATTTTAGTAAGTGTGGAGTTGGTCACTAACCCTGCCAAGCGATACTGGGTAACTTGAGGGAGATGAGGGAGATGCAGAGCGCTGCTTGCTGAGCACAGTGAGCAAGAACCTGACACAGACTGCAAGAGCATCCTCCTCTTGAAAGGGTAAAAGTCCAGGGAAATGCAGGGACTATGGAGCCAGAACTCCGAAAACACCTGACAACAAGGAGCAAAGTCAAGCTGGACACATACATCTCCCTTTCAGAAACACACTGCAATGCTTGAACAATTCTTTGTGTTTGTAATTCAAATTTATAAATTGCATCTCACAAAATAACTAGTATGCAGATACTCATGTTAGTACTACAGCAATCAGCTTGTTCCAACGACTGAGTGAAATACATGACAACAGATATGGGATATGAGACTGGACCAGCTCGTAGGTAAAAACTCTTCCTACATCTTACTCTGAGATCCTAATGCTCTCCTTAGGTTTCACCAGCCATGAAAGGACTTCTGCCTTGATAGCATGGGCTTCATTGTTTTCAGTTATGGAAGAAGTATTCAAGAACACAGACGTTTAAAATTGCCTGTATCCAGAATATGACAAGCATACAGTGCCTTATGGTAGACATGCTATTATAGAAAAGACCTGCCACATACTTGTTTTCCAGAGGTAATAGGTTGGCCAAAGATGTGACAAATCACCCACAATCAAGAACTTCCACACCACATTTCATTACTGAAAAGCAGGTAAATTACATGCTTTTCTCTCTACTTTAGAGATGCCACAAACATACTGCAGCTCTTACAGTTTCCTTGCTGAGCCCAGGTGGTTCATGTTTGTAAACCTGACTTGCTATGTTTGAATGGCACTATATTTACTCCATTTTGAAAAAATGTTTGGAATCATTTATTCTGTCACAGCCATTTTAATAAATGTTGAAATAAGCCACCTCTGTTTGGGAGCTAGATTGGAGGATTTCCTTTGCAAGCCCAAAATTTTACTTTACATTGGATTTTACCTTACTTTCTTTTGCCTTGCTCTGTAGCACCCATTTCTAGAAAAAAGGGAAAAAATCTGTACAGGTGAGGGCAAAGTTCAGGTGCACATTGACCAGAAAGGCTGCACAATCTCCTTCCCTGGAGATATTCAGACTTGACTGAAAAAGACCCTGA
Source organism: Podargus strigoides (assembly GCA_028020825.1). NCBI lineage: Eukaryota > Metazoa > Chordata > Aves > Caprimulgiformes > Podargidae > Podargus > Podargus strigoides. The sequence goes on from CM051619.1 coordinate 49,250,745, forward strand.
GGAAAACCTTTGCAGGGCTGATGCTGTCCCTGGTCTGAGCAGGCAGTGGGACCAGAGGGGTGCCCCAGACCTGACCTGCACGGCTGCCTTCCCAATTAAGTTATTCTGAGACTCATGTTTCAGAGATGCTGGGCAGCCGTGGCTGCGGCTGTTTGCAGACGTACAACGTGTCCGCAGCTTGTCTTGGTGGCGGTGTTTGGCCTGCAGCAGAGCGCGGGAGGGGACGGGTGTAATGAATGCTGACACCCTAATTCGCTTTGGATGTGCCCACCTTTTCCCATGGCACAGCTGTCATTCGGACTGTCCAATGTAGTAAACACCTTTTCTTCTGATGAAGTTTTGAAAATGGCATCTGAGTGGTTTGCATGCCGTGCACATAACCCAGAGGTAATGTTATTTGCACTTTCTTTTGTTCAGCAGTTACAGAACAAACACGCTCTCCCAGAACGGGGGGAGGGGGGGTGCGGATGGACACGACACCTGTCGGTTTGTCCCCTTAGTGCCGGGGAAGCCACGCCGCTGCCGAAGGGAGCTGCCTGCCGCCCGCGTTGGTTTGGTGCGGGGCTTGGCAGCGCGCCGATCACAAGGCTGTTCTCTGCTCCATCGATTGTGCTTCGCAGGGTAAATACACCGGCGGCCGGCTCGTTGTCCCACCGCGGGCCGGCGGGGGCTGCCGGTGCGGAGCGGGCGGGGCTGCAGGGGTGGGCGGGACAGGGGCGGGGCGCGGGGGGCGGCCGGGCCGGCGGGAAACTTCCGCGGGTTCAGCACCACAGACAGGGCGGGCGCGGCGCCGCCGCCCGGCATGCGCTGCCCGCCGCCCCGCCGCCTCCGCTCTCCGCCTCTGCCCCGCACCGCGGCGGCGGCCCGGGCGGCGATGGAAGCGGCGGTGGTCCTGAACGAGAGCGCAGCGGCTGTCCCCCGGCTGCCGGCCGGCGGCGGCGGCGGCAACGCCTCGCTGGAGCTGTCGTCGCGGCCCCCCGCGCCCGCCGCCCTCAACCCCTGGGACGTGATGCTCTGCGTCTCCGGCACCGCCATCGCCTGCGAGAACGCCCTGGTGGTGGCCATCATCTGCTACTCGCCCGCCCTGCGCACCCCCATGTTCGTGCTGGTGGGCAGCCTGGCCACGGCAGACCTCCTGGCCGGCCTCGGCCTCATCCTCAACTTCGTTTTCCAGTACGTGATCCGCTCCGAGACAGTCAGCCTGCTGACCGTGGGCTTCCTCGTCGCCTCCTTCGCCGCCTCTGTGAGCAGCTTGCTGGCCATCACAGTCGACCGCTACCTCTCCCTCTACAATGCCCTCACCTACTACTCGGAGAGGACGGTGCTCTGCATCCACACCATGCTGGCGGGCGCCTGGGGGGTCTCCCTCTGCCTGGGGCTGCTGCCTGTCCTGGGCTGGAACTGCCTCCACGACCGCACTGCCTGCAGCGTCGTCAGACCCTTGACCAAGAGCAACGTGACGCTGCTGTCCGCCTCTTTCTTTCTCATTTTCCTCATCATGCTCCATCTCTACATCGAGATCTGCAAGATCGTTTGCAGGCATGCCCACCAGATAGCTCTCCAGCAGCACTTTCTGACTGCTTCCCACTATGTCGCCACCAAAAAAGGAGTCTCTACCCTCGCTATAATCCTCGGGACTTTTGGGGCCAGCTGGCTGCCTTTTGCCATCTACTGTGTGGTGGGGGATCCTGACTACCCTTCTGTGTACACGTACGCCACGCTTCTACCCGCTACCTACAACTCCATGATCAACCCCATCATTTACGCCTACAGAAACCAGGAAATCCAGAGGTCCATGTGGGTGCTCTTCTGCGACTGCTTTCAGGCTAAAGTGTCCTTCCGCTCCCGGTCTCCCAGCGATGTCTGAGTGACTTTTCTCTCTATCAAACAGCACCGAGTGACAATCTACTCAGTGAACTGTTACAGTGCCTGTCCTAAACTTCAAACTATGTCATGAAGTCACTGGAAACATGCTTAAGTATTAGCACTTTATACATGTTTGTATCTCTGAAAGTGGTTCAGGGTATGGAGTTTTGGGTTCTGTGAAAAAAAGGGGTATGTGGTTGTATAGAAATTTGCACATCACATTCGTAAAGTGAAGACATTCCGATACCGCTTAATTATAGCACCTTATTTCTAGCTGCTGATCTGCCAAAACAGTGTTGCCTTTCTGAAGGGCAGAGAGAAAGAATGTGGTGTTTGTTCTGTGTTTGTACATGTATGTGGTGGGGGGTGGGGGAGGGAGTGTGTGTATGTACGTATGTGTGTGTGTATCTACGTATGTGTGTGTGTATCTATACTTTGCTGCACAACATTGATAAATTATAACATTTTGTATACAAATAAAAATATTTGAGATGTAATATAAGTTTGTGTGTTGAGATGCTTTCAGAAATAAGAGAGCTGGAAAACATGCCAGTTGAGCAAAGTCCCTTTGTTTACTTTTGAACGCTCCCCATGTAATTCTGCCTAAAGAGATCATCATTCACTATGGAGATGAAATACCGCACCAAGAAAGGCACCTTCCTGCCTGCTTGTTTATGTGGTCTCTTCTTTACTCTGGCAAAGAGAGAGTAACAAAGAGCACAAACTCCTCTTCGTTCTCCAGCAACCAAAGAAACAAAAAGCCCAGACAAATAGGTTGCTAATGACAGTTATTTGCCAGCTTTTCAGTAGCTTTCATCTTCAAGTTGTAAGTCAGCCCTTTATGATAATGCTCCATTAAAAAGTTATCAAACGGGGGGCGGGGGGGGGGGGGAAGGAAAAAAAGAAAGAAGTCACAGTCTTCTTTCCTAAAAGCCTGTAAAATGCCACAATAAATCGACTTTCCTTATCATCTGCAGTTTTGAGGGGAGCCTGAATTGTTTCTCCCCCTCCTTTTTTTGGACTGAGTGCTATAGAAAAATCATTTAAGTGCATCTTTCCTGGCTGTCTCAGAGCAGTATACAGTTTTCTGATATTCCCACAGCTTAGTGGCTTCAAAGAACTCATCAGAAGTCAATGTTGTTCAGAATTCGAAAACACTTCCTTACTCAGGTTCAAATTCACCAGAAACTGATTTATTTAGAGCAGTAACACACATGGCAGATTTCAGAAGCAATGCTGCTGCTTATTTATTTATAGTTATGCTACATTTACACCCTGGTTATGTTATAGTTTATCACTATCATTTCAATTTGTATTTAAGAACTGAAACAGATTACTTTTATGTGCATAGTACCACATAAAAAGTTTGGACTAATGTGCCCAGCTTATGAATGGGCAATGCATCAGGCTTTTGCCTGCTGAAGCAGCTGTGGCCACAAGGATCCAGCAAGCCTCAGAGAGGCTGTGAATCAGTGATGCTGTATTTATGCAAGTGCAAGTATTATAAAAACCAGTATCATTTCACTGATAACACAAAGATATTTCATTTTAAGTGAGATCTGATCAGGAAACTGTATTTCAGACTCTGGTTGCCCCATAATTTTTATCAATTCTAATAATCACAAACGTGACATTGTAATTGATTAATACCTTCAGACATGCAGATATTCATCAGTGCACTGTTGCAGTGATGTTACAAATATGGTTTAAACCAGATCTTATGACAGGTCAAAATGCTGCTCAGATTAAGAACTCTAAAGTCTCTAGTGAGAAGGATTTTTTTCCCTCTTTTATGCTCTCTGAAACAGTACAAGAGCAGAATTTTTCATCTCATATACTATGTCTAAGCTAGTAAATAAAAGAGGGCAAGGCCTGCCCTCTAGCCTTGAGACCAGGTGGCACAGAGCACTCCTAAGCTCCTTTTCCCCTGCAAAGCCAGGGACCAAACTACTGGCTGGAGCATCCTGGCCCTGCTCTAGTAACCTGCAAAGATTGGGCCAAAGAGACTGCATCAGCTACAGCAGTAACTGCTGAGAAAAATGACCAGTGGGTGTCTCAGCCTGGTGAAATCTGGTAAAACTTCCTGGTAAAACTGGAAAACTTGCCATCTGCTAGGCTCTATCTCATAAATCTTTGTCATTCCTGCATGAACCACAGTAAAACCACAGGGCAGGGTTGCCATCAATTCCCTTACCGAGTGTTGCCAGGATACAGGTCCTCACACCCCAGCGCTGAACTTGCACCTAGGTCCGAGATGCTGACTAGGACTTGAGCAGGCTCCTGGGAGCCCTGTGCAGGCTCTGAAGATGAGTTTTGACTCTAAAAGCTCTAAAAGTTGCTAGGAGCTTTTAGACCCTGAAGTTAGTGAGACAAAATCTGCTAAAGACCATCACCTCCCTCCATTAGCTCTGTCAGGAACAGATTTTCTTCATAAATTTATTAAGCAGTGACAATCTGTATAAAAATTAAACATAGAAAACTCAGATGGGTATAATCCTACTTCAGTAAGAAACCACTTAATCCAGGAGCAAAAAGGATTTAGGTGAGTTACTATTCCATTTTTTATCCCAACATGTTATTTGCTTTGTTTAATTTTTTTTTTTTTACTGTATGACTGCGTTTTCAGTTTAGCACCTTCCCCAATGATTTACTGTATCTACAAAATGAAGCTGGATCCCTCCTGTTAAAAATGTGACACTTTTAAGGTATTTCCCCAAGCATTCTTTCCCTCTTATAGGAAGTGAATTTGGGTCACAGTGATTTTAGCCATTTATTTTGTTGAGACAATACAAATGTGAGTTTTTTTCTATATACCATGTTCAGAAAGCTTTTGCTGACTCATAATTTCTGGGAATGAGTAAGGTAAAAGAGAAGAGAGTATTTTGATGGTTTTTGGTTAGCCCTCAGAATGGAATTGACGTCAACCCACTTGCAGTAAAATACGGCCTTTCATGTTCAAAGTGAGCCCTGATCTGCAGGGATACCTGATCAGAATAACATAAAGCAGGCAACATAAGCTCTTGCCTCCCCAAATTATATCTCACTTTAGAAAATGAAGAGCTGCAATTCCTGATGAAGGAAGTCCAGGAATTGTGCACGGCATGATGCCTATATTTTCCTTACTGAGTTTTTTATCGAAACAGCAGACATTTATTTGAGAAAATGATGTTACATTTGCAGTATCTGGACCCATAGACTACTCCTGTTGTCAGATGATGGCACTTATACCTTGGTCATGAAATGATTTGTGGAAGACCAAAATTTGTGGAGTCTCCATCGCCAGTGGCTGTGCAGTGCATCGCCATGACCCCTGCGCAGCCCCGATGGGGAGCCAGCTGGGGGACCACCACCTACTGTGCCTGATCTTGTGTTTCCAAAAGCCAATGGGCAACTTTGCCTGCCTAGAGACTGCAGAACTGCAATAGAAATTGCTGGTTCCACTTGTGAGCAGGGATCTTTCCTTGTCCTCACGGGCCCCTGTGCTCAATGATTTTTATGTTCTCACATCAATGGTGCAGTCTGTGAGGGGAAAAACACACGCTGAGTTAGGTACAAGAATCAAGCCCAGTGTTCAGTAATGATATATTATATATAGCTTTTACTGCAAATGGAAATGAGATTTCTTTCTTTATCACCCTTAAAAATTCTTTGGGTTATTATGAAGTAGAAAAAATAATGTCAGTCTTGGTCTAAAGGGCTCCCAGCCTTCTCCCACTAAAACCAGTGATGCTCTATCGCACATCAGCCAGGATAATGACAGTATCTCATTATAAAAAATTACCATTTTGAGGCAGGAAGTCCTCGGCCTCAGCTCCTATTTTCATTAGAAACTAATGGCTTATTACTAACCTTGAAAATCTTAGGGACTTGCAGTGCCTCAAAAGGCCAGATCCTGGCAATTTGGCTTGCATGAAGTACCTCTCTCTGTGATTAGTGAGGTACACCGCTCATTTCGGCAGGAGCAATTACAGAAAGAAGAGCACAGCTCTGGTGAGGAAGGCCTGGTTGGGAGCTGAGCTGAAAGCCCCCTGCACCACTTGGTTTTCTGTGGGGCTTCTGCTGAAATGAGCGGTGTAACGGTGGAAATGAGACCAGCCCCACAGGCTGCTGCTTTGTATGAGTCACTGTATATTAAAAAGCCAGCTGGATTCAAAATCACAGGTCAAACAAAACCTCTTTATTTAGCTAAGCAAACAAAAGGACAAAACACTTTTAAACCTGAAAAGTGAGTCTGTACATATTTTTATCAATGTAATGATCCGCAGGTACTAAGTAACACCCGGCGAAGCACTAAGCTCTAAGCTCCATTCTGCTGCTCTTAATTTAAAAGGATACATTTTTTAATGAGGTAAAAATAATTTCAGATAGCACAGCTGCTCCTGACCTCTTCAGTTAGCTTTTGTGTTAGTCATCGAAAAAGAAAAAAGGACAAAAACCCCCCAAGTTTTCTCCTTGCTGCTTCATGACGGAGAGGTGCAACTTGGAGAGCAAGGAGTGACTGAGCAGGTGCGATTCAACTGTGCACGGAGGATGAGCACATCTGATGCTCACCTTAACGCCTGCTGGGTTTGCTTGTTTGGGGGACAGTCTGAGTTGTGAGGGGTCTCCTTATTGCATGGTCCTCCTGGAGTAAACTCCTCCCTGGGACCTGCTGCAGCTGAAAGCTCACAGAGCAGCTCCTGAGCTGCTGCCGTTTGCTCAGCAGTGCCACACAAAACTCCCCCGGTGGAAAACCAACATGCCTTTCACTGCCCTTTCAGTGTTTCAACTCTTTACTCTGACTATGGAAAGCTCTCCCTAGGAAAACATCCCCCCAGAGACAGTTTCATTTATCAAGGGCAGTATCTTGGCATGGAAATAATCCAGCTGCTGCTGGGGCACCTGTAGAGCCATAAGTGCTGACTCAGCACTGACAGTCGATGTGGCAACCAGTTCAGCAGAGGCAGGTCTGCTCGTGTCAGTTCTGTCTGCTGCAGAGAAGTGGCAGAAGGCAGCAGAAGATGAAGTGATGATGCAGTCTCTATGTAGGGTACACACAATAAAGCAAAGCCTGATAGTGAAAGGGGTTTTCCAGCAGATTCCCGTACTTTTTTTATCGTTCTATTTTGTTGGCATCATAATACAAGTGGTGGGAGAAAGAGCAAGAGAAAAGATGAAAATGCTAATATATGCATTAGGATTCAAGGTATGCTACACAACATGGGAACAGCTGCTCCAGCAGATACCTCGGACACATCAGCTGAATGTGGTGCATCCTTCCAGTAATGGATTGCTGCTGCCCACAAGACAAAAGACCAAAAACGTTTCTTCCCTGGAGCATTGTTTGTGTTATCATGAATTCTAGACTTCTCAAGCAGACAGCTGCAAGTGCAGACAGATCCCTTGAGCTGCCCAACCTGCTGTACAGCCTTGTGATCCACAGTTCAGATCCACATTTCACTCTGCTTTTGTACACAATTAAACTCCTAGGCGCAGGTCCAGACTTAGAAATCACCTACAAGACAGCATGCCTCTTCCATCCCCTGGTGCCCTCTGTGCCCCTGACACAAGGTGCCGGGGCAGAGCATCTTTGCACAGTCCCTTGCACCTTCCGCCATGGCATGGGCTTTCTCTCCAACTAGGCAGGCCCAGAGTGGGAGCCAGGTGCTGCACCCACCATCGCCCCCTACACCTGAGCACAGTCAGCCCTGGTTAGTCCATGCTTCTTGCTGTTTTTCTTAAAAATCAGACATTTTCCTTTGTTTCCAAACAAAGGAGCCTATGTTTCCATCACGCGTCTTTGGGTCCAGAGCAGGAACATTTAGCATCCAATTATGGTGCATTAAATGCATGAAAAAGACCACAACCATTAAAAAAAAAAAAAGAAACAAAAATTATAATGTGCCAGTGGTACAGAAACCAAGAGGTGTCTTCAATGTCTTCCCTACATTTTATTTGTTTGCTGTTTTTATCTTTTCTTTCCATTTGTTTTATGTCACCCGCAACGATGGACTGCTGTGCTACTGTGTTACCTGACATGAGCTCCAATTCATGCCTCCACATCTCCAGAAGGCTGTGTCCTGTTATGAGTCTTTCAGTTACTGGAGCATCTCCTGAAGGTGCTATTTCCCACAGCAGTGTGAGATGATGTGAGCTTGCTCTTGATCTTATTCACAGCTGGGCATGGTGTCAGAACCTGGCTGATGAGGAAAATACCTGGGAAAATATCTGTCAACATTTGACTGCACTTTGGTTCCCAGCTTTTGCCCACTGCTGGTGCCAACAGGTGTTACAGGAGGTGTTGAGGGGAATCAGCAATTCTGAATAACTGTTAAGGGAGATTTTTTTTCCAAGTGGAGTTGTATCTCTCTACATGTGCATTTCTTTATAACTGTGTAAATAGCTGTCTTGATTTCCCAGGCACAGACCCATGGGCCAGCCATGGCAGGTAGGCCATGAGTATCCCCGAGTCAGCTGGGAGTTTCAGTCAGGGCAGCTGAACCAAGCTGACTCACAGGTGTATCCCATAGCACTTAGATCATGCTCATTATAAAAGGAGGGAGTTCATTGCAGGTGGGGAGTTTTTCTTCCTGGGTCTTCTGTGCATTGGCTGTCTGCTCCTGCTGATCCAAAGGATGAGGCTGAGTAGAATCTTGTACACTTTATGTTGGTGATTGTCTGAGTTTTGTTACTTCATTAAATCTGTTTCTATGTCAACCCACAGGGCTTCTCCATTTTTTCCCCTGATTCCCCTTCTCAGCTGGGGAGGAGTCATCAGGTGGTAGAACAACTGCTACAGTTTAGCTCTGGTTGCAGACTAAATGATCACAGAACTGCAATTCCTATTGTTTACAAGAAAAAGAAGCAACTTGAGTTGAGTTCTTGATTCTGATTGATTCTGACTTTACCTCTCCTGCTTTGCTCAGAAAGGAAAGATAATCTCTTGTTTTCCTTGGTTAGCATGAAAAATCCATATGATAGCAGATTTTTAAAGATGTGTCAGATCTTAAGTCAGAATTAGATGCTTAGGATCAGAATTAGGAAGAGGGTTTAAGCATCCATATTCCTAAAGATGGGCCCCTCAGCAGTCTTAATTACAAGTACCAAATGGGTGGGCTGCTTTACGTTTTTATCCTCTGCACCCCTGTAGTCCTGCAGCACCATGTGCACAGGGCACTTTGCTGCTTCACAGCCTCAGCAGCCTGGAAGCTGCTTGTTCCCACTAAACTCGGTGAGGATCATGGAGCTCTGTGTCATTGCACATTTCCCACGTGGCTCTGTTTGGTAGGAAAGCACAGGAACACTGTGTGGGATAAAAAAAATTCAGGTTTTTTTTGTGTCTACACTGAACTTTGTTTCCATAGGCTTAAAATTCATTCCAGCAGAGGAAGGGATCTTAAGATTTTGCCAGAGAGGGCTTTTTGTGCCATGAAGGTTTATCAGCACTGTTGGAAACACTTCTTTCTCTAGCACAGGGTGTTTTAGTTCAGTGGATGGCAGGGGTGGGCTGGCTGTGATACTTCAGGCACAGGGGCTGGATGGGGTCAGGAGGAAGTGAATTGGCTCCAAGGGAAGGAAAGAAATTCTGAGCTAGTGGAATATTTTCATGTTTTTTTTTTTTCCTACTATCCACTGTCTAGCTCCTGACTGGTTTAAAATAAAGTTTTCTTCCCTGGGAAGGAGTTTCTTCCAGTGACCTGCTTGTTGTGTGGTTGCTTCAGTTTGTAGTTTAATTGAAAGGCGGAGATTTTTGGGGGGAGGTTTGGGAAAAAGTTTTGAAAATTAGCTTGAACCTTCTGTCATTCTCGAGATAAGGCATATTTTTGTATGGATCAGTAACCATTTTCTCACCAACAATATGATGGCACACAGATTGATAATTACATTTAAAACCATATCAGAAGAAGAGACTCTGGAAACATTCTCCAAGATGTAGACTGCTTAAATAAGGTTGAGTCTCCTATAAAATGTAGTTAGATCTATGACACGCTTTGAATGACTGAAGTTTTTTTAATAATCACCTTCAGTGACACATTATCCTTTGCATCACAGTGAGATAATGTGATTGTATACCTGCAGGCAGATATAATTTGTCACTTCCAGTTATTGCTGCTCTTTACAGAAGGAAGTGCATCTAGGTAATATTAAGATGTTGTCAAAAGAAGTCTCTTCTCTTGGAAATTGAATGTATCAGTAAGTATGGGGACCTTGCTGCTTTCCAATATCAGGCTCTGACTTTTGATACTAATTTTTTAATCTGCAGGAAGTTACGTTTTTTCCTAAAGCATTTATTATTTTTCCAAGAGGTAGTGTATTCTGTTTTAAACATTGTGGAGTGGCAAATAAGGAAAATGGGATACAAGTAAGTTAAGAGCTCCACCTTTCCCTACACTTGCTGTTCTATAAATGGTTCAAAGAAAATAATGAAGTTGACTGAATTACATTGTCAAAATAAACATGTCAGAAAGCCATTTGCAGGGAGAGTTTGCGGATGAAGTGTGATCTGTGTGCCAAGCATAAACCCAAGATTTGGAGTGGCTCCCCAGCTTGATGTGGCTGAAGAGGGACTCCTCCTGGGGTTCTGAGCTGCTATGTGGCAGTCAGACTGTCATGTGGGAGACAGGCATTTGCAAAGCAACCCATTGTATGAGGCCTTGCTTGTAACACTGAAATAGCGAGCCCTGAGAGTAATCAGACACTGCCTATTTGTGAATGAGAACAGCTAATTGCGTTGTTTTCATTTGAAATTAAATTGGAGAGATTACTATACTTTGCTGTAGTTGCTGTGCTGTCTGCATCAGTTCCACAGGAGATGTGTTTGCAGAAAATGAAGGCTCTGTGAAGCCTACCATGACTCCCCCAGCACTATTTAGGTATGTACCCTGGCTGCTGGCTTATCTGCTGATACCCACCGCTACGTTAGCAGCACACAGCAGTTATTGTACCAACCAGAACATCTCCAATTTTCTTCTTTCATAAGATATTTTTAGAAGTTAGGGAAGGCTCTGGCTCTGCCTTCATTGACATTAAAACTGGGACCTTTTATCTGACCGTAGGATGTCCATAGTATTGGTCAGATCCATAAAAGCTTTCTAATAATACTCTTCCATCTGGCCATGCTTGGTCTGAAGTGAGCACTTGTTTCTGCCTGCTCAGATAAAGTAACATGCTGAATGTGTCTGGTACTTGACTTGGTGATGTCAATCCAGCTTCTCTATCATGCAGGCAGCAGAACTGGTTTTCTGTCCAACCAGTTAGTTAGTCCATTTGCCTACCTGAAAGTCACCCACCACCAGAGGTGAAAAGATGCAACAGGAGTGATATTTTGCAGGATACCTAGCATGTTAATCCTTAAGGTCTTCAGAGCAAATACTGAAGGCTTAGCCTGCCTCATCGTTATGTGCTGATTTGTAGCCAGGAGAATCCTAAAGTGCATGTCATGCCACTGGGCTACCTGAAGGGCATCTTCAAGTCCTGCCTTTGGGGTGTGATAGACAGCACAATGTCCTGTGGATTCTTTTCTCCAGGTGCCAAAGTAGGATCAGAACATATTAATGTGGGTGTAGTGGTGGAGCTCTGCCTACAGAGCACAGCCAACATGCAGGAGCATCCAGGCTGGTCTAAAAACACACTGTAAGGTGCTTTTGCACTTACCAGAGAGGTCAGACAGACCCTTTAGTGGAGGTAAATGCTCTTGCCCTGCAGCAGCACTTCTGCTGATGGCTCTTTTATTATGGACATGGAAGCCTGGCTGCAGGGAGGTGGCAAACCAGGCAGGATGGGGAAGGCAACCCAGCTCATGGGAGATGTGGCAGCCAGCTCCAGCACAAGTTCCTCTGTGGTTCCCTTGAGGACATAGGTATTGTTTCTCCCACTTAGATCACACAGACCTGATTCTGGGGCAGGTGGTGGTGCCATGCCCCCTGGGGACCTCCCTCCCCATGAAGGAACTGGTCCAGGCAGGGGCAGGCAGCTGAGGGGGGGGGGAAGGGTGATTTGCTCTGATTTGCTGCCTCTCAGAGAGGCTCCATTCATGGTCTGTAATTTGCTGGCTGTCTTAATCAGAAATGGAGACTTTACTTCCTTGAACATGTCACCCACGGGCAATAAAAATACCTTTCAAACAACTGAAGCCAGCTTTTACATCATCTTGCCTTTGCTCAATTCCCGAATGCCTTAATATGACGTTTATGACTTTGTCCTGGTATCACCTCTCTTTGCTTCCATATAGAAGTTTCTGTTCCTGCTTCTTAAGATTACTCTCAGATGACCTCCCTTTAAAATTTATAACTATATAAATCCATAGCAATAATTTCCCAGCTGTTCCAGCACTTTGGGCTATCGATCAGCTGTGACATGCTCGCTGTGTTGTGGTTAACTGGGTTCATTCCCCCAGTTCACCCCAAGCAAAGAACTATTGCTCAGTCCAGTTTCCCATCAAGCTGCATTTCTCAAGAGCTGTTTGTGTACTTCATCCATCAGACAGACATTGCTTGTCTTTCTGCAAGCTCCTCTATGCTGTGACCCAATAGAGGTGGTTTCTAACTTTTGAAAATGTTCCTTTGTAGGGAGATACAGTGGAAACCTTTATGTTTTATATTACTCTTCTTTAGGTTTTACTTGTTAATGTCTGCAGATAACATACTTAGAGCTGATGAAGGCAGCATGACCAGTGGATCTGCAGAGCCTGAGAGCCTTTTTATTGCTTGTTCGTGCCTCTTCTCCTATTTTTGAGTTGATTTTGTTTCTTCTCCTCTCTACAAATATGACAACTTTGTGAAAATGTCCTTCATAACTACAGGGGAGGAAGAAAGCCTGACACAAATCCTAATTCTTCTGTGCAGCTTCTCAAGAGCGTTGAGAGCAAGAAAGGGAGGAGGGGAGGAGAATTTGGTTTGGGTAAAATTTCTCTGTAAAACTCCCTGTGAGAGCAATCTATGGGGGTGTGCTGCCAGAGCAGGAGGATGCACTGAGTCATGTTTCACAGGTGTCTGTCTCAGCCAAAGTGCGATTTGATTTTTTCATAAATGACTTGGGTGATGAAGCAGGGAGAATACTTTGTGTGCAGCTGTCAGGCAGCTGGGAGGGGCTGCAGCTACCTTGGAGGACTGACTTGATGCTCAACATGATCTTAGCAAGTCTGAAAAAGAGTCTGAGGGGGGGGGGGGAAGTGATAGTCTATTAGGGGCAAGCATAGCAGCTCAGCAGGAAAATCAGTGGTGCAAATCCAGGATGAGGAGTGACCAGCCATGTAGCAAACTCATGGAGGAATATCATGAGCTGAGCTTTGTCGACAGCAGCTCAGGGGAGCTTCTACAGTACATGAAAGCTGATGTAAAAGTGGAAGGAAATCTTGTGTCCCACATCCATGGTTTGTAGAACAACAAATGAACGGCTTAAGTTACAGCAAGAAAGAGTCAAGCTTGACACTGGAGAAGTATACATTGCCAGAAAAAATGGAGCACTGCAACAGTCCGTGTAAGGAAGTTATGGGAACCTCCATCACTGAAAACCTCTCACAGCAAGTCACAAATATCCACCAGGAACGACACAGGGAGATCAAGCCTGTCTTGAGACAGAGCAACAGATTGTATAAACTCATGAGGTCTCTTCCAGCACCATTTTTTCTATGTCACTGTTACAGTCACATACACTTTAATTTGCTGTTTGCAAATACTTAAGTAGCAGGTACCCAGTTACTGCAGATGATACAGTTCTCTACCTTCTGTTTAGGCCAGACTTTGTGATCACTTTCTATGCGTTCCTGGCCCCCCAGGGCCAGCAATTCTCCTTCCATTTCACGCAATGTCTATGCACCAGAACGGAGCCCATCCGAAAAGAATTGTTTATGAATAAATAAGTGGTGGGGTTTTTTCCCCAAATATTTCCTGCAGAATGTCAGCATCTTCTTAATCAAGCACTAAATTCTGAGTTTGCATTTGTGTGTGTATATATATATACATACATCTTTTAAAATCAAGTTTTCTTTTGTTGGACCTCCTTGTGTGCAAGCCCATTGCTAAGAGAGAGCGCTACAAATCTTCCCTCATGGTAGGAGGTGCTTTGGTACATTTCCTATAATGATTACACCCAGCTGACCTCCAAGTTGTCATAGAAAAATGACTGAAGTCATTTGAGGACAGCTGTACCTGCAGGTACAAGCTGTAGCACTGTTTTTCTTTGACATACTGTGAAAAAAAACATTATGGAGTAAACAATCTTTTCCTCTTTAGCTAGAGCTGGGTTTGGAAACTGATGACAAATGAATAACAATCTAGGAAAAATGTCCCAAGTAATTTCCATGGAGATGTTCTTTATTCCAGGTTATCTACAACTGATGGGAGGGAAGGGTTATCGAACCACTGTGAGCTCCTAAGACCTGTCTGCTGGCCTCTGTTCACTGCTGCTGATCCCTTCCCATGGATACAGTGTGAGCGACCACTCACCAGGCACAGCGAAGGGCCTCCAGCGAGCAGGGGCTGGTGCTAGCAAAAACCACAGGAGGTGGAAGCAGATCTCCTTGAGATGCTCAGGTCTGTTGTACGTGCTCTGTAGCAACTGGCATAGTACTACAGAGACTTCAAATTAAATCATAATGATTTGGATGTACAAATGGGGTCAAATTCTAATCCATGTCATTAGGACACAGCCATTAGTTTTAATTAATGGTAATTGTAACTTAATGGTGTCTGACAGAAGAATTAAGGTAGGTGTGCATGTGCATGCATGCACAAGTCAGTGTCTGCAACCTCAGAGGACAGACCTTATAGCTTTGACAGAAAGGTCATAGTAGGAGGGATCTTAAGGGATCACCCAGTTCTTTTCCTGCTCAGGCTGTTCAGGGAACCTGTGGAAACTAGCAGAAAACAACGCCATGCCTCTGACAAACTTTTGCCAGTCTTTGCTATCAGAAAACTGGAGTAAAGCAGAGACTTCGTGAAGGTTGGTCCCCCAAATTGCCAAACAACTCAACCAACTTCTGCAGCTGGTAAATACAAAGCAAATAAGGGAATCGATACGTAATAATGTGGCAGATAACAAGCTGACGAGTGAGAAGCTGCATGTGTTCATACAGGATAGATCACATCAGACAAAATCAATAGCTGCCTTTGTCAAAGCTATAGGCTTGGTGATGACAGTAGACATTTATCTAAATTATAGTAACTTTTGACAAAGAACATTGTAGAAAACCTGTGGGGAGGCAATCTGTTCAGATGCTCAAGCTGCTGAGTTTGAATTAGTCAAACTTTGTTAGTTAAAGCAAAAGGCAAGAATTCAGTTTTCTGGACCCTCTGAGGGTTGCTCACAGGGTGCATTTTGAGTAAGCATCAGGGGCCAGATGCTGTCCAGCACCCATAGGTCTGTGTGGTGCACTGATCACCCCCTCGGAAGCCCTGCCCCTTCACTGCCCTAAATAATTGTTGAGTGAAAGCCTTTATATGGCTTAGAAGATCTGTGGAACAGAGCAAGTTCACTAAGGCTGATGTCACTTGGGTACACCTTTCCAAGGACATGAGAGCCCCAGGACCATCCCAAGGACAAACTGTGCAAAGAGATGCAGGAGCTAAATGAAGGAAGAAAGGGCAGAAAGCTCCATGGGCAATAGAAATGGTGTGAGAGGGCATCACGGAGATGCTTGTTTCTGGGGCAGGCAGGGCAGCATCGGACAGCAAGTGCCTGTGCAGACATGGTTGGTACCCAAAAAGGACATTTATGCCATGGGTAGAATAATACAAGATTCATGGCACTGGGTTTGCTGCAGGACTCCAAGTGTTGCGTCCTCAGCAATGAGTTGGTTGGCCCTCATACACGGTCCTACTCCATGGCCAGGGTTTGGGTTAGGATTATGAGCTTGACTCATTGGTCTTTCATTTTTGGCACTGCACATCTGTAACACACACAACTGCCAAATAAAATACATCACCCTTGTTGATATTTTCTCAGAGCATTTACTTTTCTGTGAACATCAGGATAATAAGGACGTTTAGCACAACCACGTGATAGCGATAAGAGTTCATATTGTTTTATAGCTAACTCTTCGTGTTGGCTTTGCCTTGAGGAGAAAGAGAGCGGAGACTCTTACAGCATTTTCTTTCCGTACTATTAAAAATGTTTATGTTAGAAAGGTGAGTGACACAAGAATATACGCAGTTATCAGTGACAGTAAAATTCTAATCCACAGACAACTAGCGGAAAGAAAACTAATAATTTAGACACCATCATTGGCCTGATTTATTGCAGCCTGTAAAAGCAAAATCTGCTCTTAAACAAGCTGCTGAAATCATGGGCACCGATAGCTCAATATCCGGTTGGTGATAAAGGTACGGCCGCTGCTGTTTGCATGAAAAGGTTTACGAGAGAGGGATAAGTTATTTCATTTAAAGGGACCCGGGGGGCTGTTTACCTTGCCAGCCCTATTAATTTGGGAGCAGGCTGGCCTCTTGGCTGAGGCCATGCTGCCTCATGCCATAGCTCAGCCATGCTGTTGCTTGCCCAGGTTCACTGGAAGGGGCAGGACAGGCAGTAGCCAGGGAGTAACATCACTGCCCATGCAGGCAGGTGGTCTTGTGGGGCAGCAGGCTCAGAATTTATACATACTCACTGGTTTCCTTTAGTGAAATAGCCTATTCTGCCTGCTCCACGTGGAGACGCGCCTCTGTGAGCCGGCCACCATGGAAAAACAGCTTTGCCTGGATGGTAGTTGGGGCTTGTGCTGTGAATCTGAGATGCAGAGAGGTCTTGGTATCATCCCTGCTGTTCCCTCTCTCCTTCCCAGGGGTGGAAACAGCCACTCTCTGTGAGCTGCTCCTCCTGAGCCCCAGGTGGGCATTAGGACACAGGTATGGCAGCAATGAGTAAAAGCCTGGGGTTTTCTTGCTGTGCTTGCCTGTAGGCTGCTTGTTGTTTTAACCTGGATGATGCTCTCCGGAAACTCTCCTGTGGCAGCCCACCTGTCCTCAAAGAGTAGCCTGAGGGACAATAGATGTTTCCCTTCAGATTCTTCTCTTGGATCAGCCCTGGGGAGAGTGTTGGGTTTGGAAGGACATCAGTCTGGGAGGAGTGCAGAGGCACAAAGCACCCCAGCAGCAGGGCTCCAGCACCCCTAGCATCCCACAAACACGTCTCTGCAGTGGCAAGTTCCATGGGGGCTTCCCCATAAACCTGAGGCTGTGGTAAGGGTGCTTAAGTAAAGCCCCGTGCAGCAGCACCACGACACTACTTCAGAAACATGTGACTGGCAATTATGTTACTTGCCAGTTATGTTACTAAGCAAAACTTAATGAGACAGAAACCCCAACTTTAAGTGTTTATAAGATGATACCAACCTATTAGGAATTAAACATTCCTTAATGCCCCTGACTGTGCTGTGAAGATCAGGTAGGAGCCTCTGCAGAAACACCGCTGTGGTGCAGAGGAATAACCGTGTATGAGCGGTGTTCTGCTCAGCCTTAGGGAAAAACTCACTTATCCTATGCCACGTGCCTTCTGCCATTTCTGGCCAGTCTAGTTTATTTAGTAATTAGCACTTGAGCGAATTCCCAGTGCCTTTTCCTGCGCCTGAGGTCTGTGCTGATGCTCTGCTGGGACCAGCATCCCTCCGACCAGCTTACCATCAGTTTACGTCAAGGTGTGGCCTCTGGCTTTGCTGCTCTTGTTCATTTAAATGCCATCACTGTCCCATCTGCCTTCCTGTATCTGAATCCTAGAGATTAACAGTGCAGGACTATGTCTACAAAAAGGGTCACGGTCTCAATTTTTCACTAAGGCCTTTGGAAATGTCGCAGGAGGTTCTTGAAATAAGAGATGAGGCTGTTTTCTATTTATTTTTTGTGTTGGTAGAGGAGAGTGGCTTTGGCCAGTGCCCACCAACACTGGACCCTGGCTATGGGTTAGTTGCATGGCTGCTCCTGCCCCTTCCCATGGCAGAGCTGAGTGTTTTTCCACTCTGCAAACAAGGTGAAATATTCTCAAACCAGCTATGCCCAACTGATAGAAATGGCACAGGCAGTTCTGAGCAACCTCTCAGGCTCCAATGTGCTGTGGATCCTTTCAGAAGAGAGATCTCAGGTTATCCAAAGTCATAGAACCATAGAATTGTTTCGGTTGGAAAAGACCTCTAAGATCATCAAGTCCAACCATTAACCCAGCACTGCCAAGTCACCACTACACTATGTCCCTCAGCACCACATCTACAGTCTCTTAAATCCCTCCAGCGATGGGGACTCCACCACTGCCCTGGGCAGCCTGTTCCTGTGCTTGATAACCCTTGCAGTGAAGAAATTTTTCCTAATATCCAATCTAAACCTTCCCTGCAAGTCCCTTCTCAAGGGTCCCCTGGGCTTTGTGCCACCCGTGGTATGGAGCTGTCCATGGAGCACTAGCAGTGGTGCCTTCCCTTTCCCAGCTGTCCAGAGGAGCAGGATTTCTCACCTGCTTTGGGGCTCTCACAGGACTCCTGCAGGCCTTGTCCCCTCATCCCTGGACAAGCAGGAGGCTGGGGGGAGCCCCACCACAGCACAGCACTGGGGGGCATGCAGCACCCATCCCCTCAAGCAGGCAGGGACCCTGTTCCTGCAGCAGGCATCCTGTGGGTGACATGAGTGACCTGAGAGCCCTCTACTTCAATATCCATTCTCTCTGGGAACTAGAGTGACCAGCAGAGCTTGGGTGAGACCCTGGGATGCTGCTCCAGCTGCTGCAGGCAGTTTGCTGTCTTTTTGCTACTTCTTTTATCTCCTTCCTGTCTCTTAAGGACAAAAAAAAAAAAAAAAAAAAAGAAAAAGAGAAAGAAAGGGAGAGCTAAAAATAGGAATAAGTGGTAAATGGAAAATATGAGATGCCAAAAGTGGGCCTTGAAAGCAAAAGTAGTAAAAATTGCTTCTTTTCTCTTGAAAAGAGCACTTTAGCCGCTCTGTCTGGGCTCTGCACAGCAGAGAGATACTGCCACCTCCCGATGTGCATCTCCAGCTCAGTCGAGGTGCCCTGCAGCTGTGGCAGCTCCTTCTTGGCAAGAATTTGGGGGAGTGCTTGAGGCTTTGGGGTTTGTTTGGTACACATAAAACACCATTACCTAGACGGTTTTCGGCATGACCTGAAGCGGCTCGTGGTTGGCCCTGGGGACAGTCAGCTCAGTGATAAAGCAAAACCACGCACGCTGCCTCCAGGCACCAACGGCACAGGAATTGTACATAATCTGCCTTCTGCTAATTTGTGGTGGTTCTCAAACATCATCTGATTGTGGTGTGAGTGAAAGAACAGGGGCAGAGAGGGAATAAGCAGCCTTTCCATAGCAAACAGCCAAAAGAAAAGCAGCTCTTTTTTAATTGTGTTTATTTCATTATGATTACATTTTGATTATCATTCTTACACTGAAGGAAGACAGAGAAATAAGGTGGCAAATGTGGGGATGAATAGCTCTCACTGGTCAGCACAAAGTGGCATGTATTGCTCTTCTAAAGGCTTACGACCTGCAAAGGGAGAAGGAAAAGTTCAGAAATCCAAAGGGTGGCCATCCTGTACAGGCAGATAAAAGTCTGCTGGTGGGTCCACCTGCCCCCCTTTAGCTCTCCCTGTGCAAGGCAGAAAGGCTAAAACAACCCTGTTGGCATTATGATAGGAATAGGGGCCACTTCTGCAGATGTCATCCCATGAGTGGGGCTGCTCATTGCAGCAAGTGAGGCACAGAGTCAGGGTGTTTCATCTGTGAGGGCACTGGGGTACAGCTGAGGATCCAATTTTGCATCTGGGAGGGGGATCTCTACTAGCAAGAGGGACAATCACAGAATCACAGAATAGCCTAGGTTGGAAAAGACCTCTAAGAGCATCAAGTCCAACCCTTAACCCAACACTGCCAAGTCACCACTACACCATGTCCCTCAGCACCACATCTACACGTCTTTTAAATACCTCCAGAGACGGGGACTCCACCACTGCCCTGGGAAGTCTGTTCCAATGCTTGATAACCCTTTCAGTGAAGATTTTTTTCCTTATATCTAATCTAAACCTCCCCTGGCACAACTTGAAGCCATTGCCCCATGGTCAGGCTCAGGGAGCCATCATGGCTAGTACCAACCATGGGGACAGGGTGCTTTTCTGCAGACTGCCCTGGGGGTACTGGTGGTGCCAACCCTCCATCCCAGAGCCTGGATTTGGCCCTGCACTGTACCATGACAGGGACAGTGCTCACACAGGCTGTGAGTGCCGGTCTGGTCCACCCTTGACAGGTTCGGCGGGTGCTGCTCACCCCTGCTTCTCAGCGCTGATTCCCCGGGGGCACGGGTGGGCAGGGCTGGTGCAGAGGGCTGTCGTTTGTGCTGGCAGTTACAGTGCTTTCCCTCTCTCTTTCTTTCATCTATTAGGTAAAGCACTCACAGCTGGAAGATCCCATCCGACACTCACAGGAGCAGCTGCAGACAAGCGCACCGAGCCCTGTGGAGCACCGAGCCACTGGCCACACTTCCATGCCTGCTCTGACACAGGGTGATATTTTTGGATGCAAACCCCAGCAACCCACTTTTCACTTAAGAAGGTCTAGATACATATTTTAAAAATAAATGCAGTGAGCAGTCGGCATGCTGCTCAGGCACAACGGGGATGGCTGTGCTTCCCAGCGAGGCTGGGAGGCAGCTGGGGGCAGAGGGAACACGGCCCCACTCCCCATCTCTCCGTTACAGAGAGAACAGGGGCTGAAATTTCACTCCAGCAATGCTAAGAATAATATATATGATCAAAAGGCCTGTTTTGTCTCTGGGGATTGTGAGTCTGCTGAAGGTTTGCTGTAGGAAATAAGAGGAGAGGAGATGTTTGAGAAAGGTTTGAGTGGCTGAGAAACAGCAGCCATGTGCCTCTCTATTTTTGGGTAGCGTTCTGTCAAAGGCAGCCCATAGCTTGCTAAGCAGCTTCTAACATTTTAAAGCACGGTGCTAGTTAAAATTGAAGGTTTGCAAGGGCCTTTTTGTTGTGCTTAACTGGAAGAAGTGTTTTTAGGGACATTTGAAGTGCAAATGAATCAATACACCCACTTACCTCCATCTGACGAATGGGGGTGAAAGCAGAAAAGGGACAGACCTGGGGGGCTACGGGCTGGAGGAGCCAGGAGCCACCTTCACATGTCCCTGCTTGTGCTCACAGGTGTTTCACTGGGGCCAGCCACAAGCACAGGTGAGGGCTGCAGTCATGAGGATGTGAACTGGGTGCTGAAGAGCAGCACGGAAGCTGCAGCAGCCAGCGACGGATGCAAGCGTGGCTCGCTGCCGGCTCCTTCCTGCTGCTGGCCCGATCTGTGCAGTGCTCTGCTTCCTTTCATGTAATCAACAAATTAGGTTCTGTAATTTACTTTACAAACAAGACGCTCATATGCCTGCTTCCTTTTCTTTTTTTTTTTTAGAGGTTTAGCAAGCAAACAGTGGGAGACCAAAGAATTAAAGCCATAAAGTAATCTGCATATAATCAGTAATTACCATGAATCAAACCCTCCTTCAGTTCAGCTGGTTATTATTTCCCTGATAATGTAATTCTCTGCGCTGAGAAAACTAGGAAATGCTCATTTTCACGAGAATGGCAAATAATTTCCCGCTGTGAATATAGTACTGTATCAAGCAGTTTAGTGACCATATAAATCCAGCTAATGAAATTTATGTAGAGTATAAAGACTATTAAAATTGGAGGAAAAAATGCAAAAGTAATTACTCCCTTGTGTGTTGGGAGGCTGTTTTGCCAGCAGACTTCTGTTAAACACCTCCTTACAGATGTCACTGACCATGCCAGCACTGGGAGTGGATGTGGGGAATGGCAGGGTGCCCCAGCAGGGTTTTTTTTAGCCTGAACATGGGGTAATGGCCACATGCGCTGCAGCCACGTGAGTCCCTTCAGGTTGCCCCCATGGGACCTGCTCAGGTCTCGTGGCAGAGGGCACCATGGCCACTGCTGGGACAGGGCCTTGATACCAGTGCTCCCAAAAACGTCTCCTGGTTGCAGGGGGCGTGAAGTCAGCCTTGTGTCAGCTGTGGGAGCCGAGCTGGCTGTACCCCGCGCTCACAGGTTCCTCTGAGCACCCTCACACCCTCAGGTTTTTCAAGCTGCAGAAATGTGGCAAGTCAGTGGAAGGTTTCAAAAACCAAAGAGGCACCCAAGCTTGGCCTGCAAACCCTTGGGATTTAGGGTTGTAACTCTTCTGTGTGACCTTAGAGATCTCCATCAGAGACATCTACAGAGTGACCTGCAGGAGTCACCTTGGACCCCAAGTATATTCAGTTGCTCCCAAAGCTCAGTTCTCCCTGCAGGGGAGACAAGGGCTGAGTTGCTGCTTTCTACCTCTGATTCATCCGAAGATGAATCATTGGCACTGAAACTCCTCCCGGCAGGCACTGAGGCACAGCAGCCATGCGGAGAACAAAGGATACAGAAGCAAAGGAGTAATTCTAATGTTTTCTTCTAATTAATCACTGCTGAATTACTGCCAGAAATCCCGCTGGTCAGCAAACGATGGTGGCTTGTGAGCAACACCTGTCCCATTTGGGAGCATTGGTAACTTTGCACTTTTAAAACCCAGACGACATATCCCTCTCCGGGGCTCAGAGAGGGCAGGCAGCCCCTCAGACCGGGTTGCTTAATGGTCCTCCACATCCCTCCACGTGTTGGCCACGTGTCCCACTGGTGACGCTTGCAGACTGGTTTTTGGTATTTGCCAGAATGCAGCCAGGAGAATTCAGCCTACGCCGTCTGCTTGGCACGCAGGGGCAGCGTAAAGCTGCAGGGGCATGCTGACACCAGGACTGCGTGCTGCTTTCTCAGGAGGTTAGACATCTTGGAGTTATTTCTGGCTGCTACTGAAGTGCAAAATCAAGCTGTGATAATAAGCCACTGAGCGTGGGTGCTTGCTCCATGGGAGCGATGCAGAGGGCCTCAAGGAGTCCTGTTCTGAGATGTGGTGAAGAAAATGCCTTGCCAAGAAGTGGAAGTGGCTAAAACATTGTATAAAACTGCACTGGGGATAATTTTTGAAGGTTTTCTTGAAGTGATACTTCCATGAAACTGTATTAAAATAACACAGGGTTTTGCAATAACAAACACTCTGTCATTGAAGGCATTAAAATGGGGAGGGGGGATGGAAAATGGAAACAATCTGCTTGTAGGGGGCCCTCAGCTATCCTGTGTCTGAAAGTGAAACTATTGAACCCTCAGAGAAAAGTAAGAAGGAGAATATTCAGCCTTGTTTGGCAAGAGATCCTTGATATCTGCTTGGATCCGTATCCAGATATTTTAAATTGCCAAAAGGAAGGTGGTTGGAGCAACTGGCCAGAACTTGCGAATACTTTAAAAATCAGAATTTTGAAGAAATAGGACGGATGCAATTTCCTTCAGAGACTGTAACTGATGGTGCTGTCAGGGACTGCTTGCAGTGGGGGAGCGCAAGCGATGACTAAGGCAGCAGAACCCATTCTTCAGGCAAAAGGGAATAGCAGGGAGGGGGAAAACACATCTGCTCGCAGCGTGGCCAGGATCAAAGAAAAAGCACAGGCTGTGCACTATCAGCTTCGTTACTCCAACGGGAACGGGATGGGGTGTGCAGCTCCAGCCGCGCAGGGTCTGCTCTGTACCCCAGCGCCCATTTCCTGGCACTTGTCCGTGTGTCCTCGTCTACCTCATCATACCTGCAGCTGGTATGGGGATGGGCTTCCTGTCCCTTGCCTGCTCCTCTCCATCTGCCCGGTGCTGTGCAGACAGATGTTCATTAAGCCCTCAGAGCTGACAGCCAAGTCGCTCACAGGAGCGCTGCCAGCAACCTGCTTTTTAAGCACTAAAACCTACCCAGCTCATTACAGTTGGACTGGGTGAGGAAGCACAGTCCCAAGCAGCTCAAGGGACAGAAGGGGGCACTGCATCTACCAAGGACTGGTTTTGTACCCAGGAGGCGGTTTGGGACTCAGGAAGGTCAGTTCTATCTGCAGCCACAAAGGGTGTGTGAAAAGTCTCCCAAGGACAGGCTACTGCCCCTGAGAATCGGCCAAGTGGGAAAAGTCATCAGGAGTGGAAAGGAGAGGGAAAAAGCAGCTGAGTGGCCCCCAAAAGCAGACTGCTATTGCTACCCCTGGCCTCCGGCTGCACGGAGTCCTCTTCTGGTGTTTCATGTTGCCGTTTCACGTTGCCACCTGCGAAAGAGAATGAGAGAGTAAAGCAGCCTGTAGCTGAGGAGACAGAGCAGACACTTGATGGAGCTCGAGTCAAATTTCTGTCAGACCTGCTGGTGCAGGCCTGGGCTGCAGAGGCTGTGACGGGGCTTTGACTCGCGTCTCCTCTTGGAACTGCTCTAGCTCATGTGGTCAGGTCTCGGGGATGTCTCTGGGGGTCTCTCTGACTGCTGACATAATCCTGTACTGCTATGGGTACGCTGCTTTGAGCTAGCAGCTCTGCAGAGAGCTGTTATCTGTGGGATTGCCTGCCAGGCAGGGGTTTCTGCACCGTGCTCTGGAGCTGGTGCTGACCCCCCACTCCCTATGGTGACCCATGGGTTAGGGAGACTGAGATATGGCAGCCCACTACAGAGCCTGCATCTCTGTCTGCATCTTTCTTGCAGTCCGAGGGCTCAGGGCCACCAGGTGAAGCAAATGGGGATGTGCCTCAGGGGTGGCAGCTGCATCCAAGATGAGATGGTCCCAGGATTGAAACGGGGGCCATTGGTACCTTTTTGCACACTCAGGTCCCACAGCACCTTTCGAAGCCACCTCTGCATTAGTCTGTGCATTCATGAGACAGGTGATGATATGTCAGCATCCACCTGAATGCTGAGGAGTGCACTCCTGTGCCACATGCGGAGAAGGACCATTTTATCAACTAAAGGTCTTTTTAAAAAGCCTCCTGCTTGTTTAATCCCAGTTTAATGGGAGATTACATGACTCCTTAGTGATATCTAGTATTTAATGACTGCTGTTCACAATGTAACACTACAAAAAAAAAGAGCCAGAACTTCGTCTCTTTGCAATTTTCGTTTGTTCAGTACTTGTTCTCTTCCATTTAGCTATTTATTTTTGGTCTGTCCATGATGGCTGTGTCATTGTTACTACTTTATTTTTTGATGAAAACCCTGAGTGACCAATTTTGCACCTCCCTAGGCTTCTGCTCTGGTTCTGCCACTGCATACCTTTTGTTTCTTCTTTCTATGCTTTTTATTTGATTTTTTCCCCCCAATTTGCAGTAGGAGAGGTAGATAATTTTTAACTGTCCCACATTACAGTTCAAGAAAGGCATGAAGTTGAATAAAGGTTTCTCTTCACTTTTATTGAACATTACTGACATGTTATTTCTGTAGCAGACTTTTGAGTCTTTGATTTTAACCAGCTGCTGTAAATGTACAGAAGTAAACAACAGAATCTATAAACAGCTCAATAGCGAAGACTTGATTTAGTACCTTACAAGACAAAGCAATCAATAATCTATTACACATCTAATCACAGGCATGAATAGCCCCGCAGCCCTCTGCACAGCATTCCACCAAATGAGAAGGGCAGTGGGAGACTGCAGGAAGAGGGACACAAATCACCGAGATTGCAAATGCATCGCTTGGAATAGATCTATAAATGCAAATATTCAAATTCAACAATCACCTCGCACTACTAGTGAATCATGCTATTGCTGTCTGGAGACTAGTTGCTATGGCAGAAAGCTGTAACAGTGGCAGAAGGCCAAGAATCCCGCCTTTGAAATGTTAACTGAATTTAACTCTTGACTTTTCTCAGAGAAGGTTCATTACTTCGTGCAACTGTGTCATATTAAATGAGTGCTTTGTCTGCCCTGGGCACCAGTTTGGAAGGGATATTATTAATCACTGGGACAGCCAAGCAGGTCAATAACAATCATTTGTCAATAAGGATTTTTTTTTTATACCTTCAGTCCAACATGTGACAGCTGCAGTTATGTAAGGGCCTTTTTTGCTTTCATTTCTCTTCTGCTAACTCATCTCCTTGCTTTAGGCAAGTTATACCCAGTTCATAGCTCCTGGACACATTCAGAGCATGCCTACAGTGCAGGCGTGATGGTGTGACAATGAAATCTGCTACTTTGAGCATCGACAGCCTGGGCTGGGGACATGCGGGACATCAACATGCAGCTGCCCCTTTTAAGTGACAATGTAGGCTGCTGTTTATAATATCCACCAGGACAATCAGGAGTTTAGAGACTTCAGCAAGGAACAGGTGTAAACGTCAGCTGAAAAGTGATTTTGTGAATGGCAGAACTGCCTACACACGGAATTTAGGCACAAGGTCTTCTTTCAGCTGCCTGAAGTATAGATCTGGCTCCCTGCTTAAAGGGGAGCTGCCAGTGTCCACCCTGTGCTTCTGCTTGAAAAGCTCAATCCTTTTCACCTGTGCAAATGAGATCTCTCACATTTAGTTATTGGGCCAGGTCTGGCAATTTAGGATCACTGAGATCCAAGGAAACACCTAGATTAAACACAATCAAATATTCACACTGTGGTGCTTCTGACATCTTTAACATTATGCTGAAAGTTAACTGAGAATGGCAAAATAAACCAGACTGTGAAGACAACTATCAAAGAGAACAGCATCTAGAGAAGAGCTGCATCCCTACTTATAAAGATGCGGATTCACAAATTGTGACAATGATATTTCTCCCACAAACACAACTGTTGCACTGGGAAAAGTCTTGAATACAGTAGGCCATGTGCAGAATTACAGTGGTGGCTGAGATGGTGACAGTAAAGTTGGAAGGGCTGCTGTATGGTATTCCTACTCCAGTTTGTACCTCTGGAGTTTTGCCCAGTCCTAAGAGTAGGTTAATAATCACTCTCTAAATTGTTCAGTAGCCTACAGGACATTTCATGTTCCACTTTCAGATAGCTCATTCTGACTTTCAGCACTCGTTTTCCTCTATTATACAATTCCATCTTCCAGGAACAAGTTCACAAGAGCACTCTTGCACTCTCTCAGGCTTCCCTTCTCAACAGGCTTTTGACTATGTGCTCAGACCTGAAGGAGTTATTCCAGAGGAGGGAATCACAAAAGCCCTATAACTATGTAACATGCAGTACGCTGCTAGGTAGCACTTCACAAATGAATCTGCAATACCACCCATGTTCTCTGTCATCTCTCACTAACCAGGATTTTGACTGCTGCATCTCCCTTCCTCCTCTCAATATATACTGATACTAAAGGGTTTTTTTTAGAAAACCAACCTAAATCATATAAGCCACACGCTCCCAATTTTCTATTTTTCTTTATTATTTTTAACTAATGGATTGCAGTAATATTTCAGGTGGGGTTTTTTGTAGATATGCATATAGATAACATGTTTTCTTGTTCAAAATGGGTCCTTAGATCATCTGCAGAATATTTATTGTAACATTGTAGACAATAGATGAAATCTTTGAAAACCAAGGATCCCTCAGGTATACCAATGAAAAGCAGGCTTCATTGCAAAAGCAACAACCAGGAACATTTAAAATGAACCATTTATTAAATCAAACTGTTATTTCAACAGTTACATAAGTTACACAGCATGTTTAAGTCAAAAGATTTCACAAGGAAAAAAAAAAAGTCAACTTCTATTAAAGAGGCAAAAGTAGTACCACACAATATGTACCTGGGATGGAAGAAGGGAAGGGGAATCTCTAAACATTCAAATAAGGCCATAATTATTTAAAAACAACAATAAACCAATAATAAAACCCCCCAAAGATCCTTTTTCCTTTCAGTGTGTTCAGTGCTGCTAACTATATGTACTTTTAGTGTACAGATGTAATCGAGGCAGTGATATCTTGATAGCTAGGTTTAATGTTTTAAAACACTATCAGAAGTGGAATAAGGCTCATAAGTACATACAGCTGCCCTTGGAATGTCAATCTCAGTTGCCTTCATTAACTTAAAATTCACAAAGTGCACAGTTAAGATATGCCAAAAAATTGAAACTGCTACTCTACCAACAGCTGCCCATGCTTAATACTTAGTGGTCTATCAGAACAAAGTATGTTCTTTCAAAAAAGATGTGTAAGAAAAGCCACTGTAAAACATTTAGTTTCAAAGATGCACTAGGAGCTTTTTGTAAACTGAAAAGTAGAAAAACATGGATTAATTATGTAAAGAAAAGAATACAAAAAACACTAGAAATGACCATCAAACTTTCAAAGAACAAGCACCACAATGGACATCAGCATTCGATCTTGAGCGTACAGCAATGTAACAATTTTACTCTAACCAATCCACTTCATCAAATTCTGAATCATCTTCTGAATCACTGTATTCCACAGCAATGCGACGAGAAAGTATAGTAGCAACATCATTCTCAATGCGCTCATGCTTAGCTTCTTGTTCACGTTGCTCTTCAACTTTGCGTAGCTGAATACCTAAAGAACATCAAATCAAACATGTTACTCCCCTTTATAGTTACACAAAGTATTTAGCTCATGGTTCACAAAATGCTTTGCAAGCAAAGATGAAGGCTGAGGACACTGTCCTCCTCAGACAGTTCTCTGTCAAGTTTTTAAAGAGAGGAATGTCACAATTGCAAGGGCAGACTATAATATCCCGTTTCTGATTTCCCATTACAAACACACTCACATTTTAGTACCACTGTGATTAAGCCATTTTCCTATTTGTATTTCCAATTTTTATACTCTCTCTTCATGGTCTCAATTAAAAGTTATAGCTGTTTGAGTGTTCTAACAATACAGGATTTCTTGTAACTCAGTTTTGATCATGTAATGATCTGTTTTGGGATAAATTATTACTTAAAGATCAAACACAAAGGAGAAACAACACATACTGATAGCATGGGGAAGTTAAATCCAGTAACTTAGTTAAAAACATGACAGATCATATATTTTGGTTTTATATTCACACCACAGGCTGACACAGTCTAAATATGACCTACATCCTACACTTAATACTCTCAGGTGGAATTTAAGCCGTGGTAATTTGAGCCTTTGTTTCTTGTGCAAGACTTGGTGTCAGAAGTGTTTCCAGGAATCACCTAAATTGCACCAGCAGGCTCTCCTTTATTAGGTTTCTGCTGGCATTCTCTACTAATGTTCATGCACCACTGTTGGACTCAACTTCTCTAGATTCAATGATAATACATGTGCATATAGATGCTTTAAAAAGATTTTGAATTAGTATTATAGCCTATCTACTGATAGTACAGTACCATACAGGTTTTGTACTGTGTGTTGCAGGTGCATGGGAAAAACAGAAGAATGTCGTACTCAAAACATCTGAGAAAGATTTAAAGACACCACACAGTCAAACAGCAGCACTCACTACGCAGCAGGGGTTTTTCTGGCCATAGGCACCTAAGCAGAAAGGTACAGTTTGTACATACAGCCCCTCACTGGATCAGCAGGAAAACACTGCCCTGCACCTCTGCCATTCACTTGCACTCTGCCAGCAGGGCACTTTGCAATGCAAAGACTGCTCCATTGCTGTGTTGAGACTTGCCAAGATTAAATGCTTAACAGCTCTAAGTCTCAAGCAACGATTTCTGAATGTCATTTATACGTTGTTGCAATACACTGATATATGATCAAAATTTCAGTGCAAACTGATCTTTCTCCTTCTATCTAACGTATGTGAAAAACAATGTTTTTGTCTTCTACACAATCTCTAGGTTATCAGAAACAGGTACGTTTTCAGGTGAACAGAAAGGAAGAGAAAATCTCCACAGATCATCTATGAACACACGCACTTTTTTAAAAAAAAAAATCTAACTTCCACAGGGAACCAGCTTTGCCATCCAAACTAAACATCTGATAAGTGCAATTACAAATTGAAAAAAGTCTATTTACTTGGCAATGCATACACTGTAGAGAATAGAAAGCAGAAACACACTTAAGATGCATTCCTCTAAACTAACTTCTTACAGATGTGAAATATTCTACCTCTCAAAGCTAATGTGTATCTAGCAAGTTTCCGAGACCATTCTTTTTGCCCTTTAATAGCCAAACATTACCTTTCCGTATTGCTTCCAGCAGAACGCTTCTAGCATCACTGATTACAGGAAGAGTTGAAGGATGGCGTTTGGGTTCAGGAGCAGGAATTACTTGGGATGGTGGAGATGGAGGCATCAGGGGGGCATGAGGGCCAGGGACAATGGTTGTGGAAGGAGGGTGCAGAACAGGAGGAGGGTGAGAAAGGGCTGCAACTGTGACAGGAGAGGAGGGTCGAATGCCAGGAGGTGGCAAGGGAGGAGGTGGAGGTGGTGGAGGAAGTCCCTGTACTTCAGCTTGTGGAGGAACTGGGTGAACAGGTACAGCTTCGCACACTTGGGCAGCTCTAGTGACAGGAGGAGAGGGTTGTGCAAGGGGAGGAGCAATTGGAGGTGGAGCTGGATGTAGGACTCCAGGAGCTATCTGGAGAGGAGCTGGTGGAGGTGGCACAGCTGGGGCCTGCAGAGCAGCTGTGGGAGGGGGTGGAGGAGGTGGGACTGGGGGTGGAGGAGTGGAAGTCATTGCGGCTCTTAATGATGAAGTTGACAAAGCAGATGGAAGAGGTGGTGGTGGTGGAGGCGGAGGAGTGGGGCTCACAAACACTGGTGTTCTGCCTGTTGCTGGTGATTGAGGACGATTTTCTACCAAGCCAGTAGTAGAACTGAAATATCCAAAAACAGGACAAAGTTATTAGAGCTATAGAGTAGAAAAAATAGTAATACATTAATTTCTGCAATTTAGGAATATCGAACACTGGACATTAAAAAGCATTATGTACTGTGATGATTTCAAGGTATACCTCATATACAAGGAAATCTAATTCTCAGTATGGAGTATGCATCAATCTTCCAACAGACCTTTGCTCAAACTGAGCTTATATTAACCAAGTTTATGCTCTTACACAAACCTTTACCTTTATCAAAGGTTTCCTATACTAGTATAATTCTCACCTCCCATACCTAAGTAAATACAAATTATTTTTCTGAAGTAAGGGAATAAGCAGTTGATTTAACTGCTTCGATCCACAGAACTTTAAAAACAAAACAAAACCAAAACGGTACAAATAATGAGGATGAGAGACATTTGAAACACAGAGGTTTGATGACAGGACGAGTGAGGTCATCAATTCTATGTACAGAAGGGTATATTTATATGTTAGATACTCATTATAGTGCAGTGAATAGGTGAATTGAAGAAAACAAAAGGGAACAGTAAAATTATTTTCCTGAAAGACCACTAGGGGATTTCTTTCAGCTGTTGTGGAAAATTAATCTAAAGAGTTATGCATTTCTGTGTATAATCTCCTGATGAGTAAAAGACAGTCTTTTCAAGAGACTAACATCTTGCTGATGCAACAACTGTGTCTGACTATTAGAGGGATGGTGGAAAACTAAAACTCTCCAATAAAACTGCATGTGTCTTGGCCACTTCGTACCTAACACAAGGAGGCACAGGTTTCACATCTCCTGCTCCGTGCATTGGAGGTGGCGGTGGTGGTTCATGTGGTCTCACCAACACTCGCTCCTCGGCTCTGTTCAGAAGTTCAGACATCTGGCTATAGGGCAATGCAGAAAGCGAATATGATCCATCCATATGATCCACATATGCTTGAGATCTGTAGGAAAATAGTGAAAAATGATCCAATGTAAACTTTAGTAAAAGTATTAGTGTCCTCAGCTAATGTTCTACACTTCAGTTTGATTTCTGAATTGTCTTCTCTGCACCAATGTTGCACATTGTACTTCATGTTTTTTTAATAATTTATCTCACTTTCCAGACCAGCGCTTCTAGCAGCTCAAGGGTTTAATGCTTTTGACAGGTTTATCAGACAAGTTCTACAGTATGTGTGTGATCTTAGCATTTATTAGTTACATCATTTTGAGATAAGTAAATGTAACAATACAGTCAGAAGTAAACATATACCAGAGTGTATTATGAAACAGATATTATATGCACTAATTGTTTCTGCTACTCAGTCCCTACATATATGCAAACATATTATTTTATAACATTCATGAAACATCCATCGATGTTAGAATGGTAGAATTTACAACTGAATAATTTAGCTGAACTTCCTTCTGAGGACCTATATTCTAATATATAGAGAACCCACTACTTTAGACCTAATACTTTGTAGCTATACAACAGATATAAGGAAGATAATCTAAATACCTGCTGTTGAGTAGTAGCAGAAAATAAAGATAACTGCAGCTTAAAATGATTCACTTTGCTTGTTATGACAACTTTAGACACACCTTAAGGACCTGATCAGCTAGGAAATTTTGGTTAACTACTCAAATATTTTTTTAAATTCAGAGGAAATGTGTTTGCAGAACACTTTCCAAATAAAGCAGTACTCTACGTCTTCCACATACTGTCACCACTGTAGTATCTAACCTATTAAATTCTTCGGGGGTGAAGCCTTAGTCTGTTATTCAAAAGCACAGTGCTGTTCTGTATCTGAACAACACGCTCTGCATAGGCTTTTCCAGTTTTCAGACAGAAAACACTATCTCCTAGAGTTGTTGTAATTATCCAGTCACTATTTTTTGTTTGAAGGCCTTACAAAGCTAAACTAAAAATACTCTTATGGTGCTTTTGGCCAGTGATGAATAGGGGAAAAAAATTAACTGTTTTTTGGAGGGCAAGGAACGTTTTTTGATTAAAAACAAACAAACAAACAATCCCCCAAAAGCACACCGCCAAAACTCCTAATAGTTGTTGTCAGCCCTCTTTCCTATCAGAAGTTTCTCAGCTGGTTTTGCAGAAACACCAGAAGCATAAACACAGCAGGTGTTTACCATGCGAAATGCTACTCTTAGCCACCAGCAAATACGTGCTGTGAAATGAGAATCCAACAGCTTAGATTTTGTAATAGGCTATAACCAGAAATGTCAATCAAATCTTGGATTTGGTCAAGAGTAAAGAGAAGCTCAGTGATCTCATCTGGGTTCCAAGTGGACATTTGTTCACATCACACCCACCATATAGCCTTGGCAGTGTCTGCTGAAGAAAAATCAAGAGACTGGAATAATAGTGATTTTGTAGGTCAAGACTGGAATGTAGGGACACACCTGGGTGCAAGCTTGCAACAGTGACACTACACCCTCTTCAAGTTGCAGACGACAACACATACGCAAGGACAGAATGAATTCCAAGGATACACACTACTCCTGAAAATAACAAAATAACTACTCCCTTAAGGACACGCTGACTAAGTCTTTTAAAACTGAGTTTTGATTGAGCTAAATCAATGATTTCCAGTGCATTTCAAGAACAGCAATAGCATCTCACCACTTCCCATTTCTCAAGCACATTCACTATGAGTAGTATGAGTATCTGTACTTAATAAAGGATAGAAAAAATAAAAAGAAACCTTGATTCAAAATGTGAAGCTGGGCCATTAGCAACTTCAATGTGCTTATGTAAGAGGTTAGCATCATCTTCGGCGAGCTCCGGACCTTGGGCTAACTTCTGCCACTCTCTCCGTCTGTCATGAGGTGCCCTTGGCACTTTTTCTGGCTCATGAGGGCGATCTAGGTTTTTCTGCTGTAGGAGAGTTGTGCAAACAAAACTGACAACTAAGACAGTGGTTTTTAACTAGCTGCATTTAAACATCAGCCACAAAATAATGAAAACAATCCCAATTCAACTGCAAGAAAAAATTACTTTCAGTCTAAATATGATACATAAACCAACAGGACTTGTAAGAGGCAGAAACTTCAGTCTAGTAGATAATTAGCTGAATAATACAGAGGAAAATAACTGTGTAAGTAGCTTTTAATTCTAAGTCTGAAATGAAATTATGAATCAGACAGTTATATTTACTATCTCTACGTACGAAATATGCAACATAATGGTGAAACAAAGTTACATTACCTTTGCAAAGGTGTTTAAGAAAATATAAACAAAGTGCTCTATTCCTACTAACTTCTTTCTAGTTTAGAGTAAATGTATCTACCCATTCAAGTTTTTTCACTTGGAAGACTGTCAGAATTTTTTATTATAAAAAAGCGTTCCAGTGAAATTCTTTATTCTTGCTGTATTTCTCCTTTTTTTCTGAGTCACTGCTAGAAAACTTACAAGTTTTGGAAAACCCGCTGTTTGATACTTTAAGACAGCATGAAAGCTCTAGGCCCTTCTATATTATTTTATTATTATTAAATATTTATTTGTTAAAGTTGATGGAATTGAATGAATACAAGTAGTTTTAGTTGAATGAAGATGACTCTATAAAGTTTGGATTGTTATTAATCACATAACCAAAAAAGTACCACATCTGTAAGTAAAGCCTTTCCAGAAAAAAACAACCAGAAGCTATATAAAGCTAACACATATACCTTCTGCTTCCTCTTTTCTTTTCTTTTGTCCTCGGTGTCCTGTAACATTTTCTCCTTCCACAGATCAAAGAAGTATGAAGGATTTGTATAGAACTTCAAACCCTCTTTGCCATCATCCCTGAAATACAAAATACAGGGCATACTATTTATTTGACAATACATGAATCCAAACATTAAAGCAAAGGAAGGTATATTAAGGAATGCCTAGTATCTCAGACCCTGAAATATTTTACTGAAGAACATTAAAAAGATGAACACTGACCCCCTGTGCCATCATTCTTTACAGTCTTTCCTTGTATTCAAGGTCCTGATTTTAGAAAGTAACTTTAATGCAAGCTGTAGATAAAAAAAGAGTATGATAAATCAGAGAACTCTCGTTCCAATGACTCAAATCTTGCTCTAATGAGCAAATTTGTGTGGCTGCTCGTGTTCAACTACTGATTCCAATTGACTATGGGACAGCAAACAACATTCATTTCCATCAAAGACCTTGCTTTCTACATACTTAACTGCTTACTTTCTACACTTCACAAGAGCATTACATGGTTTAATAAATACAGATAATAAAACTGGCTTTTTCTTACCATTGTTACATTGGGGCAGAATTTGAGTAAAGTGAAGTTTTAATGCTTATAATGTCTTCTGCTGCCTGTATTCCTCCAGCAGCTTCATGGTTTTCTAGTGTGGCTCCTTAAATATTCAAGTGCTATTCAACATGAGCAAGGTGCCTGGATATAGCTTCTCTACTACATAAAATAAGCTAGAAATTGGTCTGATTAATATTATTTTACTAACCTGTAAGGGGTGAGAATGTTAAGTGGAGGAGGCTGTTCACAAACGTCGTAAGTTTCTTGCAAAGGAATAGGCAGAGTTTTGCGGTCAAACAGCTGTTGATCTTGAATTGTGGAACTCCGGAAAGCTTTCCTCATCGTAATGTCCTGCAGTGACACTGAAAGGGGACATTGCCATTTAAAAAAACCACCAAAGATAGTTTATTTGGATTGATCTGGAATTGCTTAACGCTAGTTAGAATAGAAATATTAAGCATGACTACTAGCATCTTGCACAAATTTACAGCAAATATAAATTCACCTAGCACTACTGTCATGGCAAAGTTATCATGAGATTATGTGAAAAACGTGTTGTAATGTTCTAGCACATTATCCTCTGTTTAGCATCACAGGAAACTTTTGCTCATGTGGATAGATATCTGAACTCTGTCTCTCTAAAGTAGTTCCACAAATTGCTTACTGTAGCTATAAAATATCATTCTGTAGTTCAGAAGTACCTGATAACATTTACCAATTCCGTTTCACAATCCTTTCGGTACTAAAAAAAAATAAATCACTCTCTGTCTTGAGGTATAGATTTTTCCTTTCTACTATCAGCAAGCCAAACTTTGCATTCCTTGCATGTAGGCAGCAGTTCCACTGAAGGCCCACTGAGATACCAAACCAGCAAATCACTTAAATTTATGCTACTGATATGATTGAGTTTTAATGGGAGGCAATACTATGTTCCAGCACATGAAACTAGTCGAATGCTGTTTTTTAATTGGACTCTGATCAAGATGAGACTTCTCTGTTTAATTCAGGTGAGACACTTTGAATTCTATACACAGTAGTTAGCAATAATCAATTATCTTTATGTAAGAGTCAAAGGAAAATAACATTAGGTGAACACAATAGATTAAACAGTGATTTGAAATATACTGACTTACTGTTGTTAAAGCCCATGTATCTTTTTCTATTTCACAATCATTAAAATTTGGAAAAGGTTAATGGAAAAGTGATCACAACTGATGAAACTTGCACTTTTAATTCTGGAAACAGTGTACCTGTTCAGTCTCATATTTCTTTCCCTCCCTGATCTTCAGTTACTACATGTGTGAAGTCCAGGTGTGTCTCAAGACTAACTTTGCAGTCAGTGTCAGACTCTGACTAAATAAAGCAGCAGCCCTTTTCATTGGCTTGGACTTTTGAAAAAACTTTTTTAAAAAATAACAAACAATACTGAAAACAGACAGTTTTAAGACATACTAGCAAAGAGAGTATTTTCAGCACCTACATTTTATCTATAAATAATCATGTTTATTTTATACAAACAGGTTGAAAGTCGTGCTCCTTTACTCAAGATGAGTAACAACATCACTAGAGCCCTCAACAACAATTCTTTAGAAGAGTGCACCTGTTTAAGCTGAAAGCTGCATTTTACTCTGGTTCCCATAACACAGACAAATGTACGTACCTACATAAACACACACAGAACTGGATTTCTATTGTATGATCACAAAGGGGCAGGAGGCAGGATTTTTTCCAGAGGGCTTGCAATTCCTGGAATGTTCTATTTTCTTACCTAAGCATATTGGCAGCATCCTTTCTGAGGCTAAAAATAGGACGTTTTAGATTTTCAGTTTGGCTTTTGACATTTATATTACAGTTGGTAAGGCTGTGTGTTCCTGGAGAAGTTTCCTCCATTTTACCCTTAAGTTCTATTATTTCATGACAGTGCATTTTATTCTTTTTAATACCTTTAGCTGCTCAGAAGCCTTTTTAAGTGTGTGAAAGATGTATTACAATGTACAAATCTGAACTAGGAGTCTCAATTTCTGCAGGTATTTTTGCACGCGTAAATAACTATATATATTTTGTACCTGTCATGAAGTACAGGTTATTAATTACTGGCAAAAGTTCACAACTAAAAGAACTGGGGTTTACCTCATCTAAAAACCTGGTCTTAGATTCTTTTAAACTTCAACTGTTTTTCCTTTGGATTGCTGGTTTTACAAATCTCACCAAATTTACTTGTTCAGAGTCGCTTGGCAATCCTGGAAGTCTTTAAACTGCCTGTCACTTATTGGAGACTATGCCAAGAAAAATAAGTTGTTGTACTTCTCTGTGAACCTGTGTACATCCTGAAGGCCATGAAGTAAATCAATTTATTCCAATAAATAAAGACATTTCCCTGTTTTAGTATTAAAATCCTCATAGAGTACGTGACACCATATTATTGAGATGTACATTTTTCTTTTAACTGTTTATTAGTATTTCTTAATCTCTTTGAGTGAGTAAATATAGCTGGTCTAATTCATAATCTCCTTTTTCTTGTTTAAATCTCCACTTTTTGTAAACATGTACAAGGGGATAACACACCCTAGGATAATCAATCAATCCCTAATAGTAAGTGTAATTAATTTCTCTCTTAAACTAAGCTATATAGCAAAGGTCTTCACAGAAAACACACTGTGGAATTTCAAACAGCTAACAATTTCCTGCACTGATATGCAATGACCAGCATTCACTGAAAAGCATGCCATTATTCAAAACATTTGACCATATTAGGACAATATTACTAAGGAAATGAAAGGACGTGGCACTAAAAATACTGAGAATCATGACACTGATATAACTCACGTACAGACAGGGATCATGTAAATCCCATGTTGCAAAGAGCGTAATCCTGGGCTGTGCACGGTTTGGTTTACAAAGCCATTTGTTTAGCTTGCCAGCTGGCCAAGAAACAGAAGCCCTGTGTGGCTTGCCACCTCAGGGGGGAGAATGTGTGAAAACTTGGCTGGTAGTCTGGCCACTTAGCTTTGGCTGACTGACAAACTGGCACAGCAAGAGGACAGGTCGAACAAACGGGACATATGAATTCAGGTGCGAGAAGAGACAAGACACTGAAGGAGGAGTTGGAAATGCTGCAGGGATTTGACTAGATGCTGAGAAATTTAAGCTTCCTGTTGCCTAATTCCTTACAAGCACCAGAACCTTTACATAGCCTAAGATCCTAAATTTCATACGGATACACTTTCCTGAATGCCCATCTGCTACACCACTTGTGTTAACTGCTATGAATAAAAAATGGGGTTTTAAATAATTTCCTTAAACATTGAGATATTCACAACATAAGTTAAACATTCATTCATCTGAACGAATGCCAGTTTATTGTTACTGTGTCTGTTGACTGGACTGTGCAAAAAGACCTCTATCTCAGCCAGTCTAACTTTCTGTACACCCCAGTGTTTTCCACATAATTAAAAATTACCTCTGTCAGAAAGCTAAACTACAAACCGTTTGTACATTTGTTGTTGAAAAAGAGATGTCAGACCATTTTTATTTGTAATCAACAACAAACTGAGAAAAAAAAGGTATTTAAATTCCACTTCAATAAGATACAATAACTGGGTTTCTTTTGGGCTGAACTACAAATTAAATAAAGTAACACATCAGTAATATATAAGCATAATAATATTTTTCCTCCTGTTAAACCTCTCATTAAACTGCAATCCCTAATTTGTAGTAAAAGTCAGGTATGGAGCACATCAGCATACTGATAGAAAGTATCTACTTTTACATTTCAAAGATATTAAATATTACATTTTATTTTACCTCACCAGAAAAAAAAAAAATAAACCTCTTACTAGATTTGTTAATTCTTTTAAACTCACTCCAATGTACAATTTATGAAGAGGTTCTAGGCCAAAAAATATCATTCTCCTAAAGGTGGTAAATAAATAAATAATATATATCCCTTTTTAAAGCTTGCTCTCTCAGCACTTTCTGCAGAATTTCATCCAGGCAGCTTTTAAGACTATGAACTCTAGAATACCACAGCTATGACTCTTCGCAGAACCGAATGACTATGGGAAATCATTTTTGAGACAGGGCAGTATTTCCAGAACATTTAGAAAAAAAACCAAGCATACATATTCAAAGCCAGAAACCTGCTGAAATACAATGCAGAACACTGTTTGGTTCCTTTCCTGAAGTATGCCAGGCTGCTCACCCATAGCATTCTGCCATTAAGTTTTTTAAGCTGCATGTCACAGTTGTAACACATACACTGTAGAAATCAAGAATTTGACACACTGCATTTGAGATTAAAATCCTCTCTATCTTGAGGTTTAAATAGAATTAGGCAGTTCATATTAAAGAATACCAAAATATGCAGATAAACTCTTAGTGTATGAATTCTCCTTCTGCCATGATACCATTTATTTCCGAGTGATACACAACTATTTTGCAATATTTTGTCACACTTTACATCAGAGCTGTACAGTGTGTCAGCATTTCAAAAAAGAACAACATAAAAGCTAAAATGAATATTGTTTTAAATCTGACAGATTTCTACAGATAAGAAATTATTTACTTGTAGTAGTACTTCAAGATGAATGGCACAAATAAATGTGGTAAATTAACAAAATTCTACTATTATACTTATAAAATTTGCATAGATATGGAGAGAGTCAGTAATGTTATTAATAAAGCAAATACTGAAATTAAAAATGGTGCAAAGAAACTATACTCTTAGGGTTTATTTTCTGACCTAGGCAGATATCTTACACTGCACAGCTACTGAAACCGCCAACCTTAGTTCACATCCACAGGAAGAATGTGTTTTCCCAGTCCTAAAAAGACCCCAGATATGATAACTCTTGAATACATACAGGCTAGTTTCCCATACAATTGAAATGAAGTTCAGTTTACTGAAGGAAAGCAGAGGATTTCTACTTGTCTATACGCAAGTTTAGTATCTCTTCTGAGGGGAAAAAACCCAAGTATGTAAAAAGAAGAAAGTATGTAAAAAAATCATTTACAATATGAAACTAATAATTCTGTTAAATCAAGAATTTGAAAACAGTGTAATAATTCAAGCAAACCAAGCTCATAGTAATTCTTCTGTGACAGAAATATTGCACACCACAAATTAGTTCCTTCAGGATACAATCCTAACGTTGGTTTAATTCGGTTTTATTCTTTCAGGGAGATATTGTAATAATTCAAAATGAGAAAACATACAGACTATTAAAAAAATCAGAGCCATTTATTACTTTGACTCTGCCAGAAACATCTTGTCAAGTATCTGCACCTTGTTCAATGAATCTGACTTGGGCTGGTTTTGTTCATGCCACTTAGCTTTAAATGAATCTTAATTTCTTCCTCTTGTGTAATAGGCATAGGCCCAAAGGAACACATTAAATCTTCTATTACTGCCTGCTGGCAAAGAACTAGCAAATGAGACTAATTTTACAAGTATAGCTCATTTTACAGATGCTTTTAGTTGAACAGAAGTACTGAAATTTGCTTAATTCTTAACCCTCTTAACACAGAGGGTTAAGAAAGGCAAGGAAGGTAAATCCAAATGTTTTCCCCATACCTTCACGCATTAACATCCTCCAGCTATTTTAGTCCAGATCAGGGCTAAACCAAAACTATTTGTGATTAATTTCTAAATTTCAAGCCCAAAATAGGATACTGAAGGAGAAAAAGTTTCCTGATCCCTGATTTTTAAAGGAAATACTGAATTTCCTCTCATCTCCTTTGTCCTCATCTGGTGACTCATTCTGGGCAGATATTTGTGAATAAGGATCACTGCGTCTGGCTCAAGGACTGGATATTGTTAGGTTAATGAAAATAGTAATTTAATAGTTCCTGACACCGAGGACTGCATGTGTTCCTCTGAAGTACTTCCTACTAACAGTCACTGCTATTCTATTGTGTGAGAGACAAATTCAGTGTATCAGATTCAAGACAGACTTAGCCACTTTGGACCTGATCAAGCAGACCTCTTTTCAGCCCCGTTTTCTTTAATTGCAGTGTCAGTCCCTTTCTTCAGCCATACAGTTTAGCAAATGCTACAGTATACACAGTACTGAGAAAAGTTATTGATCTGGTGCATTTGGGGCTACACTACTTTAAAAATATTTCTAGCAATTCTCTACCATCAAATAGTTACGGATACTGAAATCTACAGCCAAACTTGTCAAAGGCCATTTACACAGGAAAGTATGATTTTCCATCTTGCTATCCTGCAACATCCTTAGATGGTTTAACTCAATGACTTCAAATGGTCTCTCCATTTCCCTGAAATGTGAATGGCTGCCATACTAGGTATGCCATATCAATATATGTCCCGCTTTGATTTAAACCAAAAACTAGGCAATCATGGGTAAGCACAGAAATTACATTAACACTTCGGTGTATTACAGCTCTTACAAGATTACAATTGCTGACAATTCGCTACTGTACACAAAAGGGATTTTTATCATTATCCAATCATAGTAAACATGGCATTCTATTGGAAAAACAGGTGTATGTGTATGATTTATGCTCAGTTGTCAAGAGACTTGGAAAATTCCATTAATGTAAGAATTCCCCTAGGCAAGTCATGATTTCATCTACTACTAGCTGTGAACAGCTGTCTTTCAAAACCTGTTCTAAAATTAATGACGCACAAATACAGAATCAAAACTTCCTTAGCTTAATTTTGCTGTTACTGAAATTTCTATGTTGGTAGTTAAACACAGCCTGAAGACCATGCTCCTGGTTTGACACTTCATTTTTCCTGAATAATACACAACAATTATACCTAGACATTCAGAACTGAAACAGCTTTCTATACTTCAAAATTAGATCCCACAACAATCTGAAGTTATATTTTGTGATAGGATGCTGCTCTACTTTCTAGGTGTTAGCCATATAGTGTAGAACACTCTAAGACTATGGGATTACAAGACCTTTCATAGTTCTACCTGCAACCAACAGATATCCAGAAAGGCAAAAAAAGCTTCATGGAATTTACATAACAGGTGATTAATGTTCCTGCAGTCATCACAAAGCCTATGTATCATTTAAATCCCACTCAAATTCTATCTTGTAGGCATAAGCCATACCCTGTTGACTTTTGGAAGTACTTGTTTTCTCAGTGCTAACCAATATTTATAGTACTTAAAGCTATTTAGGAAGAATCCAAGGGGATATATAGCATAAATAAATGGAGCCAAACAACTATAACTTCATACCGAAAGTGAGACGGTAACAAGTTAAATGCAAAATCCCTACTTGGGCAAATGGGTTACATCCCATGGGAATTAGTAGGAAGGTTAAAAAAAAGATTACAGACTTATGTCCAAAGCATTCATATAATATTACATATTATTAATATTATCAGTATTATTAACACTAAAACGTAATACTACTGAAGTGACACATACTTCTGTAGCAGTTTTTATATAAAATCATTGGTAACTGTACTGTTCAGTAACCATGAAAATGTTGGACTCAGAAAGCTGCTCAAGGCTATAAAAGAAACCTGCAGCAGAAATAGAAATAGACTTCTTTCTCATTATGTTTATGCGTCCTTATAAACATAAACTATTATTATTTCCATTTCACGTATCAGTGGTGTCTGGGTGACAAAATAAGAAATCTTCAATGCAGGAGTTAACTTACATTCCTCTTCCTTTGGATCAAGTTGTGTAACACTAACAGATAAGCGATCTACACGTTCTTGTAAGGAGTTGACTCTAAATGAGAAACTGTGCGCTTCATTGAAAAGTTCACCGAAAATATCTTCAGCATATTTACCTGAAATACAAAAAGAAAATTGTTTAATTAAGTAAATCTAAGATGCATGAATATCACTTGTAACCTGTACTTACTGAGCTCATTAAGAATGTTTCAGAAAAGTAAATAAAACTTAAATATTTAGTTTGTAATTTACTTATAAGAAATGAAATTATTTAATACATTATAAGACTGATATTTAGCGGATTTAATTGATTTAACTATGCTGACATGCAAGAAACTTGACTGTTTAGTTTCTTGGGTACATATAAAAGGATAATTTCCAGCATTTGAAGCTGCTCTTGTATGAGCAGTAACTAATCTTTCCAAGTGAAATTTATCTCAGTATTTCTCAAAATGAAGCATAGTTTCAATTTCTACTGTTCAGAGAACCTTCCAAATATGGAAGATCAGATATTTACACTTAGATTAATTAGAACCAGCCTATTAAAAAATACACACTAAAAATAATAAATTCTACTTTGAAAGATCAGAATTCTAGTAACTGACTAATTTATAAGGAAATAAAATAACAATTTCCTTTGTTCACTTCAATGGGCATCACACAAAGCCCAAAAGAGTAGGAGATTCAGGTTTCACAAGAAAAGGATCAGTAATGAGTTTCTCTTCTACAGACGGAATACTCCTTATAGTGCTTCTCATGCACCCCCCGGACTCAACTTGAGTAGTCTGTCACTGAAAAAAACCACCAGACTGCCTAGCAAAATTTGTGGCCGCATTTCTGAAATTCCACGTGATAGCTTTTAAAACTTTCTGCCATATTGCGTGTATGTAATTTGTGTACTGCTTGTGCACTTATATTGGTTTTAGAAGTATAAATCTCACAAATCTCTAAATACCTGGTTTGCACACAAGTCCTGACAGGTACAATAGGAAAGGATAGCCTTGAAAATTTGGCCTTTGGTGCATAATAAATCTGGAATTATACATAAATATGAGGACATTTTAAAATAAACACATGAAAAAGACAAAAATTAAATTGCTACAGGTACTGTGGAAACTACTTAAAGATACTATGTAGTAAGCACAAGGCCAGCGCATGCCATTTATTAAGACTTAGGTAATGGCAACAGAAAACCAGCATGACTATAAACAACAGAATATAAAAGGGGATATCAGAAGAAAATGAAGAAAATACAGATGAATGAAGAATACAGATGAAGAAAATAGAAAGGTTCATAAATTCTGGCATATTAAACATAAACCCAAAAAACTAGCCTGAGGAACAACTACCAAACTAATAATAAATATTCCTTCAAAGACATAAGAAGCAAGAAATCCTGCCAGGGAGTCTGCAGAGCCAACTAGTAATGAAGGCATAAAGGAGTACTCAGAGAAGACAAGACCACTCCAGAGAAGCTAATTTAACACTTCCCACTGGTGTTCAGTGAAAGGAAATGGAGGAGACCCCCATGCTGGAATTATTCTTTGTGGGAGGCTCAAAGAAACTGAAGGGACTATACAAAAATCACAAAACTAAATCGACAGAATGACCAGCAAAATATTAGTAACAATTTATAAATCTCATTAATACACACCGAAAGCTGTCAAGCACAACAGTAAGGTTCAAAAATTTTTTCATGGAACATCTTGAGAGCTACAGTCCTGTAAGCCTGACATCCAGACACATTAGTACAAATCATTATGAAGTACTGAATTAGCAGACACCTGGATGACTCACTAGAGAAGAGACAACCCAGCTTTTGTAAAGTGAATTCTCTGAAGGGTTTATCAGCACGTGGATGGAGAGCTATGATTTGGTTAAATTTCCAAGATGGTTTTGAGAGTCTTTAATCAAAGCTTTTTAAGAAAACTTAACAGATGGAGCATAAAAAAGAAACGACATGGCATGGATAAATAATGCCTCAAAAGGTACAAAACAGAGGATAGGAGTAAATCACCAGTCTTCACAGTTGAGAAAGGTGTTTTCATAGGTTTCTGCACTGGGACCTATGCTATTCAAGATATCTGCAAGTGACCTGAAAAAAAACACGATTAAAGACTGCCAATGATACTAAGTCATGGAAAAGAAACACACTGAGCATTAATAAATACAAAGAAACCCCAGCTGGTTGAAGAGGCTTCTACGCTGGAAAGAGTTAGAGGCTGGAAGATTAGCAGGAGTGCTGTACATTCTTGCCTTGCTCTTATTCTTGGACCATCTGCTATTAGACCACTGAGAAGCAGATCTCAGGCGCAGCCATTTTTAGAACCTTTGTCTTTAAGTACGAGGCCACAGCAAAATAGAGATGGAAAGTTAGTAAAGTCTACTTAGCTGGCAGCTCACCTAACATAAGACTTTCTAATACATGTCTTGAAACTCTGAAAAGTTTATGTTCTTTAATCTGTATCTGAACCAACAGAAATTACTTAAAAATGTGATCCACTAAGAGCAAGATTACTAAGCTTTTAATATATATTTAGTAAAAAATTAATGAATTTCAGATAATATATTCAGATATATTATTCAATTTAATTAGACAACTCA
Organism: Podargus strigoides; assembly: GCA_028020825.1. NCBI lineage: Eukaryota > Metazoa > Chordata > Aves > Caprimulgiformes > Podargidae > Podargus > Podargus strigoides. The sequence continues at coordinate 49,295,724 of CM051619.1, forward strand.
CATAATATCCAGGTATGCCAATTAAAATTAAAATCAAGTGTAAAATTTCACATATAGAATAAAAAGTAAATAGCAGGGATCCAAAATCCAACAACTTTATTTTTATAGGTGTATTTTAAGGCTACAGTTGTTTTATCTATATCATTTCATCAGGCTTACAATTCACCTACCCCATTAATGAGCTCCAGTTGCAAATAATGTCTCAAAAATCTCTTCATTAAGTTGCATACAGCCACAAACATATTGCACAGAACAATTTGCCTATGCTTATGAACACTAATCCTCAAATGGGAAACATATTAAAAACAACCTGTCATGTTTGAAGTGGTATGCCAACCACAACGTCTCTACCTACATGCCTGTTGGCAGACTCTTTATTTAGCCTGAAGTATATTTAACTAAATGCTTTTTCAAGCAAAGCAAAATGTTTGCTTTTAGTAAAATGTACAACTTCCCTTCAAAGAATACTATGTAGGAACGTATATATACGTACAAGGTTTATAATCCAGTATTTGTTTCTGTTGCTGTCTCTGTGTATTCCTTATGAATGTATCTTCGATTTTGAACGGATTACAAAACATATGATTACAAGTGATAAAGCTGAACAAAGTGTCACAAAACCTCAAAGAAATAAAAAAATCTTAGGAGAAAAAAATTACATTAGTAAACAAAGCTGATCTCATTCCACTTCCTTTATAGGTAATATGTTAGAAGAGTAAGGAATTAAAATTAATTCCATTATATAGAATAAATATTCCAGAGTATTAGTAACACTTCAGAAAATTTACATCATTATGAGACTGCTCGACGAAAAACTCTACTCTTGTTTCATGCAGTACACTAAAGAGATTGATAGATGACTATTATAGTTAAAATAATGACGCCTAAGGATCACAGAATCACAGAATCACAGAATATTAGGGATTGGAAGGGACCTCAAAAGATCATCTAGTCCAATCCCCCTGCCAGAGCAGGAACACCTAGGTCAGGTCACACAGGAACATGTCCAGGTGGGTTTTGAATGTCTCCAGAGAAGGAGACTCCACAACCTCTCTGGGCAGCCTGTTCCAGTGTTCTGTTACCCTCACTGTGAAGAAATTCTTCCTCACATTTATGTGGAACCTCCTATGTTCCAGCTTGCACCGATTGCCCCTTGTCCTATCATTGGATGTCACTGAGAAGAGCCTGGCTCCATCCTCATGACACTCACCCTTTACATATTTATAAACATTAATGAGGTCACCCCTCAGTCTCCTCTTCTCCAAGCTAAAGAGACCCAGCTCCCTCAGCCTTTCCCCATAAGGGAGAATGTTCCACTCCCTTCATCATTTTTGTGGCTCTACGCTGGACTCTCTCAAGCAGTTCCCTGTCCTTCTTGAACTGGGGGGCCCAGAACAGGACACAATACTCCAGATGAGGCCTCACCAAGGCAGAATAGAGGGGAAGGAGAACCTCTCTTGACCTACTAACCACCCCCTTTCTAATACACCCCAGGATGCCATTGGCCTTCTTGGCCACAAGGGCACATTGCTGGCTCATGGTCATCCTGCTGTCCACCAGGACCCCCAGGTCCCTTTCCCCTAAACTGCTCTCCAGCAGGTCAGCCCCCAACCTGTACTGGTACATGGGGTTGTTCTTCCCCAGATGCAAAACTCTACACTTGCCCTTGTTGAATTTAATTAAGTTTCTCCCTGCCCAACTCTCCAGCCTATCAAGGTCTTGTTGAATGGCAGCACAACCCTCTGGTGTGTCAGCCACTCCTCCTAGTTTGGTGACATCAGCAAACTTGCTGAGGATACATTCTGTACCTTCATCCAGGTCGTTGATGAAGATATTGAACAACACTGGTCCCAGTACCGACCCCTGAGGGACTCCACTAGTCACAGGCCTCCAACTAGACTCCGTCCTATTGACTACAAGTCTCTGGCTTCTTTCCTTCAGCCAGTTCACAATCTACCTCACTACCTGTCACCTCTGGATATGTAACAGATTAGAAAGATCAGTGATCTTGTTTGCCTATTAATGAAATCACAATATAGACTTCTGCAAATAAATCATTTCAACATCTGTGAAAAGTCTATTTTACTGTATTTGCAAGACTTGCTTAATTGATCAGAAATTTACCAAAATTTGTCATTTTCAAATGGCAAGTCATATTACCTTCAATATTACTAGCTGTTCTCAGTCCATCATACTGGTATTTATTTTTATTAACAGAGCACAGGGTTCTTCATTTAAATAAGAAAATACATTATTATTTATTTTATATTAAAGAATGCATTATTCACCTTATTATTCTTTCCACAACTTTTTCTATTGTCTCAAAGGGCTCTATTCATAATTAACCTTTCAGTAAAAAAGGGATACAAGAATGCAGCTCTCTCTGGTGTCGGTCAGCATCCTTTTTTGTGACAGCAAAATAAAATGTCTTGGAAGCAACATATTGTCCTTCCTCCTCTCAAGAACGTGCGTGAGTTTTGATAGCCTTTTTTGAACAACTATTTTCCTGACGTTTAAAACAGACCTATGAGCTCAAAATAGGTTACTAGCTAATAGCTACTAGCTGAAAATAGAATAAAAATAATACTGCTGTCTTCTGCATTTTTTAAAAATTAAAATTATCTAACTATCCAATATACTAATATGAAGGGATACCAAGGTAAAAGAAATATCATTTTTGTCTTGTTCTGGGGGACTGGGTATGTATCAGATGAACTACAGATTGTCAACTACAATCACCACATAGGGTTTGTAACCTTATTTCAGGCTAATTAAAGAAAATGTGGCAAAGAGATGTCTTTTAAATCTTATATATTGTGTTGTACCTAGAACCACACTAACATGCTGCAGGATCAGGACATAAATTAAGAGTCTCCTCAAAACTCCAGTCCTTAAATTCACCTGACCTATGGCATTCTCTATGCTGTATCCATTAGCAAACCTTAAGGAAAGGACATTTAAATTAATCATTTTGCAACATTAGATCAGTTACCATCAGATTTAGTTACAGGCTCTCAGACAAGGAGTGGGACACGAGTCCTGAAGGAGGACTTGTGGAAGAAGCCACTTCTTTACCATCCTTTTGCATTTTTCAAGAGAGTTCCAAACCCTTTAACTGTATTGAAACCTGAAACAGCATCCCACAGACTGGTTATGGCATCAGCAGCCTCTAGGAACCACGGTCTAAATTTTAAGTAACTATCTGGATAAATAAATTGAGCACCTAAGGTGTTCAATGCCATATAACAGCATCATTTTTTGAAATTCACGAAGATGACAGATAACTCTCAAGCAATGCAAGGTGCACCAAGCAGGACAATCAAAACAAGACATTGCTCAATGCTGCCGAAAGTATCAATTTCAATTAATTTAGCCTTCCTCTGTCAAATTTCTGGAGCTCAGCAAAGGTGAGGGGGTGCGGGTTAATATGTACATAAACAAAATCCAATCCAACATTGAAATTAAATTATAAAAATATTTAATATATTAAATATGTCATGACATTATTAAATGCAACATATAATGAGGTTCTACATCATTAAATCTAATATTATTAAATATTATTTAAAAATTAAAATAGTAAATATGTTGATATATTGAAGTATACAAACCTCAAAAAATTATTACAGTTTAAAATATGTTTGGAAATTTGATTTTTGAAGATATGTAGCAATTCATAAAATATCAGAAAGAATAAGCTAAGAATTCGGTCTGTTACCCACCTATATGCTATCATTCCTTAATTTCTATTATTTCAATCTCACTCACACACTAAACAATACTTTTGACCACTACACTTTCCAAAAAATAAAAGCACAGAAAAGCAGCCGTAAAACCTGTCTCATGTCCTACCGCACAATTCCTTCCCAATATATTTACACTGTGCAAAATTACACTATTCAGTACTGAATAGTTCCTTCCTATCACAATATAGTGTATATATTAGAAAATATTCTTTCATGATAATTAGTTCCCACATAAGCCACTAAGAATATATAAACAGGGTCCCTTTATAAAGCAAAACAAGAAAGTTATTCTAAGTCTCTTAATACATTTTTCCTTCTAAATTAATTCTGACACACCATTTAACATATCCATTGCCTGTTGATTCAGCTTCAGATCCTCACTACAATTAATTTTACTTAATTGAATGCTTTAGGTATGCACTTGAAACCCTAAGCTTGTTTCTCATCAGAATCATTTCAATCTCACAGAAGGACTAAAAGCTAGGAGGCTGAACTGTCTCCCAGGCTTAGAGATAAGAACCTTCATAGAACCTCAAGAACTTTAGTGGTTATAGCTGAGCAAACTCTGAAAAACTATGTATTAAGTATAGTTCAGTGATGCTAATTAGGAACCTATCCTTATGAAGGTGTAAGGACAGTCCACAAGGACTGGATTTAAGGATTGTAACAGGAATATCAGAGTACTGAAGAGACAACTTGGTTCTTATAGCCAGCATAATTGAACCAGGCATTTGTCAGACAACCTGACCCGGGTATCACAAGTATCAAATAAACTCTTTTAAAGGCCATCTCTGGAGTATGTCTGATGCTTCTTGTTGACATCCAAGAAGAAAAAGTCAGCCTTCAAAAATCTCCAGTCATGGAAGTCTGAGATATCATTTCTTATCTCCCACTGAGGACACCATCAAGTAAACTGGATGAGATTATCCATTAGGTATTCAGAAACCTGTGAAAAGAGTATGCTGGCAGCTGAACCTGATGTTGAAGGCACCAGTCCTAGAGATCATTTCCCAGGGAAGTCTTGGTCCTCCTTTTTTTAATACCAGCTCTGTGTAGGCAAGGAATGAAATGACAGGTAGGATTTTTTTTTTCTGCTAACACATAGTTGTTTTCAATGAGAAATTACTGATCATTTGCTCATCCCCTCATTTGAGGTAGACACAAAACAGCATCACATTGCCAATACTGCTACTGCTGGGAAGACAACATCAAGAAATTAGAAGTCTTCTAGAGGATGGGGGTCTCTGAAAAGCCAAGTCAGCCTTTCGTTTTCAAGTCCATCAGTCCCCTTACCCACCGTGTGTAAGAACACTTTCTCTTGTGTTCCCTAGCAATTACAGTAATAATAAAGAAGGAGAGAATGAAGAAAATTCAGAGAATACTGAATATGTTTGTGAATACAGTGAGAATGAGGATTCCCAGGGCAGGACCCACCAGAGGCATTCTGCTGGTTCTGGAATACTGACTGAAGCTCTAGATGCAGAGCTGCAGACACCTACCGCTGATCACAGAATCACAGAACAGCCTTGGTTGGAAGAGACCTCTAAGATCATCAAGTCCCACCATTAACCCAGCACTGCCAAGTCCCAACTACACTATGTCCCTCAGCACCACATCTACACATCTCTTAAATCCCTCCAGGGATGGGGACTCCACCACTGTCCTGGGCAGCTTGTACCAGTGCTTGATAACCCTTGCAGTCAAGAAATTATTCCTAATATCCAATCTAAACCTTCCCTGGCACAACTTGAGGCCATTACCTCTGCATTATCATGCAACATGCAGGGGCCTCACCATGTGCTGAAGATGTCGTTCAGACAGCATGAAGAGAGAGGGGCTGGTCTTTGAGCTGAAGAAGCCTGGTTCTAAAGATTAGTTGCAGTACAGACACCTGGACTGAACCAGGTGAAACATTTCCCACTTACTGAATGTTAACACCTCAAGCCATGGCAAACTGAAGGTTTTCCTGAGGTGAGAAAATGTCTCTCAAGATAAGCATTTTTTAAAACCCTCTAGGGAATGTCATGATAAGCAAAAAATAAGGAAAAAATGTTAAAAGCATCTAAGAGGGGAAAAAGTCGGGGGGGAGAAATAATATGCTCAAAAGTCAGGGTTTCACTCCTGAAAACTAACAAATAAAGCATGAGGAAAATAAATAACTACTAGGAGAACATTGTAAAAATAGGAAATAGTACAAAGAAAACACAGAAAGAGGGGAAAGGCTACTGAAGGTTCAATGTTAATTGAAACTTGTTTTCACTAACATAAAAGGCACTCCAGCTTAGCAGAGTTATGCAGCATTCTCTTCCTTTATACAGTGGTAAAAGGAAAAAAGGGAAATGACATCTTGCTATGATTGAATAAAAGTTCTGGTCTGAATGCCTGCAATATAAATACTCATTAAAGAAACCTACACAAAAAGAGAAATGTTCTCCTCCCCAGATGGTGGTGTCACAGACCGGGGCCAAGAACTAACCTCATCAGTTAGGTTTCTTATGTGGTACTGAGATTCTGTGTACAGGGAACAGATGAATAAAAGGAAAAACAAGATTGGTCAACAGCTGTGAACAAAATGAGGAGGTTACACGCACACAAGAGAACTATTTATCCATCTTCTAACAATGGCACAGCTGCACAATGCTATCAGTTGTGTTTCATGCTGAAATGCTATAGCCTGACATACACCAACATATACCAACTCAGGCAGTATTGGAGTACTGAATATCTGTATCTGAATATTGCTGAAAAAAAAATAAATAGGTAATCACTTCTCCAATGCAGATACAGTCAGAAAGCAAGAAATACAGGGAAGAATAGCTAGAAAACTAACACAGCTGTTGCTGCTGTCCAGAGAGTTTCTGTTGCCACAGCTCTAAGAAAAGCTGCCAGAAGACAAATCCTTTTATGCAGTTAGAGAAGACTGGAAATAGACAAGGGAAAAAAAAATTACTTACTGGCAATTTTGTATGTTGTATCAAGACAGACTGACGTGTTTTCATGCTCCAAGGAGAAAGGCAAGGACTATCACTCATGGCAGAAATAAATATTTTGTCCTTTCATCTCTACTTCTTTTAAAGGTCAAAAAATTTCTCAAACTGAATAATTAAAAGCAACACATCAAATAAACTATGAAAGGACTGAGAATTTGTATGGAGATAGATAGCAGCTATTGGTGACATACTGATGTAAAGCTCTTTTCATTTTATATTAAAACACAGGAGAAGAGAATTCCTGTCATTTAACGGCTATCGTTTCTGCAGGCATGTCCTACTTACACATAGTATCCAAGATCACAGAAACACAGTCCTATACAGGTTGCAAGGACCTCCAGAAGTCATCTAGTCAATTACTCTGCTCAAAGCAGATCCATTTAGATCCAGTTGCTTGACAAATCCAGTCAAGTTATTAATATATCCAAGAATGGAGGTCATAGAATCATATGATGTAACAACATACATGACAAAACTTTAGCTTTTCTAAGTAATGGTTTTTGGTATCTTTTAACTGGAAGCTCTAATTCCATTAGAGTGCTCTTTGTCCATATCATATCAGAAGAAAGGTTAAGAATGGTTGGTCTTGAGAGTCATAATGGCAGATTAATCCTCTGAAGGCCGGTAACTGAAAAATCTTAGAGGCAGAAACGACTTAGTGCTAATCAGGTCACTGACCATTCATTTAAATTTGCATAAGATAACTTTAGTTTCAAGGAAATGAACCCTACCAGAATACTGTTTCCGCTCTCAGAGTGAAATCTCATTTCATCTACAACTTAAAGGCTGATTCTCAAACATGCACATTATCCACAGAAAACAGAAAGGGAAAGACTGCAGAGAAGCTGGTTGCCAGGGGACTGCTGCGAAACCATGCCTGCTGGCTGTGACTCACAGGCAACTACTGAAATTTATCTGCATGTCAGCAGGCCTCGCTGTACACCAATAACCATGACACATCAAGTGAAGACTGGTTATTTGGGGTTAGCAGGTGAGAGACAAAATTCCTATGCCAGAACTCTCAAATATTTTTGAATGTGCATTGCTACTAGCACAAACAGGCAGAAAACCTAAAATAATTCTAGAACAAAATACTTTCACACTTACTCATACCTTTGCAACACAAACTCCATTTTTATAGAGCAATTCTTAGTGTTGCTGAGAAATAAGGATTATTTTGCAAAACACGCTCTCTATTCAATTGTGGGAAATTTTTTTTTTGGTTGAAAATACGCACCAAAACTTCCTTCAGTTGGTACAAACATTGCCCACAGAAAACCTACAAACACCTTCACTATTTGGAGGGAAGAACAAAAGATTGAAGTAACAGGTCCTGCTCATCAGTGTTTAACTTATAAAAAATTCGGAATGACCTATTTTGGGCTTGCTGTTGCAGAGTAAACTAGTGCATTTTCCCTCCTCTTTTAATTTCCTTGTCATTTCCAACATTGCATGCCTTTTTGGCCACTAGTGAGCCACAAGTTCATGACAGAAACTCCTCTCAAGTGAAAACAGCTAATTTAGGGCTCATCTCTATGTATGCATGCTTCACATAGAACCACATTCCTTTTACAGAAAAGGAGCTTACATAATTACAGTTACATTCCCTTGAAAGTACCTCTCTAACTGTACTATACATTAGGCAAGACATATAACAAATGTGGGAGCATTCAATGGATATTCTTCAACACTTTTTTTCTCCCCTAATTGAATTCTTTCTGTTCTGGTATTGCTTCATCCTGACCTCCTCCAGGGCACTTATACACACAATGTCAAGCATAAGCTCTATACACAAAAAAACCATAGCAAAGGCAGCTGAATCTCAATAGGTAAGTAATGAGCCCATGAGGTTGAGTTAAAAGTTGGTGTTCTTTAAAACTGAAAAACCAAGTAATTTGTTGGGGCTTTTTTAAGGTCAACTGAAACTTCCAAATGAAAATATCAAAAGTAAATTTAGTATGCCACCTACGAAAGGAAATTCCCTTACATGGGGAGTATATAATCAAATAAGATTTTTTAAAACAAGAAAACTAAAATAAATTAATACAATATTAACAAGAGTAACTTGGAAGGGGAGGTTAGTACATGAGCAGCTACTCTGAGAAGGGCTTTTGGCAGAATGAAGCAAGATCTCAGACGGTGACCTTATACTGCATCCTAATCTGATATGCTCTTGGTTCACTGAAAAGAATTTAAACAGTTCTTTTCCTTGATGTTGCAGCAGCTATACTAATAATGTTCATATTTATGTGCTGTAAGCATTCCTGTCTTCATTGCATAATTCAGTGTCCTCAATTAATCTTCAACCTAATAGCACCCTAAGAGCTTTGAAAGGCTGCCAAAACAGTCACCATACACTATACCATCAAACCAATAACTAAATCAATCTAACTAACAAATTAGGCTACATCACGTATGATCCTAAGATACCGATGTAGCTTAAAGGCTTTTCACATTGTAGATGTATATACATGCATATTTTAATGTGTTGGTAGTCTTACTAATGTCCTAGTAGTTAAAAAGTATCTGTAGTACTACTGGAAATTCAAAATGCTATCATGCTGGTTTAGCTGATAACTTTTTAAAGCTGCCGTAACTCAAAGAGAAAACAAGCCAGAAACCAGCCTTTTCAGAAAAACTTCTTCGGAGTTCTGGAGCTTGAGAAAGCATTCACTCCTCTCAAATGCACCGAGGGAAAAATTGTTGACAGAAGTGAGAAGGAAGAAAAATCTTTTCCTGTTTGAAATACTATGTAATAATTACATTTCTGGGTTTATTATTTTAAAAGGCAACTACCTTTTTTTTTCTGAATGACCACAACATGACCAAGGGTTTAAGTTAAGAGAATTAAGCAACCAGGGATCTATTCCTCATTATGTCATGTTCCCTAATCAAGAGCCGCTCTAAGCTTAGCAATTACTGACTTCATTAACTACCAAATATGTTTTTCTGTCATGTTCCACTGGTAACAGAAATACATGGCTGAACAGTTTTAAGATGTGCTGCTGGAAAAATTCCTAGCTTTCTTTCACAGGAGTCCATGCTAGTAACTAGCTACAAAAGGAGTACACTCAAAGCTCTGCCACAATTTTCTACTGAGAATTTGAAAAGGTATTGCTACTTCAACCACAAAAACTGCGATGACAAAATATATTAGTTCTAAATACAGCTATTAGGACAATGTACTTACTTAGGCTACTCAGTTGTCTGATTATATTTGCCAAGGAGATATTGGTGACACATTCCAATTCATTCTTAATACCTCGGGGCAGAGCTGTGTGGCACAGGTGCCTGGGGTCTATGTTCCTTTTTACCAGTGGCATTCTGAAATGTATCAGAGGACCAGCAAACCTGTAAAGAAAGGAGACAAAATACTTTTATAAATTTAATTATATCTTAAATTCAGATTATGTCTAAAGTCAAATTGACTAATCCTGACAAGATAAAAATACCTCCATAGTACTGACAGAAATCATTGCTTTGTGAGTACAGAAATCTTTTCTTCTTTGCCCAATGAAAGACTATTTCATTCTGTTTCTTTAAACCTTCACCTGACTCAGATGCCAGTGAAGTGACAAATAATTTTTTATAGTTCACGCTTTTTTCTTTTTCCCCCCTGAAAAAAAAGACACGAAAATATTTGCGGTACAAAAACATTAAAGAATTATTTTCTTCTTGATGGACTACTTCCTTATTCAGGCCAGGCAAAGTCTAACAACAAATTACCTTTATTATGAGGTCAAAGTCAGACTAGTTGTCTACTCCACTGAAAGGTAGATATGATCCATTCATTACGTAATGTCATGTTACTAGCAGGAGTCACCTTTCTAGTCTAAACATCACTTCTAAATCATACCTAATCAAGGCAGAAAAGACAACTGCTACTGGCAATAAATTCAGCTAAGAAAGCATCTTCCAAATACATTAGTCTCCTCAGTGAGCTTGTAGTGCAAAGTCCTCCATGACTCAGAAATCCTACCCCTCCACACCTTTCCAAATACGTTAAATTAATCAAGCGTCTGTACCAGTTCTGCAGACAGCATGAGAATCATCTCAGGCTATGAATCCCAGGCTTGTAATTTTCTGCACCCATGGCACTGATTGGAAGGAGTTTCCCAGGGGGCAAGTCATGCCTCTCATCTTATTAGTGCTGCTTATTAAGGTCTGTCTACTAAAACTTTTCTTCATGAAGAATGGATTCCCTAAAATTCTGTAATTTTTCTATCATCTGTCATGGAAAACTCTGAATGACCAATGCAAAATCCCCATTTGAAATGCAGAGTGCATACACTTAGTATTACTATAACTGTCTCCCTTCCCATTGCAGATTGAGATTACGCTTTTTCTAGACAGCAAAGCAGACAAGTTTTCCGCAATTTAATCTGCTGCCCTAGTCCCTCGACCAGACAGCCCTGCCACATCTTCTTCACCTGTCTTCTGTTCATAAAGCTTAGAAACTTTATCCCAAAATATTCCCAGCATGCAGCTAGGGCTTTGTGTTGTGCCACAGAATGTATCTTCCCAACAGTATATATTTAACGACTGTTATCCTTACTCAGTTTTAAAACAGAGAGATATTTTGCATAAGAATAACGTAATGCCATGGTGGTAGGGCTGAAATTTTGCTGACCTAGAATGGCATAGGGAATTAAGAGAGTCAAAGATGACTGTAATGGAGTATTTTTGTCTCGCAGACTGCTTAGATTTCTCCTTGCTCCTTTTCCTGGGAGTATATTCTTTCACTGAAGCCAGAGCTCGTAGCTGAGAGACTTAGGGATCCTGCCTGCGTCCACCTGAGAAACACCTCTGTGCTTCCAGGATCTGATTAGACTTCATTTGTTGCATTTTAACACCATGTCCTCTGCCCTTATTTTCTTGAGAGAACAATCAAAAATATTTCATGCGTTTAAGGGAGAAAAACCACTGAAAATAATTCTTCTAGTCACTGGCTTAAGGAAAAGATTATACAGTTACTAAAATTTTGTAATTTAGTTTCTCAATATGAACAGTAAAAATTATGGAAGCGTGCATGGGGCAGGGGTAAATTCTAAGAACAGTTTTTAATTTTTATTTTCTAGGAATATCCCAAATCTTTCCAGTCCCTAAATATCTAAGTACTGAAAAGCTAGCTGCTACATACAAGCTAAATGAAATAAAAAGTGCAAATCTGAACACTGTCTCAGACAGAAGCAATGACAAAGTATTTATAATTAAAGTGAGAATTTACACCTGCCTGTACAAGACGCAGGTGTAGCTACAAGCAAGGGAGATCAAACAGGTCCCACCAGCAGAGCTTCTGCTGTCTTAGGAGCACGTAACCCCTCTCCCCCAAGTGACAAGACCCTGAAAAAACCCTTAACTACAGGTTCGTTATCGCGGTTCCCCAACAGAAAATAAAGGAATCATTCTGTCACTGTCAAAGAAATACAACAAGTGATATGTGAGCCATGTTCTACAGAAGCAATTAAATATTAATGCCAGAGTTAAGCTCTTTCTTGATTACTGCTTTAATGATACCGTTGTATAAACAGCACAGGAGGCATGTCTTTCAAAAAGAGGTTCAAGTAAGTATGTAAATAAACATTTTCATAGAAAAAGTAAAAATTCACATATAAAAGAAACTGAAATAATCCTTATTTCTATCTATCTAATAGAGATCTTGTTATAAAGGTAAAAAAGTATCTGTAAATAACAAGCATAAAAGCAGTTGATGGCTAGTGCACTTTTTCTTTTGTTCTATCTTATAAAATCAAGATATTAGTAAGTGACGATATTGCTCTCCCTCCTTGATTTTATATTATTCATGAAAAAACTTGTCAAATTTACAGCATGTATAGACTGTAAAGCCTCAGATGCTCAAGTGACAGATTCTTTACAAAACTGTGTGCAACAGCAATAATAGTAATCATAAAAAAATGTTAAAAGTAATTCCAGCCAACTGCTGGCTAGATTTTAAGCAATAGCTTTTGAGTGTGTACTGCCCTTTACCTGTCTGTTTTGCCTCTAGGATAGTGTATTCAAGAAAATAGCTGAAAAGACACAGTATTGGTCCAAACATTTTCTACGACAGGCATAAAAAGATGCTGCACAAATCGAGATTAAGAGAGAACTCCCTGGACCTCAAAATGTACAACTCTGAACCTGAATAAAAGTCCATATAAGACAATGGAAATGTTCATGCTTTGACCTCTCTATAATTCGCAGAAAATCTACTCTTTGACACTTTTATTTTCTCTCCAAAACCCCACAAATACCATTTTCTAATATCTGAATAACGCAGTTGCGGCTCTCCTGCCCAAAGATACAGTATTACAAGAAAAGATAGCAGAGGGAACAGTAAATATGGTAAAAAGTATAGTTTTAAAACAAGAATAAACTTGGAAAGGAAACAAATGACAGAAGATATGACTGATACCTTCCAAATTATGCATCATGTTTGAAAACTGTGTGAAGCCTGAACAGAGAGTATTTCTCCATTTCCCACAGAAACAAGAACAAGGAGGCAACAAAAGAAAATATCACTCAAACATGCTTAAAACAAAGGAAAAGGTATTTCACACAACGTTTAATAAATTGTGGAACTCGTTGCCACAGGATGCTGTATGCAACAAAAGTATCTGCCGGTAATTTGTCCACTACGGACCACATATTCTTTGCAGTTTGTTGCAACTACTAGCAGATCTTGACGATTCTTCCCCAACTGTATTTAGTGATCCCAGCACAGGGAGCAACAGGTATGCAACAGCGAATAGAACTTTACTGTACCCAAACAATTTCCTCATTCCTATAAAAGATGTCTTTCCTAACGCAGTTCTTATCAAGCAAGCCGAAAAATTCTGAAATCACTATACTTACTATGCAGCTTTAGAGCTGTGAAAGAGGGAAAAACAAAAGAGGCATTGTTACAAGCTAGTACATCCTTTAGGTTAAAAGCAAAAAAATACATACACCCTCACCCCTTGCTCCCAAACCATGTATTACCCAAGCCACTCAGGCAGCAAAAGAAAAATTCATTCCTAGATCATAAAATCCTGTTACCATGTTGCTCCCAAGTAAGCACTGGAAACTGTTCATAACCCCGACCAGGCAGAAGAGAGAAGCAGCTTGTCAGTGCATACAAGCATCCCTAGACTGAAATAAAGGTTACATGACACCTCCTCAGAGGCTTCCAGTTCTCCTCCTCTCTCACAGGTCTCAGAGCTCTTCCTCCCCTCAGCCCCACTGCTCCCCAGCTCAGAATTCAGGGGATGGGAAGGCAATCTTGAAACAAAAGTATCTCCTCTTCCCTACTGTCCCATACAAATCTTTGAGGCAATTCTTAAGAAGCAGCACTAATATACACTTAAGTTAAATGGAAGTGCTTTACTCTATAGTGATCTTAAAATGACACTCCTTTTTACAAAGAGACGCCAATCGCTTTTGCAGAGCCACTATTTAAAACTCTTCTCCCTCACTTCCTATGCATCCTTTGAAGCACTCTGCATCCACTTGAGAAGCCAACTCTAATCTTCTTTACAAACCCCTCTGCTGCTCCAGTTGCACAATGGCTGGCACAACCTCATCCCCCAAACATATGCTGCATGTAGGAGTACAGAATACGAATGAGTGTACATACTATCTAACGTTTTTATCAATCTCTCATGCTTTGACACATGATTTTTTAGGAATTTGGTAAAATGTTCCAGTTATTTTTTCAATTAATTCTTATTAGTTAAAGAACTGCAGAACAATGACACTAATGAAAGTTAGTTATTTTTTTAGAACAGTCTTAATGAGGTTCGACTGCACTTCCCAAAAGGCAAGTTTAGTGTGCTGCACAGCCCTCTTCTGCTACCAGGGGCCTTACGGGTTACACCCTTCTGTCTCTGTCTCATACTTTGAAAACACTGCTGACAGAAGCTGAGAAACTTGCTCTGGGGGCACCTGCCTTCCGTGCCCACAGCACAGCCCTGACAGGAGCTGCATTCCTCCCATGGCTCCCACCAGGAGGGTTTCACCCTGCTGCTGCTGCTGCCAAGAGAAGACCCTGGGCAGCACTGCTGTAGGAAACAACTATCATTTTCCCTTCAACATGCTCCTGTAGAAATATCTCAGAAGTGCAAGATGTGTGGAGAAATGTTACAGTACTAGAAGCTTGTGAAAAATTTGAAATGTCAGTTGTCACAGTAATGATTTGGGTTTTCAGGTTTTCTAGCAAGTACAGTAAGACAAGAAAGAATGAAAGCACAACATTCAGGTGGGGAAAACTAACTAGCTAACCTGCCCAACAGTTTTACTGGTAATTAAACTATACTTCAGTTCTCCTTTCAGAAGACTAATGAAATTTCATGATCACATCTTTTTTAATGAAAGTTTACTTCTGATTAGATTACATTTCATCCTCAGTAAACTTGACATTATTTTCTTAGCATTAATGAAAGACATTCATCTATAATTTTAATATAATCATAGAATGGGTTGGGTTGGAAATGACCTTTAAAGGTCATCTAGTCCAAGACCCCTGCCATAAGCAGGGACATCTTCAACTCAATCAGGTTGCTCAGAGCCCCATCCAACTTGACCTTGAATGTTTCCAGGTGCTTCAGCCCCTGCATCACTTTTGTGGGCCTCCTCTGGACATGCTCCAACAAGTCCATGACCTTCTTGTGTTGGGGGCCCCAAAACTGGACACAGTTCTCCAGGCAGGGACTCACAAGAGCAGAGCAGAGGGGCAGAATCACCTCCCTCGACCTGCTGGCCACACTTCTTTTGGTGCAGCCCAGGATACGGTTGGCTTTCTGGGCTGCAAGCACACATTGCTGGCTCATATCCAGCTTTTCATCCACCAGTACTCCTTCTTCTCCCCAAGGCTGCTCTGAATGTCTTCATCCCCCAGCCTATATTGACACCGGGGGGTGCCCTGACCTTGTACTTTGCCTCGTTGAACATCATGAGATTCACACAGGCCCACTTCTCAAGCTTGTTCAGGTCCCTCTGGATGGCATCCCTTCCTTCAGGCATGTCAACTGCATCACTCAGCTTGGTGTCCTCAGCAAACTTGCTGAGGGTGCCACTGTCTATGTCATTGATGAAGACAGCACTGGTCCCAGTACGGACCCCTGAGGGGCATCACTTGTCACCAATCCCCATCTAGACAACGAATCGTTGATCCTTACCCTCTGGATGAGACCATCCAACCAACTCCACAAAAACTGAACAGTCCACTCATCAAATCCATATGTCTCCAACTTAGAGAGAAGGATGTTGTACACCAATAATGCAGCACTAAATGCCCTTGCTTCCATGGGGTTAAATTTAATTCCAACCCCTCCTATAGCATATCTTTTTGCCTTAATATTACCATACTTCTTGTAATTTTCCTTTAACTATGTGCAACAGCAATGCCTTTCATATGCCTCATTTAACTGATCATGTTCTAGCTACTGGCAGAACAGACCACAGTTTGAAATGCAACAATCAATTTAACATTTCTCCCACCCACTCTCAGAAACAGAAATAGAATATACAATAGTTTTTATATTTGCTTATATAATCATGTATTAGCTGCATCTACACTATACAGACTCTGGGACAAGAATGAAAATAGCTAATAAAAATCCTCAAATGTATTAATGAATCTGGTCAAACCAGAATTGTATCAGTTAACAAAACAAGCTCGTGCCCTTGTCAGATTTTCTTTTAATTATACGATGAGACATCACGTTATACTAGTTGCAGAAAATCCAAAGATGAAGATTTTCTAATACACACCTGTACTATGAAAAGGCAAGTGTGCAGAGACTTCATGTAACTTGATTCTCTGCAGCTCCCACTGCAAGATCAAGGTCCAGGTAAAAGCTTGAGAAAAAAAAGACACCAACAGCATAGTGTCCTTCAAGAAAGTAGGCCACTACCACCTACTGCTGAGTCAACATAACCATTTTAAAACTCTAAAGGCAATTAACATCCCTGAGAAGATACATCTTGGAACTGACAAGATGACAACTGACATCTTAAATTGACAATTCAACAGAAATCTGTTAAAATTACAGTTTTGCAAACCTTTCTGTTATGAACCATGACAAGGAACGAAAGATCTTCTCCTTGGAACAGTTCCCTCAAATCTCAGTCTTCGGCATCTTGCTTTCAAAAATTTTTCTAACTGCAGATGACTAGGAAAAGATGACCCTATTGTAACTAAAAAGCAGCATCAAAGCAAATAAATGCAAAACATACTAGAAAGTGATGTTGACATCACTGCTGTTTAAGAATGAGTGTAAACTGAATTGTTTACATCTTAGTATTTCCTATACTAGATTGTCTGTTCAAAGAAGTTGTTACACATTTGGTCAATGCAAGGAGCAATGACTACAAGGTATATAAAGGAAGTCAATAACTCGTTCTTTTATTAAACCTAGAGCCATTAATAAAATATTTCTTATCCTATTTGTAGTCACAAATATAAAAAATACTGTTCCTGAAGTAATAACAAAAACAGACTCTCAAACATTCTCTTTACATTTAGTTGCTGAACTGAAGATAAGACTATGCAGGGATGGATTAATATATTAACGGGCCACTGAAATCTCTATCTCAGTAACATTATATAGGGAAGTATTTCATTTGCAAGATAATAAACAGATTTCTAAGTCATAAAATTATAAAATGTATTTTTAAATGCATTTGCAACTTTTATTCTGTATTTAATATTGACTGACTTCTGTATTGTTTTAATTGTCTGTGACAATTACTATTTTCTTCCTGCAAAACAATCTGTAACCATCTCAGTACATCTGTCATGTCAGATAAGCAGAAAACAGACAATGCAGTCACAAAAATGGGTAGGACTTGAATTCTACCAAATCTCTAAGGCATAATTACAAACAGTGCTAAAAAATTACTTTTCAGCTACTACCATCCAGCCAATTTTCTCCCAAAGGTGCATCATAAGACTACAATCTCTCTGCATGCATGCAGGCACCTGCACACACAGAGGTACATTCACCTTTAAAGCACATGGGAAAAACATTTTAAAACTATGGCTTTGGCTATAGATACAAACCAAAGCTACATCTGCTTCTTTGCTGAAATGTCTAACTTATTGAGCTAAACTAAAGAAAAAAAGTAGCAGCAATTTTTTATACTGCAAAAAAACAAGTTCATATTTTCAGCTCCATATTGCTGGTGACTGTCATGAAAAAGTACAATAAAAAATAAGAAATTTTTTGAAAGTTATGGGCAAGAAGAAATGGAATGATTGATTATTTCTAAACTGACTTTTAAGAGCTTGATCTATGATAATTACTGTTATTTTTAAAAAAAAATTGTAAACAGTTATTATCGCTGAGATAACTAGTGATGGCAGCCACAGCAGAACTCCCAACATAGATAACACTGCAAAATATGATCCCCTAGTAACAGTACAGTAGCATTCCTAATGCAGCAAGTACAACTTCATTAATAAAAACAGCAGCAGTACTTCGGGGCAGAAAGCTGACACATCAATTGATAACTATAGGTTAAAACTCCTCAAGTTTTAGAGGAGGCAACAGCATCTTTTCAGTAAGTGAGACACTGCAATCTGGGTCAAGCCAACAAGCTATATGTAACAAAACACATCACCACAGCACGCAGCAACCACTTTCTACTGAGTTCAGCCCTCAGGGCTCCCATACCACTTCTAATTTTGTTGGGGAAGATCTTTAGAGCTTGACTCCAGCTACAACCCATTGTATGGGTTTGGGCTTCCTCAGGGTCCTTACACACTTGCCTGAAATTTCTCCCACCTGTGTTTTGTTCGCTGTCACTGGCTCCTCTTGTCCCAGTAAAACACAACAGTATTAAATAAACAGCATGTAGATTTTGCAAATGTCGCCCCTTTTGTTAAGCAGAATTCCTATTAATGAACTGGAATCAAACACAAACAATTCAGAGCACTGCAGCTTACAAACCGTGGCATTTTTAGTTTCTTTCTACAAGGCTAAGCTCAGCTTGATTTCATGTCACTGAAATTTTTTCTTTTGTTTTCACCTCTGATTTTCTGGAATATAAACAAATACCTACTGATTTGTCAATTTCTTGGTTCTTTCAAACATGTTGCTTCCTTCATTTTTCCCCACTACCAACAGCTTCCATCTTACTATGTTGTCTTTTAAATCTAAGTTATTTATACCAAATTTAACAAATCTGCAGCAAAAGCAAAAAAAAATCCAGCCACCTTAAGTGCAGTTATTTGATATGTCTTGCTAATAACTGTAAAAACCTTTCTGTTCATCTTAACAGATGAACTTAAAAAGAAACGATTTAAATCAAATTGCTCTTCGGAAAAAAAAAATCAAGTTCAACACTACGTACCCTGAACAGCAGGACTGCTGGGGGCAATAAGGCACTAAGCCAGCTGCATTTCTGGCTCATAGACAAAATTCAACAACTGAAGTTAGATGTGACACTATTTAGCATGTCTACAGCAAGAAACATTTAGACAGAGAAACTTCCTTCACATTAAGTATTTTAAGCAAAAATGGAAATTGAAAAAGAGAATTAACTTTTTTTTTGGTATAACAACTTACTTCCAAAACGTATATAGCATAAAAAACAGAGAACACACAAAGGATAAAATCTGTGATTCCAAAAATCCCTAAGCATATTAAAAAACTCCAAAACAACAACACTAAAGATTCCCAGGTGTTAGATTTACATTAATTAGTATCTGGGTTTTTCTTTTCTTACAATTCTACTACTCAGTATCTTTAAACTTTTGTAACATATATGATGATCCAATACCTTCATGACCTGTGATATTTTAAGTTTACAAAACAGTACACAATCAGAAACTGAATAGAATAATTGCATTATTCAAATCCAAATCCAAATCTTAAAGGCACAAAATACTAATCACCAATTTTTTTCCCTCCAATATTGAAACTACAGTGAAGACTTACAACACCACTCTTGGGAATAGTTCCAGAAAATATGAGAATCATTGTCCCCAAACAGGCACAAAAGCTCTAATGATACCTTACTACCAAAAAAAAAAAATTAATGAAATTCATCATATATGTCCATACATTGATGGAGAAATATTTAAGTCACGTGGAACCACATTGCACTTTATTGTTAGGATATTAATCAAGAAAAAAAAAAAAAAGTGATTCTTTGCACTTATATTTCTATTAAGCTTTCTGAAGAAGTTGAAAATATAAAACATATGCACAATGTATTTGCATCATATACACGCATACACACACAATGCTACCTCTAAAAAGAAATCTTTTAAATTATTACACGTCAGATTTGAAAAAAAGAGTTGCCAAATTTCTTATCAGCATCACTAAATATTATTCAGATTACCCTGTACTCATTAGTTTTCTCCTAGTGAGCTCCTGTCAGGTCATTTGATTAAAAACAATTTTGGAAATATCCTGGGTTCTAATCTAGGTACAGCCAAGAATGCTCAAATTAATTTTTAATTACAAGTTTTTGTCTGTTTCCCAAAGGCTAAAAATGTATTAATGCGTAACATACTATGCGATTTGAAATTGCTTTTTGAGACCTATGTTTTATCTGATGACATTTTTTTCTCTCAGCATTAATCTAGTCTTCCTGTTAACAGTTTCAATGTATGGTGTGTAACACAAAAGCCCTATGATGGATTGCAACAAAAGCTCTTTATTATAGTCTTGACACAGGCGGATAACTAATCAAGTGTTAATTTACAATTAAAACCTTAGTACCAGAACTAAGGGTATAGCTTCTGTGGTTTAGGCATACCAATCACAACATACTACCTTTGAAAATTTTCTATAATTTTTCTTGAAAATGTGTATTCTACATATTAAGTTACCTTTGTTACATAGTCCTTTACCACTTCAGGATAAGATCTATTAAATGCAGTCAATTTTTAAATTTTATAACATTTACCAAATGCATATAAAATGAATGCCAATATACTTCTATTGCACAGATACAACAATCTGTTTTTTGAATGGACAGTATTTTGCGGCAGCAAATAATAAATATTTAAAGAAAAGGTACCTGAACTTCCCAGCTGCTAAGAAAAGTAACCCGGTGGGTACTGGGAAGAGAGGTGTTCCACCCTGGCTATGGCACTGAACTGCTATGCTCCCCATCAGCGGTGTATCGTCAACTTGCAGAACTCCCCACGCCAAGGGAGCCCCCGGGCTGTGGCACTAATAATCGCAGTCAACACCTCCCACGCCAGCCCACTTCGAAACAGGCTGGCCCTCACACAAAGGCATTAGAATTCAACACACGGTGCCCTGCCTTAACAACAGAGCTGTCCTTACAAAGGAAACACAGAAGCGCTCACCCCTGGTGATCAGTCTGCCCTTTTTCTCCAGACACAAGTGGAGAACCCCCTGAAGGCAGAGCAATTAAGAAATAATTATTCCTTTGGTACCAAGCTACAACTGGTAAATATTAAATTATGACGTGCCAAAAATGACAGAAATGAATGGCTGTGCATGCATGAGGAAAGGAAGGGGAATACGACAGTCTGTGCCTTTCATCATGTTGACCTTACTGCTGAATCCAAGAACGAAACTGGATGCTAATGAAATAATAAATCATGTTGGGAATCTACAGTAGTAACGAGACCAATGTACAGAGGGGCTGTGACCAAGAAACCTCGTATAATGCAAGAGCTACTTATGCAGTTCCCATATATTCATCCACCAGTGATACACACTGTACTAACTAGATCTCACGAAACAAAATAACAGGTGTCAATAATGACTATCAGAAGCTTTTTGTGCCTCAAAACATCCCTAGAGATTTGAAGAAGTGATGTGAGCACTGCAAGAGCCAGAGATAAACCATGTATTTAAAAATGAAATTTTCAGTGCACTTTATGCTAGGCTATCAAATGCCTAAATGCATTTTATGCTATGATACGAAATCCATGAACAACGGATTATTGGTTTTGATTTTCTTTTTCACAGTTTTAAAGGAAGACTTAAGATACACCAACTATCAAGTGGGATATGTAGATGTGTAATAATCACCTTATTATTACTAGCTGAGCTTCTCTGTAGATTAATTTTTTCCCCCTTGTGAACAATAGAATTCCTCAGAAGAGGATATGTTGCAAAAAATGTAAATGTGCAAAAGCAACATTTTGCCCTGTCTACTGCCATTTACGCTACTTAACATGTTTGAACAGACATGCTGCGGGGAAAAAGGTATTAACATTCTCAGAGAAGTTGTTTATTTTTGAACAGAAATGTTATTAAGTATTCAACACTCCAGAAACACCGACGATTTATATTGTCGAAGGCTAGAAACTGATAATTTCATCCTTCACTCACTATAATGTCAAAACTCCCCACTGAAGTGAATATAAAATTTGCTAAGTAAAGACCAGAGGACTCAGATGTGCCCGTTTCCTACCCAGTGCAGTCCTGTTTGCGACAACGCTTTTTCCTGAATTTTTCACATTCAGTTTTCATCATTTTAGGTAGGGGGTTCCCAGTTATTTCTTGGGTAAACTCTTCTACAACCAACTACATCTCATACATAGAAAATGTGTCAATTGTCCCTCTTTCAGTTCCGTTCCCCTATACTTTCAGATTACACATACTAATTCTTATTTCTTGTTGTTTGTAACCTTCAGGTATTTATAGAGGTCATAGTCATTCTTTGCTAGCAATTCTACCAAGTTATATATTTTTGGTTTTATTTAAGAGGGAAAAAAATTAAGGTGTCACTAATTCCAGTCATGTTTATTACTCTTACTCAAGTACCATTTAATTTATCAGCATTATTGTAGCAATATGGCATTCAAAAGTGAAAACAGCATTCTGGATGCATTTGTGTTAAATAAGCATACCTAAACAAGTATAACCATCAGGACAGTGTTTAGCTGGCAATGTGTACTCGCAGCCCAAAAGGCCAACTGTATCCTGGGCTGCATCAAGAGAAGCGTGGCCAGCAGGTCGACGGAGGTGATGCTCCCCCTGTACTCCGCTCTCATGAGACTCTACCTGGAGTACTGCGTTCAGCTCTGGGGCCCCAACACAAGAAGGACACGGACTTGTTACAGCGGGTCCAGAGGAGGGCCACAAAGATGATCAGAGGGCTGGAGCACCTCTGCTATGAGGACAGGCTGAGGGAGTTGGGGTTGTTCAGCCTGGAGAAGGCTCTGGGGAGACCTCATAGCGGCCTTCCAGTACCTGAAGGGGCCTGCAAGAAAGCTGGGGAGGGACTTTTTACAAGGGCATGTAGTGACAGGATGAGGGGTAATGGCTTTAAACTGAAAGAGGGGAGATTTAGAATAGACTTTAGGAAAAAATTCTTTCCTGTGAGGGTGATGAGACACTGGAACAGGTTGCTCAGGGAAGCTGTGGCTGCCCCCTCCTGGAAGTGTTCAAGGCCAGGCTGGACAGGGCTTTGAGCAGGGGGGTTGGAACTAGGTGATCATTAGAGGTCCCTTCAAACCCAAGTAATTCTATGTTTCTATGAATTCTTTCAGTTATACCAGTATTTGTTGCTATCACATACTCTCCATTTGCACCTGCATAAATTCAATTATGCAAGTTAGTTTGTTGGGGGGGTTTTCTGATTAAGTTTATAGTTTGGATGTCCTTTGAGGGTTGAGCTCTGAGGTCCAGACTCTCAAAGTCTTAGTCCTTTAAGTAGCTATTCTGAAGTTAAATGAGCTTCTTTGCAAGACTACATTTAGAAGTTACAATAGGAAGTTTTTTCTATTAGCCTAATTTTTATATGACTTTCAAAGAATAAATAATCTTTTACAGAAAATTGAATAAACTACTTGTGCCAATATTTATCAATAAGAAAAGTGATGCTATTTGCCCTTCTGTTATAACATCCTGATGAAAGATAAATAAGGCTGCATTCTTTGGCCTATAATAGTATTCATTTAGCAAATTTATGTAGCAAGTAGGGACTGCCTTCATGAACGTTTTTAAAGTTGTTACATTTTAATAAATTATTTCTAATATTTCATAATATTTTCAAGCCATAACTTAAACACCTTAAAATACATCATGAGGAAAAACTTATTTTCCAGACAAAATTAGATTTCCTCATAATTTCATAAGTAGCATTTAAAGACCTCACATTTACATATGTATTTTTCCCTAAATTTACATACTAAAATTAATTCTAACTAACATTTACTTTCACTATCCATGTCTTGAGTCTGAGAAATATTCCTGCCAGGAAAGGAATAAATATTGCAGAGAAAACTAACTTTTTTTATGAACACTGGAACTAAATTAAAGCTAGTCCTCTCAAGGCTTTTGTGTCATGGTTGATTGTGAGCTTTAACTAAAGATGTTCCCATAATTGGGATATCTGTAAGATGCCCTTCCTCTCTGGTTTCCTGTATCTATTTACATGTAAACTAACACTGTCACCTTTCCATTGCCCACAACATTTGCAAAGGCATACATTTTCATAATAAGTGCAGGAGTTCAACAATCTTTCAAATATCTGATCCTCTGTGAAAATTGGCTCAAATCAGTCAGCAGTTTAAAAATTATGGGGATGAAACAGGAATCATAGACAAACAGACAAAGAATGACTGCATTCACCTCCTTTTCTTGACTCCAGGTTTGGAAATTTGATTTTTAAAGTAACTTAGCTTTGTACTATGCTTGAAACAATTATTCAAAGTTACAGCTTAAATTACTGGAGGCAGAAATACAAAATAAGACCATTTGAAAATTCACACATTCTTGTACTTTCTGATTTGGGGTTGGAAGTACAAAACCCACAGAAATGAAAAGTACAGTCTCTAAACTGGAGATGCCACCTCAATTTCAAGCAGAGACAAACTATTCATATGTGGAAGCTTTGCAAGGGAACTTATCTTCATGGGGTCAGAAGACTGTTTTCAGTTGTGTATTCCTCTTACATCAGACTTCTTAATAAAGAGATAGTAAAGATACACCTACAAGGCTTATGGCATAGAATCATAGAATGGTATGGGTTGGAAGGGACCTCAAAGATCACCTAGTTCCAACCCCCCTGCCATGTGCAGGGACACCTCCCACTAGATCAGGTTGCTCAAAGCCTGGTCCAACCTGGCCTTGAACACTTCCAGGGAGAGGGTAGCCACAACCTCCCTGGGCAACCTGTTCCAGTGCCTCACCACCCTCACAGTCAAGAATTTCTTCCTGACATCTATTCTAAATCTACCCTCTTCCAGTTTAAAACCATTACCCCTCATCCTATCACTCCATGCCCTTGTAAAAAGTGCCTCCCTGGCCTTCTTGCATCAATATTATTAAATCACTATGACCAAAAAACCCACATGTACATATTCATCAGGGAAAATAAGGTGTTCTCGGTCTGCAGGGAAAACATCCATGGCCCTGAGGACCATTACATGCGATAATCATAGTATCTTGTGTGGCAAGGGAAACACTGAGTGAACACAGATCTCTGCTGGCTCCACTGAGGGAGTCGAGGGACTGCAGACGTGCAAAGGAAAAGAAAAGAAAGTGAATCTGTTTATTCTCTACGATACTGCAAAAAGTTCAGTCCAACCAGCCAAGAGGAAGAGCAGACTTAGAAAGGGAGTTAATAAAGTTGGCTCCTTCTCTCTTACAAGTATTTAGCAAACAGTAGATAGCGATTGGATAGGGATGGAGAAATGAGATTACCTTTAGCTGTCTCTACAGGGAGCTCTGAAAAGATAGCCTGGAATTGTCAGACTTTGAACTAGTAAATATAATTATCAAGTATTAAAGATACTTGTTTGCCTCAGTGGTAGATAATATAAGAACCAAGGAACTCAATAATTATTTCAGTAATTCCTTCTGCATTTAAGATATGTTAAACTGTAGATATTCAGAGAATTTAGGACACAGTGTTGGAATAAAACCGCATAAAATTATAATTATCAAATACTGGTGCTGTCATCAAAATGTTGGTTTCAAGTACAGAAAAAGGGAGGAAATGGGCATGGCTGGGAAGACAGCAACATAGTCGCTTTAGCAGTGTCTGAGGACAGCATTGGGAAATCACCGTACCTAGCGAAACATCTGCATTTCCACAGAATGCACAGAAATCACGGGTGCCTATAAAGAGCAATCCAGTCCATTTACATTACTACCATTTTTTTCCACCAAGGATGTATGGAACCAACAGGGAAACTAAAAGACGTCCATGTACTTCAGATTAACTCTTGTCTACCCTCTTTGAACTATAGGCACCAAAACCAGATTGAGAGGAATGAATTCATGCCTCCCTTATTGCAGTAATCAAAAGCATTAAGCCATACAACATTTTGTGTGAAAGCTCTTGCAACTGAGCAAGCAAGGAAGCCAAAACTTATCCAGAAATTGGGATATTAGCTGTAAGCGGTAGAACTCAGTTTCCAGATCTTAATCCCAGAAAATAATTATGCATTTAAAAAAATGTTTATTGTCATTAGATAAAACCATCTCCAGAATTATTGGTCAGAAAATTAGCTATGCGTCCTTCCAGTTTGATGTCCTAGTTACTCGAAAGGCATTTTGGCTCTATTGCCTAGCCCTTTCTCCCCTAGCAGGTGGAAGACATAGGTTTAAATCATCTAGCTTGAGTGCTGCACCCGTATTTCTCAGTGTTCTAATATGGCATAACCAACTGAATGCTCTATCAGTCAGGGACAGTAATGACCACTCTCACATGAGATAAAATCAGTCATAGATCTAATCCCCATCTCACCTTTTCAGGCTTCTCCTGGGAATACAGAGAATTTAGGAGGCTGTCCAGATATCTAGACAAATTAAGCACCTCTAAGCAGGTGTGGGTGACTCATGTTAAATGTCTCAGCTAGGCAGGGAGGAACCTAATGTATTTATACACAGTGTTAAGCAGTCTTGGAAGAGAAACAGATTCGACTGTCTGAGATGTACATATTTTGAATGGCTAAATTGCAATTTAGGTAGGATATGTCATCCTTTAACCACAAATCTAATCCTATGCAATGCAGAAGACAACACTGTATAATCCTATTCATGAACTAATCAAACTCCATCTTAAATCTAGTTAAGTCCTTGCCTCAATACTAAATTTAAGCACAATTCACTCCTTAGATGACAGGAGACAGTAAGCCAATTTCATTCTAGATTTATGATTAATATTATTTTTTCCCATTCTAAAAGTGTTCTTCATTTCCCATTTTCCTTAAAAGATTCTGTGTCTCCAACTGTACTTCTGCTCTTTACTATCTTCCCAGTTTTACATAACTAAAATACATTATAATTAAATGTAAGGTATTTAAAACCAGGCAACAACATGCCTTTCTGATGGAAGGACAAGTTGCATAGTCAAGGAAGTTCAGAGTATCTTGATTATCACATGGACTTTGGTTCAAGTCAAGAGGTGTTCTTCAGATACTAATTCAGATTATTTTTTAATTTACAGACGAGAAGACTGTCTAGGAGGCTGTTAACTAGTACGTTGATGAAACACCCATCAAGAACCCATGTAATCCAGAGGCATGCCTGAAAAGGAGCAGATGTGGAATTTAGCATAGGATTCAGCACAGGGGCAGGCTGCTATGTGGCACAGAATACCTAAGGACCTCATCAGTGTATGGTAAAAGGATGAAGGGAAACACTAGGAAAAATCCACTGTACAGATCACACTTGGAGAAGGTAAGCATAGGTGGAAACTAAGTCCAGAATGGTTCTGCTATTCTCCAGACGCTTGCATAGGGGTTAGTAGAGACTTCTTATGTTTACTAATATCCCAAAGTGATTTGCAGGGACTCTTTAATAAAGAGAAATCAGACTTCTCTGATTCAAGATCTCTTTCTCTTTGGCATGAGAAAATAACCGCAGTAAATTCTTTTCTTGAGATGGGAAGGATTAATTCCATCTCTCTCTGGTTAGGAGAATAGCTTCTCGGTATTTCGGTCTCGTTAGGAAAGAAAGAAAAAAAAAAGGTCACTGAAAAGAGATGGAGATGGTAACGCTAAGGGCTGCTAGGGAATCAGATCAGATGTAGGGGTTACTCAAAAGAAGGATGTTGAATACTTCCTTTCAAGGTGAAACTGCTTCAGGCCTGATCCCAAAGAAGTGTCATGAGGAAGAGGTTAGAGTCAAGAGAAGCATCTCCTAAGCAAAGATAAAAGGTGATGTCTGAGGTGCAATGAACACTGAACACAAAAAATTGCAGCGGTGGAATTGCTGTCTCCTCCACTGAGGGTTACAAAGTCTTAAAATGCTTTTAAAAGTTAGGAGGTTAAAGAAAACATTCAGAAAAATTAATCCTAGAACAAGGTGAAAGACTCCAAAAAGGATGCCAAGGTAGCCACTGAATTCTTAAAACAAAAGTTAAAACAGCACCCAACTAAATATCCTCTATAAAGGAAAAACAAAATAAACCAACCAACCAAACAAACACAAAAAAACCCCAACAAACACAAACAAAACACCAGAAAAAGACACCTTTTAGTGGCACATCTCTAGATGAACAGCCATTTCAGCAAATTCAAGGGATGCTTATTGTGGGGAGTATATATCTCTAAAAAGCAGACAATGTGTTAGAGGAAAATTTATGATGGAGCAGACAATTTTTCTGCTCAGTGTTCATCACACTTTCGGTGACACAAAAAGGTGAAAGACAACAAGCAGACAAAACCCAGCGGAATCCCCTAACCTCCCAATTCAAGTATTGTTGAAAACTGATTGACTTTGAGTTATTTGTGAAGCCAAAGAATTTTAAGCAGGGTTAGTCTTTGCTTACAGTGATTCTCACTCATGCAAGAACAGAAGAAGTTGCCATTTGAGCTCGCTTGCTGGGTGGGATCACTCCTATCATGCTGTAGTCTTATGTCATGATTTCCTTCACACTGTGAAATGCTTAGGCAAAGCTTTCAAGAGGGTTGAAAACAAATATCATTTGGGGAAAAGACTAGGGATTTGGGTAGCTACACAAATTCTTCTAGTGTCCTTGAGGAAGGGGAGAAGAGGGGTGAGCCAACAAGCAACAAAAATTATACCACAACAGAGAATGCAATAAACAAAAGCTAAAAAATAAGCAGGAACCTCCAAACACTAGAGTTTGCTGCCTACAAATTATTCTGGCACTGTAGATAAGCGTTTGAAGCTCTGATCTGGCCAGACAGTTGAGCGGAGTGAAGAGGAGCCGAGTAGTCTCTGCATGGTGTGTGCAAAGGCTGACACTACCCTCAAGAGTGCTACTGAAGATAAACACATCTTCAGTTTTGAGAACTTCAGCATATGCACAGCCTGGTTTTGAAAGGGAAGGGTACATGCCTCTGCAAGTATTACTTCATGTATTGCATCAGAGGTGGGAGAATTCCACTGATAAATGGCAGAAGACTAATAAAAACAAGATGAGAGGTTTTCTTCCTCTTTAAAGCACAACTCCTACCAAAACTGTCTCTTAGAGACGTCGGGGGATGAGAGTATAAAGGCAACACCGTGACTACCATCTCCAGGATAGTTTCACAAATAATCACATAAATTAGAAACATTCATACAAAGCTTAGTGGGAATATACATACAGAAATTCAGATAGTTGTCTGTCTTTTAGTCAGTAAGAACTAACAAAATGAAATTAATTAAAATAATATTCTTCTGTAGAAAATTGTTGATTTCAATGAAATAGCATAGAACAATTTTATACCACTAAAATTCTTAACGACTAATTTGAAATAATCTAAAAAGAGCCAAAAGATAAATTTCTATTTTTGCTAATATAAGAAATACAAGCTGTAAATAAAATCCTTGCCTTACCCTATGTACCATAATGACACTTGCAATTTAAAAACCAACTGTTTGGCTTCTCTGCAAGATCTTCAATCAAAAGGCCAGAAAATAACCAAGAAAGTAAAAAGCTTGCTCAAAAAAATACTACCTTTAGTACAATCCAAAAGAAAGTAATGCTGTTGACAGCAATAAGTAAAAGCTAAAGCAGACACCAAACACCATTTGTATTACTTCCAGATCAATACGACGCAAGAAAATAGACATGGCAATGCATTTAATAGAGTATATAAGAAGTTTCAGCTAATAATCTGGAGATACTTTGCAACGGTAAACAGGAGAGAATACTGCATTGCTGACAGAACTGATACTGCTGTTTATTCACTAAACACATATATATTTTTATATTTAGATATAGTTACAATGAAAAGTTTAAACATGAAATCTAAAAGCACAGATTTGAGAAAGAAAACTTAGTTTGGCATAATACAATTTCTGCAAATTTCCAAAAAAAACCATGCCAACCTTATCTATGTTTTAATAATCCATAATCTGAATTTAGTAGTGTTCCCAAAGTGCTAGACTCACATGAGGGGAAAAACACTACCAGAATTCACACCTGAACTGATGACTGGAAAGATTAACAAAATTACCTACTCTGACTCATTGCAGCACACAGGTTGTAAAAACGCTCCTAAATTTTTTGCACCAACACCAGAACTCCTGCTTTGAACTACATGCATGCAAAAAGTGGAACAAACAACAGAACACCTCAAATTATGGAA
The DNA here is from genome assembly GCA_028020825.1 of Podargus strigoides. Taxonomy (NCBI): domain Eukaryota; kingdom Metazoa; phylum Chordata; class Aves; order Caprimulgiformes; family Podargidae; genus Podargus; species Podargus strigoides. The sequence continues at coordinate 49,325,933 of CM051619.1, forward strand.
TACACGAACATGTTAATTTTCCTGGAAAAAAAAGCCATATGCAAACAGTTATAAATAAACTTCTTTGGCTACGTTATGTCTGTTTTGTTTTCCAATTTAAGTCCCTGGCTATAGCTGAAGACTTGTACCAGCTTAGATAAGTATATATTAACCCATATGGCAACTCCTACGTGCTTGGAGTTAGTCTATTAGTACTGAGATGATCCTTGCCACGTACATGTTTAGATGAACTAAGGTTTAACTCACATGGCAACTCCTACGTGCTTGGAGTTACTCTTCTATTAGTGTTGAGATGATCCATTCCAATGTACAAGAGTCAGGAGGAGGGAGGGGGGCAGTAATTGGAGTATTAAAGCAACAACAAGATGTTTCAAAATTTATATCCCAATCATATACTGAACCTCCTTTCCTCGAGAGAACTAACTAGAAAGAAAGAAACTAAAAGGAAAACAAATGAAAACAAATTCTGTTTTGCCATTAAACTACATCACAAGTCCAAAGCATCTTCTTCCAATACCCAGTTTGTATCACGCACTACTACAGGAAGAATATTATACTAATATAAGAGAAAAGGAAGAAAAAAAATAACAAAAAGCAACCTTATACAAGACTTTACAGTAACACCATTAAATTATCATTGTGTAAATATTTAGACAACCTTACCCATAAATAAAAAGGTAGAATATAATTCTCCAGCACTTTTAGTCATGCAGTCATTCATAACGAAGGCCAGAAGTTTACCAAGTCATAATTATTTCCGATAATGGAATTATTCTCTACTAGTGCTACAACTCAAAAATACTACTACTTATTGAAGAAAGAGAAGCATCTTGTCACATAGTTAGAGAAAATGACCAAATGATTATACAAAACTAAGAGCAAAACAGTTAACTTTGAGACCAAGGAAAATAAGAGGATGTTTTTTGTAGACCCAGTCAAGGTAACAGCACAGTAACAATTAAATTGCAACAAAAAAGCTTTAACAACAGGCTTTTCTCACTACAAAAGTAAATAATTTCACATTGAAGGCACTTTGCTGAGAATGTTTCATTTAAATCTAAGCTTTCAATCATTGCCATATTTTTTAATGATTTCTAACAGCTGATATTGAATGAGCAGAATGTGGAGAAAATAAGTTTCCACAGTTCTCAGAAGTCTGCGTAAGACTAATACACTTTATGTCTTTAAGAGGCCCTGGTTTCCTACCTGCCACTTCCAATGTGCTGAAAGGTCACTGGTTACTTCTAAACATAAATGTAGATGGGTACACCAATTTTTAAAATCCCCTTTGAGCTGCTGGTCAGGATTGCTGAAATAGTGCTGAAAATATGATATTGGACACTCCTGGATGCGAGATGAGTGCAAAGCGCACAAAGCCTACTGAGATGTATCCACAGAGTGAGTTCCTTGGCAAGAAAGCGCTCTTACAAGAGACTCAATCTCCACTGTAGGAAGCCTGGACACTCCAGAAAGTGTGAGGAGCTCTGCCAGGGCTTCCCAAAGGAGACTCCTCTAAGGGATAGCCAGCAGAACTTCCTGCTGCTTTGAGTCACTCTGAAGAACCCCCAGCTCGACAGTTGGGCTTTTTAATCAGTCATGTTCAGCAGGATCATCTTTTCTGTCTCCATTTGCTCCCTAACTCCCCAGGCTTTCCGAGGTGGGAGGGAGGCAGCAAAGGCACCTTCTGCCAAAGTGCTCTCCTCTTCAGCCTGCCACCCTGCAGGTCACTAGGGAAGATCTGCCTCTGTGTTGAACCCATCCAGGTGATCAGGAGACTGAAGGCTGCAGTAATCCACAATAAGCAAATCCCAAGAGTGGTCCTGTGGGAGTTTTAAAAGACTCTAAGAATCATAAAGCTGAGCACAACAGCACGGAAAGTTTCAGGTCACCTACAGTCCATTCTTCCATTCTAACGAAGGAACAATTATATGCACATTGTTGCTAGCATATGATTGGTTAACCTGTCCTTAAAAACATCCATAGATGTCTCAAAGTCTGGCAAACTCCTAAAGACTGATGTTGCAATGTTTCACAAAAACCATGGGTCACCTGCATACTTGAAAACAAGTATTTTTAATTATACCTGTTTCTAGTTATGCGCTGCCCTCAATAATGAGCATTCAGAGTACGATCAGATGCTCTCTGATTTATCACTTTAAAGGTCAATGTTTTTAGAACAGCACTGTAAAGAACTCCATATAATCATCGTACTCCATATCGAGATGCGTTTTATTCACCTCTGTAAACTGAAAGGGGGAGAGAAAGAGACTATTGTCAAGCATAATTATGCAGTGTGCAGTATCCTGTGAAGTTGGAACATACTTGTTTCTGACACGCTAACACTGTCTGGCACTGCTGTCCTGGTCACAAGGTCCTCGGTTATCCTCCTGACACTGTAATGAACAACCCTATCACTCAGCAGCTCTCCTGTCATTACTGCAACAGCATCTTAAACTGTGGAGTTTGGATGAGTCTGTAACAACCCTTGAAATAGAATCATAGAATCGCTATGGTTGGAAAGGACTTCTAGGATCATCAGGTCCAACCCCTATCCCAACATCTCCCTAACCACTAGACCATGGCCTCAAGTGCTACATCTACTCGCTTTTTAAACACCTCCAGGGACAAGCGACTCCACCACCTCCCTGGGCAGCCTGTTCCAGTGCCTGCACACAGAGAAGAAATACTCCTAATAATTTCCAGCTAAAGAAACTCATGAGGGAGGGTAAAAATAAGCAGAAGTGTATTCAACTGCTAATCCACCTCGAGATTCTCTCTCCTCGAGATGGCCTCGAGAGTTCCTGTAATTGTAATGGGGCCAATTCAAAATAATAAGCAATAGTGGTAAAAATACTCAAAGTTTTTTTCAGGGATTAATTAAAATAATTCAAACCAGAGAAATCAGTATAACAACAACAACAACCAAATTTTGCATCTACTAAATTATTTCAAAAATAAACATATGCACTACCTGGGAGGCAAGTGTCAACAGTTACAAATATTGTCCACACACAAAAATGTAAATCTTAACTTCAACTGGTAATGCTATTACATTCTTCACTTGCATTTTTCTGTTGAAAAGAGCAAAGAATGGGTAAATTTTACAGTAAAACTAAGAGCGAGCATTAAAGCTGTATAACTGAGAAATTCAAGCTAAAGTTGTTACCAGAAAGCATATAAAATAAACACTATATTCAGTATTTAATACGTTTTAAATTACCATCTTTGGCTGGGGGCATACTACATTTGCCACATTTCTCTGTTAAAGAAAGCATTTCGCTTTCTTAGCGTTAAAATAGACTCAAGATGCTATATAAATTAAGCATGAAGTTACTGCTTGTTCCTATGTGCTACAGATCTCCTCATGCATTAATGGAACATGTATATAAAATAAGACAATCAGAAAGCTTTGAAGCAGTTTGTTACATATTTCAGCAGCTTATTTCCTGCATTCATAATTCTACTTTTAGTTCCTTCTGACAACACAGAAATACAAAGAAAATGGAAGGACTTCATTGTACAGCTCTGAAGGCTTGCTGAATTTCAAACAAAGAATTTGGGGGGCAGAGAGGGAAATACAGACAGTACTTACTTAGATTATTCATATTATTTAAACTGCAAGCTTCATGGAGCTTGTTCACTGAAATGAGGATGGTTAACCTTAAGCAGTCAGTAAATTCCACAGATCAGCTGAAAAGTCTTCTGAGGCACAAATTAAAGAACTTTCACCAGGCATCCCTAGTTCATGCATCGGGTAACTGCTTCAAAACACCATGTACTAAATCTGTATAGGTAGAAAACACTCTCTACACATCCTGCTAGGATAATTCTGAAATTAATCCAAAAAAAGGCCAAATTATTTGGGTGGGTTCTCACAGTAGAGCACATAGAACAAAGGATAAAGAAGTGATCATGAAAACTCCAAAGGTGTTCTTTTTGTGCTTATTATTATTTTTACTATAGTATCTTGTTGAGTCTCTATTTAGTGCTAGATGCTGAATAAAGACATTACTCCTGCCCTGAAATCTTATTTCATTTTTGAGGTCAAATCCCAAATAGCTGTGGAATCCTGACCAACTGGTACCAGACTCACCTAACACTAGAGATCAGAAGGAGGAAATGCTGATCATGTGACTTGGTTGGGGTTGGGTGTTTTTTTTCTAATTAAGAGAAAATGCTATTACCTTTATTTGAACAAAAATTATTTTCCCCTTAAAATGAGAGGGATATACATTTAACACAGAAATGTTCTGTCAAGAATATAATTCTGATGTTACTATTCTGTCTGATCTGTTCAGCTATTTGTTCCATTTTATTATTCTGGGTTTTCAACAGAAGAGCTGGAAAAAGTACACATTTGCATATTTCTACATCACCAGCATTTATACATTAACAGCATGTACTATACAGCTCAAACTTTTAGTGCATAGCACTTAAGACATTTCATTTTGTCCTTTTCTATGCCATTTTTTCTTTTCTAACTTTCATTTTATATATAATTACATCCTAAACACATTTTAAATGCTTAATTTTATAAAATTATTAACACCTATGTCTCAGTATTTATGGAATGCATTAATAATGCAGAATACATTATTTATACTTTCAGCATTAGAACAGGAATTGAAAATTCAAAGGACCATTTTAGATCAATTTACTGTCCTAAATAAAAATATTACTATACCAGGATTATTGGAAACTTTATGAAAGGAAGCCTGGGGACACAAAACATACAGATGACAGTAAACCGTGCTAGGTGTACAATAGAACTGTGTATTAAAAAGAGAGTTTGAAGTCAAATCTGAGTAACAAACTACCATTTCAGTGGCTAGCATAGAAGCTACATGGATTGAAATTTCAGATAGAAAAAAAAAAGTGTTGCTGCATATTGCTACCTGCCCTACCATGATAGTGACAGGAGTTCAGACTCAGCTCTCACAATGAAGGCAAGTCCCTTGCATAACAGGCTGCACTGGGAACTGTCCTGTTCAACACATGCATAAGTAACATGGCAAGGGAGAAAGAGAAAGGGATGGCAGTTCATCGGTGAGGTGAGAAAATCTACTGATGGTACATATTTATACAAGGTAGTAAGGATGAATACCTTAAAGAACAGCAAAAACACCTTATCAGTCTGAGTGACCAGGTAATAAAATGGCTGGTGAAATTCAATAGAGATTCATGTAAAATGATACATGTATGGAAAACTAATCCTAGCTTCATATATAAAACAAGAGGCTCTGAGTAGACAGGTAACACTAAGGGGCAGAAGGGTGGGGTTATGATAGGTAATTGCGTGAAAGCATCAGCTCGGTGCTTGGCCACACTAAAAAAGCAAATTAGGAAATTCAAGAAGCGTTTTGAAATTAGGAAATGAAAACAGTATAAACCAGAAAACGGTCATTCTATATAATTCTATAAACTTATGTTTGTTCCATACTTCAAATATTGCATGAAGCTTTTGGCTGTTCTTCTCAGTAGAGGACACAGTAGAAGTGGGAGGGGTTCTGAGAGGGCATGAATGACCTACAGTATGAATTGCCCCCATACCGACCAAGGCTCTTATGTTTGCAAAAATGTGAGTTTGGGAGCTGCTATGACAGAGGCCTACAAAACCTATAGTGGCAATGCCTTAGATTAAGTATTAATGGTTTCTTCCAATAGAACAAACAAATGGATATCACATAAAGGCAGGAGAAGACAGGTTCAAAGCAAACATGTGGTAGGACAATGAGTAGCAGTCCCCTGAACACTGAATGCAAGAAGCTCACATGACAAGGTCAAGGAAAAACCAGACAAGCACTTGTGAGAGAGATTCACTAAAGGTACCTAAACAGACTAACCCCCCCCAAAGTTTACAAAACCGTAGAGCTGAAAATGCTCAGAAGCTGAAAGAATATTAGGATATGGGCTAATCATGTTCGTACTCTTCTCTAGACATCTGCTGGTGGCTGCTGTTGAAGAGAGAATACTGAGCAAGGTAGTTTGGTGCAGAATTCATTATTTGGTTAGCTGTTTGGGTGCAACATTTTCTGCAAAATACTAACAAATAATTCACATTACAAAGGCTGAGATAAAGGGGTACAACTGTATTTAATAACCTTATATAAACTTAAATATTTAAAAGATAAGCACTGAAATTGCATTCTGCTGCCCTTCAACTCATGTTCATGCAGAAGTCCCTATCTTCAGAAGCCCAAATCCTTCTTGCAATTTAGTTGCTCAACGTATAAAAACTAGGTAAGATTACTAGTACAGTAAATAGTTTATCTAGAATAATTTATTTAAAATAATAATTCCTGTGGATTTTAGGTATTTTCTTTTTTACTTCCTTTTGTAAAAAACATGTACATTTATTCTCACCTTTTATCAACGGAATAATAATTTCTAAATTGTTTCTATATATTACTCTAGCACATTCATTAGTCATATCATGGCTGTATTTTTCTCTTTATTTTTTCATTGGATTGCACCATTACATACAACATTACATAAAATTCCTGTTATCTGCTATGAAAATTCAATCTACTTGAGACAGGTGCCTTGAGTATCTGTATTTTCCAAGTTAATATCCAATGGTCAACAAAGGAGAAAAGGTTAAGCCTAAACCATTATACTAGCACTGACAACCTTGACATATCATTCAGCAGAAGGGAACATTTTAACCAGAATCTGAACTTCCGTCAGGTTATACACAGAAATCTTACTGTAGAATAAATTTCTCATGTGGAAGAATTTCTAGAATATGGATGATGTTCATAATTCCTTCTGTAACTGCAGTGCTTTGGAGCCACAACTGTAGACTAAGGCTCTATTGTGCTGCTCTGTGTTGCTCAAACAGCAGCATACAGCCAGAGTTAGGTAAGAAAGTCCAACATGGCCAATCCTGTCATACGATTTTTCTTTAATCAAGTTCTATTTGATACCTACTGCAGGGCTATAGAAGATAAAACTTTAATTGAAAGCTCTTTTGGAACGACACAACTCTGTAAACACTTCTTCCAATTTCCAACCTAAGTGTATTCACACCTCACCTTACAGATATTTCTTCTTTTGTTAGAACTATCATTTATCTTGCGTAACTCTTCTTCCTTCAGTGTTTACCTTCTGATGTACTTACATGGGGGTATGGGGGTGTCACAACTCCTTTAAACTTTTAACTTTGTACATCACTCTCCCAGTCCTTAGCTGCATGTATAAAAATCATAATATATCATTCCTGAATACAAAATTTTAGGTTAGATCTTTCCAGTGCTTTGTAAAATGACACTATTTTATTTCTAGCTATTTCAGAAATACTTAATACAGGCTAATATAAAATGTGCCTTCTACAGAATTCATTCATTTTTGCTTGGTAATTATCATCTAGGTCAGCTAGTGCTTCTCAGGTTCTCATGCACTTCTACTGACAAATGTAAAAACACTTTTTTTCATATTTGCACTTTGTAGTACATTTCATTCTAATCATTCAGTCTTCAGAAAGACTCCATCTTTCTTCTATAATATAATGATCTCTCATTATTTAACAATGCTTTTCACTGTCTCATCTACAGATTTCATCAACAACTTCCCACTTTTTGTGTGGTGATTAAGACTGGTATCTCCAAGAGAACTGCAACAGGAGAGAAGAAAATAAGAGACAGAACATAGACACAAATACTGGAATTAGTATCACCTATGCCTGTTTAGGTAACTATTTGACAACAAATTGTAGAGCAGGTTTTGATGGACTACAATGAAGAATTTTTACAGCTAGTAAATAGTGAATACAATTAACACCAGCATGACAAGCAGCACAGTTCTGTATGACTATGTATGCAAATTGCACCTGTAAAGTTTACACACATATGCACTGTCCACTTTGTAATATACTGTGCAATGAAATTTTAATATTTTTTTTCATTGCTTGTGTTTCTTTTTCATTAAAGATACACTCATCAGGAATCAAACATAAGGCTACCTTCAGAACATTTATTTTTTTATATAACTGAAAAATGGAATTTATTCTCTGCATACAGAACTATCAAAAATAACAAATGTGCCTTAAGTGATCCCACCGAATTAACTGTACAGGTTTAACTGCTCTTGCTAAAGTGTATTGAAGGGTCAGATCCAAAATAAGACTCAGCACTAAAGGCCAGAGCATAAGAAATTAGATGGCTGACTCTAGGGATGGAACTCACAGGCTCCATTAAGCACCTTCATTGTCTATACACTGTATGTACAACCTTAAGGTATAGAAAAATACTATTCACCATACTTAGTATCCTGAGGAAACACCTACAACCACCAAAACAAAATATGCAAGAGAAATGTGTTTCTGAAGTTTTACCTCTTTTCTGGACTTAGATACCTAAGCTACACTCGAAGCATCTCAAATTATGTTAAACATTTCCCACATCTAGTTTTCTCAACCATATTACCTGTATCTAGACAACTGGATTAATTGATGTTACAGCCTAGGCAATAAAGCACTATGGGGAAACACTGATTCACTAAGCAGAAATTCCCTGTCTATTGAGATTCATCCTTCTCCCTTTCTAGGGGAATGCCTTAACCACCAGGACACACTTGTTGCTATCCTATATGTTTCTGAAATCTGCTGAAGAAAAAAGAGCTGTGGTTTGGGCTTAAGTCCCTACTGTCTACGTGCATTAAATACGCTCAGCTCATTCCTCCCGGTTTGCATTCCTGAAAGAATATAGTAGTACAAATGCCCACCCACGGTTTCTAAACAGCCTTTGCAGGAAGTTAAGACACTTGAGCATGCTGACGGCTGCACCTCCAGGCCTGGGCTCAGCGCAGTCTTAAAAGTTTATGAAAGTTTTTACTAGAAACTTTACACGCTGATCACAGTTAGATTTTTTCAGATTTTTCAGTTATTCAGATCACTCTGTTGACCTTGGAAATCTGAATCCCATGACAAACTCAAAGCTGGAAAGGTATTTTAGAGGAGAATAGCTGTATACATGCCTTCCCTGATCCTATTCTTTGCCAGTGCCATAGGCAGAGTATGAGATTTGTGTCCTCTATTTTGGCTTGGCTCAGCACAGCTCTTCAGCTCTTAAGCAGCACTTCACACATCTGTGTGTTTCTAGAAATTCCATCTTCAATTCTGTGAATTTAAGTTGGATATTTTATATGTATTTTTTCTAACATTAGTGATTTTTTTTTCCCCCCTAACATTACTGTTACTCTACACTAACAACCTCAAAATTAGTGCTTTGTCTGGAAAGATGTTATCTTCTAGTTCAGGAAATATTTCAAGTATAAAAGACAAATCTATTTATCACCTCAAAAACTAGCTGTCATTTGCCATGATAATTAAATAATGTGCAATGCAGTGATGATAGGAAATGTCAATAAGAATTTCTTCAGCACCATGCTTTCTTTAATACTCTTCTAACATTTGATGAACATACACATTTTTAGATACCTGTGTGTAGTCAAACAGTCTCTAAAATTTTAATGCATCATTTATTTTTAATATGCTTATTCACTAATCCCCCCTGCCATAGTGTATTATCCCACTGTAAAGCATATTTCAGCAAAATCATATGCTTTCAAGGTTTCTGACAGTTTCTGTGGCTACTTCTATCTCAAGACAAGGTTGTACATATATTGTAAGTACAGTTGCACACAAAAAAGATTTCTTCCATCCTTCTTCCTTCTCATAAAGAGAAATATATTGAGCTTACTATCAACAGGCAAAAACATAAAGGAATTTTTAAAGCTTATGAAAATAAATTACTGCAGGATAATAAAAGCTGTTCCATTACAACTATAGGGCATTCTCCAGTTCTGCAACACAGACTATGTATAAGCGTACAGATTCAAGTGTATACACATAACGCAAGCAAAATCAGCTGAAGGACAGATACTCTTGTCACAACACAGTAATATGCTTGTGAATTGAAACATATCAAATTAATATAAAAGATAGATTTGTGAGTAATCTTGGTCATTTTTTTGCCACCTATACTTAGGCAAAATTCTAGAACTTTAGGTCTACATTTGAAATATAAAAAGAACAAAACCACACACCTCAAAACAAGCAAACCACAAATTACTCTTCACTTTACTTTCCAAAGCGCAGCTTTTTTAGTGGTTAGAAGATTTTTTCTACAGGTGAGTGCCAAGGCACTTTATTTACCATTAGGAAGTAAAAATGGCTTCTGTCATTCACTTTTATCACTCTTATCTATTAACATGATTTCTTGGTGGTGGTAGTAGATTTGAAACAAACAAACAAAGGAAAAAATAAACCACCAAGCAAGTGTGTAGATCAAGGCACAGAGAAAATATTATTAATTTGTGACTTGCAGAGGCATACCTTGTGAAAATAAGTCTGGCTTAATCCTCTTGCCTGAAAAAATCTGAAAGTTCTTTTCAAGCACTTTAAAAATGCAATTTCTCTTTAGTAAGCATTAGCAGTGAAAGCAGCACTAAGGAACGAACATTTCAACCAATCTGTCTTAAATAGTCCTTGTATATCTACTAGATTAATGAAAAAATAATAAAGATTCGCATCTGATAAGCAATCTGATAAATGATAATCTGATAAATTTAACATCTGTTTAGGAAGCAATGCTACTCCTTCACAAACATCCCGGGAGCCTTCTATGGAGCAACATTCCCAATAGTTTTGGCAAAGACACACTAGGTGACTCTGAGGACGAAAGAAAGGGAAAATTACAAAGCTCTTCTTCCCTAGAAGAGAGATCCAAGGGACATAGTATGCAAAAGAACCGATAATTTAAGACTATGAAAGCAGCATTTGGTCAGATCTGTGAACAACCAAGAACACATGATGATCTCATGGCTAACAAAAAAAGTGTTTTTATCTTTACACCAGACAAATTCAGAATCCTAAATCAAATCACTCCAACAATGCCAAGTAACCTATGTATTTGGAAAGAGTTTTACAGAAATTCTGGACTCACGCATATACTCTGATTATCAACTAATACCAAAAATAGAAGACAGAGTGAACTAGTTATGATAATGATCTTTTTTCAACATAAATAATGTATATCTCTCTCAATTTTGCAGGGTGCTCTTCAACTTGCCTCCAGTGGAAGAAGTCTTCAAGAACAGGGACTCCCAATTAATATATAACTAACCTCTTGCAGTAACCTCAGTTCTTGAGAGCTGCACACAGTTCAACACAGAGCTTAAGCTTTAGATTGTGGTTTCCATTGCCAGTGATGTACTCAACATTAAAAAAAAAGAAACAAACAAACAAATCAAGCGCTCAACTTGGGAAACAGTATCTTAAAAAGTAGATTCTGCAAACTGTTATAGAAAAATCAGAGTCACCCTACCTGTTGATTATAGACAGATGAACTATCAGAAAAAGATCCATGTTTAATTTTTCTTCTTCCATGTAGATCACAATGTATTCAATTATAGAGGGCCATTTCATCCTTTCCTTGGGTGATGTTACCAAGATAAAACACCATTACAAGCCAGCCCTACAGAACTGAGTTCTATTTACCCAGTCTTAAAAGCAAACAAAGATAAGAATTTGTGAAGAAAAGGAAAAACTACTGTTTCTAAACCTGCCCAAAATGAAAAGGCTTGGGAAAAGTAACATTTCCTTCTCTCTGAAAGTTATTCCCATTAGTAGAAGGCATCAGTATCAATGTCACACTTCAATTACTCTCTTTTGTTGCTGATATGCATGCTTAGCTAAAATTTTTCTAAGACACTAGTATTTATTGGCACAATGTGGAAGATAGGCTCACAGATCATTTCATAGCCTAGATGTCAATTCTGCTAAACAAAATTAAAAAAAGAAGTCATACACACCAGAACTGTAGTCATAAACATATACGTAAGAGTCCTTAGTGTTATGACTGTGATCATGCCAAGCAGCCAGACTAAAACCATGTAAAATGATTGCATCATATTTTTTGAAAAGCCAAGGAAATATACTTTTTTTAAAAAAAAAAGTTAGCTATGACATTTCAAAATTAGCAGATATAAAACTGCTTTTAAAATTACTACATTAAAAAAAAATTCAGTTAGAATAATAAGCTCGCCATAGGACATACCATGCAAAGAATAAAAGATGTGAAGATTATACGTACTTTTTTTAAAGTCATTATGCAATGCAGTTATTCAGTGTTGCAATACAGACCCCAGACTCAGACTGGTCTACGACAAGGTTATCAACTCATTTCTATTAAGATAAAGACATGATGAAAATCATCATGAAACAAAAATGTACCATGTACAATTTTAAAAAATGCACTCTATGAAATAAGATACATTTATCAGGTCACATTAAAATATATATTAAGGGATCCAGAGTTCCTAGGTAGTGCTAGTTTTCCCTCTGCATCTATTTTTTACCTTTTACCTGCAGGATGAGTAGTTGCCATTTTTGCTGTATTTTATCACAGTTATGACAAGACTCCACAGAGGTTGGTTGCGGTTTTTGTTTTCTTTTGTTTGGTGGTGGGTTTGTTTTTTGTTTGGTTTGGTTTGATTTTTTTTAATAAAAAGCTTACACAAGCTTGTTAATATCACTATCTACTGTGCAGAATCTTTCTTTCCATTATTTTAAGGCCTTTTGCAGAAAAATAATCACACGCTCTCAAAATACCCAGATCAGCATTCTGTTTCTGAGAGTGGCTACTTATGAATGTCTAAGGAAGCCATCTAAGAACAGTGCAAGCAAAAACACAATTCCATTATGTAGCTTAGCAACTTTACACCACCAGCAATTTAGGTACTCCCTAAATCATAAATTGTATCCACATTAGTGATTCCTGAGTGGCTATCTATCTAATAAATTTCCTAAGGCTTAGGAGAAGTCATACTGTCAGCATACACATCCAGAAGCAATTAATGTCAAAACTTAAACATCACGTGGAAACCTACTGCCTTGTTTTAAAACATCTGTATCATAATTTCATTACGCTGTACACTAGCTTCTTCAGAAAGCATCTTCTCATTCACATTCTTCAAGATTTGAATGTCTTTTTTCCAAGCGGAAAAATCCCAGTCCATTCAATCTTTCCTGTAGAAACTAAGGGAAAGGCTGTTCAGTTGTAACAGAATTAACTTAGAAAAATTAAAAAGTCAAAGATACAATCCCTTAATTGTGAAGTCTATCAATATTGGGACCATTTTAATGATCACTTGAATGCACAGCGATAGGACCTAGTCAAAACTGCAGAACAGCCAGAACATATAATTACACCACATGTTCAGTCTGAAATCTGGTTGGTTTTGTTTGTTGGTTGTTGGGTTTTTTTTCCACCAAAATACTGTATGGTTGGTGGGTGCTTAATGGATCATCCTCACTTCTTTACTCCATGATACCTCACTGAGTGTATACATTTCTGTACATAATACATAATTTTATTAAAGCACCAGAAGCAAGATCAAACAGAAGCATCCTGTCTTTTCCACAAGTAGTGCAAACTGAATCATAGGTATTTCTTACAGGAAACAATGCCATCTTCTTCCTATTATGCATAGCTCCCAGATGCTCATCTGTCCCTTCTTTTTCCAGTCTTTGAACACAGCATATTAAAAATCAAAACTGAAAGAAAACCAAAACCAAGCTACAGTTAAAACACACCTCTGTAAAGAAAGACAAAATCCATGTATTTCAAATCATTATCCTTCTCTAATGGTTTTCAATCAGCTAAAAATCCAGCCATTCACCTAGAATTAAATAACTCATTCAGGCTGAACAGCATGGTCTTTCATTAATTGTTTCCAGTATTTTGTAGGTATAAAAATCAGAAATACAACTATCACCTTTGGACGACACACCAGTTCAGCTTTTTCACAGCAGGTTACCTCCCCTTAAAAATCTTAAACCTTGTCAGTACAGAAGCACTATAAAAGTTCTTAGTTTCCATATTTGTGTCTGTTTTGGAAAAGTGATAAAAACCGCAATATCTGCATGTAAATTACATACAACTACTCACATTTTGTTGTGCTGAAGTATATAAGTCCTACTCTTCCTCTTCCTTCCAATTCTGCTAGTGCATATGAATACAACTGAAGTGCTTTGTGCAACTCAAAACAATTGTTTCCTTGTATGTGCAATTTTGCCCACTTCAAGTCTTGAACTATGCAACTAATTTGCTGATTTTCAAAATAACCCAAACACCACCAATTTAAAAATCAGTTTCCTGGCTCCTCCATTACTATATTTAATGAAGATGAAAGTGAAACCCCTTTTACTAGAGCATAAATTGTTTTCAAGAACAGTTGCTAAGTTTCATTTCTTTATGACCCCAGATGATGTCAAACCAGTATCTAAGTATTTTATTTGATATTATCAAAAGGGAGAAAATGTATTTACAATCTTTTTAAACAATAGTTCAAGATGTTGGGTTTTGGTTTTTACTTTTCATTTTTGAAAAGTTACACAACCCATGGTTAGAATGAGAAGTATCAGAGACACTTTTCATGGGGACAGACAAATAGGAGGAAAGAGAGATGTTATTTGTTGGTGATTGTTTTTCTTTTTCTTTTTTTAAAAAAAAAAATCCAACAGCTTGTATTCATCTGTCTTGAGAACAGTAAATCTGATTAGAGATCAATTTAATTTTCCTTTGTCCATATCCTTATACTCATTTCTCTCTTCACCTTATTTCTTCATGTATTCTCTCCCTTATTTTTCTTTTTTTTTTAGTTGAGTAACTATCTCTCCACTGCATTTCAATCCTGTTTTGGCAGCTTGGATCTCCAACTGTTTCTTCTTCCAGTCACCAAAAGGCTACACGTTGCTGGGTGAAGAGAATGCATTACCTCACCCAGAGCGGCAAAGGAACAGAAAAGAGGCATAGGTCTGTGATCTCTTGTCAGAGCTTCTACAGCCAACATTAGGACTAATACAAAAAGTGGAAGGGAAAACGGGATCATTTTTTTAAAGACACTTGTTGCTTTCCTACTGGCAACATTTTCTGTGTATATACACATAGATCTTCACCTTCTAAACCACTCAGTTTTTTCCCACGTCCTGTATCTGTTTAAATTAGTCTGACAATCTTAAGATTAGAAAGCACTGTGCACAATGTAAACTGCCTAAAGTTGCATTTACTAAAGTACTTTTCATATTTAAATGTTCATCTTTCTTGTAGTGAATATACTTTATGATACCGCTTTTGTTTGGTGAAATAAAAAGATGAATAACTACTAAATTCTTTGGAAAGAAATGCCGGGGGGCAGGGAGGGGCAGGTGGAGTAAGTCTTGAATTTACATAACCTGACAGAATTCTACAAAACTTCTGATATTTCAAATGTATGCTAACAACTGTTACTGCCATTGCATAAAATACTGAAAATGGGCAGATAGAACTACTTACTATATTTAGAGGAACACCTGCTAACACATACAAACCCTGCTTTTCAAGTTTCCAATCAAGTCAGTGAGAATAATTGTCTGAAACTAAAGTAAACTTAGCTATAATTAGATGTGAATGTGAAAAACGTGTTTTACGTCTTTTACTCCGAAGCCTTATACACTGATACACTTATTACAGAAGAAGTAAATTTAGACCTATGTGCGAGTGTGTGCACAACTACACAACTAGATCACTCAGTGAAGTCTGCATAATTTCATCAGCTGCATGGTTTTACGTCAACTTCCAAAAACATCTCACATAAGATGCACACAACCTGAAACCACCAACTATTTCAGAACGTGACATGCTGCAACATGATTTTCAGTGATACCTCACTCCTCCTTCCTTCCCCCACCTCCTGCCCATTTCCTAAGGGAGGAGAAGGAGAAAAAACAGAAAAGAACAGTAAGAACAGTCTTCCATTTGATAATCAGCATTAAAAACAATCAAAACAAGCCCAAATGCTGTAACTAGCATAGCTATGAAAAGCCATGAAAATTTACCATTATCTAACAGTATAGCCAATGTGACACTAGCTAAATGTTAGCAGCTAACATGAAGGGATTTGATTAATCAATACAGTTCATTTATTGCAAAGAGTCAACAAAATAGATCAGCATAGAGGCATACTATCCTTACCCCAATGGCAACCTCTCCATGCTATTGCTGACGAGACAGCAGTGGAACTCAGGTACTTTTGTTGCATAAACTTACACCTGTTTTGTAAACCGAAAACAGTTACGGATCTAGAAGCAAACATAGTTACTTCAGATGTGTTGATCAAAGACCTTTCATTGCTGGTCTGCAAGCACCCCAGTAAACTTCAGCTTACTTTTAACCAGAAACTTTTTCTTTTGCTGCACTGTCTCTACATAATGACACCTTCAGGTACAACAGATGAAGTTGTTCTTTGTGCATGTGCAGTGGCAGGAACCCTCAGCTGCAGAAATTTCCAGCATCAGGTATAGAAAGTAAGTCACCATGTACATGATGACAGCCCCTCAAAGAACTGCAGCTATAGGACGTTAAGTTGGTTTGATCAGTTCGTCATATTGACCCCATTCACAGTGGTTAGCAAGAATCCTTACTCGCTTTCTAAATCAAGTCTGATGAACACACGGATCTAAAATTCACAGGAAGACACAGAATCACAGTGACATTTGGTTGGAGGGACCTCCAGAGGTTATCCAGGCTTTGATTCATCATGGTCTAGAGGCCTGAAAGGATGAAGACTACAATCTCTCTAAGCAACCCATTCCAGTGCTGCACTATCCTCCTAAAATGTTTCCAGAAAGTTTACAGAAGTCCACACATTTGAAGCTGTAAAAGCTCAGTTCAGTAGAAGAACAAGTCATAAGAACTTTGCCCAATCAATCACAAAATCGATGCAGTTCAAGAGGACCTCTGAAGAACATCTAGACCAACCCCTTGGTCAAAGTGAGGTCGGCTAAAGCAGTTGCTCCAGACCTTTTCGAGTCATGTTTTGAGTATCTCCACAGATAGAAAGTCCACAATGTCTAGACAATCTGGTTCCAGTGTTTGACCAGACCTACAGAAAGGTTTTTTCTGATGTTTAAATGGCATTTTCCTGTGTGTGCCCATTGCCTCTTCCCATGTCACTGGGCACCACTGAGAAGAGCCTGGCTTCATTTTCTTTACTGCCTTCTATCAGCTGGTTATACACATCAATGAGATTTCCCTAAGCCTTCCATCCTCTAAGTTAAACAACCCCAGCCTGCTGAGACTCTCCCTGTTACAGATGCTCCAATCCCTTAATCATTTCTGTGGCCTTTTACTTCAGTATGCCCATGTCTCTTCTGTACTGGAGAACCCACAACTGGACCCAGGACTCCAGATGAGGTCTTGCTAGTGCTGAGTAGATGGGAATGATCACCTCCCTTGACTTGCTGGTGACCCTCTGCCTAATGCAGCTCCAGACACTGTTGTCCGCTGCTGCAACAGCACTTTGCTGGCTCATGTTCAGCCAGCACCACCAGGTCCTTTTCTGTCAAGCTGTTTTCCAGTCACTCTGCCCCTAGCACGTCCTAGTGCCTAGGGCTGTTCCTCCTCAGGTGCAGGAGTTTGCTCTTTGTGGGACCTCATGAAGTTCTGCTTCCTGCTGAGCCCGGCTGAGGTCCCTCTGATACCACCAGCTGGTGTATCAGCAACTCCTCCTCGGTTTATATATTTTGCTAAGACCATCAAACATTTTTTCATGGTCTTTTGAAGCAGACATACTGAAGTGTGTACAAAACACAGTGAAGAAAGCAAAATAAAATACTAAGAACTAACATGGATGCATTTGGTTGAGCTTTATGATTGTGATTTCTTTCCATTCATTAAATAAAATGCAAATTGTAATCATCATTAGAAGTCACAGGTACTTAACCATATGCTTAAGTATAGAACAGAAACAGTTTTACATATTGTATTAAATGAATTACATGATCTCTGGATTTTTTTTTCTAGTGTTTATTCTTCAATAAATTGTTACAGCCTGCTGGACATATGTATAAACATACTCTGATAGTTTCTCTGTTTACAGCCTGCTGGACATATGTATAAACATACTCTGATAGTTTCTCTGTTTACAGGTACAGCTGGCACTAGGCCAAAAGATAGGAACTAACAAAACTGCATCTATTTCTTCATACATTTTATTATGAAGCAATCTTTTTTTTTTTTTTTTTTTAAAATCTGTACAAATTCACCACCTGTTTCCATGATCCAGTTAAAGACTTTAACCTTTAAAGTCTCTAGCACTATCGACTCCAAATACCTCAATGATCTTGTTAGGCAGAAAAAGGCAAGGTTCTTAAATTAACATTTCCTCAGTTGGAGGGAGCTGAAAGAGCAGGGAGAGACTTCTGGGAAGCTTCTTGGTTTTGGAGTACAGTCTGTATTTCTCTGCAGGTGCTCATTGTCCCTCCCTATTCTCCTCACTGCCCAGGAAAAAAATACAAAAACCCCCAACATCAGACACACACAGGCCTTTATTTTATGTATTTTTTAAAATATAAAGACTTTTTATTAAGTAAGTTTGGAGCTATTTTCTTTCTGAATTTAAAACATTCAAGCGTCAAGCGCCTTGTTAAACTAAAATATACTTGATTCTTATATTCATCTTTGCAAAGCTCAATATTCCTACAGTAATGCATATGCCCAATAGGAACACAACTGTTTAAATTTTATTAAAGAATGCTTTTTAAAAGTTTTGTGGTTTTAATAAATGAACGTCAGGTTCTATTATTAAATTCAGTGTTTTCCCTGTACCTATACTACAGCATTTTAGTCATTACAATATATTTAGAAACTGGATTATAGCTTTTATTAGTTCTCACTGCAAACAATTAAAAACTCTATCTTAATTTTTTAAGATTAAGATAAGATCCTTAGATCAATAAATGTACGTTGAATTTCTCCGTTTCTTCTATTGCATACATCTACCATAAACCTCTCTGGTTCTCCGAATCACAGAAATGGTTTGGGTTTGAAATTACCTTTAAAGATCACCTAGTACAACCCTCCTGCCACAGGCAGGGACATCTTTCACTAGACTGGGTTGCTCAAATCCCCATCCAACCTGACTTAAAACACTTCCAGGGATGGAGCCACCAAAACCTCTCTGGGCAACCTGTTCCAGTGTCTTACCAACTTGTCTCACCTTACAAGATATACATCCTCTAATTTTCACCTGGTACTTATGAGTGGCCTACTTCTTGTTTCAAAAATCTTAAAATGTGACAGGAAGTTAAGGAGCCTGTCTTGGAGCCAGCTGAAACTCTTCAACATGGGGGCAACTCCTGGTGCCTTCTCACAGAAGACACCCCTGCAGCCCTTCCCACCTCCCCCCCACCCCCCCTCCCAAGCCTTACCACATAAGCCCAGTACAATAAAACAAAATCTGATCAATTCATTTAGATATAGATAGCTTCACAGAGGTGATACTTCGGTGTATCCACATGCAAAGTTGTAGGTGTTGTCTCTGCACACTGGAGAGAATAATGACATCTCAAAAAAAGAAGTAAAATAAGATGATGAAAGAGATGCTGGTAACAAGGGCAGGAAAAAAACTGAGATATAAAAGGTAAGTTACAAGGTCAGATGAGAAGAAATAGCAGAATCATATCATAGAAACATAGAATGGTTTGGGTTGGAAGGGACCTTAAAAGATCACCTAGTCCAACCCCTCTGCCACGGGAAGGGACACCTCCCACTAGACCAGGTTGCTCAAAGTCCCATCCAGCCTGGCCTTGAAAAGAAGGAGCATATAACAGAATTCTAAATAATAATAAGAATAAAAAAACCACCAACAAAAACCACAACTACTTCCAAAAATATGCTTCCAAACTGCAACTATGCAGTTGCTTAGGCATCTAAAGCTACCCTCAAATGATGCTGCCCACACATAATGAATACTCATTTAAATCAGAAAGAGAAACTTTAAAAGGAGGGTGAACACTATTTTCATACCAAAAGAAATGTAAAGAAAAAAAGTCCAAAGACTTAGAGGAGGTAAAAGTCAAAAATCACACTTGTGGTCACAGCCTGAGAACTTCAGCTTCTGTTTCCTTACTGGCAATCAAAGAAAACGGGCTGTGGCCTGTGTGCTGGGTAACAGGGTAACAGAAGTGTACATCAAGCTTCCAACCATAACAGCAATAGGTTTGCGATCACAAAAAACTGACAAAATTAGTCCATTTTCATACTTTAAGCTTAGGAATTTCCTCAATTCATACATGCACGCACACCTCCCACTACAGTTCCCAGCTCTCACGCACTGCAGCACCTGCCTCCTTCATGCTCCAATACCCCAGATTCAGATGCCATTGGCTGGCCTGATTAGCCCTACCAGCATTGCCTGCTGCTTGGGATCACAGAGCACAGGAGAGGCCATCAGACTGCAGTGAAGGCACAGAAATAAAAAAAAAAAAAAGCATTTCCCAGTCTCTGCCCTTCTCCACTGCATGAGCTTTGGTGGTGTGGGGTCTTTTATAGCTATGCCAGCACCTCAGATGATCTCTCATTAGTCACATATGAACATCCTCTGCTCAGCTCACTCTGTTCCTCAGTCAACCTGGAGCAGTTTGGCTCTGTTTGCATACACCTTAATGTTTATCTGTATGTTAAAGTCTCTCTTTTTACGTTTTTAAATTTATTCTGTGTGTATTTATATATGTATCTTACTGTTGAATCAGTCTGGAGGTGCTTTTATCTTTAAACAGATTTTATGTTCCACATCCCCAACCTCTAAACATCAATTCATAACAATTCCTTCCTGTGCAAAATACTGGAGACAGAAAAACATGGAAAGAACTGTATGTGCTCAAAGCTTTTTTCACTTTTACTGTGCTAATTACTATCCTTTGTACTCAACTACACACAGTAAAACTAAATTAAGACCAGATGACTAAAATTTCACACACAACATAGCTTCCCCTATGCACAATGTGAAACTGAATCACCTGTACCTTCAAAATAGCAAACACTAGTAAGTGTATTTTCCATATGCTTGAACTTACATGGTCAAAAACCTCACAATTTAAACTGGCACCCAGGGAATTCTCAAAACATCCAGACTAGGGATATACTACATTTTCTCATCTATGTACCTAACTAAAGTGCTCACCTGGTGAGATTTCAAAAGACAGAGTTGTTTTTCTTTTTTGCCTCTTTTCTTCCCCTCACTCCCTTTTTCAATACTCACTTTTGCTTTTCTCCTCATGCCCTTTCAGGTTTCATCAAAACGATTTTGGCTAATGACAATATCAGTAACTGGGAAAAGACACCTCTGAACTTTGGTGTAATATTAAATAACAACAAAAATGGACAAGCTGATCTAAAATCCCTTTACTACAGCAATATTTGATCTCAGAGATTTCCATAATTTGCTTTGGCTGCTAAGCAACAAATTAAATATGATTTGGTATATTTAAATGCATTATTCCTCCTACTGCTCTTCTGACTGAAAAAATACAGTTATAATAATGCTCTTGTGACAGAGCAATAGAGTTGAGGAAAGGTCCTGAACTTCAGTAAGCATAATAATCATGAGCAAAAGAAATACACATTTGTTTGCTCTGCAGTAAAAACGAGGAAATACAGAGAACACAATGTCCTACAATCTATTTCCAGAGTCACTATTGTCTGGATTGTCATGATATCTACAGGGATCACAATTTTGCCTAAATTAGCTAGCTCATGGCAAATTAACAGGCAAGACAAACATAAGATGGATAAGATGGATAAATGCCTGGATGTGTTCCTGTGTGACCTGATCTAGCAGGGGGATTGGACTAGATGATCTTTTGAGGTCCCTTCCAACCCCTAACATTCTGTGATTCTGTGAAGTAACTCCACTTGGTGCTCTCTGTTTGAGACTGTTTTGCCAATTACTAGGCCTAGTGCAAAGGACGCAGCCAACAGAAAAACAATCGAGTAACCAAATTCTATTGTACGTAGAAAAGTCAGTATATGGGGGATCGCTGGGGGTACAAACAAGTCAGACAGATCACACATAACAGATATCAACCCTGCGTTTGCAAATGCCAGACCTGACTTGGGCCCAGTTGCATAGAGTCAGGAGGTCCTTCCCCAACAGGAAACTCTGCAAAGGGCATCCGCTTCACAGACAGACACTCCACCCTTCCTGCAAGTGGTCCCAGCTTTTATGCCCAAAACAGGACACCTGGCACTCATTTACCAACATGCAGGGCACCTGGGGCTTGTTTACCCAAGGGCTTTACTTACAAGGCCGGCTGCACCTTGCAGGAAAGCCAAAAGGCAGACTCATCCCCTCCTCTTAAAGGACCATGGGGACCACCCATATGTCAATCTTAATTCAGGGCTTGGGGTTCAGACCCCAGCACTTCATTCAGCCCTTTGACATATGGGTGGACCACAGCCTCTATACCATCCGTAGGTGTACAGGCATCTTTTCTTTATCTTGAATTAACCTCAGTCCATTAACTACAGATGCTGCTGCAGTCATCTTGGTCGTTGCTTCATGTGCTTCACTGTCATAGTCTTTCTCATTGGAAGATCAGGTTAAATCATATTTCCAGTATGCCACAATAGGCCAGGTTGACTGTAGTCTGGAACTGAGTTCATCTACTTGGCACAGTTCAGCATTAAGTCGCGTTGCAATCCATGAGATCAGATTCAGTATACATTTTCTTCACATAGATGTTCTCACGCTCCATCGGCACGGCGCAAGATCTACAGGACAAAACTCTATACCATTTAGTTATTCCCGTAAATAACATTTATTTGTGGGGACATGTTCCCATTTTTCCTGTCCAGGTCTCATGATTAGGATGGTGTTATCTTTTCCTACAGCTATTACTTCAGCTGGCTCAGGGGGCCTGCTCGGCCCTTGGACCCATACCTTTGCCCCATTACTAAAGTTGGTGGATCCAAATCCTTTGTCTCCACGAACAGTAGTAACTTGGGGTGGGTCCCCCCTCCTTACTGTTGTTTTCAAAATTGGTAGTATTAATAGTTGTGCTACTCTATCCTTGGGATGAATAACCAAATCTTCTTCACCATTATTTAACAGGATTACTTTCATCTCTCCTTGATAGTCGGCATCAATCACTCCTCCCATGACATGAACACCTTTCAGGGCTAAGTTTGAGCGAGCAGTTATCAGACAAAAGTGTCCTGGGGGAATCTGGACTCCTATCCTGGTGTTAATAGACCTTGTCTGGCTTCGATTTATCTTTACCAGTTCTAATGCATAGAGATCTAGCCCAGCAGCTGCTGGAGTGGCCCGGTAGGGGGCCATTGCACCTGAGACAATTTTCCAGTAGATCAACGTTTCAGTTACCATTAAAGGCTGTATCTGGAGATTGGGCGTAGTCATACGCATCAAGGGCATCTCCATCTCCCCAGTGGGCCTATTGTTGAGGGTATGGAGCGCATCCGTGAGGTTAGTTCTCCATCGGGACAGGTTTCCATTTCCCAGCTTTTTTAACTGCTCCTTCAATAGCCCACTCATTCGTTCAATTAATCCTGCAGCCTGGGGATAGTATGGTATATGGAAGACCCACTGAATATTATGCTGCTCCGCATATTGTTGTACCAATTTGTTTCAGAAATGAGACCCATTATCAGTTTGGATTTGTAAGGGGATCCCATAGTACAGAATCATTATATCTATGGTAGAAGTAGTAGTATGGTGTGTGGCTTTCTTGCAGGGATAAGCAATCAAATATCCCGAGTATGTGTCTACTGTGGTGCAGATGTATTTGCACCTTCGGTCCTGGGGAAAAGGTCCGATATAGTCCATTTGCCAGATTTGTCCTGGCAATTTCCCTCTTCCCAGTTATCCTTTTACGATATTTGGTACCGGGCGTTTATGATTGTGTTGGCACACAGGGCATTGGGCAATTATTGTTTTGATCATATCCAGTGACATAACTATGCCACGCTCTTGGGCCCACTTGTAAGTGGCCTTCTCCCCAAGATACCCACATTTTTGGTGTGCCCATTTCGCCAAGCCTTCATGGTCCCCTTCCTGAGGGAACTCCAGTCTGGCTTGGGAAATCTTTGTCCAGTTATCGGTGACAGAATTGTAAAGTTGCTCAAGGGAATTTATATTGCTATGAGCATCAACATGAAACACTGTCACCTTTGTTCTTTGAACCAATTCCCAAATATCCTTCCATATTTCCTTTCCCCAGACCGTTTTAGAATAAATTTTCCAATCCTTGGCTACCCACGTTGGCAACCAAGTAGCCAATCCATTAGCCACTGACCAAGAGTCGGTATACAGGTGACACTCCCCTAAATCCTCTTGTTTTAAAGCCATATATGCTGCACATAACTCAGCATATTGGCTACTTTCCCCTTCTCCTGTGGTCTCAAAAAATTTTCCTGAGTGAGGGTGATAAGCCACTGCTTTCCAAAACCTTTTCCCTCCTATATATTTAGCTGACCCATCTGTAAACCATGCGTGTTCCCTTTCAAGAGGTAGCAATTGATCCAGGGTCTTCCCCCATTGCACAGGGGATTCCCGTTCAACTATAGGATCAGGCTTTACCTCTTGAACAAATTGTGGCTGCCCTCATGCAGGATCATGAAGGGCAGCAACACCACCAGGTCCCACCTTTGCTCTGTCCTGGATGTACCATTTCCATTTGATAATGGTGGATTCCTGAGCATGCCCTATTCGGTGGGTCTTTGGGGAGCTTTTAACCCACTGCACAATAGGGATTTCAGGACGCAGAGCCACTTCGTGGCCTATCGTAAGCTGTTCAGCTTTTCAAAGGGTGTGTAGTTGTTCCCTGCTTCTGGCAACTTTCTTCCCCAAAATCCCAAGGGGACTTTTCTCTTTCCTTGTTTTTGCCAGAGGCTCCAATTAGCATATGACCCATTTACTCTACTTTGCCTTCCTGCATGGGCCATAAGTCTAAAGCCCTTTGAATAGCCTCTTTAGCCAACTCAAAGGCAGCCTGCTGCTTCAGAGATCTACAAGCGTATTGGGAATTCAGGACTCCATTCCAAGGCTTTATACATGTGGACACTACATTTCCATCTGAGAAAAACAACTAGCCAAACCCAACCTTCAGTATCAATCAAAAATGCTCCCCTGCCCAGAAATCCAAAGCATCACAGAATCACAGAATGTTAGGGATTGGAAGGGACCTCAAAAGATCATCTAGTCCAATCCCCCTGCCAGAGCAGGAACACCTAGGTCAGGTCACGCAGGAACATGTCCAGGCGGGTTTTGAATGTCTCCAGAGAAGGAGAGTCTGGCCAAATAGTCTCTAACACAATCTCCCTCTATCAAGGGAAAGTTATACAGAACATCTAGCTCTGATCCTGTTTGGACATGGTAAAAAAAACCAAAACAAAACAAAAACAAAAAACCACAAAACCTCACAACCAAACTCACCATGTAACAGTAAAAAGAGGGACACGGAGAAACTTGAGGAGTGAGTCATCTGAAACCATGAAGCTCTCTAAAAAGTACAAGGAGGCAGAGTTGCTCCACACATCAGTACAGGCTGACTGCTGACTGCGGAGTGGCAGTCCTGTTGAGAAGGATCTGAGGTTTACAATAGACCCTAAGCTGAAGACAAGTCCACCATGCTTTTTCATCACAAATAAGGCAAATGGCACACTGGGACATATTAGGAAGAAAAAGAACAAGGCAGAAACAAGAACAAACAGAACAAGAAAAGTCACCATTCCTCTCTAACTCAGCACTAGTAAGGCAATACCTAGAATACTGGTTTTGGGGTTCCCAGTTCAAAAAGACTATTAGGAAACTGGAGAGGCTCCCCTCAGATGGTAAGGGGAGAGAGATGGTAAGGAGCTGAGAACTCACAGCGTCCAAAAGACCGGGTGAGGTAGACCATTTCAGCCAAAAGGACCCAGGAGCAATTTAATAACAGCAAATGACATCTACTGGACAGGAGTTACAAAGACAATGGAGTCAAACTCTTCTCGGCAGTAGCAGTCATTTAGAAGTGAATGGCCATAAATCGCAACTCAGAAGGTTCACACTGGACCTTTGGAGAAAATTCCCACACAAGAGGGTGGTACGGGGCTGGAACTGGTCATCAAGGAGCCTGTGGAAGCTCCATCCTCACAAGTGTTCAAGACTCATCCAGACAAAGGTACCTTGCCATACTGCTGGCCATAGTTCTGAGTTGAGCAGGAGTCTGGACTAGATAAAATGTGGTCCCTAGTCCCTTTATCTTATGAAAAGACTTTGAAACTGCTAAGATATTAAAAGACTAGGTGGAGGAAGATATGGAAAAACAAACCTAATTTTCCTAGTGTTAAGGTAATTATCTAAGAATTGTAGGACTATCTCCCCTTAAAGTAGTTGTATTCAATACAAAATGAAACAGTAAGTCTGGAATTGCCACTAAAATAAAATGTGTCCTTTCATCTGAAGCACGTAACATACAAAGAAATGGTCTGAACTAAACCAGTCCTGATGCTATATTAAAGGATTATTTTGTGAGAAGAATGTAATGCAAAACAAACTTTCCCCACCCTGCATTACTTTAACTTCTTAACATAAGCTATATATTTTGTTCTTCTGGAAAAATAAATAATTATAGAAGTCTGTTTGACATTGCATCAGATTACTGATAACTAATTTATACACACAAACTGCTTATTTGATTTTAGAACAATCACTTTCTACTATCTTACAGAACTGACAGCATAAAATCTCATCCCATTTTAACTGTCACCCTTATTGCCTATTTTATTCCAAACACACTCATCCCCAAGTTCTATTAATAAAGCTTCCCCATCCATAATCTCACACTCACAATTTAGAAGTTAAGGGATTCATGGAATAGGGCGTCTCCCGTTTGTAATAACATATTTGCCAGAATTACTTTCTTCTTTACTACTTCTACTACAGCCTGAGTTTAAGAAGAATAAGGGCCATTTACAGCTATGATTTTAGGTGGGATGTTATAACTGTGTAGAATATTCATCATAACTATTTCTGACAAAAGTCCAACTGATATGTAAAGTCCTTTTCCAAACCTATATAGTGCCTTATTTTCTTACTCCGCTACTTTAAAACAAAGCACACTGTGATGAAAATGGGAAAGATAACTTGTGTCTTGAACCAGAAACCTCAGGAATTCCCTCCAGCCACCCAGCTTCCCCACTCTACTTCTTTTTATAAGGAGCCTGATTCTATTGAATTAAATTGCAACCCCCCCTTGCTTCCACAAATGCAGAAATTGATTTAAAGAGAATTCTTGGGGAAGTTTTGCATAAATCCACAATGAATTCTTACAAAATAATTTGATAATCACTTTTTAAGCAAGAATTTCTTGACAATCTACATTCTTACAAGCACATTTCTAAAACTCACTGAGCCTATTTAAAACATTACATCCATATAAAATCCAGACTTTTTCAAAATGCAGACATAGAAGAGACCCAGAGACAGGGTTCCTGCCTCAAGTTCGGTATCAACAGCGCATGAATTTTATACAGTCTGTTATTAGCCTAAGTTAGTCATGAAGTTTCAGATTGTGCAATTTTCCTAAAACCAGACATTGCTGAGGCTTTGTGCAGATTGTTTAACATAAGGCACTGAAGCCTTATATTCACACTTATATAACTGGCTCCGCAAAATCTTGTGTTACTATCTTTAAGGAAATAAAGCATCTGCCAGAAGGCAAAATGAAAACCTAACTGATACTCGTAAGATTATAGGATGAATGACAATAGCTAACAAGATATTAGTCTGACTGTCTAGATGTTCCTTTCAATAAAACAAATATGGCCTATAAAGAAGCTCTACTAATACCTACACACCTTTCAGATCTGCATAGGGTTTCTAACCTCAAGTTGTAGTTTAACCTAATTTTGTATCCCACACCCCTCTTCCTCCCTCATATTTTTGTAAGACTGTAAATTCAGGTGGTTTTCTTTTCTTAAATGAGCTCCTGAGTTAGGATGGATATGCACTTTGATCCCCTGCAGCCTAAGTAGTTTTGTTATCTTTCTCTGATTGCTTTTCTCCATTTTCTGTTTCCAGTCACACGTGCCACCAATTATATTTGATACAGGATTTTGTTTCACAGAAAGTTATTTTCCTTTCACTTACTACTGTTCTCTATTTCTTCTCAAATGTACATATCAGCGTGTTAGAGCTTTCTTCCAAAGCTCCTTCACCTTTTACTTTTTCCTAAATTGTTTATCTACACAACAGATCTATCTTCCTTTCTCCCTTTTCCAGCTCCCAGACTCACTTCCTCGTCCTAAGTACATCTTCTATCCTTTAATCCCTCTCCACTCTCTCATTAACTTCAGCTCTTCCCAGTGTATACAATCTGTCTATAAAGCTCTCAATCAACATTCAATACATCATTAAAGAAAACCTTGAGAATATTACTACCAATTTCAAAAGGGTCAAGGCTTTAAATAATTTAAGAGAAAAATGGGCAGTTTTTAAAGTGAATTTTCCTACAGGAGAAAAATCACACAGAAGTCTCCAGTGCCCCTTAAACTCAGTAGGTGTTTCAAAAACCACAATTGCTTTTTTTCCTAGTCCATCTAACTCTTCCTTACAGTTTCTTGCTGCACTGATTCACCCTTCTTATCTTGGTTATTATCTGTGAAGGCACAGAAATTAATGTCATCCATTGATGCAACTCATCCATATGTCTCGAAGCTCCATCACACCAGGATGTGACCACAAACACCTATGAACATAACCACTCTCTTGTTGTTTTTTTTACTTGTTTTCACTCACCTCTGTGGGTTTTTTTTCTTCTTTAGTAGTCATCCATTTTCCTCCTGAAGACCTATTGCAGTAGTCTTGGGAAAAGAACTTTGAAATCTCTCCATCCCATCTCCACCCACAGCCCACCTATGCTAGAAAGCTAAGTGGTTACGACAGCATAAGAGACCTTTAAATCCATTTGTTTTCATCTTGCGACAAAACTGCTGTATCTATAGTCTGTAATTGGAAAGAAAAGGAGCATGACAAGGTTTAGAGTCTGATGTTGTAGTTGGAAATTTTCTAAAAACTACCAAGGGAAAAAAACAACTAAACTGGCAAGCAAGCAAATATTAGGCTGCATTTTACTGGAAGAATTATATTTTCTTTGTAAAAAAAGCATAAGTTTATTTAAAGACAGACAAGATTTCATTGGAATGTGCCAACTGACAGATAAGGATAGAACAAATTGTGAGTGAAGAGCTTATTTTGTATAGCATCTTAGTAGATTTCAAGAGCATATTTTATTTTGCTAAATCTCTCATTTCAAAAAAGTTGTAATACTTTAAAAATTGTTTCCTGAGATGCCCACATAAGTTATGTGTTATAATGGTGATTTAGCAGTATCGAGAAATAAGACTATTATTGCACACAACAATACTCAAGGTTTCCTTTAATTTCATGTCAGAATTTTTTAGACTCAGT
The DNA here is from genome assembly GCA_028020825.1 of Podargus strigoides. Lineage (NCBI taxonomy): Eukaryota > Metazoa > Chordata > Aves > Caprimulgiformes > Podargidae > Podargus > Podargus strigoides. Next base: position 49,355,222 of record CM051619.1, read on the forward strand.
TGGGAGCCTGAGCAAATTTCTTTCAGAAAATAACTGCTGCATATGATCCTGGAACTGCTTGCTTTCATGCTAAAAATTTCCTCTACTTTTCCACATCCTCTTTTTCACCTGTTGAACCTCATTTCTGGTTATTGGTTTCTTCCAGTTTTGAGACAATAATAGGATGAAACCAAATAGTTTTCCTCCTTGGTAAGACCACTGCCCAGGCTTTGAAGAGAGCAGGGAAGCTCTGAAAATAGAGTTTGGCTTTCATTCTAACAACTTCTGGCTTTCATTCTAACAACTATAAATGCTATGAGTTGTTACATGATATTTTTATATTCTTTAGGATTTCCCACACACATCATGACCAGATGACTGGTTTCTCTGAATTTACATGTTTATTTCAATAAACTGTTACAATAAAAAAAAATCCACTCGGATTATGACTTAATTTTGTCTCACTAAATACAGTTCTGCCTAGAATTACAATGAAAGCACAAACAAAAGTTTTTAATAATAACTGTAAAGTTTTGTTTAGAAATTTTCTCAAGTCCTTATAAATGCACCAAGTTAGTTAAAAATTTATCTCCTCAGCAAGCTTTACATAGCATAATGTAAAAATAACCCCCCCCAAAATCCACATGTGTGAGACTTGTTACTAATTTAACACACACACACACAAATTTTAATATGTGACATAAGGAATTCAAAATTCTGACAGTAAATTTTATCTTCTGTTCATTTCCCCAGCTCTTTAAATTATACTACTTAATACAAATAAAACAAAATGTTTATTGTCTTCACTTTCCAGAATTTACTGGTCAAAATGATTCCTTTGCTATCCTCTTGATCTTGCTACAAATTTCTAGCTGCCAGTTTAAAATTCAACTGCTATTAAATGCAGCTTTTTGCTTAGGTACATAATGATGAACTCATGTTTACAAAAATAAGCACAGTATAACACATCTTGCTAGCACTCCTACCTGTAAAATACTTGAAATGGTGATAAGCCTTATAACTTATAACAATGGAAAGAAAAGTATGCAATACAATTTATAGCAATTAGAAAAAAAAAATTCCAAGCAATATCTTTAATTTACAACTCATTATTTAGGCTGTCAAAATGATTAAGCCCTCAACATACTCGCATTAAAGTGACCCACCAACTGAAATAAGCATAGCTTGACACCTGCTGTAAGAGTTTACAATCCATCTACTTGCCTAGCCTTTGTATATCTACACATTAAAAAAGTCCTGCATGTCATCATTCTGCTTTATCATGCAGAGAAGACTTACCTCCACTGCAAGAAGACAACAAAGCATTTTAGTTACCGGATCACTCAGCAAGGAATGGAAAGTAAGAACTGTGAACAGTAACTTACTCCACAACTGAGGCTATTGTCTCTTGCTCAAACTTGAGATACCACCTCAGCAAGTAAAACATTGCAATTTTGTTAAAATGAGAACGGTGCGATGAGGAAAAAAAAAAAATCAGAAGATAAATTAAATGCTTATTTGTAGTGTTCATCTGACACAAAAAACAGACACAGACGGTAAAATATAGCAACAACATCTATTAAGAAGAGCTTAATTACTGTTTGCTTCCATTTTGTATCTGAAAGCTCAAAAATCAGAAATAAACTTTTTGTCAATGTCTGCTAAAACATGCTGTCAACTTCTGTCAATTTTTATTTGGAGAAGAGTTATTTTTAGAAGAAACCAGAAGAATTACATTTAGGAGTGAGTTAAACTAGCCTGTTCATGTTGCACACTACTTCTTAATACTTCTGACAGTAGTTGTTGTCTTTCTTTTATGGCCACCTTCAATAAAATCCCATTAAGAAAACTACACTCTTGAGATCAGAGAGTAGAGCTTTAGAAGTTATTTAACAGCCGAATGAATGCAACTACTATCCCAAGCAGTAACATGGATTGCAGAGGTCAGCAAGGGCTGAGGTGAAATGTTCGCTTCAATTAGTTTCTGAAGTTCAAAATGTTCTGACAATGAGTGACTTATGAATTCCATGAAATATCCATTATCTACATGTCACAACAGAACATTAAAGTGACTGAAGGTTCCCTGCATCTTAAAAAGCAGCAGTCGCACAACATCTGCAGGGATCTCTTTCTCCATGACAGCGGCTGTCAACTGAGGGACTTTTAATGTTGGACTGAAGCAAACTGTAAGGGGTGACCCCTTACAGATAAGACTCTCTTTAGGGCCACTCTGGGTAGGTATGACGGACCATGGATGGCAAAGTTCTGAGGTGAGAAGACAGGCATTAGCCAGCATTCTCCAAGGGAAGCTCATCGCTGCCCTTTAGAAAAGCAAGTTTTAGGGTACAGTCCTTTCTCCACTGAGAAACACTGAACAGACAGTGAACCTACTGCCTCTCTGCACTCCTCAGTCTCAACTGTGTTCTGTGGGTATGCACAGAGGGACAACAGAGCAGGGACAGACAAATGAAGCCGGTGTTGCCTGTAAACTGACTACTCAGGAGCCTCAAGGTTTGAAAAATTGCTACTTTAGGGAAACGTTCCATTTATACTCTTATTAGCTGCCTTACAGCAATGGAGGTATGCAGCACACCACCAGATTCAGGGAGAAGAGATTAAGGTACCACGCACTGAAAATCACAGAATCACAGAACGTTAGGGATTGGAAGGGACCTCAAAAGATCATCTAGTCCAGACCCCCTGCCAGAGCAGTAACACCTAGATCAGGTCACACAGGAACACGTCCAGGTGGGTTTTGAATGTCTCCAGAGGAGGAGACTCCACAACCTCTCTGGGCAGCCTGTTTCAGTCCTGTTATCTTCACTGTGAAGAAATTCTTCCTCATATTTATGTGGAACCTCCCACGTTCCAGCTTGCACCTGCTGCCCCTTGTCCTATCATTGGATGTCACTAAGAAGAGCCTGGCTCCATCCTCATGACACTCACCCTTGACATATTTATAAACATTAATGAGGTCACCCCTCAGTCTCCTCTTCTCCAAGCTAAAGAGACCCAGCTCCCTCAGCCTTTCCTCATAAGGGGGATGTTCAACTCCATCATCTCTGTGGCTCTGCGCTGGACTCTCTCAAGCAGTTCCCTGTCCTTCTTGAACTGGGGGGCCCAGAAATGTACACAATATTCCAGATGCGGCCTCACTAGGGCAGAGTAGAGGGGGAGGAGAACCTCTCTCGACCTACTAACCACCCCCTTTCTAATGCACCCCAGGATGCCATTGGCCTTCTTGGCCACAAGGACACAAAACTCATAGCTGTTAACTTTTCTGCTCAAAGTTTCTCTGTCGCCTATAGAAATAGATCACCTGCATAAATTCAAGCTCAATTGCAACTTAAAATTTAAAAAACGAAAGCTGATTGCAAATAAGCATTTATGGAGGTGCCACATTTAGAAGACTGAAAGGAAAATAGTCTATCAGCATCAGCAGTCCAGTCATCATCTATCAGCAGTCCTGGTTATCGGGTGAGGTCCCGGATGACTGGAAACTTGCCAATGTGACGCCCATCTACAGTAAGGGCAGGAAGGAGGATCCGGGGAACTACAGGCCTGTCAGCCTGACCTTGGTGCAGAGGAAGATTATGGAATGGTTCATCTTGGGGGAGATCACGCAGCAAGTGCAGGACAACAGGGGGATCAAGTCCAGCCAGCATGGGTTCATGAAGGGCAAGTCCTGTTTAACCCACCTGATCTCCTTCTGTGATCAGGTGACCCGCCTAGTGGATGAGGGAAAAGCAGTGGATGTTGTCTGCCTGGACTTCAGTAAGGCATTTGACACTGTTTCCCACAGCATTCTGCTGCAGAAGCTGGCGGCTCATGGTCTAGACAGGTGGACTCTTCGCTGGGTTAAAAACTGGCTGGATGGCCGAGCCCAGAGAGTTGTGGTGAATGGAGTTAAATCCAGATGGAGACCAGTCACAAGTGGGGTCCCTCAGGGCTCAGTTTTGGGGCCAGTCTTGTTTAATGTTTTTATCAACGACCTGGATGAGGGGATCGAATGCACCCTCAGTAAATTTGCAGATGACACGAAATTGAGTGGAAGCGTCAATCTGCTTGAGGGTAGGGAGGCTCTGCAGCGGGATTTGGACAGGCTGGAGCGATGGGCCGAGGCCAACTGTATGAGGATCAACAAAGGCAAGTGCCGGGTCATGCACTTTGGTCACAACAACCCCATGCAGCGCTACAGGCTTGGGGAAGAGTGGCTGGAAAGCTGCCTGGCGGAAAAGGACCTGGGGGTGTTGGTTGACAGCCGACTGAACACGAGCCAGCAGTGTGCCCAGGTGGCCAAGAAGGCCAATGGCATCCTGACCTGTATCAGAAACGGTGTGACCAGCAGGAGTAGGGAGGTGATCGTGCCCCTGTACTCGGCACTCCTGAGACCACCCCTTGAGTACTGTGTCCAGTTCTGGGCACCGCAGGATAAGAAGGACATTGAGGTGCGAGTCCAGAGAAGGGCAACGAGGCTGGTGAGAGGTCTGGAAAACAGGCCTTATGGAGACCGGCTGAGGGAACTGGGGTTGTTTAGTCTGGAGAAGAGGAGACTGAGAGGAGACCTTATTGCTCTCTACAACTACCTAAAAGGAGGTTGTAGTGAGGCTGGTGTTGGTCTCTTCTCCCAAATTACTAATGACAAGATGAGAGGAAATGGCCTCAAGTTGCATCAGAGGAAGTTTAGATTGGATATTAGGAAGAAGTTTTGTACTGAGAGGGTGGTTAGGCACCGGAACAGGCTGCCCAGGGAGGTGGTGGAGTCCCCGTCCCTGGAGATGTTCAAAGAACGAGTGGAAGAAGCACTTGAGGCCATGGTCTAATGGTCTAGTGGTTAAGGAAATGATGGGATAAAGGTGTGACTTGATGATCCTGGAGGTCCTTTCCAACCATAGTGATTCTACAATTCTATGATTCTATGAAAGAACATAACGGGATCCTTCTGAGACTAGAGTTCAGGTGAGGAAGAAAAGTTTGTAATCACACATGAAACATATTCTCTATTCTAATAATTCTTACTTCCCTAACAAACCATGACATGACAGTTACTAGACAGTTTCTGTTTTACTATCTGTCCCCAAACAGCATTCAAGATTCCTAATATGCTATAAAATAAACTTAAATTACCCAAAATCCATCTAACACCTTTGGTTTGCTCATTACTGAAATATCGCAAGAAAGAGCGAGGGGGCGTTTTTTTTAGATCATTGTTTATTTTCAAGCATACTTCATTTTGTTAAGAAATGCACTAAGAAAGAGACACTATGATTCCATTTACACACGTGTCACCATTCATTTAACAGACATTTTTCAGTACTGCATAGTCTGCTTTATTCTCTCATATAAAACAAAAAACCAAAACAAACAACAACTTGCTTTTATTTACATGTTGTGTCAACCAACTTTGCATGCTACACCATTCAGTCAAATCTGATCATACCATTAAAGCCTAGATCTAATAAAACATCTAAGGTATGTCTACCTGGACAGCTGAAGACAGCTATCCCTTAAGGTGTCTGGAAATGAGCCATCACTGTGCCTCAGCCTCATCCTATGCCCAAGGCAGTAAAGACAGCCTTTCAGAGGAGAATCTTCATTACCCACATACAGTATGATGTGGAAAGGGGATAATCTAAAATAAATGTATGGATGACAGTAAAGAGATAAATTTTATATTCCACCCCGTTTCTAGATTTCATCTGTCAAATTCAAACCTATAAGCCAGCTTCTTTATCCACTAAAAAAGAACACAGCTGTTTACATTAACTCCTTCAAAGAATCAAATAGATGTCCTTATTTTCTCCTATAAAATGTGGCCAGGAGAAAGGGTGCCCATCTTTGATACTAGGTCTGTCCCCTACAGAGAAGAAACATCCTCCTTGGCTTTCTGAGAGTTCAAAAGCTTATCTCCTACTTCCCGTGGGCGAGAATATAAACAAACACAAATAAGAAATCTATTCACCTTCTCTTTGCAGTTGTTCCACTAACCACAAAACAATTCAAGATTCACAAGAGCAGAAAAAGAGCAAGCATTACTGTATGACTCAGTGGTTAGGACATACAATACATCCTCCAAAGAGCCTTTCCATATTTCATTTAACAGCTGTCTAAAATTCTCTGTTATTACAACAAAAAATAGGTTACAAACACAGAACACAGGCTACATCCTTAGAAACTGAATACAAAAGAAATTTATGTTCTCAGGAAGTTTGACATTGCTCTTTACATTTTATTTGTTAGAAAAAAGTAGGTAGATGTTAAACAGGACAAAACATCAAGGACTAATGATTTACCTGACAATTTTTAGCCAGAATCCAAAGCAGCAAGCAGTTGATACCTTTTTTAAATGGTACAGTCCACCACCAGTAACATTCAGTTGCAGCTCCCTGATTAAAGCCTAGCAATCTACCACTTTCTTCTTGAGAAACAAAATCTGTATTTTCTGTCCCAAGGTCTTATATACTGGTCACACTGTATCTCAAATGGCACTAGAACAAGGCCAAACAACTTTCTTTCTCCTTTCATTTTCATGCATGTTACACAGAAGAGATGAGAATGTACCTAAGCCTCAATCAAGTCGATAGGCATTAATTTCATTCTACAACTTTCTGACAAAATCTAAGCTGCAGCAGAGGGGCTGAAACACACGGTGTATTAAACAGGACAAAAATTATCATTGTTTTCTAGTAATACTTGATAAATTATAGCTATTTAACTGAAAGTATAAATTTTAAACCTACTGGGCTTTAGCTTGGTTTTCATACTCAATACGGTAAACTTCCTAACTGTTTACTGACAAGTAAGTTATCATCTTAATATTGCTGGTTGTACTAAAGATTCAGTACATTAATTTCTCCAATGCTAATCAAACTCACCAAAAATTATTTTCCCATATAACACATACTAGTAGCCTGAGATTTTGAGCACTAGTTTTGAAATCTTTAGGAAAGGAAAGCCTGAAAGTAGCATCCCAGCAGAAGCACACTAAAATTATTAAGCAGGATTCCTGTATCATGACCCAATTCTGATCTCATCAACAAAAGACAACTTGTCATATAATCAGCACATGGAAGTTGAAGAAGAAATAACACGTAGGGGAGGCAACTGATAAAGCCCATGCTTTTCTAAGTAAGTTTTAATGTTGAAATTCTTCAAAATACACTTCCAAAATAAAACTGATATGCTAACAATAAATGCAGTTTCAAGAAAAACTGAAACTTGAGACTTTGCAAGAATATGACTCAAATTTGTACTTTTGACATAGAAAGTCTGGAACACAAGTGGTTAGTTTATAGAAGAGTTAATGCAATAGAAAAAGTTAATATATATTTAGATACATTTACTCGTTTTTTTATCTGCGGTAGTATTAACACTAGTTCTGATGTTTTTATATTTTTATGTCTTTATAATGTGCAAACATGTCCACTGAAAATATTGTTTTGATTCATACTGGCCTTGGAACAGAGTCAAACTGGATACCATTCACTCATCTGCCCAATTCATGCACTAGCTAACTATACCTAACAAACAAATCTCTGTCCCTAGGGTATCTACTAACTACAGAATATATTTTTAAAAATCCTAACAGCTGCACAATAGCAAACAGTATTAGCAATACCTCTACTTTCTAAATATGTAATAAATACAACATATTTCATTTCTACTAATAAACTGTCATTAACTTTGGATAACAAGTGATTTTGAAGCACTCAATTGTAATTACATCCATATAACAAAACCCACAGCATTTGTAACAAAAGAAATACAACTACATGTCAGTAATTAGCATTGTTTTGTCCAATTAAATCTAGAAATTAAGTTAAAATTTCATAGGCTTTAAATAGATCTGCATGTCACTTATTAAATCTTATCTCCAGTTTGCATAACTCTACCCAAAATTAATACATGCACTACAGCAAGACTACCATGTACCAGTTATAAATTTTCATTAAGAAAGAAAAAAAATCACACCACTCTGAATAACATGATTATTATCATCATATTTGAATGTTTCATTGTCTCTTTTCTGCATCCTAAAACGCTTGCACTTTTTAAAGGGTTGTAACTCTGTGCAGGGAATACGCATTTTCTTTCTAAGGCTCCAGATATTTCAACATTCCTACAGTCTTACAGAAATAAGGTCCTGACACAAAGTACATTTTTCTGAAGTGTATCTTTTGAATTCAAGTACTGTTGCCAAGTACAGGTGAATCAGGCTTCTCCAGAATCCTTTCAACAACAATGTCCAAAGGGTTCCTCATGTTCCAACATGAAATCAAAACCATCTATCATTCTGTCTGCAACTCAAGCTTAGATATAGCTGAGTACTCTAAAAATAAGGCTAACAGATGTGTCTTGGGATCTATACGGACATTAATATCTTGAAAATTAACATAAACTTTTAACCTGCAAAAATGGTTCATAGGCAAGCTACAAGTCAGAAAAAACATGAAAAGCCTCACGTTGCAAGTCAGACTTTTGAGGAAGGTGGGAAAGCAAGATTAAAAACTCTCACAGTGCGTGTTTGAAAGTGTTGCAATGTGAGCTTACGAATTACTGAAAAATCAGGCACAAAACAGGCAGAGAAGAATCTGTCCTTCAAAGTTTCTTAGCCTTCTAGAAGGTTACCATCAAGCAGAATCCTTAGCTCTCTCTAGCTAACATGCTTCACAACAAAAACTTACCAACAACCAGAACAGTACATCAACATCCAACACGTTTTATGATGGCATCATACAATTTGCATAATTTTCTTTTCTAGCCATTTCCATTTTAAAATCGTATCTTTATCTCTTTGCTTAATAATCTTTTTTTTTTTTTTTCTGAAAAGATTCTTTCTCTAATGATACAGAAGGTTACAAAGGAAAAATAACCATGAGTAAAGAAACTCATTATAATCAAGGACGGACTAGAATATCTACGAGAAACACATGGTTTGGGATTCTGAAAAACAAAAACATTTGCTTCCTACCACATAAAAAGGATTGGATGTACATTCATGCTCAAAAATCAGCTTTGGTAGCCAGTGCCCCATATGCAAGCACTAAACTAGGGGAAAGTGCTTACATTTCTGAAAATACTCAGACACAGAAGATGACCTATTTAGATTGCTTCTATACACAAATGGCTTTGCTTTTCAATGTATTCCCAGAAGCAACAAAAGACTGAATTAAGGGACTATTTTATGTGACAGGGCAAGAGTCTAAAAGTATCCAAAGTAAGCATTTTCTCTACCAATAGGTTATTCCACATGAAACCTCTTACCAAGTATTGCTTTAAGACAACGCTAATCATTAAGTGGCTAATTTCCATGGGAACTCCAATGTCTAGGCAGAGAGAGTGTTCAGTTACTGTCAGAAGTTCAGAGTTAAGAAAAATTTTAGGCCACATACATAAGCATATATATTCATCAAGATATTGCATTGTTACATAGAATCACAGAATGTTAGGGATTGGAAGGGACCTCAAAAGATCATCTAGTCCAATCCCCCTGCCAGAGCAGGATTACCTAGATCAGGTCACACAGGAACATGTCCAGGCGGGTTTTGAATGTTTGTTGGACCACACTGACGCACCACAAGAAGGTCATTCCAAGTATAGCATGCTATGCTGTATTAAACAAATCAACAGACACTGAAATGGATGGCCCACAAGCTTCAAGAGAATAATCTTTTGGCAACACTGATCAGATCTCTAATGGGTAAGCAGATATTAAACTTGTGAAGAACCTAGAGTTTACTAGAAGAAAGCCTATAAATATACTATTGCTTCAAGAATCTATCAAATATGGTAGAACTTAAGAATGAATCTCATCTACCTTAATTGCAGTAGAGAGTTCAGTATAGAAGGCATCAGGTAGGGACTGAGGAGCCATAAGAGCTCCTTTTCCCTTTCAATGTTAATATCATTACTATAATTTTTCTTCATGAATCCTGCCAATACTTCTAAAGATTTGAATAATGAAGCTCTGCTCTGAACTTTCCTGCAGATTGGGCAGATGACTGTACAGGAGGAATATAAACCTGTCCAGATCTTAAAGACACGTACATTTGTCATCCTGGAATAAAGTAATGCGTTTCTCAGCAGAGAAGCCACAGGTGTGGTACAGAGGTCTGATCTCCAATGAGAAGAAACAGTACGAACAAAAATCCTTCTCTTTGTTAATAAAACTTTTCTCCTCTCCTAGACAAAGAAATAAAATATTTTTTATAGTTAGAAGTAGAACAGACAAGTCTAGCTAGGTAGGCTAGTGACAGACAATCCCCAATGTCTGACTTTCATTATTGGAAACATCATAGCCGGCAGAAAGTACATTCTTTTTGGACTGAATCTTACAGAATCTCTCCCTGTACCATGGAACTTGCTGAAGGCAGATGTGCTTGAAGTTCATTCCTATAGGAAATGAAAACTGTTAACTCCTTTGTAACTCAAGAGTTTTTTTAATAGATTCATGCTAGCCTAAGCCACAGAATGCATTCTGTTGTCTTGCCTGAGGATGCAGACAGCATTGTGTCAAGTCAGTAGACACTTCTTAAGTTTCCAGAGTGCGATAGTGTTGAAGCTTCAAGACTACGGAATAACATCAGTTCATTCTGTATATGAATGATGTGCATAGGTATTCTGCCATATAATGCTATTCCTCAGTTGCAATGTAGATCTCTACAACCCTGAATATTGGTTGTATCATTTTTCACAAGAGCAAACTCAGGTCAGATGGCAAGGCCAGAAATTTTCATTACCAGCTCTACAGCAGTCTAGGACACCTATTACTTCTCCTGAATTATCCGTATGATATTTTTTCCTCCTGCTACAAAGAACATATCATCATAGAACATTTGAGGTTGCCCAAAGCAGGATAAGCTAGAGCAGGTTTCTCAGAGTATTAAGATGTAATAAATATGACTGTCTTGTACTATCAGCAGAGACTGACATTTGCCACACCGGGTAGCTGGGAGGCACAGAAGTAAGACTTCCCTCCCCACAAATTACACATTCTTTGTAAAGTCCTTGTTCCTGAGGAGAGGATTCCAAGGAAAGAGCATCTACGACAAACCCAACTTGTATCTTTCCTTCTGTTCTTCAGAAGTAAGTTTCACAACAGCACATGGAATCACAATTGGAGAAGTGTGTTAATCACAGCCTTCTCCTTTAATTTCAACAAAAAGGCAGAACCAGCTCAGTGCAGAAGACCTCTCTTTTTTTACTGAAAAGCTGACTCTGCATGTCATTTTTACAAGAGCTGGTTGAACTACTTCAGTTCGCACATAGCATCAAGTTAAGTGACTTGTTATTTTCCTTTCTTTTTTTAATTACTTGAAGGTCTGTGCCAAAACCACTGCGGAGGGTGCTGTTTTGTCTTATGACAATGAGAATCTACTGTGGAAAACTGCTCTCAGCTACCAACAATGGTCCTTCAGTAGTGACCCTGTTTATTTGGTATAGCTGATCTGGCAGCCAATCTATCTGAACCCACATCACCATCCTGAATGTGTCTGAAGGCACAATATTCTGGACCCTCAAACCACGAACAGCATCACACTGTAGAAAACTTAAATTTTGGCCAGTCCATAGCCATTAGTTTAGAGATGGCAACCGGGTGCCGCTGGACAAGCTGCTGTAATACAGTATTTAGCATAAGTACTACCACTAAAGTACCTCAATGTCAATCACTCTTCCAATTTTTCCATAACCTATGCGTCTATTATGCAGTGCGGATACTAAATAAAAGGGTTAATCTGAAAGAAGACTCCATGCCCGAAAAGGACCTTCATGCTCCTTTGCCATACACCTTCACTATTAGCTTGTTAGATTGGCTTAAGACAGCTTCTCTTCAACATCAGTTTTCATCCACGGTTTGTACTTAAACTGGCCATCCCCATGCTACAAGCCATTTTCATACTCAGCACACTGATGTAAGAGTTTCTCTCGTTATCCCCCTGATTTGGACTGTTTCATTTTGTATAAAACAGTTTGTTACACTGAAAAGCCAAAAAAATTACTCCAAAGCCCGGAAACTACAAAATTCATTTCAGCTATGAAAGACATAGAATACCTCACTCCAATCAATGTTAATTTATTTGAGCAGTCACCTCCGATGAGAAAGAGCAAAGTTCAAATTATTAAAGTAATCAACGCAAGGAGTTTAAGCTGGTTCTGTGTATTCAAGAGAAATAGTCTTAACACTGAATGACAGATAGACAGTTACATACATACGTATATGGAGAGAAAGACAGGTATATTGAGTGGAAGTGGGGAAAAATTCTCAATTCCCCTCTACTTGCAAAAAAGTGTGGCTTCAATAAACTGTCTTTTACTGAATGCAGCTTTTTTGCTTTTACATCTGCTATTGGAGAGCATAAATTCACATCTATTTTATAACTTCCCACTCCTCACTTGTTTGATCTGCATTTCATTTCCTAAAGTAAATAATTCCAATATTTTCAATCCCTTGAAAAAACTCTGCTACATCCTTCCTTTCAAACTCTCTACAATACGGTGATTTATCTTTTTTAAAAAACTAATAGACAGTTAATAACATACCTCAAATAGCAGATAATAATTAAGGAATTTGTATAAAATGAGACTTCTCTATGCTTTTTTCCCTACTTCTGATTACAGCTATAAATTGGGTTATGATACCTCAGCAAAGTGCAATGATGCTGGAATTTTCTTGTTATATTAATGCTGTTAATTTAGGAACTTTTAAGACATAGAAACGGTATTTTATTTTCTGCCTCCAAAAGACACTGTTTTGCATATACCAAGAATCAGTTTTACCCATCACCTGCTGTCCTTTCACACTTTGTTTAGACTTCTCAGGTGATCTTTCCAGTATTTCTGAATTTGATTAAACAGTTTTGAATCCTCAGTAAATACTTCTACTTTATAATCAAATTCTACAGATAATTAATATGAAATATTGAACGGTTCCTGATTTAAGACAAAACTTTGTGTCTCCTATAACTTGACATTTATTTCTGTTATTTCCTTTCAGAGATTTTTGTGACCCATTAAAATATTTTACCTCTCACATCATGGCTTCATTATCTAATAGCCTGGTGTGAGGAACCTTCAATTACACCTTTAAAAAGTATATGCAAATTAGAACTATATTAAAATTTAATCTGCTATGCTATTACTGCAATGAAAAACCCAATAGATTAGTGAGGCACAATTGTCTTTGCAGAAGCAGTACTATGTTAGTAATACTATTTAGTACTACTGAGTCTACCATCAGTCTTTGTTGTCATTATATACTTCTCTCTACAGGCAGTTGCGACTGTAATGGATGAGAACTGCGTGTGCATGTTTTTTCTTTAAGGGGTCCCAACAATTTTCAGACCCGTTTCCTATGCAAAGTTCACGAGACCATTTGCAGAGTATTTGTTGGAAGCTCCCCTTCAGTAATTTAAAATCTATTGACCAACTTCTACAAAATGTACTTCTCGAGTACATTGAGATTCTCTAAAATTGTGAAAACAAGAACCAGATAGAGAATAGAAACTTTATTAATACTCCCAGTAAATTAATGAAGCTTACCACAGAGAAGGAAAGAAAGGCAAAAAACAGTACCAATGACCTAGCTCTAAGAAATGCTTCAATAGAATTCAATGTCTTTTATTAGATTCAAAAAAAAATCCACCTGGGTTTAAAACTTATTAGAAAACAGGAATCTATTCTAAGTGTCAGACAGTTATGGCATTCATAATAATCTACTTCTGTATGGAGCCTGCTGTCAGAAGACTGAATGTTGCAACCACAGCATCTAACTAAAAAGTCAACAGCAACTATCCATTATTTCTGTTCTTCATTAAGTGTTTTGTTAAAAATGTAACTACCTTTGTTATTCTTCAGTTCTTTGCATGCATAAGGCAATCTATTATACCAACACCCTAGCGTAAGTATACTAGCATTCAATTCAGCTTCCCACCCCCCCAAAAAATATAAGCACTTAAATAAAGATATTTTTAGAAATGTATACACTTTTGATGACATTTTCTGCCCTTTAACTGATTAAAAAAACCTTTTTCAGAGAATTAACAAATCCAATGTTAAAGATATGAGAATATCTTTATGAGATATGCTAATTAGTTTATTTTCCTGGAAATCTATAATTAATGTTTTGCTGCCTGACACATTCTTTGTTCAACTTATGTTACAAGATGCAGGTCATGAGACTGCATAAGCACTCAAGTAATTAGAAGAGGCTACACAACTTCCGACTTCTAGGGAGGAGGTGGCTCTGAAAAAAAAAAAATTACTCTGTTTGCAAAGTTACTTGAAATAAGTATGACAATCTAAGTTGTTCCAGTCCTATCCCGTATCTTTTTTCTTTGCAACCATGGCTGGTAAACATGAAATATATAGCCTGTAATCTGTGTCAGACGACCTCAAGATCCCTCGCAAAAAAACCTTAAGATTCACCAATTCACAGATGTACTGGAACAGAGAACTCCTATTGCAATCTGGCGCCTTGATATCTTTGAGAAACCGGGACACGGTCCAAAAAAACAAAAACTGGAAAAGAGGTATTTTCATCCTTGCAGCAGTCAGAGGCTCCAAGGTGGCAGAAAAAGCAGAGCATGAGTTAAAAAAGGTGCTTCACTCTCCCAGCAGTTAAATTAAACAGAGTACATTAAGATGCATCAGACACACAAGCAGAACGTTATAAAAAGGCCCAATCCAAATGCAGTAACAGCAACCTGATAAGACTTCCATCATGATACCTTTTCTCAGCAGCCAGAAGCATAGGAATAAAGGGAAAAAACCCTCCTTTTCTTTCAAACTCCATATATCCCACAGATAACAGAGCCTCATATTTTAGTTCAATCTTGTTTGATAAGTATCTGGCTTCCCCCCCCCCCCGCTCCAAACTGCAGACTTACAGATCTTGATGGATGACAAGTGAGTGTATATGCATGTGGGTTGATAGCATTTTAAGAGCGCTAAAAAAAATATATATATAGAAAAAATAGAACAAGCAGGATTATATGGATCATCTTCTGTGGTGGAAAAAAAAAACCAACAGGAAACACGGGGTACGAGATAAGCGCATCCATCATGGAAAGCAACAAAAAGGACTATGAAAAACCAAGTAAAGGGAAAAGAATCTAGGGTAAAACACATTAAAAGCAGAGGGAAAGAGACTTCATTATCTACTATAGGGAAGAAAAGACTGATGTGAAGGAAAAATCGTGAAGTGTTTGGTTAAAATTTAATATATTTTACTCCAGCTTTTTAAAGAAATATTAGTGTCATGCAGGAAGTGTTGTTTCCCCCACCTGGAAACTGGCTGGCTGAATTCAATCAAATTTGACTGAAGGGTAGAGGGCTCAAAGATTGCCTAAGAAAATGCTAATTTCATGAAATCGAGATGCTATGAGTGTCCTGACTGAGGGAAAGGCTGCAGTACAGCATGAATTAGGACCTTATTAGACATTAGGTGATCCACAAAAGAAAATATTACAAACGTTTCAAACAGGAAAAAAAAAATCCATTAGAGCTTGCAATCATCTATGAGATTTTTTTTATTTTTTTTAAAAAAAAGGATAAGAAGCCAGCCTTCTACTGCTTAAGGAACTACTCTTAAAATACTTCGTCCTCTTTCACCTCAGGGAAAAAAGGAAGACATGGTAACACTTGGTATAGTATTCACCATTGAGAGTAGTAACAAACAAGTGCCAAAAGGCCCTTTTTATATGCAAAAGTACTGTACTAAGGGGGACATTTTTATCTTTGGAGAAATCAAAGCAAGAGAGGCAAAGTGACCCCAAGGAAAAACAGCAGTGGAAAAGCTGGATGGCAAGAAAAGCCAAGTAACTCAAATCACCTTCCCCCCCACTACTCCAGTCTGCCTTCAGAACCAGCAGCATCCAACGCATAAGATAACACATTTTCTGGAACCCAATTAAAACAGAACGTACTCACAGCATACAATAATCAATGAGAAGACTTTTTTTTAAAGCTGTATCAACTCTTTTCATATATTTTATACTGATAAACCCCTTCTTGAATTCACAACTATTCAGTTAATAATCATTATGTGTTAACATATTATCTCAACACAAATGATAAGCAGCAATTCCTCAGCTTTTCCAATAAACCCACATTTTAGATAACCATGTATACTATCCATCCACACTTTTAAAGCATAGTGAAGTCAGTATTTCATAGTCAAAAATGACATCTACATGCTTGCTAAAAATTAATCTTTGCTACAATTTAAGCAAAGAGAAACTTCGGTGTTCCACTGAATGCCTTCTTGTGTGCTTGCTTATACACCAGCCTGATGGTACCAGAAAGGCAATTAATTTAAACCAGTAAGTGATTTTAATAGGTTCTACCATGAAAGCATCTAGAATCCCAGATGATTAAATTTTACCAGCAAGTGACAGTGGATGTTTGGACACAACATAGCTGAACGTACTTAAGCAAAATACCAAAGCTTTGTCAATTAAGCATTTCAGATTCAAGGATAACAAAGCAGAACTAGTTTAATCACTTTCAACACATTTCTCCCGATAAAATATCACAGACTGGCTGCACAAACAGATCTTGCAATATTCCACTTTTCAGGAAGCGCACCTTTCAACTCCAGACAACACCCACCATCTATCTGCACGCCAAGAGAAAAAGGAATGCAGTCATATGGAATCAATTAACAATTACAGCCAATAAACAAATTGACTGCAGTGGAAGATCCACTTTTGATATTAATAGGCAGTGATTCATGCAAAGTTGCATATAGCTTTCCTTACTTATAGATTCATCATCAACATATTTAAGAGAAAAAGCCACATTACCATATGAAACGCTCGTTAAAACATAGTATATTTCAGCTGCTGGAGACGCAAACAAAAGAAAGGGCTTAGTGTTGAAAATTTGGGACTTCTACATAAAATCCTGACTCCAGCATACAAAAAGGAGGCATGTCCGTGTTTAACAAAACGGATCTAAATGCAGCACCTTGCTCCAGTCCACGCTACAAACACTTTCTATTTGCTCTTATGTTCATTCAATCATTTATTTCCAAAAGAATCCGGGTTATACCTTCTCAAGCTAAGGTATTTGTTTAAATCTGTGACTGCTGAACGTGTGGAAAATCAAACTGGAGCATTTAATCTGATTAAATGCCACTGTGTCACAAATAGATGTCACTGTATGTTCACTAATTCTGAAAGCACATGCAGCACGAAGGGAAGCGATAGCGATGGACTGCTCCAGGTGCAAGCACATGCAATGTACATATACCTGGCACTACAGACAGAAAGTACAGAGCGCTGAAGGGCTATTTATGCTGTCCGCGAGCGAAGCGTGCGCAGGGGAAGGCGTTTTGCTGGCTGGAGAAGTTGGAACCTACGTGCTTCTCCCGCTCCTAGCCCGCCAGCCGCGATCTCGGAGCCAGCCTAACAATGGTAGCAGTGTTCCGGCGGGCAGACCTGCCGTCAAGCGGATCGAATCCCCTCGCCTCCCAAAGGCAAACCCACCTCCCGTCCCCCCCTCTGCCCCACCGAGCCCCCGGCACCCCAACGGCGCGGCGGCGGCCGGCTGGGAGGGGAGAGGGGAGCACCGCCCCCCGCCCCACCGCACCTCACCCCGGCCCGGCGCCCGCACCTGGCTGCGGCTGACGTCACCCGCCGCCCCCCGCCCGGGCCGCCAGCCCACTGACCCCGGCCCCGCACGGCCCCACCGCCCCCGTCGGGCGATCCCGCCGCCTCACCGGGTACGGGCACACGGGGCCAGAGGTCCGGGCTGCGAGAGGCGGGAGAAAAGCGCCGCGCTCCGACGCGAGTGCGGCCCCCTCCCCTCCTCCGCCTCACCGCACGCCCCCTCCTGCCCCCGCTAGCGGGGAGACAGGGGAAAGGGGCTCCGCGGCCGCGACGTGCTTCGCTCCATCCCGCCGCCCCCCGCACGGGCACGGACAAAGGGGAGGGGGCCGGCACCTGGCCGGTCCCTTTGTGGGGCAGGCACGCCTCGCGGCGTCGGTCCCGGTACCGGGGGCCGCCAGGGAAGGGTGCGGGGGTGGGGAGGGGGCACTTACTCTCCGGCCCGGCTCCCGTGCGCTGCCGCCCCTCGCCTCGCACCTTCGCGCCGCTCGCCTCAGCCCCGCCGTCCGCCTCCGTCTCGCGCTGCCCCCGCGGCCGCTGGGGCGCTGGAACTTCAAACGGCGCCTGCCATTCTGCGCGCGCGCCGCGGCCGGGCCGGCGGCTCCGGGGGTGGGGACGGGGGAGGCGGCGGGAGCGCGTGCGGGCCCGGCGGCGCGGAGCTCCCCCGGAGGCTTCACAATAGACACAGGACAGCGCGCGTGTGTGTGCGCGCGCGGGAGGCGGGGCCTCTCCCGGCGCGCCGGGGAGGGAGGGAGGGAGGGAGGAAGGGCTGTTTACCCGGCGGCCGGACCCAGCCCCGCCGCCCGATGCTCGGGCTGGTCCATGAGCCGCCGCCCCCCAAGCCCGCGACATGAGGCAGGCGAGCCCACCCCACCCCGCGGGCGGCAGGTGGTACAGTCCGGCTCGCCGGCTCCCTCTCCCCGGCGCGGGCGGGGCGGGGCCCAGCGCTGTGGCGTGTCCCAAGCCGGCAGCTGGTGGCCCATCAGCGGGAGGGGCGGGGCTCCCCGGGGCGCAGCCCGGGCCCGGGCGGTGAGCATGGGGGCAAGCACCGGGTCCGCGGCCGGTCGGGTCGGGTCGCAGCCCTGCGGTGCCGGGCTCCCCGGCTGTGCAGCGACCCGCCCCGCTGCCGCTTCGCAGCTGAAGAGATGGCGAAAGCCCTTTGTGCGCGGGAGGGGGCGGGCACCCAGGAGCTATCGCGCCCACCCTCTGTGAAATGGTTTCCCCTGCCGTTACAGGTGCAGGCGAGCGCGGGGAAACCCCAGGCGCCCGCGACGGGCCGTAACCTCCCGCCCTCCTGCAGCGCGCCCGAGCCGCGGGGCGGGAGCACAGCACCGAGTGTGGACGAGAGGTCCGGCTCGCGCCCCGTCATCGATTGGCGCGCGGGCACCGGGAAGTTCACCCTCGTGCTCGTCCCCCGCGCGAGAGTGGCGCCATAAAATCCCTCCGGCAGGACGGCAGCAGCCGCGCTGTATCACCCGCGCTGTCTCCTGGCAGCGCCCGCTGTGCCCACAACAGGGCCGCGTTGCATGCTGGAGCTTGTAGTCTCGCCTGGGAGTCCTGAAAGGTTAACAGCAAAAAGAGATGATCCACCCCCAAAAGCTTGTATATCTAATAAAAGACCTTAATTTATACTTTCAAGCTTATTTTCCGTTTTAATGAGCTACCTTTAAAAGTGTAGCTCCACCCCGCTTGTCCTGCGGGGGAAGGGACACGACGAGCTCCGCGGAGCTGCCAGGACCTGCCAGTTCCGTCATCCCCCGCGCCAAGATGTCGGCGGCTATCGCCGCGCTCGCCTCTTACGGCGGCTCCGACTCGGAGCCCGATTCGGAGCCCGAGCCCGAGGGCAGCTCCCAGCGCGCTGCCGTGCTCGCTAGCCGTGACGCTGTGCTGCACCTCCGGGCGCCGCCCGCCGCCCCCCCGGCCCTGGCCGTCGATGCGGCCCCGGAAGTAGCCGTGAAGGTAAGCGTCCGTCCGCCGCCGGGCGGGACTGGGGCCCGCGGCGCCCGACCGCCGCTGTGGCCACGCCGTCGGTCTCCAGCGCTGGGGACAGCCTTGGGGCTGCCCCGAGCAAGGGAAGTGGGGCGGGAAGAGCGGGGTGCTGGGGCGGACGCGTGCGGGGCCGGTGGGGGGACGTTGCCGTCCGCCTGGCCTTGCCCTGCACCCCGGCGTGGGGCCTGGCCTCGGCGCCCCTGAGTCACACGCCTGCGGGGAGGGAGGGAGGGCGTGTGTCCGGGAACTCGGCCGGTGCATCCAACGGCGGCGATTAAGCTCGGTAAAGCGTATTATATCTAAAAGCCACGCCTTGCTTGGAGATCCTCAGACACCCTTAGCTTCCGTTCCCCCGCGTGTAAGGTGTTTTCCTGTGTGGTTTGCCCCGGTGGTGGGGTGGAATCGACACTTGATAGGCTGAGTGCAGCTGAATCCTGTTCTAAAGCGCAGCCTGAAAGCTGATCGGGGTTTCTGTTTTCGTTCCAGTGTTGCCTGGGAAACCTTAACGTTCTAAGTTCAGTATCATAACGGTTCACCTTTGTGATGCCAGAAAGAGGGAGGGGAAGGTGTTGGTTTGGGTGTCGAAGAGTGTAGTATAGGCAACTAATTTCTAACGAACAGCAGGCATCTCACAGTGATGGCTATCACTGTAGTAATAATTCTGGTGGAGTTATTTGTCCTTGGGATCCATTCCTCAATCTAGTTTGCAGTGTAGCTTCACAAATGCTGTGCTGGCACAGTTAAATGCCCAGTGGCAGAGTAGAAACAAGCAGCTGGAGGAGATAGTTAGGTGTCAGTAGCACGTTCAGTTTGAAGCTATTCACCAGGCTGTGCCCTGAAAGGAGTATCTAATTTTAAATTGGAAAGCCAACTAGATGAAAATGCATGTTTCTGCTACTATTTTTAGCACCAATAAAGTGCTGAAAATGTTACTGTACCTGAGGGAAGACAAGAGAGGAAGAAAGTGTGCATTTCTGGTCCCTTCATCCAGAAAAGGATACATTAGAAATGCAAAAAGTTCAGAGAAGGGCAGCAGGGCTGAAGAAGGGTCCTGCTTCTGTGTAAGTAATAATTGAGGAGGTCAAAACTGCAAAAGATATGACTGAGGTGAAAAGTATGACAGACTCCTACAAAATCATTAAAAGGCATGGAAAGAGGGTTGAATACTCAGTACCTCTTCCAGTACAGCAACTATAAGCTAACTATTAGGAGCTGGGTTCAAAATAAACAAAAGGATGCAGTTCTTCATGCAACATCCAGTAAGGCAATTCCCATGCCAAGAAATATTGTGTATGCAAGAAGTTTACGCTGTTACAAGGAGAGTCTGGACAAGTACTTGCAAGAGATCCATTGCAGGAGGAGGTACCAGTAAATAAACAGATTTCTTCAAGCTCATGAAGTCTTCTGACCTGAAAACATTTGGCTGCTGGGAGAGTGCAGAAGTAGTATCATGTATGCTTGCCCTGTTCTTACTCTCCTCTAGGTATCAAGTTATTGTAATGCTGATGTTTTCTTTTGTGGAGAGAGTGGATAGGTTAATCGAGATATTGTCTTACTCCAAATACATCATCAGGTAGCAGGTAAGCATGACAGCGTTGTTGATAGAGGCTGTTCCACAAAGGGAGGAGAGCCCACTTGCCAACAGCCAGGGCTACAAAATGTCTTCCCTCCAGCAGTGGTCATCACGAGAGGCAGGACACATGGAATAGTTTTGTGGTGTTCTCAGCACTTCCACCATGAGAGTGGAAGTTCAGTGCTTCTGCTTGTCCATTCCATCATGAGTGGACTTTCATTCAGGGAAAAGTCAGATCCTATGACTTGTGCAGGGATTTATGTTGATTCATTGGCTTGTTGACGTAGCTGCCGCTCTTCTTAGCCTACTACTGGTAGTTATCTTTTCTGTATGGAAAAGATGAAGTCCTTGTTCTCCTTTTTGTCCTTAAGATACAGTGGGTTTATCTCCCTCTTTCCCTCCCCTACAGGAACACCAGTGCTTTCTGATACTAGTAAGGCCTCACACAGGCAGTGACTCGTTGTCTGTTGCTCCAGCCTACTTTAAGGAGAAATAGAGCCCACCTGAAGTAAGGCCTTAGGCCTTTCTGCTCTGTAAGAGCATCTTGCTGCAGAATGAGTAGCTCCAGGACAGTTGTGTGGACACTGGTTATTGTGGGGTATGAACCTAATGAGAACTTGTGTTAAGTTAGTGGCAGCTTTTATGTGTGGAGTGAATTAGGCTAATTAAGAACATAAACTGAAAAAGCCAAACACAGACACTCATTTACTTGATCCTTAACACCAGTGCATTGTGAATGTTTGTTCAGTATTTTAATAAAGCTGGCTCTGATTTGAAAGTAGAGGCCAGGATGTGCTTCAAGTCCCATAACATAGCAGTTTCCTTTTTTTTTCATTCTAAACCTCTCATTTTAGGGTTCTTCAAGTTTTGCTAGACATTGCCAAAACCAATTACAAGTAATTTTCCTACGGCTTCTCCTGAAATGAAAAAAAAATCACCCTGAGATTGCTCACAAAGTATTTACCTTCACTAGTGAATTAAAAATGCACTATGCAGGTGTCCATAAAAATACTACTTCAGGGGAAGAAATAGACTTCAATCACATTTCTTAATGTTCTTTAAAACCTAATCCCTGCCCAGCTATGGAGAAAGATACAAAGTCAGTGTGTGACCATTCTATAGCAGTGATGAACATTAGTGACTTGGGAGGTGTTATTTTTTAGGAATGTTTTGGCTTCTTTTAATATGGTGGGGTTTCCTGCTGTCTTTGACCTAAGATATCTTGTAGAGAACAGATATTTAGAACTTGTCATCCTGCAAGATGCTGGGAATCTAGCCTAGTTCAACAGAACCATTTAACACACACTTTTCTTGCTGGTTTGTTTTTATTCTCTTGAAGTTAGAGGGAGGGACATTTACTGTTTAGAGTGTATGAATGGGTAGAATGACTGAAAGCTGATAGCAACCAAATCTTAATGTTGAGACTTCACTGTAAATGCCACTCATTTCTTGGTAATAAATCTGAAAGTCTTTGGAATGAGATAATACTGGGTACTTGACAGCCCAACTGGTTTATGCAAGAATGGGTAAGTGACAAATTGCTTAAGCCTCTGTGGCTGATGGGCTGGAGTCTTAATTTAACACATTTTAATTTAATGGATAATTAAAACTAATTAAATCTTATGCAAAGCAGCCTGCCCTTTTTAGCTGTTTTTCTAATTAGTATTGAATTTATCTGGGGAGAAGGGAACATTATAGGTTTCTTATCTAAAATATCCGAAAAAAAGAAATCATATACACATAGCAACTCTTTGCTTGTATGATGTGAAACTGGAAAACTCTGACCTTTGCTTTGTTCTAACAAACTTTGTATTTAGACAAACACTTGAGCTTTAAGTGTCAAATTCTGCTTCAAAATGCATAAATGGCCCTCGTTAAACTTACAGGTAGCCACATATTAACACAGTGGGGGTTACAGAATTTGGCTGATATTTAAAAATATTGTGGATTAAAAGGATTGCTAGTTGCCTTAATGTACACAACATTATATTCTTTATAACAAACAGAATTAGCGTCCAGTGTTGCAGTCCATGCTGTGGCTTGTTTCTTTTATTTCATGTTTTGCTTTGATGCCTATTACGGGGATTTGGCTTGTGTTTAATTCAAAAATGTTTGTCTTGCATACATAGAAAACTTCTAGCGAACTTTTTCAGTTGTTTTTTTTTTTTTAAATTATTGAAATATTTTGCATTCTGTAAATCAAGTGTTTTTCATAGATGGTAATAGTTTTGTTTTACGGTATGCAGGTAAGGTTTTTCGTAAGAAAAACAGTACTGTGGCATGTTTAAAGAATCCGTAAGAAGGCAAGCTAATCTGACTTGCTGCATTTATAGTCTAAAATCCCTTCTGTTTCTTGTGCTCTTTCCTATGCTGACTTTTAACTGGCCAAAGAGCCTTTATGGTAGGACTAAAGAAGGACCCCCTGGTAGGAGCTAGACATTTTGTCATCTATAGGGAGTTATAATGAAGCACCTGCTTGTCTACACTTAGCATTGAAAGCTTCTTTCTGTTTCAAGGTAGATTCCTTAGGAAATGCTAATATTCCAGAGTACAGCCCTGAGTGTCATTCTCCTTTGACAGTGTGGTGCTGTGTTGTAGGACAAAAGAGGCAAAAGGAGAGCATTTAAGTATCAAAGATTTTTTTTTTTAACCTAATCAAATCATATCTGTACTGTAAATCAACCTGAGACTGCAAGTAAATAGGCATCTGTGCTGGTTTTGGCTGGGATAATTTTCTTCATAGTAGGTGGTATGAGGCTTATATTTTGGATTTGTGCTGAAAACAGTGTTGATAGTGCAGAGATGTTTTGGTTATTGCTGAACCTTTTCTGCATCTCACACCACCCCACCAGTGAGTGGGCTTGGGGGTACACAAGACGTTGGGAGGCAACACAGCTGGGACAGCTGACCCCAACTGACCAAAGGGATATTCCATACCATATGACTTCACGCTGAATATATAAAGCTGGAGGAAGAAGGAGGAAGGCGGGACATTCAGAGTGATGACGTTTGTCTTCCCAAGTAACTGTCATGCATCATGGAGCCCTGCTGTCCTGGAGATGGCTGAACACCTGCCTGCCCATGGGAAGCAGTGAATGAATTCCTTATTTTGCTTTTCTTCTGTGTGCAGCTTTTGTTTTACCTGTTAAACTGTGTTTACCTCAACCCACAAGCTTTCTCGCTTTTAATCTTCCAGTTCTCATCCTTCATATCACCGGGGTGGGGAAGTGAGCAAGCGGCTGCATGGTGCTCAGTTGCTAGCTGGGGATAAACCATGACAACAGCACATCTATTAAAAAAAACCAACACCAACACCCTCCCTCCACCCACCCCCAACCCCCCCCCCCCAAAAAAAAAAAAAAACCAAACAAACCCCCAAAAAACTGCCAACCAACACACAAAGTAATTCAGTGATAAGACATCACATGATTCTGTTTTTTTCCTTGCATCAAGAGTGATTCCTGTGTCTGTCTGGACAGACACTCATTTAACCTGTCTACTGAACTTCAGTGAATCTACAGACTAATTTCAGTGTTTGTCTCTCCTTATTTCTGCTAAATTACATACTCTGAATCTTTTTTACGCTGAATTAGGCTGTATTTCAGTTGGGCTTTTCCTGCCATTGCTGAGAAAAGCAGAGAGTTGGTATGTAGAGCTGAAGTTTGCAGTGCTGTTGTATTGTCTTCCAAGAAAGTAATATTCAGTAAAACATAACTTCCTAAAGCCTTAATTCTTCGTTTCCAGGTTATATGGGTTGTACCACCTTTAATGATATTACAGCATATTATAAAGCCTGTATTTTTACAGTTTTCAACTTGTAGCAAGCACAAGCTGCATGTTTGCCAGTCCTACAGCTGAACTTTTTGCTTTCTATGGAGAAACACTGTATCTGTTTAAATTGCCAGCTTCTTTGCCTCCCTTTTTGATTCCTGTGCCTTTGTGAGTGGGAAGTGACCTGAGGTAATACCTAGCCCATCATTAAATTCACAGATTCCCTCCTCTTTCAGTTAGCTACTGATAGTCTTCTATCCCGCGGAGCCACTTGTGTCACACTTGGGACATAAACTACCTGATAAATTGCTTACCTTGGGCTTTTAGATAAATCGAGATGTGTTGTGTGTGACCAAAGGAAGAACTACATACAGAGCAGCAGAGGGATGTGATCCCCTAGATTACCTTATCTCAGTCACTGCTCTGCCAGACTGCTGCTTCTGTGATCCCTTCCCTGTTCACTGTAGCTATGGCAAATACATCTAGAATGCGTGCAGCTAAGTTCTGTTGGCTGTTGCCAGCATAAAGGGACAGAGTTGTAAGATGTGTATGTTTACTTTTTTTTGCATTCTGGGTCTTAGAAAGATGAGTTCTGCTGAAATGGTCTTTTGGCAATGCATGCAGTTGTACCCAGTGATCTTCATCATGTGCAGAGGTTGCTGATGAGTTCTTTCCTCTCATAAAAAAAGCCACCAACCGAAGTGCCCAAATGCAGATAGCTTGACAATTTGCAAAATGATTGATGGACTAGGTTAATACTTTTAATGTTTCTGCTACCTACCAGAGACTCTTAATGCTGTACAAAATGGCATTTTATCAGATGTTGACCAAAGGATAATTTGTCTGCTGCAATTTGAACACTTGCCTTAACATTTCAGAATATATGTGTCAATTCTTTGTTTTCCTATCAAGATTTCAATTCTTTAAAATACTGAGAAGGTAAAGTGGGACAAGTTCAAATTATTGTGTAGTTTAAAGCAAAATGACATAGTGAAAAAGATAACCATTATGTGTTTCAGCAGCATATTAACAGATCATTTGATGCCCAAATATATGAAAGCATGAATAAAGCTGGAGGTCCTGGGGAGTGTAGCTCTGATAAGTATAACATGTGCTTCAATTTCAAGGCTCGGTGGTTTCCACACAGAAAGACTATGCCTGTGGTGGTCTAGGAGTGAACATATTGTGTGGCTTCCAAGTGACTCAGCACTGTTCCACCAGCAGTGAAGTAGAGCCAGAATTGCTATAATAGTCCAGCAGAGGATCAGCTTTCCTGGCACAGTCTGTTTCTTTTCTCAATTACTAAGCAACATATAATAGGATTTAACAGGGAGAAAAGAGGAAGAAAAATAGCAGCTATGAAAAATTCTTGGCATTTTTGCAAAACTGGGGGTTTTTTTTCACTTTTTCAGTTTAAAGAGCAGGAAAAAATCTGTGTCTTTATTTCAAGTAAACTGATAACTGTTCAAATGTCACTGACAGTTGATCAGATAAATTTTGCCATATTATCATAGAATCATTTAGGTTGGAAAAGACCTTTAAGATCATAGAGTCCGACCATTAACCCAACACTGCCAAGTCACCACTAAACCATGTCCCTGAGCAGCATATCTACACGTCTCTTAAATCCCTCCAGGGATGGGGACTCCACCACTGCCCTGGGCAGCCTCTTCCAGTGCTTGACAACCCTTTCAGTGAAGAAATTGTTCCTAATATCCAATGTACACCTCCCCTGGCGCATCCAGAGGTGGTTTCCTCTTGTCCTGTCAGAGTAAACTTCTTTATCTTCCTTCCATGACTTCCTTTTTCTTTACTGCATGATACATAGTAGAGCATGTTTGTTTCGCCTGTTCATTTTCAGGCGTAAGTCATGTGGTCTTTCATTTGCTGGTTGTCCTGGCTGTCACATAACCAACAATGATACTAGTTATCAATGATATATATCTCTCAATGCTAAATAATTATCAATTATATTAATTTTTATTTTCTCAAGTTATAAAGTTGGTGGATAAGGTGTGAAGTCTAGCTGTCAGAGCAAGCTGTATGATGTGACTTGAAAAAGTTGTCTATGGAAAATATCCTCAGGTCATGGATCTGTGAAAGGAAATATAAGTGTGTAGGTAATACAGGTCAGGAAACAGTTTTGATATGCTCCTGTTCTAGCTGGTGATGAGAGGAGAAGGTATCTGTTTTTGTTGCAGATGACTGGATTAGGCCTGCTGTGCTGTTCCCACGCAAGTTCATAGGGTATGAAAGTCAGGGCTGTGATGTACCAGTAGCAGTTGTCATCCAAGCCCAGTGAATGGGAAAGGTCATGTGATGAGAGAAAGGATGTCAGGCCAAGAATTGGCAGCGCTAAGGGCTGAAGCAAGAGCAGTGCAATGGCTGGACCTGCCTGTTAAAATAATTGATGCACGGTGAGAGTAAAGCTTTCTAGTTGGACTTAACAGTTCTACTAAGACAGTGGTCTTAGTATAAAAACAGTTGATGGGGATTGCTGATGATGTTCTCTTTAAAAAGAAAAAAAAACCCACACTTTTTTTTATTTTGAGCAGTTTTAACCAAATATAATCGGTTAACAAGCCAAAGATCCTTAGGTACTGTTTTTCTTTTCTGTGTTCTAGAAAACCAGGTTTCAAAACCTTTTAAGTCTTGCATGCCTAAGCAAATTTGTTTGTAATTGACCTGCTGTTGAATTGGGGGAAAAAAAGGCTTCTGGGCACAGCATGTCAGAGAATAGCTAACAATGTTTAAGTAAAGAACATGCCATTTTGCTCTTTCAAGATACTATAAGGCAAAGCAAGATTGAGTTTGTTCAAGGTAATTTTTTATTAAAGAAGTGACTGCTAAAATATAGTCCTCTACTGTGCCACTTCCTTCTGTGAACTGCAAGTGCTTTGGGATCCTGTGAGTACTCATTAAACACTGATGCTAAGATGACTTTTTCAGTACAATTACTAGGGATATTATCAATATACTAGGACATTGTAAATGCCTTTAAAATGCATTTATTCTAGCATAAAGATACAGGAAGCAATGCCAGCAATAATGCCACAAAATAACATTCTCCTTCATTAACTGAGCCCTTAATTGCGGGGGCGGGGCGGGGGGTGTGGAAGGAAGGTAGAGGTAGTGTCAATTTAGGATCAGTGTAGAGCTCTGAAAGCAGTTCTTTTCGAGCGCTGCCCCCTAATTAGCCTTTTTCTTCCCCGTCTTCCCTGTCAGCTACTTCAGCTGCGTGTGCCCTTCTGAGTTTTTCCCTTTGAGTGGCTTGAGAAGTTATTCTTTTGGTTAGCTCTTTTCTTATCCCTTCGTCTATCGAGTTATTTTTTGTCACAACAGGCTTGGAAATGTGTTTAAGTACTGAAGCTGCATTATATTTATATCTTTTGGTAAAGACTTGGAGATGAGGGATTGTTGGATTCTCTGAAACTCATTGTTATCTGTTTGTTTGCTCTGATACCTATTTTTTTCCCCCCAACTATCTTTCAAAACACTTACTTGTGACTTCTGCCTTCTACCTTCTACCTTTTGTAGAAATCTAGTTTTTCAAGTTTTGTATTAAATTGGTGACCTTTTAAACTGGCTCTTCTTTACAAGGTCTGTTTTTCAAATATCCTCAGAAAAGAAACAACTGCCTCCAGTCTTGCTGCTGTTTTTAAAATATGTGCATGAAG
This sequence comes from Podargus strigoides, assembly GCA_028020825.1. Taxonomy (NCBI): domain Eukaryota; kingdom Metazoa; phylum Chordata; class Aves; order Caprimulgiformes; family Podargidae; genus Podargus; species Podargus strigoides. Next base: position 49,383,817 of record CM051619.1, read on the forward strand.
TCTAAAAAAGTAGTAATATGCATACAAAATTCTACATGTATCTTAGAGTGAATTTCTCAGGAATGGCCTGACATTGGTTTTACAATCAATATTTCTTAAACATAGAAACTTTGGCCAAGCTACATTTTTCCTTTCATAGTGCTAAAAGTGTCAACTTGAACTACAGCCCTGATTTGGTCTGAAATGGGGTAGTGTCATATATTTTAAGGTCTGTATGTGAAAAATGGTTTACTAATGTGTCTGTTTTATTTCAGGAAGATGTGGAAACAGGAGTCCATCTTGATCCTGCTATCAAGGAAGTTCAGTACAATCCCACTTATGATACCATGTTTGCACCAGAGGTAAGAAACAACATTGATCTTCAGAGCAGAAATGCCTTTCACTTAAAGTGCAGAGGTTCTATAAATCTAGCATGAAATTCATATCAGATATGTCTTCTTTGGATGCTTGCTGTATTTTGGAATCTAATTTGAGCAAACTGAAAAAAGATTCTATACAGGTGTGTTGGTATTTTTAACGCTTGAATTTTAATATTCTGCATAAAGCTGTTCTAAGAAGAATTGTAAAATGTTTATCAGAATTGTAGCTATGGAAAACAAAGATCAAGCAAGGAAAATAGCATTATAAAGATGTTGAGTAAAACATGAACTGCATTAGTCTCTTACTGTTTTCACAGTTTTGCTATGTACTTACCCTGCTACTTAGAGCAAAATGAATGGTTGTAAGTCTTGCAGATATATGGCTGTCAAGAAGAGGATTTAAAATTAAAATCCAAGTACTTTCAGTATAACTATTCACATCAGTGTTAAGTATTTTAGTAACTTAAGCTATGCTAGATGTCTATAGTGAAAAACCATTTTAGACTGAATTTGGACTGCTTGGTGCTGTGTGACCCACTTTCTATTTTATTATAACTGACTGGCTATCTGAAAGATAAAAGTAGCTGTTGAAGTATTTAACTTTTTTCAGTATTTAACTTCTTGATTCGGTTTGCTGTTAGACCAGAGGTTAGCATTCTAGGTAGACAAATGCTGCGTCAATCTACACTGGTTATGCTTTGTGTTTACAAGACCTATTGTGGAACCACATAAATTGGCCTTTTCATAGCAAGCTTACATTTTGCAACATACCAAAGCCATGAAGTGTGTGAGCAAAAATACTGGTTTAAACTTACTACAGTGTTACCTTGTATAAGTTTTTTTTAGTTAGGGAAGCCTAATGTGGGACACTCTCAGATGTCTGCACATATGGCTGACAAGCATAGAGGTTACAATTAAATTTAGTTTGATATTAGTCTTGGTGTATTGCATTTGTTTGTATTCACTGTTTTTTTCCCTAACCATGATATGGCCATGAAGATTGGCTTTTGTCATCTTGCAAGAAGAAAAGCAAGGCAGGGTTTCAAAAGTGTATTTCCTGGAATAATACAGCAAGTCCCCAGTTGCCTTTTAAATGCACAGAAGTATTGTTGGCAGTGTAATTTCTGTATTAAGTAGAAGAGTTTATTAGGACCTGATATCTCTTTCTTGATATCTCCCCCTTACAAGGGACAGCATGCTATGCATTTGTCTTCTGAATGCTTGTACTCATCACATACTGAATGGCAGTGTTTTCTGTTGAGCAGTTGATACTAATTTGTCTGCTGTACTAGTAATACAGGCTAGGAAGCTCAATCATGAAATGAGCTGTTCAAAGCAACTGTGTAAGTGATCACTGTGTAAAATAACAGACTAAGAAGCTTATTCAGTAGTCATAAAGAAAGTTGATGTGATTTTGAGATACAATTTTAGAAAGACAATTTTTTTTTCCCTTGTGTTTTTTCCTGAAAAAGTATACACATATAAATAAGAAATTAGTAATTCTGATATACTTTCTTTTAACATTGTTGATGTAGTTTGGACCTGAAAACCCGTTTAGGACTCAGCAAATGGCTGCGCCTAGAAATATGCTTTCTGGATATGCAGAACCAGCTCACATCAATGATTTCATGTTTGAACAACAAAGAAGGACGTTTGCAACCTATGGTAAGTCCTTAACAATAGAGTTCATCTCCACCTTTATTATGACCAGAATGGACAAAATAAGTTGTTTTCTATAGAACAGTTAATAGGACTGCAAGTTCTGTAAATTACTTTTTAACAGACTTACTAAAATGGGGAAAGGTCTTTGAGTGAGAATCCATACAGCTAGAGATCATAGTATTTACTTTGGAAAACTCATTTTGTAATTCCCTTTGAAATTGTAATCAAGTCTATGACATCTTGCCAGACCCCTCTTAATTAATCCTTCCATTAGTTGCATCAGTGTAGAAAACACAAATCAAAATTTCATACTTTTAATATGACAAATAACTGTAGATCTGTTATGCAAATAGATTCTTTCATGTGATTCTAACTAAAGGTAGCTCTCTCAAAACCAAAAGGAAGCCTTACTGAGTTGTCAGGTTCTTCAGAACCTGTATCTACAGGTTCCCTCTGTAGATACAAGCTGAAGAAATGGGAATTGAAGAAAGTGGCAATACGTCTACTGAAATATTTTTATCAAAGACAGACCCAACAGTGTGTGGTCATTATAGTTGCTGCTTTCTTGTGTTGAAGAATTTCTTAATTTGTCAATAGTTGCATTTGAAACATGAAATATTTGAGTTTTGGAAAGGCTTGAGTTTCAAATAGACTTTTTTTGGATTGTAAGAAAAATGGATGTTTTTAATAGGGAAAATATAGAACGATTGGATTCTAAGCTTTCTTCTGGACACATTTGAAAGAATGAAACTGCCATGTATTTACATATAACAGTGGTTAATTTTTCTTTTGTGTTTTATTGTAAGTTTTTATTTCTGTTTAAAGTTGAGTGCAAGTGCTTGTCTTGCAAATATGAATCTTTGTTTTCAGATGAAGAATCACTTTATATTTTTCAAATTCAGTTTATTAGGCAAGTTCTGATACTTCTTATGTAAACTTAGTGTCACAACGCCCAACTTCTTGCACAACAACCATGCAGCTTGCTTTATTTGTATTTACATTCGAAAGACTACTCCCTGCAAACTGTCATGCCTCAAAATTGCCTCCATACACACAAGTTCCCTTAACTTCCTTAGGGCTTTATGCATGCATGAATTCAATTACTGCATTCTGTGATCAGTGAGGTTGGGACTTTATTGCTAACATCTGTGGGAGACGTGTATTACAGTAAGACCTAGAAGAAAAAGATTAAGTAACATTGGAGACTATAACATCCTCAGTTTCTCTTCATATTTGGGTTTTATTAAACATTTTCTTGTAAATGTTAAAAATATATTGAAGACAGGTTTTTTTCTTTTACACAGTTTTAGCTAATCGGTCCTTTTCACAGAGTTGTTAGGATGTAGAATATAAGAAAAATGCTGATATTAAGAAATGAATGTGTAGTTCCATAGCATAACTTTAACATATTTGACTGCAATTTTAATGTTAGAACTTGAGAGACAGTGCATGTAGGAGCCTATCCAGGGTCTGAATTGACAGGTTTGTGGGGGGTTTTTTTGTGAGATTCAATGTTGCGTTGTGTGGGTTGTACATTTTTTTGTGTGTAAAATAGATATTAGAAAAAAGGGTCTGTAGGCATATAGTGTTTGGTTTGGGGTTTTGTTTGTTTGTTTGTGAAGTTTGATAGCACTAGTAAGTCTAATCAAAGCTCCTGCTATTGGTATATATCAGCAGTGTACAGGAACTGCCTTGAAAGCTGTATGACAAGATAATATAAAAATATATTTTTAAGACTGATAACATTGGCAACTGTGCAACTACCATATTCAGCTTTCTAGAATTGTTCAATAGATAATGATCTGGGTACAGTGAAAATAGAGCTATGAAAAGGCCGAGGCAACCAATTTAAACTGCAAGAACAAGCACAAGCACAACAACAAGAGAAGCTGAAGTTCAAGCTAGAAGATACAGTAAATGAGCATGGTCTCCTGGCTCACTAGAAGGTCTGTTAGAAACAGCATTCCTTTAAGTTATCAAAAAGTTGTCTATTAAAAAATTCAATATTCTCTTTTCCATTTGGAAGGAGATAATAAATATCTTCTAAGAAAAGACCAAGTGTAAAAGCACAAGTATAGTTGCTTGGCATAAATCTAAGTCATACATGTTTTTAATGACTAAGTTATAACATATTGGTAGAACAGAGAGTAACCTCTTAATTAAAAGCATCAAATCTTGAGACCTCTGGCCTCTGTTAGGCTATTTAGCACCATTGTGCTAAGGCAGAAGGTCTCAGACAAATCTGCAATGGCTAGCATGGACTATAAATGGAGGATGAGTGTGGTACAAGACAGACAGAGTGGTAAATGAGATCATGTATCCAAAACAGCTCAACTGCTGCAGTCTTTAAAAAAACCCTCAAACTACTTTATATATCATCCTGAAAGTTAATAGATATTCTGTGAGAAACCTATATATTAATTGCAAACAATTCCCAAGTATTTTTTTACAGTCTTTCTCACCTGTTTCTCTTGCAGTAAATATTTCCTGTCAAAAGTACTTTTTCCTTCTGATGCTTGGATAGCTCAGAACATCCATGCTGTCACTGACTGATTGTCCTTTCAGTGCTTTATCCTATTAGACAGCTGGGCAGCAATGGGTACCTAGTGAGGAGCAGAAGAAAGAAGCAAGCAAGCAGTGATACATCTGAATACTTTTTTTCAATATGCAGTCTCTCAACCAAGAGCAATGTCTCTATATTTATTAAATTTTAGTGAATTTGTTGGTTTTGATTGGTTTTTGGTTTTGACAAATTTGTCTAGCTGCTTCTTGAACCTATAAAATTTTTCTGGGTACATAGTAACTTATTGCAGGCAGTTCTGCAGCTTACCAGTATCTTGTGAGAGGAAATACCTCTGTTTTGAATTTGTGGAACTTATCAGTCAAACTAGAAGGCTGTTATCCCCTAGTCTCTTGTGTTGGAAGACACAATGAGCAGTCATTTCTTATTCACCATTTCTGTGTCACTCCTTATTTTATAGATCTTGGCCGTAACTTCATTTCAGTCTACTTTTTTTCCCACCTGAAAAGATCTGGTTGATGGTTTTGTTCCTCTGGTGCAGCCTTTCCATGCCTATGGCTATGCTTATCATCTTAGTTCCACTGTATCATTCCTGAGATGAACAGCAAAGCTGTGCACAGCATTTAACATGTAAACTCATCATGAATTTGTTCTGTGGCTTAATAAAGTGAGAGGCTTTTCCCCTTCAGTTTCTAAGACTTTTTAAGATTGCATTTTTCTCTTTTGACTTTGAGAAACTTTATAAACGCTACTTGCTCCCCTTATCCAGATAGTTTGTCAATATGTTGATCAGCACAGGCCTGGGCATGGATCTTCCAGTAGCATGGATCTGCCAGTGACTTTCCTGTGCTGTGGAAACCAATAATTTATTCTTGCCAGTGTTTTAACAACTTTTAGTCAGTTGACCGTGTAAAGACTTGTGGGTTTTTTAAAGAGTCTTTGAGGCACTTTGTAATCAGTCTAACTCAGTTTCATAAAGGTATCCAATATCAACCAAGCTTTGCTCATTCACATGATTGTCACCTCAGAAGTACTCTGGAGGTTTTGTCTTTGTAAATTACCAGTTTGGTTGGGTTTTTTTCCTACCAGAGAGCTGTGTTGTCTGCTCTGCTGCAATATATAATGCTCATCCAAGTGCCTACTCATTGTTTTATTTATTATAGTTTCTACTGCTTGAAACTTCTAACCATACAAATGTCTGACTGGTTGACCTGTAGTTCCCCAGATCTCCTCCGAAGCATCTTTTGAAAGTTGGCATCACATTTGATACGTTCCATTTCTGTCATATTGAGGTGATACTAGGGAAGAGTTTTCACGCTGTGATTCGGCTTTAGATCTCTTGGATGACTGCCATCTGGTCCCTGTGTTTTGTTACCACTTATTTGACTCTTTAGTCTCCTGACATTTCACTTTGAGGTGGATATTTTGTCACTTAAAGAAAGGTTCTAGCACAGGAGCCTCTCCAAGCTCCTCCATAAAGAACATGTGTTTAAAGAAACCTCACTGATGCTCCTTTTTCATTCCTTTATCATCTGATGGCTGACATGCTGTCTGGTATGCTTTCTGTCCCTGCACTTTTTAACAAAGGGTGAGTGTTAGTTTTTATACCTTATGTGATTTACTCCTCACTTTTTTGGGGGTGGGTGGGTGTGGGCTGCCTTACTGTAGTTTTTACTTTGACTGCTGGAGTTTGCTTCTTTGTATTTTTCACCTTTGGAAGCAACTTCAGGTCTTTGAAGAAGAGTTCTTTATTTCTAACAGTTTCTCTTTACATACAGTTTGACTGTGCTCGCCTCCTTCTGGTCTATTTAAAGTCTTTTAATAGCTGACAGGCATTAGTCCTTTTTCTCTTACATGGTGTCTTTGAAGTGTCCCTGCATTTGGAAAATGTTTTACCCTTTGATGCTCACTTTCTGTTCCTTTTTAAAATTTTCTTTACTTAATATAGCCCTCCTGTTTTGAGATTGAGATCATTGTAAATGTTTTTACGGCTTTCTTTGCTTCCTCAACAATGTTGATTTATAGTGCATTCTGGTCATTGTTAAAATCTGTGTCCTTAGAAAAAATGTCTTAAAATCAAGTTACCTGCACTGTTCAATTGGGGTTTTTTCCTGTGAATCTGTAACATGACTGCTTCATGGTACAAGTACATTGTGTAAAACATGATGTTTTCGTCACATCTTAGTGTGAGATCTGCACAGTCTACTACAAGGAGATGATTAAAATATCTCATTATTACTGTGCTGCTTTCCCTAGCACCTGTTTAATCTCCGTTACCAATTCATGGTTATTGCATCTTCTGGCTGAACAGTCAAGTCCTGGCAGCTGTACTCACTACTATTTAAACCTGGAATTTCAATCCAGAGGATCCTTTAATGCTTGTTAACACTTGTCAATCTGATTTGTCTTTAAGCTTTCTGTAGCATATAGCCTGTTTTTCCTGACTGGTATGAGGATCTTATTTCTGTATTCTTTCTACATGACAAAGAGTGTATTCTGTCCGATTATGTCAGTATTGTCCTACCAATTATGTTAGTTTCCGAATTTAAAAATAGATATTCAAATTTCACTATGTATTATTTTTAGCCTCTGCCATTTTGTATGCATGCTTGGGTTTTCCGTTTCTCTGCCCTCAGTTTAAATAGGATTCTGTGCTTATAGCTGTCCTTGTTATCTGAGGTTTTCAGATTTCTAGGCTACCTTTTGCTTATGAATATGACTTTAAGATTGTGTGTCATTCCAAATTGCTTATTCTTCTTTAACTGTTGGCTGTCCCCAGCTATTTAATCAAACAGCACTTTTTGAACCTTCTTGGTAGAATCATAGAATTGTGTTGGTTGGAAAAGACCTCTAAGATTATCAAGTTCAATCATTAGCCTAGCATTGCCAAGTCACCACTAAACCACATCCCTAAGCACCGCATATACGTGTCTGTTTAATACCTCCAGGGACGGCGACTCTGCCACTGCCCTGGGCAGCCTATTGCAGTGCCTAACAACCCTTTCAGTGAAGAAATTTTTCCTGTTATCCAATCTAAATCTCCCCTGGTGCAACTTGAGGCCATTTCCTCGTCCTATAGCTTGTTACTTGGGAGAAGAGACCAACCCCCACCTCTCTACAGCCTCCTTTCAGGTAGAGATAGAGAGAAATGAGGTCTCCCGTCAGCCTCCTCTTCTCCAGACTAAACCACCCCAGTTCCCTCAGCCACTCTGCATGACACTTGTTCTCCAGACCCTTCACCAGCTTTGTTGCACTTCTTTGGACACGTTCCAATGACCTTTTAAATCTAGATGAGACCTACCTATCTCAGTAAGGTTCCCTTCATTCGAGAAGTTTAGAGAGGTAGAGTTGACACAGGCACTGAAGATGTTTTCCACATTTCTCTTTGCAGTAAACAGCCTCTTGAGACCAGACTTCAATTCCAAAATGTATTTTATACAAATTCAAGAATACCATAGCTTAACTGAGTGAGAGCATGTCAAATGCAAACCTCAGATCTCTGACAGATCGACATGACCTCATCTTATCAAGAATGTTGGATATCTCCTGCTGTCTGTTTATTCTTCAGGATACAAAACATTGTAGTGCAGGCATATAACGCACAAAAGGAAAAGCCAAATCTTAGACTGGTCTAGTTGTTCTCCATTTTTTTCCTTTACACTGGATTCTTAAGTTGTCATTTCTTCCTTGACCCCCGAAGAGGCTGTGAACTCTTGTTCTTGTGAATGCAAACTGCTTCTCTTGTCTTGGAGACTCCCCAGAAGGAGTGGGGGGATATTCAGCTCGTGTGTCCACAGACAACAGCTTGAAACCAGTGATCTAGTCAGATCTTGAGTTGAGTCAGAATTGTTTTAAGGTCATTCCTATTTTTATACTCTTTTCCATGGTTTTGAAATCTACAGAAATATTCTAGTTGTAGTTTTTTCACAAGTGTAATAGTTGAGATTTTATTGATACCACCGTGAACCTTCTGTGCTGCAAATTTACATTACTTCTTATATTCCCTTCAGCAGGCCTATCAAGCTGTGGGTTGTTGTCTCTAATGTTTCACATACTGAAATTACATTTGAGTCCATCAGTTTTTCACCTTCTGCCTTTCATCTCTCTTTAGACAAGCAGGTTTCTTCAGCCTTTTCTAGACCTTCCCTCCACCTGCAATATGTCATTATTTTTGTTATTCTCAATTTTTATCTAAATTTTTCTTTAAAACACATTACTTAAAACTGGACGCATCAATCTAAATTAGATCTTGCTAGTGCTGTTCCATGTTTTATATAGTTGTTCTTTTGCAATAAATCTCAGATTTCTTTTTTCTTTTTTTTTTTTTTTCCCCCATTGGTGTCAGATACACTTCAGAAGTCTATCAACATCACTACCCTTGCAGCCTGTATTTTTTATCCCTGTACCTAATCAGTTATTTTCTTTTTTTGGTATTTGTAATTCAGCATGTCTTTGCTGAAGTAAAATATTTCGCACTTGTCTTTGGTGTCACCTGCAGGTTTTACAGGTATGTGATCCTTTGCTCATGGCATAATCCGTTAAAACACTGAATAAAATAATCCAGGCAGGCCATTTTATAAACTTGTATGAGATCCTCCCACAGTTTCATGGAAAGCCATTAATACTTACTCTGTGAAAGTCTGAGCTTTTTAACTTGTTGACCAGTTTTGCATCTACATTCGTAGGTAATCTACCCTATTTTGAATCCATTGATGTAAGGCATACTAAGGGGAAATCCTGCTTGACTAATCTGATACCCTTCTATGAAAGGGTGACCAAATGGGTAGATGAAGGGAGAGCAGTAGATGTCATATACCTTGACTTCAGTAAGGCTTTTGATACTGTTTCCTGTAACAGCCTTGTAGGAAAACTCAAGAAACGTGGGATGGATGATTGGACTGTGAGGTGGATTGAAAACTCACTCACCAATAGAGTTCAGAGGGTTGTGATTAGTGGCAAGGAGTCAAGTTGGAGGCCTGTGGCCGGTGATGTTCCCCAGGGATCAGTACTGGGTGCAGTTTTGTTGAAGATCTTCATCAGTGACCTAGATGAGGGGATAGAGTGTACCCTCAGCAGGTTCACCGATGATACAAAACGGGGGGGGTGGCTGACACACCTGAAGGCTGTGCTGCTATCCAACAAGATCTGGGCAGTCTGGAGACCTGGGTGAAGGTGAACCTCATGAAGTTCAACAAGGACAAGTGTAGAGTCCTGCATCTGGGGAGGAATAACACCAGGCACCAGTACAGATTAGGGGTCGCCCTGCTGGAAAGCAGCTCCATGGAGAAAGACCTTGGAGTCCTAGTGGACAGTAAGTTGTCTGTGGGACAACAACGTGCCCTTGCAGCCAATGGTATCCTGGGGTGCATTAAGAAAAGTGTGTCCAGCAGGTCTAGGGAGGTTCTCCTCCCCCTCTACTCTGCCCTGGTGATACCACACCTGGAATACTGTGTCCAGCTTTGGGCTCCCCAGTTCAGGAGTGACAGGGTTCTACTGGAGAGAGTACAAAGGAGAGCTATGAGGATGATCAAGGGACTTGAACATCTCTCCTACGAAGGTAGACTGAGAGAATTGGGGCTGTTTAGTCTTGAAAAAAGAAGGCTGAGAGGGGATCTTATTAATGTCTATAAATACCTGACGAGTGGGGGTCAAGAGGAAGATGCCAGTCTCTTCTCAGTGGTGCCCAGTGACAGGACAAGGAATAATAGGTGCAAGCTGGAACATAGGAAGTTCCACCTCAACATGAGGAAAAACTACTGTGAGGGTGACAGAGCACTGGAACAGGCTGCCCAGAGAGGTTGTGGAGTCTCCTTCTCTGGAGACATTCAAACCTGCCTGGATGTGTTCCTGTGTGACCTGATCTAGATGATCCTGCTTTGGCAGGGGGTTTGAGCTAGATGATCTCCAGATGTCCCTTCCAACCCCTAACATTCTATGATTCTATGATTCTGTGATACTTCTTATATAATTTCAGCTATTAAAGGTAAGGCTTTTTTCTTTTCTAGAAAAACAAATTTCTCTTCACAAGCCATTATGATATAAATGGCCAAAAGCTTAACTAGCATTATTTTTCCAATGTTGTAGTCCTCAGAGGATGGCTAAAAAGACTAGGAAGTCCTAAAATACAAGCACTTGTTTATTCTTCTGTATCTGTACCCTCAGCAGAAGCAGCCTCTTTTCTTGAAAATTCCCTTTTGAGCTTTTTTTTTTTTTTTTTTTTTATTAAACATACTCTCCTTAATTATGTTAAGCATATATAAATTTTCAGTGTGAAGCAGGATTATGGATTATTTTGCATGCTGCACACAAACTTAATGAATATGGTAGAAAAATAATTTCTTAATTATTTCAGCATCAATACTCATCCTAGAGGTGGACTGCTTCATTCATGCAGCATTTAGAATTTGAAAATCTCTCCTTCATAAGATATTAATGTCTTCTGTAATAAGAAACAGTCTTCTGTCCATGAATCTCAAAGCTCTTAAGGAGTATTCAAAACTTGGTTATAACAGGATTACTTCATCAGTGAGATTGATATTTGAAGAGCTTAAAATTACTCTGACTTGAAAATACTTCTGATTTTTTTTGTCTACTCGTGTTACATGCAACACCTACAGCCTCTTACAATTGTAGGCACTTCATTCTCTGATTTCTTTGATTCTGTGGAGGGGCTAGTGCAGTCAGAATGGGTTAGTCCAGCTGTATTGTTCTGTATACCTGAGCTACCTTGGGTCTCTCTATGCTGCATTGCACAGTACAGCGTAAACATACTGTAATTAACTCTCTTTCTAGAATGCACATTGAAGTCTGATTATTTTACCAACCATTTTCAGGTACACTGAAATTATGGATGTAGGTGAAATTGTGCCTTTCCTTGATAAAATGTAACATGAAGTATCTACCTCCTAAATTAAACCGAAGGAGATGTAGGAGTCAGGACACATTATATGGCATACCAGCTGAGTAGGATAAAAGCAAGCTGTCTTTTGCAGCTGCGTTTAAGAGTCCCAGCCAGAAAGAAAATACTCTTTCACATACCCACTAGAAAGTAGAAATTGTTCAGAGCTTTTCTATGAGCATGATGCTGGACCAAATTCAACCCAGCTATAAGTCGTCTCCGCTTCCACGGGAAGCTGTGCTTGGCCCAGGGGCCCTATTCATTAGAATACTGTCCCTCTTTTACAAGTACAAAGCAAATAGAGTCCCAAAGACTGTGTCAATACAGTTGGAGGACAAGTAAACCACTGTATTGATTTTGACATAAATCCAGAGTAATATCTCTCTGCAGTTAACAGAAACCTTACAGCTTGGAAAAGAACTCATTGAGGTAGTGGCTTAATAAAAGCAGGCAGTTAAATTAGCGAAAGTCTAATTGCAGCATCTGCTCAGCTTGGTTATCCATGGAAATAAATCCTAATAATAGTCTAGAATAATTTTGTTGTTTGGTTTAGGTCTAGTGGGAATTTATATTTCATAAGAGAGCGTTGGTATATATTTCTCTCCCTATACCATACTTACGGAGCATCTGGGCATATGTTGTTCCATGACTGAGTCTTACCTGTTTTGAAGCTTAAGAGTTGGTCTGTAGGTGGATTGCTCCATTTGTATGGGAACACTTGCTGTGTTCTTGGAATGGCTCTTCTACTAATTTCAACAATATTTTTTTCTTTTTTTTTTTCCTCCATCATCTAAAAGGAAATGAACTGGACCATCTTCTAGGGCAGTAGTCTTTCTGAGAAATGGCTGGGGAGGTGATCTCCTTTGGCTATCGGGATGATGACGTTGATAGGCTCTGAACTTGTATACACCCAAGTGCTTTTGTGGGCCATTGGTCTCTGGGGTGGATGGGGTAATCTCCCACTGTTCATGATTGTCTTTGTGAATCAACAAGAATATAAGAATTAGATTGTGTGCTGTAGGATTTCTTTGATTTTGTGTGCATGATTACTTTTACTGGTGGTTTAATATCTTCATTGCTGTTTCTTTGTATTTTTCATTTTTTTTCCTTCCTGATAAGGAGAAATTCTCATTGGGTCCTCAAGGGACATTTTGACACTTGAATACTACTTAATAAGAATTGGTGATATGTCCACCAGGGTGCAGTCTTTCCCCAAAAAAAAAAAAAGCCATGGTGGTCAGTAACAGATCAGTGCACCTGTTCCTTGGAAATTAGATGGATTTATTTGTCTGCCTTATTCTCTTAAGATCATGCTATCCACTTCAGGAGAAATGAAGAAAAACTGTAAGATATGTGTATTAGAATGAGAACTTCTGTATCAAAAATTGTAAATATACTGAACATCTATGAAATGCTGATACATTTTATAAATTATTTATAAGAGTAAATGCAGCAGGTTTTGGTGTTTTTTTTTAATGAGACTCAATAGCTGTAATCAGGAAATGAAGATGTGAATACTTAATTCTTTTAAAAATTAAAGGGCATTGCTTCTGCTTCTGATACCATCCATGATAATTAAAGCAACTGCTTTCAAGTTGACAGAACAAGCTTTCCCAACTCTGGCAGGAGGAGCATGAAATAATTTCTGCTGAGGGAGACAGAATATCCACAAAGTCCTAGAAAGCTTCGTTTGCTTTCCTTTTTTCCCCCCATCTCTGTCCTCTTCTTTCCAGCTGCTGCCATCCCCAGGACTGCCAGAGATGAGTAGCACTCTCTGACCCAGTGGAGGTACTGGGCAGGGCAGGGGGCTGTGAGGCCAGAGGCTGCTGCTGAAGCCAGAGGGCTTTCTGTGCAGCAGCAACGGGCTGGTTTCAGCATGACTTACTGCTTTTGCAAACCAAAGAACACTACCCTGAACTAAAGCAGCATCTGTTTAAAATCACATGTCACTAATGTAAGATTTTGAGCAAATCTTTTCCTTGTGTCATGTTGCAACAAGAAGACGTTGCTATGGCATTTTGAAATCTAATGTTTGTATTACAGAAAACTGATCTGAATTCAGTGTTGACCTTGCTTCTAGCAGGGTGTTGGGCCAGGGGCCTCCCGAGGTCCCTTCCCACCTGAAAGATTCTGTGACTTTGCTCCCTGTGACTACCCTTCCTTTGTGTCTTATGTTAACTGTTGTCTAGTATATTGATTTGGTTCTTTATCTTGTGCAAATTTAAGCATTCTGGCAGGATTGCATACTCGAGGATCTCATGGTAATACTTTGTAGTAATCCTAATACCCAGGTCAAATGAAAAGTGGGTAGGATTTCAAAGTGTCAACCTTTTCTCATCCCTAGCTCCCTCAGAGCCAACAGGAAAAAAAAAAAAAACATGGAATGTAGGCACAGGGAGAGAGAGTAATAGAAGTTGTACAAAATTCAAAAACTTGAAATAACAGTATTTTTTCTCTTGTTCTAGGTTATGCATTAGATCCCTCTATAGATAACCCTGAAGTTGCTACCAAATATATTGGTTCTGTAGAAGAAGCTGAAAAAAATCAAGGTAAATAATTCAGAATCTCATATAAATGACTTGGAATGACAAGTATTTCTGTTTCTTCTTCGCTAAGAAATGGATTAGGTATTGGCAAAGAAAGGAATTATGAGAGACTTACCCATGTCCAAAGACACAATAAATTAAGATGTGTTGCCATTGTAATGTGAAGAGGGAATATATATACTGGGGAGTCTTGTTTTCCTGAAGTAACAAATATTTCAGGCTGTCATTATGTCAAATTTCAAATTGGGATTTGTAATTGTAACCTAGCATATGCCATTACATGAATAGAATTGATCTGCATATTTGAAACAGTCCTTTTTGTTCCTTTTAAATTATGTCTTAGCTAAAATTGTCGTGTGTCTGCATTAGGTTATGTGTATGTTGGGCTAATCACCTTAACTGTGCTACTCGGTAGCCAACTGATCTCTGTATGCAACCTGTAGTATTCTGTTGGGAATTGCATGTTATCTCTGCTTAGCAGAGTTAAGCTGTTTGGGTTATTTGGAATAGAAAAAACACTGGAAGATTGCCAAATGGTAAAGGCATGGCGTGCCACTGGGAGGACTGACTATCAGAGGCATAGGGTTTGTAGTTAATACTTTGATACAAGATATTTAACACTCAAAGTGACTTATTTGCACTGGAAAACTGCACCTGTGTAGAATTTACAGTTATGCTGTCCCTTGCACTTCTTTTTCTAGCATCTTATTCGCATGTGTATACAAAGGTTCTTTATTTCTGTGTCCTCTTCCATGGAATATATCCAAGGTTATTTCACTCTTTACTTTCAAAGAAAGATAAAGAAAATAGACTTATTTTGGTATAGCAGCTACAGACATTAGACAGAAATGGCTAAGATTAAATCATTTCAAAAATAAACAAAAACTTTTCATAATAGAATTTTAGTAATTTATTTTAAGAAAACTCTTCATTAATGTATGATTCCTTCATATGTTCATTACTTTATAATTTTTACATTGTCTATTTTCTTTTTGGCTCCTTTGCACTAGATGAGTATTACTGATGCTGTAGGAAAACACTGGTTGAATATTGCACGTGATTGTATATGCAAGATTTTGAAAAACTTTTAAGTCATTACTTTGACATTTTTTACCTTTTTTTTCCCTCCTATATCCATATCATTTAGTGGTTTTGACAAATGGAATTCTGAGGGCACAGCATTTGTAAAAAGCTAGTATTTATATAAAAGAACAAGATAGTGGTTGGAGATAGATGACTGTGTCAATGAGGACAGACTTTTTAATAGGGTTTGTAGCAATAGGACAAGGGGTAATGGTTTTAAACTAGAAGAGGGTAGATTCAGACTAGATATAAGGAAGAAATTTTTTTACGATGAGGGTGGTGAAACACTGGAACAGGTTGCTCAGAGAGGTGGTAGATGCCCCATGCCTGGGAACATTCCGGGTCGGGTTGGACGGGACTCTGAGCAACATGATCTAGTTGAAGATGTCCCTGCTTATGTATGGCAGGGGGTTGGACTATGTGACCTTTAAAGGTCCCTTCCAAACCAAACCATTCTATGATTTTTGTGACTTTTTACTACATACACAGTTGTGATTGGGGTTTTGGGAGACTTGTCTTATTTTGGTTTTGGAGTGATTTTTTTAAGAAACAGAGAGAGGTGAGGGGGATCAGAAGCCAATTGTTAGGACTCTACACTTTGAAATGCTGCACTACTTCAAGTACAAAAATTGATGTATTAATACAGTCCTCAGACTTATTGTTAAAAATGCCACACATGTTAAACCATGACACACAGTTTAAGTGGTTCCTTGGTTCCTCTGTTACTGTACATAGTTAGCTGTGTTCATAGTTAGAAAAGTTAGCAACACTTTGGCCAATTTTGCTCAAATGCTTTTTCCATTTTGCTATGTGTTGTGGAAGGAGTTGTGGTGATGTTTGGGTTTTTTTCTTTTAAACTGACAATGATGTGACCTATGATGTTGTATTCAGTGTTAGCAGCAAGGCAGTGCTTTGTTTCTCTCTTCAGGTTTAACAGTGTTTGAAACAGGACAAAGGAAAATTGAAAAAAGGAAGAAATTCAAGGAGAATGATGCATCTAATATTGATGGTTTTCTGGGACCATGGGCAAAGTATGTTGATGAAAAAGAAGTAGCCAAACCATCAGAGGTGAGTACTACTTTAACACATTAGATACAAATTGTTAATGCAGTCGTTTTAACAGAGATCCAGCTGCACTAGCAGTTTTTCCAAGGAAAAGATCCATGCTATGCTTTAGGGTGATAGAAATTTTTCAGGTGTGGCGTTCCAATAAGCTGTTGAAAATATTCTGCATTCAATTATTTGCAAGACTGTTTGGAAATAAAATTAATGGTATCTGTGTGCAGTGTGTAGAGTCTGATTAAAAGGTGTTTATAAACAGAAGCAGCTTGAAAAGAACTGAAAGTAAAACTTGTTTAAAAAAAGAAAAGAAAAAACAAACAAAAACAATTACCCTCCCCAAAAGAAACCTCTCCAACCAACAAACATTAATCTTGCTCAGTCAGTGATGCTTAGCTGTAGTCTATGAATAAAAAGATAGTATTTAATTCTTTTCAGTGTACATAGCTTTTAAAATTATTCTGCTTTTGATGAAGGTATTTTCTTTATCAATGCTTAGAAATATTTCTAATCTCATTTAGCAGATAAATGTGTTCTTAATTGTAAGTAAATGGTAGTGCAGTTCTGGACTTTGTTTTGTGATTCTGAATGCTGAATTTTTAAAAGTCAAGATCATGTTTTATTTTTTCAGGAAGAACAGAAAGAGTTGGATGAAATAACAGCTAAGAGGCAGAAGAGAGGAAAACTAGAAGATGATAAACCTGGAGAGGAGAAGACTATATTACATGGTAATGGCATCTTCCTGCCTGTTCTCATTTTCTTGCTCACTGTGTTTTCTTGCCTGCTGTGTTAATTAGTAAGGATGGCAGCCAGCCTCAGCAGTTTTGCTGGGGCACCTTGATGTTTCTGTATTGGAGATAATAGCGCTCACATGCATAAGCATAAAGGACAGGGAAAGAGCTTGGGCTAATTCCACTTCATACTGTGAAGAGCAGCATGGAAATATCATCTTTCAGGGTAGTGGTTTTATTTATTTATTTTTAATGGTACTAGATTCACATATCCTTTTCCTATTTTACAGAGCAAACATTTTAAAGTTATGAGTTTGGCTTAGTTTCAGCTTCAGAATTACTGCAGTTTTATGCATCAGTACTTTCATCAGCCGGTAGTGCTTTGAGTTATGGCTTACATACAATTTAGAAAATCATTCAGACTTTATACTTCCTCAATTCTTAATGTAAAAGTTCTTGCTGTCATAATGTGAATAATTGTATAACAAATAATTACCCTATGGAAGCCTATAGCATGTGATACCTTCAAGGAAAATGGTTTGGTAAGTAAATAAGCAAAATTAAGTGATTTTTGGAAACTTATTTCAGTTCTCTGCATGCAAAACAGTCCTGCCTTTTATTGCTTGGCACAGATAGTTAGGTAACCAAATCTCTCTTTGTTTACCACTTTCTACAGCCAGCCTTACATGCACAAGCTGGAGCATCCTTTCTTACATGCATTAAAGAAGCGGCTATGAGATACACATTGTATTAGTACTTCATCCTGTTTAGATGTAGTAGATCATTATGATATTTATTTAATAGTGACAAGCATAACAGACCTAAAATTTTAGGTGTTGAGACTCCTATGGAATACTTATCTTTGTATCCAACTTCTCATGGTCTCTACCTGAAGTTTCACAGTGAAAGACCTTACAAGATAAACTGTAATCTTCTCAAACACAAAAATGCCAGAAATATGCCATTTTGTAGACATGTATAAACACTGATAATGTGCAGGAGGTCACCTGTATAACCAAAACTGGCATAACAATATCCCAGAACCCAAGAGATTAATAGGTGCACTGCTTAATGTCATGGCTATCTAACACAAGTCTATTCTGAAATACCCATTTCTGTGCACAGTGAATCCCTGTGTGCCTGACTGTCCAGTGACTTTTTAAATCTAGTCAAAGAGCAGTAGCTGTTGGCCACTGCTGACCAGTATTGGTTCACGCTGGCCAAATGGATCTTTTTCCCCAATTGGTAATTCTGTTGACATGACCGACACAGCACAGAGCTGGCTGGAATGTGAATTGCAAGCAAATGCCGGGGTAAGAGTTGCACATTATAGTCCATGTAAACCCTCTTGATGTCGATGATGAATAAGATGTATACAGGGGAGATTGTCTTAATGTTCAGATTATCAGAGTCCAAGCAGAGTGCTGAAATGATTTAGTTTGATCTTAACTGATGTCAAATAAGATTCTACCTCTGTATTTTATGAAGTGGGTTATTTGGTTTGGGGTTTTTTTTTCCCCCCTCACTTCACAGCAAAGCAGATGTGTTGAGAAAAACCTTAATTTCTTAAAGGCTTTTGAGCCTTTCAGAGATTATAACCACTTAAAATACAGGCTCTTGAATTCTCAGAATTCTGTGTTTACCTTTTCAGTTAAGGAAATGTATGACTATCAGGGGAGATCTTATCTTCATGTCCCTCAAGATGTTGGAGTTAATCTGCGTTCTACAGTGCCACCTGAGAAGTGCTATCTTCCAAAGAAACAAATCCATGTGTGGTCTGGACATACAAAGGTAGGAAGTTGTGTTTGTGAGCGTGCATCATAAAAATCCACTTCACTTTGTGTCTGAAGCTAGTAACTTTTATAAAACTGAAGTATTGGTAGAAGGAAGGAGTATTTTCACCTTTACCACAATATGCATCTAATTCATTGCATTACATGCTCACACAAGGCGTTTTTGCCTGCTCAAATTCAGTTGTTTAACTGCATATACTTTTTCATTAATGTAGTGACTTCCTGACCTCCTTTAAAGAGACAAATATTATTCAGTGACTTCT
This sequence comes from Podargus strigoides, assembly GCA_028020825.1. NCBI lineage: Eukaryota > Metazoa > Chordata > Aves > Caprimulgiformes > Podargidae > Podargus > Podargus strigoides. The sequence continues at coordinate 49,402,732 of CM051619.1, forward strand.
GTGGAATTTGTAATTATTTCCTAAACTACCATGTAAATAAGAGGCTAATTCTAGAGATCCCTGAAAATGCTTTTTCATTTTTTTAATAGTAAAAGTATTTAAGGGCTATTACAGACCTTTGAGAGGTCTGCCTTGTTAAGAGTTTTCTTTGATGATGCTACTGAACACTTACAGTTTCTTCTTGTGCCAGAGCCCATAACTATATACATAATTTTGGTATTAAAAAAATGTTTTGCTGATCAGATTTGTAAAGCCTATGCTCAATTTTCTGCTTCTTTTGTAACTATTTTTCAGTATTGCTTGAGGCAATATGCTGTGCTGCAATGGTCAGCACTGTGGAAGAAAGGACATAGAGAACACTTGCAGCTTTTGCCCTTTTTTAGTTGAGTCAGAGCTCTGAACTCTTCTTCAATGATTGCTGCATCAAAGAGCTTGTAGCTGCAACTGTCAGTGCATTCCAGAATAACATCTCCTCCCCAAAGTTCTAGTCACTCTTCTGCCTATTATCCTATTAGAACAGACTGATGCACAAAATAGCTTTTTCCCTCAAACAGGAGATAAGTAATGATACTGATGAAAGAAGCAAAAGAATGATGGGCTGACGAATCTAGAAAAGCTGGGCAGTATAAGTAGACAATAATAGGGAGGATAAAGTGCTCGCCTCCAACAAGAGGTGGGAGGAATTGGATGAGTAAAGTAACTGACATGAAATGGAAAGAAGGGACATCAAACCATGAGTACTTGGTGGTTTTTTGGACTTACTCTGCAAGGAGTACCTGAAATACAGATAGATGGGAAGATGCTGTGCCAGGCAATCTCAAGTTCAGTGGTTTGAAGCCACTGCTAGTATAAGTAAGAAATGGAGCTGGCCAGAAATTTTTTTTTGTGGGAAACTTCATCACCTGCACCACTTGAAAAGGCTTGTTATACAGAAACAGTCACGCAAACCCACAATTTGTGTTTCTTTGCTGTGCTTACCACAGTAATGGTGTAAGTGTCAAAGGAGGGTATACATACAGCTGTTGAAGTAGATGAATTTGTTGCTAATAACAGTTGTTCAAAATGTGTTGCTGTTTCTAAAATGGAATGGTGGTAGGTTATTTCTTTTCAAGATACAGTATCTGTACATTTTATGAAGATAAGCTTTAGCTTTTTGCTTAGGAAAGAGGGCAAGTGAACTGAGGAAATATCTAGGTGCTCCACTTACTGTTTAATTATGTCCTTATTTACAGGGTGTCAGTGCAGTTAGATTGTTCCCTCTCTCTGGGCATATACTGTTGTCTTGCTCTATGGATTGCAAAATTAAGGTGAGTTATTTTTCTGTTTTCATGTATATATTTTATATCACCAGTGAATACAGACAGTGCATTTTAGAATACTGAAACATTTGGTACTTCTACCAAATACCTATTATCTGTGTAAGTTTTATTTATCTCACTTGATTTTTAAATTACAAATTTGTTAGAACAAAGGTAGAAATAATACACAAGATTATGGGTGTTAGAACAGTATTAATCATTTAGTAATAGCAGTTGTAAAACTTTCAGTTTTCTGCTGAAGTGTTTTACTGAAGCATTTGTGGTCTTGAACTACATCATATTAGAAAGCTGATAGTTTTGGGGGGGGGTTTAACTAGTAAAGTTGCAATATGGTATGGGGCTTTTAGTTATTTTAATGGGTTTTTCTTAACAAGAAGGTGACAAAGCATTCTTGTGAATTCCTGGGTAGATAGTTGTGATTAATCAATATATGTCATATGTTTGTAATTAATTTCTTAAAAGATGTTGCCATATATGTTTGCACTTAATTTCAACATCATTATTGTTTAACAATTGACATCTTTTCTCCCCATTCCCCCTTTTTTTTTTTTCTTCAAAGCTATGGGAAGTATATGGTGATCGAAGATGTCTACGAACATTTATTGGTAATAATCTTTTTAAAAAATATTTAAAACAACTTCACGGAAGGATATGAGTTAGGTTAGCTTAGTTAACTTATCACAGAGAAGACTTGTAGGCATCCAAGGCAAATGGTATTCAGCGTAATCTCGGCAATAAGAATTGAAAAAGGTGTTAAGTTCTTAGTGAAGCTTTGTCATTATTCCAGGCAATTCAGCATTGATGTATAACACCTTACAACCCTTAAAACAAAACATTAGTATATTGCTGTCATCAATACTTTATGTAAGACTCCTTTCCAAAGGCAAAATTGTGGAATTAAATTGCCCATCTTCATGATAAGAACAGCAGCCCTCTATATTTATGCAGTGAGATCATCTTATGGTCTGATAATCCCACTTTAAATAGGTGATCTCTTCTGAGTTTTTAATGCAAAAGCATGGGATTTATTTTTTTTTTTTAGGTTCAGGTGCTGTCTTTGTTCATGTAAACAGGTGTTTTTTAAAGCAGGTAGCTGAGAGAGAGAAATACAAACTTCTTAGCAGCCTTGAATGCAGAACAAAAGCAGCTGATTCTTCTTTTGAAATGGGAACATTTCTAGAACACCGAGTGAATATACGTTGAGTAACAACAAAGAAGTCTGTTTTTCACCTGGTACTTCTGATGACAGCAATGTGGTGAAGATGATAGCTCAAAAAAGTTTCTCTCTGAAGAGACTGCTCTTTCTGAATAGATTGACTGTTTTTCTCAAAAGGTCCTTATTATCAACCAGATTCGTGTGCTGTTTTGCTATATTTAAGTTACCATGCCAGTATTTTAACTGAAGAGATCTTCTGCAAGTCTGATGCTATGGCCAGATGAAAGTATTGGGGTTGAGGGGTAGCAAGGTTAACACCAGATGAAAGCATTTGTAATTTTCTAATGTAATATTTCCCAAATTTTTCTTATTTTAAATGTTTCTCCTTTAACTGTATCTCCTGTAGTGTTTGTCTCTCCTTTCTTTCATTAGCTGTAAACATTAATAAATGTGTTTCAGACTTCTCTTGCAGCTCTTAACTGTGACCAGGACAATCTTTGAAGCCAACAGTACTTAAAGTTCTGGTTGTATATCAGTTTATGAATGATGCATAGTGGTTGGTTCTGTGCAATGCTAATCTCTCTCCAGTTCTTTAGAGGTGTGGGGATTTTTGAGTTTTATTCTCACTGTTCTTTAGGGGTTACTTTTTCTTTCTCACTTGAATCATTCTTTACTAACACTCACAAAGAACTTCAATAAGCAATTTCATTGTTCTCTTTGCATTGTTAAAGACTGGAGCATTTAACTTGAATAATGTTTTAAAAAAACATTAACTCTAAGCATGAATGGATAAAAGTTTATCATCCCATGTTTTTCTATCTTGTAGGACATAGTAAAGCTGTTCGAGACATCTGTTTTAATAATGCTGGCACTCAGTTTCTTAGTGCTGCGTATGACCGCTATCTTAAACTCTGGGACACTGAAACAGGTAGGCTTGTCTTTGTAGATGATGTTATTTGGCACTACGTTTAATTAATAGTAAATATCAAGATACATTGTCAGTCAGTCAGGTTGTTTCCAGTTATCCGTAATATCATCTTGTAGTTCAGTGTTTAGGCTTTCATTACAGGAAACATTTCCTAAATGTTTCGTTGTTACCTGTAATGGTGCAATTGACAATACTTATATACCCATACTTCATATAACTTTTTATTTGAGAAGTTTGATAGTTATTTGTAATGGTAGAACAATTTTCAGAGGAAAAAAAAAAAAAAAACCCCACACCAAAATTTTACCAAATCAGTTAATTTCATGTTTATATTTACAGGCGTAAAATTAAGTAACGAAATCATACTTGATGATTAATTATATGCTTAATTTAGGTCTAAGTAAAAGTAAAATGAATGGTTTTATCAATAACTGCAAAGAACTAAAAGAACATAGAACTTCTATGGCATATTATGAGTGGCCTGTCTGTTGCAGGGCAATGTATTTCAAGATTCACGAACAGGAAGGTTCCCTACTGTGTCAAGTTCAATCCTGATGAAGATAAACAAAATCTCTTTGTTGCAGGAATGTCAGATAAGAAAATTGTGCAGGTACGTCTACTTAATATCTCTTCCTCTAAGAATTATGATATTTAGTGAAAAACAAGGTCTTATTCTGACTTTTTTATTTATAGTGGGATATTCGAAGTGGTGAGATTGTGCAGGAATACGATAGGCATTTGGGAGCTGTCAACACCATTGTGTTTGTGGATGAAAATAGAAGGTTTGTGAGTACATCTGATGACAAGAGTTTAAGAGTCTGGGAATGGTAAGTTTAAAAATTTAAATTTTAACTTGAGGTATTTTATAAGCAAACTGAGAAGAGAGTTTTATTTTTAAAAGTATACATAGCACATAGGACACTGGAGCGTATGGAATTCTAGCTAGCTGAGGAAGAGCTGAATTTAAATGTCTACAAATTTTTATGTAATTATATATGCAGTAGCTAAAATATTTCACAATAAAGTAGAACCAGAACAATCTCCGCTATTGTTTTTGCTAATTCATGATAACTGGTGAAGTTGGGCATATACTCTGCAAACTCCGGCATACTGCCACTCAGTCTAGTATGGGTCATAGTTCTTCCACATTTTTGGCCAGTGAAAGGAAACATCCCTTCCAAAATATTAGTATAATACTTTCAGTGTCTTTGAAATCATTCTTAATATCTAATAGTGAATTACTGTCCCTAGCTTACTGCCTTATTGTACTGCAATATTTGAAAACTGTTTTTAAAGCCTACAAAACCTAAATCACTGTATGCAAAGTAAAATGTCTTAAATAGCCTCTGTTTTATTGGTGCAGATTTTACATGGGCATTGGGCTGTATTTATTTTTAGCATTAATTATTAATAATTTGTCTTACTGTTGTATCTTTTAGAATCATTTCTCTAGGGATTTTAATCTTTAAAATCAGTTGCTTCTTATCACGTTGCTGAATACTAACCAACCCATCCTGGCTTAATGTTCAAGACACTTCACAGATTTCCTCCTCTCCCGGAGATAGCATAAAACAGCCCTGTCAGCCTGAAGCACACTGCACTCTATTAGTGATCTCTTTTCTCTCTCCTTTCCCCAAGGGTGTATTAGCCCTTAAATTAACCTTTTAAAGAAATGTTTCATGTGTTACATTAGTCTGTGTCAGTTTTGAAAGCTTTGAACTAGGATGTGCATAGTATTATATAATATTTGGCCCGTGTATGAAATGACTAGTTTAAGGTAGCTTCATTTCTGTTTTTTTGTGGGTTTTGGCAATCATTGATACCCACAGTATGAATACCACAGATGACAAAGAAGTGAAAGTCTAAGAAAAACTCATTAAAACAACATTTTAAATGGCTTCCAATTTTTAACATATCCAGGGAGAAACCAAATCCATCCTGTGTGAAATGTTTTCCACAAGGTTCTAGGCACTAATTTTCAGCTTAAGACTTTTAAGATTTCTGTAGGATTTCAAGTTTCTTTTTCAAGTAATGACTCCCATATCCTTTGGTTATCCATTTCCTTTTGCCGTTCACACATTCAAAGCTGTTGCACAATATGGATGCTAGTTCGACAGCTCTGTGACTAATCAGTTCCTTCCTAGCTTTAACAAAAACCTAGACAAGAAACTCCAATCTGTGGTATTTGAATGTTACCCAAGCAGCCAGCAAAACCCTCAGCATGTCTGTGATCAGCTGCTATCATTGCCAGCAGCAGCAGTGGTAATGACCAAAGTCTGGGAACCCAGGCTTAGGCTAGACATGTCGTGCTGTCACCATATGTCACTCCAAGAAAGCCTCTGTTTAGTACTTCATAATTAAACCCATGTATTTACTGAGCTCCTTAAAGAAAAACCTTTACAATATTGTATCTGCTACGGAGTGTCTCCTCCCTTGTGAGTGGGAGAAGGATCTCACTTGCACAAATCTGTTATTTCCTTGAGATTGGATTGCCCTTGTTTTGTGAGCCGTGTGTTGATGGCTGAAATAAATAGCGAAGTGGGTGGGATTTAGTCACTCTGTGGGAAGCACAGGAAAGGCAAAAAGGTTCTGGCACGGGAACATCGCAACCTGATTGTTCCAGTAGCAGAAGTTTTTTCCTTCTGAAGAAAAAAATATCTCCGCAGCTTGCTGTACGCTGAAGAAAGAGCTCCTTGTTCAGATAATAGGGAACTCAACTGTAGGCAGTATTCTGTAATACAGTTGTTGGGGATTTTTTTTGGTTGTATAAAAAGAAAATGTAATGCTGTCTTCCTAGGCACAATTTGAAAACCTTTCTCCACAACCTGCCATGATATATATTAATCAGTCTGTAGGCATACTTCTATAATTTTTACAATGCATTAAAACTAAATTAATGTGTTCAGTACAGAAGCTTTTGGAGCTTGAAAACTTCCATGGGAAACTATTTCATGCTGTACCTCAAATTCTTTTTTTCTTAAGTTCATAAAGAAAATTATTTGCACCTTAGGGTGGCTTGGTTACTGCACCTCTTGGCATGTTTCTTCATATGTTCTTCAGCACAATGTTTCTTCAGTATCCTACAGAAACAAAGCGGAAATAATTACGACCTGAGTATGGCCTTAAAAGCCAGTAATTAAAGTTGGTCTAATTGCTTAGTTTCAATTGTCTAGAGGAGTTTTGTAGTATGTTTTGTAAACTCTCTGACTTGGCCAGAGCTGGTAATGGGATGCCATGTCAGACTTCATCACAGTGAGGAACTTCTCCGAGAATTTAAATCTCCTTTCCCCAGGCATTCATCCCGTGCAAAGATTTCACTGTGCTGTACACTGAATTGCAGTCGGTTGGTGGCTGAAAATTCAGACTGCAAATGTAGCACAGACTTGTGCAGATTAAATAGTTTCTTTAAGAATCTTAATGGGAGTACTTTAAAACTTGTCTGCTTTCACATTTCATGGGACCATGTCATTACAGCGGTGATATTAAAGATGACATTGGTATCATATTCTGTATTAGTTCTTCTGGAAATGCAAAGTGCTATTTTGTCTTCATCTGCCTTACGTGTGTCTGATCCTACTTGGATAAAGAGTGAAATGATTTGGGCAACTGACCTTGGAGGCTTTTATTTCCTTTTACTTTCAAGTCAGCAAGCAAAGCAAGAACTGTACATTGGTAGCTTAGTTGTTTATCCTGGCAGGCTTAGGAGGCTTGTCATCTCTGTAAAGCTGTACCCCTCAGCAGGCCTTTCCCTCTCCATTGTTTCTGGTAGAGATACCCTAGTCTCCTGAGAGAGCTCTTCATGATGTGCAGCTTCCAAAATTGGGTTGGGTTGGATTTGGGTTTTTTCTTCCTTCCTTTCCTGCCTGGGGAAGAAGTTGTATTAGAACCAGAGAGTATCATGTTTCTAAATCTTGGCTAGCAGATACTACTTTTGATATTTAAATCTTGTCAGCCTTTGAAATGCTATGAAGCAGGGAAAGGACTTAGAGATCTTTACATTTAAAAATTTGAACAAACAGTGTATCACATGATTTTTGAGGTCAGGCAACCATGACAGCATCTTTCTTGGTAGTTTTCTTAAAAGATTTTTTTTTTTATTTTTTTTAAGAGAACAGGCTGATACTACTTATTTAGTAATTTGACTGGAAGCAAATGTGAAACATAAACGTACCTCTTTATTCTGCCTAGAAGTTTAATGTGGCATATCCTGCAGCTGTCCTAAGTGTGTCTGGTAGGTTTCCACATACAACAGAGTCGTGTTGAATAAATTCCAGTAGATGAGCCTGCCTTCATTTGTAAAGGGAGAGAAGGCAGGACAACCTGTGCTGCATTTACATTTCTCACTGCAATACAATTCAGCATTGGAGATGCATCTTCTGTGATAAGACTTTTTTTAATGGAGCTGCCAGTGGGATTGCTTTTACTTGGCATTGAGGACTCCAGATTACCAGTGGGCTGAGGAAGTGTTGGATGGTGGGAGCTGATCAGGATCTGGCCCTACTGCAGCGATGACCTGGTGTCTTGTTGCAGATGGGGTTTGAAGCTGCTTGAATATTGATGCAAAACAGTAGGATGGGACACAGGGAGCTGCAATCCCTGTGCTGTCATGTTGGTCAGCCTCAGAGATTATGTGAATTTTTTGTTACTCCTTTACAGATTTACTGTCCAACAGTAGTTTTAGGTCTACCTGTTTGGAAGCCAGTTATCCCTGCACATGCTCTTATTCACAGAGTTTATTAAGTGGGTCACCCTTCTTATTCTGAGGGGTAAATGATTTTAACATTTAACTCACAGAAGCATGTATTGCTTCCTGACAACAGAGCAGCTTCTCACCCTGCTGCCCATGTGCATGTTGCTTAACACATGACGGGATGACAGGAAATAACTTACTCCATGATAGAACAGAATTGTAATTACCTTGCTAATGTTGACTGTATTGCCATCCAGCAAGGCTTGGTCAGCTAGTACAAGGCAGCCATCCATGCTCTCTGCTCCGATAGTGTCCCAGCAGCCCTTCTACTGTATGAATTAGACAATTAAGTCATAACCATCCCTTTTGCATTAATTAATGTTGCTGTAGAACATTTTGCATGTGTTTTCTGCTGAAAACATTAATCAAATCTATTTTATGCTGGAGATTTCTTTTACTTAATGAGAAAGACATGTGCATGCCTTCCCTTTTTACCTGTATTCTAGTGTAGGGTATGAGGAATACTGTGAATATGCACGGCCCATTAGTAGTTCAATTTATATAGTCAAAACCAAATGTCAGTTCTGCAAAGTAAGGATTAGACTATACTTGTGTTTTCCCCAGGCCTTTGTACAGGACAGTGTATGCTCTTAACGTAAATTTGGCACAGTCTTTGTATGCAGTTGAGACTGTGGAGTTCACAGTTCAGTTCAGCTGTGAACATTTGGGATTTGTTGGCATCCCATTTGGGGAGATGAGGAGGAAAAGCACATTGTCAGAGACACGAGAGACACTTTTTTCTTTTCCTTTAAAAAAAAAATTATAAAGAAAAGGCAGAAATATTCTAGTTAAAATAAAACCCAAGTCAGTAAGACATTCCAATAGGATACATGCATGTATCAGTCTATTCTTGCTGCCTATATAAGAATTTTGTAAGAGCTGCAATTGAACTGGAGGCAATAGAGTATCTTTGTCTTACAGTTTTAACAATTGGAATTATGATTCTGCTTTAGACTCTGGGTCATTCGACTGGGGTAAATTCACTCTATCAGAGGTTATCCTGTAGATGGCTCCACAGCTGGAGGTCTCTAGGCGGGCATTCATAAAATTTTTGAGCATTGGACACCACCATATGCTGAGTAGATCAGCTGACTGGAGGCAGCCCTTTGGAACATCTCCATGTCTTCATAAAACACATACTTCTTCCTTTTGCAGGGATATTCCTGTAGACTTCAAGTACATAGCTGAGCCAAGTATGCATTCGATGCCAGCCGTGACTTTGTCTCCAAATGGTAGGTTAACACTTTACTGCCTTCTTAGGCCTTGTTTTCGTAGGCATGTCTTACTGATTATATCTCTGTGAACTTGCTGCATTGCATCCCCCTGTCACACCCCACACTACCTGCTCCCCCCACCCCCTCCAATCAGTGTGTGCATATATTCCAAGATTGGACTGGATCTGGTTTTCATTTAAAAGACGTAAGAAGAGCAAGTATGTCAAAATGAGGGGTTATATCAGGATAACTGTATCTATTTAAATTTAGACTTTCATCCAGACAGGGCAAAAGGACTTTTTCTTTCCATAGAGAAACAATGGTGGGATCTGATGATGGCTGCAAAGTACTAAGTACAAGTTCAGCAGTCCTTGTGGTGTCACCGTTAAAGCAGAAACTGATGTTGTACATAATCCTGTTAATGCTGTTCCTTTGCGTTCTGAATATATCCGAAATAACTCTCACATAAGAGAAATCCCAAATTATCTCAGTGTTTCTGTATGTTAATGTTTCACTGGTGTTTTTATGTTCTCCAATTAGAATCAAACCAAAGGAGGATAAAGGTTTAGTGCCTCCAGTAATCAGTGAAAATCCTTCTAACAGGACAAAACCTCTGTTTTCTGTTTTGGTCAAAATTTAATAGCTTTAGTGTAAACACTATTAAAGGATTGTCAGATTTACAGTTAACAGTCCCATTATCCTGAGTAGAGACTGATCAACTTGTTGCATAGCTAACGTTTTCAGCCAGCTATCAGCAACATCAAATGGTATTTACTTTGCAGTGTAAATATTTTATTCTTAACAGCAGTGAGTTTCTAATATAAAAAGGAAGATTCTGGAGAAAGAGGGAACTGCGTTTAAAAATGTTAGCTTCCCAAGCTTTTTCAACCCCTATTCCGAAATTGCACAACTTGCTGTATTCTGATCCAGTTTTTCAGTTCATCTCATTCTTCCACATTGAAATACTGGATTTCTCATTCTTTGTCCATTTTTATCTGAGCAGCATTTGAGTATTTGCTTTCTGAGATGAGACAGTAAATGACGTTAGGAATGAAGTAGTCATCTTTTCAGCTCAAGACAACACCTGTCACATTAACTAACATTATCTTGACCTACAGTAGCCCAATATCACACAAAACAAGTTCTTTCAGAATAGTTATGCTACAGATTGTGCCAGACACATCATGCATCATTTTGGAGTTAGAGTCCTTTAAAGAAAAGTAAATTGAACATTTTACAGATGTGGAACTTTTCTGCTTAGGGGAACTGATCTATGAATCTCATCAATTAAATTTTTCCTCCTGAGCGATACAAGACACAGACCTTTTAAAAAGCAGAAGCGGAGAATAACATGCTTGGGGTTCACACTTGATTTGTTTCTTCGGGAGGCTGAGGAAAATCCTCAAATTCCAAGCTGGTAGCTGGCAGTGTGATCAAATTTACAGTTGAGTCAGCACATTTTATGTAAAGTACTCTTTGCTTAAAACACTGTAAAGGCAGTGACGATATGCAGAGTTCAGGACAGAAGTCTCTGTTCTGTGGTGGTCTGTAGCACGTCATCTTCATTGCTTTCTCAGGAAGGAGTTAATGCACTGCCAGGATGCAAAATGAGATAGAGTTAAGATTAGAAAAGCCTGGTTTTGGTTTTTTTTTCATTCACTAAAGTTTATTTATTAAATAGCATTTCATTAGGGCAGAGAATACTAAATAGTTGAAAAAAATGTAAGGATTTTCAAACTCCTGAGTGTACCTTATACCTGTTTTTCCCATAAAGAGAATAAGAGGTGACCACCTTAGAGTACTTGCAAAACAGTTAATCAAATTGATTGCAGCTACATGTGTTTTTCTCCCCTGTTCTGAATTACCTGATTATGTGCACCAGCAACCTTAACTCAGTACCTTAAAAACTTAACAGTAAGTCAGTGGGTTGATGCAGCACATTGTTGTAACAGCCAGAGCTTTTCTAGAGTCCTGATACATTGTTTAGGAATAGGCATCCCAAATCCTGTCAAAAGTAAGGTTTTGCCTCTTGGCAGTTGTACCAGGCAGAAGCAGTATCAGCTGCTACCTAGAACCCTGATACATAATGAAAATCTGGATTAAGATAGTGCAAGAAAAGTTATAAAAATCTCTTAAAACATTCCAGTGAAGTCTGTTTCTTCAGATGCAGCATTCTGATACCACCTTTTTTAATTGCATTTATAGGGAAATGGTTGGCTTGCCAGTCGATGGATAACCAAATTCTGATTTTCGGAGCTCAGAACAGATTCAGATTAAACAAAAAGAAAATTTTCAAAGGTCACATGGTAGCTGGCTACGCTTGTCAAGTGGATTTTTCACCTGACATGAGGTAAGTTTGTGTGGGAATGAGCTTCATCCTAAAGCTTGCTGGCACAGACACTAAATTTCTTTTTGAATCCTCTGCAACATTCATTAATGCACAGCCACCCTATTAACTCAGCATGGGAGTTCTCTAGGCAAGCAAGAGAACAGAAAGTTTGCTCTTGTCATGTGGTAGGACTGAGTTACTCAGTGGTTGCTCTGAGCAACATTTACAAAACAGTCCATGTAGTCCGGATTCCCCATTCTGCAAAGATGATTTACAATGCTGTTAAACCATCCAGAGACTCCCCTTATTTTGCCTAGCCCTGGTGCAGCACAGGAGGTTCCCCCTTCTGACTTGCATCTGGCTCTTTTTGTGCGTGGTCTGCAGCACAGCATCTATTCTCACATTATGCGCTTGTCTAGAACACTTGGGATTCAGACTTGCCCAGTTTTCCCAGTTTGAAGGTCTGGTGTAGGTATCCTCATTCATTTTTCAGAGAACCATCTTTTTCATCCTGTTTGCTTAGTAATATGCCCATACGTTTACTACTGTACGTACATAAGATATTCATTACTATAAAAACTGGAGAATAACCTCAGCAAAACTGGAGGAAAAAGTGGAGAGAGGTGTCTATATATTTTAGAGAAACTTCTGGCACTTTCTCTTTTGCTGATGTATTCTCTTTAGTTCCAGTAACACCGTGTATGGTATAATTGCATTGCTTAGCACATTTACCTCGCAGTTGATGAATCACCTTCTGCAGGACTTGTGCGCTTTAGAGCACAGCATGAATGCTAATTCTTTGTTAGGTATGTTTGCAGACTGTCAGGAAGGAAGCTCAGTGGGTGAAGCTCTTTTCCATTGCTCAAAGTAAAAGTATTAGAATACAAGCAGTCTTCACAAATGATACAAGCTTTTATTTTTAATCCTGTTGATCTAGCTATGTGATATCTGGAGATGCAGATGGAAAACTTAACATCTGGGACTGGAAGACAACAAAACTCTACAGCAGATTAAAAGCACATGATAAAGTCTGTATCGGTGCAGTGTGGCACCCGCATGAAACATCTAAAGTCATTACATGCGGCTGGGATGGTCTTATTAAACTGTGGGACTAAAAAGGATGCTACGAAGACCTAAAGATGTAAGTCCTGCATACAGCTGAGATTAGAGTGAATTTTGCCATAAGGATGGGTAGAAATTCGTAATACTGCAGTTCTCAGCTGTATATATGCACTAAAAAATGGGAAATCTTCAGAAGACACAACTGAAAGGATATAGTTCTAAATATGACCTCTGAATGTGAGCAGCTGAGGTCATCTGAAGCATGCAGAATTAAGTGTTAGTTTGTCATGTGACTTTTTGTGCAAAACACTCTTGTAAAATAAAATAGTTTTAAGAAAAACTATTTTTGTGGTTCTGTCTGCCACAGATGTGGAGAGTTAAAGGAGAAAACCAGCAATTGTGTAGCTGTCTTTCTAAGAAGAAATCTTTAATATCTACTGCAGTAGAGCTGGAAAAAGATGCATTTGTTTACCTGGTTTTGGGTGGTAATTTGTTATCCCCAAAATACTTCTGTCTTTATAAAACAGAGCAACACTTTCTTAGGTCTGTTAATTCACAGTGGAAAAGAAGAACTGATCAGGAGCTAGCAGTTGCCAGATAAACTGTATCGACTGAGCACTATTCATAAACTCTTGGTTTCTGTCTGTATTTAACAATAGCATCATGCTGATCACAGAGTTTCATCTTTAGAAGTACTCCTCAGTTTCAAGATTTTGCTTGTAATGGTTGTCTTCAGTGTTGTTTTTCCTCTTCCCATATACTTTTACGTTCCAATAAGCATGACATATTAAAAAAAAAATGGATGTCTCATACTCAGTTTGGAATACACTGTATTATAAGCCCCATAAAGTTTTTGACAATTTAATGTATATACATGTCACACTTCTCTTCAAAGAACTTATTTTTAATAAATCTTTTTATAAAAAGTCTGCTTGTCTTCATTCAATCCTTATGTCTAACAGTGTCCATATAAAATATTTCTTACCCTTTTGTATTTTAATTTGCAGTTGTACCAGCATTCAGGTAGACTCATTCGCTTACACTGTTCATACAAAACTAATGCAAGCTGGTACCATGAGGAAAAAAATCCTTTTAATTCCCTATCCACTCTCTCTTTGTGCACATAAGGGAAATAAACGTGTAACAAATTTATCCCATTGATCAGTCTTTAATTACAGTTTTGAATTACACTGTATTGTTTACTATAAACCCCATGACTGCTCATCAATTATAAACAATAGCAAAGGAGTGATTGCCTTAATTGACAACAGGATAGAAGATGAGGCACTTTTGCATGGATGAGATGCAAAGAATCTCCAGTTGTGTGGATGGAAGGAGATGGGTTGGTTGTTTTGTGGGTTTTTTGTTGGTTTGGGGGTTTTTGTTTTAATGTCCTGTTGTGGAAGGATTGATTAACAAGACAGTTCTACTCCTTCAAAGAGTGCTTGCTAAAGTTAGGCCCCTGTGAGCATGGAGCTTATGCATTTTTAGACCAACTCTAAAGCTGAGCTTGCGAGTCGCTACACTGTCCATTCATGCTGCTGCATAACTGCACCAAGTTTACATGTTTCTGTTCACTTTCCTGTCCTGGCAGCCTTCTGTGCCTGAGAAACTCCACAGTCTGTTTTCACAAGCAGTGTACTGGTGGTCAATGGGTATTGCCTGGCCTGGGACCTGTGCAAGGAATGAGGTAGGAAATGGTAGAACCTGGAGTGAACGAACCACTCGGGCGTGCCCTGGGGACATTGTTTCTCAGCTCCTTAGTGTGTGTGTGTAGGAGTGAGCTGCTGTGTTGCAGCGAGTGAATTTCCAACATGCTGCTTTTCACCGGGAGGACTCGACTCCTGAGCTGGGAGTTGAGCTCTGGTGTGTGTTGTGCCCTGGTGCTGCTTCAGGAGAAAGTGGGCTGAAATCATTCAGAATGGTTTTCTTCCTGCAAATACATTTCCTAAATGGACATGTGGCAGTGTGCCCTGAGCACTAACAGTCTGAAATACAGGGACGTGGGGAGGAGAGGAGGAATAGAACAGATTCAAAAACTTCTCACAGGAATGTATATTACCTTCCAGATCAGAAGCACCTTTCCCAAATGCTTAAAAGCCTTTAAATCATAATACAAAAATGGCTCCATAGTTTGTACTGTGTTTTTCCACATGTCACCTACCAAGTAGAACTTTGTATGTATTTACACAAAGTATGAAAATAAGTGTATAAACTTTCGTAGCAATACTAGGTGTTGTCTTTGGAGGAAAAAAAAAAAAGAAAAAGAAACGATGAAATGTTGACTCAATCAATCCTGCTGGAGTTGATAAATTGTGATTAAATGTTAAATAAGCCCAGAATCAAAATTCCCCTAGAAACGTTCAGATAAAATCCGTTCTCCCTCACAGCTGGTCACCGTGTTAATCTTTTGTGGAATTTCTCACATCTGCATTGAAGCCCACAGGGGGAATTTTTTTGAGGATAATTCCCTCTTGCTGTCGGCTTGTGAGTTGCGACCTCCACAGCTCATGTCATCAGCTAGCTTGTTGTGCATGAGGACAGAGAGCGTGTGTCTGCGTGGTGCGAGTCTAGACTTGTCTTTCCAGCAGCCACCTGGGAAAAGATCTCCTGCTGGGCTAATTAACTCAAATCATGTCCTTCTCTTATCTTCTTAATTTTCACATTTCGCCAGAAATTGGTCTGTTAAAAATGTCGGTCAGAACAAGTCTAGACTGAGACCCCTAGGCTGAACTTGGCGTGTGAGCAGACAGCCCAGGAAAAGGCAGCACTGCGAGGGGGGGGGGAAGGCAAGAATGTTTTGAGTTCCCCCAATTTATTCTCCTCTAACATTAGGTGGAGAGCACAACAAACTGATTCAAGCTGAAAGGAGCTTCTTGGGAGGGCTGGAGGCAAGTGTGTCACGCTGCTGGGAAGGAATACATGCAAGCTGGAGTGTCAGGTTGCTGCCACAGCATCAGAATTTTGTTCCCCTTGATCATGCATCTGTCTTTCAGAAAAGATGTGACAATATGTTGCCACTTTTATTAACACCAATCGCTTTTACAGTGGGGGGTTTTCTGTAAAAAAAAGTGAACTAACTATCTATCTCCATCATTCTTGGAGTTCTGCCGTGGAAACTTGGTAGTTCCTTTGGCCGTGTGCCATCTTTTTCTTGGACTTTTTTCATATGCGAGAGGGGGAAATATCCCACGTATCCTCATGCAGCTTGCTGGTAAGAAGACTGTCTTTCTTGAAGCAGATGGTCTTGGCATCTGTCTTGCACAAAGTTTATAACTGTTCCCAGTAAGATGAGGCTGCGCAATTTTTGCCCTTATTACAAGGAACCAATATCTAAATTACTGTGTATCTAGAAAAGTCCAAGATTGCCTTGTAAAAAGCCAATTTTTGGCAACAAGCAGATGTTCAGTATAGTGTTTAACACAGTGGTCTTTAAAGGCTGATTTAAACAGCGAGCTTTGCAGCTCTTGACAGCCCAGTAACACAATGTACTTTCTTTCTACCAGCTGGTCATTACAAACCCCTGCTCCCCTTTGCTAGGAAGACTCCATGTGACAACCAGCCTGCACGTGGGGGAACACACGTGGGAGAGTGGAGGAGGGAGGGGAGATTTGCTTGGAAGACTTTAAACAGTTGAACCTATCGACCAGAAAAATCAGTTGCCAGGGAGGCTGTTCCTCTGGAGACTACTTGCTACTGTAGGTTGACTTCACTACCATACACTCAGAATTTAAGTCTCATACCTTGCAGTAAAATATCTTTTCTGTCAGGCTTGCTGATAAAAAAAAACCAAACAGATACACCACAGCTGTCTTGCAGCGCGTGGAGAAAAACTGCTGGCGGCAGGGTTTACTGAAGCTCCTTGCGGAGTTCAAAGCTTTTTGGTTGCAGTGGCTTTCAACAGGGCACGGACCTCTAAATTCACCAGGTACACTAGAAGTTTGACCTCAGACCTGTTTGTTGTCTTGTTGTATGACAGGACATTTAAAACATTTGAAATGCTAAAGCACTGAACTGTTCTGAGTCTCATTTTAACCTGCTGCGCTTCGTGCCACTGGGAGGCTGCTAAAAATGAAACGTTATCGCCAACGTGTTGGGTTTGTTGTTCAGAGTAAGGGGTGCTCATTAGGCTTCGGGTGCTTTTGGTTGGTCTCAAAGGTGTCAAGACTAACTGAGCCTGCTTCCCCTCTGATTTGGAAAGGAAAACACCACAAATCCTCTAGGGAGTCATTTCAATACTTGGGATTTCATGGAGCTTCAAGACCAGTGACAGTTACCCAGACATGGTTCTGGGAGACGCAAATCTTTCCAGTTCTCCCAGCATAATTATCCCACAGTTGGTGTGTTGCTCTTAACTCCCCAGATAAACACTTCAGTTGTGGAATAAGTCTCTTTTTTTGATAGAGTTTAAACTCTTGAAAAGAGGCTAGTTGTTTTTATTTTGCTTCCACATTCTTATACTCCATCAGCTCCTCCGTATACACTCTGTGCAACGTGATCCCTCCCAATATTCCTTGCTTAGAGAAATGGGACTCCAAATGAAGACAGTTGTCAGGCCAGACATCTGCGGGGAAAAAAAATAAGCCCCATTCTCCAGAGTTTTCACAACCACATTGAGTTTTATCAGGACAGCTTCTTTGCAGCAAGTTCCTCTCTGTCTCTCCCCTGGTGCTGACCCTTTGGGAGTACCTTGGGGCAGGGGGGCAAGTTGGTTTTGTTTGCTTTTTGTCATAACCTGTCCAATATTGAAAAGATGGAGTAACATTATGGAATAATATTTCTGCAGATTCTGAATTCTTCTTTCTTGGAGCAGTTTTCCCTCCCTTTACAAAGAAGAAGTAACAAGGTGTTTTGGGCCTGGCAAGTCAGGTTAGGAGGTCAGCATGAGGTTTGATGATTTCCCAGCCCCTGCATCATGGCTGCTCCTGGCTGGTGTCAGGGAGAGATGTGGGTACTCCTGGGGCACTCCCAGCTGCTGCTGCTGCTGTAGAAGTCTGGCACCAGTCAGGCAGCCGTCCCCACCTCCCTGCAAGGATGGTGGCACCTAGGGTGGTGGCTCCACTCTGGATATTGGAAGGTGGATGCAAGGGTGGGATTCACATTGTTTGGGTTCGATTCAGAAACAGAATTTCAAAGCTGAACCACTTTACAACAGGCAGGTCAAACTATGCTGTGAACAGGGACTTCTATTTAAGGGAAGAGATCCATCCAATCTCCTGGGTGGTTCCCTTCAAGTGCCGGGCTTGCTCTGCAGATGCTGCCCTGAAAGTGAGCAGAGGGAGGCAAGCATAAACATGTCTCCAAATGTAGGTCAGCTCTGAACCTCCACCAGCATGAAACCAGGTCTCTACTGACTGCAAGTAAACGTCACATTGTGTTAACAAGCAGGAAGAAATCAAGAGTGATTGCCTACTGAATAACCCTGAGGGTCCTTTCAAGGGCAAGGGAGTGGCTAAGGAAGCTCATGAAATCAAAGGTTTTGAATGAACCAGATGGTCTCAGCTGCTGAATAATTCACCGGAGAGAATGAGTGCTATTCCTTCAGGTGTGCTACCGAGTGATCCGTCTTCTTGGCATCTGTCAAGAAAGGCCAGACATACGTTCCCTTTATGCTTTCTTTGATCTTTGAACTACCCTTCACAAGTCACTGATGGCATCAAAGGCTGGGGCCAGAAGTGCATGTGATAAATGTCAGGTTTTGGAGTGGGGCAGGAGGTCAGACCTTTCTTTGGTCAAATTTTGGAACCTCCAAGGAAGCCAGCATGGCATTCAGAAAGGGACCAGTTTCCTTGAAGAACTGTGTTAGTGTCCTAACACATCTGCCTCTGTGCTGCCATGGGGTCTCTATGGGAAGCCCATGCTGTGATTTATAAATTAGTGTAGGCCTCTCTGAAAGGGAAATGCCCTCACACCTATAGAAGGATCTGTGCAAATAAAACTGCCACTACACACAGGTCATCTCTGCAAAGATCCATTTTAGACCAAGGTGAAACATCTTCTGGTAGAGATGTCCGACATGCAATAGCGACTCCACTTCAAGAACAAGACCTGGTCATTATGTCCTTGTAAGCTGGGGTCAGCACTGGCTGTGGCCACCATGAACATCCTGAGATGTGGGCAGCAAGGAGGCTCCTGGGCTGGGCTTCACCTGGAGCCAGGCTGGAGGCAATGGGCTGGCTGCTGATGCAGATGCCTGCAGGGAGCGTGGGGAGATGCCCAATGCACATGGGACTGAGGGCCAGAAGGCTGGGGGGAGAGCGAAGCTGAGCAACACCCATATCAGTGACACTGAGCAGATCTGGAGTGGCAGAAGGTGCCAGGAGCACCTGGTAAATGGCATAGTACAGATACACACCTTAGGAAAGAGGACAGGCCACTCTTTTGCAGTGAACTCCATGCAGGTGTATTGCTGAGCACGTTGGTGGAAGATCAGTCCAGAGACACACGTTTGCCAGCTGACACCTGATAATTTGAGATGATTTGGCCCCTGTGCTCCTGCCCTGCCCTCATGTGGTCCAGGTGCCTTCCTGTGCTGCTCCTGGCAGTAGAAGTCCGTACAGCCAGGACCTGCAGCAGGCAGAGGCTGATCGTGCCTGGCTATGGCAGTGGGTGGACACACAACCCACCCAGCGTCCCTCAGTGCCAGCCTGTCCACTGTGGCAGAGTCAGCCAGCACTGGCTTGTGGCCCTATGCATTTGTCTGGTGGCTCACTCGTTAGGAGATGGGAACTGAATTAATTTAGGAGTCTCTCCTTTAGGTAAAAGAGATCAATAAAAGAGAAAGGGTAAGGGCATAAAAGCAAGACCTCAGAAAGGCAGGCTGTAACTCTGCTTTAAGAGATGATAAGTAGAAAGGCACAGACAGTGCATAAAATAAGAGCTCTTCATTTTCTCCTATAATATCACAAAACTGCCTTCAGAATGATAAATGGCTTTTATCTATCCTGTGGCTGATAAAAAAATTAACATAGTTATTGGAATCTTTTCTTGCAGAAGACGTATTTGCTACAGCCGGAACTGCCACTACCTGACAATCCTGAGCAAGACATTAGCTGAGGGTTTACTCAACTCTTAAGCAAAGAAGAACCAGGATGGACCTCTGCTCCATTTCTATAATTTACATGCATATCATCATTTTTTCTTCAGGGCAAAAAATGATGGAAGATATGCATCCCTTTGGAATTTTAACATCTGAAAAAGATCACGTAATTTGCTTTTTAACCTCTGTTGGTTTCTTAAACAAATGATAATAAGCTACTAGGCTAGTTACTCCACGACTAATCAGGAGGAAAAACCTGTGCAGAGCTAGAGCCCGTATTTTTATGCTTTATTAATAATTCAGGTCTCCCAGTTGGGCTTTTCCACCCCATTATTTCAAAAAATGGGAATTGAGCCGTTCTGTGGTGCAGCAAGCATGATTGTTCCAACAAGCTAGATAGCAGTTTAGGAAATCCTGGTACCCTCTCACATTTTAATGAATCTCCTCATGGTGCTGCATCATTAAACAGCCTCAGTATTTAATGCAGGAGGGGTCTGCAGCAGACATGGCTGCCACAGAGAAGGCATTTCCTACCCATTTTCAGAGGTCGCGGTTCCCTTAGGTTGTGTATTACCTGGCTCAGGGATGGCAGTATGTAGCCTGGCCCTGTGCAAAGCGCTTTGCCCAGCGTCTTGAACACAGGGAATCCAACACAGGACCAATATGTCATCTTGATTTTGAGCACGACAGAGCTGAGGAGGTGGTGGACCCCCACAGCGCCCTGCTCTGAGTGACTGCAAATCTCCTCACCCCCCTGGTCCAGGTGGGATGTGCAGGAGCAGAAACAGAACTTACATTTATACCAGAAAATAAAAGAGTGCCAGGAGATACTCCCCAGCCTTGAGGCAAACTGGCAAACATGGCCTGGCCATGTCTATCTATTTACTAAAGTCTTTCAGCTTCCCAAACAAGGTGGCTGCATCCAATCTGTCCTTGGCTTGGGCTAATTCTGCAACTGTGCCTAGGAATCATCTGGGAGAGTCCTAGATGCCCTGAGCCAAAATAGTGCCAGGGACCTCATTAATTAACCAGACAGCTGCTCCCAGAGCCTGCACACGCTGCTGGTCACTGCTTAATGCGCTAGCACTGGCAGAGCTGGGATCATCACCTGGTCAGTAGTCCCAGTCCAGCTGCACCATCCTCCTTCTTCCCCAAACAAGGTGTTGGATGTGCAGAAGCCCATGTTAAGTCCCCTTAGAATTACACTCCACTTCAGCAAATCCTAGTGTCACTAAAGAAGTAGATTGATTTGCTTTTAAAAGGAAAATAAATCAGGGAGGCAGTAAATCAGAGACCCCGTACGACACAAGGCACTGTCAGCATGACTGAAAGGCAGTAGATTGAAAACCAGCGTGTCTGTTAAAAGAGTACGGGTTTGACATTTAACCACCAGTTAAAATTTCAAATGTAATTTTGGAGACTGATACAAATCTGAACGCACAAGGGCACAGAGCTGGCTTTCACTGAAGAGATTAAAATCCCCCCCCATTTCCACCAGACCCTCACTACTCTAGTCCTTCACCATCGAAGCAGGGAGGGGGTTCTTCTGCCTCTTCCAAAGCAGCCTGAGGTCTGCAACCTCTGTGGCCAATATGGATACTCAAAGTCAGGCTGACTGCGGCAGTTCCAAGGCCCACAATGGGCTCTGCAGGTCCAGGTGGGAGGTGAGTGCTGGGGCCAGGATGGGCAGCTCCCCGCAGCCCCAGAGCAAGGGCAGTGGGAGGAAGGCTGTCACCCTAGCAGGGTCACCCTCCTGCTGGCCTCTTCTGGGAGAAAGGGAGCTGAGCTGAAGCAGTTTCTGTTGGAGAGTGGTTTCTACCCACCCTGGGGCAGCAGGAGCCCTCAGAGAGGTGGGAGAGGAGGAAAGTAGATGCCTGGCTTGGGGCAAAGCTTGGGGAAGGTGAGAGCATTGCTTGATCCACTTGAGAGGCAAAGTGGGCACATTGGGTTCTGCTCTGGGAAGGAGGGGAGAGGATGAGGGTATAAAAGGAGGGTATAAAAAGTGAGAGGGAAATGCTGGGATTACAAGAGAAAGAACAACATGGGAACAGAGAAAGAGACTTGTTAAAAACACAGTGCTGGGCTGAGGCACACCCCAGGGAGAAACACTGAGCCCTGCAGAAGTCAGAATCATAGAATCACAGAATCATAGAATAGTTTGGGTTGGAAGGGACCTTTAAAGAAGAAACCAAAGGCAGTTACCAAGGCTGTATATCAAAGACGTGGAAATGGTGTCATCTTGTATTTCAATGCAAAGTTTAATGTCAAAATTCTTTCAAAGAGAATAAAAACCCCAACCTGCTATATACTTTTTAGCTCCCCCACTCCTTAGCTCCTCAGGGAATGGCCAAAGCTGGCTCCTGGGAATGCATGGCAGACAACCCACCCACCAGCTTTCAGAGCTCCAGCACGTCTGCAGACCCGGGCACTTGCCTGCGCCACTACCTCTGTCACCATCGGTGCAAACCCGGAGTCTGGCCTGCTCGTGTCACAGAGAGGTGGCCAGGCCGGAGAGGTGGTGAGGAGGTAGCAGACATCCAGGCGCAGCGCTGTTGAAGGCACCAACAAAACATTCAACTACACCCCAAAACAAATGAAAAAAAAAAGACCAGGTTTCACTTTCAGCTCTTTTAAGTAAGTATCTCGCTAGATGAAAAACCATTTGCTACAGCCATTGCAAGAATAATTTAAAACAAGCTGTTCTTTGAGCAGATGAACAAGGGAAGCCCAGTCTTCTGCGGTTGAAGCTGCTAGAAGGTGAGGAAGGGGAGTGCTGGTGGCAGCTTCTCCTGCAGCTGGGTCTCTCTTTTCCCAGCATCTCCTGTGTCAGAAGTGCTGAACTTGCTTCCCACAGCCAAACTGCCTCAACGAGACAAAGTCAGAGCACTCAGAAGCTGCTCAATGAAATAGGTAGGAATTCAGTCTGGTGGTGATTTCTGCCTCTGCCAAATTCAGCTGAAATTTGCTAGTGGGTTGAAGAACACATGGTGCTTGCCTAAAATTTGTTCCATGGGAAATAAGGCCAAAGTAAAGAAGGTGCAAATCAAAGATGATTCCTTTACAGAGAATTAACACTTGACCCTTCCAGGGAAAGGCACCTCCTCATGAGCTCTCTCCTGCCCAAGGGCCAGCACAGCTCAGTGAACAGAGCTTCCTGGGGCAGCCCCAGAGAGATGCCCTCCACACTGGCACACTAGGGCACCGGGCAGCCCTAGAAAGTCCCACTGTTATTCCCCCTGACAAACCTTTACAGAAACCTCTGTCCTCTGAGATACTGTACCTGCTGGCAGATATACTGCTATACAAAGCTGCAATATGTATCTTCTCCTGGCACGAGTTCTTTCGACAACATATAAAAATAAAAGCCAGTCCATTTTGTTAGCAGTCACTGTGTGCATATTTAGCAACTTTAGCCAGTGACGCCAAAGTCCTCTTCAATAACGCTACGGGGCCAGATGGCTCACAGTCACACATCATAAATTCCTTTCTGCTATTTCCATCTTGTATTTACCCAGCTCAGTGTGTAACAGCTACTGGCATTGAAGGCTTCCTTTTTCAGAAACATCTGTGGTTTTGATAAGTCTTTGTAGGTATGGAAAAGCCTGAAGTCCTTCAGCTCCAGCTCTCGAAGCAGACTGTACCAGTACCGCACCACAGTGCTGTCATTGCCACTGACCTCAAACCCAGGCCAGTGGATGTGCACCTCAAATACCAGCTGTCCTATTTGCTCCACAACATCTTCCAGGATCAGGTTTTCCAAAATTTTCCACTCGGCACTCTCCACATCTGCCTTGAGGACATCAATCTGCAACAAAAACATTGTTACTACGTGGAAATGAGAGGCTTTGCTGTTACTGTTGGTAACATCTGAGGCCAGGTTTGTCTATTGTATAATATACATAACTGCTCTTATGTACAGTTCCTTTTGTACTAAAAAATATAAGTAAAATTGAAAAATCTCAGAACATACTAGGGCTAAGGCAGACAGCATGTGAAGTTTCACACTTGCTTATTCACAGTCCTTCTCCTGCCTCCAACTCCTAGACTGAAAAGGTTGGTATCCCAAGGTGTCCGATGCAGCTGATCCTACAAGCAAAACGTTACTGTTCCCTCACAAATCTCATGGCAGCATTAAAGCTATGGAAAAAAGAAACCCACTTCACTAAACAAAGACAGTAAGGCATTACTGCTCCTTATTTCTCCATCACAAAAACCTGCGAAAGAAGAAAACACATTAACGGTGATTACTTGCGCCACAGTAGAGCAAGGTCCTTGTGTGCCAGGTGCTACCCCCACAAAAGGACGTTTTGGGTCCTGACAACCTGACATTGTGGCACATAAGGAGGTAATAGCTGGACACAAGTGCAAAAGAAGGCCAAAGTGAAATGGATACTATGAGCAGCCCAGGTCACAAGCCACCCACGGCCAAGCTGCTGTAAAACGCTTTTGCAGACGTCGCTATCAATGATGAGTGAGGAGAAGCAAATCCAAGGAGATTTATGCAGTCTCTGCAGGGTTTTAAGGGCAGCTCTTCCAAAGAATAAGGGATAGCAGGAAAGGAGCCATGAAGCTCTTTGAAAGGAAAAATACAATTAATAAATAAGCACCTTGTTTTAATTTTAGACAAGTATTGAATTTTCTCGTTAGTTATTCAGCAAACCAATTTCTCCAGCTCAACACAGCTGCAGGTTGACTTTGCTTGGTGATCAGTTGGGGGAGGGGAGTTGTATGCTTTAATCAAAAAAAGAGCATTTCATCACAGCTTCACACCTGGTATGAAATGATGACTGCAGTAGTGCTCACAAGCTGCAGAACTCAAAGGTTTGTGTTTCCCAGAGCCGAACAGGGGAAACTTCCCCCCCTGTGAAATCGGGGTTTGCCTGTGCCAGTTCCACCTGAGCTGATGCTTCTGCCCATCTGCTCACATCTAACATGCATTTGAAGTGAAAAATTGAAGACTTTATTTAGAGTCAAGAATAGCACAAAAAAACCCAAACAACCCCCTGACTTTCTCAGCAGCCTAGCCTACCCCTTGAGGCAGTGTCAGAAAAGGCACCTGTGCAGGCAGAGGAGAGAAATTTGGACAGGTGGTACAAGAGCACTGCCAAGGCAACTGCTTCCCTACACCATGCCATCCCATGCCCTGGCTGCATGACTGGGCCCTGGCTGATGGACCCCTCTGCCCAGGGGTGCAGTGCAGGGGTTGTGCTATGAGCACCTCTCCTGTACACCCAGGGCTCAGCTTTGCAGGGGCTGTAGACAGAAACCACAGGCCATGGCAAGTTTTGGGTGAGGTGAGCTGCCAGGACCATGTGAGAGTCTCATGTGGCCGCTTCCATCACAGTGGGCTTAGGGAAATTCCATTGGATCCTCAGTTTCACCCATAATTAGTCTGAAGCCTATGGAGCAGGAATAACTTGGCCATCCACTTCCATAGGTAGGTGCAGTTGAGAGGAAGAAGGCTGCCTCATACGGCTGCCTTGCCACACTCTTCCTCATCCTGAACTTGGGGTTAGGGACCAAAACCATGATGTCAAAAGACATTGGACATGAAGTTTTAAGAGTTAATTTACTCAATTCCACTCTTGTGAGACCCCACCTGGTGTACTGTGTTCAGCTCTGGGGCCTCCAGCATAAGGACATGGAGCTGTTGGAGTGGGTCCAGAGGAGGGCAATGAAGATGATCAGAGGGCTGGAGCACCTCTCCTATGAAGACAGGCTGAGAGAGTGTTCAGAGTGGAGAAGGCTCCGGGGAGACCTGATAGCACCTTCCAGTACCTGAAGGAGCCTACAAGAAAGCTGGAGAGGGACTTTTTACAAGAGCATGTAGTGATAGGACAAGTGGTAATAGTTTTAAACTGAAAGAGGGTAGATTAAGATTTGATATTCGGACGAAAGCCTTTCCTGTGGGGGTGGTGAGACACTGGCCCAGGTTACCCAGGGAAGCTGTGGCTGCCCCCTCCCTGGAAGTGTTCAAGGCCAGGTTGGACTGGACTTTGAGCAACCTGGTCTACTGGAAGCTATTCCTGCCCATAGCAGGGGAGGTGGAACTAGATGACCTTGAAAGGTCCCTTCCAACGCAAACCATTCTAGGATTCTATGACAATTTCAAATTTTAACTCTGCATGTCAAAAATAAATGATAGCAATTGTGTGGGCTTCCTGCACAAGGGCTCTCACCTGATGGCAAAGGTCCCTCCAGTCTACGTGGGCCTGTAGTACCAGCACTGATCACACCTGGCTGCCCAAAGCTCTGCAGTCTGTGGTCTCTGGTTGCCTGAGGGACAGACAGAGGCAGGCAGGGCTTGTAGCAGAGAGAAGAGACATTAAGACAGAAAGGACAGAGGCTGAAGAGGCTAAGACCAGAGACTGACTGATGGAGGAGTTATCCTCAGATTGGAGTTCAGGTGAAAGACATTGGGCAAAAGAAGTAGGATGGAGAGCTTCAACAGAGAACCAAGAGGCAGGGCTGGAGGTACTAGAGGAGGAAATTCTAGTAATGAGGTACATGCAGAGCACAGCAGTAGCATATAGAGTGCTCTCCTTCCTCAACTTTAAGACGGTCTTTGAAAGAGTGCAATGGAAGGTGAAGAGCTCGGTGCTTCCCAACTCCAAACGCATAACACAGAGAAGAGAGACAAGAGGAGCAGTGGGCCCTGGACTGTTCTTGTTCCCAATGGGGTAAAGGCTAGGACAGTGTATGGCTACTCCCACCTGTTTTAGTACAACCTGGAGCTACACCAAGGGCAGGATAATGCTGCTACTAGCAGGAAAACAGAGGTCATTAGAGACAGAGGGTAGGGCCAAGATCTGAGCACCCTGTGCAAGGCAGCTGCCACGAAGGGTTTGGTGATACCCTAGTTTCCAATGGGGTGGCCACATCTACCTTCCCTTGTTCTCTTGATGCACCAGGGATCTGATCTGCTGAGGTGCAGAGCACTCACAACTACGTCAGCCCTCCTCAAGGGCTGTGCTCCAGGGTTATGGATGGGCATGGAAAGGCAAGACTCCGTGTTAAACAATTGCTGTTTCTGGTCTCCATCTCTAAAATGAGGGTATTAACCACTGAACTCCCATTGCAGGGTCCAAGGGTTGTGTCCATGAAGGACTGTGAGACTTAAGTGGGACAAGCTGTAAAACAGCTGAAAATTAAACACTGTTTTCAGAGCAGGATGTGGAGAGTGTGACTTGAATGAGGTCCACGATCACAGACTGACTAATGACAAGCCGCGTCACTGCCCATCAGCTCATTAAGGCACCACTGTGCCTCTTCCACACTGCAGGAGGCAGGGGGCCAGTGGAAAAAGGCTAGGATTGTGGCATGTCTGCATGGGGAGAGGAGAAGAAGGTTGCACAGACAACCTTGGCTCTGGTATTTCCTAACTTGACTCTACAACAAAAAGCCTGTCAGTCTGTCCATACGTGGGTCAGTGAAACAGTTTAACACTGCTTCCTTTGGGTTCAAAGGGAAGCTGAATGTAAATGTTGCTGCTCATGACATTTCAGCTAAGAACTACTTCATGGTTGAGCTCACTTGTTTCCCTTTATACATTTAAATAGGTTACTTATTTTTCAGATACCAACTCACAGCTCTACCTGCAACACAATTTTGTAGATAGTTTTGATTCCACATGCACCAACTGCCATAGGACTGTGCTGACGCACTTCAGAAACCACAGATTTTTATCTTTGGGAGACTTCTGTAACTTTGAAAGAAGACAAATTATTCAAAACTCTTTTTTTTCAGGGGGGAGGAAGAAATGTTTCTAAGTGTTTGCTTTTGTTTTCCCATGATCTTGCTTTATGGCAATGGTAGGACATTTTTTCCCATGGTAATGTTTCCAGTCATCAAGTCATCACCCAGGTTTGTTTTTGTTTTTCTCTTGAGACACTAACTGCTGCTCTGGCTGCTCAGCAGGCACTCTGCACGCTCTGCACTGTATTTGCAAAACTGATCCGAAAAGTGGCCGCTAACCAATGCTTACATAGGATAAAACAAATCACCACCATAATTATTTAAATACATACTGAAATAACCAGGAAAGAAACATGAGGCTAGTGGGGATGTGCTGCATACACAAACCAGAGGCTCTTTGTTGCCTTCAATGCCCTGCACCGCTCGGAGACCGGGAGGGAAGTAGGTACCTTTCCCTATTCACCAACTGATGTGACAGCCTTCTGAGCAAGGGGTCCAACTCAGCCCAGAGTCTCCATTTCATACCACAGACAGGGTAAAACAAACAGCAGAACAGATTTGTGTCAGAGTACCTGAGCAAATAAGCAGCATCCTGCTAACACCAAACCCAAGTTTTGTGATGAGACTTCTTGGGAGATATTTACCTTCAGTGATAAGCAGCAGGCTACTGATAAGAAATGCACTACCACCTTCCAGATGCCTTGATTCAAAGTGCCAGTGAAAGGATTAGTGAACAAATCTATAAATTTAGAGCTCTAATTCACCTGGGAGCACAGCTGGAGTCTGCTGCTAAGAGTAAATCCTAGAGGGTAAAGATCTACAATGTCTGAAGGTAAAGGATGGCAGTCAATTGCCCGCAGCTTTCAAGCACTCACAAGCTAAGGCTAGTTCTTATCTTTCACAAACTAAATTATCACAGAAAAGTAAAAGATTTAGATCTTTTAATGCTTTCTCAGTGTTTAGCTCCCTTGAAAAAGCACTGCAGCATTGTAGCAATTATATTTGGAGAAAAAGGAAAAAAAAAAAAGGGCTTTTCCTCATGCACAACCAAGCATATAAAACAGCCGAAAGAATGTGTTTTAGTTAGAGAAGGTTAACAAGTACTGTATGAAGGCTCATTTCTTCTTTTTAGGATAATGACTTCTTACAACTGTGCATCATTTCCTAAAGCAGAGATCAGTGCTCTGTTTGCCTTGATCACTTTTGAAACACCAGGGTTAAGGGGATTTCAGGTTCTGCGCTGCCCCGTGGGCACCATTTAAAGCTCCCCATGGAGAAGAGTCAATTGAGAGTGAGTAGCTAGAGGAAGCAATTTAGCTGTATTACTTCCAGCATGAACTCAGCATGTGGAAGCAGCAGGCAAGAAAGGCAAAAATGGCAAACGCAGTGCAGGTCAGGCAAGGAGAATCCCTCCCTTTCTGTGGGAGCAGCTCTGCGGCGTAAGCTGGGAGAGGAGAGCTGGTTACAGCTTTCTAGTCAAGGAGTGGAGCGCAGGGTCACCCCATTCTCCTGAACCACAGTGCTTTACTTGGGATCTGGGACTGTGAGAAATAACCCTCTGCTCTGGCTCCCTGATACCAAGCTACCATTTTCATAGAATTATAAAGTCATAGAATGGCTTGGATTGGAAGGGATGTCAAAGATCACCTGGTTCCAACCCCCCAAGGGCAGGGACATCTCCCTCCGGACCAGGTTGCTCAAAGCCCTATCTAACCTGGCCATTTTGATACCAGCTGTACAGCAAGATGAACTCTGCTTGCTTATGCATCAGTTTTTCCCCTCTCCACTTAAGCACAACTCTATCTTCAGCAGACAAAACTCTAGAAAAAGCTGTTTAATTCATATTTTGATAGCACACAACTTTGCAGGTAACAAATGGGCTCTTGAGTGTAGTTTTTTTAAGCATAGCTTCCCTCTTTATCCATCTGCAACCTTTCAGTATGGTATTTCCCTCACTTTCTTCCCTTTCAAAATGCATCCAGCCCCTCCTCACCAGCAGGCAACCGCTTGGATGTTAAGTCCACTTTCACTTTATTCCAAGCCAAGGTTGTAATTGATGGCAGACAGGATGCCACGTAGCCTAATAGTAGATCACGCTCCCAGCAGCTTGCGTCTGCCTCTCCCAATGCTCCCTGCAATCAGTGGGAGCGGGAACCATCCCAGCTCTCTGAGCTATCCAGCAGGAAGACAGGGACTGCTGTGGCACAGTTTGAGCCGTACCCATACTGAAATTCGGAGAAAAGTCAATCACTACTGGTTTACAGGGGTGTACAGCTCCAAAAAGCAGCACTTCTCCTTCAAACTTCCTTCCTATTCACATTTACACCCCTCCTCTGTGAGGGTCTGTATGGCCAACTTCAAAATGACTCCAGGACAAATGTGTAATTTGAGATTTGCTCCCAAAGTGACAGATCAGGCACATCTTCAAGTATCTTGGTTAAGGTATCAAAGCCACAAAGCTGGTTTGTGCAGTTGGGTGCTTACATGATCTTTGGTCTTTTTTTTACACTAAAGGGTAACCATCCAGTTGAAGTCACTCGTACAATACACCACTGAAACAGAAAATAGGCAGTGAGTGCAGATGAGCTTTGTTCCTCTGCTCTCACCGCTGATCCTCTGCAGCATTGTGAATGACAGAGAAGTCCTTTTTTTCTCCCAGGTTCGGTGATGTACCTCCATGAAAGCATTACACAGCAGGGGCAGGATATTAAGTCATTTTATGTTTACCACTTAAGCTGAAGAAAACGTTTCAAAATCATATTAAGAAAACATATGTAACCTTCTCTGATGGCCAACTGTCAGTACAGCAACAGCTTGCCAGAAGCAATAATGGCCCCAAACAGAGAGACGGAGCCATCCGGAAAGCCCACCCAGTGCACGCAGGAGGCATCAATCTCAGCTAAGTGCTCAGCAGCACTATGAGCACCTCATCCGTGCCACCCCACAGGGGACTGCTCCCAACAAGGACCCACACAGACACCCCAAATGACTTCCTTCCACAGCCACAGAGCCCAGGCTTGGAGGTGACCTGGCACTTCTATTTCCCACTTCTTCCCTTAGTCTTCAATGCCTATACGTTTCCCAGATACTCCCTCCAATTTCTCTCTGCAGACTCATTACAGAAAGAGACACCCCCGCTACTCCTCCAGTCCAGCCCAGTTAAGCCATGTCACTCACTGCAATGGACAGGCAAAGAAAAAGAGGCCCTTTAGCTGGCAGGAGGGTTTTTTTCAATCCCACTTTACCGGAGGGAAAAATAATCTCTGGACAAATGACTGTGACCAGACTCAGGAGATAAGCATGGCCTGAAAACCTTTCTCCCTGGTTGTACTTGGTCAGGAGGCTGCAGGGTTTCACCTGTGGCCTTCCTGTAAACAGGAACATCTTTCTTCGCTGTGGGATTAGTTCTTGGCATCTTCCTACCTTAATTCACTCTGGGCACTGGACCAGCCAGAGATGGCAGCTCACTCATTAATCATCTTCTGGTCATAAAATACACACACCCCCAAGCCTGAATTGATTTTCAGACAGGTTTGATGGCAGCTAGCATTAAGCTATAATGACCTTAAAGCTATAGGTATTGTGTTTAACATCTTGTCCAGCTTGCTACCCAGCAAGACCAGGGTTCCTGTACAGCAACCCAGAGAACAGGATCTTCAAGCCATCAGCACGGGGCAGGCTGGCACTGCACATAGACAATGTTGAGGAAGAGGTCCTCCCCCTCACAAAAATCCTGAGCATCAAAGATCTTGGTTTCCCACCTCTTTACACTGAGACTGGTCCCCAGAGCAAGCAACAGGCACCTCCCTGCTAGCTGAGTGCTCCAAGTGATATTTTCTCAGACAAAACGCGGTGAAGAGCCACCATGAGGATATGAGCCCCCCAAGAAGTGACCTCCTCACCTGCACAGAACAGCAGCAGCTCAAAAGTATGCATCCCTGCTCAGAAACACAGTGCCCCAGCTCCTGTTTGCATCATGTTAAGCTTTTCAGTTTGCACAGCTGCAGTTCTGCTGTACAGAAAAAGATGAAAACATCCCTTCACCAGGTCCTTCTTCAGTCCAATGGTTAGACTGCCCAAGTGAGAAAAATCCCACAAGGGAGCTCCAGAAATCCTGATCTTAAATTATTTATCAATCTGATCATCAGCAGGAGCTCTGCCTGCTGAAGCCCGTGCTGCAAACAGACATTTTAAATATTGCATTTATTCCATCAGCAGCCAACAGTCCAGGCTGGAAGCACAGCCGCTCTGCGTGCAGCCCTGGCCGAGCACATGAGATGCAAAGCAACAAGCACATTCAGCCATCTAATCTCACACGAGATGTCCCGCTGCCCACTCCCCCCGTGAAGGAGGAAAATCCTTTCATTTCTGTTCTTTTGATCTTTTCTACCAGACGTTGTTGGGTGCCTGTGGGAACGGATGTTTACTTAACAGAAGAAATGCTGTACGCTGGACCCTCAAGTCTCTTCATTAAAGGGGAACAAATATTTGCAGTCTGTTTGTGCTGCCACAGCACTAAGCAAGGACAGAGGGACCTGGATTCATACTTCCATAAGGCCACATTGTCCCAGTCTTGCTAAAGGGGAAAGACACC
The DNA here is from genome assembly GCA_028020825.1 of Podargus strigoides. NCBI lineage: Eukaryota > Metazoa > Chordata > Aves > Caprimulgiformes > Podargidae > Podargus > Podargus strigoides. The sequence continues at coordinate 49,434,818 of CM051619.1, forward strand.
AGCAACACGACAAATGCATTACAAGGGGACAAGGGGGCAGTCGGCACGGGAGGTTCACATTAGAAGGCAAACAGTTAAGCGGAAATTTATCCCAAAGCACTGAGGAGTAAGACTTGTTGAGTGTGTGCACGGGACAGAGGACTTTGGCTACTGTAAAATAGTTGTACATAGTAAACAGTATTTCGGCTGCAAGACCCACTAGTGTTGTTTATTAATACCGTGTCCATGGAGGCCTGCAAAATATAAGTAATTGAAGAGAGGGCTCAGAATCTCATCTTCAAAATAAGTTCATCACACCTTAAAGGACATCTCTTGTAGAATGATAACACATGGTCCTAGTATAACTGAGTGGCTCTAATTAAATCAGGTGGAGGACCTGGCTCCCATCTGCACTAGTGAGTGCCATAAAGTCCTTTAAGACTACATGCCTTCATGGAGATCTATTTGTTTCACTCCATTTCTGGTCCAAGGTACCAACCTACCGCTCTTCTGCTTCACTGTATGTCTGTCCACCCTGCTGTTTTCTTGCAATGGTGGCAGGAGGAAAGCAGCATGTTTCTGAAAACGTGAAGTGCCTGCACAACTATCAGACTTCATCCAGGATGGGCAGAGGGGAGGGGAAAGGAGAGCTGCTGTGGCTTTGATCTCTGGATTTCAAATTTTTGAGAATGGAGGGATACCTTAAACTGCTGTCAGATCAAAAATGAGATCAGAAACAATCCAGACAGTAAGGTAAAACTATTCAAGCAAGAGATGGCCAATTCTAATGAAGTTGTGAACAGTGACAGGGGGGACAGGCTACTAGGGACAAATGTGGGCAAGAAAAAGTTACATTCTTTTTACAGAACTCCTAAGTGCTCTGCATAGCGCATTTATCTAAAGAGCTTGTTCATGTCAATTACTCTATGGAAACTGTGAGAAAGACGGGTAGTAGAAAAACATCAGGATGCTTACGGAATCATAGAATCACAGAATGGTTTGGGTTGGATGGGACCTCAAAGATCATCTAGTTTCAACCCCCCTGCCATGGGCAGGGACACTTCCCACTAGACCAGGTTGCTCAAAGCCCCATCCAACCTGGCCCTGAATACTTCCAGGGAGGGGACAGCCACAACTTCCCTGGGCAATCTGTTCCAGTGTCTCACTTCCCCCACAGTAAAGAATTTCTTCCTAATATCTAATCTAAATCTACCCTCTTTCAGTTTAAAGCCATTAAAGGGGGTTGCTCTCAATTCTCATAAAACCAATATCATGTCATGGACCACCACACTCAGCAGATATTCAGCACTTTGGCCACGTTAAAACCGTACAGATTCAGAGTACCACGCTTCAGCTGGTGCTGTTGGCACAGAGTAGGAGCTGGGGAGCATGAATACAGGTCTGCGCTCAGCAGCTGCCCTACATCTGGTACCACCTTGTGAAGCAGAGCAGGTTCCCCAGGCTCCTGCTGAACTCCAGTTTCTATGGGAGGAGGAAACTAGGAGCAACTGGCTTCTTAAAGCAGGAGCATACCAACAGCTCTACAGTGCCTGCAGCAAGTGCCATGCTCTTCTGAATGCAATTCTTTGAGGCTGAAATAGTGGTACGCTGCTGCTGTCCAAAGAAAGGTGGAATGGCACATCAGTGCACTGAACTGTGCTGGGAATTCAACACAGCTTCTGTAGCCTTTTAGAAAAGCTGGGGGAAGCAGATTTTTAATGCCCGATTTTTCTGAAGAGTCTTCCTTAACAACAACAGCAAAGGCAACAAAAAAAGAAAATAAAACCCTAAAAAAATCCTTCTTTCTAGTTTCTACCAGTTGGTGTGTTTTGGTTTGTTCTTTTTTTAAGGACAACCTGCCTAAGTTGTGTTTCAACAGTGAAATACTTTCATTTCAATTCAGGCATTACACTAGCCCTTTTCCTAGGGGAAGAAAAGGCTATAGATCACACCACGTTCAGTCCATGGTATCATTAAAAAGATCTTCGCCCCATGCCTGACAATTGCATACTAAAGAGCACCTTCAGGTTGCTCCCTAAAAACACCTCTATTCTTAGCAATATCTCGACTGCTCCTGGTGGAAAGAATTTAAATGAGGTGAAAGGAGATGTAAGGGACCAAGGAGAAAAAAAAAATCAAAAAACAACCCACAAATGAATGTGTATGAGGCATTCCTTGCATATAACTTGGAGTGGGAGAGGTGGTGAGCAGTAAATCACTGTCCAAAGACCTTTGCTTCCAGAAAGATGAGGTTGTCAAGCCCACTTCTCCTTGCAGCCAAACTCTTCAATCCAGTTACAATTAAAATACTTTATGCAGCAGCAGCCTCAGCTGACTAAGCAAATGCAGAGCAATTACCACCTTGATTTCATTAACACTAAAATTAAATCTTATATACATCCAGGAAAGAAACACTGTGTCAGGAGCTTGTAGCTTACTCAAGGGCAACCATTACAAGGTTACAGAAGGCAGCATTTCCAGTTGCAGCTGGAAACACCTGCACCACTTCAGTTGCCCCTCTTCAGCAACTGGAGTACAATTTGCTAACTCACTGACACACCCCCAAACAAAAGGTTCACACAGGGCAACGATCAGTGATCAAACTGCAGCTCTGCTGTAACACCAAGGAAATCGGCTGCATTACACAGAATGAATTTAGCCCAGCATGTACAAACATAACCTCAAAGGGACTGAATGCCTGTGTTACAGGCAGTAAGTCTCACAAGAAGTCATAAATCAAATTACAGAGTTAGAGGCAGATGTTCACTGTAGACTAACAAGCTCTGCAGCACTCTGGCTTTTGCTTTAATGGGATGACTTAAAAAAAATAATATTAACTTAAATTTTTCTGGTTAGCTTGTCCAGTGTTATTGTCTCAAATGCTCTCCCTTTCAGCACAACCAGCATGGAAATCAGGCATGTGAGACAGGTTTGCAGAACTTTGAGGTCCTCATCTCAGGACTTGTCAGACAGATGCTGAGCACAGAGCTGAGTTTGGAGTCACTTCCACTGCTCACTACATCCTGCAGATTTTTTTCTGTGCATAACTTGAGGTTACCATACACTGCACAGCAGGCCTAACCCCTCTTGCATTCATTCATATCTATCTGGTTCTACACAGAGCTAGAGCAAAAAACCAAATAGAGGAATTAACACACAGAATGTTTAAGGGTGCACTCCCTCCCCACTGTTCAGGTCCCCTTTCCTACTCCTACCACACCTGCCTGTGCGGCACACTGCAGACTGCCCACCATCAGCCACTGATACTGCTCCTGCCCGCACCGCAACCACAGTGCGCATTACTCAGCCTCCACTTCTTATCCCGTCTGGTTTCTGTGGATCACTTACACATGCACACATTATCAGCGTGGCTCAGGTCACACCCACTAGTATTTTCCCACTATGAGTTAAAAGCAAAACAAAACAAAAGCCCAAATACATACATACTGTACATCACTACAACAGACCTACGCTGCCCACAGTGGCGACAAGCTCTTGACGCTCAGGAATGACCAACCTGCAGTAAATACGAAACTGCAAATTGCTCTCCTAATCGATTAAAAGTGACTCTAAATATCCAGTTCGAGAGCTGCTGAAATAATTCCCTGCCAGGAAAACAAGACAGAAAAGTGGGAATTGCGTATCAGTTCTCTGGGTGTCCCAATAATTTCCTACAGTGCTAATTCTTGCAGGCAGGGGAATGTGTTTCTCCATGTTTGCTACTAATGGCATTTTCTTGTGCTGCAGCTGTACTGGTGTTTGAGGATGTTCCAACATGTTCTCTTTTTCTTAAATAACAACAAGAAGAGGTAGCCACCACTCTCAGCTGGACTGTCCCTGTGTGATACTGGGGGCAAGGCATTCGAGGTGGGATGCACCTCACCCACCCTTAGACACCTAAAACCCAAACCAGCTGTCCAAGCTCCAAAACTCTCTTTATAGAACAGAAAGAAGAGGAACGTCTGAGGGGCAATTTAAGATGTGCAGTTCACATCATCCAGCCTGTTTTAAACGTCTGCCCTTGGATGAGATGAACTGCACAGTTTACTTAGAGTGTACGAGGACCTCAACAGCTATCTCAAATGTAGAAATTTAAGTTAATGGATGCAAGTTCCATGCTCCTCCATCCCCTGGTAGGTCATTTATTTTAACTGTAAGTTCTCACAGCTATGGTATTACATGTGCCTGGTGCAAAAGGGTCCAGTGCTAACGTGGGACTTGACTGTGCAGAGTTAATCCTACTACAAACAGGCTAGTACCAGCCATTTACACTTCAAAAAAAAAGTATCACTGCTCTGGGACAAATCTCTTTCTACTGTGCCACGCAGAAACTGATGTAACAAAGAGACAGTCTGATGTGTCCACATAAAAGCAAAGAAGATGGCACGCAGTAGCAGTGCAGATATTTCCAGGGAAAGAAGGGGAATAACACGGTCACAGACTGAGCCCTCATTGGGACTTCTGAACAGTACTGATTGTTGATTCCCCAGCTGCAGGAGGGACAACGAAACACTAATATGATATTATGGAAAATACAGGATCTCTCATGTCAGAGGAGACTTAGGCCACTATGATAACCCTACCAAAGTAAAGGCTGTTCTTCACAAATATATCTGGATGGGTAAATAACAGCTGCAGAAAAAGGGCCACTTGAGCCTGAAGAGCACTGATTGCACAAGAAATCTTGGATGTGAAAATAATGAGGCTAAAAATCAGATAAAGTATGGGGTTTTTTCCTCTTAGAATTGAGATTTTGGAAAAGCCCCAAATAAGCATAATAAAACAAAGAAAAAAATAAGCCCTTTCAAGACAGAACTCCAAACATTTACTTAAGGATTTGTATGATGCAGCAATTCAAGAGATCTGGTCTCATTTGATCTTTCTGATGCTAAGCCAAACAAAGCAGAGCGCAGATCTGAATGTGTGCCTCCCACTCCAGCAAGGTGAAGGCAGCTGTTCCCCGGCTGCTGAAGCAACAGTAACAAGGACTCACCTCCCTGCAAGAGCTCCTGGGCTTCTGAGCTCCTGGCTTCTCATCCCACACCCAGGCTTCCACATCAGGACATAGACCAGACTGCAGGCACTCACCAGCTACTGTTGAGGACCTTCTGTGAGTTAAGATGGCAGCTGAGCTGAGTTTATAGACACGGGTGGCATCCCCATGTTGAACTTAGGCACAGCAGCCCCTTAGTGAATATAACTCACACTAACTAAGCCCCAGGCTCCCTGTGCAATACCTGAGTCAACCCTTGCAAGGGATAAACAAAGTTAAATGATTTTATCTAGGCAGGCTCAAGAATTCGAAACACTATTATGTCCCCTGCAGTCCTGAGTGTGCATAGTAAAGAGTAACTGCATGGATTTGGTTGCTCCAAAACTTGAACACAGACTTTTCCCAACCTGGAGAGTTACTTTTTGTTAATCAAATCTCCATGCACAATTAAGTTGTTAAAAGTTTTCCTAGGTATTTTATTTTATATTTATTTTTGTACTGCCAACAGAGATGATTTCAAACCAAAATGGTAAATCAATTTTGTTTAATCTTTGCTCTTTCACACCAGTCTTCACAAGACAAAGTGCAGCACAAAATAGACTATAGTATCTACTTTAGGAGAGGAGCAAGTGATAAATTACTTGCCTTGGAGGAGATGAGGTTATTAATCAAGACTGCTTCGGGGTGCAGTGCTTTGAAGTTGTGTCAAGTATTAAATAACAGGTGAAAGGGAGAAGGTTTGAAACCCTAAATCTAAGCTTGTTCAATAAAATGAAGCAGACACCTGTTAGCCAGGTTGTCACAGAAAAAAAGTCTTAATGAAGAGTCAGCGTAAATTAAAGCCTTCAAATCAAAATTGGGACTTAAAGAAACGCAAAGTCAAGGGACCTGCCCGAGAGATCCAGTTCCTGGGGGTAAAGTGGCAAGACGGACGGCACCAGATTCCCACCGAGGTCATCAATAAGATCACTGTGATGTCTCCACCGACCCACAAGAAGGAAACACAAGAATTCCTAGGTGTCATAGGCTTTTGGAGAATGCACATTCCCGAGTACAGCCAGATCGTGAGCCCTCTCTACCTGGTTACCCGCAAGAAGAACGATTTCCACAGGGGCCCTGAACAACAACAGGCCTTCACTCAGATCAAGCAGGAAATCGCTCATGCGGTAGCCCTTGGCCCAGTCAGGACAGGGCCAGAGGTGAAAAATGTGCTCTACTCTGCAGCCGGGAACAAGGGTCCGTCCTGGAGCCTTTGGCAGAAGGTGCCTGACGAGACTCGGGGCCGACCACTGGGATTCTGGAGCCGAAGCTACAGAGGGTCCGAAGCCAACTACACTGCGACAGAGAAAGAAATCTTGGCCGCCTATGAAGGAGTTCGAGCTGCCTCAGAAGTAATCGGCACAGAGGCACAACTCCTCCTGGCACCCCGACTACCGGTGCTGGGGTGGATGTTCAAGGGAAAGGCTCCCTCCACGCATCATGCCACTGACGCTACTTGGAGCAAATGAGGGATGAGCAAATGAGGGATTGCCCTCATCACACAGCGCGCCCGTATTGGAAACCAAAATCGCCCTGGGATCTTGGAAATAATTACCAACTGGCCAGAAGGTGAGGCTTTTGGATTATCTTCTGAAGAAGAGGAAGAGGAAGTGACACGTGCTGAGGAAGCCCCTCCATATAACGAGCTACCAGAGAGTGACAGACGATATGCCCTCTTCACCGATGGTTCCTGCCGAATTGTAGGTGCTAGCCGGAAATGGAAAGCTGTTGTATGGAGCCCCACACGACAAGTTGTACAAGCTATTGAGGGAGAGGGTGGATCGAGCCAATTTGCTGAACTCAAAGCTGTCCAATTAGCCCTGGACATTGCTGGGAGAGAGAAGTGGCAAAAGCTCTGCCTCTACATTGATTCATGGATGGTAGTCAATGCCCTGTGGGGTTGGCTGGAAAGGTGGAAAAAGGCCAACTGGCAGCGTAGGGGAAAACCAATCTGGGCTGCTGATGAGTGGAAGGACATTGCCACTCGGGTAAAGGAGCTACCTGTGAAAGTCCATCATGTAGATGCTCATGTCCCCAAGAGTCGGGCTAATGAAGAACATTGCAACAATGAGAAGGCAGATCAGGCTGCAAAAATAGAGGTGTTCCAGATAGATTTGGATTGGCAGCATAAAGGAGAGTTGTTCTTAGCTCGGTGGGCCCATGATGCCTCAGGCCATCAAGGCAGAGATGCCACCTATAAGTGGGCACGAGACCGAGGGGTGGATCTAACCATGGACAGTATCTCCCAGGCTATCCATGACTGTGAGACGTGCGCTGCGATCAAACAGGGCTCAGGACCAGGACTCACCATCCCTTTGTGAGATGCCCCGGCCAGGGGGGGAGGGGTGGAGCCAAGCATTCCCGCCGGAGATAATTTGGCGGTTTGGAACAGCGCGAGGGGCCTTACCCGCTGGGATCCCAGAGGACAAGGACTGCACCGCCGCCGGATTTTCAGAGGAGGACCAGTTTTCTTTTTCTACAAGATCACCGCTTCAACGGGATCATTTAAAAGAGAACTGCAGCTGCCACCGAAATCAGATTGCTCAGACTTTTTTTTTCTACTGACCACCGCTTCAACAGGACCATTTCGGAGAGAACTGCAGCTGCCACTGGATCGGACTGGTACCAGCACCCTGCCCGGCAGGGTGCCAGGTTGTATCCCTGACTCTGTCGGGCCTGTAACCAGTTTCTCTGTATTATTGTTTTGTTGTATACATTAGTAAAAACTGTTATTCCCATTTCCTCATATCTTTGCCTGAAAGCCCCTTAATTTCAATTTTATAATAATTCGAAGGGAAGGGGGTTGTATTTTTCTGTTCCAAGGGGGGCTCCTGCCTTCCTTAGCAGACACCTGTCTTTCAAACCAAGACAATGATCTTTTGAGGTCCCTTCCAAACCAAACAGGTGCATGGCCCATAGACCAAGAGATGTGTTTATCTTCCTGTACTCAGCACTTGTGAGAGGAGCATCTAAATGCTACATCGTATTGGTCCCCCCAACACAAGACAATACTAAACTGAGGTGAGTTCAGCTGGGAGCCACTAAGATGGCTGAGGACTGGGGCACTTGCCCTGCAAAGAGAGGCTGGGGGAATTGGGACTGTTCAATCTAGGCAGGAGATGGCTTAGTGGAGGGGGCCAACATCAGCCTGTAAAGCCTACAAGGAGGTCATCAAGAAGAGGGAGACAGGCTCTTCAGCAGTACACAGAAATAGGACAAGAGACAACAGGCATAAACTGCATTTGGGGGCTTTCAGACTGGATGTAAGGAGAAACTTCTTCACTATGAGGACAGTCAAGCAGGAGAACAACTGGCCCAGAGAAGCTGTGCAGTCTCCATTTTGGAGAAAATTCGGTGGTATTCAAGACCAGAGTTGATAGAGCCTTGAGCAACCTGGTCCGACTTCACAGCTGGCCTTGCTTTGAGCAGGAGGTTGAACTACAGGTCTCTCAAGATCCCTTCCAACTTGAATTATCCAGTGATCCTGTATGAACGAAGTTCCCCATCCAGCTGTCACTATTTCACGTGTAACACCAGCACTGTAACATGCTCACCCCAGTAGTTAGAGAATATGAAAGTGAACGTTTTCACAAAATTGAACTCCATTGCAATAAGAAAGAAAATCTTATGCATTCAGTGGCTTTCTCTTTTTTCCACTGTTCATCAGCAGTGTGCTACAGTGTGCATGTTCAGCAAAAAAAATTAGGAAAAAAAAAAAAGGATGAACAAGATCAATTTTTACATCTTTATCCTTTTCTGTGGCTGATAAAATACTGCTCTTCTCAGGAAATACACCAGTAAATTTTTAGTTTAATTTGTGTACCAGGAAATAGGACTCTTACTATGTGCTTTGGAGATTATTCCAGGGTTTAAAAGATTTCACACTCTAACGATTCCCTAAAATACTCTGACTACATTTCCTTTGTCAGTCTCGTCCTAATATATTACCAGATAAGTCCTCTACCTCCAGGCTATTTACACTCCCCGGAGAACTGAGGACTGTTACACCACATAGCTCATTAGAAAGACCAATTTCTTTTAGTCTTTCCTCAAATCCACTCTATAACACCAAAAACCTGTTTGTATTTCTTGTCATAATATCAGAACGGGTTTCCCTTTCTGTGGATGAGGTGCCAGTACTGCCTGCAGACAGAGAATGTGTGCTCCCATCTGAGCCAGAGCATAAGCAAGCCCATACAACTTCTTTGATTCCGTTTTACACAAAACCCCCAAACTGCATGTTTTCTTTTCAAAGCTACAACAACAAGCACTCCAGGAGGCCTTGTCTGTCCTCTCCTCATCAGCCTGATCCAAAGTCTCTGACGCCAGTGGAAATATTCTCAATCACTTGGAGGGTCTTGGATCAAGTCCCAAATCTTAAAGAGTAAAAGCAAGGGAAAAACGAGGCATTAACTTCAAATGCAGCTGCCTGGAATTCCTGCCTTAAAGTGGGAACAGAATGACTTTGAGGGTAGGCGGAAAGCTTTTTAAAATTAAAAAGAATGGGATGAAGAACATGTTTTAACTTTCTAATTGAAAAAAGTACTTTGGAAAATATTCTGTGAAACTGTTTTGAATTAACTTATTTGTTCAGTCAAGGGAACACTCCACTCACATTCACGGGAAGAATGAAAACCTGAATGTCACAGTATTAACTTTGATGTTCTCTTCATAAATTGGAGCTTATCGGTGTCTTTATGCAACATACAACTTCTCAGGCTGCCTTCCAAATTAAAGAAAAACTAAAGAGAACAATGTGAGGAGAGTCAGCCCATTCAGGTATGTCACAAATAGAAAGTAACAGAAGATTGCAGAGTGTATAACAGTTTTATCCTCACCAGGAGAAAGTCAGCTCCTGACTTCACTCATGCCATAGTCTTGCACAGGGGAGCTGCCCAAATGCTAGTAGAGCAAGAGGCTGTATACACTGTTCATAATGCGCCAACACACTGAACCAAGTCCTATGCCATGTGTATGCAGCTAAAGGAGAGCCTGACTGCATATGTTACGTGTACGTTATGTTCCTTGGCTACCCTCCAGCCGGCTGCTTTCATGTCAGATAACTTTTGCCCAGAAAGTTATATACTCAGAATTCATAGCTATACCCTTGTCATTCATAGAAGGTCCTACAATCAGTCTCTATTACCATGATAACCTGAAAACTGACTGTTTTCAGCAGGTCTGGTATATCACAAGACTCACATGCTTTTTCTGGATCAGGTCATTAATCATTCACTCTGTGACTAATTCTTCTAAAATCAAAACAATCAACGTAAGGCACATGTCAAAGAAAAGCCACATCTCTTTCCCCCCAGATGTTTCACTAATGCACAGCCTAATACAGTTCCAGTATGACTAATAAGCAGGAAAAAGCTTCTTTTTTCTGCTTGTATCTTCAAAATGGCCCAATCAGTAGAGCTGAACCTAAAGAAAATACTATAGAAAAGCAAGAAGTGAACTGAAAAGGACATCTTGCATTTTATATTAACAAACCAAACACTGCACTGCTTGCTTTGTAAATCTTACAGAAAAGCTCCTCCTTAGCTCAGGCTGCCTATTTCTTAAAAAACAAAGACAAGCAGAACTAGCTGCAGGCAATGAAGTATATTAGCATTTGAATTCATGCTTGTATATCCTCTGAAGGAAAAACTCTTAAAAGCAACCTAAGGAAATTCCTCAAATGAATTCTGGCAACAGTTATCTGAGACTTGAAGATTGCTGATGTCTTTACAGTTCCTTAAAAACAAGCTGGGAAATGTTAAAAAAAACACAACAGACTGCTGCCAATTTCAAAACAGGATGTTTTTGTTGTTGATGAATGTAATTAGGACCAGTGACCTTGAAAATGTAAACGACCCATCCATTACCTCTTCCCTTTTAATTACTGTTGCAAATATTTTTCTCTTTATAAATTTGGCTGTACGAGTAGTTTACTGCTCATATCCAAGCAAAGACCAGAACTTCCACAGGACTGAAAATAGCACCCAATTTCACTAGTTAGTTAAAGGGAAAAGGAAGGGAGGGGACGGAAACGGTTTAGTTTATGGCTAGTGAACTAAAATCAAGGTGGCTGTTACCAGCACACAGAAAAAGAAAGACAGAAAAGACAACCCTACAAGAAATGCATTGCAAGAATTGCTGAAGAAAGACCCATTGTCAGGAGATAACCTTGGAAAGTGCCCCAACTCCTGAGACAGCAAGAAGGAAGTTCTACAGCTTTCCCAACACCTAATCCTGCCATCAGAAACCTGACCTCCAAGTCCTTACCTTCTGATGTCCAAATTCATTTAATATTGTGCCCAGCTTCTTTGTGTTGCTGTGATGTTTATGAGCAGCAATGGCTGGATTGGGATCCCTCCAGTCAATGGACAGGCGATGATACCAGAGGTGCTGACCTTCATGAATGTGTGCTGACTTGATGCTGGGGTCAAAGCGATGCACCTCACATCCACTGTTGGCCATGCTGATCTCAAACTGGTTGTCATCATTGCCTAGCCTATAAAACAAAAAAGATGCAACTATTAATGCTGCAAAAGGCACTATTAGTGAGTAGGACATTCTGAGGATCCATCATAAAAGAAGGTAATATCCAACCTATTTGTCTCTGAAGCAAAGTGGAGGAGCTGCTCCTTCTTGGGATATATCCACAGCACTCAGCACACTCTAATCCTAATTCTGACAAGATAGGAAGAAATAAAGCTAAGGGTTTTCAATAATACCTGCTGAAGATGTGGAATAATTAGTTAGATAAAGGACATTTAAAACGTGTGTTTTCCCCAGTGTCACATTAATGACCTTAAACTGTCAATGAAATTTTTCATTGACAGAGTGAAACTACTGGAGTGGATTGGATGAACCTGCCTCACCAGAAAATTCAAGCTCAATGCAATATACTGCATACAATTAGAATGAAGGGCTCCTTTCAAGGCAAGAACTAAGCCACTTTTAGCTAGGCTGATAACATTCCCAAAGAGCTTTTTCCTAATTCAGAAGTTGATATAATTCATAAGAAAATAAACATTAGAACCTTTGTGCTGTCATTATTCCCCTATTTATATTTTATATTTATATATATTCCTCTATTTTCCATTTAGTCCCTACTGCACAAACTTCCAATAACCAAGCCATAAGCAGAAGTGCAAATATATCTAAAATTTGTACAATACTGTTTTGTAAAAATCAGACATATTTCCCACTGTGTCTATAATCTGGTGTTACAAAGATGAGCCACAAGGGCCACCAATAGGGACAAGACAAGAACTAAATGTCTCTTTCTCTGTGCATGGGAAGACACAGACAAAAAAGCAAATCTAAAAATAACCCCTTCACAACAGTAGTGGAGTTATTATACAGACTAAAGAGAAAGATGGTTGCTAATTTGGCAACAACCCCAAAGAAGAAGAAAAATAAATAGCCTATCGTACAGCAGTTGTCTCAGTCCCTGTCTCTGCAAGAAGATGTACTTTACAAGGCTGTGCTGTATTCCCACCTCCCACAGCCCACTGGTCCACATGGGGTACACTAAAACTAAAAAATTCTGGTATTTACCATTGCAATCACATGTCTGGACCAGAGGCCTTCCCTATCCATAAAACAGGATGTCCTCTTCATTCCTACTCCTCCAAACCTGTTCCAAATATGGTTCAAATCATGCACTAAACCTTAAACTGAACCAATATTAGTCTGTTGGATATACACACGTAGCACTGGGAAGAGAATCAAGATTTTTAAATCAGTGCTTCAACCAGTTGTACCAATTGAGAACATCCACTATGTACTACCAGCATGGCACTTATCTATCATACACAAACCATTACAGGGCCAGCACTAAATGTTTTACACAGATGACACACTGGTAAACTAAAAGGAATCCTACTCGTAAAAACAACGTTTGGAATCACAGAATCACAGAATCACAGAATGTTAGGGATTGGAAGGGACCTTAAAAGATCATCTAGTCCAACCCCCCTGCCAGAGCAGGAATACCTAGATCAGGTCACACAGGAACATGTCCAGGCGGGTTTTGAATGTCTCCAGAGAAGGAGACTCCACAACCTCTCTGGGCAGCCTGTTCCAGTGTTCTGTCACCCTCACTGTGAAGAAATTCTTCCTCACATTTATGTGGAACCTCCTATGTTCCAGCTTACACCCATTGCCCCTTGTCCTATCATTGGATGTCACTGAGAAGAGCCTGGCTCCATCCTCATGACACTCACCCTTGACATATTTATAAACATTAATGAGGTCCCCCCTCAGTCTCCTCTTCTCCAAGCTAAAGAGACCCAGCTCCCTCAGCCTTTCCTCATAAGGGAGATGTTCCACTCCCTTAATCATCTTTGTGGCTCTACGCTGGACTCTCTCGAGCAGTTCCCTGTCCTTCTTGAACTGGGGGGCCCAGAACTGGACACAATACTCCAGATGTGGCCTCACCAAGGCAGAATAGAGGGGAAGGAGAACCTCTCTGGACCTACTAACCACTCCCTTTCTAATACACCCCAGGATGCCATTGGCCTTCTTGGCCACAAGGGCACATTGCTGGCTCATGGTCATCCTGCTGTCCACCAGGACCCCCAGGTCCCTTTCCCCTACACTGCTCTCCAGCAGGTCAGCTCCCAACCTGTACTGGTACATGGGGTTGTTCTTCCCCAGATGCAAAACTCTACACTTACCCTTGTTGAAATTCATTAAGTTTCTCCCCGCCCAACTCTCCAGCCTATCAAGGTCTCGTTGAATGGCAGCACAACCCTCTGGTGTGTCAGCCATTCCTCCTAGTTTGGTGTCATCAGCAAACTTGCTGAGGATACATTCTGTACCCTCATCCAAGTCGTTGATGAAGATATTAAACAACACCGGTCCCAGTACCGACCCCTGAGGGACTCCACTAGTCACAGGCCTCCAACTAGACTCCGTCCCATTAACCACAACTCTCTGGCTTCTTCCCTTCAGCCAGTTCATAATCCACCTCACTACCTGATCACTAAACCCATACTTTATCAGCTTATCTACAAGGATGCTGTGGGAGACAGTGTCAAATGCTTTACTGAAATCAAGATATACCACATCTACCGCTCTACCATCATCTATCCACCTAGTTATTTCCTCATAGAAGGCAATAAGGTTGGTCAAACATGACTTACCCTTGGTAAAACCATGTTGACTGCTCTTAATGACCCCCTTATCCTTGATGTGCCTCGAGATCGTGCCAAGAACAAGCTGTTCCATCACCTTTCCAGGGATGGAGGTGAGGCTGACCGGTCTATAGTTACCCGGGTCCTCCTTCTTGCCCTTCTTATAGATTGGAGTGACATTTGCTATCCTCCAGTCCTCAGGCACCTCTCCTGTTCTCCATGACTTACCAAAGATGATGGAGAGTGGCCTAGCAATGACCTCTGCCAGCTCCCTCAGCACCCTTGGGTGCATTCCATCTGGTCCCATTGATTTATGGATATCCAGATTGCTCAACTGATCCCTAACCCAATCCTCATCTACCAAGGCAAACTCCTCCTTTATCCTGACTTCTTCCGGGGCTACAGGGATCAGGGGCTCCTGGGGAAAGCCTGCAGGAGTAAAGACAGAGGCAAAGAAGGCATTCAGCACCTCTGCCTTCTTTATATCCTCTGTCTCTAGGGCACCCCCCTCATTCATCAGTGGGCCTATATTGCCTCTAGTGTTTGTTTTATTAGCTATGTATTTGAAAAAGCCCTTTCTATTGTCCTTGACCTGGCTTGCAAGGTTAAGTTCTAAGGAGGCCTTAGCTTTCCTAATTGCCTTTCTACATCCTCTGACAACTGTCCTATATTCCTCCCAAGTGACTAGCCCCTCTTTCCATGATCCATAAATTCTTTTTTTCCACCTAAGTTTGCCCAGCAGTTCCTTGTTTAACCACGCTGGTCTCCTAGCTCCCTTACTTGATTTCATACCCATTGGGACACTCTGATCCTGAGCTTGCAAGAAGTGGTCCTTGAATGTTGACCAACTATCTTGAGCCCCTTTACCATCTAGCACCCTGTCCCATGGGACTTCCCTTAACAATTGATTAAGGAGGCTAAAGTTGGCCCTGCGGAAGTCCAGGGTTCTGGTCTTGCTTGGTACTCTATTCCTCCCACACAAGATCCTGAACTCCACCATCTCATGATCACTGCAGCCAAGGCTGCCATCGACCATCACTGCTTCAACAAGACCCTCCTTGTTGGTAAGTACAAGATCCAGCAGCGCTCCTCTCCTAGTCGGCTTATCCACCATTTGCATTAAGTAGTTATCATCAATGCACTGGAGGAACCTCCTAGACTGTGAATGGCTGGCTGTGTAAGTCTTCCAGCAGATATCGGGGTAGTTAAAATCCCCCATGAGGACCAAGGCCTGTAGTTGCGAGGCTGCTTTCAGCTGCCTGTAGAAAGCCTCATCAACTCCCTCGTCCTGATCAGAAGACCATGTGTTTTGGAAGTTACCAATACGGTATGACGCTTCCCGTAATGCTGGCTAAGCAGAGTATAATGATGCTCTTTTAGAAGGTCTTCTCCTCAACCACCTTCCCCTCTGGGCTCCCAGCATGGGAAAGTAGGAGACAGGGTTTGCAAAAATAGCCCAGTGTGCTTTCAAGAACTGTTTCACAGGATTCCAGCTCATACAGCCGTGTAGGAGGAAAATAGTTTTCTTTTAATACATTCAACTCACATTAGGAAAAAAGGTCAGAAGTTAACCAAGTGAATCGGCATATTTGTTTGCATGTGGCTTTCTGCAGAAGGGACACTGATGAACAAAGACCAGTTTAATCCCTTAGGAATGAGAAGCTGGCTAAAAATTAACAACATGTGAATTGTTGGGGACAGTTACAGCATTAGAGTGATGAGCCTACCAGTGACCAATGGACACATGCGTCCGTGACACACTTCTAACAGCACCAGCTGGTACAATCCATGGGGCCAGATGCTTTTGATGTAGACAAATCTCATGCTGCCTCCAAACAGATTGCTACTCATGTGGACTGCAAAGGGAGGATCACAGCAGTGCAAAACAGAAAAAACAAAATCTAGATGAAGGTGAAAAAGGTGCTGATACATCTTCTGGCACTCTAGCTAACAGCTCAAATTTATGCCTGAAGAGAGATCTAACCAATAACAAATATTTAGGAGAGAAAATAAGGTCATCTCCAAAAGAACTGGTTTGAAAAATTCCTGGCTCACATGTGAAGATGCAAAGGGGTAACACAGCATGGAAAAGGTAAACAAATTAGGTGTCCTAAGCAAGATTTTGTGTTACTTAAAAAGGGGACCATGATTTTAAAAGTTGCGGAGCCTAGAAGACTAGAGAGGCCCTTCCCCACCATCAGGAGAGAGCAGCTGCTGCCTCCAGCAGCAGCAAAATTCAAAAAAATGCTAAAGACACCGACCTGTATTTTTACTGTAAAGGAGAAGAGAGCTGGGTTACAGAGTGGGCAGTTGCATGCAGCCCCCTGCCGCAGGGGCAGAGGTAGGCTTCCCAAGCAGCAGGAATGGCACGCTGCAGAGGGGCCCTCCCAGCCTTCGTGCGTGTGAAAAGGAAAGGCTCACTGGCACTGCTCCCCGCCGGCAGTGGGGCAGGGATGCTGACCCAGGACAAAGCACAGCACAGCAGGGAGCAGTGTCCCTTGGCTGTCCCCTGCTCCCAGGGTTCACAGAGTGTCACAGTATACAGAGCCTCACACTCACAAACACTGGGCTGCAGCTTGCACTGAACAGAGCTTCGCACCAGCCCCCTTGTCATCCTGGAGCCCAGCAAGCACCCAGGTGGCATAAGAGCTGCTTTGTCTCCTCCAGCACAGCTCTAGTGGACACCTGTAGCTGATCCAGCCTGAAAACTGCAGGCTCTCCAGCTCCCACATGGACCATGGGACAGAGCTGTAAAAACATGTGTGTTAAGGTCCAGCTTTCCCTTTCTGTGTTTCCCCTCTTCCCCATCTTTCTCAAAGGAAGAGAACAGAGTTCTGCAGCCTGGGAAGAAAAGAAGCATCCCTTGCCTGGATCCCCTACACTTTAAGATTCACCTCAATGGGCTTTTACACAGTATTGCAGCAAGACTCTTTAAACCTCAACTGGTAAGATTCTGAAATCCTATTCATTTATATTATCTCAGCTTGAGTGCCTGCCTGTGGTGTTTGTAATAGACTTAGCTTAATCTAAGAAGATTTAGCACTAATAACTAGAGCTCACTAATGCATATTGCAATTATGTATCATACTGGGAAATCCTGTCCCCCAAGCAAAAACATTCCTGCCTCCCAGTAGTGGAAGAAACTAATACTAATCTAACGCAATCTCCGGAGGCTGCTTGCTCCCATTCTCAAGTAACCTCTTCTATAGCACTCAAGCAGGCAAAGCCTAAACAGCATGTTTTGTTCCATTTTTAATGATATACGGATTTAATTCAGGATTCCCAGTAACACTCGCACTGAACTTTCACATTTGTCCTCCATCCATTCTCTCCACAGAGGATGCTCTTCATTGGAAGCAGCTGCTCCCCTTTCACTCTTTATGAACTGTATGAGATAACAAAAATGTTTAAAGGGGATTTTTGTCTTACTCAGAACAAAATTACTTTTCTGCCTGTCATAAGCTAAAGGAAGCAAGTCTGAGAGAAGAATTAAGCAGCAGCAAGCTCCAAAGGCTGCAGAAGTAAACTGGAGGACTGAAGCCTGCTCTTCCTTAACCTCAAATATTTCCCTTTTATGTTTTATCTGTTTCATGTGATGGTTGGGTATTTACTGCACATATGTATCTGATGATTGATGGGAAAGCCAACATCAATTTCAATCTCTGCTGAGCCCTACTATTCCATCAGTACAGAAAATCTGGCATTCAGGCTCCCTGTACCATACCTAAATCAACACCACTGGTATACACGCACTAGCTCAGATTTGTTCAAAACCATTAGCAAATTATCTCTGTGCTGGTCAGCTTTGTGCCAATTCTGCATTTCCTAGCACAGATGAAATCAACTCTGCATTGTGTCCACTGGACAATTCAACAAAAAATATTCTCAACCCATACTTGGTCCATAGAAAAAGGGAAGAGGGATATTAATACAGGAGCTCAGGCCTAATATTAATGACCATGTAACTTGAAGTGCAAAGTCTAGATTAATTCCACTGAACTTCAAGTACCTTACCAAGACATCTAAAGTCAACAGTCACATTATCCCACACTTCCTCTATAATCAAAGGAAAGCTATACCTACCTCCAGAATGTTATTCAGCTTAGCTGATTTTCCACCTGAATGTGCCTGCCTCTCCCTGCTGACTACTAGAATGAGCCAGTACAACAGTCAAACAGGTAAGTCTGGACCTGAGCATGGGATAACACATCACCTCTCATAACTTGCATAGGAACATGAAAAACTGAGAAAAAAAATAATGTAAACCTATACTTTGCATTAAAAACAGGTAAGTATAATTGGAAATAGACTGCATAGAACATTCAGAAAATAAGCAGTAGTTGAGAGGAGTTTGCACTCCATATATGTGATTTGTCTCTAAAGGACATGTTCCTGTTCTGCCAAAGAGCAAAGCAGCTGAACAAAACCTGAGAGCCCCTCACCCTTTGAGAAATTCGGTCTTTACAGCTCAGTGATCCAAATATAAGCCCACCCAAATTAACAAAAAACACTCACTTTGACAGCAGTGCACTCTGTATCCACTTTACATTAACTGCTGGTGTTAACTGCCATGTGCTAATCACTGAGAAATGCCACCCAGACACAGGTCCTTGCTATCCACCATTTCTAAACTCAAAGCAGCAAACTCACAGAAATAAACTGCGTTGGTTCAGGGGAGATGAAGCTTTTCAATACACTGCTAACATAAAGCTGGCTCTCAGGACAGCAAAGACAGTTTTATTAGGCTGCAGCCATGTGGTGATCTGTGTGAGACAAGCTCCAGATCCCAGCAGTCACTCTCCTAATGCACCTGTGTGCTGATGGGTAATGCAAAAGGCCAGTGGCCTGACCTCCCTTGTCCTCTTGGGAAGCAGAGTGTTTTATTAGCAGGGAAACAGGCTGCTTTTGTGGCTTCGCTACCTGTGAAAGCACTTGTTAGGTGACGAGTGAAAACTTCAATATCAAATGCTGTGAACATCATAAACACTACAAATATTTTTAAAATAAAGCTGCCGCTGCCTTTATTATTATCACTTCAGCACATGTCACTCCTGAAGTGCTTAGCAAACACACTCTCATATGGAAATGAACTGTTTTGTCTCAGGGGTAGTTAATGAAGTTTTGTAAGCAATGGTGCTGAAGTACCTGGCCATTATGTGAGTCATTTCTGCTCAGGGAGGATGCTGTAGGCTTCTAGGTTCATCTCATTAATTTCCATCTTCTTCCATGTGAACTACCACTCACTACTCACCATTAAGCAGTTTGTTTTCATACTGATATTAGAAAGAGAAGGAAAACAAAAGACCCTCACGGAGAAAGGTTTTTCCCTAAAAACAGAGTTTACATGTCAACATGTAACACACACCTGAACAAAGTCTCTATTTTAAAAGACAACCTTGTTGCAGCCTGTGTTGCATTTATAGGGCATTTTGAAGCTAGGTGTCACGAAACAATTTGCTGTCTTAAAGAGAGCACTTACCCAAGGGAATAGAGACGGCATTGCTTGCTTCTGATTCGATGAATGAGGCTAAACCTCTCATCAAGACAGATCGACCAGGGTTTCTTTGTGGTTTCAGAGTACCCTCTCAGGCTGTTCAGGTCCATTTGTTCACATGAAATCTGTTGAAATCAAAGGATGTTTCATTTTAAGACATGACTTTTAATTTGGTTTTAATTTGCCTTCTGGGGAAACAGTGGAAAGAAGAAAAATGTTAATTGGTTTCATTTAAATCTGATTCTCAATCTGATACACAGCTATGGAGATTTGATGATTTTTTTTCCTTGTTTGTCTGTTCTGCTTGGTGAAATTTAAGGCTTACATAACCCTCCAGAGAGCAATGCAGTTTGAAAAGCAAATAATTAAGCATTAGTACTATACCCAAAAATCTATTTTCCCCTACAAGTTATTTCAGCATTAAAATGTTTTGTTTTTTTTTTTTCTTTTAAAACCTTAGAGTGGATTCTGCATCCTGAATAATGTTAAAATCATGTCATGATTCAAGATTGTAATCACAAGTTGCAGTGTCTCTGCAACGTACACTGTATACCTCACCTAGGGTGTCCTGGAGCTCAGTTCCAGAAGGGATTTAATCATTACCCCAACACATCCCCTCTCCAACAACAGAGGGATTTAAACAAGTGTTTAACTAAACAGAGGAATCATAGCGTGTGTGTATGCTGTGCTGGCTCAGACATCTAGAGTCTAAGGCCAGGATAAAAATACTGCAAAAGGAGAAGAGCTAGACACGCTGCAGGGAGGAACATTATAAGACAAAGTCCTTGAAGAGACCAAGAAAACAAGGACTAAAACCTGCTGGATTCATCAGAAACCTGGAAGTGTCAAAAATCACTTAACTGAAAGGTGCAGTCAGCTTTGCCAGCAGCTGAAACAGCGGCAAGTGAACTAACGAAGCTGTGGCCCCGTGAGTGACACCCTATGGAGGAGCCCCTGCCTGCAGCACCAGCTCTGCCTGTCCCCTCAGCAGCTCAGGCCACCACTTCATCCCCAGGCTCTGCCACACCATTCAGCACCATCCTCTTCCTCCACAACAGCTCTGGAAAATGCAGGCATGGAGCTCATGGGTCCTGCAGCCTTTCCAGCATCCAGGAGCCAGGGCACATCAGGCAGTGGAAAGCCAGTGCAATTTGTATGCTGTAACCGTAGCACTGGTAGGGAAGTGAGGGGAAGCAGAAGCAAGCACCAAAGCTGTGGCTACTTCTGCCATCAGCTTAAAGCTGACTGTTGAAGGGCTTTTCAAACCATGTTCACCCCAGCCATCAAATTCAGGGGTTGCAGGGCACCGACTGCTAACATGCAGACAGGAAAATAAAGACTGAGAAGAGTTGCATGAACCCAGCTGAGCCATCATGATGAAAAGCTGTTCTTTGGGCCCAGTACCATCCCTGGCTGCAGGGATAGGAGCTGGCACTGCCAGAAAGCCAACAATAAAAAAGGTGGAAAGAAGAGTAGTAGAGACAAAAACAGGTTAAGTAACAGTCCTGAACTGACTGTTCTCATCTTCCTCCTCCCTTCCTCTACAGCACAGTGCCCAGGCTCAGCCAAACTAAAAAGCACAGGTCTGGCATCACCTAGAACCACAGAAATGGAACAAATTTACCCAGAGGTGAGAGTAAAAACTGGAACCCAGTCTTTGCTGTTGTAGGCACTCTCCACCATGTACCTTACAATGAGCAAATAAAACTTTCATTCTCTAAGAAGCTTGAGCTCTGAAAGATCATTACCTGGAGAATTACATCCAAAGAGCTGAACACTGTATCACCACCCCCCTGCTCCTGTTCAGCTCATAATTCCCATGGAAAATTCATAAAAGCTAACATAGCATGTCTTCCTGCTGCTCTCAGGATTCGCTAGGTTTTAAGCAGTGATTTACACTGCACCCCACTACTCATTTCCCTTCAGTCACATAACAATCAAGGAATAAATGGCAGTGCAATAACAAGCACTAATTTTAAGACACAGAATAATAATGTGCTCTCTACAGAAAATTCAGACTCTGCAATGCTGCCACTTAATTGACTCATGGCATTATGAGCAAGTACAACACTCGGAACTTGGAGTAATTTTAATAGCTCTTGCTACGTAATAGCTCTTGTTATCAAAAATTTTTTTTTAAAAAAAATGAACTCTGCCTTTAGCACTATCACCAGTCTGGTGCATGATTTACAGACCCTGATGCACTGAGCTCACATTGTTTTGGGCTTCTTCTCACTACCATCTTACAAACAACAGCACATGTAAGATGGTTCTGCTGATCATTAGATACCAACATTGAAAAAGCTTTTTCTGGCCACACCTCAACCCTGCTGACATGGCATCTCCCCCCCTTTCAGCAGTTTGAGCCATTCTATGCTAATGGCAGGGAACTGAACTCAGGCACAATAATTAGTAGACACTTGCTCAGCAAACGAGGAAAATGAGATCCAATGCTCATCTACGTAAGCAGACTCCCATTTCCAGAAGTGCTCATACCAGTCATGGTGTTATCCTGTCAGTTATTGATCCTGTAACATCTGCCAGGTCAGGAACAAGGATTTCTCTCTTTTTTTGTTTTCACTTAGGCTTGTTCCCCCCCACCAGGGTCAGTTACTCTGGGAATGAAACTTCTCGATTAGTGTGTCAGAAGCAATAGACTCTCTGCTAATTGATGTCCTTGTAGGCTCTGACCCAACTAGTGGAGTTTAGCAGCATCTGCCACCATTCATTAAGTCACCGAGATGAAGGATGTTTTCAGCTTAACATGCCTGCTGCAGCCTAAACTTCTGTACAACAAAACAAGCATCTCTACCACACATTTCTTGCTGTCTCCACATGCATCATCTTGCCTCCTGCCTTCTCACTGCAGGCATTAGTGGAGGGTGAGATGTCATTTTCTTGAGCATTTAGCCAGGGGTACACACAAGCTGGAAGATAAGCAAGTACTCTGCTACCTTCCCAGTTACCACACCATCAGCACAGCAACGTATTTTTAGATGTGTTTCAAAGGAATCTTGTCTCAGCCTTGAAAGCATTGCATGAGAAAAGGATTTCATATTTGAATGACATTTCAGTGACAGTACCACCTGAGGCATTTTACTGTTCTCCAGTGTAAGCAATGGTGCAGTTAAATCCATATTCAAGGGTCAATTGCTGATAGACCTGGGTACCAAAAGCATCTGCTGTGTCAGAACTATGGGCATCCAGCACCTTTCCCATTTTTTATTACAGAAAATGCATTCATAAATGCTGTCGTGCAGAAGTGATGCCTCCATTAAGACATAACGGCCCAATTTCCATATATGCTGAACCCTGGAAGTATCTGTCAGTGCAATCTGGATTTGATAATGTCACCTTTGAAAACGTACATGAAGACCCTAATTTTCCAGGTCATCATTTCTATCCTCAAAATATCAGGATTCTATTGGTACCTCTGAGACAACTTGTCCAAGTTTGAGATCAAGGCACCAGTCCCTTTTTACTGGGAACCTCAAATGCATCCTTTTAGCTAAAATTAGCCTGGTTATCACATTATTATTGGGAGGCTGAGTGGTTGAATACACAGTTCACTCATTACAGAGTGGTCTGTATTTTTCTGTGTCTGAGAGACAGTGAGAGAGAGAGAGAAAGGGGGAGAGGAACCACATCTGGAATTTCAGTCATACTGTACTCATGTCAGGACACAAACCCATCTGAAAATAAAAAGCAAGGAAATAATGCATTCTTTCCTACCCTGTGTTTTAACCTTTACATTCATGTCAACCATCACTGCTAGTTTAAGCAATTTTAGAAATCAACCAGTTTCTAAACCAGTTTGGTGTGGGGTTAACTTCTTATCTGAGAGGGAACAGCCTGTGTCAGGCAAACTTTTTCCCAAATGGAGATGGAAATGAAAAACCTACCTGAGAAGTGCTGATGTACTTCAGGAACCTCAAGGCCTCGTAGTTGAGGGAAGGAGTTGGACTTGCCCATGGTTGTAGTTCAATGTGCCATCTTACAGTCTGCAAAGCAAAGCAAAACAAAAAACACCATGAAGGAACAGGATTCATTTCCCGGTACAAGCATAAAATGCAAGGACTAATAAATTAAGATGATTTAATTTCAAACAAAAACAGTTTCCTAGGGGCTTGTCTAAAAGTAATTTCAGAATGAAGGAGGGTTTGAACTGCAGTGAAAGAGCATCTAATTATGATTTATCACAGTCAGCTTTGAAAGCAGATGTAGGTGATTCAGAAAGAAAGAGCTCTTCATCCAGGATACATGTGTCTACACAGTTACTCTAGGACACCCAAGTAAGACCTGGCTTGTAGAAATGCATGAAGAAAACCAAGATCTGAATAACTAAATCCTCTAGCAAAGCATATGAAAACAGTGAAATAATTTTAATTTTATATCTATCACATATCTCCGCTTGAATGTCCACTGAAACAAGAACTCTGATTGCAAACACTAATCAACTAAGGTAATCTCTGCAAACAATCTCTTTCCTTTTTTATAATCTGGATTCAATAGAAAAGCAAGCTTCTTGAGGTCTTTAAGAAAAGTCCTCTTCCTCTCCCACGCCTGACTTACAAAATACACCATAATTCTTTGACTTCCTGAAAAAACTCCAGTGTGGCTGCCTGTAGTCCTATGACTCTTCATTTTCATAGCCCCAGGGAAGTAGCTTTTCTGCACTCCCTATAAGGCCCCTCAGCTCTAAACGTCAGGGATCCCATCAGCTTTTCCAGCAACACTTCCCACATAGACAAGAGCGGGACAGAAGAGGTCTTTCAGACGCTTGTAGAGCAACGGGGCTCTGCACTCCCATCTGTGCCACCTTCTCCAAATTCTGTCTGCTTTTGTCATGCTGGGAAGTTTAGACATGTTATCTCTTGCCCTCAAGCAGATAAAAATACAAGCACGGTGTTAAGCTGTGCTAAATTAAGATTGATTCCCCATGGCTTTTCATCGTCAGGCGCCATAACTCACTTCTATAGCTGGGCAGGTATTATCAAGCTTCCCTTTAATCATCCCCAATTAACTGAGCTTCCATAATGAACAGGATGGGTTTTTTTTCCCCATAGGTTCATGTTGACATTGAATAAAACACCAAACAGAAACCCCATTCAGGATTCCCACAGGACCTTATTTCAAATGGAGCCCTGGAAAACATATAGGAAGTAGCAATTAACCAGAGAGGATGGAGGCAGATTGGAGAGGTGAGGTGCTGAGCCCCTAGAGAGGACAGGTCTGTGGTGCCAAGAGAAGAGCCAGTACAGGGACAGCGGGCATCCTCTGGTGCCAGAGGGGAATGCAGGAAAGAAAAAGAGAAGGTGAAACTAGAAAAGAAAGATGATTAAAGGGGACGGCAGTCCAGATGGAGTTTGCCTTGAGCTGATATCATGAGCTGATATTTTTGCAGCCTAAGTAAACAAAGTCTGGAGTGAACATGAGCCAGGAGGTCTGTATGAGGTTTATTGTTCCTTCAGGGTTTGCTCTTTGGGTTGTTTTGTTGGGTTTGTGGGTTTTTTTACTGTAAAGAGATGCTAAAAAGGACATTTAAGATATTTCTTTTCCCCAGGAGCAGACAAAAGTAGCATTTCCCACCCAGAAACTTGCTGCCTGCAGCAGACATGGGCTCCTATACCCTGCACAGCATAAGGCTGTAAGCAAGCTAGCAAGCAAGCTCTGCAGCAGCATGTAGCCCTGACCCTCAAAACACAAACAGCTAACAGCAGGAGGATAGGTGCATACTAGGAAGGGAAATGCCTGTAATCTTTCAGAATGAGTCACAGTTCACACGGCTGAATAACGTTTGCAATGACAGGAATGCTGCCGTTTCAACAGGCTTGAAAGCTGCAAGGAAAATGAAGACTGACAATCATTTTCAGGCAAAGGAAAAAAAAAAAAGAAAAAAAAAAGAAACCCAGACACCTAAACATCTGTGCCCAGTTATTCTGAAATCTACTTGTGTGAGAAGTAGCTCATTAAGCAGAGGAATTGCAGGGTGGCCATTGAGGCACTATTCAGCAAGAATTCCCTCTGCACAGAGTCGACAGGGAAGAAACAGCAAAAAAATCCTTATAATTAACCATGTGAATGAGGTTCTTTCTGCAGCAGAGTGCAATATCCAAGAGCCACTGCAGCTTACTCTCAGGTTCGTAAAATCTTAAAGATGACAAACTGCCTTTCCACTGACTCCAAAATGTATCCATAAAAGCATGAAAACGAAGAACCCCAGTGACTTAATGCAGTTTCACTAAAAAGAAAAAAAAAATAAATCAAACTTTAATATAGGTCTTCAAATATAGGAGCACTACATAAATGCTACTTTTGTGACAGACATTAGACCTGAGGTCATGTTTGACGGCAATGCTTTCAAATAGCTTCTCAAACTTCACATTTGGTCCCTGGCTCCTTACTAAGCAGCAGCCCATTTCCATTCACTAACAAATACATCAGAGAGGTCTGTTCCTAACACCTACTAACCGCCCCTACAGGGAACTTCAATAGCTACATTACAATGAGATTCACAGACAATGAACAGGACTGAAAATCCGGAACATCTCTTGGACCAGGTACGGTCTTCCAGAAGGTAGCTCACTGATGTCGGTGATGTCATATGGATATGTTTGGGACTTGCAAAATACCCTCCTGCAGGAGCCATTCCCTGTGTACATCGGTAACCTTTGTTTATAGTTTTTCAGGTAATTTTCAGCCTGTGCCTTAGTGCTTCCATGCAAGCCTTCTCAAATAAACTGCAGATAAAACGCACCCGGTCCCTGTGAACCAACTGCTTTGTGAAAATCAGGTTTATTCCTGATAAACACATGTTCCTTATTTCGAGTTTTTCCCCTCTAGACTTTGCAATTTTATTTACTCAAACATGACTGTGGCCTCATGATTTGGAGTTTCTCACTTGTATCTCAGAAACCTCTAGAGTAAAATAACTGAGAGCAGGTCCCTGTGGCTGCTGTACAAAACAGGCTGAGGAGCAGCTCCTTTCACAGGGGGCTTCTACAACAAGTACACAAGAGGAGCAGAAGGGGTATTACCTGGAAACTTGCAATGCCATTTAAAAAATATCATACTGAATATCTTGAAGTACCCCTCTATTTACATTATTTCACTTATAAACACATTACCTGAAATTAGCATTGTAAGAAAAATCAGTTGTCAGAAAAACTTTATTACAGGCACTTGTCAGGCACTGACTTCAGCTACCCCAGAAGGGTAACAGATATCTAGAAACTGTTATCCAGAGCAATGTTTAAATTTTCACCACAGGAGATAACCACAGAGCAAAGAAAATCTTAAGGCAATTCCATTGCTTTGTTAGGAAAACTAGGATGCATTTGAAGGTCTGATTTTGTTTTCCAGGTACTTCATATTTAAGGATAAGGACTGATATTTCCTTCAGACTAATCTTGACAGTAATTCGCAGTGACTTCTCTCTGGAGACCACTTCTTTCTAGGTTTTTCTCACTCATCAGCCATCTATGATAGTCACCTGATAATGCCTTAATCATCTGTAGTATACAAGTAGTATCATTTGTCCTAGAAATCTGACATCACAACATAAAGTTTAAATCAGCAGGTGCAAAATTGTAGGTCTGCAAAATTTCCAAAATGTCCAGCCAAGCAGTCCGTTGCTTCCAATGAAGAAACAGAAGACTTGTCAATCCATACACAGATGTCTTCATCAAGAGAAAAATATAAAATCCTCCGATTAAACTGTGAGACAACATTTTTTTACATTTGAGGCAAGACCAAATGTGAGAGGAAAGTACTTGTGGCAATGAACTCCATCAATAACCATAAATATTTGCTAGCCATAGAAACAAGTGACAAACACCTTTACCTCCAACCATTCTGGCTGTACTCTGTGTATCATCACGCTCACCCCTTGTGGAACAGTACAGCTGAACAGAGGTTGCCCACCCAAGCACTGGCTTTATGGGACATGCCAACATGCCTCACGAGGGACTCACAGCAAGCGCAAAGCCTGCTGAGATGAGTGGGAGGGCTGCTGAGGGTGGAGGCAGCGAAACCTGGCACGCTGCTCCTCTCCCTGATGACATGGAGAGGCTCCAGCAGTGAATGATCTCTCGTGAACACCCACATTTAGTTTCAGAGGCAATTAGTTGATTGACTCCAAGGGAGAGCCAGGAGTGAAGAAACATTTCTGCAGTGTGGACAACCAGGGACCAAATTCCCACAGTGGGCTGGGGAGCTAAGTTACTTGACAGGATACAGGAGGCAGACAGGCTCTTTAAGGGCATGATTCATTTCACTATTGAGTAGATATCTAAAATAAGTAAGATGAGTCACACACTGGAAACATCCATGTCTCTCCATGACCTGCAAAGGAAGCCTGGAAGATGGGCTCAGAATCACCTACATTGTAGACATTCAACATCACAGAAGAGGAACCTCAGACCAGACTATCACACAGACCATGCTGCAGAAAAACTTGTATTTTAGAGGGCTGAGCCTACTCTTTAGTTGTGAGCCTCAAGCAACACTTAATTGCACTTTATTCTTTGGCAAGGTTGAGTAACTCTGAATTTTTTTATGTTTGGAGCAGCAATACGTGGCACAAGTAAAACAAACTCCACCTAAAAGCAGAGGTGTCAATAGGAAAGAACAAGTATGCCCCAGCCTTGGCAAAGACCTCCCTGAGAAAGGTCAATTCATACAGTATTTTCTATTTTTCTTTGCAGTTTGGCTTTCTTAAACATATGAGGTTTTTGCTTAAGTAACCATATTGCAGAAATTGCTATGTACACTCCTGTTCTGCATGTGGGTGTCTGTATTGAGAGAAAAGCAGTGGGTTTCTTCGGAAGCATCAGGCATTGGGACTATCACAGGGAAAAGCAGCTGGGACCTAGTCCTGCAGCCACCTCAACTGAGAATTTCCACTCTGTGCAGAGCATCAAAGTTTCACTGTCAAAGTCCATAATGAACTGAAAAAGAATACATACAGGAGATCTATTTCCCCATTTTTTACTTTTCCAAGTTTATCTAAAGCAGAGGCATCTCTGACAACACTACATGCAAGCACAGAGCCTTCTTCGTACCCAGCCACCACAGGATCGCTCCACCCTCAGTGGAACAAGCAGACCACAGAGTCCCTCCCACAGACAAACTCCAGTGCTATAGAACTGTAGTATGTTACAGAATCACAGAATGGTTTGGGTTGGAAACAACTTTTAAAGATCACCTAGTCCAACCTCCTGCCATGGGGAACATCTTTCACTAGATCAGGTTGCTCAAAGTAAATAGTATTGGTCCCAGTACGAACCCTTGAGGGACACCACTCATTACTGGTTTCCACTTAGACACTGACCCATGGACTATAACTCCGCATGCAGCCATTCAGCCAAGTCCTTATCCATCTAACAGTCTATCCATTAAACCCATGCCTCTCCAATTCAGAGGTAAGAATGTTGCGGGGAGTCATACCAATGGCCTTACAGAAGTCCAGGCATATGACATCCATAGCTCTTCCCTTGTACACTGATGCAATCACTCCATTGTACTAGATTAGTCAGACACGACTTGCCCTTGGTGAAGCCATGTTGGCTGTCCCTACCTCACCTGCCTGTCTTCAATATGTTTTGACATATCTTTCAGGAGGATCTGCTCCATGATATTATCCAAAGATTTGATGGCAGAACATCAGGCTGAGGGACAAAAGCTTTGTGGCAAGATCAGGAAGCAACATAACACACACAGTTAGGCTCTCCTGTGTAGCAAGGCTAGTTACCAGAGTAAACCCCGCCTATGGAAACCAGTCCTGTGATAAGAGTGTTTTCTGCATTAATAAGTGAGTGTCTTTAATTTAAATGAGTTTTCGACAACTTGTGTATGAAGAATTTTAGTAACTAGAGGTGTTCTTATGTCTGGATATGTGTGTTTTATTTTACTGAAGAGGAAACTTCTAGGATGCACTTAACTTTCCCCTAGCTCCTCGCTCTCTGTGCATCACCTCCTCCAAGTCCCTGCAGTGCAGCACACGTTTGTCTGCCTGGGAATAGAATGCCATTGCTGCAAGAGTCAACTCATGCAGCTCTGAGCATCTCTGAGCCCCTCTGAACATCACACAGAGGGCTTCACAGTTTTTCTGCACGTGCTTCCCAAGGCTGCAGTTTGCACCATAAGTAAAACTCTTAGGCTTAGCAGGGAAAAGGAGAGAAGCAGTAAGTCTTGAATGCAAAGTTTTACATTGAAATGAAGAAAACAGTTTTTTGACTTCAATTCTCATTAGAAAAGCTTTCAGCCATTGCGTAGTAATTGAAACCAAAAGAGTCTTTACCCTTGTAGAGCAAATCAGTCTGAACACGCATACATAACCACCCCTGGAAAGGCAGCAATCACCGTTTCACCTCTGCTCTCCCTTTGTTAATATTCATGTTTATTTTCTGCTTCTTTTGCTTCTGATTTCTCATCTGACAGGATGAAATGAAGCTACATGCATAGAAATTACAGCTCTCAAGCTCACAGGGAACTGCTGGCCTAACCTGCAGGCAAACCACACCAGTGACCTCAATGCAGAACACCAACAACTTCGATTCCTTGGGAGGTTCAGCGTTTCACACACAAAGCCCATGCTCAAGCTCTCTCCAACTCTACTTTTAGTTTTGTATCTTTCCCCCAAATGAGTGTCTCATAAGAAAAGCATACACAGAAAAAAAGGATGCTTGGCATCAGCTTTAGGTAACAGAATTTATATCACTTTAAGAATTAAGAACTGGCTTCAGAAAAATAAAGAGTGTGTTCCAAAACTAACATGACACAGCCAGATCCATGGAAGAATTTAGATGACCACTGCTCCACTGAATTCAAATCAAAACCCTGACTTCCCTAGGAAATGGGTATTGGGAACCAGCTTATCAGGTTTAAATGAGTGGTTGTGGACACCCCCCCATAAATTCACCAGTAGACTTCAGTGACTAACATACATCACCCTGGGTGCAGGTTTGTGACTAACAGGAAGCACATCTTTCAGAACACTTGCCAAAATATTAATTTTTAGGTACTTATGAATTTGGAAAGCATTGCATCTAATTTATTATTTACATAGCATAACTGCCATCCCTCCTTACCTCTGAGGAACAAATCCACTGCAACCAAAGGAGCTCGGAGCTGCAGAGGTAGGAAAGCACAGCGTTGCACCAGGGAACCCCTCCTCGGACCTTCAAAGATCACCAAAGACTGACAGCTCTGCTGTTGGAAATCCCAGCAACATCAGGAAGAAATGTACATTTATTAAAAGAGCGATTGATTTTACTCTGCTAAGAGACACATGGCTTTAAAAACAGTCAAGCGGGATTTCTCTGCTATGGTAATAAAATAAAATAAATAAATTGAGCAGCAGCATTCCAGCGCTATCCAGAGGCTGACAGCACGATAATTTATATCTGATGGAGACAAAACCAGGAGCCAGAACAGACTAAAATTTATGGAAGCAAATTCTCAAAATTGCTTAAGCAGTGCAATACTCAAGCAGCTGAATAATTTCCAGTGCCTGCATGCCTTTGCCAACACTTAAGGATAACAGCAAGAAACAGATATGGCAACTACTGGTCACTGCTTGTCAAATTTTGACTTTAGATAAGCAGAGCCAAGACCATGGTTTCAACCTGTATTTATAACTGCTTTAAATGAAGTACTCTGGTTGAGAAAATATGGAAGATGTCATAATCCATAAAATAGGAAAAAAAAACCCCAAACAACTATTTTCCTCTAGGTTGACTTCATTGCAATATTCAAACCACAGCATAAACCAAACAGAACTCATCAGTAAATACTCAGCTAGCCAGATAAGCCGAGTTTATTTTGTGCAAATTCCAGCACTCTGATTTTACAGATAGGGATGCCTCTGGCAGCCTGCCCACTGACTTCAGCAGGCTCTGTCTGAGGCCAGGAACTGGGGAGAAAGAAGGTGCTTTCAAGTAAAACATAATGCTGTCACACAAATAAGAACATTTCACACTTGTGCAGCTTTCTCTCTCATCCAAGTGGAGTGCAAATGTGTAAACAGAAACAGTCCACCACACTGTCTACATTTAGCCTGTGCCTGGGGCTAAACTGTAGCAGTTGTTCTACCAACCAGTGACCCCTCCCCAGCTGAGAAGAGGAATTGGGGAAAAAAGGGAGAAGCCCCATGTGTAGAAGTAGAAACAGAGTTAATGAAATAACAAAACTAATACAATCACCAACAAAAAGTGTACAAGGTTCTACTCAGCCTGGACCTTGAGGTCAGCAGCAGGAGCAGAAGACCACAAGAGAGGAGCGCCAGAGAGAGGAGAAACTCCACCCTCAGTGAGCTCCCTCCTTTTATAACAAGCATGACTAGGTGGTATGGGATGCACCTGTGAGTCAGCTGCCTCGACTGGATCTCCCAGCTGACTCAAGGCTACTCATGGCCTGCCTGCATGGCTGGCCCATGGGTCTCTGCCTGGGGAACCAGGACATGCACTTTCCAGCCTAAAGGGAGGTCTGAAGCATCAGAAAACTCCTTTCCCCTCATCTGCCCCTCCTGCACAAGGACCCGGAGGACCTTGTGTGCCCAGGAAGCAGGAGAGGGCAGTGTTTGTCACTAGGCATTTATAAAAGCATAAAGTAAGCAAACAGTAATTCTTATCCAAAGGTAAACCAAAAGCCTAAATGATTTCTACAGATTCTAGAGTTCATAGAGAGAAACCTAAGGTAAGATAGGTACCTCTTGTGAATATTTTCTAAGTGGCTTCCATCCCTCCAACCCACCGTCAGTTCACTTGATCACACTGGCTTTTACTGGATAGCTAGGGAAGACTTAAAAGGCCAAAGTTCACTTTTTTCCTTCTTCAACTCCTTATTTCACACAAGCGTTAGTTAATAAGACAAGGTAATGGAGCTCCAGAGAATGGAACATATACTAGCTTTAAATGTCTACAAACATACTTCCTTTCTTGTTTTTAATATGATTATGGATTACTGCCCTTAGTCTAGAGCTATGTAAAAGCCTTCCAAGCAAAATAAAACAGTGTTGGGCAATTAGTTCCCTATCTAGAAAGGGAACAACAGCTGGCTTACAAGCTGTTAGGATTTTAAGTTAAAGATGATACATTTATTTTTCAATTTACAAAGAAGAAAAATCAAGCTCATTTCAAAGCACACAATTTTGAAATATTTTTTGTTCAAGCATAGACCCAAGTATCATAAGCACATGGAGGATGGGCTTGGGCAAATATGCACCATCCTCTTTAGTTAAGGACATTTTACAAAGTTTTGTTATCAGAATTAGAGCATTCTACAGAATATAGCACTGAACAGCTACGTGGTTTGGCCCTGAACTCCTGATGTACCCAGAATTCCCACAGATTTCATAATGAATAATAATTGCAAGATCAAACCATTAATCAAGACATCTAAAAAGAAACACATCAGCTCAGTAGCAGCCAATTGACACAAAATTGCTTCGTGTTTAATTTTCTCAAAAGAGTGAGGGAAAAGGAACAAGATGCCATTGCTTTGCTCTATTCAGGATGAAACAAAGTTCACTTCTTTGAAAGTTTCAGTGCCACAGAACAGCCATGAGGAAAGCCCAAAAAGAAACATGACATTGGTATTAACAAATTTTATTGTTCCTTTGGGGTTTTTTCAGGCAGCTCCTACCCTGCAGCATTCATCTCTGGGATAAATCTCAATCCTCTACCAGTGCCACCAACTCTGCAGGGAGCAGGAAGGATTTCAAACTAACTCTTATCATTTTTAGACTTCTAAGCGGCAAGTATTATTTAACATTACATGCCACATCAATAAACTTTACAATCTATTCCCCTTAGCATTTCAAACACTGTCTCTTTGTAAAATATGAAAGAGGATGATAAATAAAGGGCACTGACTTTGAAGCTCTCAGTTAATTATTTGACTTAGCTCCTAGGAGAGGAATGAGGAAGAGGGCAGGGGACAGATGGGGCAAAGGAGGGGAGGTTAAAGCAGCGACAGCAACTCTACGATGTTAACATTCACTGGTTCTAACATCATTTTCAACTGCACACATTTCCCAACCACATCCAGCCCCTGGAACATCACTGGTATTTGCTTATTTGCTTACTTTTTATCTAGGTTAATTTTCCCCATCAGACCACCTGGTCACACACACAGAAGAAATGAAAAATAGTGACTTATTATTTCATCACAACCAATAGCAAGAACACAGAGCATCCACTATTTTAGCAATATCCCTAAGAAAGATGAGTTGCCTAATTGACTCTTTGCATGCTTTTCCTTGCTAAGCCCCTAAAGTTTGTCTTCCACACCCCAACAAAGGCACAGGGTTCAATTTCTTCAGCCTGCAGGAGCCGCAAGGTCAATTCTGGAAACAACCCAGAATTTTGACACTTCCAGAAAACCCCACAGCAGTGTACCTAATGCTGCACCTGAAATCTATTAGAAAGTGGAACCCAAAGGAAACTTCAATGGGTCACTTGTTAGATGAGCTGTTGGGTTAGCTCTTTCTGCAACAAGCAAGTAAACACAGAGGTTTTCCATGTAAAATCTGAAGTAGTTGGCTTGACCTGAAAAACCTAAGAGACTTCAGAAGCCAACAACTCACTGAAAAGTCTCCCCAGCACTATATTCCCAGAGACATGAGAAGCCCCCATTGCATGATAGGGAGAGGTGGCAGCAGGAAGGACATTCCTCACAAGGATTTCCCATCCACCCCACCCCACCCCCCCCAGAGACTGAGATTTGTAAAGCCAAGTCAGTTCTGTAGCGCTGACTTTAGAAGAACACTGCAAAGCCATTTTGTTCCCATCTGCAGAATGTAGAGAGAAGACTTTGGTGAGAAGCAATATTTCTGTGCATGTGGTAACAGATGCTGGAACTATTACATTTATTGTTACACAAAGACATAAGGAAAGGTTTATTTATCATATTTATACATGTGCCAAGAAGGACATAAATTACAGGACTAGTTTTTAAATGTTGCAAAAAATAAAAAAGAAAGCAAAACAACCACCAAGAGGTTCTGCCAAAGACAGACCCAGGACTGGTGCTCTTCCAGGGGTCAGCAGTCACCCAAGGACACCCCGTCCACCCATTCCCTGACAGTGCAGTCCACGAGCACCTCACAGCCAGTGCCTTTCTTGATGGCACATTTAAAAGTAAGACTACTGAAGATGGGACAGAAGACCAGGCAGGAGAAAACATGTGTCCCTGAAGATCCAAACTCTTCCACCTAGTACTGCATAAACAGCTAGGAACATTTCTGCCATCTCCTGCTTAAAGTGACTGAGTTGCTGCCATAAGAGCAAGTTCAAAATCATGGCTTTCATTTTTCTATTACCCAAGGCATGAGTCCATTTGCACACATGGGTTCTATAATCCTTAGAGGTTTGCTAACTCAAAATAGGACAGCATGTCACTTGGTCACTTTTGTATGCAGAAATGCTAACATAAACAACGTCGAGGTGAGTAATGTATGTTATGGATTCCAGGATATACATGCTGTACCACAATTAAAAGAAAATTTAAATCAAATCTTTTTTTTCCCCTTTTTACTTGTGCCACTGAACTGAATGCCATGTGATCTTAGACTTAACGGCATGGAAGGGCTCTGGACAATGTTTCATCCTACACAGTAGTATCTTGGTGTGTATCTGCTAGCTATGAAAACACTCAAGTTGATTAAATGACTCGCATCCACCATACACAGCTCTGGAGCACTGAATGGCTGTCCAAGACAAACACAGCTCGAAGTTGATATTAGAATAAGTGATAAGAAGGGGTTGCTGCGGATGCCATCAAAGATTAGCAGTGGTTCACACAGACTTTCTCACCTAGGTGTTAAGTCTTTTATTTAAGATGTGCCATGAGTGACAGCTGTCACTGCCAGGCATCAAGAAGACAATAGCATGGTCTACCACAACCAAATCAAACTTCTTGTGTGAGGACTGGAGGTCTCTCACTAATAGTGTCTAAACCTCCAAATTCTACATCTGTTTTGTAAGAGAGATGATGCACTTATGTTGTCTATAGGAGTCTGCAAGGCAGCTGTTAAAAGGGTTTTGTTCTTCACTGCTGAATTTCAGCACTGCATCTCTTGTCATAGGCTGCTAGAGTTTTGCTATAGGTTCACACCAAAGATCTACCAGCTGCACCCCAGTCTGAACTGTGCCCACAGTTCAGTAAAAGTGACATGAGAGAGATGTCTGGCATGCTAGCACCTCCCGTGCAGCCTTGAAGCAGAAACACATCTCTGTTAACTGCCTGGCTGGATGGGTGAACGTTGATGTGAACTGACTGAACAAACCAGGACGAAAACATTACTAGCAACGAAGTTAAATATTTGTCTCATAAAAAGACAGCTAAAGGTCAGAGATGTAAAAGAAAAACTCTAAGGCCTTCTGGGAGAATTTTACTTGTCCCAGATCTCTCTTTCTGGCCTTTTTTTTCTTCAAAGAAGGAAGTTTTAGAAAAAAATGATACAAGCTTGGCCACCTTGAGAACTGCTTGAGCAAGGAAAGCTACATGTCCAAACTGTCCTCGCTTCTATTATTTCTAGTATAAAATGTGAAACATGACAAAAGATCATACTTCGTATTAACTGTGCTCATTGTCTTCAAGGCTGCCAAAATTTCTAACTTTCAGGGACTCTTGCTCTATTCCCATGACAAGACCGTGACTTGCTGTTCAATTGGCTTTCATACCAGTCGCACCTCCTCTCACCTCCTGCTCGACAGCTGCTTTCACGCAGAAGACATCCTTCCTCCTCCGAGCATGTATGCAGCACACGAAGGGGAGTCCTGCTTGTTCGCTTCTAACAAGGTCTGATAACCAGCAGTGCACCAGACAACACGGTCCAGTACCCCAAACACAGTGAACTGCAGAGAAATGAAGAAAGAGGTGAAAGCAGAGGATGCATTTATTGAATTGCTGCCCTTTAGTGGGACACAGAGGTCATGACCAGAGCTGCTTGGCCACCCTCTGAGCATCACTGTGCAAGCAGGAGGGCAATGCGGGTCACTTCCCAGCACAGCAGTCCCATTCAACAGTTTGAGCCAAAGACAACAAATGGGACTGGACCAGTATGGGTTTTTTTCTGCACCCACTCTCACACTCAGAAAGGATTCATGTTTCATATAAGGCCCATGAGCCATCTAGCCTGGTTCAAGAAAAAGATGGCCATCCCCACACACCGCAAGACAAACTGACGGGGAAGATGACTGGCCTGGCTGAACACGGAGCTTCTGCTGGGACTCAGGGGAAAAAAAGAGAGTTTATGGCCTTTGGAAGAAGGGACAGGCAACTCAAGAAGAGTACGAGGATGTTGTTAAGTCATGCAGAAAGAAAATTAGCAAGGCAAAAGCCCAGCTAGAACTCAATCTGACCACTGCTGTAAGAGATAGATAACAGAAAATGTACTCTCTTCAGGGTCTACTATAAACACATTTCATCTGCAGTTAAAATACAGCAAAAGGCCAGTATTGCTCTTTCTTGGCTACTTGGGGAAGGATTCCCATGCTTCAGTACCAGAATGGTGCCTCAGCTACCCCCATTTAGAGGCAGAGCTAGCTAGTGCTCCCCAGGTTTGGTTGTCTGCTGTTGAAAATTGCTATCAATAAAAGTTTGTTCTTTTCTTCCACATACAATAACCTCCCTCAATCTGTGCTATTAGCCCAAATATCTGAAAAAAACCAACCAAGGCTCTCACAGCTGTTCCCCAGGTACTCATGGCCTGAAGCCATAAGCTCCTACATTGTGCTAATCTTACAAGCTAAGCAATTTGGGGTCGGTTTATATTTGGTAAGAGACCTCCAAGTGCTGGAGGGAAAAAGTTGTCATGTAATGTTCCTTCCTCTGGGGTACACTAAGCCATCACAGGACAATTATGGTCGGCTTTGGTCTCTCTAGTGAGGTATTAAGCCAGGGGAAGGATCACTTATAGTCTTTAAAGACTCCATTACCTCTTTTTATTACAGTGATGTGAGATCTTTGTTCAGGCTAGATTCCAGTTTGGCTAATCACATTCTACCTGCCAGACTGCATCTCTAATTGCAGGGCAGGTAAATGTAGATGGAGGGACCTCAGGAGGTTGACTACCTCCCTGCCCTGAAGCACAACTAAGGATACATTGACCTTCCCTGTGTGGCTACCCGAAGTTCACATTTTTTCTAGGAAGCCTTTCCACTGCTTACCCAACCATAGAGTTAAAATATTTTCCTAATATCTTGCCTGAAAATTAAGCCAGTTACTTCTTGCCCTACTTGCAGTGGACTTAGGGAACAATCGGTCATTACGCCATTCAAAAAAAATTTATTTATTTATTTTTTTAGTTTGAAGTCTTGGCACACTCATCCCAAAACCTACCTTTCCTATTCAAAACAAATAGTAGTGCTGCCAGGTTTTCCCTCCAGGCCTGCCTTCCTGCACCTCTCAATGCTTTTTTCCACTCACTGAGACTCTCTCCAGTTTGTCTAGTTGTTACTAAAGGAGGTGCCCAGAAGCACTCAATAGAATAACCAATATCCAGCCCGTCAGCAGGACACTTCTCTGGAACTCATGTTCATCAAAGCTAACACACTACTCGCTCCTTGTCATGACATTCAAAAAACTAGTGCTTGTCACTCCTGTACACAGGCAAGGTGACTGGAATAAGCTCTGGATTTGACTTCACTAGGAGATCCAAAAGCTGCCTTGACCCATGCTACCACCCAGCACCTCCCTCTGTTTTGGTTCAACCCAGGCACATCTGCTCCTTTAAACACAGCCTGATGTGACTCGCTTCACAGCTTCCAAAGCTCAGTTGTGTTAAACCTTGCCATAATGTTAAACAGTGCTCTAGGCATACATAATGAATAAACTGTTATAAAAGTTAAGTCCAAATCCAAAACAGGCCAGCTATTACACTGTGGGATATGGAAAAATGGAAAAACAGACTGGTACATCTGACTTCAGAGTAACCAAGTTTTCTCCAAGAATTTTGGCTCCTGCTCATCAAGAGGCAGAGCACCTTCCTATTCAAGCAGTCCCATAATTTACCAGATTTTTAAAGATGAAGTCAGCTTGAAAACACTATACATACCAACAAACAATGAAAACATCTGGCACATTTTTTTACCACATTTGTAGAAGAATTAAAAATGACTCTTTGCATAAGCCAACATATTGCTGACATAAACATAAGTAGCATTGTTGTTTTTAAATTAAAAATCAAATGTAAAATGTAAGTAAAATCTTAGCCATAATATAAATCACAAGGTTATTTTGAATATGCTGTATTATTAACTGCTGAACCATTATTCTACATAACTTTGAAGATACCACTCCAAAATCATTTGCAGATTTCAATTACATTAAAGATGAGACCATTATCAGTCACTACTGTAGAGAAACCGTAACCACTCAGAAATAGTTCCTGTTTAAAGAAAAACAAAACCTGCAATCCAACAAGCAACAGCAAACGACAGTCTGTATTTACAAAGAACAAAAATACAAATGTATAAAAGTGTAAGTAATGCCTACAAAAACATAATCTCACAAGATTGTTCTGGTTTAGGCAATGATACTTCATTGTGCAAAACACAATGCCAGACAAAATACAAATAGGCTTAGTAGCAAAATCTAACTCAGCTTTTAATCACCGAGGCAAACATTTTTATATCCCTAGATATGAGATGAAAGAGCATACAAAGTAACATCAGGTTAACTTTGACACCACACTCCCCACCTTTGGACAGCCACAACAATAGATGAAGTGACTTCCAGCTGATATTACAATTCCCAAACTAAGTTTTGTAATTTGCTTGTCCTCTGGCACAGGACACACCAGTGGCTGCAGCCTAGCAGCCACAAGCACTCCTCCAAGCCTCCCTTCCAGAGCTCCCCCACTGCACAGCTCTGCTACACTCATGCAGAAAGCCAAGACCCTGAATCTGGGTTTTTTTTAGGAGAGACAGTCACAGCACTTGCTACATGAGCAAGCAGGAACTTAAAACACCTGCTGAGACTAACATCAGCCTTTTTTCTTTCATGCATAACCATATAAAACCTTTGTTTTTTCCTCCTCCATGGAAATAAATCTGCCTAGAAGGCAAAGGATTCCAGCTTTTCTTAACCAGGCTCTGGGAGAGGGCTCCTCCCCACTTCAGAGCATGAGAGCAAACTTAATCTTGTTATTGCAATCATTGTGATAAGAATTTGCTGTTATTTCAAATTCCAGATGCAACAAATTACTATTTTTTTTTACCATCACACCCTGCAACAACATTTTAAAACTCACTTAATGTCTGTAGCTCTATTTGGGTACAGACCTCACTAATACCTATTGCAAGAACAGGTACACGTGGCAAAATTTCTGTGTTTCCATGTAGCTGGAGTTTTTATCTGCTCCATACCTTACCAAACCAGTTTATAAACATTGTGGGCATTTATCAACAATGGAGTTTTAAGCACTCCCATCAAAATACAAATGGGATGACAAACTTCCATTCCCTTTACGTTTGCAGCACAATATAGAACACTTCTTCAGATGACCATCACATGCTCTCAGTGCAAATTTTATTGTCAGGAAGAGCAGCATCATCTGCTCTTCGGTAAGCTCTACCAGAAGCAAAACAGCTGGAAGCAAGACAGCTCCCAAAGGCAGCAGAACAGGCAGCTCTCAGAGCTGTCGCATAGCTAAGTGATTTTATTCCCTGCTGCTTTCAGTTAGCAATTTTGATGCATGCATCTTAAAGCACAAACAGACACTTGTAACCTTGGCAGTCAAATCCTTCCATCTGCCGTGCAGTCACTCTCTCCACTAACAGAGGTTTACCAGTGGCCAGGAAAAGAACAGGACTGCACAGTTCCCTGCAGATGCAAGGGCCATTTGTGGATGAGTCTCCATCCTTCCCATCCTGTCCAGGTCTTCAGAGTAGACATAAGATAATTTCCCTGCATTTTTTTTGCTATTTTTTTTGTACAGTCACAAAGTAGGATATTCAACAAGACATATAGAAATATTCCATTCATCAGTCTTCTGCATTAATTCAGTGATGTAAGTGTGAGCAGAGGTATAACCAAGTGGCACTAGGAGAACAGAGCAAAGTTTGGCCATGCTGATTTTCCATTACTGTTACCCTACTGGCTCACATACCATAACATATTCCAACACCACCACCACAATCAGCAGCAGGGGAAAAAAAAAAACATACCTCAAAACCTCTGCAGGCTTCAAAACCAGACTGACAATGTTTTACGGACAGATATGAGCCACAAAAGCATATAAAACCCATAGCAAAAGTCAGTCCCAACCTGGTACAGCAGGGAGCCCGTCCCTCTCCCCCTGGCAGCATTTACACATGCCAGCATGCTTACCTGGCAGTGGCTGCACACTGCCACCTTTTTCTCTAGAGCTGCTGGTAGAAGCCACAGACCACCAATTTAAGCAGCCTTTTCTGCTAAGAGTCCCCCTGTTGTCTTAAAACAGTCTGAAGTGAAATACAATGTTTCCTGATGAGAAAAACAAAACAAAACCAAAATAAATCACTCATTATTACATTTTTAGCCAGCATCTCCACTTCCACAAGAAAAAATGACAGTACTCACACCACTTCTACTTTATTTTCTTATCACTTTCCCTCCTACATTTCTATTTAACAATTCTCCCACTGTCTCCAAAGCCTTATTTCCGTAGGTTTTCTTAGCCTGAAGCAACACACTCAAGTCAAATAGTTGAACATGGAAGACACCTGATGGTTTCAAATTTAACCTGGCAACTCCACCCCTATATTACATTTACTAAGATTTTTCACTTGACTTAATTAGTGGGATTCAAATGAGACCTCAGCAGCAACATGCCAAACACCACAAACCACAGCAGTGTTGTTTTACATGCTTCACCTGGAGACATATCAAAATGTACTGTGGGCGTTCCAGAGCCTTGAGTTCTTCAGCACTGCAAGGCACTGCCAGCTCTCCAGTACGACAAGTAGCCTCTCCTGATGCTACTTCTCCACTAGGATTTCCTCAAAAATCATGAAATCAATTAGGATATGCTTTACTTTTGCCTCCTGTTTTCTGATGCCATGCTTAGCACGTTTTCAAGACACTATCTGAAGTCATATGATTACTTTTTTTTTTCCCCCATGAATGCTGAAATTCTTCCATAATTACGATCACTTAAAAGTTGGGCTTTAGGACAATACCAAATAACATGGCACTGACAACAAAAATCATACAAACTGACACTGCAAGGTCTAGATGCCTCAGCATGGTATCAATACCACAGGCACATCAGGACGCCACATAGTCATTATGCTGAAGAAACGTGCAACAGTGCTGTCCTCATCATTGCCACAGTGGTGAAAGAAGTAAGAGATTATCTCATTTCTCCTTCTAAGCCTTTCAGGAAACCAGAGGCAAAAACCAGCAGTTTTATTTTTCCATCACAGCTCCCCACGGAAGATGAGGCAGATCTAAAATTCAAACTATACACGAGTTCATTGTCCATCTCCTCTTTAAATAAAAAATAAATTACGGGGGGCGCACAGGCAAAGAAAAGAAAGCAGATTTGCAAATGAAACTCCATGATCACAGGACATCTGCTCAGATGGTGGTCTGGATGTTAGGAAGAGGTCTCTTCATCAAGGGAGTGTGAACAAACCCAGGTAAAGCTTCAGTTTAAGGACAGGAGGTTTAGCCATTCCACAAATAACTCTGGTTTTATTCTTGTCAAGGCAAACATCAGAAATAGCTATTTACTATGGCATGGAGCTTGTTGAAGAAGGCAGCGTTGCGCTACTGGTCACCCACGTAGCTAACTGGGAGGTGAGGTTCAATACCGACACTCCTCACTCTTGCTGAGTTCCAGCTGCTAATGATGGTCCTCACATCTCCAAAAGGCTTTACAATCATTATGAAGTATGAACCTAATTACAGGTCCATTTGCAAACTCATTATGTAACTCATTAATTCCTCACGCACACCGCATCTTAGAAACATTTACTGACGTCCTTCAGCGAGTGAAATGGCCTTGGGATGCCAAGAACGCCAAGGGCCAA
The DNA here is from genome assembly GCA_028020825.1 of Podargus strigoides. Taxonomy (NCBI): domain Eukaryota; kingdom Metazoa; phylum Chordata; class Aves; order Caprimulgiformes; family Podargidae; genus Podargus; species Podargus strigoides. Next base: position 49,477,472 of record CM051619.1, read on the forward strand.
GGACTTTTCCCATGCTTGCTCCTGCTGTGGGTGCTTCAGCCCTCCTTGGTGACCCTGGGCCATGGTCACCTTTCCAGACTGAGGTCTCCACTTTTCCTGCAGCTTAACAGCATTGCTCAAAAAACCCTGACCAGGGGATGCCTTGCTGGGAAGCCACCACCTACCGACACACCTCACCAGTACCCTCCAGTCACCACTTCTCAGGCACCAGCAGCATCTCACAGAACAGCCTTGGTTGGAAAAGACCTCCCATATCATCAAGTCCAACCATTAACCCAGCACTGCCAAGTCACCACTACACCATGTCCCTCAGCACCACATCTACAGTCTCTTAAATCCCTCCAGGGATGGGGACTTCACCACTGCCCTGGGCAGCCTGTGCCAGTGCCTGACAACCCTTTCGATGAAGAAATTTTTCCTAATATCCAATCTAAACCTCCCCTGGCACAACTTGAGGCCATTACCCCTTGTCACTGTTACCTGGGAGAAGCGGCCACACTTGCGAACAGGGGCTCGGACGGAGGGACGGACGCCCACCAGCGGCCGCGGACCCCAGCCCCAGCCGGGGCGGCACAGGGACCCCAGACGCCCGTCACCCTCAGCTCCGCCCCAAGGGGAGAGGAAGCGCCGCTCCGGTGGTGAACTCCCCGCTGGCGCTGCCCACCCCGCCTGCCCTACCTTCCTGCGGCGGCCGCCCGGGGGCTGCAGGGGGCAGCAGCCGGGCACGGCGCTCCCCCGCCGGCCGCTCCGCACGTAGGTGACCCGCCGCCTGCCCGCCGCCGCGCCCGGGTGCTGCTCCTCCGTGCCGCGGGACGGGGGGGGCGCCCTCCCCGCCGCCGGCGCCCGGGGCTTCTCCTCCGGGCACCAGGACCGCCTCATGCCCAGCTGGAGGCAGAGGAAGAGCGCGGCCGAGAGCAGGCAGAGGCGGAAGGCCGGGCCCCGCCACAGCGGCCGCTCCTTGGGCATGGCGGCGGGGACTCGCCCTGCCCGGCGCTGCCACCCCCCGCCCCGCCGCAGGGCTCATGCCGCTGCCGGGCCGGGCCCCGCGGCTGCCGCCGAAAGTCATCAGACCCCGCCCCGAGCGGGGCCGGCCGGGGAGGGGCCGGGACGCTCCTGCCCCTGCCCCTGCCCCTGCCCCTGCCCCGACCCGGCGGAGGCTGCGGGGCGCCGGGGTGCCCGCCGGTGGCCCTGCCACGGGCCGCCCCCCCTCCGAGCGGTGCCGCCAAGCACCCCAGTCCGTCTGACACGTGTGTGAAACCCTCCCAGCATCGTCTGGCGGTACAGAGAGGCGACTCCAGCAAGGCGGGCTCCAGGGACGCCTGGATCAATAGACAAGAAGCGAAAATAAAGTTGCCTTGCGAAGTTGTACCGTGATTAGTAATGGGTAGCGTGTGTTTTACTCAGGAGTGACATCGTGTCGGACCAGACTGTTGGGAAGGTATGAGAACTGCGTGAAACCGCAATGGGGGTGCCCCAGTCTGGCTGGGACCCCTCATGTGCATGAACAAAAGAACTGCTCCTGTAAGTCTGTGCTTTGTGTCCCAGGCTCTCTCGTGGGTTGGCACGGGCCAGCTGCGAATTTCTGTGACACATCCTTGGTTTCGCCCCTGCGGGAAAGGCTCTGGGTGAGCTGAGCAAGGCCGGGAGGCAGGGCAGGGGATGGGTGACCCCACTTGTCTCTGTGGGAACACGCAGCGGCTCCGGTGTCGAAACGGGCAATGCTGCACAGGAATGTGTGCAGGCCAGCTGCCCAGGGCAGTGGTGGAGTCCCCGTCCCTGGAGGGATTTAAGAGACTGTAGATGTGGTGCTGAGGGACATGGTGTAGTGGTGACTTGGCAGTGCTGGGTTAATGGTTGGGCTTGATGCTCTTAAAGGTCTTTTCCAACCAAGGCTGTTCCATGATTCTATGATAACGCCAAACCATGGCTGAGCAATGAGCAGGTAGTGGTGGTTGGTGGGATTTTCTGAATTAGGAGCTGCAGGTGAGGAGACACGTAGGTGGCAGGAGAGTAATAAATGTGTTCCCAGGTGTCTGCAGCCTGCACTGCTCCTCTCTGACCTCTCCCATCTGTTCACAGCCTAGGGCAGAGCCAGAGGTAGCTGCTGCGGGGGGGAGCAGGTCAGAGAGGAGCACTGGGAGAAGTGGAGCCCGCTAGCAGCGGAACAACCAGACCTGCTGGCAGCAGGACAGAGGACTTGCATGCAGGAAGATAAGGGAGGAAGTGGTGATCTGTCAGCAGAAGTGGGATTTCAAGCGTCCTCCAAGCACAGATGCACTGGCAGGTCAGGTGCATGCTCCCTGCCATTTCAATATTACTGGCCTCTTTTTTTAGGTAAACTATTCTTCTAAATTACGTTAAAGCAATTCCATGGTTGTTTTAAACTGCCCTAAATGCAGGCTCCTCTTGGAAGGAGGTAGGTGGCAGTCCTGCCTGCCATTCCTCTATCAGGAGGGGAGCTACATTGTCCTAAGCTAAGCCAAACCATGACAATGACCCAGATGAAAACTAACTCAAGAAAAATTCAATCTAGAGCAGTTCTGTAATAGACCTGGACACCCTTTTTGGTACCATCCTGTCTTTTGGTCAGCTTGCAGCCAACATGGGATGCCTTTGGGTGATTTATGCCTCTAGGGAAATGCAGTACAGATCAGAGTGCTTCTCCCCTGCTCAGGGGTCCCTGTCTGTCTCTTGGACAGGTGCTGGTACTTGCCACAGGAAATAAAGTTGGTTCTGGGAGCTGACCTGACAACCATACGCTATTCCTCTGTTTCCACCCTCCTTAGATGGATCACGAGCAGATCAGACATGCTCTGGTGCTCATGCAAGGAAGGAACACATTTATGAGGGCAGAGGGAGAGTGGGACTGCAACAATCATGACTGATACCAGCTTAAGAGATGGACATCCAACTCCATCCATGAGTATTGCCTGGAGTTCATCAGCAGAAGGTCACTTGGGCTGACACAGGGTTGCCTGTGCATCACTCTGCTCCTCCGAGTAAAATGACATCATTCATCTGGAGGACAGAAGTAATGCTGCTGGTCAGGGAAGAGGGGTTTAGATATACGTCAAGTACACTAAATGCAGGGATAAATGTGACAAGACACAAGAGTTGCAGTACTGCTAGCCAAAATCATCATATCAGAAAATTCTTAGCGTAAAGGTTGTTATAGAGTATCAGCATCTGGTCAATAAATAATGGCGTGTAAAGGTCCTATTAAAATAAAAGTTTGTGTTTGTATGGTTACGGAGAAAATCTTAAAGGCAAGAATATAAAGGCCAAGACTCAAAAAGTATAAAGTTCCCAAATACATTGTGAAACTCTTTCTTGAAGTTTAAACCTTGAGAAATCGAAGCGTTCCTAGAAGCTTGAACAATGCATATTCAAATAAAGAGGTCCGACTGAGCAGAATAAAAACTGCAAGGTCTTTCTTGGTTTTAGCATCACAGGTTCATTTGTTGTTCTTCTCCCATTGTATAGCTTCAACAGAAAGCTCAAATACTTGAATCCAGCCACTCTTCTTGTTATCGCTGAGCTGTAACTAAATGTCGACCTTGTAGGAGACATTCCCTTCCTTAGAAAGCCAATCAGCCCCAATTTGTGAGCATGCTAAGAGTGATCCTGATAAAGAACAGTTCATGTATTTAACTCAGTGTTTTCATTTTGCTTTTGTATTTTAACAAACGATTAAGTTTCTCATGCTTCTCCCCCATCTCTTTTGAATGTAAGTTTGCCTGTTTAAAACAGAACAGAGGGTTTCTAAAGATAGAGATAAAGGGAACAGTGGTAGAGAAGGATCTCAGGAAATTTCAGGAACAATGAGAAATCTTATCTGGATTAGCATGAGAATCCGTGGGAATTAAGATAGTACCTTAAACATTCTTACCTCTCCAGCATCCTCATCATTGTAACAAGTGAATTATAAACTAATTTTTCCCCCCAGAAGCTGCAAAGACACCTCTATGTGAGCTGTGCCTGTTAAGAAGAAAAGCAAATTAAAACTGCAGTGTAATGCATGCTGCTCTAGTTCAACTGGAGGATGGGCCTTTTTTAGGTGATTGCTGGGAAATTCAGCTTCTGCAAAGTTTCACAGCTTCTGCAAAACATGCTCACTCTTTGAGTCAGGCAGCAAATAGCATCCTCTCCCTGTTATCCTCAAACCAAGATGGATAGTGTCAGAGGAAAATATATCATGCCAGATCCAACAGAGCACAAAGTACTGCCATGTAATACAAGGAGTAACCGAAACAATGACTCTGGATACAGTTTCTATGAAGAGCAGCAAGCATTATACCCTGATAACCAAAATCAGACATTGGTCGTAGTGTATCTACTTTCTGTGTAGGCGCCACAGATTCCTACAGCTCCCTTCATTTCTCCAGGAAAAGTCTTTAAAGATGTAAAACTCCTCCTGCATTTACAAATTTATCTATGGTGAGAGCACAGTGATAAATCTCTGGAAGGAAAGTTTAACATCAATGGAAGTTCATTGCTTTGGTGCTGTCTTTGCTGCTTTTAAATTACATCTTCCCTGGGATGTTGTTGGTAGCAAAGTCTCTCCTTTGCAACACATATTTAATGTTGATCTCTTTTATGGCCATTTTCAGTTCAAACATTTTGCCTACCACCATTCATCTTCTGCCTCCACCCACTGTCAATGCTTTTGTTTATCTTCTGTTTGGTCAAAATATCTACCCAGATCTCTGTGCAAAATTAGAACTCAGGCAGGAAAAACACTACTGGGAATTCCCTGGATTCTCCAAGGGCTGTTAAAGTCAAACATTCCTCCTATAAAACGATTAAATCAATAAAAATGTTCTTTTTGACTCTGCTTAAGAACCCCACTGGATTTGGTATGAGCCACTTGCCAAAATCTACAAGACAGATTTTCCCCTCTCCTCCCTCCTACACTCCTGGCTAATGCTTTGAAAACTGAAGTGATGTTGGTCCATGCACATGAAAACAGAGGTTTTATGTAGAGAATTTCACAAGGTTATTTTAAAACTGGCTGCGTGAAGAGAAGCACAGTGTGTCCCTCCCCACTGAAGATACGTGTGCCTCTGATCCTGGGTCTGCAGGAGTCGGAGCTTTGGCCCAGGCTTGGTTTATTGCCTTGCAAGTTTCTGTTCCAAAGCTCTGCCATAGCCCTGAGGAATGTGGGATGAAATGTTTATAGCTCCCTGGGTGACTTCTTGATGATGGCTTTGGTGCAAGCCTGGTCTCACTTCTGTTCCTTAAAACTGCAGCTGGAAATCCTGGAAGGATCTCTCTATGCAACAAGTGACAGACCTCCCTGAAGACTGCACGCAGCCAGCAGCTCTGCAAGGGAGGTGCAGCCCTCACTCCTTCCTGTGCCTTAAATCGCGCTGAAAACTCAGAGAAAGAGTCTCTTTCTGTTATCTTTTAGATGTTAGCAGCAGGGAAGTAAATTGGCCACATTGGTCTATTACCCACTTACCGCTGCTGAGAAATACCTGTCTGAACAGCTGTCAAGGCTAAACCTCAGCTGTGTGGATCATTAAAACCACTTCTCAGCTCGCCACTGGTAGGTTTGAAGATAACAGCTGAAAAAAAAATTGTTCATGCAGTCTCCCATTAGCTCTCCTCGAGCTCATAGGCTATTTAGGCAGCTTAACACAAGATTGATCTTGCTGTTTGGCAGCTCGGCGTGAGGCACGGGCAGAAGCTCTCTCTTCCCTCTCTTCCCTCCAGCTACAGAGAGATTCAAACACCACAGCCTAGCCGTGTGCTCTGAATTTGATGAAAGAGATATCTGATAATTAATGGCCTGGAGAGGGGATTATAGAGCAAGATTTACCTCTTGTGCATTTACACCCATACATACCTATGCCTGTGCACACACATTCGCTGCAGGTATGAGAAGAGGAATGAGATGGCCTGTCAGTAGAAGATGCTCTGCAGCTCTCTGCTATCCCTGTGCCTTACCTTTATTTATTTAACTCTAATCTTTCTGGTATCTACAAATGCGACTATTGCCTCCAGCAGCTACTCCTGGAGAGGAACAGCAGTGATTTTATGGTCTGCCTTGTACTAAATTGTCTAATCATTCTGAACAAGCAAAATTCTGCCTGCTTTTTAAAGTAAGGGTTGGAAATTTTATTGAACAGATACTGATATAAAAATTGAAAACATGTATCACCATTTTTTAAAAAGACATCCCAGTTTACAGGAATTAAGCAGTGATATCTCATATACAGTTCATGTGCTATTGCACAAATATTTTTGTGGTATCAGTTTATTGTCTGTATTTCCCCTGTATCTATACTGCAATCCCAGACATGTTCAGCTTTGCTTTAAAATTACCCTGAGTTTCTATTACAAACTCCTTTTTTCCTGTATAGAATCACAGAATAACCTTGGTTGGAAAAGACCTCTAAGATCATCAAGTGCAACCATTAACCTTACACTGCCAAGTCACCACTACCCCATGTCCCTCAGCACCACATCTACACATCTCTTAAATCCCCCCAGGGATGGGGACTCCACCATGTCCTGGGCGGCCTGTTCCAGTGCTTGACTCGTTCAGTAAAGACATTTTTCCTAACATCCAATCTAAACCTCCCCTGGCACAACTTGAGGCCATTACACCTCGTCCTATCACCTGTTACTTGGAGAAGAGACCAGCCCCCGCCTCCCTACAACCTCCTTTCAGATAGTTGTAGAGGGTGATAAGGTATGTTTTAATGGTTACTTTGGTGTTACTCTGGGCTCGGCTTTCTCTCTTTTTTTGGATGCAATCAATTTTACTGGCATTTTTACACTTCTAAGCTTGAGGATGAATATCTTTCATTAAAAAATGTAATTTGGCAAAGGTATTAATCTATAATGCTCAGAATTCTACAAAACACCACAGCTGGAGTAGTAATTATGGCTTTAAGAAGTTATATAAGCCTTTTTATTACATGTTTTTAATGGGTTTACATAGTACAGTACAAATGCCAAAGTATTTATACTGGGGATGGCAATGGCACTGGAGTAATCTAGCAGATGTCACAATCTGATCACTGAGAGTGACTTTCGTCTGCAAGCACTTGGGAAAAGGACTCTCCAAGAGGAGACGAGACGCAAGCCAGAGAGGCTGGGCTGCTAAGGAGAATAGCATCAACATGTTCCAGGTAGCAGTTTCACAAACAAATGAAGACCCATAACTAATGCGCTGTGCACGTTTTCTACAGTCTGACTCTCCATGCTATTTGATATACTGGCATCTGTCTGTACAGTTTATGCCTCATTAAAGGCAATAGGCTAACATAAAAGCTGGGAGTGGCTGGCAGCATACTTGAAGGACTTGATGGGTAAAAAGCAGCTTTCATAGGATAGGAGGCATGCAAACATGTCCTGGACCAGTATGCAGGCCAGTTTAATAATGTGCATCCACCTTGAATAAAGGTCTCACCTATATGTCTGAAAAGTGTCCCATCCTTGCAGGACACTAAATTCAGTATCACTGTCTTTATCTGTAACAAAAAGGTTGCTTTTCTGAATTATTACCATGTGGTCAGCCAATTCTCTTCTCCAACTGATTGCATTTTAAATGTCTTAAACAAAATCCTATGGAGGAGGATAGAAATAGCCTTGCCCTCAGCAGAAAAGATGCCACAGCTCCCCTGCAGCCAAGCAGCCTGGCCAGGACCAGATGGTGAGGATAAAACTCTGTGCTCTTCCCGCAGGCTCCTTTAAAGGCAGTTTGCCCTCAATGCCACATAGAGCAGCATCAGTGATGCTGAGATATCGGTATCTATTCAAAGTGGAATAACCTCCTTAGCCGAGAGTTTGTATATAGGTTAGCTGTTAATGCAGGGGTCATTGTTTTGTCACGTGTCTTCCCACAGCATGTCTGCCTCCATCCTCAGCTGTGGACTTGGAAAGCAGAGGCCAGCCAGACTATTTGAAGATCTGCTGGGAAGGATGAAGTAGGTTTGTGAAGATGCAGGCACCTCTGTAGGCATCACTATAGGTGATGAACACTCAGCCAGGCTAATGCTTGTGGTTGTGCCCCAGCTCCTGTCTTGCTTGCAGGCTCCTTGTTAGGAGAAGATCCCTTTGTCTGAAGGCATTTAATTTCTTCAGGAACAAGGTCATTTCTCTGTCCTCTGTCAGGAGATAAAGTGCACTTCTGAAAGTGCAAAGACTCTGCAGAGCGTGGTGCCTGCAACTGTCCTGGTGGAAGGGCTGAAGGCAAATCTGGTGGTTACAGAGGAAAGCCTTCCCTGCTTGTGTTCCTGTGGTTCAGTCAGTGTGGCAGAGGTGGCACAAAGCAGGCAGGACTGTTTCAGAGGGCACTTACCTCCCCCACGAAGCAAAGGAGAAGCAACTACTCTGAGCCATAGCTGGGTCAATGCCCAAAGCCAGGTGAGCACAGGAACCTCCTCGTTGGAGCCCAGAGCACTGGGACAGGCAAGGAGATACCCCAGTGCTGGGACCTGCAGAGCAGCATCTGAAAGAGGCAAATTTTCCCAATAACTTCTTACTCCTCCCTCAGGCTTAATGCAGAGGAAAGATGATGATCGCTGATATACAGCAACAGGAGCCTCTAGGAATCGAGGGCTTTTTGCTCAGTCTTTGTGCTGAAGTTCTCAGCCTTACACTGTGAAGACAAACAGCGGCAAGATTGCTCTCAGCAATCCAGACAAGAACATTTTAGTGCATAATTATGGATGAGATACAAGAGGACGAAAAAAGAGGGAAAACATCTGTTCTCACAGAGCTTATTGCCATTCGCTTAAGAGGCCCGTTAAATGCCAGAAAAAGCTATTTATCCTTCTGCTTGAGGCAATTATCCTGTTGCAACTCTCTGTGACAATTCGCCCCATGATTATTTGTGGAGTGCTGACACTGCGCAGATTCACTCACTAGATGGAAAAAAGGCACAGACATTGCCCATGAAGGCTTACAGGGGAATTTTCAGAAGCAGGATAGCCAGTGCTTCTCAAGGTCCTTTAACTTACACTTTGATTGTGCTCAAGCTGCCACCCTACAGAACTGCAAAAGAATGAGGTAACAGAACTGCTGTAGAGTCACCCAGCTCTTTTAAAAACTCATTTGCAGTGAAATATTATGTTATCATTAACCAATGTGGAGAAGCAGATTGTTTCTTGGAGTCTTTTAATCAACTTCAGGTGCCTCAGCCTCTTTCTTTCAAAAGCACACCTAAAAGTGGGATTGCTCTTCTTGTAGCCACTGTCTCAACAATATGGGATGTGAGAAGCCCAAATCCAGTTCCTTGCATGCTTGAAGGAGACCAGCTGTCCCACCAACTAGGAGACTGCTCGGCTCACCAGGCTGCAACGTGTGCGAGGAGGAGAGGCTTCATCTCCTTGAAGCCCAACCCTGTGAGGGGGAAAGCAAGTGCAAGGCTCCCTTCATGGCTGTAGTGCATTCCCTGAGGGAAGGGCTGTTCTCCAAACCTTCACTTTAGCCAAAAAGCTGACTGGAGGTGCTTCAGAAACACCTGCAGCTAGCTTGGTTGCTTAATTCTCCAGTGATACAGAAAATAAACAAGCCTCTCCTTCCCTGTTTGGCTCATAAACGTAAGTAAAGGCTAATGTAAGTCTTGGATACCAGCTGGTTGACTGAGACTTTGCAGAAGTTAGGAACAGAGGAAAGCAATGATGTGGGACAGTGCTCTCCTAGTGCTGGCTGCTGTCAGTGGTGTGAGACAGTCTCAAAGGAGGGAAAAACAAAACACAGGAAAAAAATTCCCTTGACATTTCTTTTATTCTTGGAAATATAGCATTTTTATTAAGTTGTTCACTTTCAGAAAAGTTTCTTTTCTCTTTCTTCTCTCCCCAGCCGCTCCCTTTCCTTATAAGACTGAGTTTTGACTCATGTCCACTTTTCCTTCTCCCAAATTAGTAACTGACTTCTTCATTGAGAAAAACAGACACGTGGGGGGAAAATTCCCATGAAGAAAAAAAAGCATTTCGGATCAGCCTTAAGCCACCAACAGTTTCTAATACCTGAGCACCCGGAGCGATGTGTGGGCTCACCGGGAGCCAGGCCAGGCAGCGGGCACATGGGCCAGGCTGCAGCCCTGCAGGGACCGCCCATGGCATGTCCAGCCCAGGCACAGCTCGTGGGGCTGGGAGACTCCAAGTCCCTACAACATGAGGAACTGAGAACACTTGGCTACCCAAGACAGTGGTTTTCCCTCCAGCCTTTTGGTGGAAGAAAAGCTCTGGGACATGCTGCTATAGCAACAGCTTTGTCTAGGATTATAATCCTTTATTTTTATTAACAACAGCCGCTGGTGTGCTGATATCTTTGCATATTTATTTCCTCAATGTACGTTTTTTTAAGCATTCCCCATGACATTTTACGGCCCTAACTAATTCACGATTATTTCTTAATCTGTATTGTAGCACCCACGTTCTCCAAGCCTTATAGGTACGTGGAACCCAACAGGCACCCACATTTCCACTGAGTTCAGCATCATTGCATTTGCTCTTGGAGATGGAGCATGGGGATTTCTTTCAGCAACTGCTTGATCCAACATCTCCCTCTCGTGGAAAATAGGGAATAAAGCAGGACAAAATAAAGCCTCGTACAACATATATATATATATATGATGGTTGTGAAAACAATACAAATCTCCATCCAGGCCATGATGTTCTCTCTAATTACTGCGTTTACCACTAATGAATTCGAATGTATCACACTGAAGTTTATCTCAAATAGTATTCGACTGAAAAAGAATTATAATGAATGGTGAATGCCAATTTTCCTCTATTTTTTCAGAAATTTGGCAAATTTGTTTTAAATATGGGCAAAAGCCTACATCAAGACAATATGTTTCTATGGATTTGTTTCTGTAAAGAAAATCAACGAAATTCCCTCTTGCAGAAAACTATTATTTTGTGCTCAAGCTCTAAAATCCATCATACAGCCCATCTGCTGTCTGCAATGGCAAGGATTGATAGAAATGTCTCAAAATATAATCGTTCCCTTTCTGTGCCATAATTACGCCTTTGAAGTTCTCTGTGAGTGTGACAGATCAGCTGCCATCTGCCAGGAGTGCCTATTCAATGTAGATCAGAAAGTCCAGATAAGAAGGAAATACTCAAGTAAAGTCTGGTTAACTTTTGTCTGGACATGTGTGGGCTTAAGGAATGGCACAAGGACAACATGCTTTGCACAGGTGACAGCTAAGTTTCTTTAAGAGCTCTTTCACCAGCATGGGAAGTTCTGTAGGTTTATTGACCTTCCACTGTTAACCCTCTCCCATGTGCAAGTGTTTCCTTGACACTTGCTCTGCTTTTCCAGATGACAGCTACAGAGCTGATGCAACAGCACAGATTCAGGATCAAAATGAAGTTTTGCAAATTTCTCAGCTGCTAGCTCAGCTTCAGCTGCAGCTGGAGAGTTAACACAGGTCACATCTTTGCTACAGCTCCTGGCAAGGATCTCTGGTGAGAAGCAGAAGCTGAGGATGACTGATGAGATATTGACAGAGACTAACACCCAAGGCTGGGCAGCTGAAGCAAGAAAGGACTCATCAACGTCTTCAACTGCCTAAAAGCCAAGTGGTCAGTATCAGTGAGTTGGTTTGCAGGCATGAAAACACTGTGACTCCCCTTTTTGAGTAGGTGTATAGTTGGCACATGGCAACACCACTATGTATCTATGGGTATATTTTAGAATATTTAAATTTTCCATGTCTAGGGAGAAAAATGAGGGAGGGATGTGCTATTATATCCTAAATATTAGGACATATTCTTGGCAAATTGAAAGCTTCTGGAAGAAAAAGCTGAGTCTCCTCAGTAGGATGCTCAGCCTTTGTGTGGCATGACCTTAGCAGTGAAGAAAGCCTCTGCGAGAAAGAGGAAGATTTAAAAAGGAATTTCAAGCTAGAGACTGGGGGGAAGCAAGCAGGCATAGAGGAGCAGGGGTTCATGATGCCATGTCCTTAAATGTGCCATTTTGACATCTTTATAGTCACAAGTAAGCAGGAAATGGCAACACACAATCTGGACAAATAAAGCCCCTTTTAGCAGGACACAGGAGCTGGAGCAACCAAGCTGAATCTATGCTTGTTTCTATTTGCTATAAATCTGAAAATAAGGTATGAGACTAAACTGTTTGGTTTTATATAAGGATATTGAAATATCAGAGCCTTTCCAGAAGAAAGATCATTACTAGCTTATTATAATAGCATGCTAAAAATTACAAGGGAAATAACCAAAATAGATCCTGTCCAAATGAGGAAATGGAAAAGGACATGAACTCTGTCAAATTAAAAGCAGAAACAGAAAGGCAGACTAAAAAAGATTTTGAGGAAATAACTTGCTAATGGACAAAAAACTTCCGCCAACCCAGGAGGAGCAGGGAGCCTGCCAGAGGGTCTGCAGGTGACTGGGGTATGCAGTCAGCAGATGATCAGGGCGGCAAAGGAGTCTGAGAGAAAACAAACCCTAACACAACAGCTAAACAGATTACTTGTGTCTGCGTTTGGCACAGAAAAGCTTAGTGAAATTCCCACGACAGCCATTTGTTAAGGGGATAATGCAGAGAAGCTGCCTCAGATTGAAGGGCCATTAGATGAGGGTTCAGAACAAATAGATGCAAAGGGTAGTAACAAATTCATGAGAAGCAGATGTTACTCGCCTGTGGGTTTTTAAGGAACACTAATAGGAAATTGTTGCACTGTTAGGGCTGGTGTATATCCCTTTACTTAAAACAGCCAAAGAAAAAAAGAGGACAGCACGTGACATTGTTTTAAGTGTTGTGAGGGATGTAGACAAATGCATACCACTTAATCTGACACCCGTAGCAGGCAAACAGTAAAAGACATGAGAATAAAAGTGTTGCAAGGACAGATATGGAATAAGAAGGAAGTCTCGGCAGAGCTTTGCAGTGAGAAGCTATGAAGCTGTGTTTCACCATCCTCCTGTGGCTTCAGAGGAAACAGTGAGGCTACAGGCTGGAGTGATGTGCTCCATATGATCTGCTCAGCTTCTGGAAAGCCTTTAACAGTGTCTGTCACCAAGGATTCATAAAGATGCTAATCTGGCATGGGATAAGAGGGAAGATCCTCTCATGAGTCAGCAACTGCATATAGGATAGCAAGATGAGATAAAGATAAATCATCTGTTTTTCACAGTGGAGAGAAGTCACCAGTGACATCTGAGAGGGATCCATGGTAGGGCCAGTGCTAATCCACACACCCATCAGTCAGGCAGTAAATGGTGAAATGGCTCAGACTGCTGGTGGTACTAGCTTATTCAAGGTGCCTGCTTATGCAAACTGCCTGCAAGGAGCTGCAAAAAACATCTCATGAGCCTGGGGAATGAAATGGCAGGTGAGATTCAGTGTGGATAACAGCAGAGAAAAACACAGGGCTGAGTTGGTAATCATAGAGTCATAGAATCACAGAATGGTTTGGGTTGGAAGGGACATTTAAAGGTCATCTAGTCCAACTCCCCTGCAATAAGCAGGCACATCTGCAACTAGATCAGGTTTCTCAGAGCCCTGTCCAACCTGACCTTGAACGTTTCCAGGAATGGGGCTTTTACCACATCTTTAGGCAACCTGTTGCAGTGTTTCACCACCCTAGAAGAAGCAACAGCCTCTGAACCACCTAGTACTGCTCAGGACAAATATCTTGGAGTTAGGTAGTTCTATTCAAATGACAGCTAACACCTCATTAATTACTATAAAGCTATTTAATATTAGAAATTACTAGGAAGGGAAGAGTGATGTCATCAATTACGTACAGGACTCACCCCCTACCACAAGTGCTGTGTGTAGTTCTGCTCCCTCCATCTCAAAAAGGGAATGGTAGAGTAAGAAAAGGCATAAAGATGGGCAACAAGGAAGATCAAAGAGATAGGATGACTCTATGAGGGTAGCAGCTACATAAACCAAGATTCTTCAAGGTGGGAAAGAAGAGTCCAAGAGGGAGAATGGTACAGCTCTATAAATTCAAGAAGGGTCATGGAGAATAACTAGTCACCACTTCTCATAAGATGCAAGAAAGGGGCATCAAATGATGTTTCCAGGTTCAAGACAAACACGAAGGCAAGGAGCTCTGTGCTTGGGCGAAGAAGTGTCTCCCATTATGGAACCTGTTGTCACGAGATGTCAGGGACTGCAAAAGTACATGGTTTCAGAAGCAATCTGACAAATGTGTGGAAGACAAATCATCTGAGGGCCATGAAACACTAAATTATCCCTCAGCTGAATGGGACAGGGTATGCTAGAAGTGGTCCTCTCCGCTGCTGGCCATGGCCAGAGCTTTGTTGCCAGACTGATGGGCCTTGCAGTCATTTTGCCATTTTTATCAACCAGACAACATTTAGAAGTAAATTAGAAGGAACTCTCCCACCCTGCAGAGCAGAAGTGCACAACTAGAGGTCTGGTTTCTCATGGGGCTACGAATCCATCATTAGCATTAGCAGTGTTTCTTGCTCCAGGATAAGCTACAATGTTAGTTTTTAAGATTAACATCAAGTTTGAGAAAAAATAGCCCATTCTCATGTTCTTTTTCCATGTATGTTTTCTGTTCTGTGTTAGCTGAGGACAAAGCTGCAGTTTGACAAGCCTGATGACAACACTACTGCCAAAAGCAGCAGCTCTGCCCTTTCATACTGCTGGAAAGGACAAATGATGGGGAGGGGAGTGCAAAATTACCCACCAGAGCTGAGGAGAAGAGGGCAGGACTGCTGAAGGCAGGGCTAGTTTAGGCTGATCCCAGGTGCTAATTGACCTATAATTTGATGATATTTCTTTCGGCAGCTGTCCCTTGTGAAAGATAGCTGTCCTCATTCCCCCTGGGAACAGCAGGACTTGGCAGCCGTGTCTGAACGTGGCCTTTCTTGGCCCTGTCGGGCCATCCCAAAGGAACGAAACCCCCTCGTTTCTGAAAGGAAACACTACAGAAGTGACCTTTGCTCCGTTATTAGAACTTTATTTGTCAGTTCATTTTAATCATGTGAATTCTTGAAGGATTTTGACTTGTTTTGTGAGGATAAAAAAGCTAGTCCAAGGTGGATGCTAGCTGTCTTGAATGAGCCATTTAAGATCTAATGAGTGGTTTAATCACTAAGAGTCAGACCTGTACTTTGAGGGTAAGCTCCAGTTTTGGGGAGTAACAATTTTCAGCCACATCAAAGGGCTTGGATTGCTGAGGGGAGTGTAAAGCTTCTGCCACAGAGTGAGGGTCCAGGCTCTGGTGGCTCAGTTTCCTCACAGCAGAGGAGCTCCCTCACATCCAGTTACAGACAAATTTGTTTTTAGAATGTTTAATCTAGTCTTAAATGTCTCTTCTCTCCCTTGTGAAACTGAAGCCAGTGTTAAGATCATTGTTGGTTTGTCACCAATTTATTCGTATCAGCTGTAGCAAGGAAAGCAGCCAGTGCTGATGCAAAGTAGAAAAAAGATGCTTGCACTCCCAAGCCCTTCCTGAAAAAACTTCTTCTGTAGAACACAGGCCATGTCAATGCTGTTATTGTGGGGTTGGAAACTGTCTATGTCTGAGAGCAAAATCTGAGGGGCTGAGAGATAAAAAAAGACTTGCAAGCAAGTATGAGAAAAGATGCACAAAACTGTAGCTCATGCAGGGCAACCTCTCACAGAAACTTTGTGTTAAGTTCCCTGAGGTGTAATATGAGCAAATGCCGTAACAGACTTGCTCTTAAAATCACGCTTGCCTGGTCACTTTGCATGACAGTGACCTGACATTGCTTTCTCTAGGAGTTGACCTGGAGCACTGTAATGCAGCACTGTGTGAGGTTTTCTTTTCCTTGTAAAACACATGGAAAATGGTAAAGTTTGTTAGCAATATGATAGGAGCAAGGGCAATGCTAGATTAGATTTGGTACAAGAGGAGGGAAGTAGTTTTTACTGAATATGAACCTATTGCATCTGATGATACTCTTTAGATGCAGATGAAGAAATGCTAAATTGATGTTACTGGTATCATAATGCAGCAATCTGATCCCTGTTATGTGAAGAATATTTACACATTTTGCCTTCTCCTTAACATGAGGCTAAGAGAAATGCCCAGGGCAGAAACAATGCTTGGATCAGCCCATCATGCATTTCCAAGGTGGCAGCTGGAAGCCAGGTGAAATACCACCAAGCATCTACAATGGCACAAGCTCTTGTCTTAGGTTCCTTCTATCCAGTAATGGAATAAAAGTACAAAACTGCTACTAGGAGATGCAACACGATTCTGTCATAAATGGAAAAGGAATCTCTGGAATTCAAAGCTTGGCCCTTGATGAGGAGCCTTGCAGGGAAGCAATGCACTCTCTCACCAGGCGAGCAGCCTCTTTGGCTGTGCCCCTGTGCACTGAAAAGCCACCTGACCCATGCCCGTAGTTGTGGACTATGGGAAGCTTAACTCCTCCTTGGCTCAAGACTTCTCTCTGCAGTCTCACACACCACCTGGATGGCCTCAGGCCCACCTTCACCTTGATATCCTGAGCTTCCCGCAGTGAGGGCTCAAGGGAGCAGCATCTGTCAAAGATGTCTTTGGTAGTGCCAGGATCAGGGGAGAGACTCCAGCTGTCCTTTTCCCTGGTTCCCCCTAGGGTTACCTGATGCATCCCTGGGTAGATGTAAGTTAAGCCATCCCCGTCCCGGATGAAGTTTTTCACCCAAGGAGCAAGAACCTTTAGTACTTGTCCCCTGATAGGGAAGAGCTTCTTGTCCTCCACAAGCTGGTGCGCTCCAATGCCCGCACAGTTGACGACAATGTTATATTCACTGTGCAGCTCCCACAGGTCTGTAACTTTTCTGGTGTACATCTGGATGCCATTTGCTTTCAACCTGCAGAAAGACTCCAGAAGTGAGGCAGAAAAGAAACCCCTAAACCCACATGCAATTATTATGCACATTAAGTAAATGAGAGAGATTGCTTTTTACATACCAATCAAAACCAAACAACAGATGGGACATAAAGCAAAGAAAATGCCATGGGGTTTCTGTTTGTGATTTGTCTGATTTGGTCTTATCAAACCTATTTTTTAGCTTGTTTGGGCTGGAAAAGATACAGCAAGTAGATCAATATTAGAGGAGGGTCTGACACAAGACCCTGGACAGATGAAAAGGTTGTCATGGTCTCATTGATTCGTTTCTATAACTGTACTGAGCTTGAACAGCTCAAGCAAGCTGAAAAATGTCAGACTTATTCACCAACGTACTTTTGCTAGTGACAGTGCTACTGTACTATATCCCTTTTAATGTGTATACTGTACTATATCCCTTTTAATGTGTATACTGTACTACATCCCTTTTAATGTTTAATACAACATCACATTCATTTCCAACTCACCCCCATGATACCAGGAGCCACTTAGTCCTCTAGTGCCACGTGTGAAGCCCTGGGGTACCCAGAACATCCCCACAGGTTGGGCAGACGTGTGGCATTGGACCCCCAGAAGACACACACCCTTCTAGAGCTGCAGCCAGGAGTCACCCAGAACAGCTCAGAGCACTACACATCCATGTCTGCTCTTCAGCAAGTCTCGTCCCTTCTTGAGAATCATCTTTGAGCTCAATTTCAGTTCAAGTTCCACCCTGCACTTGCCTGAAGCTTGTTAACACTTCCCCCTGGAAAAAACGTGAGGTGGAGCCACCACGTGCTGTCATCTGGATCCATTCACTGGGGTGATTCTAGCATGAGCAAGTCAGGAACAAGTACTGTGATGATGATGCGCTAAGTGGGAAGTCCTGTCCTCTGCAATACTCTGGCAGCTGGCAAAGTGATCAACCACACTATAAAGGCAGTGGTTTCCCACAAAGCAGTGAGTGAGCTGAGGATCCAGGGTGCAGCTGGTGCTCTGGGGGCTGCGGTTTGGTGCAGCAGGATGCTGAAGGTGGCTGGGAAGAACTGGGGAGGTCTCATGAAGCAGCTCTGGGTGACTTTCAGGAGAGCTCAAAAGTGTAGTAATTGAAACTCTGCCACCATGGCATAAAAAATAAACCAATAAAAAACCTGCTAAAAACTCCTGAATTCAGGCAAGTAAGCAGGAAAAAATTCCTGAAGTCCATTTTTGGACCAGCAAGGTGGGCACATAAATGATTTTCCTTGTGGATTGCCGAAAGAATGGTCTAGAAATACTGCTCAGGTCACTAGGGGTCTGAGAATTAATTACATGTTTAATATGCTCTTACTTCTCATCACCAGAGAGAAGAGAAAGAGAAGAAGCTTGATCATCTTATTAGACTACATCCTTTGAGAAGTAAGGTGGCTATAGCAGGAGTAAGGAGAGAGCAGAAATCACATGGCAGATACTAAATGTGTTGTACAACTTAGCTGTGCTTCAGCAGAAACTTCCAATTCAGTTAGGCAATGAAACATGACAGAGTATGTGTGCCGAGGAGACGGCACAGACCTCACGTGGTGCTGGTGCCACTGGAGTACTCCCTGGCTGGCTGCTAGAACAAGTAATGTTTTTTCACATTTTGCAGTGAGATGAAAGGCATCAAAGCAACAAGCTGAGCTGGCAATTTGTACCACCGTGTCAGTACATGTCTCTTTACTTAACCCCAAATCAGCTTGCAGCCTATCGCTTTCTCTCCAGCGGAAACAGCTATTTGCTCACTTTAGGGGCACTTAAATGGATTAAATGCACATCCCAGGTGTCAGAACCTTTTCAGCTCTGCATCCTGGCTCTTCTACAGTTCTTCAAAATCTACGTATATTGAAGAAACTTGGAAACTGGCAAATTTTCTAACTTTCATGTCAATCCAGGCATGGACTCTGAAGCCACGACTCCTTGTAGTGAGTGCATCACCCATCTTATGTAGGAAAACACTTTCAAAAAGTTTGTTACAAAATTATGCCATTTGACCTTTTTTCACCTGACTAGATTAAGAATTTACTCCAATTGTTGATCAAATTTGAGGTGAATTGGTCCAGCTACTTCTTAAGTGCACAGTCTTCACAGATAAGACATCTTCCCACACATGCCTGTTCTCCCAGGGATGGGATATATCTTCAAGAACAGAGGGATATATTTGGTAAATTTGACACATGAGGAGCACTCACATGTCTTCTTAGGACACAGCAAGTTCCCAGTGTACCTTGAGGTCTGGCTGGCCAAGCATGGCCCCTGTGGCTATGTTGGTCCTATGCCCAGCCACAGTGCTAGAAAGTGGACATTGCATAAATGAAGCCTTTCACGTTTTGGAAAAATTGGATATGTATTTCTTGTGCTTCTCCCAAAGGAAGAGTTTGCTGCCTTTTCCCCAGTGAGAAACAGCCCTTTTCCAGTTTTCTTCAAACCTAAGACTCTCAAGGAGTCCCCAGCTCACCCCCAGTCAATCTGCCTGGGTTTCCCTCTGCATGCCCAGCCTGCAGCAAAACCAACCTTTTCTCCAGCCAGAGCAGGTAGGGTGGACAGTCACATTTCAGTGTCGTAAAGGCCTGACCAAATTGGTGCTGCGGAAACTTTTGGAGTTCTGCTTTGGACATTGGTCGAAATCCCAGGACAACATCCGACCAGAAAGGTAACTCTTCCTTGGGAGTGCTTTTAAAGATCTGCCACCTAAAAGAACACAGAGAAAAAGCTTCAAAAATTGGCAGCTATTGCTCTACCATGTTATGTATCACAGCAATCCTAGCACAAACCCTGGAACTCAGGAACCTATTCCTGCTCATCAGTGCAGCTCTGCAAGGTTAACAGCAACAGGGAAACATTGCTGCCTGCTACTGCAATACCCACCTTGGCAACCAGGCAGAGGGGCTGCCACAGCCCATCTTGAATGTGACACCCGGGGGTAACTAAATTGGAGAGAGTTCTTCCAGCTATACTGTAGGAACTTCCAGCTGTAGAATTACAAAGTTCCCTCATGCAGTGTCCCCACCACGGCTGTGGCCATCCTGACTGGGCCTTCTTGTAAGGCCACTTGCACACATGGTCACATTTTTTGGGGTACCCATAAGGCTACAGAGTGCCCAGCCTCAACAGTCCCAAGAGGTGAATTTCTGCATAGATAATAGGCAGTATAAAACACCCCCAATGCACACACACCCCAATTGCATCCCTATACCTAGTTGCTGAAGCTGGAGGATCCTGCGGTCCCATCCCTATGAGGACTGTCCCTGCTGCAAGCAACTGGTAGATGACAGTATGGAAAACATCAGTTATTAAAGGTCATGTGATGCTGGCCAGTCTTGAGTGGTTTCTGTGTACACACCTATGCATGAATTTTGCTCAAAAATACATTGTATCTGAGCAGCTGCAATGCAGTTTCTTGGGAATATGGTCGTAAGAGCTACTCCTTGGAGGCAATATGCCTAAACTCCAGCAAGGAAAACCTCTCTGCCTGATCCAGCACATGGCACACACATACCAAAGGCTGCCCCGGGGGCTGTTCTTACCCAGAGACCAGGTGAATGCCAGCCTCTGATGCCTCGGCCAAGTTGCTGATGGCAAAAAGGTATCTGAAGGTCTCTTTGAACCATTGCTTCTGCACGTGGATCGGTGTGCCTGCATGTAACAAACCCAAACATGCAGAGAGGGAAAATGCAAAGAGGAGAAGCGTACAAGCTAGTGCCAAGGAGACAGGACAGATGGGGAATGCAGGGCATGGTACTTTTCTTCCTGAACCTCTGTGCATTACTGCACACCCGGGCATGCAGCCACCTGTGGTGCCGTGGGCAATGCCACACCAGGTTGGACGCACCTGGGTAGGTGTGAGGGATGAGCATCCCAGCTGCAGCATCGCTCGTTGTGTTGGGGCTGAACTGGTCTGAAAGGACTGTCACAGAGCAGCTGGGGGAAGTCTCCGTGATGCACAGTGCTGTGGACAGGCCGATGACTCCCGCGCCAACCACTGCGACCTTGGGTGCTGTCATCTCCAGGGTGGACAGCCAGAGGAGAGAGGCGCCTACATACATTTGGAAATAACATATCTTATGTCACCAATATTCCTGCCAGACACTCTCGTCAGGCTATAAAATACCCACACAAGATGTAACATAACCTGCTGTGGCAGCTCATTGAAGACTAATTGCTGCACACAGAAAACCAAGAGTGAGGAAAGGTTTAAAAAAATCCTCATAGCCTTTGGTATGATAACCATTTTTTGAAAAGTATTTTAACAGCCACTACCCCATCCTCAGCACAAGAGCAAAGGGCAAGCAAGTGATCTGTATGTACAGCACTTGTGTTCAGGCTGTGGCAATCTGGGGCAAGATTTTTTCAATAAAATCCAAGGCAATGATGCAGCCATCAAATTTTCCATCATGTCAGGGGCAAAAGTGCCTTTGGAGCTCTGGGGAAATTGGCTTTTAGGCATCATGAGCAAAAAGGTTGTTTGAACATCAGGATCTCCAGCAATGAGGTCTGTCACTGCCTGGGCAGCAGAAACAAATCGCACAGGAGGTGAATTGGTTATACAGAGCAAAGGTTCCAGTGCATGGTGGAAGATGTTTTTTTAATATGCACCTTAGCTCCCCTGCTGTGTAGGGCTCCCCCTCAGAGCCTGAGGACTGGCTTAACTCTGTCCTAGAAAACATGAATTTTAGCTATTAAAGACAATGTACATCTTCACAGTGTATAGCCTAGATGTTTACACTCCTGCATCCAAAAATTGTTTGGGCCACAATGCCTTGGTGGGAATCATGGAATAGTCAGAGTTGGAAGGGACCTCCAGAGATCATCTAGTCCAACTCCCCTGAAGGATCCCATAGAGCACATCGTGGGAAGAGAAGCTACCTGTACTCTAGGGGATTTTGTGCCCCTAGTGACCTGAGGTCTACAACCCATCCTTTGTCCCTGTAACTGCCAGTGTGACCCACTGCCTTGGACAGATTTGTGGGCATCCAAGGCTGCCACGCTCTCCCAGCAGCACACCGTGGTCCCCAGTGTGAGAGATAACTTGTGTTTTCGCGAAGTGTTGTGAGAATCATATTTTTGTAGAACCAAGAAAAACACCAAGGCCTTGTACATCCAGGTGCCAGACAACGTAGAAAGATGTGAGAACCAACTTATGTTTTTGTGCAGCACTACACCAAGGCCTTGTACAGAGATACCAAATTAGAAAGGAGCCTTGTACAAAGACCATCTTGTTCAGTACATCCTGGTACCAGATAAAGTAGGACAAGAGCTAAGCATAACAACCTGTTTTTGACAATGTTGTGTCTTACATGGATCAGGAGATAGGGTGCACCTGAGAAAATATTGCCATCCAGACTTAACAGATTCCACAACTATGCATAAACAGCCGGCTGGTAAAAGACAGACCTATTATGGAAACCGGAAAAACCTCTTATGGAAACTGATTGCAATAGCATGCGTCGCATAGGCTGTGAGCCTGGAGTATCCAACCAATGGAGAAACAGGAGAGAATAACCCGCATCGGGATAAATACTATAGAAATGCTTTCTTTCCTTCGTAAAGGCGCGCGTCTCTACTTCGGCCACGGGGCGGCGCGCCCGCGATTGCACTCGCGCATAAACGGAGCTGCTTCACCGTGATCCTTGCCTGAGCAAACTTTTTCAGCCTAAAACTTCGTTTCTCACACCAGGAGCCAGCAAGCCTCACTGCCCCAAGAGCCTGTATATTTGCCTCTCTCTGCCTTGCTTTATAAACTGTTTTATGTTCCAGAGAAGCTCCACCCCACTCCTTAGCATCTTCAACTGCTGATTGCTACCCCAGAAAGTGCAGTGTCTCTTTTTTCCCTTGTCTTGGCCAAGGTTTGGAGCTTGGCACCTGCCCTGATGAGTGGCACACAGCTCCTGGTTGGTAATCACCTGGCTGCTCATCCCAGTGAGGTGCCAGCCTACATGCCTGGCCGTGGCCAGCTAACAGGTTTCACACCGGTGGAACACGAAACACAATTGAACCATGCAACTTGGTGCACCCTGCAAACTCCCCAAAACCAGGAACTAAATGAGCTGAAAACAGACTGTGCAACCTCAGAAGTGATAAATCCTTCAGCGGCTTGGAAACAGGTGAGTTGAGGTGCACCTGCTAGCTCAGGCACTCCTTCAAGGGGTTACTGCCAAAAGCTGAGCAGGGATGTAGGGGGACAATCTCCTTTGCCTGTGGCTCTTAGTTTTTCCTGGGGTATTTACCAGTATTCACTCTTGGAGAAGATGCTGAGCAAGATGGTCTTGCTCCCTTATGATCTTGCTTTCTCCTACAGGACTCACTCTTTCTTAACTGTAGGAGTCCATCCTCACTAATTGCCTTCCAAGAATCTTTTCTGGAAAGCAGTGTCTGCAGTTGTAAGGATGGGCTGATTTCCCATCTTCCTGTGGCTTTTTGGCATCTTTGATGTAATTTTAGGCAAGACAGACTGTGTGGGATTATGATAGGTCAGGTTTATTTATGAGATCCTTGCTCATAACTCTTCACACAGCTTCTCACTTACCCCTGAGGTTTTACTACTTAAAATTTGACATCCCTGCTATGTAGGAAGGGAGAGAGGAGCAGGCAATGTAGCCCATTATTGCATTCCTTCTGCATCGCAGCCAAGGGTTGTTACAACCCTCCTTCTTCCTCTCAGTGCAACACTTAAATTTCTTCTGGTTAATCATCTTCTTTCACTAGCTGACTATAAAAGCACCCACACAGCAGGGAAAGAGGATGCAGAGGTAAAGATGAACCCTGAACCAGAACCACTGGGCACCACCCACAATTCTAACCTGAAAAAAATCCTGAGCTGAATGGGAGCTGCACCCTTCGGCTCTACCATTGCCCCAGGCTGCCTCAGCCACCTGCACTGGGAACACCTGTGGAAGGTTAGAGCATGCACAGCATACGCTTCCCTACCATAGCCTCCTGAATATTTTGTACTGGTAATTGTTATTTTAAAATAAAACAACACAGAAAAAAATTTAAAATGGTAAGAAGAAATTAGGGGAGTTTTAATAATGCTGAAATTACTTCTATGAGGAAAATTGGTTCTGAGAAAGGTCTCTAAACATATTTTTATTAACAAACCTTATGGCAGCTGTGGAAATTGCATGGGGCTGTCAGCACGCCCAGCGAGCCTCCCAGAAGTCCAGAGACAACCACAGCCCTGCTGGAACATATGCGCCGAGTACTTTATGCACCTGCCAGAGATGTGCTCTTGGTTGCCTCTCACCACTATCATTTGCTGAGGCTGTGATGGAGATTGAATTTCCTGACTGACCTCCTCACCACTGGGGAAGAAAGAGGAGCTGCAGCTTGGCGGAGGTTCAGGTTTCACAAGTCTTCCCAATTTGGATGGGATTTTTGCATATGGGTTGGGTCAGTATCAACTGACCCAATGTTGCAAAAGCCAGCAAGGGTGGAAAGGGACTGCTGGGGGCACTGGAGCCTGCGGGGACAGCTCAGAAGCCCACAACAGGCACCCATCAAACATGCTATTTTTCTAGCACTTACTGCTGCAATCCAGGAGCACATCAAGCCTGAATGTGCTAATGTGCCAAAAATTAACCAGGTGCAAAGCAGAGGCTACACACAGCTTGTACAAGCAAGTGCAGCTCAGGCTTTACAGAGCCATTGACCCCGCTGTGAGTGAAAGGCTCACTTGCAGCTCTGTCTTGGCAGCACAAACTGCTCCAGCTGGGAGCCCTGCACCTTGCTGGGAGGGCACAGGCAGAGAAATTATTTTTAGCTGATGTGACCAGCCAGTTTAGTGCCAGAATGGGTGACACTTCTTACTCCCTCAGACTGCCTTGTGCTCAGGGTTTTGCAAAAATCAGCATTTAAAAGGCAAATCAGTTGCAATAACTGGTGGAGAGTGAGGAGGAGGGTGTCACATACTGTTTAGCTCCTTGTCCTTTCTTAGTGTCAGAAGAACAGGACAGAAGCCAGAGTTACCTGGAGCTGTAATTCCACAGCAAAGCAGATACCAGCTGCCTGACATGGGCTTTGTGCCCCTGCCACCCTTCTGCTCCTCCCAGGCCAGAACAAATTATTTTTTTAAAATATTGCAGTGTTTTGTGATGTGACTCAATCTTGCAACTCCTGCAGCTGAGGAGACAATGGCAGCTTCTTGTGATGACAAAACGTCCTTATTCTTTCCTGCCTCACATAGCTGTGTATCACCACTAAGTGCTGCTAACCTTCAGCCTTCACACCATTTTAGCAGTGGATAGTGATCAATATGGATAAATACACTGGTCCTCAGCACACATACATGCATGCACACCCACTGCCAGCTGCAGCCGTATCCTCTTGGCCTGTGGTCCCTCCAAGCTGCCCCTCAGGCTGTAAAGACCCTGGGAAACAAGCATCCCTCAGCTGAAAATGCTGTGTGAATGCTGTTGCTTTGGCATCTTTGTGTTACAGGCTTGGCCCCTCGCCCTACCTTTTCCCCCCTACAGCCCAACTCCATGTGCGTGCTTCCCTTGCAGCCTGGCCTCTCTTAGTTTGTGTGGCAACCTGGCTGACCTACCAAATGAAGCACATTCACACCCCTAAATAAACAGTTGAAAAAGTCCAAGTGATGTGTTAAACCAGAAAATGGATCAACAGGAAGTAACTGAAGAAAAGCCAAACCTGTTACATTTGAAGTCCTGTGTTGTTTTTTTAAACTAACTCACCATATCTAAGTGCTGAAACATTTTTTTATCTCCTGTAGCCTGCAGTACTGAGGAGCAAAGGCTCCAGCCTTTCTGAACTCCCAGAGGGGCTCGTTGCCCACCAGGGTGGCTGTGCCTGCCGTGCCAGTCTGTGCATGACATGACACAAAGCACTGTCCCCCTTCCTTTTTTAGCAAATCACTCTTTCGTTTATTCACTTCCCCAGTTTACAAGCACCCTCAGTTTTGCTTCCCTTTGCCTGACCCCAGAGAGAGGTTTTGCCAGGCTCTTTGCTAAAGGTAGTTACAGACGCCCATGAAGCACCATCCATTCTGGGGGTTTGTTGAGGAAGTGCCCTGATTTTCACCATTCGACTCTGGCCTGGTCCCTCTTCTGTCATTTGGGCTGCTCTGCGAGATGTGCATTTGGGGCCCATCACAGGAGGAAGGCAAGGATGCTCTCTTTTCACTGAGCACGGGACTCTGGAAGCTCCCTGGGATCCCCTTGGCCTCTCTGCTGGGTGCACATACAGCACCACAGCCAGAAAGCAGGTGTCTCTGAGCCACTGTCAGAGACCAGAGGCTATGAGGGAGGCCTCAGCTCCTCTTTCAGACAGCTGTTCATGCATGCATGCATGGGCAATACCTCCTGACAGAAGATATGTTACACCCACCCTATGAGCTACCAACACTATTAATCTCCACCAGTGGCACCTACTCACCAAGCAATGCTCTTGCTTTTCTCCAAAACTGGAGAGGTTTGGCGCTGCCCATTCCACACAGGGTGGGGATTCTTGAGCCCGTTGCCTCTCTGTGGGGTGCGGAGGGACACAGGGAGGAGCTGAGGTTTGGCACATCCTGGCCAGCCGGGACCGCACACCCACGGCCAAACGCCACGACTCACTATCGACGCCACAGCCAGCCGTGACAGCCACTGTGCTCTCACTGCGCAGCCACCTCTGTGTGTGGCCTAAACCTCTCTCTGCCTGAGTGTACGGAGCTGGTTTGTGCCTGGTGGAAGGTTCCCGGGGCAGCACTACCCTCACGCTGCCCCTGCAGGCACCTTCCCCAACCCTCGGCAGCAAAAGGGCTCCGACATCTAACAGTTCCCTCTTCGGCTGGGAACATGGTCTGAAAAAAGCCCAAACAAACAAGCAGGGAGAGAAGGCAATACCTGGTGAGGAGGAGGCCCCCGGTCCTGCCTGGAAGAGTCACCCTCCTGGGCAGCACGGGGCAGCAGACGAAGAGCGTTGCTGGGGTGAGGGGTGCAGGGGCTGTTGGCAGCTCCCTGTCCCCAGCGCCACTCCCCAGGCGCCAGGCTCCACGTCCCGCTGCTAATGAAGGAGATGTTTGTGCCCTGGCAAAGGCCGCCTCCCATGCTGGCACCTCTCCCGGGAGGGCCTGGCAGCTGCTGCCAGAGAACTTTGTTCCTTGACGATTTCCCTGGTGCGCTCCAGAGGAGGTTCGTGGGGCCCTGCTGCCCTGCACAAAATATGTCTTTTTTTCCTCTCTTACAAGCAATTAATTATGTTCTGAATGTTTCTGAAGGTGCCTAAAGAACACCATAGTACTTGAGCAATTATGCTGGAGGTCAGGATAGCAGTAATGCAGCGTGTCCCTGGGCCTGGCCATCGCAGGTTGATGAGGAGCAAGACCCTGCTAAACTGCACATGTATGTCAAGCACAGCCAGGCAGGACTGTTTCAATTAACCATTTTCATCAGAAACACACAAGTTTGTTGAAAACAAACCTGCCAGCAGGATCACTAGGATGAAATTGTGTACAAGGGTTTCTTGGCTCCAGGGCATTTGTCATTGGGGGGAGACATTTCACTAATGTTTGACTGCCAGAGCATTCATCCCTGAACACAGTAATAGCAATAGCTTTCTACATTTAGCCTGTACCTGAGGCTAAACTGTAGCAGTTGTTTTACCACCCAAAGGCCCCTCCCCAGCTGAGAAGAGAAATCAGGGGAAAAAAGGGAGAAATCCCATGAGTTGAAGTAGAAACAGATTTAACAAAATAACAAAAACAACATAAAGCATACAAGGTTCTACTCAGCCTGGTCCTTTGAGTCAGGAGCAGAAGACCAAAAGAGAAGAACCCCAGGAAAGACTGCACTCTCAGTGAGCTCCCTCCTTTTATAATGAGCATGACTAGGTGGTATGGGATGCACCTGTGAGTCAGCTGCCTTGAGTGGATCTCCCAGCTGACTGGGAGCTACTCATGGCCTGCCTGCATGGCTGGATCATGGGTCTGTGCCTGGGGAGCCAGGACACCTGCACAACATGCAACCAGCTGTTCTCACCTCCCAGTCTAGCTGTATTCTTAAGTGACAAAACTAAAGCCATGATATATTACATATAAGTAATCACTGACCTTTCCAGATGCATAATTGTTAGGGGTTTTTCCTTTAACGGTGAAAGGAACAAGGAATAATTCTGCCAAAATTATAGTACAGCTTGATTTTTCTGAATGTTTTGAGAAGACATGAGAATGGGTTATTGAATAAAACAGGGAAGGAGGCAGAAGAATGAAGGCAGCTTGCTTGTTTAGAAATGAAATTGTTGATGGGCTTGGTGTATTGATTGTAAAACATACAGCATTTTAAATAATTGTGGGATATCTGCAATAGTTTTGGAGAGGAGCCTTTGAGTTATGGAAATCTCTCCTCCTTCAAATGTAAACAGAGGTTGCAGTGCCAGCTAAGATTAAAATTGCCTGCTGTTTCTCCTCCTGAGATTCTACTTCTTGTTGCTTATGACTTTACCAAATTTGAACAATTTGGATTGAAATTTTCTATGTCGGATGTTTATGCAAGGGTGAACGTTTCAGAGAACTCCCAGTGTGTCTTCTCCTGAGTATGAGATTCAGGAAATGCGTGCTGGTTTGTGATACCAACTCTTGCCGTCATTTCATTGAGAAACTCTTACTCCTCCGTGGGCTGAAGTATTTTGGAAGGGTGAACACACTGTGCTTTGCCATATTTTAGGATGAAGGAAGAGCTTGTTTGTCATCTCTTTCTATGTAATCTAGATGTGTGACTTCCCAACACAAATATTTGTTTATCCATGCAGGCATCTATAAGGGGAATACATTTCAACTCTTTAGTGCTGCCATTGTTTTTCTTACCTCTGCTCTTCACCAAAATGAACAACACAATACAGAGCTTTGGGCTAACTCCCAGAGCCCTGATCAACTGCAGATCAGCCATTCTGTAGTGAGGCCTTCAGGATATGAAAAGTTTTTTGCTGTGCATGTTGGTGTTTTCTTATGAAAGATGGGAAAAAGCACAAGAAGGGAAAGAAGTTCCATGTAACAGCTCAGCTGCTAAAGGCCCCCTGGATGTTTATGTATGTATTATTCTGTGTATTGTGCAAAGTATGTCATTTTGAACTAACAAATTGGCTAAATAGTATTCCAAATGCAACATTCACCTACTTGTATTTCAAGAATGCTCCTGACAACCTGTGATAGTGGCTATTGTATCCTTTGACTGAGTGCAAGTCATGATTTGGTCAGTTGTCACTTGGGAAGAGAGTGCCAGGCTTCTGGCATAAAATAAACACAGCCCTGATCCTACGTGGAGCTGTTTTGGAACAATGACTGTCAGTTGCATCCCAGCACACATCAACCCAGCTCAAGCAATGCTTAAGAAGTGTTCTCTTTACCTTAGCAGTCCCTTTGCTTTGTATGTTCTTGAAAAGAGCAATAACAATAAGCAGCAATGACCTCTGTGAACACAACAGTGCAGACCTGTTTCTGATCTTATGAATGGCATGGATCACTTCTCTGCCACTTCTTTAACCAGTTCAAAGATCAAGTCAAGCATCAATGCCCATGTCAAGTTACCATTTCAGCAAAGAGGTTAAGCTGCTCCATATTTTCTTGTTTTCCCTTGTTATTTGCTTACTTTGGGGGAATTGTCTCAGTACGAGAAAGATACCAGCAGTACTGACATTACTATTGAAAAGGTTTGAGAAAATATTTACTGAGAGAATGCCCATTTATCCCTGGTTCTTTTGCTATGTTTACGATCACCTCAGTCAAAACTGCCTTTCATTCTCATCACTGGCAACAAGACTGTGGAGAGAATCTTCACAAGGATCACCCCTTGGTGTTGCTTTCTTCTTACTCCTGTGCAAGTCATTATAGAATCATGGAATCATAGAATATGAGGCAATGCTAATAATTAGATGCCTGTGAGCACTCCATGGCTGGACCCTACTCATCTACAACAAACACCCAAGCAGTGTCCAAGCCTGTGTGTTTGACAGGAATGCAGAGAGAGAAGAGTTGGTTTGTCACCAGATGAAATATTCCCCATTACTTCCAATTATTCATAAACCTAAGTTAGTAATTTATCTGAAAGAGATGGTTTTGTGTACAAACCTCTCAGCAATCATTTTTATATATCAGTTATTAAAAAAGGGATAGGATACTTCCCCATTTGAGGTATATACTTTTTAGGCTTGATTTTTCTCAGCTTGATTGAACTCCGTGCTCTTGAAATCAGTGTATCAGGGATGATTCAAATTTCTCAACTTTAGCAAACAAAACCATTTGAACCATTCACTAGGGTTACTTTCAAGGAGGAACTTAAATCACTTGGCAAGGACATATAAGCCTTTAAAAAAGAATTATGAATCCAAGTGATGGGTGTAACTTGATCAGAAAACATAAGATTAATAAAATATGCACAGAAAAATGAGTAATTTGCACTAATTTGAGATTTAAAGGAAGCAGAAAATAAATCCTGAGAAGGGCTAAGAGGACAAATCACAAAGAACAAGACTATAGATTGTTGCAATTCTCATTTTCCTTGCACCGTCTGCCCACTCCAATTCCTGCATGAGGAAGTTACAGTTAGTTTTCACATCCACTGAACACCAAGTGGTTACAAGTTATATTGTTTTGTCATTCCTGTAGTCAACTACTTTCTTTTTTTGTTCAACTCATACTCATTCTACAATATCTGCAGCTATTTTTGTCACTGCTGCATTTGTCTGAGGGACTACTGCCCCAGCCAGCTTATACAAATAAAGACAAAAATCATATTCTTCTTGCAGCTGAAATGCAAAACATGTCACATTTTTAATGCACATTTTGTCAAAGTCACCACCAATCACATTTTACAAACCTTTGTTTACATCTGCAAACACAAACAGGAAAAAGACACCCAGATGACATTTGCCAGCCTAAGACACACAGAAGGGTTTCCCTGCAGGAGGGATTTCCGTGGAATGCCAAAGCGCCAGCCCAGCTCCTACAAGGGAGCATGTACCAAATGGAGTGCTGGTGATTGTTAAGAGTTCATTAAATTACGTAAAGGTGTAAAGATTAAATAACATGTGTTTGACTTTATTCTTGCACATAACTGCAGATAATAAATATGCATTTAAAAAACATTAACATATATTGTACTAAACCCACATATTCTAGGCAAACAAACTCCTTCCCATGAGTACATACTTCCCCCATGTTACCAAAATGCACACTCCATCTGTTACAGAATCTTGGACAAAATTACTAGGTTACCAGTACACAGATGTGCTCTAACCTTTCTTCATGAGAGATGTAACAATGGAGATACTGCTCAGCTGCATTTACTAGAATTTTCCTGATAAAATAAACTTGATCTTTTGTCTACACTCTTCTTTTTTTCTTTCTTTAATCACTGAGTTTAATTTCTCCCCTATGAGTCCATTGAGGGATTTGAACAAGCATCTTTAAGATATGTTTGTACAAGGGTAGAGGATGAAACCTAGACTCTCCTTTTTGCAGCCACGAATGCTTTTCTGGCATCATGCCTCCATGGCGCAAGTGACCTTGCATTTTGTAAGCCCTCACAAAAGGCACCTGCAGGCCTTGCATGTTGCTGAGCCCAATGCTACAGAGGCTTCCTAAGGGAGCGCATGTAAGGAGCTGGTAAAAATAAACTGGGAAAGATACAGGAGAATGCTAGGTTCCTCCCTCCCAGAGCTGGGCTGTCAGACCATCTTCCATTTCCACAGAGCCATCACACAAAACCACTCAGCCTTCAGGCAGGATTCAATCCCTTGTTCAGACATTCAGGGTACCACCCAAAGCATTTGACAGATTGCATGTAGTTTGCACAGCTTTTTTTCTTTTTCTACATACTTGTTTAAACTATAGAAATTTGCACAAAGAAATTAGTGAGCTATTAAAAGTAGAAAATACATCTTTTCACATCGTTTTAAAAAAAGATTCAAAATATCAAACACATTTACTTACTATTTTTCCTTAGTTATCATTAAACTAACGAAAATTGCTCTCATTCCTATATTTAACCCAGAAGGTATGCCCTTCACAAACTGCAAGACTGTGTAATAAAATATGATATCAAATTTAGGGCAAAAACATTTGTCATTGTGCAACAGTGACTAGCAATTAAGCCAGATAAGAATTCTAATCCAGTATCTCATAAAACCATTACGTAATTCCAGATACATTGATCAGCACAATAGATTTGCACTAAGATAGAGATGACAAATAAAAAAATAAAAGAACTTAAGGACTCAGATAAGAAACTATGAAAAAAATCTTTTTATGAGCAATGAGAGGAAAATATGCCCCACAGGAAGAGAAGCATTTGTTCTCAAACTCAGTGCTCTCTTGCAAGAGAATTTAGATAATCTAGGAATATTTAAGAGAAACAAATCAACTCATGTTGTCTATGCTACATTTATAACGCATGACTAGTGTTAAATATATTTTTGTCCGTATGGAAAAAAACAAACAAACAGAAATGCTAGAGACATATAGACACATGCTATTTCCTTTTTTACAGTAATATCCTTCTTCACATTAAAGAATAGGATAACCCAAGGCATCCTCTAAGCTATTTATGCATAAAATCACAAAAGGTGTACTTGTAGATCAATAAACTTTTGGTTCAGGGAAATTCAGGTCTCATTTGAATCAAAGACCAAATACCAACTGACTTCAGTGACAGGAGGAACTGGCTTTTGGGGTTAAAAGCCATTAAGCTACATTGTGTTTTAGAATCATCATTAAGTTTTAGCCTGTAAGGATTGCTCAGTGTTATTGTGCATTTTGGTTTTGGCTTTTTTCTTTTTTGTCTTTACCTTATGTATACTGATGACAGGTGACCAGGTCCTCAAGTCAAAGAATACAGAACAGGCATTGACTGTTCTTAGCAGGGTAACCCCCAAATCAGTTATTCAGCAGGTAAGGAGTAGAAAAAAAAAAATCATTGTTTTTTAGTGCCTTCTTTGAAATAGACTGTATTGTCCCCAGCACTCAAGACTAAGGAGTTTAAGATAGGACCTTGTCCTAATAAAAGAGTGAGTATCTGTGTGAATGTGAAAGAACCCCCAAAAAATGCAGTGACTTGGAGCTCTCTGAGTGGGGAGGGTGATTGTAATGTCAGACAGTACCAGTTTAATTCCTTGTTCGGTCTACTGCATGATGTTTTCTTTTTTAGCACGGTTAAACCCTTGGATACGGCAGGGCACACAGGGTTTGGCAACAGATCTTGCAGATAAGGAGAGTTGTTCTGCTCTGGGAAGTGGAGGCGGATCTGAAAGCAGTGGAAGAATACTGGGTCTGCTCTTCAGTAAAATAAAAAGCCACACCATGTGAGTAATCCTATCTTCAGTCATCAAAGCATGTATTCAAGCCGTTCTCTGAATACTGATGGGATTACTCACATGGGCAAGGTTAAGCACATGCTTTTGCTGAAGTAATAGAATCACAGAATCGTTTTGGTTGGAAAAGACCTTTAAGATCATCAAGTCCAACATCTGGACAGAAGCCATAGTATTCCATGCTGTTCTCTTTGGAGGTTTTCTCTGTAAATACTGGAACACCCACAGAATTGAATGGACCATAAAGACTCCTTTCTGCTTTTCATGTAATTATCACACAGAAACTCTTTGAACTTAGACTTACTGATTTTTGCTTGCTTTGAAGCATCTTAGTCCTCATATTGGATATGATTTTTTCCTCATACCTGGAGCAAAATGTCACTTGACTAGGAAAGGGCAGTGAAGAAAAAAAATCTTCTATAAGGGGATATAAAACATTATTCTGGTTTCATAAATCATTGAAACTAATATGACTGTGCAGATATAATTCAAAAATGTGACCATTAAGCTCTACAGCATATAGAATGTTTATCTACAGTAATATAGATGTCTTATTTTGGTGTACATGGCGAAGAAGTAAACAAGGAAGACTTGTTTTGATGTGATTGTACCAGCTAGCATGAGAGTAGGTGCCTAAGATGAGAAGAACTAGGATTTCAAACCAGGGATGACAGGGTTCACGCAGCCCAGGCAAGAGAGGGCTGTCTGAACCTCAACATGCAGAAGGTTCCTGTGCTGCTTCCCTCAAACCAAGGGTGTTCAAGCAAAGAGGACACAGATCCTCAGGCAAGGAAGAAACCTCCAGGTCTCGAAGTTGACTGAAAAAGGGGAGGTGGGACAGAAAGCCATAAAAGTAGTAGCCAGAACGATGCATTCCTATCTATCAGTTTTCTGTGGTCCACAGTCATAAGGCAGAATTCAGCAAGTAAGTGCTGATGCACTCATGAGGTATAGCAACCATGGGTCATTTACAGACACTTTGACCAACACTACTAGAGTAAGCGGTAACTCTTCTACTGATCAGGGTCCTCCAGATACTATATTTTAAATTAGCTTTTTCTAACTGATTTTGTGTGGTATAAGGAAAAAGTGAGCTACAGACAGTTGATCTATGAGAAAAATGGTGTGTAGATACTGTGTCTACTAAACATTCATTAATAACTAAGTCCATCTCTGTGCAGAGAGTCTGAATAAGACCCTTACACAGTTTATTTTCCACTGAGGACTGAGAAGGCCTTGATGGAGGCTTTTGGCAAAGTTGCTGGTGTAGGTCTCAAAAGTTATGAAGAACCTGATGATCTGAGCTGAAAGCAAGAGGGGAAGCACTGAAATAATGGTCTGGAATGAATACAACTTTGAAAGGCACCAGGCATTTTAGTTTTACCTCAAGTAAAAAGAACTTACTAAGACAGCAGTAGATCCAGTGAACGTTCTTTTCTAAATCACTAATAAAAATACATTTGCCATTCAACAGAATGAGTAGTATACAAACTATTTGCACATTTCGCAAACTTAGTATTATTTTTTCAGTCAGAAGCTGTTCCACAGAATACTTTCCTTTGTTAGCAATTGCACCTTTTCTAGTAGAAATTTTGCAAAAAGAGAATAAATTACTTTAAAATTATTTATATGACTTCATGCAAAGTTAAGGCTTCTCTCTTGAATTATAACCATCTGTGTGAGTTTACCATGTTTTGAAGTCTAAAGCCTGTAACTGTCAGCTGCAACAGGACAAGAGTGGACAGGGCACTTTGTAGTGGGTTTACAAGTCTAACTGCAGAAAATGTGAAGCAAAAAATTGGCATATATTTTACATATGTATAATCAGGTAGGTTCCAACATTTAGAATAATCATTCCAAGTGGTCACAGCAAGGCAGATAGGTTTTCTAAAGTCTGGGTAAGTTTGACAAGGGATCTAGAAATCCTATCAAATTTTCTGCAGTACCTCAGTCACACAGAAAAGGTTTTATACAGTTGCTGTATTGCAAAGGCAAGACTGGATACGAAGTAGAAGGCACAGATATTATACAACAGTCACATTTCTTGAATAAAAAGATCTTACAAATTAGATAGTGATTAAAATTGGGAACAGCCATTTTGCTGTTGCTTTATTTCTCAGTGCTGACTGTTTCTTGACCAAACATCTCTATTTTTTCTAATGCCGCATCACTGTGTGCTGGAGGAGTCTTTCCTGAACAGCTTTTCTTCTTCCTTCCTATTTCTGTGGCTTCCACCAAAGTATTAGTCAACGGTTTTCCCAGTGTTTCTGGAAGCATTATTGTTAATATTCCACTCAGAAGAGCCATGATTCCAACAAGCAACTAGAAGAAATAAACAGTAGCTGTAAAGGTAGAAATATGTTTCAAGTTATGCATATCTTTGATCCTGCTTGAGAGTACATTTAAAATAAAGCACAAGGAACTGTAATGTAAAGCAAAGATCGTAAGACTTAAATGTTGTCTGCATTAAATACCTGCCTTTTTTGTTGCATAAATGAAAGATTATGCAGCAGAATTAATGAAGAACAAGTGAAGTGTTCTGTACCACAAGGGATCAATACAGTGCAAGCAGGAATAATGATGTTTGAGAAAACAACACATATATCTTCATTTGGTATTTCTCCTATCAAGTACATATTTAAGAACTGATTCTAGGATTGCATACATTTATTTTTACATGCATGTTCACAGAGCTACAATTTCCCTGCCACCTGTAATCTCAATTCTCACTCAAGCTCCTGAACCTACTCCCCTTGTACCTGTGTGCCTGTTCCTCCTGCACAAAGCCAAATCAGAATTTCTCAGTATGCCTCATTGGCCTGGAGCCACAAAAGTGCATACCCCTGCTCAGGAGTGCTCTTCAGCAGATAATGAGCTGGCTGTCAACAGGAATACTTTGCTAAACTGCAGTTTCAAAGATCTGTTAGGGGTGCAGGCATCTACTGACATTTGCACTGGGATCACATCTCGGATTTATCCATGGTTCCATACAGTTCCATAAGGACAGCTTACTTCAGTATGGATCAGGAGCATGTGGGGTAGATGCAGAAGCACACACATGCTCCAGGAGTATCTTCTCCTTCCCTTCATTTCTGTGCCTTGTTCAACAAGGACAATTCATGCTATCCTCCTTTGAAGTACAGAATAGCATTAAACCCCTGACATTCTTCCAATGCCAGGTTATAAATGACCCACATCACTCTTGATAGAAGCACTTCCAGACAGTACATCATGCCTGGCCTTGGTGTTTTTCCATTTTATGACTGTGCACTTTGACACTGTATTATCCTCTTCTTGCCCTATGCTGATTCTCAGGTCTGTTCTGTTTATTTAATACTTTCTCTTCAAGTGGGAGAGAGAGCATTTGGAATTACTTTGCCTATGTCTCTCACACAGAGCTTGAGACAAGAACTGGCCAGCTACCGTCTGCATCTAAGCCAGACCTTCCCCATAAGCCAGAAAGGTGCTTTAAAATTGTAATTCTCCATTGCAACTTTGAACAGTGCTATTCTCATGCAAATGCACTGTGCTGCTTTTGCTCACCCCCCCAAAAAAAGAAGAGGACAGCTTGTGTCGAGCGCTCTTTTGAGAAGCAGAATTCACACTGTTGCATACACTCCTGGTTTTGTATTTGCATTAAACATAAAGGCTGAGAAAATAAAAAATTAAGCAAACTACTGTTGAGTACTACAAACTACAGTAAAAATAAAATAGTCATGCTCTTACCATGAGAAATTAAAAAAAAATAAATCCTAGCAGTAATGTGACTGGAGGAAATGGTACTGAGAAGAGACAAACTGAGAGAAATTCTTGCAAACATAGATATATGTGGCAGGAGTGATATTTAAAAGTATATTCCAGAATAGTCAAGTCTCTCCTCTGAGTGTCAAAACTCTTCCCCACTATTAAAACATGATTTCCTGCCATGCCAACGCAGGATAAATTGACACATGGCAGCTATTCCACAGTAATCTCTTGTATGCACATCTTTTAGGCTGCCTTAAGTTTATATTCAAGGATATTGAAGGCTGTAGAGGATATTGAAGCTTATGGACACTCATACATTTGGAGTTTAGGAAAACAGGGTCACTACTGATGCCCAGCAGAACAAGGTTAAAGCAACACTGTGTGCTTTGAGTATGTGTATCTTCCCTGTTTTCAGTTAGACTTTTAGACACTTTGCATTCTTCTCATGTTTTCCTTCCTCGTGAACCTACCTCTTATTCCCTTGTGAACTCTCACTATTCTGTAAGCGTACACACCAACATCTTTCTTGTCTTTTCATCTCAGCGCTCTCTATTCCATCACATGTAAGTTTTCTTTTTTCAGTGTGAAAGCTGCTGCACACTAATTTATTGTGTTTTATTCTCCCTGATCTCACAAAGCATTTCCCAATATTTCCTAAAAAAGGCAATGTAAAACAATTAAGTCACAGTATATTAATAAAAGGACTTCTCAAATATCACCTACTTTTTCAGGGGCAGTAACCACACTTAGCAATGAAGTTACACTTAGTGAAAGCAAGCCTTTTGCAGTCTTATCTTGGCAAACTTCTTCATGAGACATCTGACATAATTTAGTCCTTTGCTTGCTTGTAACAAATGTGTATATTTTGTATATATGTACCATTTTACATATATAATTCAGCATCAGAAAATGTTTTTCTGATATAGTCAATCAGTTAATTGCTTATGGATTTAAGTATGGTATTGTACAAAGTATTTAAGTATGTTTAAGCTCCACTGCAGTCAAACTGACAAGAGTACCTCTTAAATTCATTGCTTCTTCAGGGTCTTAATTTTACATCTGACTACCTGCTTAGTCAAACTCTTAAAGTATTCCCAACACTTAAGTACAGCCAGCAGATTCAAACAGTTACCACAAATAACTCCAAAAAAAGATTTACCACCATTTTTCATATGTCTTCCTTTCTACCTGAAGCAACAATTTTAATTTCACAGTGGTCTAAGCCAAGGGCTTAATATAGTTAGTCTAGAACAAAAGACAATTTGAATTAAATATCCCTACAAAATAATACTTTTACTTCTGAGAAAAAAATAATTATTCTAATCTGCTATTTATGTTTATATCTACATCTGATGGCTCTGAACCAATCTAAAATGTGATCTTATTTACAAAGTTCCTACTTTAAAAAAAAAAGCTTAAATTTTGGCCTGAAAATCCACTAGTATTAGACACAGGGTTTGTATTCATTTAACTTTGCTGACCTCAGTGGAGGTTTTTGTTAATTTATAATTCATGGTTTATCTGAGAGAAAAATCACATCTGTTAAAGGACTACTGTAACATAATTCTTAACAGCTGAGAAAGAGAAATAGGTTATACATGGAGCAGTTGCTTTACTGTAAGTTTTCTAGAAAGTTGTCACATGAAGAACATACTTGGCAAGTTATTCAAGATTTACAGGCATTCAAATGAGATACTCGCACTGCTCACAGGTGGCATAACT
The DNA here is from genome assembly GCA_028020825.1 of Podargus strigoides. Classification (NCBI taxonomy): domain Eukaryota; kingdom Metazoa; phylum Chordata; class Aves; order Caprimulgiformes; family Podargidae; genus Podargus; species Podargus strigoides. The sequence continues at coordinate 49,516,066 of CM051619.1, forward strand.
GTACAGGAGGCAGACTGTCAAACAAATAGCAGTAGTAACTGTTTGACAATGTGTGGTGTATACAATAGATCAGCATGATGTATATCAGTTTACTTACAAATGTAATCCATTTCATTTCACTTTCATTCCAAAACACTTACGTTACCTGAGACTTGGCACACTATGCTCCAGCTCAGGACAAGCCTATTTAATAAACTGACAAATGTTTGATAATAGGATCTAATAATGAAAACATATCACTGTGAACTACTACACAACTCTACAAATACTCTGGATACTTTTTGTACACTCAGAGTTGTTGATAGCTGAAATAATTCCTCTGTTTATACTGCCATTTGCACTGCTCTACAGCATGTTTGAGCATTCTCCATCTGTGGTTTAACTGCAGCACTTCTGCACAGATAAAGCCTATCTCAGCCAGCAAAGGCAAAACACTGACAAGAGAAAAAGAATGTTCTCCCATGACCACTCTGTTGTGCAAATGTTTCTTTGCCTTTTCTAAGATGGTATCTTGGTTTGCATGGGGACATTATTAAGAAAGAAAACATTTTTTAGGAGCTTGAGGGAATAAATTAATTTGTGATCTGCTTCATCCTCTTAACTTTATCCAAAACAACTGAAAGTAATTAATGTAAATAATGAAACAAGTTCCCAAGAATTCTTTGAAACCAATCTCTAGCATCTATAATTGAAGATTTTATAGTTGCAAAATCAAAAGGACACAATGCCATTTTTTCAGGAAATTCAAATGTAATAGCCAAAATTAGAGTAAGAATCTAGGTTAAAGACACATCCCATTACATTTTCACCTTCTGACATGTATAATCTACATATAACATTGCTGTGCTAGTTACAGTGAAATCTACAGGGTTTTGAAAGAACTAAAACTATTTTTAAATTCTTAATAAACTCTTCTCTACTTAAAGCCATAATATAAACTTTATAATTCCTTAAGTTTTTACATATATGGGCACAAATTATCCTTCAGGAGAAAAAAAGGGATTGAATAGCTGCAAGATTTCTAAGCAGCAAATGCCTCATAACAGAAATGTAAAGAAATGGACTCATATGTGAAATACATAAAATATTTTCTCAAAATGGATCTGAAGCTACATAATGCAGACAAAATGCCCAAAGGCCATGAAGGAAAGGTCCCACCTCTCTTTTCCTGGGGCAACTGGTGGTAGAAGACAAAACCTAATGGTAGCATGACCTGGAGTCACCTACAAGTAGGATATGCTTACTGAATCCAAGGTTCCATTGCTTGCCAAAGCCACCGTGAACCTCATCAATATACCATTTTCTATCTCATGAATTGTTTTTTTCAGTTCTTGAAAATGCAAAACGCAAAAAGGGAGCTTTGGGACAGCTGTGAAGACCAAGTATAGTAAGCATAAGACATTCTTGATCTTTTGGAAGGCTATTTCAAAGATGCAATGTCCCAGGGAAGCCATGGAAAACATTAAGGAACAAAACAAGAAAAAAGAGCCATCTATGGTGAATACCAGGAATGGAAGAACTATGCCTTTGAAAAAAGGAAAGATTAAATCAGGAGCATGGTCAAGAACTGCTAGGCCTGCAGAGTAAAGAAGTATGGACTAAGGTACTCCCTAGATGTTACACAGTAGATAAAGTCCATTGTCACGGATTTTTTAAAATCAATTTTATACTTGGACTCAATGCATTTTTATGCATCATTTTTATGTCTTCCATCATAAAAACATTTCAGTAGATTTCAGTGACTCAAAGTCTCCCTTTTGCTTTAATTGCATGTTTTTAACAATATGAAGTTACTAATCTTTGAGACTTAAATTTAGAACAAGAATGGTTCATTCTATTTCCTTTTCAAATAATAGTTCAGGTTTTGGTTCCTGAGAAAACAAGTGACACATGCACCTTTTCAAACCCAGAAACGTTCACCATTGAAATAAATACTTACGAGTGGCATGAAAACCCAAACACTTCTCAGATACACACAGAAAGGAGCAACCACACTTCCTACACGGCACATCATGCTTCCACTTCCAACAGCAAGCGATCTACACATTAAACAAAGATTCAATAAGAATTCTGGCAGACAAAGCAAACCATTAGAAATACACAGACATTTAAAACATCAGTAGGATGATGTGTATCTTTATGTAATTATATTAGGAAGCTATTGCTACACCAGTGTAAATTTATATTGTAGTGAAATTCAGCTGCTTCTGCAATTAAGATTAAAAATATAATCATCATCCAGCATAGATCACAGGATGAACAACCAGGACTTTTAAGAAAGGCAGAAATAATGTTTAAGAAATTATTTAGTATTCTTCTAGTTCCTCAGTGAAACCAATCAATGCACATGGAAATGAAAAATAGATCCAAAAATTATTATACAGCTACATCCTAGACAACACTGAAGCAGCGGAGGAATTCATCCCATCCAAAGTTTTTCATACCACTGCCATTAGTGCCAAGAGCTGCTGGATCTGTCCCAGGACCATTACAAAGAAAAGGAAATAAAAGCAAAATAATGAAAGATATATGATTGGTGAAAGTTCTTACCTTACAATTGTTGGGTACAGCTCTGCTGTGTAGAGATATATAAGGCCAAATGCCACACCTATTGAAAATTTTCCAGCCATATTTGCTAAAATAATTAATATATTAAAATCCTATTGAAAGAGAGCACAAATAAATAAATCACCAGAAAATAACACTGTTCCAAACTTAACTTAAACCCTTCAAAAGTTGTGACCCTTCTTTAAACAATAAGCAATACTTATTGCTTGCATTTTAAAATCGGTCTCAATAAGCAACTAGTGTCCATACAACTTTTTACCAGTCCTGGTTCACTGAAGCCCTGGGAATATTTTACAGGTGACTTCAATGAAACTGTGAAACCTGTGCTGAAACCACAGAAATTTATCTTAGACTGGCAGCTGCATTTTAAAAACAGCCTTTAGTCAACTATATGATTTAGAAAGAGCAGCTGCGTCTGCAGTCTTTAGAAACAATTTCTACTGTAGAACACTTTCAACAATATGTGACTAACCTGAGGTATGAACATAATTAAAACACAGATCAATGCACTTAAAATAAGGAACGGAATGAGTGTGTTTCTCCTTCCCAGTTTGTCCATCCCAATGCAAGCAATGATATAGCAAGGCAACTCCACAGCACCTGTCAGTATGAAATTATTTCGTTTTAAGTCATGATTACACATATTCATTTTACAACTCTAACTTCCTCTTTATGAGGGTTAATTTAATCTAGGGAGTAATAAATAAGTGAAATCCAGACACAACCAGTGTGTTGGGCTAGTTCACTTTGTTACAGAAATGGCAATAGAAGGCAGAAAACATGACCTAAGATATGGTAGTGAGGGATGGAGAAGGACAAGGGAAATGGGTTTCACAGCGCAGAGCAGCTCCAGTTCTCTTTGGGATGGAAAATTACAGAAAACAGCAACGCCACAGTCCTGCTTTTATGACACTGGCACTTGCATTTGCTGCTCTTTTGCTTCATTTTTTTTCACACCAACTTAAGTGTGCCCACAAAGAATATTGCTGGTGTCACACCAACACACCTCCCAGAATTTGCCAGCTTCCACCTGGACACAGAACTAAAGGCACAGGTGCTCCCCCCCAGCTTCAGCCCCAAATCACCCCAATGTAAAAGGCAAGCAAGGTCTCTCCAGGTCCAGTGTTCTCAAGCCAGCTCCACAAATACAGAGAATGCAGTTCCAGCTTTCTCTCTTTTCCATTAAAAAGAGGGCAGCTGCTTACAATATCCCACTTGGATCTTCTCTTCCTATTGACTATTTCCAGAGAAAAACTGCTGCAGCTCTAAAGGAACTGGCATTTGGCTAGGGCTGTTCACAGACCCTGTTTAAACATGATTTGCCCCTAGACAAATTATATTATTGAGCCAAAGCCAGTTTGGATATGTTTTAAACCAACTTGCACATGAAGAACAGTACTATGTCCAATGTAAAATCAAGGAAGAACATAAGACACAGCCCTGAACAAATATGTTGCATCCCTTTACTAAGCATGTATACTATGTCAACACACTTATAATATCAGGAAACAATCTTTTGGGCTTGTGTTGGTAAAAGTAGGTTGCAATTTATTCAGTGTTTATTAGTCTGCTAAAATATTTTTGGAAGAGGTGAATGCAGTGACTGTACTCCACCGTAACAGTTTAGTTGTCTATCTGTGCAATGCTAGCATCCACTCTTCAGTGCTATAATATGTGACAGCACCGACTAAATTCATGAGAGCCTCAGTCCTCCTGTGTGCTTATGTACATGAACAGTCACATTCACTTAACTGAGAGCACTCAGTTGCATAAATCAAAGCTCATGATTTAATTCTTTGCTGGCTCAGAGCTGTGTGCCTGATCTAGAGTCTTGTGAAGCCAATGGAATATTTCCATTGATTTTAACAAACTTTGGATCAGGCCTTGAATGCACTGAGCTGCCTTTATAAACAACCTACATACCAGAGAAAGATTACAGTCAGACCAACAAAATTAAAATAATAGTACAACCAAATTAAAAATATACTTTTGAGAAAACTATTCTTGCTTCTGAGAATTATGAAACTATTTTCTACAGAGTCTCACTCAATATATCATGACTGCAAGTAATTAAAGGAATGGGTTTTTTCTCTCGTTTTCCTAGATTGTGCTTATAACAGAACCGTGTGAATTTTCTCTTGCTGGTCTGCTTCCCTTGGTGTTTGTATGGAACTGTTATAGGCTTGCAGGCAAAGACGAGACAAGTAGAATATGGCTTTACAATCACAAAGACAGAAAAGAAGAATTTTGTACACTGACAAATTTTAAATTCTTTTTTTTTTTTTCTTTCAGAAACAGTGAGATTTGGAATGAATGATACTCCTGTGTTAGTCAATTTTATGAAGAAGTAGCAAGAAACTTTTTCAACAAGGTTCATAATTGAATGAACAAAGTTAAAAAATTGACTGTCAAATCTATAGACATTTCTAAATGTTATGCTCTAGTTCTGTCATAAACAGAGTACAAAAATATTTACCTATGAGAAAGAGATTTAAATATTCATTGCCTCCTAGACTGACAGAACTGAGGGAGAAGACGTAGTACCCCAAGCTCCCAGTAAACCAGATCAGCCAGACTGTGATGGTTCTTCTTGCAATGTGCCAGTTACAAAACAGGTCTAAGATGTTGTGCTTCTTTGTTGAGGACGTATCGTCACCTGTTTTGCCACTGACTAGATCATCTTGTTGGACTGAGCACAGTTCAGAAACTTTGCAGGGAGTGCTTACTTTATTCCATCTTGCCATTATATCAATTACTTTTTGTGCATCTTCATATCTTTCCTCTGACAGGAGCCAAAAAGGTGTTTCTGGGAGCTTCCAGCAGCACAAGACAAAGGGAAGAGTTGCTATGGAGAGAAATATCTGATAGACCCACCAGGTCCGAACCAAAAATCCCACGAGTGCCACAATCATAATTCCCATAGCAAAAAAAGCATGGACATGCATAGAAGCCCAGGTTCGTGCTTTAATGCCAACAAATTCAGTCACATAAACAAAAGCCACAACCAGATAGCCACTTGAAACCTGGGGGTAGGAGAGAAAGAGAGAAAAAAAAAAAAAAAGAGATTTGTATCTGCTCTCCTTGTGCAACAGCCAACAGTAAAACCAAACAGCTAACAGTGTTCCACATCTGTGTATGCTTAATTGCCACCACACTGGCATGTCCCACACTGACAGAAAAAAAGGCAACCCTGAAAACAAGTCAGCTGGAGAAGTCCCCTCAAACCTCCAGACTGCTCCGATGCTGTATTGGAAAATGTGAAGTGATTTTAGATGCTTCACTGTATTGAAGGAGAGCCAGCAAGAGACACCTGAAAAAGTGCCTAATTTGCTGATGTCACTAGGCCCTTCACCTCCAAAAATCAGGTCCCTTAATGACATCGCAAAATGGACGCTCGGGAAAATGAGGTCCTCTGAAGTGATTGCCACTTCTGAAAATCTTGACCTTGGCTTTTATGTAGACTATTAATAATCTCCGTGTCAGGGAACTGCAAATTTACTGAGAATTATCTTCCACAACCTTGTTAATTACCTCATAAAATCAAATTTTTACAATGTTGGAAAACAATATAATTTATATGGTCATAGGTTCTCATACATTATCTAGCCATATTAAAGAATGCAATTACTGGCATGTTCTGCATTGTAGTATTTCTTCATTATCATTCATTTCTTCATATCATTTCTTCAGTATTTCAATTTCTCGAGTAACAGTCAAACTCTTGGTATCTCAAAACATTTCCAAACACAGCTAGAAAATCTAGACCAGAAAATATTCCAGTATATTGCTTTGATTAATCAATTTTCTGGTTAAAAATATTCCAGTTACTAAACTCTGATTCTGAACCCACTGAACCTGACAGGAAAGCCGTGCTGATCTCAGTGTCACGGGGCCAGAGCTTTAGATCTCCATCTCACAAATCATTCCCAGTGGGCAGTTAAAACCTACAGCATCAGTCTGGTCAGAGCTTTTTGCTTTTCTAAACTAACACAGCCCCTAGCATCAACAGCCAAGGGAGTCAGTAGAGGGACTGCTGTTGATCACATTGTTCAAGGCTGAAATGCCCATGCAGTTTTTCCTGCTAGGAAATCCTTCTAAGCTCTAATCAGGCAAAGGGATCTCCAGGTGCAAGGTCCTGTCTTGACTAATGCACTGCCAGCAGAAATTTTTAACCTACTTTAAATAACTTACGTAATTTTTCTTGTGATAGCTTTCTAATTTCCTTATGCATGTAGTCTTAGTGAAAGACTACAAATATTATACTTTTGGATGTGAAGTAGTAATTTAAAATTGGTTACTATATATATATTAGATATTGGATATATTACATATATATATATAAAAGTATGTGTATAGATATGCATAAACACATATACTGGAATACCCTTAAGTACAGTGTAAACAACTAGGTATTAAACGTGTCTCCGTATGTATTAGTATTTCAGATCCAGTCTAAAAGACAAAAGAGATGCATGGAAGAGAAAATGTGCATCTCTCCTCCATCACTCAGAATGGTAGAGATAAAAATCATACTTATTATAGATTTGTTATTTTAAGGACATTATACTTCATTTCTGACAATAAGGAGAAATGCAATGGCAGCTGCAATGCAGAGTTTGCTGCTCACACTTGGTATTTAATTACCAGTCCAGCAGAGGTTGGGATGGAGGAAGAACCAAACACTGCTTCATACAGTCGCTTTCTATTAATTCAAAGAGGAAAAGTGCTGTGGTCCAAGAACATTCAGACTCTCCCTGCTCTGCTGAAATAAGTGCAACAGAGGGGGCTTTAGAATAGTGAAGTAGGGGAGGAAACAAGAACAAAAAGGAGGTTTTCCTGAGAAGGGGTAGGAAACAACACATAAAGAGTCAGGTTGAACATCCTTTCTTACCATAGCAAGGAGAAAGCGCACAATCACAAAACTGTAGTAGTCAAATGTGAAGGCCACTGCGATGCCAAATACAAATTGACCAGTACTTGTGAACCATATAACACGCCGTCTTCCCAGTCTGCAAATCACAGCAGTAATAAAATTATGAATAACCACAAACATTCTATTAAAATACACCTGCAACTGCAGAGAGCTTAGCTGGAAGTGAGTCTGAAAATACTGTACTTAATGCTCTCACTCACCATAGAAACTGTAGATTAGTTTCCTGTATTTTCCTCACCACATGAGAAAGAAAATGATTAATTTTTCAATAATTCCAACTAAACACAAGAAAAAGGAAGCTCCTATGGAAGGAACTTCCATTTTACTATTCTTGGCTGGAAGCAACGTGCAGAAGTGGGCATTACATATGCCCACCTCTGGTTTCAGGTTTAATTTCTACATAACTAATCTGCAAATTTACACTGTCTTAATTTTGAGGACAGTAGGTAAGACTTGCGTTTTCAGATATTTTATATTAAGTAATGCCTAGTTAATAATTTCTAGCAAAAGTTAGCTGTGATAACACATGCTATCTCTTGCCAAAGTAACAACCAATTTGGATAGTAATGAAAGGCTTCTGTAACATATATTTGTCCAGTTATTTAAAGATGAATTCTCTAATAAATGACAATTACATATTTCCTTAAAATTTTCTGGTCACATCACAGCACACATGCGTGCATGTAGAAACACAGAAATCCAATAAGCTAGTATACTGACAGGAAAAAAAAACGTCAAATACTAGCTGCCATCGACAACATAGTAATTTCCACTGTAAAAGAAGGGCATTTAGTTAAAAGGAACTCTATTCATTTATCTTCTTCCCATATCTTAGTGAGAATATACACCAAGCAGAGTCAGTTGTCCCTGAACAAGTTAGCACATGCTTTTAATAAGAAGCTCATCTGAGGAGAAAACCTAGAAATCTGCAGTAGATATACCGCATTCTATTGAGTATGCATTATATTCTGTCTGCAAATGTTCTGTAACACAAAACGTGCAGAATCATTTTTCTTCTCTGATAATATTCTCTTGGACTTTTATTATCTACTCCACTGCGAGCAGCTTTTCACAGATGTGGATATCATGTTTGGACATAGAGTTTGAGGACTTGCAGGGGTGTGGGCTCGTTTGTCGTTTTTTCTCCGTATTTGGTACTACATTAACACAACCCTAGAAAGTGATGTTGTAAAGAGGAGGTGTAGTCCAAACAGCCACATAGCACAGTTCTTTCCAGTGCCCTCCTATTTTTCTCCAGCCTTGACCTAGAGTCATGCACATTTGGTCTCTGATCGCTGCCAGAAGAGAACCCAGTGAGTCCCAGCTGTCAGAGCTCTTCTGTTGGGAAATCTGTTAATTAGGAATGGGAGGAACCCACAAACTTATTTCCCATCAGCCAGGATGCATCAGAAAATAATAACTTTCAGCTGTAAAATCTATGGTTGTAAATCTGTAACTCAGAATGTGTGTATTATTTTAACTGGCTGACCATGGCTTGAATTAATGGAAATGAGAACAATATGATAACAACCTTATAAATCATGTCTGAGTTAATTAATTAATAAAGCTATGAATGATTTAAAGGAATGCAGAACAAGTGTTGGCATTATATTCTGGTTTTGTATTAAATACAATTATACAAAGCCTTGGAGCAGGAGGGAGGATTGATTCAATGTGTTCTAAAAGCCAAATTAAAAAAAATTAATAAAATCTTCTTTGCATTCCCATGTTGTAACTGTAACACTGTAGCATTTTGTAATGAAGGAAAACCAGAAAACAACACAGCTGGTCTCCTTTTTCTGCTTACACTGACAGCTGTGGGATAAAACTTCACCCTCTACCTAACAGAGCTGTTAGTCAACTAGCTCCTTTATAGAAAGAGATAAATAACATAAACTGCCTGAGACAAAACCAAGTACAATGCAGCTGAGGCATTTGACTCTTGCATGGGTAGAGAGGCATGGCTGGGCGTTCTTCTGAGGTAGGAATATGTACGTTTGTGCTGAGAGAGAAAACTAAGAGAAGCAGGATACAGTTGTACATCCTGGATCTCACTGTTGCTTCCGAGTCCAGCTCTGATGTTGGATCTCAGTGTGTGATCTGAGAAAACATCCAGGGAGGCAGTGCTGGAGGGGAGCAGGCTGAAGGACAGCCTTGAGACCAAGAGCAAGGGACTGCTCGGGTTGAGTCCCTGCACGGCCTGACTCTCCTTGTGCTCAAACAGAACTTTGTATGTGCTGGTAAATATATGAAACTACAGCACAGCTCACTGACCACCATTTCTCCTCCTATCTGGACTAACCTTCAACAGACTGAAGTTTAAGCTAACCACTCAGGGGAAAACTACAATGGGACAGCAAGGAAAAATAGTGTATGGGTGTTTATTTTAAGAACATTGCGCCTGATCAAACCCTCAAAGCATTTGCATCAGCCCCACAGAGCTGTATTCATGACAGAGGTTAAGAAATTTGTGATTTCAAAACACATTAGTTATAACCTTCCGATAGCCCTTCAGCTGCTTATCACATCCAGAAATAAAAATCTGCTTCCATGAGGAATCTCTCCTCATGGAAAATAAGGTGAAAATCTACTCCCAGGTTTTACTGTTGTTATTGCTACTAACTATTGCTATCCCTGTTTAAAAATAAAAATAACCTAAGGGCAAATACTAGCTGCACAGGGCAATTTGAGGGATCAAGGTCTACAACAGTGGCTTACATAAAGTAGGAAAAAAAATCTAAAAGCAAATGATTTATGAATACATTTTAAAGTTAGTACTTGCTATTGGAAAAAGAAATTCAGTTAAACACCTCTGTGAATAAAATATCCAAACCTGAATTGTGAATACATAACTATAAATACACAATGATTGAAAACAACAAAACAGATAGATATGGGTGGAGTTACTGCAGTCTGAAGCTACAATTTTCAGAGGATGGCACTTTACCTGTCAGCGATGTCTCCAAAAATCACTGCTCCAATCAAGACTCCAAGCATGAATGTAGGCTGGATTAATTTTGCAAGCCATTCTCGGTCACAGACCAGATCCCACTGCGTAACAACAGTGCTCTTCCACTTTGTATCATCATAGAGATATCCATCAGAACAAGAAAATATGGATTTGTTGCCTTTGTATTCATATGCCAGATCCAAACTGACTTCTCGTTTGGACCTGCTGCATTGATTAAGTTCCCAAATTTCTCCATTTTCCAGCTGGACTACAATGTAATTTTCTGTTGATGTCCACAGTGTCCAGATGTCCTCTATACTTGATTCAGAGGAGTTGTAGAAAAGAACACTACTCACATTTCCAGGGATCCCACATACAAAGTTAGGAGTAACAGCCATGAACACGGATGCTAAGTAATGGATACCACATGACATAGCTTGAAAGACAGATGCAAAATAAACACATGCTTGAAATCTATAAAGGGAAAGAAAAAAGTTTACTGAAGAAAAGCCCTCTATGCATGAAAAAGAAAATAATCAACAGAATTATTTTGCTACGATCAGTAAATGGAGACATCATTAAAGTGTCTAGTGTTTTGTTACATAGTGATGCTTCAATACGAGCTAAGCCCTACAAGACACCAAAGATGAGAAACGATCCACTGCATAATTAATCTATTGTCAGAAAATAAATACAGCTCTTAGTCATGTGTTTAGCTGTACACAGCAAAGACCATTTAAAAAGAAACAAAACTGAATTTAAGCACTCAGTTTGATGCAACCGTCCATCCTCCAATTCTGTGTTGTACATCCCCTCAAAATAAGGCCTTAGATTACTGGAATGGTTAGAAAAAAACAAAATGTTGCAACCTCAGGTTCTGAGGGATAGAGATAGGCACATCAAAAAAAACCAAACCCAAACACATTATGCCCTTCATTTCACCTAACTGTATCTATATAAGTGTATTTCATCTAACCTACAACTCTATTGCCTCTGAAAGACAAAGAGAGAATACATGTAGACACATGTAACGGAAGATAAAATCTGAACAGTGTGAAATGTTTTGTACCAAAACACAGCTGTAAACTGGGCTGAGTTTTGACTTAAACAGGGTGTGCAGTTATGTATTAAAGATTGTATCATAAAGCAAACACGGTAAAAGAATGTTTTATGCATAGCCCAAATTTTGGCATTTTAACAGCTTTTAAAACATGCTTGAGATGCAAGTAAATCTTTGTATATAAATTGCACGTGTATTCTGAATTTCGAAAGACTTCCAATGAATTCTAGCATCACTGACTGCAAATTCTAGACAGTTTTTGATAATCTGAGCGTAAGTAGTCTTTTCCTCAATTAAGTGTTAAAATTATGCACATTATTAGTACAATGTCTTTTCAGAAAAAAACACATAGCTTTGATTTCTCCTCCACTTTTTGTTTTCTGAAGGCCAATCAATGGCACTAATTTGAAGAAGCATTCCATGAGCTTCTATATATACATCCTAACTGCAGAATGTGATGTGCCTTAGTAGAATGAAAGAAAAAGCAGCTTTTTTTTTTTTTTTAAATGATCAGAGACTATCTCTGCTGAAGTTATAGAAAATGATGTGTAAAATACAATTGCCATGAAACGTCTTGTGGGAAGTCAGAGCAATTCCAATCCTTGTAACAAATGCAACCTCTAGAACACTCCTCTCTGAAATGTATCTAATTTAGCCTTGAATTCCCATTAAAAAGTTTGCAGCAGTGTGTAGCCTAAAACTTTTAAATGATCTATCATCACAATTTCTAAGGAATTTCTAAACTATCTATAACCAAAGTATTTAAATAGAATTTGCTGGAAACATTTTATTAACGTCCAATTAACCTCTCCAATTAAAGGGTTCTCTTGTATAACCTAACTCCATTCACTGTCTTCATTCTCCTCTGCCTTGTATTTTGTGATTCTTATTTCTTTCCTTTGTAAATGTAAACCCAGTTGCCTACCCTGTCTTTCCAATGGCACTGTTGCTGTTCAGATGGAGCGTTTTTTATCCCCCTTTCTCTTGACAACAGCTCTATTGACTTTTCTACAGCAGTCTGAGGAGAGGACTGAATGCTAAACCCAACATGGCAGCTCAAAAGCTGGCTCCATTTCCCTCTTGAAGACTTGGCAAGACAATCCTCACACAGGTGCTGCGCTGCTCTTTCCCAACAAACCTTGTGAGAGATATGGTCAAGAGAAACTGAACATAACCACAGCATCCCTTAAGCCTATCTCAAGAGAAAAGCTTCTTGAGGACTAATAGCTAGCCATAAATCAAAGCAAGGCTAAACTTGCTCTGAAAAGCTTTTAGACTATCCTAGACTGCAAAAAAGCAAAGATTATTTTGAAATGTAAACTTTGTCCCCTTATTAGTGCAGACAAATATGGCCAGCAACATTTTTTAGTTCCTCCTCTCTAGTTTCATTTTAACTTTCCATCAAAAGACACAAAGTCATTTTTTAAATAGAGCAAGACCAAATTCAACAACTTGGGCTATTGTTGCAGTATGCAGAATGAGTGAAATCAGGACTAGAAGACTTCTAGCAAATTAGCAAATTTAAATACTAGAAGCTGTGCAGTTACATCTTCTACTAGCTAATAAAAAGCAGCATACCTGGAACCAGGTTCCCCAGTATTTGCAGTATCTGCCATTATGTATCAGGAAATTGCAATGACAGATATCTCAGTTGGTATTTCCCAGAAAGAGGAAGAATAAAGTAATTCCAAACTCCCATATATTCCTAATTATAGATTCCTAATTAGCTCTCATAGTACAAGAAATACCAGGTTCCTCACTTCTATCCAGTACGAGTAAGGAGGAAAAATATATTTATGCCCTTTCTTGTTGGAAAGGCTTGAAAGAAGATAACAAGTTGTAAAGATATGGACTGAGAAGATGGAGTGAACCAATGCATTACATGATTTTTTCAAAAACCAAATCCCAAGAGCATCACCAAGGCTATGATTTTGATTGGGTCTAGCTAATCTCTGCACTAACTGCTCCCTTGAGAGTTTATCTTATCATTTCCTGAACACTTCTTGTGATCATACTTCAGTAACCATTCTGACAGACTGCTCCACTGTCAAATCTTTCCACTGGAAAGCCTCTCATTAAATCTAATCTTAATGTCCCCTTTTTCAGTGTAAAACTATTAGCAGCTTATAAAACATCCTTGTGCAACCTTGAATAAATCTTCCTTGTCTTTTATCACTTTATTGTACAGAATTATCAGTTGTCCCCCTGTACTTACTTTCTAAAACTATATAAATTACAGTCCCTTACCCTTCCCTCATTTTTCCTTTGTGTCCTATAGAACAGTTTCCACCTCTATAAAAAGCAATAAAGGATTTATTTTAAGAAATATCTGTATCATGCCATACTTCGCCAACCTTTCAAGGGTTTAACTTAGAACTAGATAAACGTTCTTCCAGTTTCAATGTTATGAAAATATTACTCAGTTCCAAAGAAGAAATCTACTCTGTAGTATCATTATTTTTCTTACGTAATTTTCAGCATCTATGCTAAGCAAACACAAAAAGTCAAACAGAATGCCAGATATACATTAATAGATGTAATTTATGCTGTTTATGACTTAATTTAGAAACAGGAAAACATGCATTTGTACAGCAAAATGGCCATGTTGGTGTAGAATCCTGCAGGATGGATTGCACTGCAGTTTTTAACTTCTAACTGCTCAATTTAAAAAAAAAAAAAAAAAAAAAGCGCCAAGGAGCAGGCAGGGGAGGCAGGAATAGGGAAGAATAAGGCCTGATGTGAAATGAGAAAATTGTTTGGAAGCACCAATGGCTGAAGGAATCCCACAGGCCTGCCACCACACTAATGGGCTGCTCCCCTGCCTGTAAAAACTACCTACTACTCTCTCCAGTAAAATTCCACAATCGGCTGGCTAAGCCTCTCTCTGTGTATATATATATATTTACATAAAACACACACATGGAAAAAACCAACAACCTGAAAGCCCGTTTTCACTGTGAAGGCAAAATTCATTGCTGACTACAGTAGTGTTGTAACAGCATCCCCACTGATGCTAGATTGAAAAGCCCAACCTTATCAGCTGCCAAGAATCTCCTGTCGGTAGGAAGGGTTTTTCTTCTAGAAAGACCAATTGCATAGAGGTCAGGAAATTCATTAACTTCAATAATTTCCAAAAGGAGTTAATTCAGCCATTAGTGACAACATATAGAAAGCATGAAAAGCATGTGTGGAGGATGGTACGTGGGATGGGAGAATACTACAGATGCATTGAACTTTGCTTGCCAGAGCAGCTGAACATTGAAAAGAGACAGAGAAAGACACAGGCCCAGCCTCATGGTAGGCACAGGTTTGCTAGAACAGAGGTTGAGGCAGCAGACAGTGCTGACCGAGGAAGATAAAGCTGCTGCTTCCTCTATTGCAAGCCTGGGATGCCTCCCTTTGGGCCTTTGGGTGCATGAGTTTTATCTCAGGCCTCTTGCTGTGGCCATGTCAATGCTCTTTCCCAATCTTAAAACACTGGAGGTGCTTCTTGGCCCATGCTCAGGCCACAGCTGAGCAGCTTCTCCTCTTTGCAGAAGGACTTGGTGCTTAGGGAGCCTGGAGCAGCCCCTGCAGCAGGCTGCGCTGGGGCAGGGAGGCACAGCAGAACGTATACAGGTCATACATTTCACTGACCCTGAAGCATAGGTTAAAGTCTATGCTGTCCTTGCTGCCTACTGTAAATGATTAACTTTTTTCCTGAATTCTTAATTTAAGAACAGCAGACTGATAAGTAACTCTTTTATGACTAAGCGTCAATCTCTCTATTGTAGGCAAACATGTAATATAATCTTTTTAGCAAACTTACCAAACTCCATTGTAAAAGTTAAGTTTCCCTGAATAGATACTGCTGCTCATGCATCAAAATGTTAAGAAAAAAACAGTGGCAATAAACACTATTGAAATTCACCAAAAGAAAGCCAGGCTTCCTTCAGCTAAGTCTGTGATCTCTTTTTCCTGGACTGATCTCAAAAAAGACGGTTTTTGTCAAGGGCATTTTATATGCCAGTTATCTTCACATACACATGACAAATTATGTAATATATATTGTTGCAAGCGGTAGTTTTCAATACCTCTTTTACAGATTTTTTTTTGTTTTCAAAAGCACACTTTTTGCAATTTTTAAGATCTGTGAACATGATGACTGTCCTAAGAGGTATGATAATCTCTCTCAGTGTTTTTCCATCTCTTCAGTGACTTGCCGTGGGAGATAATTATTTGGCAAGTACATTTTGTCACTCTTGCCAGGAGTGTCAAATATAGAAGTCAAGAAGACTTCGTAGGTTAATGCTCCAGTACAGAGACACTTAATGAATGCCAGAGTCAGATGAGCATAAAACTATCTTCACAAAAGCTTGAGCAAGACACAACATGAAAATGTGCCAGTCTTTCTTAAAATATTTCTGTGAAATTTCTCCACAGTTATTCTTTTTTTCAGTTTACAGCTTATAGTAAAAAAGACTTACATTTTCTGACTCTTCTATGCAAGTTTTAAGATCTCACTGGTAAGAAAAGCAACTGATAATATCATAATGTCAGCACCTGAATTGAAGAAATACTCTTCCATAAAGATGATGAACTAGATCTCAGACCACTGTTGCTCTAGCTGTAGTCTCATGACACAACATCTCTGTGGTACTGTCACTGTAAGATATTTCCTCCCTTCTCCTTTCCCACTGTTTATTCACCCCCTGAGACAGTGCAATGTACCCTCAGTTGCAGTGGTACATTTTATGTGAACCTGCTGTGAATTTTATCTGGGAAACTTGGAAAAAAAAAAAGAGTAAAAATAGATGATGATTAAAAAAAACACAAACAAGTCAGATCAGTTGCTTGATCCAATTTATACTGCAACCATGCAAACAATCTGCACCAGTCTATTTGAAAGGTAGTACATATGGCATGCAAAATTATTTAAGGTGGACGTTGTCGCATATATGTTAGAGGATAAATCCCCAGCCTCGGAGTACTTTTACCATTGTCAGTTATTGCAGTGTATAGATGGGACAAAACTTGTTAGACACTAACTTTTTATTAAATAAAATAGGTTTCTGGTAATATTTGTTTCCTGATCTGTCCACCAAAGAGAGGAGAGGGTGAACTATTAGATACTCCTCCAAAGTTAATATAATACATTAAAAATCCTTTCAGCGTAGGATGGAGTCACAAGGCTATTCTGTGTTTAGCAAAAGATTTGTACAATTCCACAGGTTTTACAAGAACTATTTTTACTGTTTGTCTTTTCAACCACCTTGTTAGCAAATTGCTTAGTCAGAAAACACAGTATGTTTCTGTTATGCAGTGCACACTCAACAGGATGGCCTCAGTGGAAAGAAATTTCCAGATATTTACTATTTCTGAAAGAATCTGTGCTCAGAAACCATTTTCACCTCTATATTCCCCTGTTTTTTTTTAATGTGAGAAAAGCCATTCAGCATTCTTTCTACTCTAAACCAAAAAGCTGTGATTCACTTACACATTTATTTTTTAAGAGGAAAGGAGCTAAATGAGACATGAGCAGTATTTTTGCTATGGTGCAGAGATGCAGATTTGGAAGCAGCCTTGCATATGTAACAGACACAATTAAAAAGGAATGTGACCATGCAGTTTTTAAGTTATTAACTTTATTTTGGAAATATTTACATCAGAGGAGGTTTAGATTGGATACTAGGAAGAATTTCTTCACTGAAAGGGTTCTCAGACATTGGAATGGTCTGCCCAGGGCAGTGGTGGAGTCCCCATCCCTGGAGGTGTTTAAGAGTCATGTTGACATAGCACTCAGTGATATGGTGCAGTCAATGGCTGTCAGTGTTAGGTTGATAGTTGGACTCTGTGATCTTCAAGGTCTTTTCCAACCTAGATGATTCTGTGTGATTCTGTGATCAGTGCTAAATACAGCCGAGTATGCTTGAACAGTAGTAACACTTCAGGCTCTGTACTTGGATGTTTCCATTCCAGGAACAGCATTTTTATAAATATCTACCATTTAGAAAATTAGCATGTATTCTGTCTGCATGATATACTACTAGCATTACCTCTTACAGGGAAAACTCAATTCCATTATCTGTGGTAACAGTGTTTTCTTTCGGTCAGCCTTTTTTTAGGTGACAAATCCAAATTAGGTATTTAATTCCCTTCCACAATGTAGCATTTCCATCAGTTTATGTAAGCAAATCATTTCACATCATAATCTGTAGTGTCTAATAGAATGTATTTTTACTGAGATTCTGTCTAATTATAGACATAGGCAGTACTTCACATATAAACGGTTATATTTTATTCTTCCTTCTCCATTTAGGAAATCAAATGTTTTCTGCGATTTACCTTGATGACACATTGCACTAACTTCATTCAAACTATGGAAGCTTACATTTATTTTACCTGATTTTTTTCTGTGCATAGTCCTGAAATAAAACTCATCAGCTTTCATCTATATTGAGCAGTTATGCTCTACATTCAAAAGGAAAATAGCCTCCACACCAACAGTTTTTCTCTCTTTGTGTATCTTTGTGATATAGAGTATCTTGTATCTCCTACAAACTTTGTTAAAGCTCAGTTAGGACACCGAAAAGGACTAAGACATAGCTCCCTTCTTCCTCTCTTTTCAGGAGTCTACACTGATGAACCACCCATAGCTCATCAGCTCTTGCAAGGTCAGCCAGTCTGTTCCACCCATGTTCCTACTCAGTCAGGTTAGTATCCCCGACAGGCTATCTGCTCCAAGGCAAGACAGGTTATCTCTAAACCCACATAAAAGTAGGTTACTGAGCACCAGAGGACTTTCAACTTCTTTTGCAGGTTTGTAGTTCACCTTCCCTCCAAACTGTCCCTCTTCACTGCAAATGTGTAGCCCACTCTTTGCCTAGAAGTCTTCAACTCCTTCTCCCCAAAGGTCACAGGAATCTGCCCCATAATAAGACCTTATTAAATGTTTAATTCTCACTGGAGAGCTTTTCAGTTTATTTATATCCCCTTCTAGTTTCAGTGCTGCATATTAGTTTGGCTAGCTGAACCAATGTGTCTTCACAGGACAAGAAAAATATTTCTGTTTTCTCTCCTCTGAGAGTTTTAAACATTGTAGGGTATATAAATTAGCGTGAAATGCCAAAAGTTGACTTAATAGATCTTGGGTATTTCATAGAATCATAGAATCTTTATGGTTGGAAAAGACCTTTAAGATCAAAAAGTCCAACCATTATCTAACTCTACCAGGCCCACTCCTAAACTATGTCCCTGAGCACCATAACTAGATGGCTTTTAAACACATCCTAGGATGGTGATTCAACCAATTCCCTGGGCAGTCTGTTCCAGTCTTTGATAACACTTTCACTGTAGAAGTTTTTCCTAATGTCTAATTTAAACCTCCACTGGCATAACTTGATGCCATATTTTTGTACCAACTGCCCCTCTATTCTCAACGGATAAGTGAAACAGAACTGAGCTTGGCTACACTGATCTACAAAGGATGACAGTTCTGCAAAGTGCCTAAAATACAAGTGTAAATGAGATGAGGTTCCAGTTGCTCTGACCTTGGGAGTAAGATGAATTATCTCTCTCAGAAGGGTGGAGCTATTACAAGTTCATGGTGTTTCCTAGTTCTGCTGACCTAAACCAGCTCCAAAGATGCAGAAGAAAAAGAAATCCAACCAATAATTTGTTCTGGAATATGAGCCATGAATATAAGTGATTTAAATGAAATGTGGTCTCATCAGTATAATTTCACCATATATCCAGCGGCTTTGTGTCAGAGAATGTTTTTGATATTGCTTATCTATTATTGCTTATTCTTCACCCTTTGAATTTTACTCTCTCTAGCACTAGACAGACATCCACCAAATGAAATATTACATCATAGATATGATAATGTTTATTTATAAAATAAAGGCTAAATTAATATTATTAGTAATATTTTCTATTTTTTCATCAAGGACACAAATCTATGCCTGCAATTCAAAGGCTCAATAAATGCATTTTTTCATACTTCATAAGTTCTAAATGACTGCATTAATTTTCCTTTTTCTTTCTCAGAAAGTCAGTTGCAGGTTTTATTCCCTCACTTTCTATACCCTTGGGATTTCTGTGCTTTCAGAACAGGCTTGATCTCTTATTTCTCTGATCTTGATGCTCTTGATTCAATAGTTGGCCTAAATCAATCTTTCCTGGAATTACCTTTATTCAAGGAACTGACAGCAAGGATTGCTGATGGAAAGCCAGTAACATAGCAAGCACTGTAACAGTAGTATTGTTGCATACGTGACAGTTTTTCTGATTTCTGACATACAGCAGACAGTGCAAGGATCTTGGTATCGTTTGCTTCGTGTTGTCTAAGAGTAAGATGTTAGCTAATGCTGTGACACAGAAAGTGTCCTGCCAGAAGCATTCCCCACATCCCAGCCTTCTAGTTAAGCCTTAATTAGTTCATTTAGGTTGAAAGTAAAGAATGTATACTGTACACTTGGATAAAATATATTGTACACAGTATGCAATCCATATACATCTATACTACTTCTCTAGATCCCCTTTTCACTCAATGAGGAAGCACAGATTAATCTAAGTGCACCATTCATCTTCTTCTAAACCACTCAATGAAAATAAGACACGTGGAACATGTCCTTAAAGGGTCTGATTCTCTCCCTCGACAAGGTGACTAAGGCGGATGTCTGAAGTTTATAGTATAGGCCTATACAGTTAATGATATGAGCTCACTAGTGCCTTGATTTGGACAATTAATTTCCCCACAAAGCTAGCAAAGACTTATACCAATGGATCAGGCAGGAACCTAGATCCTTCCAAATCTCTTTCACAGCTTAAGGAGGAGAAGGAAGTTGCAACATGGCTGGTAAAGTCCAGGCCATCATGGATACAACACATTTAAGTGGCACTGAGCTCCATCCAAAGCGTGGTGCTGACTGCTTTTTATAGACCAGCAAATTAATTCCCTTTTTTTTGAAGCACCTTTTTTGGCACTTGTTTTCTACTTCCTGCTGCCTTATCGGCATTTTCCATCTGTTCTCTAGGCCTTGGCCTATATTCCTGCCTCAACACCGCTGCTGGGGCTGCACCTCTGATGCTGCTACCTAATCATAATGCCTCAAAATAACAGGAAGAAGAAACCCAACTTCACCTCTCAGTGAAAGCAGTTTCTTGAGGAAAGGGTTCAGTCTGTGACCCAATGGATGGTGCTTCTAGATTCCTCAAACCACATTTTCATTGCATGTGATTTTCAGAGAACATCTGTTCTGAGTCAGGTGAACATTATAGTCTGGCTGTCAATGTACAGGATTAAGGTAGACATTAGTTCTCTAGGTAATTTCAGTATTTTTCAAAGACAGATGAGATTTCTCTCCAAATATATGGATGATCTGACACATCAACTATAATTATTAGTACTTGTAAATCTCTGTCTTGTACAGTTTGTCATCACACTTATTCCAGTCTTGGCCTTGCAACTAAGACATAGTTACCTCAGTTGATATCTTCTCTGTCTTGCTATTTTTTCTGTATTTCTGAGAAGTCGAGAATCTCATGCTCTTGCTCAGCTGCTATAGCGTCATGCCTCAATCTACCTCAAATAAAATGTCAGCTGTGTACATATCTCAGTTCCATTCTTGTTGTGTATAGCAACATAGTAGCACAGAAATTTTCATAGTATGTGCTGAAGACTTCAGGGGCCCTTGATAAAACATTTCCTTTCAACTTTGAGATATCTTAGTACTGCTGAAAATTGTGACTATTATGAGAAAATTATCGAGAGCTTTTATAGGAGTGATATCCCAGCCCCAGGCATTGTATTACAGGGTACACACTGTGCAGTGCCTTATATATTTCATTTTCATTCATACCATAATATTTTGAGATGAAACAGCAGATCATCAGCTCCTTGATGTGTGCGATAATTGCCTTATACTGCCGTAACTATGTCCACGCTACAACTCTGTCTAGAAGCCACCCTGGGGGATTGCCAACACTTCAGAGGTCCAGTCTAAATCTCAGCAGCTGGTTTGCAAATCATAATTGATTAACTGGCCTGAAGTCTGACTGTTGCTTGTATTGCAGGTTTTAGTCTTAGAGAAGCAATGGATAGTACTACAAACAAATGCCTTTTCTTCCCAGTTTTATTTAGTTATTTTCCTGTTATTGGGATCTACTTATGTCTATTACTATAATCTGCTTTTTCAATCCAGAAACAGGCAGAGTGAGGTTGCCAGCACATTCTGATGCATCCAATATTGACCTGGATCCCAGAAAATACTGCTAGTACCTCTTGCAGACCACACTGCTAGTGTGCTGTCACCTTTATGCAGGAGCACTTGCCAGTATCCAACTTTGGTTCTGAGCCCTGAGAGTACTTCTACTTTTGCCTAGTCAGGCATAGATAATAAGATCTTTGTTTAAGCTGCTAGAGTCTGCCCTGTGAAAACACGTGGTTTGTCTCAGTTCTCCAAGGTTATTATGATGCTATTCAACCAACAGGATCAAGTACTCTTTGCAAAATATCCGGACCCCCAACCCCAATTAAAAGAAGGGAAAAAAATGAAATGCAGACAAGTCCATTTGTTTTATCCTATAACATCTGAATCAGCCTGTGCTCATCTCAGATGTACTATAGCATAGTTATAAAGCTGAAGAATATTTATCAAGCATTTCTGTCAACCACCAGCCCTGACTAGGAGCCAAAGGAGGACTTAGATTTGAGATTCTTCTGTCTGGCACATTCTAGTAAACACAAACAGCTGTCCACTGACACATTTTGAAACCTGAATGACAGACACATTGCTATAAAATTTTCCACTGTATAAAAGTAGCCAGTACATTGGGGAAAAAAAGTTTTTTTGAAAACAATCTCTAGACCACAGTATTTTGTTCCTCTTTGGGAAACCACTCAAAGCTTAAACAGAAACTCACATTATACTGTTTACAAATATTAATTTTGTGCAGGATGTCCTAAACACTAAATGTATTAGTATTTCAGAAAAAGCTTGCAATGTTTCCATTTTCTAAGTTAAAGCTAATCATCATTCCAATGTTGAATATGATTGCCTGCTTCTCCATACTAACTTGGAAAAAGAAAACCAATTTCTTTGCATGTCCAGCAAGTACACTTCTCCACTTGAAAAAATGTATTTTTTGTTAGGGAAGAACCTTTCAAGACATCTGTAAAATATTTGAGTTTGAAAAATCATTGCTTGAAAGTATTCTTATTTTCTCTTTGTGAAAAGAAATGGTGACTATATTCTTTGAGATACTCAGGACTCTTTGTTATTTGATACAAACCCAAGAACTCCTGGAAGTATCATGTACACAGCACAATTTGCAGAAGACGTAATGCGATCACAACAAGAGCTGTGAGCTATGAAACAAGAGAAAGGATAAAGGCATCAGCATGAAAATAGGAGCCTGGAAAAGTTCTGAGATGTGAAAAGAAGATAGATCGTTTCGTGTAGGAATTTAGAATTGAACCAAGAGCCCTACAATGTAGGAAAAGCAATGGCATTAGCACTGAGTGTTCAAATATTGCTTCCATGGCACTGACTAGCAGGGTCTGCATTGTAGAAACCCATTGAAAGAATCCCTGCAAAAGTCCAGCCAGTTTCTTTATGAGCTAAGCATAGTCTCTGATCTATTTATGAACACTAGAAAAGTTCCAATTAACAGAAATTAACAGAAAATGTTGAAACTGTTGATAAGTGTAGTAATCTCTACCAAACTCCATGTTTGGCTGCAACAGGTCAGCATCCTATCCAAACAGGCAGCCTGCCCTGCTTCTCTCCTCCTACTAGCAGCCATTGCTAATCCTTACATTGGTTACTTCTAAAGTCCAAATTGTAGCAACTCCACTGACCAGGAAACAGGTTCATGTAAGGCAACAACGTAAAGATGTAAAAAAATGAATAAATACACAAACATTTCAGTAAAGATAAAGAGCAGTTATTGTTAATTAATTAAATAGTCTAACTGCTCATAAAATACATTATTTATAAAACCAACATTTGAAAATCTAGATGACTTACTCAACTTTGTAAGAGACAGAATACTAAGAGACAGAATACTTCAAGAGACAATCTTTTTAACTATTCTGGAAATACGTCATTACAAAACGTAGAAGTAGTGTCAGTGATGCCTAGCCTTCCCCTCTCTCCCTGGCAATTTTCACCACCTGCTTTTAGCTAAATTATAAGCCAAGATTTTAAAAAACTGTAAATCACAGGGAAAACTCTACATACTGTGTACACTGCATCTCATAGCTACCAGACGTTCCAGCTGGGAAATCAAATCCTTACTCTCATCCATACTTACAATAAGAGGTACCTTAACAGATTTCTCTCTAGACAGCTAATCCTGATTAGATCATGTCTCCATGCATCACTCTGTCATGGCACAGGCTGTAGCTGTAAAACACATAGCCTGTTTCTCACTAGCAACCAGATACATAAGTTCTGTGTCCTGCTGGTAGATAAAAGTCACTAAAGTTATTAAAAGTCCTTTAGTTTACCTGGGAACTAGATGTGCAGGCAGCGTGAACCAGCCAGCCCAGCCCTAAGGCATGCCTCCCCACCCAGGTACGTGCACACACTGGCTGGTCAGCCAGAGGCGAGCAGGTACAGGGGAAGCCTCCTTGCTCAGCCTGTATAGTGGATGTCATCACCTCTGTAGGTAGACAGATCTACCAGAGCCCAGGTGAGCTGTGCAGTTTGACACAGGTAAATTGGGAGATTTAAGGCCTGGCAGCTCACTAGACATGAGGTCTGTTGAGACAGACAGGATTATTTTTCTTTCATTCACCTCTTCAATAGCAAGCAGTGATCTCGTGCTCCAGAGATGTTTAAAACAACTTTCTTGAATTTATGGGCTGCGGATGCCACCCATGCACAAATTCAAAGGTGGACATAAAGTCTTCCTTTAATGGCAAACAGAAGCTGTTACATTTTTGAAGTTGCTCATGCATGTCTCAAGACCCCAGTAAGAAATACAGCATCACTGAGACTTCTGAAGAAGAGTCCATATGGAAAGCAAAATATTGTCGGCATCAATGTGGATTGTCAATTCTGCAAAATTCACAACCTTAATCAAAGTGAAAGGTTGATATATTATATATATGAATAATATATATATACACATAATATATATTACACATATATGATGCATACATACTCTCTCCATGCATATATTTATATACACATAAACAGCTGGCCATTCCTTACTGCATCTGTCAGAGTTTAAGAAAATCAAACCAGTCTCAAAATACTAACAGTCATGCTTGGATTGCTCAGAATCTGACTGGCAAATCTGCAGAATCTATATGTAGTGCATAGGTCATATATGCCTTATAAGAACTGCTTGAACTGAAGAAATTATCTGTCAGTCTCATGATGATGTATAAATGCAAATTAATCAGAACTAACTTTATAGTTACAGTTAAGAGCAACTTTTTATATGAAGAATGATTATTTATCTAGCAGTATTGAGAGATTACAAAGAGTTTTTTACAACATTTTTCAAATAGGTACATCCACCACTAACTACCATTATACTTAATTTTAGCATGTAGTTTTTGAAATCTTGAACAGCCATGAGTCTAACATGACTATGTAAATTCTGGTAGTCTGCCGTTCATCTCAAAAATCCTAGACCTAAAGCAACCCCTATTGAACCGCATCTCAAATAATCTGGCCCCTAGATGTGAGGTTATCATTGTAGAATTGTTCTCCCTTTAATTGCAAGAAGTAGTTGTGAAAACTTTATCTAAAGTATAGATAAAGGTTCTCAAGCAGGAAAATAACTTTGCTAGTTAAGGAATAACTACTTTCTTGTTATTTCAGTATTCAGTGTCAAGTGCCTGCTTTCTGCAAAGAGCAGGCAAGACAGAAGAACAACAGCAAAATAAACCGATTGCTAGGATTTCTCTCCTAGTTCACACAGAACAAGGTATTTTTGTTGCTGACCCAGAACTGATAATAAGAATACGATGTTGTTTAGATAGATATGCATCTAAGTCACTACTTGGCCAAACACGTAATTAAGGCATAGGTCCCAGTCAAGCAAAGGAAAGGTCTTTCCATCCTAACCATCTGCAGGGGCTGGTGATACCCACCACTACTGCTGGCACATGATACTAAGAGCCTATTCTGCTGTAGAGTGCAGTTATGTGCTTCTACCACTAAAAGGAGTTCCAAGGCTCTGTTCAAAATGTCGCTCTTGCTTGCCCCTGGCAGAGAGGAGATCGACACTATGGGTTAGGCTAGTCCACTAGTAACCCAGCGGGAAAGTGCAAGACTGCAATTCAACAGCTGAAACTTGTAGCCAAATTGTGACACATGGGTCTACTCCAAATGTCTGCTCCAAGGAATACATGCCTGCAAAATCCACACTGAACCAGTGCATCATGAAAGTACAGGACAGAATCTGCTGTGAGGATGAGTGCCTCTTAGTCTTACAATTCATATTTTCTAAAATTTCATTTCCTCGACAAATGTTTCCTCCCCATTACCTGCTACAAGCACTCTCACATACCAGCCCTGCATCCACAGCTATAGATCCACACCCCCCCCACATCTCTGTATTCCACCTGACAAACCCAGGCCAGTACACACACGCACATCACAGACACAAACCACATTGAAAAACCCTGCCACACTGCATCACACCATTTTTCACATAATCCTTTGCCAATAAATACATATACATATGCTCCATATCCATACATCACATGCAACAAGCCCAACCTCAATAAAAACATGCCATCTATCGTACAAAACAAGCCTGTGCCCCTGTGCAGAAACAGCCCAGCACACAATATTTCTGTACGTACTGCTTGTACCCTCTAACCACCCCTCAAGTGCCCAGGCTGCTCCCAGAGCCTGGGGCTCTGTGTGTGTGTGTGTAAGAGCGCAGGTACACGAAGATGTGCGACTGCATGCACAGTGTATACGAATGCACGTGGTGCCTCCAGGTGTGTGAGCCTGTGCGTGAATGGGTGTGCGTGGGTGCCTGTGCGAATGCAGCATGTGTACAGGTGTGTGTGCGCAGTGTGTGTGTGTGAGCACAGGCGCGGGTCACAGCGTGCGTGTGACAGAACGCAGACGGGGATGTGCAGAGCGCCGCGAGCACGTGTGTCAGAGCCCGTCTGTATGGCGTGAGTCTGCACAGCGGGGTGCAGCGAGTGTGAGCACACGTGTGTACTCCGTGTGCACTGCGTGTGCACTGCGTGTCAGCCTGCCCGTGAGCGCGGGTGGGGATCCCCCTCCAGCACACGCGGTGCACAGCGACGTCTCCCTGCGTCAGCCGCCTGCCTGCCACCCTGCCCCTGCGGGTGTCCCTCAGCCCCTGCGTGACAGCCCCTCTGTCCGCCCGCCTCTGCGAGTGCGCGGGGCAGCGGCCCGCAGCCCACCGGCGCCGGACGGGACGGGGCTGCCCCGGTACCTGCCGAAGTGTCCCAGGGAGTCGAAGAGCCGCTCGGAGCTGGGAGCCATGGCGGGGCAGCAGCAAGCCGGGAGCCTCGGTGTCGCTCTCCCGGCGCTGCGGAGAAGAGGCACCGTCCCGTCCCGTGTCGTGTCCCCCCTCACCGCCTCCTGCGGCCCGCCCGGCCCCCGGCGGGGTACGGCGCCCCGCCCGCCGGCAGGGACGGGGGCGGGCACGGCCTAACGGTCGCCTCCCCGCCGCCAGCCGCCCCCCGCGCGGAGCCGACCCCGGCGGGGCGGGCGGGACGGGCAGGCCCGGAGGGCCCGGCTGCCGCAGCGCAGCGGGAGCGGAGCCTGCCGAGCTGGGGGGCTGCCCTCAGCGGCACCGGGAAACGGGGGTCGCCGTCCCCGTGCTACTGCTTCGGGGCGACCGTTCCTGAGAGCGGTTTCATCTCTGACACGGACCGAGTGCCCCCGACACCTTCGCCTGAAAGATGGATTTGTGCCTTGCCCGTCGGGCAGCATCTGCAGCATGCTCTTGTTTTCCACATTAAAATTAAATTAAATTAAAAGACGCAATTATATGCTTAGCTCCTCCCGTGACAATCATTTATAATCGAATATATTGAGGCTCTAGTGTATTTCATGTGGATGTTTTCAATCAAAGGAGCGTATAAACAAGTTTTTTCCCAGGACATTATCTGAATCATTTTTAGTATCCTTATAATCTCCTGTTATTTGAATATATTACATGGGATTTTTCCAGAGTTATAGCACACAATGTCAAATAGTTTTATCATTTAATAAAGGTAAAATATGCGATTTGTTCCATACCTGCATGACTGTCATTAGTACTCCAATTTGTAATGAAGCCTTAATTACACTTGGACTTCCTCTGCCTTAGCCAGAGTAGGCCAAGATAATCAATTCAAAATTGTTTGAGGATTAGCAAAGCAAGTTACAACAGGAGACTTGTAATTAACTTAGTAGTGGGTTTTGTTGGAACATATATGCTCTAGCAGCCCAGTCGCTCTGGGCTCTGAGGATTAGGCAAGATACAGAAAAACTGTTGCAAGTGCAGCTCTCGTATTTAAGGTTTTTCCTTCCCAGAACACTTGATTTCCCTTCTCGAGCAGATCTAGGTTCAAAGTTGTCCCTGCTCTGAGCGAGGAGATGGACCAGATGCCCTCCAAAGTCTCCTTCCAACCTAAATTATTTTATGGGCTGCTCTGTTGAAAAACAGAGGGGAGAAAACAAAACAAACCAAAAAAAAGCCAAGTCAATTCAATCTTATTTTATGCATATTTCATTTTTTAGGAAGCACAGAAAAAGCTGAAAAGTAACCCCCTGTTAAACCACTGGAAGTCAACCTTCCCTTTCCAAAACCTGACCCAAATACTTCTGCTACCACATGGGCTGTCAGGCTTCACCGCTCCACAGAGAAATGTGCCTTTAAGAGGCTCTGGCAGCAAGCAAGCACCACAACTGTTCCTCTGTGTAGAGCAGATGTTGGGGCTTCGGGGTGACAATCTGTTCCAGAGCAGACCTGGAAAAAGCAGATGTTTGTCAGGCTCCTTGGCTCCAAGTGACTCCTGACCGGACCAGCAAAACAAGCAAGTATTACATTACACAACTAGGAATCTGAATAGTAAGTTCAGCAGAGGATTGCTCCTCACAGCTAGCATGTTGTTAGGTCCCTCATCTCACCCAACAGTCCTGAAGGCATTGCTACAGTTGACAAAGCTCCTCATATGTGTCTCTGCCATCTGCAAAGGACATTTTTAACACTCAGTCTAGAGTTTATTGCAGTTACTTTCTTAGGCTATGTAAACTAGTAAGTCTAAGGACAGATTTGTTTGCTTTCAGCAAGAATTTTTGTATTGTGTGGTTTTTGCCTTATAAATATCAGCATTAAATTTAGTCATCCTTGGTTGTTTTTTTCTGGAGAATGTTTTCCAAGTTTGAGACGGTATGTGCTTCAATGCAGCACTGGTACTTTAACAAAGTATTTCTTTCTCCAAAAAGCCACACTAGTTAAATAGTTATTTCCAAAAACAAACACCACTGAATAGTAAACATTCCAGCTAAGTATTGCATTGCTGCTCATGTGCCTGTTTGTAGCGTCTTGCCTCCTTACAAGAAGTAAATTCATTAGTTTTCAACAGCATTATGGTATGGGGAAGATCTATATTTGGTGTAAAAGTCAAGCAGGAAATAGATAAATCCCTTTCAGCACCATTTTTTAAACCTAAAAAATTCCATAAATAGTTTTCTTTGTGGAATCTCTCACAAGCATTCTTGCACACATTTCTCTCTATGCTTGCCTCTTTGACAATATCATGACTTACTGACTGTATCAAAGTAAAGACAGGAAATTTGCACTCACTTCTATTAAAGTTAATACCAAACCCCCATGTCTGCATTTCCAAAGGTTATTAATGCAATATCTGCTCTCTTTAACATGTGATGGTCACAGATTTGCCTTATTTCAAACCTGAGAAGATACACAACATGCTTTAAGCCCACCTTTCTCCTATCATGTTACACCAATGCTACACAAAGTAATACCTGTGCTTTTAGTCACCATTATTCCTCACCGAGTTGTTTTTCACCAGAGTCACCTAGAAATAGTCATAGTACTGTTCCCATACAGCACACAGCTCTCTTCCCAAAGGATTGTGCTGCACAATAAACTTCTGCTACAGAAAATACAGGGAACATCTAAAGAAGAAAGGAAATATACCTATAATTAAAGTGTGTCAAGATGAGACCAACTACATCCAAGTTCTACTCACTTCAGAATTTTAGGGATTTTATTAGCAGAAGGAACTGAAGAGCGATTGTGATCCCTTTCCTATAAGGTCTTTGGAAACCACTGGGATGGGAAGACTGAGGGAGTTCACAACAGACAACCCTCTCCAGGGTAATCCAGAGGTTTAAAACGTTGGCCTTGTATTCCTGCAAGGGGAATATGCAACGGCCCATCACAAAAAACTTCAGTTAGAGGTTTAACTTCATTTCTGGAACACACAAGCAGGCTGTTGTTCAACAGAGACCTTCAATATTGCACAATCTTTGAGGTAGAAGTGATGTTAACTTGTAATGGGGGAAGAGACCGCTTACAAAATAATCTCCTTCAGTTTGTCATTCCCACTAGAAAAAAATCTAACATCTACTGGTAAAGGATGTTCTTAGTCTCCCCTTTTTTAAGTCAAGTTAGTGTCACCAAAATATGAAAGGTATAAGAGGAACATACCATACTTACTTCCTGTAAGATCAGTGATTGCATATTAGCCAAGACACAGCATCAGAAAGCCTGCCAGGGGACACAGGGTGGATTCTCCACCACTTGAAATTTTCATCATCAAATTAGATGTTTTCTCTTTTATAGGTAGATATATAGAGAGATATATATAAATAGACAGATATTCTCTTATGATATTATCTTATATACACAGATATTTGACAAATGAGTTAAATAAAACAAAAATAAAACAAGTTGAAAGTCTATATCCTTTACTATGCAAGTGATCAGTCGTGCAAGTAGTGCCTTCTAGTTTATAAATTTATTCAAAGAGAAAATTTGTGAGATTAAAGTTTTGTTGCACCCGATGAGTTAAAACATGCTTGCAATGTCTGAATTCCTTTCACTGCTGCCATGTCAATGTATGGAGCTCTCTGAAAACTGGAGTTTCATTGGAACCTCACAGACAAGTATTGTGGTTTCTTAAGAGTGCAGAAAAACCAGCAGCATATCATGTTAGCTTAAGCTATTTAGCATGAATAACCAAGGACGCAGTGAAGAGAGATCTGACAGATTTAGATGAAGTGACTGAAGATGATACCAACACCAGCTGTCTGCTTCATGGCCCTCTGCTTGATGCCTCAGCAAATACATAGTCTGTGAAACAGGCTGGCTGAGGTACAGATTTCATATTATTTGGCACTGTCTATGCTGGCAGAGAAGTGGGTTGGACCTGAGTGCCAGTAGTGTCTTAAACCACTGCATTTTGGATTCCCAGATCCTGTCTGTTGGTGGTCTCAGCAATGAGGAAGTGGCAGCACCTTCAGATCAGGAAGGATGTCAAACACAAGTGCCTCAGGGGTCCAGAATACATACTGCCTGTACTGTATACTGCAAAATAGCACCCTGGCTAACAAAGCAGACAAACAGAAATTACATGCCATACGTCAGCAGGAGCTACTTATTTCCTGATGTGAGTTTAACATAGGGTAAAGAGCAATGAAGTGTAACTGATTTTTTGGGGAAAAAATACTTCCTTCTTGTAAGAAATGTACTGAAAACAAGAGGCATATTTTCTGTGTGTTTGGCAAAAATCAGACAGAGGCTACACATGGATATGCAGCCCGGTAATGTCAGGTACTCTCATCAAAAAGTCTCATTCAAAGTAAAAAATTTTAGGTAAATTTGCCAACAGATTCAAAAGCTATTGCTACACACAATTATAGAAACATTCCTATCCTGCACACCAGCTGGGGATACAAAATGCCAGAGGCAAGTTTGCATTCACTGGACTGATTGCATTTAGGCTATGAAGAGCCAAAGGAAAAAGGGGCTTGTTTAGCTGAGTTTCCAAAGACGCATTCAAGCATTTCTCACTCAGAAAGTCTAATCTCAGGCTGACATTGGCTATATAAACACTTTAAAGCATTAAAGATTACTGCACAGCTGAGCCAGGTGATATCCACAAATGGCTAGAAAGCAAATCCAAACTCCCAATCTACAACCTTGTCCAAACACAAGCCCATAGACAACCTCGTACCATGTCCTGTTGCTGCGTTAATAATTTCTTAAGACATATGGAGCAGCCACTCTCATCAAGCAATGATCCAGATGGGTTTTTCCAGAGACATAGTGCAAGGAAAGGATGAGTAGATGAAGACTACATCAAAGCCAAGCCACACAGATGGCAAACACTACAGCAAGGACCTTCCAGGAGAAGTCTTACCAAGCATCACTCTTGTCTCTCCTTGCAGGCACATCACCACTCTTATACAGCAGAGGCAGGAAAAACTACACATTTTGACCCAATGTGCTAGCAATTTTGGGTATCATGTGCTTAACTAACTCTTTAGTTTCCTATATAAGGTAACCCATGTCTGTGTAGACAGAACCACAACAGATGGCGTTTCATGCTCTGTAGCACGTACCCTGCACCAAAAATCTGTGCATTTCCAGTGTCTTCCTTCACTTAAGCGAAGTATCAACAACCACCACTAGTTTAACACAGTGCCAGCTGAAGCTATCCCTCTTTTTCATTTCTGAAATTAGTACATGTCATTCTTCAAGATTTGCAAAGTCTAGTTGTTCTTTAGACAAATGTTGCTGTGAAAATACAACATGAACTCTGGTGACATACTAGCAAAGCCAACACCCTTACAGCATTTCTCTTGCTTTGCTTTCCCTTTGATACACTTGGCTTTTAAATCTTGCAGTGGAAATGACCCGGATTACACCTTTTTGTTTTTTGGGATTTTTTTTGCAGTTGCTTTTCTCCCAGTTGACCCAGTTTAGCTTTTACTGGATGTGCTGATGCCTGCTAAATGCTAAAAGACCACAGTGAGGCAGGTATGCTCAGGAAGCTCTTGCCAAGCCTTTGGGATTAACAGTTTATTTAGTATTCTTCCTATGCCCTGTCATGCTGGCCTATGTGAGATTTCAAGCAGAAAGCAGTGATTACTCGGAATGCTGCTCCCATTACTTTTGAATTTGCTTGGCTGATGCGAAAGCGACTGAACTAAGCCTGCACATATGCTCAAGGACTTCCAGTCCTCTCAAGACAATTATTTTAAGGTACTAAATATTGTTTCTGTTCAGAACAAATCACACAAGATACACAGCTGGATTTGCCGAAGGACATAATTAAAACACACATAAGCACTTGACTGCAAAAGTAAACCAAGCCACTCAGTATTTTGACAGCTGTAATATCAGCAACTCAGGAAACTAAAGGAGTGATTTTGTGCGCTTACTATACATCTTGCGCTTCTCTGAGGTTCCCCAACATACAAACACAAATCATCAAGACAGTTACTCATGACATAAACTTGGGTAAAGGGAAAAATCAGGTCCGCCATCCTCCATCGCTGCTTCAATTCAGACGGAGAAAATGGGCAGAGAGTTGTGAAATGAAAAAAAAATAAAAAATGAGGCTCTGCATTTTCTTCCATTTATTTGAGAAACATCAAACTTTGGCTGATTTGAAGCACACATGAAAGACAGAGGGGACAAAAATACCCAATTTGTGGTTTTAGATACATTACCAAAGTCCTTGTTCCAACAAGCTATGACCCTTCCCTGGCAAAGTGCCCTCTTCTTCCCTTCCCTTTTGTGTGGCCACATAATTTCCTGATTATGCAAATGCACAGCAAAACCAGTTCATCTGAAAATGAAAATCAAGACAAAAACCCCAAGACTGAACTGGTGCATGAAGTTTTTGTCTCATCTGTCTGTCATTCCACAAGGGAGGGTTTGCTAGTCTGAGTTGAGGAGGCCAATGTCTGAGCATGAGGGTGAGCAAAAGCTTGAACAGTGGAAGCAGGTGAAGTTCCAGCTTTCTCCCACTTTTTCCAGCCTGACACACTCCTGCTGTACAGATACTGTTTCTGTGGGATTCCCCATGGGTTTCCCATGTTATACCAGGTTTTATTATTCTAAAATTCTGGATTAAGCTATAAATCATAACAGATTCTTCAGAATGAGGCTACCCAGGAATCATTGGGAAAGATAGCAACTAACTGGCTAAGGTAAAGCTTCACGGTGGCAGCACCACTGTCAGAGATGCTCCTCCTTCCCAGTATGCTTTTGAGTGACTTCCTCACCTCTTCCTTCACACAGAGCTGCACTGAGCCAAGGTGCTCCATCAGAGACTTTGTGATTCATTTGGAATGAAAAAAATAAAAAGTCTTCCTACTCCTGTGCCAGTCCATGAAGCACGTCTGTCTTGCACATGCATAGTTTTTGTCCTCCCATCCCAAAATAGACATACAAGAACTAGAGGAAAATGAAAGCCAAGAAGGAGGAGAAAGTAATTTCCATGCAATGGGAAACTACATAAACTAATACTTGGATGGATCCCAGCCAAGAAATGCGATATGATAGAGGCCCATAAAATTGGAATGGCAGAGAAGATGAACAGGCAACAGTTATTCAGTTTTTCATCACACAAGAGTAGGGACATGGAGTAAAACCATCAGGTCTGAAAACAAATTTATGGAAACATTTATTCAGGTAATTAAACTGCAGTTTTAAAATAAGAATACCTGCCTATAGTGAAACACTGCTGCTGCTGAAAGTATAGATGGTTCGAATGAAATATATTATAAGTAACACTGACATCAGGGCTTATTTATTTATTTTTTTAATGTCAAGTGCAAACTGACCATTTAAGCTCTGAGTTCTGCTCTCTACCATGTACAAGGAAAATAACAGCAATAGGAAATGGTGCTAACCCTGGTCACTGTCCCCCAGGCAGAACTGCCCAAGCCTACGAGCACCACACCGTATCTGCCCACGCCAAGGTTAGAGAAGCCCCTCAAGGCACAGGTCTGACCTCTCCTGGCACAACCAGCCCCTCTAGCTGAAGGATATGGAGCATTTGGAAGTTCAGAAGCTGACAACTGGGGGGCAGATGCTGATAGTGCCCCTGGCCCTGAAGCCTGTCTGCTTCCCAGCAGGGACCTTGTAAAAAGAAGACACAGCTGGGGACATGCTCCATTCTGCACCCTGGTGCTGGAGTAGAATTTCCAAGTTTGGGTAGCACAATCTCCACAAGTCTGCCTGAAGGTTTCTATTTCAGCAGTTACTGGCACACAAGAAAGAGCAGCCTACGTGAGAAGGAAACAAACACATGAGCTGCTAACCAGTGGGAAACAGTCTCTATTTTAGACTCTCAGCCTTCAACACTGCTTCTAAAATGCACAGATCTGATTTTTTTAATTCTTATTAAAAAACAAGTACTCCAAAATAATTACATGTCTTGTGGCTGCCTGCTCACTTTGGGACTCAATGGCCATAAACACAAATCTCCACTTTGCTTAATTTTTGAGAAAGTGTCCAGGAGTCTAATAACCCCTACCACAGACAAATACTGGAGTAAAAACCAGCAAGTGAGTGATTTTGGCACAGTGGTGAGGGCACAGATAGCAGATCTGTACCCCAGGCTCTGATCTGAGGAACACCCCTTCTGCATGCAACAACTCCAGTAGGAGAAAGACCAACCTGAGAATTATCAGGTGCCAATAACAGCCACAGGAAGGTGGAAGACCACCACACCAAGAATATCACGGAATCACAGAATGTTAGAGATTGGAAGGGACCTCAAAAGATCGTCTAGTCCAATCCACCTGCCAGAGCAGGAACACCTAGGTCAGGTCACACAGGAACACATCCAGGCGGGTTTTGAATGTCTCCAGAGAAGGAGACTCCACCACCTCTCTGGGCAGCCTGTGCCAGTGTTCTGTTACCCTCACTGGGAAGAAATTCTTCCTCATATTTATGTGGAATCTCCTATGTTCCAGCTTGCACCCATTGCCCCTTGTCCTATCATTGGATGTCACTGAGAAGAGTCCACAAAGATGTGCTCCAGGCTGGCAGAACCACTGTGGTGGTTTGACCTTGGCTAAATGCCAGGTACCCACCAAGCTGCTCTATCACTTTCCCCTCCCCGCCTTCTCTCAGCAGGGCAAAAAGGGGGAAAGAGAATAAGGTAGAAAAAAACAACCCTTGTGGGTAAAACAAAAGCAGTTTTAATGTAAGCAAAGCAAAGCAAGGTCCATGCACAGAAGCAAAAAAAAAAGAAAACAGATTTATTCTCTGCTTGCCATTAGCAGGCGATGTGGGGCCTTCTCAGGAAGCAGGGCTGTGATACGCGTAGCGGTTGCCTCAGAGGACCAAGGGTGACCCCACCCCCCTTCCTCCTTTTTCCCAGCTTTATACTTGAGCCGACCTCATATGGTATGGAATATCCCTTTGGTCAGTTTGGGTCAGCTGTCCTGGTTGTGTCCCCTCCCAAGATCTTGCCCACCCCATCCCACTGGGGGGAAATGTTGGAAAGAGCCTTGGTGCTGTGTAAGCACTACTCAGCAGTAACCACAACACCAGTGTGTTATCAACACCCTTCTAGCTCCCAACATAAAACACAACACCATGAGGGCTGCTATAAGGGAAAATCAAGCTCAGCCAGAATAGAGCCACAAAGATGATGAAGGGAGTGGAACATCTCCCTTATGAGGAAAGGCTGAGGGAGCTGGGTCTCTTTAGCTTGGAGGAGACTGAGGGGTGACCTCATTAATGTTTATAAATATGTAAAGGGTGAGTGTCATGAGGATGGAGCCAGGCTCTTCTCAGTGACATCCAATGATAGGACAAGGGGCAACGGATGCAAGCTGGAACATAGGAGGTTCCACATAAATGTGAGGAAGAATTTCTTCACAGTGAGGGTAACAGAACACTGGAACAGGCTGCCCAGAGAGGTTGTGGAGTCTCCTTCTCTGGAGACATTCAAAACCCGCCTGGACATGTTCCTGTGTGACCTGATCTAGGTGTTCCTGCTCTGGCAGGGGGATTGGACTAGATGATCTTTTGAGGTCCCTTCCAATCTCTAACATTCTGTGATCTGTAAAAGTAACAGACGTAATATTTGCATTTGATGGTAAGATTTACCTCTTATGAAAAAAGTGATAAGGTGCCTATACACAATTCTTAGCCATCTTTTCAAATGCAGCCTTTCATAGGAAATGCCAGGGACGTCTGATAGGAAATGTATTTGGTGGCTGAGCTAACTGGCTTTCCCAGCTCCAGTGAAGATGATAACTGGTAGCTGTAGAGGCACTGAGTATTGAAATGTTTCCATTTTCTTGCTAAAACCGAGTAACACTGTTTCTCCTCTCTGTAAGAAAGATTTTGAGTACTTGACCGTATCTACCAAGTATGTAAAAAAATCTGCAAGGAAGCAGTATGTAAGATAACTCTGATTCTGTTACTCTTCTTAGTTACACCATAAGGAACTAGATCCCACTTCAGAAATCAAGTACATAATTAAAACCTGAACTGTAAGAGGCACATTTTTAATCCTAGCTACTTGATGTAACTATATCAACACTACTTATAAGGATCTTACTAGTACAGTAATATGGATAATTCCTCTGCTAGCAAGGAAATAGTTTGGATTTATAACAGTACAGCTGAGAACAAATCAGAGCCTCATATTTATTGAGGTTATTTATATCTAGAGTACTCATTGACAGCAGGCTAGCCATAAACCCTGCTGCTAACTGAATGACCAAGATTTCACATGTATTTCTATTCATAATATTACAGATGTTTCAGCTTTCCTGTTTCAAGTAGATAAATATTTATTTAACAATTACTGTAGCAGGATTATAGCACGTCTGAAGACTTTCTTGCAGACGTAAATTTATTTAAATAACAGATGAAATCCTGATATCCTGAAATCCTTCTGCCAGGGTGTGATTTGCAGTTTGAATCTGGATTTAACCACTGACTCAGCAGAAATGTACTCCAGGGTAGCTTTTCCAAAAGCACTTCAGTGCTTGGAGAAACAACTTTGTGTCAACATTTAATGAAACTTGTATACCCTGATAAGCCTGGGTTCTTTCCTCACTGAAGACCTGCCAAAAAAGAGGTTTTTCCTCGAGTCCCTTCCATGCATTGAGTGGTATGGCTCCATGTCTCCAAAACACCCCAAATGTTCTTGGAGCTTGAAATCTTTCACTGGGCTTGCAAGTATTCTTGTGTTTGGGACATTGCTTTGCAGTCAAAATAATGCTTTGGTTAAACATAACAAGTCACAGTAACACTAAGTTGATGGATGAATCCATTGCCAGAAGGACACTCACGAAGTTGACCAACTCAGTGTTAGGATCTCAGGTGGGGTATGCTCTTGTACCGTGAGAGAGAAGTCCCAACAGCATTCTCCAGAGTATTCTTCCTCCACAAGTTTTGAAACAAAACAAAACAAACAAACAAAAAAAATCAAGTTAGGAATAAAAAGGGCTGCAAGGCAGATGATACTATTTTAAGGCTGTTTTAAATATTAAACTATGAGAAGCTTTGGCTGAAAGCTATGGACCATAGTTTCAAAGTAAATCTTAACCAAGTGATCATGCCCAGCATGGAAGCATTGATCAACTCCTTCCTCTGGAAAGAGAGCAGAGGCAGTAGGGCACTGCTGGCACCTCCCTCATAAGTGTGTACTGAGTAGTTAAAATTTTTGTATCAAAATTATTTCTAGACTGCAACTCTCTTTCATTGGCTTCCAGAAAGATGACATTTTCAGAAATGTGGCAAAATTCCAACTGGTCATTTTCAAGTTATCCAACTGTGACAAAATGATCCTGTTTCTGTATTACATTTTAAATTTCTTCTTCACTGCAAAAGTTCAAACACTACTGTATCTTTTTTATTTATTTTTTTTTTCATACTCCCTCTACCCTCAAATTTGTTTTGAATTTATGTATTCAGTAAAGACACAACAGGAATGAAGTCCTGCCCTCCATGATAGACCAGCTGGGTCTTGAGTTTCTTGACTCAGCTTATTCCAAGGACCCCAGGGAGGTTCAAGGTCCCTGCTCAGGGGTGGATGTAAAGCACTGAGTGTTTTACTGCTACTAGGCAGTTCTAGAGCTAAGCAAGCACATGACCTTTACACAGCTCATACAAAAGTCACAGAGTTTACACAGTAAAATCAATGCTTTCTCTTGGATTAGCTTCAAAACATATTGGAATCTAGATCAAGAGACTGTTCATGCAACCTGTCCCCATGCGAGCGATCCTATTCAATGCCATGGTGCTGTTTACCTGGCAATAGGCAGTAAAACCAGGTCACTGTGTATTGACACAAATGTCACTGAGCAAAGTGTCTCTAATTTGCTGTAGAATGAGGGATGTACTTTAAAAACATGTTGTAAAAAATTCACTCCATGTCCAGTTCTCACTGAAGGGAGAAGAAATAGAGAAGGGACAACTCCGTCACAAAACCAGAAAGAAACCCGGTCTCTCTTAGATAGGGTAGTTCCAATAGATTTTTGCAGACGCTAAAGAAAGGCTGCAAGGAATATGCACCCTGATTAGGAAGTCATAATAAAAGAGCACCTTGACTTGCATCAGTAAATACAGCATTAATTGCAAAGGAAAGCCCAAGAGAGGACTGGGCTTTAACAGGTGTCAGAGAAAAAATACGAAAACAAAAACATCAGGGGATACCCAGCACACCCTGATTTCAGCAAGCAACTCTTTGAAAACAATACCAAAAAAAAAAAAAAAAAAAAAAAAAAGCAGAATTGTCTGTGTGGAAGTGACAATGAACTAACCAAACAACTGGGTTTGTAGCGCATGCGATACAAGGCATGGAATATTTTTTAGGTGTCTCCATAAATAAGTCTTGTATTTTGCTTTTGCAAACAAGCAGCATAAAGTTTTATTAATAAGGTGTTTTGAATGTCAATCTGCTTGGCACAATCAAGTGGGCAACTGAATCCAAAATAGTCACTGCAAAATATATTTTGGAACATACTTTCCCTCTGATCCAACATCAGTGGTTGCCAACAAAACAGTGAAAAATGGCTGAGGCACAAATTTTGATATTAAAAACACATTTAGTTTCAGTTATGGGATATTTTCATAATGCCCTTCTTAGAAGTTTATTTACTTTGTGGAAATCTTCAGAGAAGCATAAGATAATCACAGTGCACAAACTAATGCCTGATTTGCTGATACGCTTGAAATTTTTCCTTTTTTTTTTTTTTTTTTTCCTTTAAAGAGATAGCCAAAATAAACTGCAAAAACACTAGTACCGGAAAAAACAAGAAGGCAAATGATCCATGGACATATCTCAAAAGTCACACAAGTATTCCCTGTGCAGTCACTGGTATATTGAAGGACATTTTCAATACATACGGACCACAAAACTGTACCTAAGTATCCCTTAGATCTCCTGGTGGTACAGGGAAAAATAGTAAAGACATTCAGCTCATTACTCATTTGCAGTTCTTAATGTCTTCATTTGGCTCCAATGAAAATAAGGCAAAGCAAAATAATCTGAGAATAACAAAAATCTTAATGGTTATAGCAGCAGTGACCTAGGAAAATGAACCTCTGTCCTCCTCTGTTTTCTCGGAGAGGCAGGCAGCTGCTGCAGCTGCATTTGCCATGGGGTAGGAAATGTTTTGCTGCGCTTTCCAGCCTGGGGGATGGCCCCATTGCCTCATATTTCCTTCTCTGCTGTCCCAGAAAGATGACTGCTTCTTACACTGGAGTGTTGTCCTCTTGCACTGGCTCCAAGCCACACTGCTTTTGTTTTGTTACATATACTGGCATGTAAAATCATTAAGTGAAAAAGGAACACTTTCTTTTTTTGCAAAACTAAGAGTCAGAAAATTGTAAGGAACTAGATTTACAGCAGCCCCTACGTCCATAATCCTCTGAGAAATGATTGTGTAGCAGAGTCATAGTTAAATGCTATATCATGATGCACAGCGTGTGCTTGCAAGGCTCACCTTTTTAAAATTAAAAATAGATTTTTATTTGAATTTTGACACCCTCTTCTCTTTGTTTCATGTCTAACCCACAAGAGAAGGGTAGAGAAAAATCAGTTGAAATATTTCTTTCATTAGAAATTGCCAATTCAGTGATGTTGAAACATTTTGTAGAAAGATTGTGACTTTGACAAAGCTCCAGCAGAGCCCACACACGTCCTAAACAGTCCCTCAGCACTATTCCCCGGTCACTTGGCAAGGATCGTGCACCCAGCCACACAAGTTACTGTATTTTCAACTCCCTGAGAGCCCACAGTCCCACAGTTTCCAGGGTCTGAGACTTGCTGCTTTCTCCAGAACCAAGGTTGCAGTCCCTTTCATGGAAAATCTGATATATTGGAGTTTTGTGGTTAGGTGGAACAAAGCCAGAGTATTAAAATGCCCTGTGACAGTGACAGAGGAGACTCCCAGCACAACCTGCTTCCTCCTAACTCAGCAGTTGCTCTACCGGCTGCTGGACACTTGCAACCTGGTGTGAGCAACAGGCACTGCTCGGGCAGGGACGTAGGCTGTCGTACATTGCAAATGCCCAGAACATTAGACTGAAGAGAGAGAAATAGCAGTGATGGATGAACAGATAGAGTCAGCCTGAAAGGTATTTTCTTGAAATCCAAACCTGTTTCTCTTTGCTTTGGCCTTTTGCAAACAGGGGAGGAGATGATGTTGCTTAAAGACAAATCATGACGTCCTCAGTAAGAAAAAGCATAAAACACTTAAAGATGGGGTAAATCTTAGTCCCTCTTTCTTCTGATTGCCTTTTAACTGGTAATCAGAAGCAAAGTCAAGATTTAATAGAACTTGGTGGTATCTATCCTAGAAGTCCACATGACCTGTCTGCTGGGTGTTGATGTTCCTGGTGTTCCTTAGGAATTCCTCTTATGAATATTCAATGCAACAGGTCCGAGTAGCTTGAGAAGAGATGCATTTCCTGTGCACTTTTACTGACCACTGACAGATATGTATGTGCAGACTGTTTCTATCCTGCTGTCTCAGCAGAGACTGCGTCCACACTAAAACCTGGATGCTGGCAGCTGCAGCAACATGAAGCTCGGCACAGGCTTCAAAACCCATCCAGCAAGCAGGGGAAATGGCTGTATAGAGAATAAAGCTGTGTGCCTACACTGTACTGTAATCTCCAGGGTGGCTGCCACTTTGAAACACTCTGCATGTAAACCAAAGGCAAGATCGATTAGACGGCCAAGTCACACAAGTACCTTGGGGAAACAGGGCAAGAGCTGCTGTTACTGAAGGAGATCCACCACCACTGCCATTAAGTCCGTGGTGTTCTCCTCTCAGGCAGTTTCTCAGCTGCTTTCTGATACCCCTTCACTCTGTTTACTCCCATCATCTCTCTTGCTCCTCTGCTCCATCTCCCTCAGACCCTGCAGGTGCTGGTGAGCACTGGCCAAAGATAGGCTAGGACTTGTCTGCAGCCTCCTGGGGAAGTTATCCCAGGTGGGTGCAGGTGGTCCATTGCCCACTGCTGGCAGTGGGCTCCATGTGCTCCACTCAGCTCAACAAAAGCATGCCCATGCCACAGGTCCACCTCAGCATACTGCCTACACACCACTGCCTCTCACTGCCTTCAGCAGATGGGACTTCACAGCTATGGGGGCCCCTGAGCAAAGAGATCCTGTGCCCCACAGTGTTCCCTTCATCACTATCTCTAGCCGTGCTCATCCACATCTTCACCTGCTGAGGGCTGTGCACAGGCTGTGGGACCCCACACCTCTGCTGGGACATTTCTGGAGACTGCAAGCCAAGCCATGGCTGTGGGAAACCCCGCTCTTTAGTTAAGGGCAGCAGCAAAGCCAGCACTGTGGAGTGCCCTCTCTATCACCAGGAGACGATCCT
The DNA here is from genome assembly GCA_028020825.1 of Podargus strigoides. Classification (NCBI taxonomy): domain Eukaryota; kingdom Metazoa; phylum Chordata; class Aves; order Caprimulgiformes; family Podargidae; genus Podargus; species Podargus strigoides. The sequence goes on from CM051619.1 coordinate 49,558,407, forward strand.
GTCTCCTCCCTATCCTCAGATCATTGCAACTTGTCATGCCCCTGTCTGATCTCAACAACCCATCAACACATGAATCAGAGTAGCAAATAGCATCTTCCTACCTTCACACATCCCTGCTCTGGGTTCAGTGATCACTTCACAGCAAAAGGCATAGCAGAAACAGGATCTTTTCTGCACTTGACAACTGGCTGTGTCAGCCTGGAAGCTGCCCAGCTGGCTGGAGCCCTTCATGGCCTGGAGATCTGAGCCCAGCTCCTGTGGGGAAGGACTGGCTGCTTCCTGGGACAGCATGGTACATGAGCACAGCCTTCACTTCCCATTTCCAGACAACCAAGCCACAACTGCTCCGGCCCATTGAAGCATCACCCAATATGTCACGCAGATCCTGGGCAAACAGTGCCAGGAGTGTCACCCTTTCCTGCACACAAGACCAAAGGGTAAGTACAATCACAGCAAGGATGAGTCAGAAATACCCTCTAGTGCAGCCAAGGAGGCTTCAGGAGGAGGGACCTGCAGGGTGAGGCAGTGCAAAGGCCCTGTGAGCCCCCTTCCCATCCCTTGGAGCAGAGCTTTCTGCAGCATCTCACACACACACACCTAGCAAAAGCACAGCCAATTCATTCATTTCATTGCCTTCTAAAATTTTCTGCTGTTATCCTTCCAGCCGCCAGTAGATGGTGATACTTTATCTCCATCCAAGATGCACGTGTACACTGGAGAGATACGGAGGCAGCACAACAGCCTGTTTCAGAAGAGGCTGTAAAACAAAAAATCTATATAAATCCAAAAGTCAGGCTCCAGGCGACTTTCTGTTTGTGCTGACACTGATCTTGGAGGTCTAGCTAATATCCCCAACATCATTCAAGGATCCTGACTAGACTTCCAGAACTGCAAAAAATGCAACTTCAACGATATCACTTGCTTCCTGGTGTGATCCTTTGTGTGTGTTTGAATGACCCCATGAGAGGAAGCCTGAAGGCACAGCTCTTCGTGGAAGCTGCACACTCGGGGCACCAGAGAGGTGAAGAAAATTTATTCATTGCTGAGAATGCAAGTAACATCCTTACCATCTCTAAAAAGCTCCCTTTATTTTATAGACTTCTCTTCATGCAGCAAGTGAAAAACAGTGTAAATCACTGACCTACACAGTCATCTGGGGAAAATGTACTCTCACACTTCCAGCTCTTACAAGCCTTCAGAGCTGCACTTGTGCAAGAACTAACCTGATCATAAGGAAAAATAGAGCAGATCTGGCTAAATCCTGCCTGAAATCACAATGGCAACATTTTTGTCATTCCTGATTTATTGATGTATCATTTGCTTTGGGGCAAGACTGGTGTGGTTATGAATGATGCGGTCCTAAGCACAGGCAAAGGGCGGCAGGATAAGAAAGCCCTGCCTGATGCTACACCGCATGGACGGCCGCCTTGTAGACACACTAGGAGTGTCTGAAAGAGCATGGACCACAGCAGATCCTTCCTCTGTTATTTCTCCAATTACAGGCCTGATCTTCCTCTCCCAGAAGCTCTGTGGGTTACATGCCTGATCACTTTGTCCCAAAACCTCTTACAACCTCTCACACATTCATCTGGGAGCCATGTTTTGGCAGGTGCATTTCTTAGATGTTCCCATCTCCATTGCCTGGAGAAACGACTTTAGAGCCTCACCAACTCATCCTTGTTTTGCCTGGATCGACTCCACAGGTGCTCCAGGTTGTGTCTTTAGGGCCACCAGCCTGTACGGCCATTTCATGACTTGGGATTTGTCCATTTCATGGCCCGCAAAAGGCAACAGCAGATGCCAAACCTGCAGACACCTTGTGGTAGGGCACAACTCAGAACACAAGGGGCTGGGCTCAATTCAGTAATATGCATAGGACATTAAGATACTACCAGTGTGAGCCCGTAACATTATTGTGAAAACAGGGATCTAAAATCAGTTCTCCCTATTACACACAGTACACATAGCCCAGTGAAATGGGCATCTGAGAAGAAAGTGGCCTTGGCTGAATCTTCCCAGCTAGAGGACGTAGCTGTTCATTGGGTTTTAGCCTTACCTACTGCACAGTTAGCAGTATGGTTTTTCCCTCAAAGTACAGTTTCCAGACAACTAATTTGGACTCAAAATATCTCATGCTTCTTAGGGTTTCAAGAAGTCAGAAACGCAAATTAGAGAGGAACCCTTCAGATTTAGCAAGGGGCTGTAAACATGTCACCCAACGAGGAGAACACACATCAGGCGATAATTTTAGAATCCCATAAAAGAGGCAAAAGCCACCCAGGCAGACCACAGAGAAAGACCTCCAAAATACACATACAGAAATAGGAGATAAAACAATGGAGTGTAATCAGTCCCCAGAAACTTCCACGCAGAGCAGTAAGGCTGAGATTCTGCTGGTCAGACCCAGGGCAGGGGGGAGGGGAGAGAAAAGAGCAGCGGGGTCTCCGAGAGCGCCCTGATGATGGAGCGGTGCCAGTCAGCAGCCACAGCCTGTGTGTTTCTCATCTTCTGTGAAGTGAAGCCCTGCTTTGAGCCTCTCCTACATGTGTGGGGAAGAGCTGACTGCAGCAGCTGGCAAATGGCTCTGGTGAGAACAGTAAAAGCCGTCATTAAGATTTTAAAAAAAAAAAAAAAAAAAAAAAGTAACAGATACATTTGAGAGAAAAGTCACATCAGAAGCAGGTTATGGGGAAATGCCTGAGGAAAAATTACAGTTTCAAGCTAAAGTGGTACCTGCTTTACCCACTGTTAATTAATTGCCATGGCATCAGATGCCGCTAGAAACACCTCACCATGGCTAGAGAGGTGTGTCTTGCCTGTGAAAAACATTCACTCTTGTTTTGCCAATCACTAGGCCTAGCGCAAAGGACACAGCCAGCAGTAGAACAAACCAGTAACCAGATTCTATTGTATACAAAAAGGTCAGTACATGGGTGATTGCTGGGGGTACAAACAAGTCAGTCAGATTACACATAACAGACAGCAACCCCAGCAACCCCAAGAATGATACAACACAGCCAACAACCAGTGGAACAAACAAAGCAATGAAATCTCCCATGGCAGAGATGGAAGATAGCCAAGCCAATAGGCAGATAATATAGGATAGAGGCAGCCACATACTGTTCTCACAGAGCCCACGTTCACAAGCACCAAACCTGACTGGGGCCCAGTTGCAGGGAGAATCAGGAGGTCCTTCCCCAACAGGGAAACTCTGCAAAGTGCATCCACCTCACAGACAGACACTCCACCCTTCCTGCAAGTGGTCCCAGCTTTTATCCCCAAAGCAGGACACCTGGCACTCATTTACCCAATGTGGGGCACCTGGGGCTCATTTACCCAAGGGCTTTCCCTACAAGGCCGGCCGCACCTTGGAGGAAAGCCAAAAGGCAAACTCATCCCCTCCTTTTGAAGGACCATGGGAACCACCCATATGTCAACCTTAATTCAGGGCTCAGGTTTCAGACCCCAGCACTTCAACTCTGCATCCCTCCAAGCAGTTTACTGGGGAATAAAACCCCGCAAGCCATCTGATGGGATGAACATTCCCAGTTAGCATGGATCCTGCAGTCCCAGGATGGGACTTTGGCAGGCAGGGCTTCAACAGCCTGTAGCAGGGCAGGCTTCAAACCTTTCGTGACTTAAATAGGTAGTCTTGACCCATGCATAGGAGGAGCTGCTCATGGGAGATATTCCCCATGCAAACTGCTTCACATGGTTTTAATCATTTCTGCGCCCTTTCTTTACAAGATGTGTCACGGGATGCCGCAATTGACAGCAGAGCTAGGCCATCCGGGAGCTGCAGCAGCTTCTCCTCTTAGCTCTGTGCAAGGCTGTGGAAGAGAAACGTGTGTCCCCAGACCAGGCACGCTCAGACCGGCTGCACCCACTTCCCTGCAGGCACACAGGGGTTCCCCCTGCCAGCCAATGGCTTCTGCCTTCTCCTCCTCCTCTCCCTGAGCCCACCATCACTGGGGGCTCAGCCCGTCCGGCTGCTGGGCAAAGCCTCAGAACTCTCCCCTGGGTCAGGCTCCATCCCTGCTGCCTTACCCCGTCCCACCAAGTCATTCGTCACCTGTGAGCTGCAGGGACCCCCCCACACTGCCTCCAGTCCTTGTTCATCCCATTCCTCAAGACCCACGTCCTCGTTGTCTGTGCCCAGAGGGGACCAGATGTTTGCAGGGGGTGGAAAGCCTGGGCCAGTGCTGCTGAAGGATGCTCAGTCCCAGCACAACATCAGGAGCAGGATCACGCCTGCAATACCTTCATCCTCTCTTCTCTCAGCACCAAAGTTTTCTCTTGACTTCCATGCCGTTCAGCTCTCTTACCAGCCACCTTGCTTATCCTTAATTTTAGCTGTGAGTCTCCTATTCGCATTTGTAAAATACTCTCAGGGAGATACCTGACATGAGAGCAGCTCTTGCCCCAAGCTTCTGCCACATGCCAGGGGTGCAGACAGCCCCAACTCCGAGGCATTTCAGCATCAGATTTATTATTAATTATGGGTGTCATTATTACACAGCACCTATGAGCCCTGGCCATCTAGAAAAGCTCAGCACAGAATATTAAAATGCTAATTTCCCTTCAAGATGAGAACTTGCTGGTGTCTCTCTGCTCATTTGTTTGCAAATGTCGTTTTCCTGTCGAGGCTGTATTCCCAGCAGGAACGGCAAGGAAACGGTTGCATAAACAGCCCCTGTTTAAGAAACCATGTATCTCACACATTCATGCATTATGGCCCTAATTAGGATTACTGTGACACTATAAGAAAACCATTTCATTTTGTCTGATGTATTTTTAAGATCTTGTGTCTTCAGAATGCCTTGATGCACTGACAGCTTGAGGATATATGGTGGAGGATGTAGCTTTCTTCTGCAAAGCATGGCTTAGCTGGCTGTAATAAGTTATATTAAGATGCAGCTCATTTTTATGCCCCTCTGTAAGTCTCCAAATGGTGCACTGGTGTGTGACTGCTGCAGCTGTCCTGGGTTTTGCCCTGGTATCGGATTCTCACTTGGAGAGCGGGCAGCAGGGCAGCTCTTGGCAGCGACCGCTGTCCTGGGCCGGGAGCCAGCACCCGCCGGACTCGATGGGAGCCCTCAGACTGCCACCAAAGGGCTCAGAGGCTCTGCTCCCTGGGCAGAGACACCCTCTGTGTTGGCACAGGAGAGAAAACCCTCTGTTCTTAATGACAGCAATTAATAGGGTATGGTTTGTGATGCTAATGGTAGGTGAAGAGGTGGCTCAGGTGAAGCAGAGTAAAAGGCTGCAGCTCTGCATGCATACAGCAGCAGAGCAAAGAGGTGCTGTCACTCCTTTCCCCCTGCACTGAGTTTCCTTGGAGAGCTGCAAGTGAGCCAACCCCCTGAGCATCACCTTCCCTTTTCACTGCCAACGTATCTCCTGAAAATGCCTGAATTTCTTCTCAGCTGTGTGATTTCCAGCAGTTGGTGAAGCACAGGAAGTGTTTCAGGCTGCATTTTAAGGTAACTAAACCAGCATTCAGTTACATAGCAGAAGGAGCTAAACAATTTGGCACTAACAAATTCAAATATAGCAGTTCGGTTTACAAGAAAGCCAGTGAAACCAGGATCTCTCCCTGCAGGTATTTTCTGTAAGAGCCTGCCATCTTTATCTCTCCACTATTGAGCAAGACTGGCAGTGTTATCTCAAGTTGTGCAATACCCCTGATGTTTAGAACTATTTCAACAGCTCAGAATCTTGGGGGATACAGAAACACAGCCAGAAACTAGCTTGGAGAGAAAGACAGACAGTTTTTACAGCTTTACAGCAAATGTCACTGTAAAGTAGCTGTCTGTCTGTCTCCCAGTACCAGAATTACTCCCAGCTTCATTTCTGAACTGCCCACACATAGCTTTGGAGATGGTTCAAAATGTACAGAAGGGCTACAGCAGACACACTGGTTTTGCATGCACAGATACACTGGAATGCCACAAATCTCCAGAAAAACTCAACAAAATCCCTGTCTCATACAATTGCCACTGCTCAAAACCAGGGTCTGGCACTACTCCAGACTGCCCAGCCACAAAACTCAGCCTAATTCAGTCCTAGCGGGAAAAAAAGGAGTGGAACAGACAAATAAAAATCAGAACCGTGGCCACAGTGAGCAGTGCTGAGCAGTTTATTCCAGCCCAGCTTTTCAAAGAGGGGGAAGAAATCCTGAGCAGAGAGAAGCAAGACTGAGCCAACAGCGTGACCATCAATGCCTGCTGGGGCAGGGGCTGTTTCTTGCTCTCATGATGAAGCTCCCCCTCACTGCCAACCCATGCTGCCTTTGGGGGATGCCCTGTGTCCTTGCTGCCAGCAGGATGCTCTGATGAGCCTCCACCGCACAGGAGATGAAGGTGGCAGCTACAGGAGAGAAGCCTCAGGTGTCTGTGGGAAGCATGGAGCACCCCAGCTCACCTACACCAGCTCTGTGGTGTGTGGGCAGATGCTGCTTGAGCCAGTAGGCTGGGCTCTTGGGGTGCCTTTGCTCTGCACATTAACTTAGTCTCCAGTGTTGTCTGACAGCTCGGATGTGAAGAAGCCAAAATATGTGCCCAGTAATCTGGAAAACAGGTTCCCTGTGCAAGCAACAAGGCTCAGGCAAAACTCTGCTTATCTCCACAGCAGAGATACAGGGGAGGGAGGCACTTGCTGTAAATCACAGCGTTGTTCTTCCTGTACTGGGAACTCATACAGATCCTCTTTGCCTGGTTGCCCGGGCCCCAGACCACAAAAGCATTCTGGTATGTAAATAGATTCAGGCAGCACTCCCCAGAAGCACACAACTCCCAGCCAGCCAGTCTGAACTCACTGATGTCTGCCCCACTGCATTGCTGAAGTGCCCAGCTGCCTGCTTTCCCCTTCACCCCCTCTGCCAGCCCCAGCTGGGTGGGGCTCAGCAGCTCCTTCCCAGCCTACAAGAGATCAGCCTTGGCTCTGGTGTTAGTCCCAGCATGAGCAAGTGAGGGGCTCAACGCCAGAGGCTGCTTCCCTTCATGGCTTTGTCCTGTTGGCCCCACAGCCAACACTCCACTGTGGGATCATCCTCATCTCATCCTCCTCCAGCCCCAGGGGAAAGGCATCTGCTTTGGCAAGGAAGTGCCATAGCCTGAATCCAGCAGAGCTTGAGGGCTACAAAACTTGGCAGAGGATAGGCTGACACTGGGATGGTGGTCACTGCAGGCCCTGTTGGAGCTGGGCAAACACTGGACATAGAGGCAAGATGTCAGTGTCAGGATGTATGTGGATGCTGGGCAATGGCAGATCAGGCATTCCAGGGTTTGGCTTTGCCAGGGCCACATCCCTCTGCAGCCTGACCAGAGCGATGGGGTTATGGAAACAGGTTGGATGGTAATGCAGCCTTCAGCCTTGCCAGCTGGAAGCATTACTCTGATGGGTCCCCAGCCCACAGTCCTACCAGAAAAACATAGTATCATCTCTGGCCAGAGTGATACCACCAAACCACAGCAGCTTTCCTTTTCCAGCTCCCTCCTGGGCTCCATCCATTCCGTGGGATTTGCCAGCAGATGGCAGGCAACGCCTGGCAGAGGTCCTGGCCAGGCACACTTGGCTACTGAGCTCCTCGGTCCCATCCAAACAGCAGAAAGGTCTCCTCCCGGCTCTCCTGCCCCTTCTGGGGTCATCCTTACACCTGTGCCCGCACCAGCCACAACACTGAGCCAAACCACCTGGTTGTGTGGGTGCAGTAACACTCTGTGGGAGTTTGCAGCCCTCAAGAGGTGGATGAAGAAGAGCCAGCATTCAGCTAAGAGTGCATGGAGGTGTTTGGTTTCAATACCAGTGATATGGAGAAGAGGGCCACACTCTGCTATCTGATGGTCATTTAGTCCAGAGAAACACTTTTACCTTAAAATTTAGAAGAAAGAAAGAGCAGGCCAGATACCACATTCCTTGCCTCTGACCTCATGCAGGGTTATCTGTTCGGCTCAACTCTTGATATTAAATTCTCTTTTTGTATTTAAGGAAAAACAGAAAAGGCCCATTATCAAAGACACGGCATCAACACCAAGGAGCAGATGCTGCATTGCAGACTTCAGATTCAGGGTCCCTGTACCTACTCGCCCTGGTTGAGCATTGCTCTCTGCCCAGGACACAGGCAAACAAAAACCACATTTACAAATCATAACACCATGGAGGCTGCTGACAGAGAGATTTGTGAAGCACAAAACAGCAACAGCTAGGGACAGACATTTCATTTTCAAGCCTCAGGAAGCTGTTTGCAAGAGCAAAGTCAGAGTGCAACAGTTTTGCTCTGAAGCCTCTCAGTGAAACCAGTGACAAGTCTGCTCCGAAAGGCTCTGGGAAAGGAACTGGCTCAGACCTGTGCTCAAATTGTTTGCGGTTTCTGTGACAGTGAGCATTTAGCCAAACTCCTGTCAAGAAATGTGAATTTCAACATTTCTATGTAGTTGTCTTTTAAGAGAGGAAAAGCCACAAAACAAACCCCCTAACTGATAGACAGCATCGGCTTCCTAAAGAGCAACTCCCCTGTTGGCAGGGCTACAAACCCCGGCTCTTCCCTGGTGTACCTGGGCTCATCAGGAGCCATGGCTGGTACCAGTGGCACAGTGCTGGCTCCATGGCCATCTCGGCTCAGCTGAGCAGCCCCAGCTCTGCAGGCTGCTGGGCTGGGCAGCAGGGCTTCATGGCTCTTCCAGCTTGCACATACTGTCACCAGCTGCCAAAGGGCATCGTACGTAGCCCGTACGTTATTCATGCTCTGGCACTTGGGATTTGCAGGGCCTGGGCATCCACAGCTCCTCTGAGCCAGGACAGCCATCACCCCTGCAGCAGTGCTCACTGGGCACTCCTCCTCTGAGCAGAGCTGGGGTTTGCGACAGTGACAGCTTCCCTGTCCTGACGCCTGAACTTGCTGCAGCCTGGCCCTGGGCAGCCCTACCACTGGTGGCCCTTCAGATCCCAGGCTGAGGTTTCTTCTGGAGCTTCCAACAACCCTCCTGAGAGGGGAGCTGTGCCTTGGCCTAGAAGATTCACGGAGCAGTTTCTGCTGAATACTATCATATTGCTGCTGTGGGTCATACCATTAACTCCTCTTTTGGCCTGGGTGTGCTTCCAAGGTGTTGCTGCCTTCGAGTTGTGCTCCCCTAAACACAGCTGCATGAGATGATAATCCTGTCTTCTGACTCCAAGTCCTGCTCCTGAGATGCTGCTGCCCAACATGGCCCTGCTCACGTATAGCTACATTCAGTGAGATTCTTTATATGAACAGGACAGAACAGACTTACCCTTTAAACTCTGTAATAAAACAAGCAAGAAATTTTTAGTCTATGTGCTTCTGTACAGTGGGGTGTTTCTGCACAGTGGGTTGTCACCACAGGGCCGTGATGACCCCACCACTGCTGATGTCCAACAACAGTGACTGCTGCAGGCTCACACTGCCCAGCTACACAGCAAGGAGAATAAGCATGCTGATGCTCTGAGTGCCCAGTAGAGGAGTCAAAAAGGGGCTCCTGACCCTCCACTGGAGAACCTTGTGCAAAAAACAGAAGCTGGGAGAAACTCCTGCCGAATGGCGCTTGCTCACGGTTCAAGCTGAGACAAAGTCAGCCCAGCCTGTTCCCACCAGGCTCGCTGGGTTGCACACACGCACACGGCTGTTAAAGCATGTTCCAGTGACAGAGAAATGTGGTGTGATTCAAAAGAAAATAATGGAGCCGCTCCCACCTGCCCGTGTGAACACGAATCATGTGGGCTCAAACCCCAGCCAGATGCAAATCAACAGATCATAAATGAAATATAAAGGAGTACCCCCTGAGGCCTGACAGCCTTCCCCACCTCTCTCCCCCTCCCAGGACGTCATTCCCTCTAACGGGCTCTGGCAGGGTTTGTTCACATCCTCCCTGAATAACCCCATGCTCACTCCCTGCCAGCACCTGCAAAGAGAAGCAAAAGCTTTCATTTTCACTGGCTTTACCAGAAAGGTCCAGCTCTTGCCCTCTTCTTCTGGAGTGGGAAAGTCATTTGAGACAGTGCAAGGCTTTTACTGGTAGTCTTCCCCCAAAGCAGCTGCTACCTGGGACTTTGGGGTGGGCAGGTAGGGCTGCAGAGGGAGGAGGCCAAGAAGGTGATGCCAGTGGGGTGCTAAGGGTCCCTCTCTGCAGAGCACGAGGGGCAGCCAGGCCCCTCCTTGCTATTTGAGGCAGCAAGTCATCCTGCAGCCCTGCAACACGACGCCGGAGACTCCCTTCTTGCTTCAGCCTCTCTGCTGCCTCCCCTCCTTCGGCGGGACAAGGCTGCCAGCTCAGGGGATGATTTACAGAGGCAGTGGCTTCCTACCGGTGGAAGGCTTGCACAAACCCCAGTGCGCCTAATCCAGAGGGGCTGGCGGGAGCCCTGCAGGAGGCACAGCATTTGCAGACTTTCTTTTGCCTGTCGCAGCCAAGAAATCCAAGTTTCCATCAGTCCTTTCTGTTTGACTTGCAGGACAATGAGATGCATTTCCTGAGCAAGACCCATGTCCTCCAAGCAGAAGATCCAGCTTCACGGCAGATTGTCTGCTGAACTGGCTGCCTCTCTCCTGTGTTGACTTTTCTTTCTTGCTTCCTCAGTAGCCTCCCACCAGGTGCACAATGCTTCCATCCACAACAGTAAAATATGTAACAAAACTGGAAGACAATAATCCTGAGTGGGATCAGGCTGAGCTATGAAATATGTGCTCTAACTTCAGACATCCTGATGGACAAACACTGGAGCTGTCAGACAGCTCCTCAAGACAGCCAGGACCCGGGCAGCATTGGCAGCAGAATATCCTCTCCAACAGCAAAAGTAAAGAGAAACAAACGACTCGAGCTCTCTGCATATACTCTTTATTTTAAATGCATCTATCATTAGCCATAAAACAGCATCCCTAGGCACAGGCTGCCAGGGGTCTGGAGCAGAGAGGGTTTTTGTAGGGCTATCCCAGTAGGACTGGGCAAAGCTGAGCCATGGTATGAAGAGGGGCATCTAGCCGAAGTTTATGGCAGCCCCAGCAAGAACAGCGTGGGGAAGGCGGGAGGAGATCAGACCTCCCCCAAATTCATCTGAATCCAGTGAACTGCCAGTTATTGTGTGACCCTCCTGTGGGACAGACCTTAATCACAGCAAAGCGAGGTCTGGATCTGGGGCACTTCAGAGAAGCAGGAGGACATGCTTCAAAGAACTTCCAAAAGTCCTACCCTCAGCCACACGTGGGACTTGTCAGACCCTGTGAGTGACATCAGGGCCTAAAATGTGCCCAAAGATGGGTGTCACAGGCCTGCTCCGTGGAAGCGTGCAACCAGGGAGCTGCGGTAACTCAGTGCGTCACCTTTTCACAGTCAGGAGTGAGCTGGTCCTCATGTGGCACCTTCCGCCCCTGCCTCTCTCGCCTGGAGGCCTTTGGAAGCGGAGGGGTTGCTCAGCGGGAGCAGTGTGTGTGCACGGGGAGGAAAGGCAGCGTGCAACATGCCCGTTGCTGCGCTGGCTGGCAACCTCGCTTCCGACTCGTCTTTTCACACTTCCAGCTGCTGGTGCTCTAATTTGCAAGGGGGGGAATCACAATCGGGCTCCAGGATGTTCAGAGAGTTTTTCTGAAGCACTGTGGTATTTGCACAGCATCCAAGAAAGCAGACCTCAGCGCCAGAGTCTCCCTGTCCCAGACAGGACAGCAGTGCAGCAGCGGTGCTACCCTCTTCCCAGGTAGCTTCTGGCACCTTCCCAAGATGCCCACTGCCTGCAGCATGCGCTGACAGCTTGCACAAGGTGAGCCTGTTCCTCCCGGAGCTGAAAACTCTCCCTTCCCATCTTGCCATTGGAACTGCCCTGCAATGGCGCATTGCGGTCACCACGCCTTGCATTCACCGCCACGGCCACAACCCAATAGGGGACCTCTGTGCTGACCCCACCGCCTCCAGACCCTCTCAGAGGACTGACTCACTCAATAGTTTGCAAACATCCGGAGCAGCAAACATCCACATCAGGTGGGTGCCACAGTCCATGCAGGAGCTGACAAACCTGCCCATGGCACAGATCACCTCCTCTTGCAGGAGGGATGGTTCTGGCTGGGGGGAGGCAGGTCTGGGTCAGGTACCCACGTTCCCGGCCAGCAGCTGCAGGGCTGGGAGCTGGTCCCACAGCCAGCCCAAAGAAGCGATTGTGTTACGTGGTGGGGAAGTCTGGCCCTGAACTGTGGTACGTGGTGAAAACCTGAAACCTGCTCTATGAATGTTTAGCACTGTTATATTTAGTACGCATAGCTATTCTAGCTACACAGGGTATCCTGTTTTCTCACTGCATTTTTGGAAAACGGATTATTCCTTAGCTCCACATTTGGATAAATGCATGAGAGGAACAAGACATAGGAAACTTGGTTAGCCTTTATTTTTTATTTATTTTTTTTTTAATTTAAGAGGTGGCAGATGACTATCAATGTCAGCATGGTTTAAACTCAGGACAGATCCTAATAATTAAAATGAGCATACTGTCAGAGTTTACCTGTCTTGCAAGATCCTGAAATTCAAAAGCAAAAGTATGTTTTGTTTTGACATCCACATATAGCATATCTATAGACCATCCCTGATCACACAGAAGTAGGGATCCTCCCCACTGTCTTCCCGCATACCCTCCACGAGTATGCCATGTCAGTTGGTTATGAGGGCAAGACTGGAGACTGCTCTTTTGATTTCATTTTCAAGGTAGTGTACAGGCTACCCAAAGACAAAGACCAGTGGACTGCTGGTCTCCCCACAGTCATAAGCAAAACATCACCAAGGAGCTAGGTAGAATACAAAAGGATTACCTCAGCTCTGACACATGAGAAGCTGCAGCGATAACGCGGTCTTGGAATAGCACAGCCTCTGTGTATTAATAAAGGCGTGACGCATGACGACTTATCAGCTCATGATATATGAGTTTGGCACGTTAGGTGGGAATGAACATGCCTGCTTCTGATCTAGCTGGCAGATCGTTTCTTATGTCCTCCAGCACACACAATCCACTGACAAGTATTTTAGAAGATTTACATTAACAAGCCAGGGTTGAGCATCTCTCCACAGGCTGAATATATGTAAATGTTATCATCTGAGGTTGAGTTCTCGCAGATGAAAGTGTATGGCCACTGTACAAATATGATACACAATCTCAGATGACTCAAACACACTTAAACAGCTCTCATATTGCTCTGGATGATAACAGAAGTTACTTCATTCCTGCTTCCCAGAACCGGCTGTCTCTAAGTCACAGGGGACTTCCAGCTTTCATCCAGCAGCAGCACGATTACAGAAGCAACTCTTGATAATCCCCACTGGGACATACCCACCAGGGTGTGTTAGTAGATGTCTCCATTGTTTCTTAAATGGGTAGGGATTTATTTCTATGCTTGTGGGATACTGCAAGCTACAAGAAACTTTTAAACATTTAAACAAAAGCTCCATTATTACCAGGGGGAGTATTGTGAAACCATAAACTGTGCAGATTTTCATGCATTTAGGGGTGGGTAAGACCAAAGTCTATAAACTTCCTGACATGATTATGCCAGTCTGCTTGCTATGTGCAGGGAATTTTGTAAAGGTGACTCACTCCTGTCAGCTTCGCTAGGTATATCTTCTACAGTTGTGATGCTATACTTAAGAGATAAACATTTCTCTTTCAAACTCAAATGTTTCCCAAGAACTGCAGTTACTACACAACACCATGATATGATCTGCCTACTTGAATCTCCTCTGCTGCAGCGAAAGAAGGACACCAGCAAGGGAGAAGCCTGATCTCCTTTGGTTCCTCTTTGTTAGCATGTTAACGTTCAGAGTTTTACTGCCAAAACCAAACTAATTGGAAACTGTCCTCCTTTCTTCTGTACCACTGCAAGAATGAGACATGCAATTAAAATAGGTTGAAAACAGAAAATAATTTCGCAAACTACTCATTCTACATCATATTAGATAATGACAAGACCAAAACCAGATGTTTTTGTACTGTACAGCTTAGCAATAATAACACGATCTGACAACTTACAATCATCTCATAGCGCTATCTGTCAAACTGGAGGACTACAGGAGTCTTTTGCAGTAAGACTTTAAGCCTTTAATTTTGCGCTTCTCTGGCTCACCTTTCTGCCAAGGATGTATGTTTTCTTTAAGAGCTGATTGCTTTTCCGTAGACCTGTGTGACGTAAGCTTATAGGTTAAAGTTCAGTGTCCACTTGTGTAAATTGTTGGCAAGACTCCGAATTGACAACCGTGCACCTGACCAGGTCAAGCACGCAGAGTTAGAGGTCATACTTTCAGAGCAGGGCCATGCCACATTGCCCAGATAACAGAAAGTGTTTTTAAGAATGTAAACATTAAAAATACGTGTTTAAAAGTTCATCAAGTTCTGGAGAATTTCAGACACCTAACCTTGATGGCATTAAAACTTTGTTACAAAATCAAAAGGCCGCACACTTCCACTCTTATTTTTTTCCCCTAACATCCCAAGGAATTCCTGTTTGTGGATGTAAGGAAGAATCTCAGCAATGCAGGCTCAAATGGAGGCCTTGGAAAGGATGTCTGAGCCATACATCATTCGACAGGACCTGGTACATGATTAAAACTTTGTCTGCTGCTGATAGCTATGAAGAATTCCTTTCTTCAGTGCTTCACGTATTGGTTTTTTACTACTTAAGACACATGACTAGTCTTGTGGGATGGAGACTGCATAAAATGCATTATTGCTGGCTACCACATCACATCCAAGACTCAGTAACAAATACCTGATTTTTTTTGTTCCTTATTTTAAAAAGTCATATTTAAAAAATAATGTAGATTCTCCTTTACTAATTTATGTGTAACATTTACTGCTAGTGTAAGCAAAGCAAAACTCCATTCTGACAATGGACTGGGGCAAACATATCCTTTCTGACTTCAAACACCAGTTGGAGGTTTCACATAACTTCTTACTAAACATCATCAAAAGACATTTTAGCTGAAGGAATGTATTGCTGAATATTTCATTCAGCTATGTGTTTCATGTATCCAGTGTACATGTAAAAGTTACATACTCTCAGGTTTTCCATCCCTTCAAGATACTTCAAAGAACACACTACAAAATTATCACAGAAATGGCCTGTTACAGTCCATGTAATACACTTACCAGCATGCTGGTATACAAAGCTGGAAAAACTGATCCTATAGCAGTATTCTAAAATAAGCACATTATATAAAAAAATTATTACGTGGTTGGCATTACTTTCAGACTTCAAATAACAATAACAATCATTATTTTTTTAAACACCCACTCTGGATTATCTTGGATATCTTTTACATAACAGCTGCAGTACTCCCACAGCCATTTCAGCAGCTCAGCTACGTCTGCACGCACATCTTTCATAACCTTGTTGGTGGTTTTCATCTGCCTCAAACAACCATTATTTTAATAAATATTTCTTGCAAATGAAAAAATAATTGTAATAATCATGCAATAATATTTTTATACATTACTATAAAAATACCAAAATAAACCAAAGCTTCTGGTTTTTTTTTCTGTGATCTTAAACAAGGGCACAAAGTTCTTTGGAATGTAAAAAAGTAGTACCTACCCATTAAGAAAATATTACAGGTAAACCATTGTTAATCTTTGCTGGCTATTGGAACAATGCTTGCTCAAGTTCCACGTTTAGCCACATCAAATGGATACTTGGCACCAATATGATGCTTTTTGTGTTCAAACAGCACGTGGGAATTACTCCTCAAACTACTACTGTGTATTGCCCAGTAGTAAAAACCCATGACACTACAGTGATTATTATTTGCATTACAGAGTGCCTGCAAGCGCCAGTCATGAAGCTACTGTATCAGGACAAAATGACTGTTCCTGTCTCTGTGAACTTACAACAAGTGTACAGGGAGGTGACAGAGGGATGTACAGACTGAAGGGTGTAATGAAACACTGGGACAGTTTTCATTAACACAATAGATACTACTCATAGCACACCAGTAGCTTAAAATATTAAACTTCTGTATATATCAAAGCCAAAGAGTTTTAATGAGGGATGCAGAAGACACCTAGGAGGGAATTTTTCAGAAACGTACACAACAGGTCTTCAGGAACAATGGGCAATTGGAAAAAGAGCATAAAAATGCTTATTTGGAAATGTAAAATGGGAGAGTGTAGAGGTTGGCCTGATGGGATCATCAGACCAGAAGATAATTTAGATAACTGCTTGATTTGAGTAAAAGGGATGGAGTAACAGCAGGCTTTGGCAGTGAGGTGCAAGTGAAGAGAGCAGCTTTCCATCTAATGCAACAGAGATGGCAGAGTCAGGGCAATAATGCAAAGCAGGAAGCAACAAGTCAAAGCAAGATACTAACAACCTACTCTGCAACTTTCTGAACTGCTGTGAAATGTAAGTCGCCTAGCTGTCAAGGACAGAAAAAGAAATGACACCACAATTTGGATCAGTATGATGAGGCTGAACTAGACTGTAAATTGCATGGTGAGGTAAAAAAAAAAACAGTAAGAGATGCTGTAGAAGAATGGAGATTAGGACAGAGCCAATATAGGAGGTTTTAAAAAGGATATCCAAGTCAAAGCTGCTGACTAAGCACAGTCTTACCAACAAACAGGACAGCAGAAGCAGAAAGGAAACTATGAGGGGTACAGAGCTGGGGATGCTCAGTGGCTTTGAGGCCGAAGCAACAGCTCATTATCCATGAGGTGTCAGAGATGTAGACTAAGCTTCTTGGCAAAAGGCTACTTCTATTCTCACCCCTGTGCAAAAGGCACATCAGAAACTGAAGCCTCTTTATTAATATGATTGGTAATGCAAGTAAATCCCAACCATTCTTGCCCATGCAACTGTTATGGAGAAGTCAGGTGGGATTTTTGGAAAAAGTTAACTATCCATCTGTGAAACAACATGAAACACACAGACAAGCAAAGCACACAAAACCCCACTTCGAAAATCCACCAATATGCTCTAGCTCATGTTTTCCATGTTGTCACCTGAAATACTTGAAATCCTCCAAGGTCCAGCAGGAAAAGTAAGAGGGATTTAGATTTAGAATGCAGTAAAGCAGGGTTGTTTTTTTTCCCAGAAAACATGTCTATAGGATTGTCACGCAAGGAATAATGAATCTCAACAAATGGCATCGGCGTGGCATGCCAGAATACTTTTAAGCAGAGGGCAATACCTAAGAGAACCACTCCATCAATTCTGTTTTCCATAAGGCTTCATTCTATTTTGATAGTCATATACCCATGAATATCCTTGTGGGCATTTTAAAAGCTGCAATTTCAACTCTGAGGTTTTGCAAGCTGTGTTTTGTGTGGTGTATGATATCATAAACATCCCGAATATAATAATTACAACTGCAATTTTGTGGGCTATATTTTCCCTCTTGGTAGCCCAAAGCCAACGTTTACAAAAACTTTTCAGCACGCTTATTTGATTTGAACTTTTTATTATTATTACAAATGTATATTATTTTATTAAAAAAATTCACACTGAAGCAAAGTCAATTCCATTTCATTACAACCAAGAATATAAAATAAATGCAATGAACTCATGGTTTAGTTTTAACAGTCATTTCAAGAGTGACATCAGGACAACTTAAAAGCAGTAAACTCTCAACCCTAGAATGAGAAACAAGTATTTTGCTTTGTGGTTTTGCTAGCCCATTGACACAGGCACTGCCGAATGTGGCCACCACAGATCTAGAGCGGCAAAGTTTTGTGGTAGCATGAGGCGCATACACAATAATTTCTAATGAAAACTACAAAAACGAAAGATGCGTGCATGAAATTAATAGAAAAAAAACAAAACTGAATAGAGACAGGCACGCTTCCACAAATAGTAAACATGGGAAAATACAACTAGAACAATTTGAAAAGTTACTACCTTACATATATAAAAAGTTCTTTAAATTGCTGTTAAAAAGGACACGTTCTGTCCAGATTTTGTGTAATACTTTTTAGTGTCTACACAAGACAAATTTTTAAAAAAATTAAATAGTATTAATTTACTACTAAATATTTAGGAGATAACAGTGCATTAAGGACTTTTTTTTTCCATATAGTAATACACATCGCTCTTGTCTGGCGACATTTTTAGAAGATTACGTATGGCCTTATGTACATTTATTTAATCCTAAAACAATTCTTTGCTTAATGGTGTTAAAGTACCATTCCTGAAGATTATGAAGGGGAACTAAGCTTATTATGTTTATATAAAATATTATACATATTTGAACACCTCTAGCTTCCCGCCACCTCTCCCGCTACAAATGCTCTTCCCTCCCCTTCCCCAGATACAGTGTCACAGATACAGTGCAGGACTCGCAGCTTTCCCTATATTTTTCCTTCATTGTGCAGTTTGTGCTACATAAACTTCACCAACGCGCACCAGGCTGCTCATCCCATTCATTCCCCACGCGTTTGCTTCCTCTGAGTCGCAATGGGAAACTCAGCGTCCCGCTCTCCCACCAGGCAACCAGGATGGAGAAGACAGCTCTGCCGGTGTCACCTGTTTCTCCTGGTACTGGTGTGAAACACTTTGGTGAGGGTGTAAAGGTTACGGGCAGAGACAGAGCTATGAGTACTAATGAAACTGCACAGGCGAAAAGTAACATAAAAATGATGTGATCCTGGCTTCCCATGACACTGCACGATTCACTTCTCAAAGTGGAGCATTTTTACCTCATGGGATGACCCCTGGAAAGCAAGACTTCTTCCACTACGACTGCCACCCACCCCAGCAACATGCCTCAAGCTCCCAAGAAAAGGCAAATGATATCACCACCAGGAAGGAAGGCGAAGAGCGTGCACACCCTATGCTGCACAGCAAACGCTCTTGCTTTTGTTCGCTTTCCTCCCAGTTGTGAGTTTGAAGGCAATGGAGGAAGTCAGCTTGGCTTTGTGTCCGCACACAAAAGCTAAAGAGGAGCAGTGTCTAGTCGTCTGTCAGACCTAACCAAGACAGAAACGCCCGTTCAGCTTACACAGAGGTGGTGGTGGCAGTCGCTCTAGAAGCTGGAAACTCACTCAATTAAAGCACCTTACATTGCTGTGAAGTTTCACACTCTACATACTGATTAATCCACACCATGATTTTGCCTTATTGGCACAAGAGCCCACCTTAATTAACTGTGCCCCACCATCTCCTGACATTATATCAATTTCAATGAGACCAGCTGCAGGTCACAGTAGGGAGAAGAAAGGTTAGGTAACTATAATGGAAAAGACAAAAGGATTTTCAGAGAGCAGAAGGGTGAAAAGGAGGGGACAAAAATTACTCTGCCAAAGGTTAATTTCCAGAAATGTGACATTCAAGTCACAGAAACATAAATGTTACTTTATAGCATTGGCCAAATACCCATTAGCTCAAAGGTACCTCATTCTAACATCAGTAAGAGGTGAGACATTCCACTTGCGGAAAGAAAGTAACCCCAGACTCACCAAAATAGAATAAAGGAACAACTAATATCTGTTCTTTCAAACAGGCTAGTAGGGTACATAAAATATGTAGCATTTCAAGAGTTACACATTGAAAGTATCCTTTGGGAGAATATTTTTCCCCAGAAATATTTTTTCCTTCAAATTGCTTCATTTCATATTCACCACCTTCTTACCCATTTGATGACAAAAGCAGGTTTTAGTTGCTTTTCCAGAGAAGCTGTGTGTTGTCAAAACCACACGATGGTAGATACGGCCAAAGCAAGCCAACTGCTCACAAAGGTATGAAAACACCACGTGTTTGAGGAGGAAGGGGGCATTAAAGGTGGTTGGGTGATCAAATCCAGCAGAAACATGTATGTGTCTAGCTGTGATGAAAAGCGTTCTCCTCAGAGCAAACAGATTTACTCATCTTGCTAGGTCTGATCACAACTTCAGTGTGAATGTGCATGGGTACGTACAATTTTTTTGTACAGACACAGCGCAGAAGAGAACACACTGCAGTATAAAAGTAACATTAACCATTTACATATAAAGCTCTTCTCATGTCGCTTCTCTGGACGCCAGTTGTAGAAGCTTGCCGATGATACACTGCTAGCAGCTTCCTAAACACATTTTTCCAGGTTTTCTGCAACAAGAGCCAGCCTTATTTCTGAAGGCTGAAGGAAAAACGAAGCTGTCCCAAATTACATGTTGTGTCTCTCCGAATAACTGTGGTTGCAGAAGTTGGACAATAATCCTTTGATTATGCTTCTGAACTCTTGCTTATTTACTGGGGATTTTCTGCCAGCTACCCATCCACTTACAGTCCTTAGGCACAATCAAAACATGTTTGCTCTAGGGAAAAAGAAACATTTCAGTGTAATCAAGCGCATCTGGTGTAACTAATCTGGGTTAATCACAGCAATGTGAGGGACACGGAAGATGCATTATAAATATGAAAAAGGAACACTTTTCAACATGCTTTTCAAACTGCACAATAATTTCTCTTAATTATTAATTCTAACATAAAATGATTCAATGCATTTGTTTTTGCAAGTCTTAGTATTTCCGTCACCTTTATATTTAGAAAACTGACTCAGGAATGTGAAAGATAGCTAAATTTATAGAACTCTCACATACATTAATCAGCTGCTTAACAGAAAAACAAGCCTGTCATCCCCATTCCTACTGAGTCTTGAGGGCAGTAAATACGTTTTCCTGACTATTTTGGTGTCCAGCCTGGGAAGACATTCCATTCTTCTGTTCCAACAGATCCTGAAAGCATCTCCTTTTTATGTGACTGTCCTGGTTTCATTTAAAATAATGCTTAACTTAAAACTAGTCAGAGCATGATCACTGTGATTTCAAGAATTCAATGTGAATGAGTTAAGAAATATCAGCAATCTTCTGTTTGGCGTTCAGTCCAGTAGCATGAAGCGGATTTGTCGCTGCAGAGACTTGGGTGGTTTTTTTTCTTTTTTTCAATTTTATTAATTTTTAAAACTTTTTATTTTTAAGACCTCGCCTGAAAACTAGACTAATAAAAACAGAATAGTAAAATACTCTGGAACAGTAAAATTTTGCTGTTCTTGACATCCATGAGCAAAACAGTAATAACCTGTGAAAATAACATAGTGCTTTAAAAAGGTGCAATATACCTGTATAGCTAAACTGGTTTGCCTAGTATAAAACTAACTATATACAAGCTTGAAAGCCTGGGAGTTCAAGATTTTAAAACTTTAAAATCCCATCAAAGAGATTGAAAAGACAGATTTATGGCAATCACTACAGCATAAGGAAGGTGCACCAGGAATCCTTCAAAATTCCAAAGGTTAAAGAAGTTAAGTGCTGGGTTCAGATCAGAAGGGTTCATTAGAGTAACCACAATGGAGCACATGCAAGGGCAGGAAAGAAGGAAAACTTCACGAGAATCTCCTTTATGGCAATAAAGGGATGGGGGGGAGGGGGAAGGCGGGGGGAAAGTCTTCAGTGAGTGAAGTTTTCCTTTTGTCTTCGTGAATTTAAATTCTGCATCATAGTTTGTATTTTTGGTTCTTCTCATCGTTATGAACTTCATATTGCTGGAGTCTTCTGGCTTTTAGTCCGTTCCTTTCCGAGTGCAGTCTGTTAACCCTCTCAGTACCTGTGAGACTGATGAGACTGGTGATACTGGGAGCTCTGCTGAGACGACGTGGAATAGCCCATTGTACTCTGGGACTGAGAAGATCCCTGAATGTTGCTTTGGTAACTCAGGCGTGAACTGGAGTGCTGCAGGAAAAGAGAGTGGGATCAGGGGAATGAAAACTGGGCTGTTAGGACTATGCAGCTCAGGAAACTTTTAACCTCTGTGAAGTTCATTAAAATGTGACTGTTAGAGAAGCTGACTAAACAGTGTTACTGTTTAAGGTCCCATACAACAAGTAATCAATCTGATCTGCAATGAGCCTTAACACAGCACACAAAATACATGTCACTGGCAGACGTCTACAAGTACAGCATGTACACACCCTTTTTTTTGCAGGAAAAATAAACGAGACACAAGAGAGCAGACTCCATTTCAAAATTCAGCTGTTTCTTAAACTTGTGTCTATCATTATTCTAAGTGCTATTAATGCAAAACCAAACTGTTAAGGCTGCAAACACCCTTTTCTAGATGGGTAATACTAAATGTTACAGAGAAACAATTTATTCTGTTCCTGAGAAAAAGATAACCATGACCTAAGAGTTACTCAATTTATCTAAATGAAAAAATGTCCATAGGACAAAATAATAAAATTTTAGGTGAGCCTTTCAATCTGCTGCCTTACCTACTGGAAGCAAGGACAACTGCTTAAATATGTATGTGCAATAATCTAATGTTCATTTTCCTGAACATTTCTTAGAATCATAGAATCATTATGGTTGGAAGGGATCTCCAGGGTCATTAAGTCCAACCTTTATCCCATCATATTCCTAACCATTAGACCATGGCCTCAAGTGCCTCATCAACCCGTTTTTTGAACACCCCCAGGGATGGTGACTCCACCACCTCCCTGGACAGCCTGTTCCAGTGCCTAACCACCCTCTCAGTAAAGAACTTCCTCCTAATATCCAACCTAAACTTCCCCTGACGCAACTTGAGGCCATTTCCTCTCGTCCCGTCATTAGCAATTTGGGAGAAGAGACCAACACCAGCCTCACTACAACCTCCTTTTAGGTAGTTGTAGAGAGCAATAAGGTCTCCTCTCAGTCTCCCCTTCTCCAGGCTAAACAACCCCAGTTCCCTCAGCCGGTCTCCATAAGGCCTGTTTTCCAGTTTTCTTCTCCCCTCCACTGTTTGGGATGTTGGCTCAGTGGACCCCAACCTCAGCAAGTCAAATTAATGGATTATTTGTGACCTCCAGTCTGCTGAATTTGCCCTTTTATTACCATATCCATTCCCTGTCCAGAATTACTAATGAGCTGCAATAATGTAAAGCTGCAGAACAGTGCAAGCTGCAAAATAACTTTGCATGAAAAGTACTGCTCAAGGGATAGGAGACTAGCAAGCTAACCTCACCCCAATCTACAAGAAAGGAGAGTCTACAAAAAAATCCCAAACTTTGCAGTCAGCAAACTGTTTGGTATTTAAAAGACAAGCAGATGTCAGTTAGGTGACATGGTTTAGTGGTGGACTTGGCAATGCGAGGTTAACAGTTGGAAGGGTCAGTTTGGGAGATAACAGCTCAGCACACTGGCTTTGGAAGAGATGTCTCCTAGTGGCATGCATGCTGTTAATAACCAGATTATGTATGCTTGGCCTGAATGGTCAGATTGTTAGCAGAGTGTCTGAAACCTGGAATTTGTCTCAAAATTCTGAAAGTTTTCACAACAGAAAAGGAAAAGAGTTGTGATAAGTGCTGTGACTTTATAGGAACTCATTCTGGATGAAAAGCATCAGCTTACCATGCTAAGCAAAACACCCATCATGTAAGGAATGCTCAGTAAAATTCAACATGGAATTTGAACTGTCACGTGTGGAAGCAACACATATTGAGGTTGGTAAACTACAAAAAAACTTCAATAGAGACTTTAGATCGTAAGCTAAATGAAACTCAAAGGGAATCTTCCTCCTACTTCTGCATAAGATATAATGGAGTAAAATTAATGGTGTAAGACTACAAGAATGCATTAACTTGTCCATGCTTATTTTTGTTCCACAGAAGAGAGTTTGTTTTTAACAAGGTCAGACTTGGACAGACTGCAGACATCCCTTTCTGGAATAAAAGACAGTCAGCTAGAATTTAAGGGCAGATAGCCAAACGCAAGTGTAAAAATGGATAATCAGACCATGCAAGTATTCAAAAGAAATGTACAGAACATCATTTTGATGCCTGTGCTGTTAAAGTTTAGAAGGGAAGAGTCATAGGGGGTAAAAAAAAATATCTAACTATCTGAAAAAAAAAATATTTTGACTGCTAGGAACTTGTAAGGGGGATGTTTGCCAACAATTCAATGAACTGTATCAGGATTCTATAATGGATGTCATCAAATGCAGCACACCAGTCCTCAAAATACAGACCAAAACAGGCTAGCCATAAATACTGTGTAGTCAGACAGCTGTAGTGATCTGTCCAGACCTCAAGCCTGTCTGGAACTTTTCAAAAGAAAAACCTAGTTGTCTTTACCCTTAAATTGCCCTCAATGCCTTCATGATCATTTGTAATTAAAAGAGTAAAACAGAAATGCGAGAAAAATGTCTGGCATGGAGAAAGCAATTGTCTGTGGAGAAGGTCTGGAGGGATAAGTCAAGACAACTCCAGAGCTGGGCTTTTAAAAAGTTACTTAAGTTTAAAGCAGCCTGAAAAGACCATTCTCTACAGTGGGATCCTCTCAAAGGCTAGTAGCAGTCAGAATCCCTAACAACTTTTAAAGTCTGCGTTTAATATCTACCTTTTTCTTATTTTACTTTCAACTCATTACTGTCCCAGCAAGTATAAACTCACAAGTACTGAAGATCCTGGTAAGTTCAATGCTTTCTATATTTAGCATAAGTCACTTTTTCAGTGGAAAATATAATTCCAGTAAGAAAAGACAAGTATGCAAATCCAAAAATAATTCAGTGATACTGCTTTTACTTATGAATGCTACTGTACTGGAAAACATGAAATCTATTAAACTTTGGTCACATTAGAAACAGTGTGTGTCTTTATGCCCTACTTCAGCATGAAGCATACTGATGAACCAAAATATCATTCCTCTGCTAACATGCAATTTTTCTTTAACATCAGAAGCAGACTTAGCAAGATACCAGAATAAACTACAGAACTGTTCTATATATGTGATGAAATGAGGTAAAATGAAGCAGGAATCAAATGAGAGAGTCTGTTTCTAACTTTGCTTCTCAGGATCTTTTCAGATCTGCTTCTCACATGGGATTTAATATTGCCAAGAGCCGAATATCCTGAACTTTATCTAACAGAGCATTTACGTGCATGAAATGGTTTCACTGGCTTCAGTACAATTATTCTCAAACATGAAGTATACATTTAAGTGCTTTCCTGGAGTCCTCAACACTTAGAGGGCTCAGCAGATACAACCTGTACTGTTATTCTATTGAAAATTACTAACAACAGAACAAAATCTTTTACTTTAAACCTTTAAACCCACATTTTCATCTAATGTATCATAGCACAACTGCTCAGGTTACATGAAAAATTCATTAAAACATGATCTGTTCTTGCAGTGGGGAAGGGCAAAACCAACATTTTGGCCTTTGGCTCTCAGAAGGAGCAAATATTGAAGAGGTACCTGATAATCTGAAGGCATGACAGGCCCGCCTGAGTTAGCGCCTGAAGGCCCTATGCGTGGTTTCTTGTTGGGAGGCACCTGGTTGAGGCTGGAGTCCTGGCTGTGCTGGAGTCCTGCGCCTGCGCCCCCTCCTCCGGCGCCAGTGCCCCCGGCCGTCCCATTGGTCTGGGTGCTGTTCTGCTGCTGTGGCTGCGGCTGCTGCGGCGCTGCCTGCGGCTGCTGCTGAGGTGCTGTTTGCTGCTGATGTTGATTCTGCTGCTGCTGATTCTAGAAGAAGAGACACAACACGGTCACTTGCTCCAAACTAGTCTGTGAGCCTTCTGGAGTCACCTGCCCTGGTGTCTGTGGAGAAGGAGCCAGGCCTGCCTGCTCAATGGGAAAACATTGCAAGGCTGCGTGTTGTGACAAACGTGTCCTCGGCACACTCTTGAACGCTTTATGGGAGTATCCCATTTGTGGTAGTTTTGTTTTCTTAACAAAGCAAGCTAGGCTAAAACTGGAAGGACAGTCTAATGCCTCCTACAGCTGGCCAAGCGTTCAGAGAGGAGGATGGAAGGAACCATTTATAAAGCAGTAATCGCTTAATGAACTGAATCAAAAGCCCCAAAATTTCACCAGTGCTCAGTGGCAGACGTGGTGAACCACATTAAATTATTCTAAGTGTGTCAACAGCCTTATTAACTCAGAATCAAAACCACTTTTCAAACTTTCACAAATGACACATTACAATAACCCGAAGGAAGCTGGCAGCATTCCTGCCAGAAAGGTAAGCAAACTGAGGCTAGAGAAATGCTATCCAGGTTGCGAGGAAATTCTGTGGCAGAACCAGAAATGGGTTTTAGTACTGTTTCATTCTCCTGTGCTTTTAAGTACCTTGTAAAGAGTTGCATACTAGGAATAGAATCCAGCATGGTGTGCTAGGTATAGGGTCAGAAAATTTTACTGAAATAACAGAAAAGTGAAAATTGACCAGAGACAAATAGTTGAAGACAAAAGAAGAGGGAACAGCTGAAGGAAGAATCTGGCAAGGGAAGAAGACCAGCAAAGGAAGAGAAGCCAGATAATTAAGATGACACTGGAACCTAGCAGGAAGAGAGACAAAGAGTAAAGTGCCACAAAAGGGAGAAAAATGTTAAGAAGGGGAACACGAGAGCAAAAGACATTGTACTCTTCTGGCTTCCGAGGGCTACAGACTGAAAGGAGTATTAGGGAACTGGAGAGAAGGTTAGAAAACCAGCAGACTGCAACTCTGCCCTTCATGGTTAGACAGTTACAAGGAAAGACCACCCATTTGTCTGCTGTTGAGCACTAGAGATGACTCTTCCAACAGAACACTAAAGCAAGTAAGAGAATTGTAAAGAAAAGCAATTTCAGTCCAAATGTGAAATATGTAATTTGTTTGTCATGGAGAAAACCTACAATTGTCATGATTTGAATTCAAAAGCCTTACTACCCTTCCCCCCAGTATACTCTACGGAACATTTCAGGATAGTCTTTTTTCCCCTAGAATATCTGCTTATATAATTGTCAAAGCTTTAGTATGGCAGCCTTCTATAAAAATCTTACTTTATTAGTTTCTCAGAAAAAATGACAACCAGTTGCCACTAGCAGAAAATTCTTGATGCCCCCAATCACCAAAAGGCATTTAGTCACTTCAGATATATGACAGAAAAGATTTGTATCTATGCCATTCATCACAATGGTCTCCCAAGACACATTCAGATGAAATTTGCAATGATGTATTCATTTATGATTATAAAGAAGCCTTGTGTGTTCAAGGACTTAAGAGGTGACTTGCACTTCCATTTCACATTTAGCAAAACCAATAATGTATCCTTCTGCTTATAGTCCTCAAATCCCATCTGTCAGCTTGTTTCCCAGGAGATTCAAACTTCAATAATTTTAAAAGTTAATCAAGCTAGCTTGTTTAAAAAAAAAAAAACAAAAAAAAAAAACCCCACGAAAAAGTTGCGAAGCAATTTATCTTTCCATAATGGTTTGAGCTTTACTTTATACAAACAAACACCAATAACTAAGGCAGTATTTGTGCTAGAATTCTGAAATTTGTGTTTTCATAGGGGTGTTTGGATGCAAGTGAGGTGGTTGCTACTGTGAAAAGTGCAATTTCATTATGTGGAAACAAATATTGCAGGTACTCTCACAATTAAGCACAACAGCTTGCCATACATCCCATGTTTCACACTTTGGATATTAGCACAAAATTTACCTGACTAGTCTGAGCTTGCTCTTCTGTGCAGATACTACTGCTACTGCCTGGGTAGAGACTGAGATCTACTCTGTCAGACTCTGGCTGGGGTCTAGCTGCACCACCTCAGAGCACAAAAACAGCTTACACCAGCTGTTCTACACACATTGTCCTCAGGTCAGTCTAGTTCATGGTGGCTCCTAAATGAATAAACTTGTAAAAAGTATACGGTTAGCAACATATTGCCACGTGTCACCTCTCAGACACAAGTTACCAAAATGAAATTCCAGTCCTACCTAGAACCCAGCAGAACAGAACCTAGAACTCGCCTAACAGAATCTGAGTGAGAAAAGAACCTTTTAACTGTGTTTTACAAACACTCATTTTAGCTTTGCTGACAAACAATTATCCATTTCGAAGGACAGATTCTTATGTTAAAAGTCATTCAATTCAGATGCAAGTTCCAAATTAATAAACACAGAGAACTCGTCTAGGTTTCCAAAGGTCTATACAGGTATTTATGGTTTTAAAAACAAACCATAAACCAATACTATTAAAAAAAAAAAAAAAAAAAACTCCTTTCACTTGCAACATCATCATAAAGAAACAAAACATGGCACAGACCCAACTTTCAGAATATCCTTTACCTCCACATTTTCTACATAGTGGGAACACATTCAATGAGTAATGCGTGACTTATATTACTTAAATGGTCTGAAAAAAAGTTTAATTTGAAGTGTGCATATAAATACGTGACTGTCCCCAACAATCTCAAAGACCATTTATATAATGGCTGTTTTGAATATAAACATGCCATTGTTTTCCCCCCTCAACATTCCAGGAAAAAGATAGATATTTACTTTTAAATACACTGACTTAACAAAAGCCAGGGTAATTTTAATTCATAAGGTTTGTCCTTGCTTTTGAAGCTGTGAGAGTTGAAGCAAAGCTAGTAACTAAACTAAATCAAATCAGTATCATGACTTTCATTGTATTTTTGCTTAGGGGTTGGTTTCCTCTTTTTGAAAAAAACCTATCTGGACACAAAAACTGAGGGTGTTACCATTTGTTCTCAGTACAGAAGAATCCACAATATCTGTTTCGAAAACAAAATTTGGTGTCTGAAATGTACTGACAGGCATACTTTTAAACTCAGCTAGTTTTTCATGTTATGCAGAAAATCTGAAAACAAAAGATGCCCGTAATCAAATGGTTTCTCCAAAAGATTTACAGCCCTTCTTAAGCAGACCTTAGAATATTACAGTTTAAAGCTGGTTTCGTCACATTTTGCTAGCTATACAGAATCACAGAATGGTGGGGGTTGGAAGGGACCTCTGGAGATCACCTAGTCCAACCCCTTTGCCAAGCACATCTAGAGCAGGTCACACAAAATGGCGTCCAGGCCCCACCACCTCTCTGGGCAACCTGTTCCAGTGCTCTGTCAATCTCAAAATAAAGTTTTGCCTCATGTTCAGATGGAACTTCCTGTGTTCCAGTTTGTGCCCATTGCCCCTTGTCCTGTCACTGGGCACCTCTGAAAAGAGTCTGGCCCCATCCTCTTTGACACCCACCCTTCAGATATTCGTAAGCATTGATGAGATTGCCCCCTAAGTCTTATCTTCTCCAGGCTAAACAGACCCAGGTCTCTCAGCCTTTCCTTGTAAGAGATGCTCCAGTCTCCTCATCATCTTCGTAGCCCTCTGCTGGACTCTCTCCAGAAGTTCCTTATCTCTCTTGACCTGGGGAGCCCAGAACTGGACACAGTGTTCCAGATGTGGCCTCACCAGGGCAGAGGAGGATGATCACCTCTCTCAACCTGCTGGCCACACTCTTCTTAATGCACTCCAGGATGCCACTGGCCTTGGCCACAAGGGCACATTGCTGGCTCATGGTTAACTTACTGTCTACCAGGACTCCCAGGCCCTTCAAGAGCTGCTTTCCAGCAGGTCAACCCCTAATCTGTACTGGTGCATGGAGTTCCTCCCTAGGTGCATCCATTACTGTTGGTGTTTCATTGTATGCTTTAAAGTGAAAATAACAAGCTATTTCATACACTACAGCACTGTAGTGTGTTTCATACACTACAGCTGGACACTGTAGTCCAGCCTTCACTGCATGGTGGGACAATCACTTGCAGTCACGTCGCACAGCTGAGCTACATGCACAAAGCGGGTCAGATTATGTTGCAAAACTCAAAAAATTACTATGCACGCAAACAAGTCCTTGCCCACGTCTATGGTGCTATGGGAAAGAGTATTCCGTGCAGATTGTTGCTACCACAAGAGTTCACACTCCTTACTACTCATTTGTCTGAGGGCCCTTAAAACATGATCAGGAAACTGTGCAGATGGATGAAATGTTCTGATGTAGTGCCAGAAGCAGGCTGCTACTATTGATTTGAGACCCTGACAGCCATCTACTTTCAAATGGCTGGATGCATGCCAGTCATACAATGGAAATGCCATTCTTTTAATGTGTTCACGATGTATTTTCATCATGCGATGCAGTAGGAGGAAGCAAGGTCCTCTTGGAATGATGGCAGCTGAAAACAGGCTACTGCTGACAGAACAACCCATCCAGCTCATTCCCCACGGGTCAGGGCAAACTGTGCTGTTGATACCACCCTGAGACACCCCAAAGTCATCTGGTACTTTTTATCTGTCTGCAAAGCAGTTTTAAGAGAGCCTTGCCTGGAAAACACGTTTTTGGTTAACTCTTCACGTTTCATTAGTTTTCATCTGGAGCACCATGACTCACTCTTATTGCATACTTAAAAGAAGAACAAAAAGAAAGAAAAAAAAGCAGTTTATTATACCTTATCCCCTTTCTCTTCAGGTTCATCTTCATTGAGGAATTCTCTTTTAGGATATGGAATCTGACAGCCAGCAAATACACTGAAACACAGTAAATAGTAAACACTCCACAAATATGTATATATGACATACATTTACTTAATGCTATATTAAAAACAAGTGAATATAACACAATTCAGTTTTTTGTATTTCCTGAGTCCTGTTTCCATAAGTGAGCAGCACTGAGAGCATCCAAGACAGTGGCAGATACCAGCAGCTAGGTGCTGATCATAATGTCAGATCTCTTTGCTGTTGGCGTGATGCCATCATTTAGAAATCATGGCACGGTTGAGCATGCCCAAATGCCAGAACAACCACTTGCTGATCCAGATGGCAAAATGAACAAACACAGTGTCAGAGGTTCCACAACACCTAGTTGGAACATGCATGGCTCACTGAATACAGGGCCTGATCCAAAGAGTACTAACATCTTATGAGCCCGCCTTGGCTTAGAGTGGGCTTAAATGTATTTGCCAATCACAACTGCAGAGTTACTTTCAATTATCTTCTCAGGTCTTGTTTAGAGAAAAAAAAAAGATAGCTTTTAAATTCAGCTGGCTAATGGGATTTGGAATATTCCTTAATGTTTATGACAAAGACTTTATCATAATGTTATCCTGTAACCAGTGGGGACCTACAGCTCTACACAGGATAGTATCAGATAAACACCAAATAGAAAATTACTGGTAGATCTTGATCAGTACCAATTTCTTAGATTTCTCTGCCAGCATTCAGAGTACAATCAACGTGACACGATTTTTTAAAGTGTGTAAACAGTTTGTAATCTAGCTGCTATGTAGTGTTTGGCCTATCCAAACAGAAAAAGAAAAAGAAAGAAAAAAACCCCAACTAGTCTCAACTAGACTCCTTTTGCACTCCAGTGGCTGTTCCCTCCTTTTAGTATTGTCTGCTAGCTGAGGAAGCAGTGAAAGCAGAGGTGGAAGTCTCCCTGCATCCAGCTCTTACAAATCATAATGCTACGAACCACCACACTTCCAAAAACTGGGAAGAGAAACTGGAAGAGGCAAGTCTGCCAGTAGGAATTGAATATACAATTAGATTTTTTCATTACAATAAAATATAAAGAGATATAAAATCTGTACTCTCAATTCTGAGCAAAGGACCTGTGGGATTTTAGGCAGTCATTGTTAGATATCTGTGAATGCTTCAGCTGTCATCTCACTTCAGGGAACAGAATTTAGCAGAAAGAAGACATTCCTGAAGAGCACAGAAAATGGAATACATACTCTGATGTAGGCAGAGGATCCTCTTGAAAGTAGGGGTCCTGCAAAGCCTGCTCTGAGGTAATTCTCTTTGTAGGGTCCATAGTAAGAAGCTTCTGAAGCTGCAATACATAACGTTAAAAATAGCAAAAATCTTATCAAATTATCATTTTTCAAACTATGACTTAGATTGTGGATTGTTAAATTATTTGTGGCTTGTCCAGACAAGCCTAGA
This sequence comes from Podargus strigoides, assembly GCA_028020825.1. Classification (NCBI taxonomy): domain Eukaryota; kingdom Metazoa; phylum Chordata; class Aves; order Caprimulgiformes; family Podargidae; genus Podargus; species Podargus strigoides. The sequence goes on from CM051619.1 coordinate 49,590,105, forward strand.
TTAGCATTGGTTGTTCAGTGAAGTTGCCAAGAACTAGAACGCACATCCATCAAAACACTATGGCTGTGAAGCACTTCTCACGTAAGAAATAGTTAAGTGTATGAGGTGATATTAATTGCTAAGGCTGAACAACTGTGCTAAAGTGACACTAAATTCAGCTGTTACAGGTCCATAAAGCATCATTTCTAAATAACAGCGTTTTGTTATGGTACATGTATAGCTTTTATACTGTTCTGAACTGCTGACACAACAGGAAAAAAGTGTCAGAAGAGACTGAACATGACCAGAACTCTCTGTATCGCTTTAGGGACAGAAACAATAAATCTTTATTTCTCACACTGTGGCGACATTCTAGAGTCAGAGCACTCTGCCACTAACCCAGCTCCCAATCCCACTCTAATTGGTATTGAAATGAGAAAGAGGAGGAGCAGACCCTTCCTAGTAACCTTTCTTCCTTGCTAGGAGAAAAGCAATAATAAATTTATTAGCTAGAATGTTGTTGACTGCAGCAGGCTATAAAAGAAGATTACAATATATTAGTAGTATAAAACAGGAATTGTAGGGATAACATGCAATTTTAAATAGTTCGTTATCACATTCTGATACACTCACAGTAGGAAATTTAGGTGTTCAAATTACACCATACAATATCCTACTCTCACACAATACTCTTAATTCAAGTCAACAGTGAAAATAAAATTCCTTCTGCAAAGGGCGTCTTACCTCAAATTCTACTTTCCCAGTCTCCAACAAAAATTCCCTGGATATTCAGTAAAAGAATGTGATTTTGGCATTGGTATTTAGGGCTTTTTGTTCCCATAAATCAAAAAAATGATATACACTTCTATATTCTGTATAGACAGTAAACAGCCTCAGTAAACACACTCATCCTCATCAAGAAAGATGATTCCCTGTATTTAACCCTACTTTGTAGATGAGGTCTTATAAAATTCTCTGTACTTTTGCCACTTCCTTCCCACCTCTCCTTATTCCCATGCTCTATGGGCCATGGACCTCAACAGATTGACAACACAACAAAGAGCCATTTGGGATGTCTCTCCACCTATCAGTTCATTTGTAACTAGCTCCTGAATTGATTCCTGCTGCTTGTCCAGAAATACACCTCAAAAATGGTCCTGCACTGCACACACCGGGAGAGTTTGTATGGCACACATTTACTGTGTTTTGTGTTGTCCTTAGCCCTACGTTTCCTGTGTATCTTAACAAGTTCAAGTTCTAACGTGCTGTTGGCTCTCTACACAGTGACCTCACATGGTACAATAAATATAGATGACAGTATTCAGTATCTTTATTTCAAATCACCACCCCTCCCTACATGCAAAATTTTGGTCAGTTTTAGTGGTGTGCGACACCATTACAGGCGACATGAACTTCTTCTTCCCAGCTCCTCCACAGTCACCACAGGGACAAACACTTATGTTCTGTATAAGGCCACTCCTGGTCTTTGGTACCAGATGCGGGCATTGACAGAAGAGTACAGGACATCAGGTTCTGTCCCCTGGACACCTTCCTCAGAACTGGTTACTGCAGTACTACTCTAGAGAAAGATCCTCCAGTTTTCTGCCATATAGCACCACCATCACAAGCTGCCTCTGAACAAGACCTATATTCTTTGTCAATCAAAGATAAGACTAATGCACTGCAGCAGCAGATCTAAAGATATCTTGGTCCTTTTAATTATCTGCTCATTCCCATAGTAATCTCCCTCCATCCTCAAGGATATAATCAGTTTGCCCATTCCAAGTGATATCACACGCAACAGCACTTCAAGTGAGATATCCTGACTATCAGTGATACTACTGTGAACCAACTTACTTTGACAAAAGTCTGGTTTTCTGTAGCTTCTGTTGCTTCTAGCAAAGTGAACAAAAAACGTCTGGACACAATTTGCTTTCAGGGTAGCAGCTGCTAACACAATATAAGAAGCCTGCGAGATTGGACTTGATCAACAGTCTCATACTTCTCAGCAGCTCTCAAGATTGCTCACTATGAGGCTCTACTGGCCTGACACGACAGCTATAAATACTATGCTTGTAACTTTTCCAGGACAGCAAGAACAGATGCCTCTTCCTGGATGGAAAACATTCTGACCTTCATGTAGATATCATCATTCAATGTCAATCAGCAGAGCAGCATAATATCGTCCTCTTTGTCAAGAGTCACTTGCTATCCTGCACTGGTCTACTTGATGCCGTATTTTCTCTATGCACCACACTTTCTGTACTCATTAGCACAGTCTTGACCAACAAAAGTTACAAAGTACATGTCTTCAGAGGTCATCTTGCAAGAGGGAGGTGAACAAGGAGTTTTAGGGAGCCTGCTTCAGAATACATGTACCTCTAAGATCATTAGCAGACACATTTCTAATCTCTCAACTTGGGAGCGCAATGTACACCTTTCCTTCAAGATCCTTCACAAGATAAGGCAGGTACTGAGCCTCTTTGCTACAGCATGGCTGTGGCAATTTAGGTACATGCACCTCCTCAGTGCAGCAATGAGGTATCAAGAATCACAATCACAGAATCATAAAACTGTTTGGGTTGGAAGGTTGTCCATGTTCTTGGGCATTCTTATGCAAAGCTCTGGGAGACTGACCTAATTGAGACCAGCCTCCATCTCCACCCTTACTCATCCCTGATTATGAACAGTGAGAAAAATTTGAGTAAAAGAACCTATGTTGCTAAGAGAAATAAGTCGTCTTCATGATGTTCAGAAAGAGCCCTTAGACTTTTGGAAATCTCAGTTCTCATCCTCACAATTATATAGGGGAGGACACAGGTAGACACCTAGATTTGTTTAGTCACCCTGTAATAACCTTTTCTCACTACTTCTCCATTGTGAAAAGTTCCTTTGTTTATATATATAAACACATATAATATGCCACATGGTTAGTTTTTGTGTTCTTTAGAGATCTGGTTAGTATTTCCACCTGGAAAAGTAGCCTACCCACCCAAGATGACTCTCAATTTAGTGTTCATAGCCTTGATGAATTAGCCATGTAAGCTGACAGCAACCCATATGCTTCTCTGTCTTCCACCAGGCTTTCTGGTGGCTTCCACCTTTAGTAGGAAAACAGGGAAATTCAGGTGCTAACAATGGCTCTTACAATTGTTGTCTTTTCAGTTAGACTCTCCCTCCTGATAATTCCAATGTGTGCCCAGTAAATTGAGCTTAAGAGATATTTTTTCTTGAAGTCTCACATTTCTTAAGTGAATTCCTCCCTTCCACCCATCTGAGACCAACCTATTCTGTCTCCACAGCTATTTGTCATCATTCAGGGGCTACTAAGAAGTCAAAGAGCAAATCTTTGCCAGGACCTAGAGACTGTTAAGCTGAATCTGTAACTAGTGATGAAAACAGACCATTAGGACTCAAGCTGCACTAACAGCAGAGGCTTTCCGTTCACAGCACTAGCAAAGTCACTTTGAACTTCATTCCTAAATTTAGGCAGCACTAAGTCATCACAGAGGCATCCAGAAATGATGCTGTATTAGACAGAGCAACCCTGTATTCACTTAAAATGAATAACTCAATCAGGTAACCAGCAAATACATGTTAGGGATATTGTTTGGGATCACCCACAGAACAGAGGTGGACTATTATCAGAGGGAAGAAAAAGGAAAAAAAAAAAAAAAGAAAAAAGAAAATTACTACAGTAAATAATTAAATTTTTCCTTTCCTCTTCCCTTTCTTCACAGAACTCTTTAGCTCTTGGGAGCTCTTTAGCTCTCTGAAACAACACGGAATCAAGGGATATATAATACTCACTACCCTATTTGCACAGGAGACCTAAGGGTAAGGCTGGGTATATGAGTGCTTTGTGGATCTCAATTAGATTAGACCTTCAGATCTTCAATACTAGCAGTTTAAGCACACCCTCAGCATGAATGTAGAACATACATCTCAAAAACGCCCAGTTAGTGATAAACAGCTTTCTTTAATGTCAGTGTTCATTAGAATGAGATAGAAGAACAGACAATATTACCATTCAAAATGCATTTCATTCCTGTCATCAGAGCGATTTTCAAGTTGTACCTACCAAAAGAAAAACTTTGCTGTCAGGCTTGACTTTGTGTTTCTCCATGTATTTTATGAGGCTACTGTTGGCATATCTGAAAAATACAGTTAAACAAAGACATTTCTGAAATAATATAGCACTAAGAATATGGAACTGTACCGAGCTATCACAAAAACATTTACTAGCCCTTAATAAGTAAACTGTAAAAAGAACTGCTATCAGAAAACATGTCAGATATTTACCTAGCAGTTGCATACATAAAGTGTGCTTTTCACTAACAGAAGTAGTATCAACTGTGTACAAATTATTTCCATGGTACGTGCAACTTTTATAGCATATGGATAAACTGTTGACACGGGCATATGACGGAGAAACTCAACTTGAAGTTTATACTCTAGTTTTGTAAAGCAACTCTGCCACAGAAAGTGTACAGCAGTTCGCAGCAGCTAAGTTGTTTCCAGTTGCACTTTGGCAAGCAGTTAGTTTACCATTCTGTCTCCTTGACCCCAATCTGCAGCAAACCATATAGCCCTTTTAAGTTCCCAAGCAAAAAAATGCCCCAAATATGTATGACCTGTGCCTTGCCTTTAATCCAGAGGTTATCTATAGCAATTTTCAAAAGAAAGAAGCTTTGTGCACAGAAAAGCTTCATTTCTTGTCTAAAGTCAGCATAATGAATCCACAGCAGAGCTGGAAACAGAATCCAAAACTCCTGAATCCGTGTCCTCTGCCTTACAGCAGAGTCTGTGTTGCTCCTTACACCTTCTGATCTATCACCACCACTTGACTATTTAACCAAAGCAGCCAAAAACACTAAATGGGGAAGGCATTGCATCACAAACTACTGAACACATTACCTTGCACAGAAATTCCTGCCCCCTACTTTACTGTCTCCATATACCTGCTGGTCAAAAGGACCAGGGAGGCACTTCCCTATTCTTTCTGACACAAAATGAATGATGGTAGCTTGCACAGCTAATATAACTGGCTCGAGCAAGCTCATTTGTCTGTGCCTGCCATAGATTAAATGGCACTTATGATGACCCCTTCTAGAGAAATGAGGAGGCCATTCAGTTGATGCTTTTAACAAGCAGCTGAGGGAGAGAACACCATTCAAGCAAACCTGCTAATTCAATCAGGACAGCTGTCACAGCGTTAGAACCCAAACACTCCAAAATACCCTCCCAAAAAAGCCAGAGGATAGGAGCCAATTTCTGCCTATCTGGTACATTCACTGAACTGTTGTTGTGTTACCATCACTTACGTCGTTCTTCTAAAATCTTTCTGAAGAGTTGGATATTCTGGCATCTTCCTTATGTCTTCCCAATCTTTATCTTTGGTGGGGGGGGAAAAGGAGAAGCATTTACAATTCTGAAAGTGTAGGCTAAGTAATACACGAAAAGCAGTAACTACAGCAGTTTGACTTTCTGTATGTTCGCCAATATTATTGTTCCATAATTGTTAGCATTTCCAAATCTATCAAACTGACAGCTTTTTTTGCATCTATACAAAGAACTAGTTATTTGCCTTTAGAAAAAAAAATCAACTCAGTAGCATTACATGAAAATAAATTACCTGCAGGGAATCCCATTACACTGAAAATGCGATCTAGCTGATCGTGATGAAAAGGATTACTTGTTTTGATGTCCTCCTGACGACAGTGAAATATAGGTTCTGAAGTCAACAGTTCAGCAAATATGCAGCCAATTGCCCAAATATCTAAGAAAGAAGGAGGATAATTCATGCAAATTTACTGTACTTCATCACTCTGTTTTTTGTTTCTGCACAATTTCTCAACAACCTGAATCACCACAGTAAGATAAAATGCCTCATAATATAATTACATATAGCACTTTAAAAATAATGCATTAATATTATACATAAAGGGTAAAATCTGGAGATAGGGTTTTTTCAATCAAAATTAGAGTCTCCAAATTCCGTTTCAAGTTGTACACTGGCAGTCCAACACTTAATATATTCACAGTTATGGCAGAACTCTACAGAATATTTACTGATGACATAGCTTAAAGGGCATTCAAGTGACCATCAAAACCAAACCGTAAATCCACCATAAAGATACATTGAAATAAAAGTTCTATCACATATTTCAGGACAATTCCAAACAGATCATTGATAACCAAATAAATACTAAGAAGGAAAAGACTAATGACTCGTATGTTTAGCCAAATAGTGCAAGCTAGTTAAAATGGAGAAACAAACATAGTTTTAATCAAGAGCAGAAGAGTGATTACCAAACTTAAAAAAAAAAAAAAAAAAATCCTACTTGACAACTGACTCCCACTGGAACAACGCTGGAACTGTCTCATCTACATCTCATGTACATACAGAAAACAGCAGCATGATACACTGATGTTTTAATGAAAGAAAATAACCACCTCTATTTCATACATATCTCATTAATATGCTTCTCAAAATTAAATCTATTGTGGACAAGAACATTAGTTTCATTTACAGGAGAAGAAATTTCTAGATTGCATGTATTCACTCTAGTTACTACTGTCACCACCCATCTTAGTGTTCTGTATGACCCAACTGCTTTATTTTGCAGCTTAAATTGAAAGTGTGAATTTGTCAGTGAGAAGAATGTTACTAGCAGAAAAGAAACGGATTTGCTACATTGACAAAAAGGTGTCTGGGATATAACTCTGGAGAAAGATGTTGAGATGAAATGAATAATGAGCATAGATTGCTGAATACAAGAGTGTGGAGACTTGCTTAGTAGTTGATGTTAAACTAGATGATCCTGGGAAACCTTTTGGATTTTATCAAATTTAATAGCATAAATATAGAAAACAATTCACCCTTAATTTATAGGTCTAACAGATTAAAAATTACTTAACTGGAGTTTGGCTTATTAGATTCAAACTAAAGAGAACATCAAGAGAAGTCTCTTTGTCATAACTAATCTTGAGACTCAAAACCCCACCTGCTGTCAATGGTGGTTTGGCCCATACTGCCTGCAAGACACCTGGTCTCCTAAGGAAAGAAAAAACACACTGCTCTCTATGCAGGGAAAGAAACAAGAGCCATCACACTCTCTTTGCCAGAACAGGTCAGTACCATTTCCATGATGTCACAGGTGTGGAACTTGGGGTATCCCAATTTATAAGACTTTTTCCCTACTTTCTTTACAGGAAAGTCTGATAACATTTCATTCAGACTCCACATTTCCAACAGGGTATAACTTGCTCTGTGCATTACATCACGTTCTCGGGGTTTTATCTTCCTTTGATTGTCTTATTAGCCTTATCTGCATGAAAACAAGATCTTTAGCTCTTGAGATTTTATCTGCTTAAGCAGCTAATGCAGTATATTAATCACAATTCCTGCCTGCGTAGTAGGCATAAATTATCTCCTTCAGAATGGAAATTACTTATTATTTGAAGAATAGCATCTTCATTTAACAGCACCTATTCATTCCTTTTCATACTAGATAGCAAATCCTTTTGGAGATGGTTTATCTAGAGGCCAAAGGAGTTGCAGCCCTCTTGGTTTTCTTGGCTTTTTGCAGTGTTCACTGTCCATCACATAGTGAAGGAGAGGCTGGGCCACTGCTCATTATTCTATTTACTACTTCTCTACCCAGACTGACCTCTTCCTTTTAAAAAGAAAAAGAAAAAAATCTAATATTCTCATTGACAGCAAAGCTGAACTGGCAAATCTCCCCTATGTGACACAGAAAACTTCAAAACTGTTCCTCCTTCATCAGCTGAAGTGTGTGGGAGCAGAGCCACTGTGGCAATGCAGTCCCACCTCCTGACTCTGTGACTAATAGAGGGAGCACATTTTAAACCCTCTGAGAATGCAGAAAGACAGACATTGTACCAACTGGAAGCTACATCTGAATAAACACTGGTAACTCCCAAGCTGGTGTTGTATTTTCTATGGGATGGCATTACTAGATAAGTCAAGCATGAGAATACGTTAGCTCTGATCAGTCACATTAGTCTGTAGTAGTTCACAGTGCTGGGGTTCAACTCTTCAGGTCTCTTGCCAGATACTCTTTAGCTTCAAAGAACTAATATAAGGTAACCCAAAATACTTAATACAGAAAACCTGAAGCTTTAATTTCCGTAAGTGTAGATTAAACAGCTGGAAAAGGCCTTATAGCCATGCAGCTCAAGCAGGTCAGGGTCTTCCCTTTGTGAATTTTAACTTTTATGTAACCTGATCTTGAACACATCCTTGGCACATATTGAAACCATTCTCACAGTTAATGATTTTCTGCCAAGTTTGATTAGTCCTTTTTTTTTTTAAATAACATCCATAATTTACAGTAATTACTTACCACATGTGGCATTTTTCTAGCAGGAATGCCTTGTTAAATTCTGGCAGGTTTAAAAGGTTCATTGATACAAGCAGTCTTAATAGGTATTTATCTCCTACATTGTTCCTTTTAGTCAACCAAATACAAACTTCAGCTCCAACTATGGAAAAATGTGTCAATAATTAGCAAGTCCCTTATCCAGTGCCATTTCATATGTTTTCAGTTTGTGGTCCCTAAAAAAGATTAATGATTATTACATCAATTCCAAATCTATTCCACATAAGAAGTACCACCCATCAGAAGTGGGCATTTACAGGGGCAAAGCTTAAAACACATAAGCAGTGTTTTTCAACTACAGTGCATTATTAATCTAGTGCACAGCTGCCTCTAGCACAAGATGGTCTTCTTACAATGTTGTATAACAATTTCATTATAAATAAAACTTCTGTTTAACAGCAACCAGCAAAAATATGAGGCAAACTACAGACAGTATCCATTTTAACTTGTTATGTACCAGAACCACTGAAAACAGGGCCACAGAGGTCTTACAAGATTGTACTGGATACTAAATGTTTTCCCATCTGATGTCCCGGGAGGATTCTAATAGATATAACAGGGTAATACAACCAGTCCTATAAGAATGGTTCTGTTTACTACATTTTCCTCTACTATCATTAGGTTTCAGGAAAAATCCATGGTAAAAGGATTTTACTGGTTTCTTTGTTGGTGGTGGTGGTGGTTTTGGTGGTTTGTTTGGGGTTCTTTTGGGTTTTTTTGTGTTTTGTGGTTTTGTTTGTTTGGTTGTTGTTTGTGGTTTTGTTTGTGCAGGTTTTTTTCTTTTTTTTTTCCTTTGCCATCCAAGACTTCCAGACTCCCCACTTTCCCCAAGTCTACACTGAACCTGAATGCAAGCCAGTCCCTGGCTCTGGGAAGAGGGATGGAAGTGAAAGCCTTTGTAGCATATTCCTTTCTCTAGACTCCTCACTGAACAGCTTGCTGAGGACCCATTCAAACCTATTCACCAGTGAAATATCCTTCCACTGTAACAGTATTTCTCAAGTACTACATAATAATTTTATAAAAGGAAAAAATAGCCTTGTAAAGATGGTCACTTGTGGCTGGTAAACAGACTTTCCATATATATGCTTGGGTGCACAGATTATTAGAGTATTTGTGTGGCTGTCCATGTCCCAGTTTTAAAACCTGTGACTCTAATAGCTTTATAGGTCAGCTACTAAAGCTGAGAAAATCCTGCATGCCCTGCTTACTTTAGCACTGTAGCCAAGGAGCGAGTACAAAAGGATGCTGACATAGCTGTTTTAATGATAGGGCTGATTAAGCAGACAAATGCTCATGTATTCTTTCCTTTCTATGGCACAATAATCTCATTTCTGTATTTGTTCCAATATTTTGAAAACGTTCTTTAAGAATATTATGACAATTTGAGACAATAAAACAATTTATTGCACAACAGCTTTGATTGTCAGAATGAAACATCTTTTCCCATGCATATTAACTACAATGTTTAATTGAAGACAGGACAGAGTCCAAGACAAAATACTTCATGCTTCTTAACTATATCCAAGAAAATAAATACATAAACAAGCTCTTTGCCTCTTCAATAAAATTCTGTTAAAGAAAGTAAGTTAAGAATGAGAAAAATGTCTATTTAGCTGCAAACAATCTGTGGAATTCATCATTAGTGAGTTTGGTGTAGCAGCTTCAACCAACCTGCTTTTTTCTTGTTTTGGTTTGAGCACAAAGTTTAGACTCTCGAATATGTCTGAATGCTGGTGAAGGAAGCAAGCAGTGGATGCACGTCAGAATACAGCTTCTCTACACCCACCAAGGGCTAATGCAACAACCAGGGTAACCATAGGCTAGTTAGCATGGCCTTAGCCCAAACAAGGCAACCCAGGTCACCTATAAAGAGCTACAATGCTAATGTAAGATTCAGCAAATCTTTCAAATCATGGAATCATTTAGGTTGGAAAACACCCTTAAGATTATTGAGTTTGACCATAAACCTAGCACTGCCAAGTCCACCACTACACCATTCCCCTAAGTCCCACATCTACACATCTTTTAAATACTTCCAGGGATAGTGACTCAAGCCACTGCCCTGGGCAGCCTGTGCCAGTGCTTAACAACCCCTTTAGTGAAGAAATTTTTCCTAATACCCAATCTAAACCTCCTCTGCCACAAATCAAGGCAATAACAACAAATAGGCCAACATACTCAAAATGTGAAAGGTAGCTGTACATGTAAACATGCCTAATGTTTTCAAATAAATATCAATTGGTCTAATGAAAAGGTACAACATCTTTATAAGAAAATCCTGCCTCTCTTATGCTGAGCACAGCAGCAGATTCTGAACTTATCTGGAATCAGTTCACACAGTGACCTAGGAGCACAGATACTAGAAAGAGAGTTTACTAATTTTTACATTGGATTTAAATACCTAGAAATTAGATTTAAAATAATAATACACCTTTAAAGGGGAATTTCTCATTTCTTTGGTCCAACAAGGTGACTACAACATACCTGTTGCTATCACACACAGACACAAGGGAAAGGGCTTCCCTTTAGTATGTCAAGGTCTCATTTAAACCTTCATGAGCAAAACAGAAGGTCAAGGAAGAAGCAGTTACTAGCCTTTTAAATCTGACACTTGCTATGAAGAACTGAGAATGGGGTCAAACACTCACATGTAAGAGGCTTTTCAAGGGGAAGCAAAAAATGGTGTCAGTGGGCTAAGGGTCAGAAATTTGCTATCACTCATTGATAAGTTCAGCAATGTTTACTGATCTTTAACAAACAGCATCTCAACAGAACTTGACTAAAGAACAGAAGTTTAAACTGCAAAGCCACAAAGATGAATGTTCTGAAGACAAAAAAGATCTCTCCCAGTAATCTGAAGGATGCTCACAGCCAGTCAAACATGCATCTAAGAGCAATGTTTTATTTCAAGAGTGTGTAATCTCCTATGTCATGATGTAGAGTCAAGATAATTCAAAACTTTTAAAGGCAAAACCATATTAATTCAAATCAGTCATGAAATCTGTTATCTTCACCTGTATGCCTTCATCATACCTATTTTTTCACCTGTATGCCTTCATCGGGGCCTCTAAACCAAGCTGCCCTTTTCTCATGGTTGTACTAAGAATTTCATTAACTTCAATTACTGCAACTTAAAATTTTGAAGCATCTTGACTGAAATTCTGAGTTCACCAAAATCAACAGTAATTTTCTCCTGGGCTTTAGTAGGCCAGGATTTCTCCATTCTCTCTAAACAGATTTATTTTAAGTTGTCAAAATATTTATTTTCCCACTTAAATTTCTATTCCTCAGTATATCAGCATTAAATGAAGATCCTGGATCACATGATTTCAGATTTCTGCTGTGCATTAGGCACATTATCTAGCTTGCAATATTACACTTAAATTACTGGGGTGAGCTTGATAACACAGATACAATAGATTTAATACAAGGAGTGGCAATAGGACCAGAGGCCCTGAGTAGTCCTCTCATGCAGTGAAAATATGATTGGAAAAAAAGAAAACCTGTTGAAGAACTTAAAACTTTAATTTACAGAACTTCACATCAAAAAATTTGGAAATTCCAGGTTTATGGTTCCATATGCAACCTTCAATTTTCCTTGTGCAGCCTATGCACTGAAGACAAGGAATCCTCAAGGCAGAGAAAATGCAATCTTACCAACAATTGTACCATGCAGCACAAGAATTAAACTTTTACCAACATTAGCAGCTTGAGAATTAAACTTTTACCAGTGTTATACTGCTTTTGTAAGGACTTTCAGTGCCTGTCTTCCCAAATATTCCCCCTCACACACTCCCCAATCCTATATACCACATTTTCATCAGCAATTCTTCAACTTTTCAGTTGTGTCTCCAGGACAATTACTGTATAAATTACAGATTAACTACATTAGCTAGCAGTAGAGCAGGTTAACATCCTTGAGAGACAAAAACAGTGATGGTTGCATGAATACAGAATAGGATGATGGTTACGCTTCTTTCTTCTCTTCTCTCAGGGTCTTCTTCCAAAAACTGTGGCAGGCTCCAGCCTCAGGTGATGTCGCTTCAGGGCAGGGAATTAGGTCACGGGGACAAGCGCGAGGAAAGTGTGTTACAGCCTCATTTTCTCTCTAATCTTAAGCCTTCAGACGCGTCAGAGACAGCAGAGGGATATTATTTTTATGCCAACTACAGTATCTCCAAGATGCAGTAAAGCATGTACTGCTACTTCTGTTCTGGTAACAGCAGTGCTTATACCTCAGAGGGTCCAGGAAGTACTTTGGTGGGCTGACAAAGTTTTTCACGGAAACAAAAGTAAAGGAAAAAGTGTTCTTTCAATGACAACTCATCTAAAGCACAAGGAATGTAATGGGTAACACAAAAGGCAGCTTTGTAGCCTCAGGGCTACTTCTCCCTACCAAATATCAAACAACTGCAGCAAGTAAAGAAAATATGAAATCTCACTGCAAAGGCCACAAGTCTCTTTCATACTGCAAAGTATTAGGCAGGTCTAATCCAGAAGTTGTTACCATTTCCTCTTGTAATGATGAAAGAATTCAGAACAGGCAAGATATGTCACTGTTTGGTAAAACAGCATTTATAAAGTTTTTCAGGAAACATCCAGAGCTTTGCATTTTCTCTTTATCAACTGAAAAAAATGATCAAAACTATCATCTGATCATAGGACTGGAAAGCCAGAAACTCCTGATTACTAATTATGGTGCTTTATCATTGATTTCCCCCCTCATGGATTTTCCCCCAATCTTATTCCATCCCTACAGGTAAGTGTCCAGTACCATACGATGTATATTGTACAAACAGCACAGCATATTAGAGAATTGTTGCCATTTTCTGTGCTCTTCTGAAGTGTAGCAAACAAGAATTGAGCAGTACATATTCTCTGAAAGGGAAATACACTTTTTTTTTTCCTAATTAAATGCAGAATATTTTAACAAAATCGCTTTTCCATATACAATGAGCACTTTGGAGGTACTCCATGCTAAATGAACAGAGACAACTAGTTTATAATCCGTTGTGTGCTCTCACTTGGCTTGCGTCATTAACTATTACAACTTTTTACTAGGTCCAACATGTCAACACCTTCAGAGCTAACATAAGGTGGGCAAAAGCCCTGCTATCTGGTAGATTAAGTTATAACAAGGAACACATGTGAAGAGTACTTTCCTGGCCTGTTCCAATACACAAGCCATGACAGTCTTTTCTGGGAGTTTGTAAAGCTTTTGATGCCTACCTTATTTCAGTCAATGCATAGGAATACCCACAAAGAAGTCCTGCCTCTTAGCACAGAGAAGCTTAGTTGTCCTTGTAAACAGAGTGCTTTACAGTATTTTAACATTTCTGTTACTAAGGGGGGGTTCAGCCTCACAGCTATTTCTCATAAGGCACTGAGAATAACTCCTACATAATTCTAAGTGAATCTATTGGATAGGCAACAAAATAAACTGCTGTGAAATGTAATTCTGCTGTCAGTCACAGGTATTGCCAAGTCTACTTGTGAAGCAATCCCAGCTGTTCTAAGAACAAGTCATTCTACTGAATCAGTGCCGTAGTGTTGAAGGCTTCAGTTGATACTGATGAAATAATTGTGCCTGAAGATCAGACTGATAGATTAGCTAAAAAAATTCCTCTGCACCAGAAGTATGCACCTTGTTATGATAGGAGGTACTTGGTTTTGAACCAAAACCAGCTCTTCTGATTGAACATTTAAGATATGGTAGTAAATAGAACACACTAAAAGCCCTCATTACTGCACTAGTTAGCCAGTGTAAAGTGTTTATGGAACTAGGTTTTCTAACAGATCATCTTTCGGATCTTTAAATGGCAACCTCATGCTTCATTTAAGAAAATGAAAGCAGCCTTTAGTCCATTGCTTTGTAAAGGAAGCCTTAAAAATAAAGTCAAATCAAACATCTCTAAGATGCAAGTTCAACTCTACACCAAACCATTCACCAGCTCATATATAAAAGGAACAATATATTTACAGTATATGCCAAAGAACCACAATATATCCTGACTGACATGTACAGAATGGAATTGAGTATAAACAGAAAAGTGAGCAAAATGCATCTCCTAACCTTCCTCAGATTCTGAGTCTTGCTTTTTCGTGTCATCGTTCGTGTCCCATTTCCACATTAGGATCCATTATTTCCTCTGAGCTGACATTACAAGACATTACAAGAAGAACTCCTGCCTTACTTCCCTGAATGGTTTTTTTAACTGAGCTCACAGCATAGGTTGCTCAGGAAGGTTAGAGAATCAATCCTGCTGCTGCAAAGCTCAGCTGCCTGGTAAAGGGCAAAGTCAGTGAGATACTGGGGAAGGAAAAGCTTGTTCATATAAGAGGCCCTATAGTTATTAACAGTTGGGAGGAACATGAAAGTGATACTCAGCGAAAAATAATTAGAAGGAAAAAGACATGGAACTGAGACTTTTACCAGCAGGGAGGAGGTTTTGGCCCACAAATCACTGATGATTTTTTATGTACATGGAGCTAAGCATAGACAGATTTCTGAAGGCACTTCTTGTTCAACGTGGGTTTTGATCACAAAGCTATTACTACAGAGGATATTCTGCCTTCTGAGTATTTTTATGTTATTTTCCCTGCTCTAAAATAATCCATGTAGAGTTAACCATCATGCAATAGCAAATTTGCCAAAACACTGAATAAAAAGGCAAAAGCACCTGTTTCTTCCCTTTATATGTTTTGCAAGAGGAGAGAATCGCAAACATATGAAAAAGTATTGGGTGACCATGAGCAGAAGTTTACAGGTTAATTTACAGAGCAATCTAAATCAGGACAATTAGCAGATTCTAGTTGTGAATGAAGATTCAGTGGTTTTGTTTTCATTTTCTTTTTTAATGTCCAGAACGTGTATATTTCTCAAGCTAACTACAGACGCTAAGTGACATCCCAGGTTCTCGGGAAAATTAATCCGTTCACTGAGTTAACAAAATAATTCATAACATATTTGTACTGAAGCTCCCTATTATCATTATCTGATTTTATCTTCAGGATGATACCATTAAGTAGCATCCTCACTTTACAGATAATGAAACAACACATAGGATGGATTAAATGACATGCTATAAGATACATACAACACCTGGGACTGAATCAGTATTTCAATCCAAGTCTCCTGAGACCCAGCTTACTGTTCTAAGAGATAAAGCTTTACTGTCTGCCTCACTTTAGAGTACCTCCACTGGTTCTATAACAGCAGAGACAGGTCTGACCACTGCACTGCTCTCATTCTGCTAACTATTAAGCTAGTACACACTCCAGCACACCTCTCAGACTCTTCAGAGTTGACAGTGGCCACCAGCTTTACTAGCTAATTTCCAGACAACATATTTGAGAAGTTAAAGCAATAGAGCACTTAGAAGGCAGGAACTAGTATGCTACATCTCAAAGCAGTTAAAGTTTTAAAGTGTGTAACAATCCTGTTGACAATTTTCTTTCAGTTGCTGTCAGCATCTCAAATTTCCCAAAATATTAATTGATGTAGCTTTGAGATGTTCTGTTTAAGTGACCTAATAATCCTTGATAAAACTTCACATTTCTTCAGTGATGGCAGTCATAAGATTGTGGAGCACAGCAAATGTTTCTGCTTAAAAAAAAAGCAGCAAGTATAATACTTTAGAGATCACTGTCAAGCAAGAGGAAAAAACAGCAGTAAATCATCCAGCACCTGCAATAACTAGATAAGAGAGCAACAATTAATCTTTGGTATTAAAATATTTTGCCTCTCAGAAAATGCATGAGAACAACTGTGATAATCAAAATGAAGAAAGTTTGCCACATGCCAAAGTAAGTTTACCACAAAATATCATCTGAATCCAATTACTTCCCATGTCATATAACATTGCCCTGGGCACGAACAAGGCTCCCTTCCTGGTATAGCCTGAGTTTTTCTTTTCAGAGTGATTAAATGAGTATTTTCCAAGCTTCTCTACTTTTCTAGTTTTTCCACAACCCCTTCCCCTCAAATCAAAATCTCTAACAAAGAGGAATGTAGATCCCTACGCAGCAAGCAGAAGGTGACTGACTACATAGACTTACTTTTCCTAACTGTCTCTTATGGATATTTAAAAGCAGTCCCCATACTCCCATGGCTCCACAGACCACAGGTGGGGAATCTCCTCTGTGCATTTTTCCTAAGGACTTTTCAATCTTCTGCTTGGCCCCATTTATAATGTCTGGTTTACCAGATTTTCCAGATAGGTCTTTTTTTCCCTCCTTCCACCCAATCCTCCCAGAACAAGAGATCAGAAGAGCTTTAGGCATTGGTCCAAGATTTCCAGAGGCACCACAGCCCGACCAGCATGCCAACAATCTGTGCGCGCACAGTGAGGACATCTGATGCACTTGGAATGTGTGGGACTTGCTGTATAGGCAATATGGAACACATATGCACATATTTCCATCCTAAATTCCACATAATACACCCCAGACACTTCCCTCTCTTTTTTCCCCTGCATAAAGTCGAATGGAGTTGTTGAAACTCTGACAGATCCCAGCTTTTATTATAAATTCATTCCTTTTGATACACCTAATATTTTCCCATGACATTTGCTTTCAAAGGCATTTTGGTATCTACTTATACCTTTCACACGTTTGCAGCTTCCATAACCATATGTTAGTCTGGAAATAAAATGAGGTGACAGTGCACTGCCCAAGCTTTAAATTACAGTTTCTCTATACCTAAATCTTGATCGAGTTGTTAAATGCCGTTGCCACATGGCCATTTCTGACATTCCTGTGGATTTATAATCTTGACAAGTGAGGAAAGGTAACTAAGCAATAGAGATTTCTCGGGTTCTCAGATTTATTGTTTCACAACAAATAATCCTGTACTTTTGCAGTGCAGGACAGTGTTTTAGCCTTGCATATGGGGTGCTTGAATGATCACTCTAAAGAAATCTTTTACCAACAAAATCCAAACCATCTAAAATACTGTAAGCCATCTGATGCCATTTATCAAATATACTATTGTTTAATTAAGGCAAGTGGTAAAGAGAAGTAAGATAACATGTTCTTTTTTGACCCAGAAACCCAACTGTATCCTGGGCAGCATCAAAAGAAGCATGGCCAGCAGGGTGAGGGAGGTAGTTCTCCCCCTCTAGTCTGCTCTCATGAGACCTGCAGTAGTGAGTCCACCTCTGGAGCCTCCAGCATAAGGAGGACATGGACCTGCTGGAGTGAGTCCAGAAGAGGGCCACGAAGATGATCAGAGGGCTGAAGCACCTCTGCTATGAAGACAGGCTGAGAGAGTTGGGGTTATTCAGCCTGGAGAAGAGAAGGCTCAGGGGAGACCTTATAGCACCTTCCAGTACCTGAAGGGGCCTGCAAGAAAGCTGGAGAGGGACTTTTTACAAGGGCATGTAGTGATAGGACTGGAAGAGGGTAGATTTAGATTAGATATTAGGAAGAAATTCTTTCCTGTGAGGGTGGTGAGGCACTGGAACAGGTTGCCCAGGGAAGTCGTGGCTGCCCCCTCCCTGGAAATTTTCCAGGCCAGGTTGGATGGGGCTTTGAGCAACCTGGTCTAGTGGGAGGTGTCCCGGCCCAAGCAGGCGAGTTGGAACTAGATGATCTTTAAGGTCCCTTCCAACCCAAACCAGATTTTATGACAGCACTGCTAACTACAAGCTTCAACTTGATTAAAAAATGTCTTAATTATGTAATTTCCTTGATATTATGCTATAAAATGCCCCAGAATGAATCATGGTAGAGACTGCCACATGCTTTCTTAAAAACGTATGATGAAAAAGAGTTCTTACTATTTACTTCAGTTACTAAAACATTATTTTCTACTTTGAAATTCCCAAATTGGAAAAAAAAATAAAAATCCAATTAATGTCTCCTCTCAAGCTGAAAGACAGCTTACCTTTCCCTTCGTTTTGCCACAGTTGTTTCATTTACTTTCCTTAAAACTATAGTGCAGAAGTCTTTGCCCATCAATGAAAGGAGCACTGTACCTTGCCACTTACTTCAACCTTGTTTCTTTAGTATTTTGAGTATTTTTGAGTATAGAGGCATTTTCTGTTGTGCTGGAGACTTTCTAAAAGTTCGGTAATTTTATTAATGTTTCTATGATTGCAAGCATTTTACATTTTTGCAGGTACCTGAAGCTCGTTCAAGTTACTTTTATTTGCATATTTTACTTCTTTGCTAGAGTATTACGATCTGATGAACACATGGGAACAGACTCTGCTTTTAAGTTATGGTGCTAGAAATACAGAGCAACTTCCACAGGCTATAATAAATTTAGTAGAGATTTACATTGTGGTAACAGAATAGAAAGTGACCTCTGGCTTCCACAACACCATTTTCCCAATTTGTATTCATCTGGTAAGTTAGTTGCTTTTAACTATGGCAGCAGTTTATATAAGAAACTTTATTAACAAGTAGGGCTTAGATTATAAATGTTCACAGTTCAAGAAACAAAATACTATTCCCCATGAAACCCTAACATGGGCTTTTTACTATCCTTTTAACATGCAGAAAACAAAAGCTATTTCTGTTTTTCAGCAACAGTATTTTCCCAGCTCCTGTATCTCCTTGAAACATGATGTTATATACGTGATGAACAACTACTTGTTCTGCAAGTAAATAAATTGAAATTACATTATTTCATTACTATGAAGGAATAAATTAAATAAAGGAGAAAATGTCACTGAAAAACTACCTCTATAATAATGAAATATGCTTATATATTGTTTTGTGTAGTACATAGTTCTTCCTAAACAGACTGTATTTAGTCCAGTTTTTCCCCAAAGTTAATGCCACAAAAGCTAACTAAGATCAGGTCCAGAAAAATAGAGACAAAAATCCCGAGTACGACATAAGTCAAATTATAATTTCATTCTTTGATCGTGTATGAGAATTATTTACATGCAAGCAAGCATATGTAAAGGCTTTACTACAAGAATAAAAACAAATTGGACCCTATAGTAGACAGTGTCCGGGATATTATGACGACACTGCTAACAATTAACATAATATGTGCAGCTAAGATAAGGAAGAGAGTATCAGATACAGAACACAGAAAACATATTTAAAAAAAAATAAAATCAAAACTAAGCCAACAAAAACCTAAGCAAACATCTGAATTATGTAGCAACTGTTGGACCATGTTCAGTGTGCTGCAAGTAGAGAACTGATGACAATGCATTCCTAGTATATACAAACAAAAATATTTCTCATGATGACAAAGTCAGAATAGAATAAAGCTGGCATGACATTGCTTTTAGCCTGATTTTATTGATATTTACTAATTATACAAAATTATACATTATATAAAAGGCATAAGAAATAGCTACAGAAAATAAGCAGCTACACCAAATAGTCCGTCATTTCCTTTTTCATAAATTGTTGTATCTAATCACCTTTCTTCTAAATTATTATTTCCAATAGAAGAGCAGTTAAATGAGAATCTTATATAATTTATGAGTTATTACTAAAAGCGATACATTAGGATTTTTGAGGATTATGTAGCATTAAGAGAGGTTAAAATTATATTTCTTGCACAGAGATTTGAGAGCTTTAAGAGTTGTGTCCTTTGCCAAAAACATTAGCATTCAAGTTAAACTCTCACTAGCGTCCTTGGCTCATTAAGATTGCCTTAAGTGCACATAATGCTAGAAGCAAAACACAAGTCTGGACTCAAACTGCATGAACATCACCACTGTTGTTTTGTTACCCACTTCTTCCCTTTGCTTTAAAGCTGCAGACAGATCACCTCTGGGTGCCTTTATTCTTTTATTTTCTCTTCTGTCACATGTTCCTCTAATCCTTCAGTCAGCCTACAAAGCTCACCTTGCAGTTTTCCTTGTTTTCACTGCCATATTTTTTACTTTGCTGCCCAAACCCTTTTGAGTGCCCTCAGCACCCACACTGCACACCAGGTACTACACGACCCATTCACACTCCTGGGGATTCACTGGTGTAGGTTTGAGACAAGAAATAAAAGCTTCAGAAATAATAAACTACTAGCAAAACCAGATCTCTCTGAAGCAGCATCATCCTCTAAACCTTCATAGGGACTCTTCATGTTTCAGTATAGACTTCAGATCCCTCAGGGCAAGAACCAAGTAATTTATGATATAATTAAAAAAAACAATGGCACTACACTAATTCATTCTTCAAAGAGGTATCCTGAGATAATAGTACGTATCACTCACCTAAATCTGCAAACAATATGTTATCAACAACAGTTCACTGTCAGTTAAGGTAACTTCCCAGTACCACACATGCAGGTCACTCAGTCATCTGGGCCACTCATATACATGTTTCACAAAATTAGTGTAATCAAGGTAGTTTAATTTACAGGTAATCCTGTTGGTATTTTCTTTAAACACTTCTAGTAACTGTTTTCACCCATTTGCAGCAAATGGGGAGTTCAGAAGTTAGCATCCCAGTTTGCACGGTGGCTGATACAAAGCAGGCCCTAAGAGTCTGCTTCACACAATGTAGAATTGTGCCACAACCATGGGGGGGGCACTATGAGGTCCATCCCCAGTACCCACTGAAGAAGACACCCTGGGAAACCAGAGGCCTGAACTGAGATCAAGCTCCAGAGGGAGTGTGCTGCCACCCAGGACTCGGGCTGCAGGGTGATGCTGGCCTCACAGTGGGAGATAGGCTCTGGTTGGAGCACTGAGTCACCAGTGAAAGCTGTGGGAGGAGGTGAACAGACTCCTTAGCATCACAGAGAATAAAAAGGACATGAACATGGTCACCTCAGGGACTTTGCAAAGGTTTCTGGAGGATGTTTGGGTAAATTTTGTCATACAGATACTACATGTGCCATTTTTCAGATCTGCTACTCAGGAAGAAGGAAGAACTGGTTGGGGATATGATAGTGAATGGCAGCCTTGGCCATAACAACCATGAAACAGTGGAGTAGTGAAAGCAATTAGCAGAACACAGGCCCTGGGATTCAGGAAAAGCTGGCTGGATCATCAGGGTCTGAGGATGGTGGTTAACAGCTTATACTATAACCCGGAAGCTAACTAGTGAAGTACTACAGAGGCCCATGAAACCTATCCAATTTAGTATCTTTACCAATGAGGAGCTGGAACACTTCCCATCAAGTTGTGGATGAGGGAAAACTGGGAAAACAGCTGATACACTCTAGGGTAGAGCTGTCATTCAGGGGGAACTAGGCGCGCAGGAGGAATGCGCCACAGGAAAGTCATGAAATCCAATGAGGACAGATACAGCGTCCAGCACCCATGATGGACTAACCTCTTGCAATGGTTCAGGTAGGGGGCTGACTGGCTGAACAACATCTCTGCAGAAAAGGATGTAGGGGTTCCAGTAGACATCAGGCAAAATATAAGACAGTAGCATATCCTGGTAGTGATGAAGACTAACAGCATCGATAGGATGCATTGGCCGTATCAACAGGAGCACAGCCAGTAGATTGAGAGAAGTGATTGCTCCCCTTTACTTAGCACTTGTTCAACCACATTTGGGCCCTTCTTATCAAGCCATGCACTTCATAGAAGCATCTGGACATGAAGAACCCTGGAAGAACATCACTTTAACATCCATAGCTCTTTCCCTTTTGAAGGTTTACAAGATTACAAGATTTCTGAGTCCATATCACAAAACCATGTAAAGCAATGCAAAGGGTATTTTTATTTTAAAAACAAACAACACATTTAAAATGTCTAATGCTAACCTTAACTCATATTGAAAAATAAAAACACAGCCCTCAAAGTTTCAATCTGGATTACTCTTTTATGGATTGGACTATACTCCCTCTGCTGCTACTTCAGGAAAAAAAACGAGCTGGTCAGTTGATCATCGTATCTACTATAAGGCTACCCTCCTGCACCAAACTTAAAGGTAAACCTCTTTCTTACACAGAACTTACCAATGGCCTTTGTGTAATGTCTGGCTCCAAGTAACAGCTCTGGAGCTCTGTACCAGAATGTCACCACAACTGGATCCAAGTCTGCCAATGGCTTCAAAGGCGAGTTGAACAACCTTGCAAAACCCATGTCAGCTGGGGAAGGGGAGATGGAGGGGGGAATAAAAAATATTAAAATTTTAATACAAATAAATCAGAATTTAACAGTATTGCCAAAAAGCAATTATAACAAAAGCTCAAAAACATTAAAACTTACAAATCAAAGTTTCTATGAAAGCAACAAGTTACTCATAACGATACTGGGACAAATTTATGTAAAGCTAAATTCCCTTTACTTCATTTATAAGACTATGAAGGATGACATTTGACTTTCAATTTTTTTCAGCACAGTATAACAGAAACCTGGTTAACCAAAGTCAATAGCAGTAGGTCTCTAATGTACATTTTGTCTTTTATTTTTATATATGTTTACAAAACTGTGAGCCCTTGTGACTGCTCTTTTTTACCCAAAGTGCAAAACCTTTCTTGTTTCTTACAGATGCTTTTATCTCACCAGATAGCCTTGGCAAGCTTTATAAATGTCTAATAATATATTTGGAAGCTCTTAAGTTTGTGAACTCAGTGAATGAGATTTAAAATTGAACATACACTCAAAGAATAATGAAGATTTGTTTCTATCTTACACAGAAGATGCAATTTTTTAAGTAATTCCTTAGCTGTGCAATGAAATTTTCTCAAAATATTTACCTATTTTGACTCTTCCTCTTTCGGGACCTTCACCCATTACCAGAATGTTTGCTGGTTTCTGGAAAACAAGAAGCAGAATATTTAGTTGACCAGCCTTGGATGATCATCTTCAAGAACAATAAAAATATGTACATTTATAATAAAAACATTTCTATAAATATCCCTACAAGCCTAAAATTGTCATACTTTTATGTCTTGCTGACATTTTGCTTTTACCCCTAGTTACCAACTGCACAATTAGAAAAATAGTAAAGCACTTTGACATTTCACAGTAAGAAATGCAATCTTTAATTAAAATTGCATTTCCATTTTTACCAGAATGATCACGTTCATTGGAGAGATTTTCTTCTACACGAACATTTTATACCAGGCTAACATGTATGCTGCACATTGACAATCTGTCAAGAACTACTTTTGCTAGTATAACTTATTGAAAAAGATGCCAAATTTTGGTATGCAAATGCATAGATGAAAGTTGCTTTTGTTATCTTGTAACACTACATTTTTAGAGCTGTGCTTCTTTTTTTAGTGTATGAATGATAAAAATCACACCGTCAAAAGCATTTTTTTCCACAAAGTAAGTTGATTTCATGCTACGAGAATTCCCTTAAAACAGGAGTATACACAGACAGCTACATCCACAAGGCTTTGACAGCGTAGACAGCAGCTTTACAAGTAGAACAAAATCTTTATAGGCATTTTATGCAATCTGCAGTTGTTCATAACCAGCTGCTTGTGAACACCATATAAAATCTGCACATGACATCATGGCAATTGTTCTGCAATTAGGGTCTAGGTTCCCTCAGACATCAATAGTAATTCCTTTGGAAGCTTTTCCCCTATTGTCTTACAGCTGTAAAGAAGTAAACAAGATTGAAAACATTAAGTGATTTGAATGAAGAGATGCAAAACAAGGTTTCAAAGCAGAATTTTTGGAAGGTCCAGACAAACCTTAATTATATTTAAAATCCCTAATCCCTGAAGAGGTCTACTCGAGTAGAGTAGAATCACTCTGTACAAAATCACTTTCTGTGATTCTGTGTGATTCTGTGATAAGTTACACATCACCTTCTCACCATGGTTTGTCCAGCAGAGCAACATTCAGGCTTCAGGAAGAAATTTTATCACCCTAATACAAGCCTTGATGCCTACAGCAATACTAATTGGGATTTAACAGTCCAGTGGACCACAACGTCTTGGACTCACCATCTAGTAACCAGGTTACAGATGACTTACTAACACATCAGTTGAGGCAGCACTTCACATTGCTTGCAGTGTAAAAAAAGCAACTGTGGACCCCAAAGTGAGCAAATGTACAAAGTACCACTGATCAGCTGTCACCCTCACAGTAAGGAAGTTTTTCCTCATGTTCAGATGCAACCTCCTGTGTTCCAGTTTGTGCCCATTGCCCCTTATCCTGTCACTGGGCACCACTGAAAAAAGTCTGGCCCCATTCTCTTGACACCTGCCCTTCAGATATGCATAAGCATTGATGAGATTCCCTCTCAGTCTTCTCTGCTCCAAGCTAAACAGATTCAGGTCTCTCAGCCATTCCTTGTATCCATTAGCTCTTATGAATCTCTCTAGCCAAGAGAGTCATGGAGGGAGGAGAGCAGGGAAACAGAGAAGAAATAAAGTGTGAAACAATTGAAAACTGTCTCATTTCCAAAACAGCAAGTGCTTCTCCTGAGGCACCACCACCTGTGTGGAGACCACAGGAATTTCATGGATATCCCAGAGTCCTCGCAATAGACAAGCCATGCTGAGAGCAACCCAACCCTCACGAAGCAGGGGTGCTTCCTTGGGGCCTTGGCTAAACCAGTGGCATCAAGGCAGAGTGGCAGAACTTCAGGTGCCCAAGTATGGAGGAAAGACTTTGGGTTACTTCAGAGGGATTAATTTGGCATCAGAGATCCTCAGGAAAGCAGGTAATAAACGCTTCTGTCATGAGGCAAGTGAGAGGACCGCTAAAGGGAATGCAAACAACTTCTGTTTTTTCGGAGAAGGGAGAATGTGTTAGTCTAATCTCTGGATATTTACAATTTTAAGTATCAAAACATTTTACTCTGAGATAGTCACTTAAGAGTCTACTATAGAATTACAGTCTATTATAATATAGTTACTGGACAGCAGCAAAAATCAGATTAAAAAGTGGGAATCAGAGAAACTAAAAAGCCCCTTACCTCATGTATGCTCAGGCTACGTGCAAGTTATAAGCACCAGTCTAGTACCTGAAACAAATCTTACTGCTGTCCACATGACCGAGAAAACAGGGGTTTAGGTGGAAGAAAACATGAAGGCCCAAGCAGCTAAGAGACCAAAACCTGACACATACTTAGGGTAAATCACATCTCTTTCTGAGAGGACAGAATTTTATACAAGAAAGTTTGAGAAGACCTGCTTAAAATTATTAACTAACTCTTTACTAAGAAGTGAGATAACTCAACAAGGACTACACTTCTGAGCCAGTCATATCCCAATTAATACCCTCTCTATTTACCTCAAACTCTCCCCTTGCTGAGAACACAAAACACCAGCTAGGAAGCAAAGTGATGCTGCTATGTCCCCACCTATCTAGTTGCTATAGAAACAACAGAAACCGTGGATTTAGGAGTCTCGCATTTAAGATCAGCTATAAAAATGATCAGAGAAATCCCTGCCGAGAAATGCAGTTGAGGTTTGACTGTTTAAAGAATATTTGCAGAAACAGCAAGGACAACAGCAACAAAAAAATGCAGCAAAAACCTGAAATATACGCAAAATGGATGTAGATGGCAATAATTTAATGGGTTCTTTACAAGTAATAAGCATGGATAAGGTGTTTACTTTTCTACATCAGTGGGAGAGTGGGAATAAAGCAATTAACAGATCTTGGTGGGAGAGGAAGAAAAATTTTGGGCTAACAAGTATGTTTTAATAAATAATAGAAGTATCATGAATGGGACTCTCATGGACATCCATGTTTTCTTAATCAATATGCTTCCTATTTAAATACTTAGACAGTAGATTAGAATAAAAGTTGAAGGAAAAGAAACCACCTATGGCTTTGAAAGAGCATAACGGCTCAAAACAGGAACAACAGCTTACAATAGATGGTAATACTTTAGTTTTAATGGTTATTGTTGTTATCTCCTCAAGTACAGTGGTGACACAATTCTTAAGAGATTTGGTGCAGAATTACATTCCTGTGAGAAAACTCCATAGGGACATACCACTTTTCATACACCATTCTTTATTGTTTATATCCAAACAAATGTGTTTCCCTTTTGGAATGTATCACTGGACAAAGAGTAATCTGAAATTAAGAGGCTTCTATTGTAAAAGATATTGCAAGTCTTTTAGATGAAAGCTCTCCCCACAATTAAAGAAACTGGCTTGTGATGAGGTCTTTTCAAGTCTCAATTATTCAAAAAAGCAACTGTAAACAGCAGTGTTGATACATAGATGCGCTTTCAGTTCACAAGCCAAAAAACAAGAGTAGTGGTGAGCTTTTAGCACACTGCTCTACAAATGACAAAGGTCCTAAACGAGGTGCAGTGTTCTACTCTGAGGGCACTGCTCAAAAGACCACTGAGCCTTTAAGTTCAAGGCTAAGAAGGAGCTGCAAATTGTTTACACAAATTTGCAAACAAAGCTTTTGCACTTTTCATCCACAAGGAAACACTGGCACTTTCCTGCCTTAAGTCAATGCTATTCAAACCCAGACACTGTTTTCAGATCAATATGCTGGCATACTGGTACTAACACTTTTGATAACAACTAATCTAATTAACGCAGGATTTAAAAAAGAAATGGTTCTAAGAAGACTGTATTATGCACCGCAAAACTCCAAATCATTATCACTTCCATTCGCATTACTTCCATATATTGAAAATCGTGCAGAAAATTTATCATCATCACTTCCCTCTCCTTTTTTAGAAAACTGTACAGTCAACGTTTTTCTGATACTGAAGCACTAGAAAAAAGTATACCATATAGAGGAAAGTATCTTCTCATCTGCTTCTCTTTACAAGCCTTTCATACTATGAACTCATTAGAATCAACGCTCTGATTATACAGCATCTCTTTCCATTTTTTTCAGCTGTTATCCTTAACTTTACAAAAAACTTTATTTCATTACATTTTTTGCCTAGATTTGAAAATCCATACAACTTTCTTCTACTGTTTCTCTACTGTTAAAATGATAGACCTTGTAAAGCAGCTTCATTTACAAATCTCATCAATATCTTCATCATTTAATTCAAATCAATAATATTGCTACAGATATTATCAAATTGAGCAATGCTAAAAATAAAGCTGATTACTACAGCACATGATCTAAAAAGGCAGTAAAATCACAAGGAATGCAAAATGCTGTGAAATAGTACATCATTCAAATGAAATAAAAACCTGTTTAAGTCTAGAAAGGAGGAAAAACAACAGAAGCAGACACATTCAGTAAATATAAGGCAAGATGGGAAGCAAAAAGTATCACAGAAGGCTTTTATAGCTAAATTAAAAAAAAAAAATCCATCTAAAATTTTTTGCAATTAAAAAAAATGAAAATACAAAAAAACGAGGACATGTAAAATTTTACAGCTGCCACCAGACTGTTATCTTTAAATTTGAAAATGCACTTGATTATCATCAGAGGCGCAGCAGTGACAACAAAATTTTCAAATGTATTAATAGCATGTAGAAAATAAAATTTAATGCAAATAAACATATTTATAAATATGATAATAATACATATACATGGTAACAATTAATTTTTTGTATTATTCCGCTATTACTTCTTATAAAAATAATTTTAAAATTAAATATACACAGAACTTAAGGACATGAAAGTGTGTGCCACTGTTTGAGAGGAAAAAAATCTTTTGCATAATTCTGAGAGCTGAAAACTGTATATTCCATCATAAACCACAAATGTGGTGTCAGATTATGTTAGGGACTTACGCATTTCATAGCTGCTGAACTGATAATGGTCAAAATAATCATTAATTCCAGATACCAGAAATTCTAATAGCAACCAGAAGTGCAGAATTTACCTCAAGCTCTGGAACTGAAGATAAGTAGCTAGAAGTAGGAATAAACTATACAGAAGCTACTTGAAATATTTCTTTGGAATGCCTTAGATAAAGATTTTGGTTAAACACATTCCTTGCCTGTATCTGTTACGTGTTGAGAGGGGAAACATAATGTTTTCATATCGAAGCTAGCTATCAAAGAAATCTTTTCATGTTTATGTATTCTTACAAAACTACTCTATGTACAGACAGCAAAAGAAAGCAGAAACACTAAAACTATGTCTACAGTGCAATCATAGATTTGCACATATTTAAAAAAAAAAAAAAAAAGTCCACGAAATATTATTATCTGGTCCATGAAATAAACTTAATATTATCTAGCTTGTGTGACTATGTGACTATGCAGGCTTCATTACAGACTGATTTAAACCAGCCCATGACTCTGGATACTCGTTGGAGAATCAGTCAAAAATCATACAATGCTTTGGGCTGGATGGGACCCCTGGAGGTCATCTGGTGCTTAAAACAGGGAGGTCACCCTGCTCAAAACAGTGCCAACTTCAGAGACAGAACTGACTTTGAAGCTGCATCAGGTTGCTGAGTGTAACAGAGAAGGGAGCTGCAATTCTCCAAGGACAGAGGTTCCTCAGCCTTTCCGGTGGGCAACCCCTCGCACTGTCTGACCACTTTCATGATGAAAAATTGTTTCCCATCACTTAATCAAAATGACTTTTGGGGAAATGTGTGCCTGTGCCCCTTCCTCCTTCCTTTGTACACCTCTTAAAATGGCTTCATTTTCTCTACAACCTCCCATTAGGCAGTTAAAGTCCACACCGAAAACACTGCACAGCAGCAGCAAAGCTGACACATGCAAAGCTGTCACCGTCACACTGTTACTCTCCTATTGCACCTTGGGGTTCCACAGCTATATGCTTAACACTGGAAACCTATATTTGAGATGACAGTCAGCCTAGATGTCCAGACTCTGGAACACACTCACTACAAAAGTATTTTAGCATGGGAAAGAAAAACTTCTGCCCTGCCTCCCCCCCCCTGCCCTTTCATTTTAACCAAATCAGAGATAATCACATATAGATTAACTCCCTAGTACATTCTATTCAAGTTGCTATGTCTCCAGTTACTCTCATCAGTGGTCAGCTAAAGTATTCATTTCTCTGTTTTACTTCATTTTTCACACGTTGGATGTTCTCTTGAGAGGTAATTAAGCATAAACCTCAACTGACATTAATTCTTTAAATTTACTCCCCTCAGTCCTACCCAGGCACTCCCCTGAAATGGCCAAAACATTCATGTTCCTTGTAAGAATGCTCTCCTTCAAAATCAATTTGAAATAATGGTTCCTTAGGCAATTGCTAGAAAACATTCAATTTATAAACTCAAGGTGTTTGATCATTGTTGAAACAGGAAAAGACTATTCACCAAACTCTACTCCCTGGTTAATCAATGGATAATATAAATGCAGTTACACCACTGGAAAATGGACTGCAAACACAAGGGGAATATGAAATAAGAGTAATCACAACAGCAGAATATAATTCTGGGCTACATAAAAGTTCAGAAATGAAACAATCTTCCTTTCACACACCATTTCTTTCTGGTTTCTTATGGCTGACAGAACATTAAATTACTGCAAGACAAAAATGAAAACTCCAGACAACTTTGGATGCCAGTCATTGCTTCTATTATAATAATCTTCACAATGTACTAATGTACACTAGTGGTTTCACCCCAAGCAGTGACAATGCAGTTCAAGTGAAAAAGAAAAGAATGAAAAAAACCTCACATTAGGAGAATGCCAAAACATTTGACACAAATTTTTATGTTGCTATGCAACATTATCCAAAGCATTCTGCTGGTGCTGCAGTAGCATATTTGAAGTTTAAATGTTACATGCAACCTTAAGAAGGACAAAGAAGGGGGAAAATGGAAACCAAGAGAAAAATATGATCACAAATTATCAATGAAAAGTAAAGTGTCATAAAGCAAATGTTTAAACAATACACTGAATTCACATTGTTCCTGGGATTTTCAACACACTATGGTACACCAGCAAAATTCCTCTGAAGCTACTCAGCAATCATCTAGGTTAGGCCCATTGTGCATGGGAACAGAAGAAAGACCTCAGAAATAATGTGGAAGAATGTTCTACTTTTTAATATATTACAAAGAGGGAATGGAGAAATAAATTTCACTCCTTAAAAGCACAGTCAAACTCTTCCTCTGTTGGGTCTTCAAGAGACATCCTGAATGCCCCAAGATACTGCAGTACAACCAAGTCTATGCATCTCTGATGTCAAGACCTTATTAGATATTCTTCACAGATGATCTTTACTCAGAATAACTACCCAAAGGCAAATAAACTAAGATGATATTTGCATGTGTGAAACATTACAAAACACTACCTCTTCACCTTTTTAAAGGCGAAAGCTAAGAGACAGCAAGTCTGACAGAATACTAACATGAGAAAGCCTGCAACTACTAGCCTTGGGACTAGAATTTGAGAGGAGGGGAAATGAGATGATGAGATTCTCACCTGTTGCTGCTGTTGCAACAGTTCACGTACTTGCATTACTTTGTTACAGTAGTGTGAAAATTAGATATCAAAATTGCTACATCTGGTAATTCTTTCAGTTGCAGCACTAAATTCCACCATTGCCAAATCTTGGTACTCGTTTTATACCATATTCTGACTACTCCTCCTGGTTTAGTAGTGTTATTAAGACAGGAGGACGAAGCCTCTATCCAATCAAAGGATAAATGACTGAAAGTGAGACTGCTGACACTGCCATAAAATATTTTGTTAATTGCCTTTCATGAAGTATCTTTGGCAGTAAAACTCCAATACCTCCATTTCCCTGAGAGCCGGGTAGAGTCAAAGAATTAACAAAGCTTTTCTGACTGCAATAAATAATACAGTACCAAACGAATAGATACAAATATAATCCATTTTCATTACAAACCAGCTTCTGCTTGGATAGCTTAGATTGACTGAATGAGGTTGAAATATTAAAAATCCTTTAATGGAAATCCCAAAGGAGGAAAAGAATAAGGTAGCATGGTTATCTAGAGAGATTACTTCCATGTTGAGAGGGTCTTAAGAGTCAATTTTTGCCTGCGTACAACCTGGGAATGTAGCTTAAGGGACTCAGAACTACAGAAAAGATTTCTTCTAGTATTATTTTAGGGTATAAACCTTTCATAAGATTTAGAAAAGCAATAAATACATTTTTTATGGGATTTTAACAATCAAAAGGTTTCATATTGTTTAATTATGTCTTGTCAGTTCATTACGTAAGTTATTTTACAGCATTAAGCTACATTATTTATCCACTTTTCATATATGCTCTTTTCCTGTGCCTACAATCTCAAGAGAAAAAAAAAGATGAGAACCCATCTCTCCTCCCTGTTTCTTTCATGCCAAGTCTAAAGAATAGAAAATGTAATCCTTATACAATACATTTAAATATCTGTTATGCTATAGCATCAACTTCTCTTTTGTGTGGAAATAATTTACAGTGCAAACCCAATCTTTCTATAATACCTCTCAGAGTATCTTCTTGGAGCAAGCTCTTGGATTTCAATATTTGCCTGATCTAGGTATTCCTGCTCTGGCAGGGGGATTGGACTAGATGATCTTTTGAGGTCCCTTCCAATCCCTAACATTCTGTGATTCTGTGTGATTCTGTGATAAGTTACACATCACCTTCTCACCATGGTTTGTCCAGCAGAGCAACATTCAGGCTTCAGGAAGAAATTTTATCACCCTAATACAAGCCTTGATGCCTACAGCAATACTAATTGGGATTTAACAGTCCAGTGGACCACAACATCTTGGACTCACCATCTAGTAACCAGGTTACAGATGACTTACTAACACATCAGTTGAGGCAACACTTCACATTGCTTGCAGTGTAAAAAAGCAACTATGGACCCCAAAGTGAGCAAACGCACAAAGTGCCACTGTTCAGCTGACACAATCATTACAAATGAAGCTAAGCAAAACATACCCTTTAATATCCACCCTAACAGAAACTCTTTCCCTAGTTCATCACCATCACTCAGTTCACCCCAGACCCCAGGTAAAATCTCTCTCCATCTCTTAGTCAGTTCATGCTGAAGCTATTCCCTCACTTCTCAGTTTCCTGACTTTTGGGGGATCTTCAGGCCCATTCAGGCTCTGACTTTTAAGGAGCTGAAAACCAACGGCCAAGCTCTTTAGCAAGTTATATTTCCAACTCAATCTTACAAAGTTGGAGAAAACTGATTCTCCTAGTTTCTCCTTGGAGGTTGTCCCAAGATGTTGCCATATGAACAAGCAGCTATGGAGTTTTAAAAGCATCCAGTAAATGTGGTCTGTCTTAGGCATACTACAACTGTGGTAACTAATGCTCAATTTCATTTTCAGTATTATCCAGAAGTGTAACTGTTTCACAACATTAACATAAAGTTTATAGGAGAGCAGAATCCCCACATCATCTCAAGAGCTGTCCTGCATCATGCAACCCATAGCTGCACAACCATGCCCCTTAAAGCAGAGCTCCTGGGTAGCTGGTATGCTCTGCCCCTGTGCCAACAGCCTGCTCCTGTGCTCGAGCTGCTCAGTCATGGCTGGGGCTGCAGTGATTCCTTTGGATCCAAAGGCACTAATGAGATTATATGAGGTGGTGAACCCAATACGAGATAAAGCAAAACATTTCTGGATACACTGTCATACCAGTATTCAGTACTAGACTTCAATATCACAAAGTAAAAGACCAACCCACTATGACGATCCTCTTAAGCCTTTTTAGGCTGTTTTCATGTAGAAGAAAAAGTCAGGCAGAGGTAACAAAGGATATGTTCGGAGACAGACTCATAAATTATAATATTTCTAATTATTTTCTGAAGCCAAAAGAGATTTATTCATTACCTGCCAGTTTTAGATGCTCACACACACAAATGAGATTAAGAGATATTAAGTAGCCATCTGCATGTGTTTATGTTAATAATGACTTTATAATGTTTCTCAATACCAAGTATTTTTAATGTATGCACCCTCTGTAAAATTCAGAAGAATACTGCATTCCCTTTCTGCTCAGTTCATCAGAAAATGCTATGGAAATGAGCCAATGTTCAGTTGGCATTCAAATTTTTATGTTATTCCTTCTGTAGTATAAGCTCCAGTCTTCACTGTAGCATAAGCCCAGTCTGACAATAAAAGTCTATATGGTCTAGACCTGACTGAAGAACTGAAGCCCTAACACTTAAATCAAGACTAATTCAGAATTATCAGCATCTCAATTTGAAACCTTCTCATCAAGCCAATTCTTCAGATAAATTAAAGATCGTATGTGCTCAAGCAGATTTTCCATCAATTCAAAATTCTAACAGACCAGGCAAGAACAAGCAGAAACCATTTCAATCCAGATGTATTTTCATCAACAACTA
This sequence comes from Podargus strigoides, assembly GCA_028020825.1. Lineage (NCBI taxonomy): Eukaryota > Metazoa > Chordata > Aves > Caprimulgiformes > Podargidae > Podargus > Podargus strigoides. The sequence continues at coordinate 49,623,575 of CM051619.1, forward strand.
TAAGGAACTGAAAGTTATAAATTTAGAATACTGCTGTTCCCAACATGAGCGAACACCACCTACACAACAACCCAATTCAAGTATTTTGTTGTTTATTTATGCAACCTTTCTTGTACCCAAAGGGCAGAATGAGTAAAGTACTGAACAAATGGCTCTTGCTTTGGAAGGCTCGAGTCAGAGAGGCCAGTATAGCAACGGGGCACAGGAGCGAATGCAGAGTGGTACACGTCACGTAGGGAAGAAACAGCAACTGAACAGCCACAGCTTGGGGGTTTGGTGTCAAGGAGGGAGTGAACTCGGAGAATGGCAACCAGAGGGGTTCTCCCATGCACAGACCAACCCACAAAACAGAGATGGTAGGAGCAAGGAACAGAGACCAAGGAAAGTGTCTGCAGCCACAGGCATAGCTGGTGGAGGGAAAAGTATATGAGTATATGGAAAAAATTGGCTCAGAATATAGAGACTGAAAACCTGAACTTGGTTCAAGAAAAGAAAAACTATTTAAAGTAAAGATTTAATATGCCAGTTAAAAAGTTATGGAAACCACAAATTATCTTTTAAGAGTCTCAAGCATTTATCTCAGTCAGTTAGCTGCTGTATGTACAGTCCAAGATAGTTAAATTTTCTTGTCTTGGAAAAGATAAATATTTTCATTTCTCAAATACCCCAGTATTTACACAGCTTGATAAATATTGATTTTATGTTACAAAAAAATATTTTTGAAAAACAGTTTCATTTTGTAGAATGGCATTTGTAATTTGTGTTTTAGTATCAACAGTCACAGTGTAAGACAAGCTGGAAGCAAAGGCTGTAAGCACTGTTATGTATCCTGCCATCTTGGGCACGTGAGGTATTTTTCCCTACCCATAATTGCTTCTATGGTTTCCAGGTTTTCACTTGGAAAAACATCACTTCCTTATCCAAAAGAGTCTGTCTTTCTGCAGAATACTTTGCAGCCATTCATTTCAAACCAGCACCTCTAAAATTTCAAAATAACAATTCTGCAGATAACAAGGCAAAGGATGCTGGACACAATCAAGGAAGACTCATAACTCCACACACCACCACTTCAGAGCTGTGAACACTGCTCCCTCCTTTCCACCTCTGAATCTCTCAAAAGCAATGAGAAGGTGTTTGAGGGTAAACCTTTCACAAGAGTTCAGGCATCCTATTCTTGAACCTAAAAACCCTGACCACAAAGAGCTCACACAGCACTTCGATGCAAGTAGGAAATGCCTGGACCCCTCATACATATGCTTGAATAACCAAATGCAGTAGGCTCTGTTCTTCTCAACAGCATAAATGAGGTGCAAGATTCCACTTAACAAATGGTTTATCTATACATCTGTTAAACAGTATGGTTACATTCTTAGTATTTTGTACAGGCATTTTCATGTGCAGAGTAACATATTTGGAGTAGCCTTAGAAACTTGTGCAGCTAGATGAACAAACTAACTAGGCTAAGTGAAAGTGTGAGTTAGCACCTCTGCTAACATGCGGGTAACTGCCATGGGCACCTTTTTATTATGTGTTATCTTGCAGTAAGCACTAAGCAACTTTCTCCTTTTCATGAAGGAATAAAGGTATCTTTTATTTACCACAGGATACTGCTGGTAGAAGTGTGCCCACAGGCAGGTAGGGTAGCTAAAGGGCTTCCAGTTGACATTCTCACTCGCACTCACAACAAAATTGTCTCCATCAAGAAAACACACTTATACTCTGACCTGCAAATCTCAGATGAAGAGTTTCCTCAGTTTAGAGACTACATGTATGATAACCGAGCTGTAGCGGAGCAGTGGAGAAATTCCTCTAGATTAATAATGAGTTTATCTGTCTGCCCTGATTTCTTACTGTGTTTACAAAGTCAACACAACGTTGAAGGAATTACGTTGAGTCAAATTCACAGAATCATAGAATGGTTTGGGTTGGAAGGGACCTTAAAGATCACCTAGTTCCAACCCCACTGCAACGGGCAGGGACACCTCCCACACTAGATCAGGTTGCTCAAAGGCCCGTCTAACCTGGCCTGGAACACTTCCAGGGAGGGGGCAGCCACAGCTTCTCTGGGCAACCTGTTTCAGTGTCTCACCACCCTCACAGTTAAGAATTTCTTCCTAATATCTCATCTAAATCTGCCCTCTTTCAGTTTAAAACCACTACCCCTCGTCCTATCACTACCTGCCCTTGTAAAAAGTCCCTCTCCAGCTTTCTTGTAGGCCCCTTCATGTAGTGATTATTTCATTAAGGCTTCCATAATATTAATGGCAGCTTGCCAGCCCTCAAATTTAAAATAACCCAGGTAAGATAAACAAAGTGTATTGAGCATATTTGAAATAACGACTTGAAGTGTTCACAGAAACTACTATAGTTTATTAAAAGCTGCACAGTACACAGTAAAATGTCAGTCTTCTGTTCTAAAACTGTCTTGATTTGTGAATGTAAACACAAGAAAAAAATTAAAAATAATTAAGGCAACCAGGCCAGAATACACAAGAAGCAAGTAATTTCTTCATTTCCTTTCTTCAAAAGTACACAAGAATTTTTTTTTTGAAAATAAATACATTAAATATATTTATTTTACAATATTTTGTGTCATGTACTGCTACAACACAGCATTTCAGATTCTAAAAGTTTGTTTCTGTAGTACATTGCTAGTATTTTCATTTTTATTTTACTACCTAATAAAAATGCATCAAAAGACCATTACAGAATCACAGAATGTTAGGGATTGGAAGGGACCTCAAAATATCATCTAGTCCAATCCGCCTGCTGGAGCAGGAATACCTAGGTCAGGTCACACAGGAATGCATCCAGGCGGGTTTTAAATGTCTCCAGAGAAGGAGACTCCAGACCTTTCTGGTCATTAACAGATGCTTTCATGAACAAATACATAAGGTATTAGTATTAACTGTCCTCATTATGCAAACCAAATAGCAGTTCTTGGCAAGGTATAAAAAGATGGTGCTTAAACACTTCAGGTAGACAGCTTAAGAAAAGGTGTGGGAGTCTGACAGTTAACCACTTTTGAAGATCAGGCTCTTTCCAAATGACAAATGCAGCACAAAACAAAAACAAAAAAAAATCATTAAGTCATCTTAGAAAAATTTAACCTAGCATGTTATCATTTATTTATTTATTAACTTGTTCATGTCTCTGGAGTTATTTGCAACACTTTTATAATAGTTCAATAGTAAGCATCAAGAACCCTCTTACACAGTGAATTGAAGTTGCTGTACTGAATCTAATACCATGTGGAAGAGCTAATTACTTATTGACTTGAAATGCCTAAGCCAGTTTTCAGCACCGACTATTAAAAGGTTTTAAAATCAACCACCAATCGAGGCTGATTCTGGTCTGAAGGCTGTGGTTGAAGATTTTCAGACACATTTACAAACTTTGCCATACAAAATAACTGCAAGTTATGACATGGGATCAGTTTGACGCCTCCAAAAACCCTGTAGTCAGTAATACGTGTACTTCCAATAATATAAATAACACAAACATTTCTGAAACGTTAAATTCGGGGTTTGGTTGTTTGTTGTTTTTTTTATTTTGAAGTGTAAGGACAAAGAGCTATCTGCCATTAAAAAAAAAATCCTGCCAAACTCAAAATTAATAAACCCCCTTTTAAACTCTGTAAAGGATTTTCCCAATAATCTCCAAATGGTTTACAAACATTAGGTATAAATTAGACATGTCAGAACTACAGACTGTAGCAGCTTAAACATACATGACCGTGATCACACTATTCATTTTTAAAGCTACTAATACAAGTTAAAAGCTAGAAGGCATAGGGAAAGAAGATTTGGTGCATATTTTCAGTAAGGAAACACAGAAAAGCTGTTTTGGTCAGCAAAAGCCTTAAGAAAGCCAGTCTCAACATCTTTTCTGAGGCAGAACCACTACAGCAGAGACCAACTTCAGAATCTAGAGACCCTTAGGTCCTAATGAGTCTATAGTGTTTTTGAACAAGTATGGTACTTTTAACAAGAACCTAAAACAAAGGAGGGTCATCATCTGGAATGAGTGAGCTTTTTCTCCATGTTGGTCAAGGCATGAAGCACAGAGTTTTACCTGTACGAGCCACTGCAGAGCTCAAAGTTGCGAAGGCCAAAGGGAGGAGCGATAATTAAGGTTGTGAAGATGAAGAAAGAGAAGTACTTCAGGAAAGTCAAAGCTGAGTCAAGGTTACATGAGTAATGTTAAAGAGGTGGCAAAAGGCAGATCAACAGATACGGGAACATGGGCAGAGGAGCAGGAACTTGGAAGCAAATGAAAGGTTTGTGTCAAGAAAGAAAACAGAGAACAAGAATTGTGAAGAAGGCTCTGCGTGCCAAAAACAAAATCTGAAATAGTTTAGAACTCATTATAATATTTTTCCATTGAATAATTATGCCCTTTTAAAAAATGAAAGGCAACCTGCATAGACATGCGGTGGCTGTGAGATACCGCCAATTCCTACGAAGTGTTCTATGATTCATGCCAAAAACACGTAAAAGTGTGGCAGGTCAAGCTGTCCTAATTTTTTCTTTTTTTTTTTTTTTTTTTAAATGAATCAACTCCAAACACATAGTACACTTTCAAAGAAAGACATGATTGTCCTTGCTACAGCAAATCTGCCCCAATTTACAAGAAAAAATGTCTGGTTTTAGTGCTCAAAGTTTATGACTTACCTCACTGTTGATGTTGCCAATAAGTCCTTGGACATTCTCACAAAACATCAAGTGCTTAAAATGCAAAAAAACTCCCTGTGGGAATTCTTACTTACTTTTTTTTGAATGGCATAAATAGGCTAGGCACTCAACTCCTGTTCCTCAAAACCAGATTATGACTTTTGAAAAGTCTGCTGTACAACAACACACCTTTGAGAAAACCCCTAGTTTTCAGAAGATACCATCAGACCATTTTCTACTCCCTGTTACTCTGTCCCATGTTTTGTATATTCTATGCCCATCAGCTGAAATTCTTCTCTATTTTGAAGAGTCTGAAAATAGTCATGTTACAAACTTAGGACCAGGGTGAAAATCTAGGGAAGCTTTATTAGATAGCTTTAATACAGATTTAATGGCTGTGATGTCCCTACCATTAAAAATCCAAAAGCTATCAACTCATTTGACAACTTGAAATTTGATATTAGTAAGATTAAAAGGGATACTGACACATACACCCCAATTCTGAACTTAATTTTTTTCTAAGACTAAAGTGCTTCTTGCATACTAAACTAGACACGCACCATAGGACAACTGTACCTAAAAGGCTGAATTGTTTTATAAGCTCAAAATATAGGTACCAGTCAGAAAAAAAAATACCACAGAGTCATTATCATACTGACATTTTAGTTACCAGCATTTTACTGTAATCATCCTGAAAAACAATGTAAGGCACTTGGAAATTAATGCAGTAGCTGTCCAGTTTTAATGATGTTACATTAGGCAATTTTATCTCACTCTTATTAAGGAGTGTGATATCAAAGGACTATGCATTTTCTGCAGGATAAAAACACGCAAGTGAGCAGTTACTACATAGCAACTAATGCAGAGTAAATCCACACCCTAGACTGCCTTGCTGTAACTTGTTCGTGTAGCCATACCCTCTGATTTAGTTTAAGTTTTTCAGCTAAATTAAATTAAAACTACCTAAATACTGAAGAAGGGTTCCAAGTCGTGTGACTTGGAAAAAAACAGCTGTACAGTTTCAAACGTTTCTGCCTCTAGCAGTCCACGCTGTCTCTCTGCTGGAGATAATCACCCAGACAGCAGACGGTTGCAGTGAACGGGCTCTTCTGCTGTGGCCCTCCAGCCCACTTCAGCACCTCGGCAGGAATAAATATACCTTTGATAATGGCAAGAGTTAGCACTGGGACCATGGGCTGGGAGAGCTGCAGCAGAGTAGCACACTCACATCACTGACTGTGTGGTACCCAGCATCGCCTCCAGTACAGCGGAGGGCTGGGTGGTCTGAGACAGCACCACCTCACACTGGCACAGCTGGAATTGAGCACAACCTCAGTTCTCAGACTACTCAGAATAGCCACAAAGAATCATAGAAAGGTTTGGGTTGGAAGGGATCTCAAAGATCACGTAGTTCCAACCCCTCTGCCATGGGCAGGGATACCTCCCATTAGACCAGGTTGCTCAAAGTCCCATCCAGCCTGGCCTGGAACACTCCCAGAGATGGGACATCCTCAGCTTCTCTGGGCAACTTGTTCCAGTGTCTCAACACCCTCACAGTAAAGAATTTTTTCCTAATATCCAATCTAAATCTACCCTCTTCCAGTTTAAAGCCATTGCCCCTTGTCCTATCACTACATGCTCTTGTAAAAAGTCCCTCTCCAGCTTTCTTGTAGGCCCCTTCAGGTACTGGAAGGTGCTATAAGGTCTCCCTGGAGCCTTCTCTTCTCCAGGCCGAACAACCCTAACTCTCTCAGCCTGTCTTCACAGCAGAGGTGCTCCAGTCCTCTGATCATCTTCATGGCCCTCCCCTGGACCCACTCCAATAGCTCAGTGCCCTTCTTATATTGGGGGCCCCAGACCTGGACGCAGTACTCCAGATTAGGTCCCATAAGAGAAGGGGAGAATCACCTCCCTCAACCTGCTGGCCACGCTTCTTTTGATGCTGCCCAGGATACAGCTGGCCTTCTGGGCTGTAAGTACACATTGCTGGCTCATGTTGAGTTTTGCATCAACAGACACCCCCCAAATCCTTCTCCTCAGAGCTGTTCTCTATCCATTCTCTGCTCAGCCTGTACTTGTGCTTGGGATTGCCTCGATCCAGGTGCAGGACCTTGCACTTGGCCTTATAAAGCCTATAAAGGGTCATACGTCCCTATAGAAAGGGATAAAATAAGGATAAAAACTTCCACATTGCAGGAGAAGAAATAGCTTGAAAATGAGATAAACTAGAAAATAGCCTGATTTGTTTAACATTTTTTCAAGCTTAACACACCACTTGCAATATACATTCAGGTATTTTTATGTTACATAGAAAATATGTCTTTTAGGTTCCCTGAAAGGTTCGCTGCTACTGCAAGACCTTTCCATCCCACTACAGAACCTGGTACCAAAGAAGAGCAGCTACCCAACACAGTAACAAGACACGCACAGAGAAATAAGCTTCCAAGTAAACCCTGCATCCTAGCAAACAGCCATAGCCAGCCAGCCACAGCATATGCATTTGCTGACAGCAAAATCAGTAAGAAGCTACTGCAAAATTATTATACTATCCAGATATCCAGACTATCAAGCATATACATTACTCAAAATCTAAATAGGCCTGCAATTCTCTTGGTTTTGACTGTCATGTATTTAAATAATCTAATAATGTCTAAGATTCAAGTTAATATTTACTTGATAAGCAATCAGCTTTAGGGCTGAGACTGGAATTCACATCCCGAGTTTCAAGAAGCAAAAACAACTTTAACGTCCCATTTAAGGGAGTTAATTTCAGCTGAGCTGGCAAAGAGCTAATCGTACTCGCAGTTCAACAGCCACAAAAATAATTTTCATAGCATTAGAAGTCAAAATCAGCTCATTAAAATGTAGCCTGCTGGAATTTGCACTTGATTCATAATTCTAACAATCATCATCCACAACTGTTACATCAAGAGTAACTGTATGAAAGGCAAATGAAAGTAAAAATGTACAAGCACGTTTCATGGATCAAAGAAAAATGTAGAACAGAAGACACATTTGTGAAAAAACCCACTCTCTGGCAACAATTACAGCGTAAGACAAAATGGCTTGAGTAGCTGAAATCCCCCATTCCAAGGGGAATTTCAGGAATGCAAAATACTGTCTACAGAATTATTTTCTTAAACATGAGTTGTAGTTGAGAACACCAGCTACATAGAACTTTATCATGCTAAGTTTTGTGATTTGGGCTCAATATTTAAGTTAGCAGAACAAGCAAGCACAGACTCTTAGTACCACCTTACTTCATTTTTATTACTATTTTGATTTGTTGGTTTTTTTTTTTTTTTTAAGGTAAAACTCTTCCAAAAAACCCCCAACCAAACCAACCAGAAGTGGTTAAATAGATATAAAGTAAACTAATACAAAACCAACCAAAATTTGAAGTTCATTATACCAGCAGGAGCCAAAGCATCACAGAGGGGGGCTAGCTTGGGAGGTGGGAGGGAGGGGTTGTTTGAGAATGCAAAACCATAATCCCAATATAAAAAACATTTTTCAGATGCCATCAGCTTACTTAAATAGAATAAAATAATTTCCACACTGTTTTTTACTACTTCACAAAGTAGCACAGGAAGGTTACTAAGCTCTTGGGGAAGTACTTCTGCAAGCCACTGAAAGGAAACCAGAAGGTAACAGCGAGTTGTGCTCTAACACCACTGCAGCGCTGAACAATGTGGAACAGAGGTCTGTCAAAATGCCTGTCACATATTCACATGGGCTTTAGCTTCCAGAGCACGCAAACAACAGAGAAAGAACACTTAAAAAAATCCCGTCAGTACAGAGGTGTACAGGGAACTGTACACATTTTAAGACTGACTTACTTATATTATGGCAAGCCTTTCTGGTCTGAAAATCTTTGCCGACTCATTGTTAGTAAGGGAAAAGAATATTCTAAATACTTTTACCAGTGGTCCAGATGTGCTGAAGGTTTGTTCCTGTATTTATTAAAGTGGCTTGAAAATGTAATTCCAAGGTGTTTTTACATGAAATTCAGAAAAATAAATATAAGACTACTATAATACACTACAGATTAATTTGAAGATCTAATGCTCAGTTTCTCAGAGGAGCCCTTCACATAGTCGGTCACTTCACAGACTGCATAAAGGATTTCCTTCATTTTCTTTAACTGATTTAACTGTGGTGTTTGATCTCACACCTACAGTAAGGCCAATGATTTCTCAAACATTAGCCAGAAAGCAGAAAGGATAAAGGTTGGAGAAGACAAAGAAGCCCTGAGATAAGGCATCAGTGAAACAACAGCTGATCAGTCATTTTCTGCAGCAAAGCCGATTTCTTCAACAAGGTTCACACGTAAAAGTGAGCAATAAACTAGTATCCTTTGTTAGTTACTGCAGCTTCCTGGATCACTGATCAAAAGATACTTAATTTAAATGCAAGACAATCTGTAACGTTATTTCAATATCTCAGTAGGGCAGTAATAACTACCGTATGCTTGCAAATGAAGAGAAATTCACAAAAGAAAGCACAAGATGGCAAGCAACATGAAGAACAAATGCAGCGTTTTCAGTTTTTCACGATTATATGTTGTTACATTAGTTGTCTTCATTCATTTTAACATACTACTTTTATGCTTCATTAATTTCTACTACTATAAATACAAGCATGTCAACGTGGTGACAACCTCTGTACTCTTTTTCAGAAGAGGCAATGAGTCCAAACATGAATAATCTGCCAGATGCACTTTTAACCAATCCCATTATCCCAAGGGTACTTTCTCAAAAAAAAAAAAAAAATTAAAAATGGTCTTTTGTAGAAAAGAAAAACTTTTAAAAGCTTCTTCTAAACTTTGTCTTTTTCATTCAGAAGGCAAAACCCAGTTTGATCGCTCCAAATGGTCAGCTGCACTAGTAAGATGAATACATCATGTATTTACTAGAAACCTTCATACAGCAGATGGTGTCTGAATTGGGGCTATTAGAAAAGATGACATTTTCCTTCTGTTTTTTTGGTATCAGAAGAAAACCAAATAAATTCTAGAATTATTGTAATACTTTTGCTTCCTTCTCTCTCCTTTTCTGCCTCAGGAAGAGAGACATGAAGCTCATAGGAGCCGTATGTCATCTGTTGACTTCAGCAGCAAAATGCAGCCAAAAGAACATTAAATCAGTCCCTTTGTTTCTTCTGACTCATCTGAATTTATATCCAGTCAGGGTTTTATGGGCATAAGCTTGTTTCAGAACCTGAGGTAAAACATTTTTCTTCAACTGTAATTATTTTTATTAGTAAAAATTAATCTACAAACATCATCTTAATACTCTTGCCACAAGCCAAAAGGTATGCATTAGTCAGTCTCGGAAAAATTGCTGTTTCCATGTACTCAGTAGAGGTAATACTCTGTGCAGGTCTTCACACACCTTTCTAAATCACATGAAGATTACTTTTTACAGCTAAAGGAGAAAGCTAAGTTCTGAGTAATGAGAAATGCACCCTTTTTGAGTAGGTCGCCCTCAATATATGCCTAATATTTAAACAGAAAAAGAAAAAAAGAGAAAAGCATATGCTGGTAAAACTCAGTTTGCTATTCAGCATGCAAAATTTCTGGTTCATTTATCTATCTAGAAGCATGTATCCACATAGATACACATGTAAGAACCCGCATATTGTTGCTCCTCAACAGTAAATAAAAAAGTGCATCCTCCCTCTAACAAGATATAAAAGTGGAAAAATGTGTTAACCTTCCAGCTAATAAATTCAAATCACATTCTAAAGTCATCACAGGGTCTAAGCTCTCAAAATACGTAGGTTTAACTTGCTTTTCCTTTCTTTCGGGAAATCTGCAAGCTGAGTATGATCATTAATAAGGTTCTTTGACATGGTGGAAAGTCCCCTTCACCCCAAAAAGCCCATGCAGATGGAATAACAAAGGATTAAGAGGCATGAACCCATACACAGCTAGGGAAGAATGTAAATCGGGAGTGCATGTCTGTACACATTCGTGCACCCTTCTCATGCGTACACACACACATACGATGACACAGACCAGTACAGATTACAATTACAGTGTTTTTAAAAAGTTTGAAGAAACTGGCAGACAGGTCGACTCGTTATTTATTTATAGGTGGCGTGTGCGCACCCAAATGGGTGAACAAGGCCAAGAAGCTTCTCAAGCCAGTGCAAAATTACTGGCAGAAGGCCAGTTCTGCATTCCTGCGCAGCAGCTGCTTGTCAAGAGAGGGATGCATGAACCTATGTCTAAATTTACTTTTGATATCAACACATAAAAATCCTTTTTTAGAATTACTGGTGAAAGGGGAGTTTCCCACACTTGTCATTTTACATTTTATCTTTCAAACCCACAGTTGGCTTGCCTACGAAAATGCAAGTGGGACATTTAATCTACTGCTTTTTAGGTAACTTCCATAATTATTTATTGACCTGGAAAGTATAATATACTATAAACTAGTAGTAATAAGCACTGAGAGACTTTTCTTATTTCTCAAAGGCTTTGACATGAAAGTATGAAAGCAGAAGAAAAAAGTCAATATCCACTTAAAATTTTAACAAAATTTCTGGTGCCTTCATACAACATGCAGTTTATTTTAATTCTTAGTCTTTGTTAATACTTCCAGCTTATTAGAAGAGTATCAAACAACAGAAAAATAGCTAACTACATAAATCACACATATTATACTGCTTTGGCTCAAAGATTTCATAGCACATAAAGCAGTAAGCTACAAATTAGACCCATAAATAACTAACAGACTGAGAAATAGAGGCAAAGACAGGTTGAGTTGTGTAACGTGGCAGCAAAGTTCCAGAGCAGAGTCCAGGTATAGGTCCATGGTAAGAGACTACAGATTTACGTACTGGCTAGAGAGAGATTACTATAAGAAAATGACTGTTTTTTTTAATTAATCCCTAAACTAAAAGTCAACCTGCCAACTAAAAAAAATCTGAAAACTGTTGGAACTTTATTGAATTTAATATAATTGAATTACCGAAAATTTACAAAAATATTGGGTATTCTATACAAACATCATGATGAATCATTTAAAATGCTTGTTCTGAATAAATTAATAATAAATAGATTTATTTTTTTAAATCACAAATTAGCAGAATTAGAGGATGAAACAGTAATTAGTTTAATCATTTCTGAATAGGTTGTGCCTTTGAAGAAGACAGAAGTTGCCGATTCCCACAGAAAGTCATCTGCCTGGCCCCTTAAGTTTTAGAAGATCTCAGTTTTTGAATGTCTCTGCAAAATAAGGCCTCTGTTGAACATTCATGTGGAATCTAAATAATTCATGTTTGAGAGAGGAGGGGACAAATATATCATAATACCCTGAAACACTGTACTCCACATGCTGCATCTTCTAACTAGCTATTGACTTAAGGTACGGAGCACAGTTTTAGATTTCCTTCAAGTGGACAGCTCATGGTGTATACAGGGCTCTTTAAAAAGCAAAATCTTAGTACCACAAGGTTATTCTTTCAATACCTATCCACATTAACCTCCTGTTCATAACAAAAGGTCTCAGCAGCTAGCAGAGCCAGCAAAGCCTCCCTCCTCTTACCTGTGGCTTTCAGGAGTACTGCTATGTTGAGAAAAGGCAAAATTATCAATGCCCAACAACATGCAATCCAACAACAAAATCCCACTCCAAATGGCTTGACGGCACAAATGTGTGGGTTTTTATAGACTCATGTCATCTCCAAAGTGTGTGAACTGACACAATGCCATTTGAAGAAATCCAAACTCTAATGCTCCTGGTCCCACATTCTATACTGGTTTGAATCTTGCTGTAAAGAAAGTTACCGCTGAATATTTTTTAACTGAGAGTAATTAACCACTTAGCCAAAAAAATACACCTAAAAAGTCACTTAGCACCTTTCAGCTACCTTCAGGATAAGAAAACCAGAAACACAGTAACCCAGATATTACAAGAAATTGAAAGATATACAAAATTATTTTCATATTTCTAGAAGTATAACTGTGAGTAAATTTGGTGTTATAATATGCATCAGCTTGGGCACTTCCCTAAATCTGGACCTGTGTGGGGAGAGTTTAAACACCACACGTCTTACATCAGAAGGGATTCACGGTAAACATAGAAGTTACACCGATTCAGAATCAAACCTGAATTTAATCTTTTACGAAACACTCACACTGTCATCTAAGAATTAACAAGGTGCATTTTAACAATAAATAATCTGATCTAAGGGCAGATGATGCTAGAGTGACCCGCTGAGCTTTCTGCCACCACCTCCAGCCTCGCACTGCTTCTGTGCCAGCTCCTGCATACATGTAAGCTACTGGTGAGACCCCTCAGGGAACTCATCCTGCAGAAAACAAGCTCTGCAGGAGAAAAGTGAATACTTTCTGTTGGTTTCACTCAAATGAGCTTGCCATGAGTCAGGTGACTGTCACCTGCCAGGCCATTAAAATGGGTGGCATTGCCTAGTGGTAGGGAAGAGGGGAATGAGGCTGTCTCCTTGTAGTAGGAACTATCCATTAGCTCAGTCCAAGGACAGGACAGGACATGTATTGCAAGTCTGCAAGTTGACATTATTCACCAGTTTTATTACTCCATCATGCCTTTGCTGATTACTCCTAATCTTAAAAATAACTTCGCTGTAACAATAATAAGGTATTTAAAAATAGGGAACCATTGAGAACCAGGATTTTTTAAACAGTACATTTGGTATTCTAGTTAGTTTAAAGGCTCTCTGATTTAAGACCGTTCCAAATTGAGATTTAAACAATATTCTTCAAATATCTCCAAGCAAGTAGTCTCACAAATACCTAACCTCCCATGTTTCTGTTTTTTTCATTGCAATATTTGTTAAATAAATTCCAAAGGTCATTTCCATGGCTCAGGAGAATTTGAATAATATTATGATAAATATTCTTGAGGAATCTATTTTTTTAACAAAAGAAAAAAAGCAATGAAATAAGCATAACATGACTTTTATGGATGTCGCCATCTTCAGTCTACATCCAAATGCACGCTAAAAATAGTAAGAACAGAGTTATATTAAACCAGGAAAGTACAAGGTGATGCAAAATTTGGTTTACATAAAACATAAAAATATTTTTCCAGCGGAAATAAATTAGAACAGCTAAGAGAAAAACCAGACAAACTGCTCCCCATCTTAAGAAGACACTGAAGAGTTGGTATTTACACATTATGCAAGATACTGATCCCAGTGAAACCATGCCTGAGGTACTGTTATTAGAAGCAAAAAATCACAGGTACGAGCATATGAATAAAAATTATATATATATATATATATTTTGGTTAACTAAGAATTAAAACTGGCTATTAAATGATTACATTAACTCCTAATTTCAAGTGCAGATAGGACACATCCAGAATAACATCAGATTTTTCTTACTGTGTTCAAGAGACAAAATAACTATTTGAAATATCTGAATTCTCAGAAATTTACAATAATTTAAAAAGGTAAAATATTCCGAATACATCTTTAAATCACCAGTGTACCAAAGCAATTTTTTAAATGGTTTCCTTTCTCTCACTGAGGTATCTCAGAATCCACTAGCTTAAATTTATTCACATACCAGGAACACATTAAGACTTCACAAATTTCTGTTCTTATCCCTTCTCAATTATGCCAACATCAGTCAAGCACTATCATTCCAGATCCATGAAAAATCGTCATCTTTTTGTAACACCAACCATCACCTCCCAAAGATCCAAGAGAAAAGACAGAGACATTAGGCACTAGCTTTACTGCAGCTCATCAACAATAGATAAGACCTGTAAAGTCACAGCACTAGTCATGCAAAACACCTGGTGCTGCAGCCTGGAAACAGCAACACCAGCAAGAAAATTCTCTAGGGTATTTGTTATCTTAGATACCATCTTGTATTTCCTAGCAAGATATCAAGTTCATGCATGGCATTTGAGTGTATATATATATTTAATAGTTCCATGAACACATACACTTCCCTTAAACATAGCTGACTAGACTTTTCAGGTGTTCCTTCTCAAGCTGTGTCTTATTACATCTCAGCACTCTGCCAAAGCACCAGCTGTCTCCTTAGGAAAGTAGCAATTGTAGCATGAAAATCAGGGTTGTACTCGCTTCCTGCTTTTGCTCATGGCTACTATTCCAAAGGCAAAAAAAAAAATCCCTACCTCCACACATATAACATCTGGAATTTAACAGAAAAACTGACAATAAATACCAAGAAATGACATTTAAAAAGTGATCCATACCAAAACTTAAAATTCCATTCTAGCCACTCTTATTAGGTATTATGACAAAAATTAAATAAAATTTCAGAAGATGTCTGTGACTTCTATTCCAGGCCTGCCTTAGTTTATTCGTATCTTTTAAGAAAGCATTTGCTCTACATCCAAAAATAAATCCAAGCCCCTACTTACCATTAAAGATTTACAAACTCTATCTCACAAAACTTAATTAGCAATTGTAAGTTTCTGGACACGCATCCCTATTTTGACGTACTGGGGCAACTAGGAAAACTAAATCAAATTAAAGCAGTGGCTTTATACACAGATTACACTACATTTCCTACCATACCTACTACTGATGTTACAATAGCATAACTATAAGAACAGGTCTGGCATATTAACCATCAAGCTGTTTGTCTCAAGCCAAAAATTCTAGTTACAATTCAAGTGGCAGCAAGCACTATACCCATATTAGTATTCTTCTTATTGCAACCCTTGGTAGCGCTTCACTTAAGTATAAGGAGTGGTGGGAAACTTGAAGGGGAAAAGGGCAACTAAGACAAGGCAACTGGCTGCCCTTGTAATCTGCAGTCAACTTAAAGAGCCACTTCAGGTCATGAGAAATTTCAAGATGACAGCTCTTTCATAGTTCTCTTCCCACGGTCAGAAAAAATACCACATGGAAAAGAAATACCCCATGGAAAAAATACTCTTTCACTAGCTTTTATGGTAACTTGCACGTAAGCCAAACAATGTACAAGAGTATCAATCACTTTCCTATTTAAATGCCTTTTCAAAGTCGTGCACAAACTTATAAGAATGTTCAAGCAACATACACCAGCTGGCTCACGTACTGTTTTCGGATATTGGTATCTGCAACCCTTTTACCGGACCTAGCATCATCGTCTGAGCTTAGATGACTCAGATAAAAACAATGTGAAAATATAGTTTGTTTTCATGTTTAAAACCTCCATTGGTCTCCTGCAACAATAACAGGAAGAGCTGTACGGATCGATACACAAGATTACTAATAGGGACTTTTCTTCTCCTACCCAGCAACATGCACGTGAAACTTCCTTGCCCAGGTAATACATGAAACACTTACCAGATCTCTGTGAAGCACCCAGTTTGCATGGAGGTAATGGATTCCATCGAGGATCTGGTAGAGTAGGGATTTAACCATAGATCTTGGCAACTGCATGGGCTTTTTATTTGCTTTTGAGGCACGGTGAAACTTGATAATATGCTACAAATAAAACAGGTAGAAACATAAAGCATGTTAGATAAGTAGAAAGGTTTTTTTGTTGTGTTGGTTTTTTTAAACTATTAACACTAATGGAATGAAATACAAAGTTTGTTGAACTTTGCAATTAAAAGTAATAGTGATGTGCTCACAATTTTCTTGAATCATTTTATTGTTTTTATTCTCCAAGTTGCTTTAAAAAACAGCTGTCAAGCTTTTGTTAATATCTAAAGACTTGCTACTTACCTTCAGTAGAAGGTCTTACACATTCTCCTCCCTCCCTCCTCCCCATTTGGAATCCTCTTATCCTCAGCAGCTAAAGAAGCTTCCAAACCAGCAGTATGTACCAGAAAGAGGACCACACTCCATGCTTTCACACCCTCCTTCCTCCTCTCCAAAACCACCCAGGACAGTGCTTGCAACTACTTTACTGCTTCCCCCTAAATCAGAATCCCAGTACAGAGAGATTAGATAAATATTTACATAAATATATAAAGGGGGGCAGGGGGCACAACTCCAAAATCCCCACACCACAACGCTAGGGTGAGATCATGTTCAAACATGTAAAAGTGGTTATATTCTCGCTTCCAAGTTTTGGCTGCATACTTCATTGATGATGACAAGCTAGACTAGAGGACAAATAGCACTTGAAAACATGGAATACAGAAGGGGATCCCAGAATTAATCAGTTGAAGGAATGGGGAAAAAAAAAAAAAAATCATGAAAAGATTGCTGAGAGATCATGAAATATTCATAAACTAATTTATATTTATTGTAATATCAATGTGGAGATGATGGGTTAGGTTTGGTTTTGCTACCCTGTACAGGAAATAAAGTGGGGTGAGGCTACCTTTTCAATCCTCAGACAAGGTGGGGCTATGCAAGGCACAAACCCAATCTTAACATATTGCCACTCAGCCAACAATTAAATCCATTCATTCAAATGGAAAAAAAAAAAAAAAAAAAAAAAATCTCCTTTTTGAAGGCGATTCAAAGTAGCATCTCAAATAACAAAATAGTTTTCAATTATGTGCTTTTCAAAAGACAGACATAATAAAGGCAGTTTGCATTTTTAGTGAAAGCAATTCAAAATGCTAATCTGTAGAGTGACACGACTACTAATTATCCAGTTCTTTAAACAGGATTTGTTTAGATTAAGATTATCCCCCTCCCCAGGTTAGAGGTAGCCAATGGCCAGGCTTTCATCAGACCTCTGTTCCCCCCAACACCCCCAACACCCCCCGCCAAGTTTTGTCACTACTGTTCCCAATGACAATGGTAATGGGTTAATGTTTCCTCATGGTAAAATGCTACCACTGCCTGTCATCAGTACTTCAGCCACTGTCAAATTGTGCTTAGTAAAGGTGTAGACAATATTGTTTAAAAGATAAATAAACGAAAGGGAAATAAACCCAAAATTATCAGAACAAGAGCCTGCTTACTGCCTATCAACAACAACATTCTAACTGAGCCTTCCACTACTATATGTACAACAATGATGGCTGTATATTAAAAAGCAGCATAACAAATCTACAGGATTACCAGTGTTAATATGCAAATGAGGACCAGTAAACAAAACAACCTCTTAGTACCCGATTCTTTAATTGTGCAATCACTCTGAAAACTATACTGCAAAGCCTTAAGGAATCATTTCCTTAGCAAAGTTGGGTTTTTTTGTCATGTCATAAGAAGATTGTGTGTCAAAGCTTCCACTGGGAGTCCCTACCTTCCAGTACCACACAATGCTCACTGGATAATGACCTTCATGTGTAATTACAATATGATTTATAAAGCAGTAATGACAGCATAAACTCCCAAATTAATATCTTTATTAATACACAGTATGAAAAAATACAGGAGCAAAGGTCACAACACAGAGACCCATAAACTCAGCCCAGCCCTTTTTCAAGGTGCATGCAGTAACTAAAAGGGATTTCTGTACCCATTTAAAAATTGGCTAGGATTCACAGAAAACATTATTCCTTATAATAAAGGCATATAGAAAATGAAACTGAAAAAGGGTCTCATGGGACACAATGAATCACAGATGCATTGAGGAGGAACACTCTGCCTCTGGCCCTACCACAGCCCCTCTGGTACCTCTGGAGGAAGGGAGTGTGACAGCACTAGGCAGATTCCCTCCGGTTTCTGCCCTTGCCCTCCCCTGTGGCTCCCTGGTTCTCTCCAGCGGATTGGAAAACATGCTGAACGTTCTGTCCTGTGAGAATCTAAAGGACCAAGCAGATGTTTAAAGCAATGTGAGAACCTGTTCAGGAACAAGATGCTATTATCAAGCAGCTACTAGTATGCCATGGCCATCCACTAGATCTACAAAGCAAAGCTTAAACAAGGGTAGAGGAGGGGAAGGTTTTTTCCTGCAGTGTCTCAAAACAGCAGCATACCTCTTTCTTCCTCTCATTCCACAGGAATGCCTCGGTGAACTTTTGAAGCAGATAATCTGCCTTTACACTGAGCTTTAGGTAGGCAAGTTACCTCTAAACCAGAGCTAGCATAACTAAACCAGTGTCACACTAAGCTAAGTTACCCAGCCAGCCTGGCTGGTTTATATTCATCAAATCACAAACTTCACCCCATCACAGTTTAGATTAGAGAACTGAACAAAAAATTAAACTCAAAACATACTGCAGGGCCAAGAAGTACAGGAAACTGAAAAGCTGGATTTGTCCCATGCTACTGGAATGAATTCACAGTGCTTGTGACCAAGTCCTACTCTCAAGAGTTTTGTAAAAAAAGTAGTTCATCCAAATTGTTGCACGCAACTAGCCATATGAAGAAAGATCAACACCGCTAAACAGCAATTTTAATGGCAGTATTCATCTAAGAAACAGAAAGGCAAGTAAGTGCCAATGCTGAACAGCATCTCTTCTACTAGAGGTAGCAAGCCCAAGCTTTTTCTATTTCTTTATATTTTCAGAAATATATCTATACGGCCCTACCACTGTTGTGGGAAATTGTTCCTCAAATTAGAAAAAAAAAAAAAATAAATTGAAAGGAGCATCAAAACAGAAATAAATGAATGGTCATAATAATTTGACAAAAGTTTTGGAGATGGGGCAGATCAAGCATACAGTAAGATCCAAAGCAAAGGATGACATACCAGCACAACTATGCTAAAGGAATTTTCTGACTTGAGCAATTCTGCTAACTTCAGCTATGGCAGGGAGATATACTCTTTCCATATCAACACATTTAAGATATAGTTTAAATCCTAGACCTCAGGTGCAGAAATGGGTGCAGGTGCCAGCACAGACTAGGATGTTATTTATACATAACTGCACTATATGAGTGAATGAGGCATTCTCTACTAATGTCTTCAGTTCCTGAACAGTCCCAGAGTGCCATCTCAAGTACAGTGTGTAACAGCCATAATCTTAAACCTAATGAAAGTGTGGATAACTTACAGGAATTATAGGAATTCTAACCTGCATTTCCCATTCTCCAGAGGACTGCCCTAACCACTAAGCTTCAAAACCACACTCCTTTCTCTCATTCAATAAATCTTCTTGCAGAACAGCACAGCATCAAGAGTATATATTTGGGAGTATAGATTTGAACCCTGACAGGTATGAAGGACATTCTGTATCTCTCTCTGAGAACCAGAGGGTGAACTTGGATATTACAGCTTTTAACCTCTAGGTATGCTCAGGTTCTTTGCTGAATCTTACCCCTACTGGATAACCACTCAGAACAAAACACAAGGACTTCCACAATCCAGTCAAGGAGGAACTTGCCAAGCCACTCTCCATCATCTATCAGCAGTCCTGGTTATCGGGTGAGGTCCCAGGTGACTGGAAACTTGCCAATGTGACGCCCATCTACAAGAAGGGCAGGAAGGAGGATTCGGGGAACTACACGCCTGTCAGCCTGACCTCGGTGCCAGGGAAGAGTATGGAATGGTTCATCCTGGAGGAGATCACACGGCAAGTGCAGGACAACAGGGGGGGATCAGGTCCACGCAGCATGGGCTCATGAAGCGGAAGTCCTGTTTAACCAACCTGATCTCCTTCTATGATCAGGTGACCCGCCTAGTGGATGAGGGAAAAGCGGTGGATGTTGTCTGCCTGGGCTTCAGTAAGGCATTTGACACTGTTTCCCACAGCATTCTGCTGCAGAAGCTGGTGGTTCATGGTCTAGACAGGTGGACTCTTCGCTGGGTTAAAAACTGGCTGGATGGCCGAGCCCAGAGAGTTCTGGTGAATGGAGTTAAATCCAGATGGAGACCGGTCACAAGCGGTGTCCCTCAGGGCTCGGTCTTGGGGCCAGTCTTGTTTAATGTCTTTATCAATGACCTGGATGAGGGGATAGAATGCACCCTCAGTAAATTTGCAGATGACACAAAATTGAGTGGGAGTGTCGGTCTGCCTGAGGGTAAGGAGGCTCTGCAGCGGGATTTGGACAGGCTGGAGCGATGGGCTGAGGTTAATTGTATGAGGTTTAACAAGGGTAAGTGCTGGGTCATGCACTTCAGCCATAACCCCATGCAACACTACAGGCTTGTGGAAGAGTGGCTGGAAAGCTGCCTGGCGAAAAAGGACCTGGGGGTGTTGGCTGACGGCCGACTGAACACGAGCCAGCAGTGTGCCCAGGTGGCCAAGAAGGCCAATGGCATCCTGGCCTGTATCAGAAACAGTGTGACCAGCAGGAGGAGGGAGGTGATCGTGCCCCTGTACTCGGCACTCGTGAGACCGCACCTTGAGTACTGTGTCCAGTTCTGGGCACCACAGCATAAGAAGGACATTGAGGTGCTGGAGCGAGTCCAGAGAAGGGCAATGAGGCTGGTAAGAGGTCTGGAAAACAGGCCTTATGGAGACCGGCTGAGGGAACTGGGGTTGTTTAGTCTAGAGAAGAGGAGACTGAGAGGAGACCTCACTGCCCTCTACAACTACCTAAAAGGAGGATGTAGTGAGGCTGGTGTTGGTCTCTTCTCCCAAATTACTAATGATAGGACGAGAGGAAATGGCCTCAAGTTGCGTCAGGGGAAGTTTAGGTTGGATATTAGGAAGAAGTTCTTTACTGAGAGGGTGGTTATGCACTGGAACAGGCTGCCCAGGGAGGTGGTGGACTTGATGATCCTGGAGGTCCTTTCCAGCCATGGTGATTCTATGATTCTAAGTCAGAGAGGCATGTTTGTAGCAAGATGACAAGCAAAACAGGTCAAACAGCTTCAGCATTCTCCATGTCTTTTTTCACTGTCACTCCCTAAAGATAACTTAGTTCCCATATTCTGATAGTCCACCTAGCCACAAAAGCTGGCAAATACCCAGACACATTCAGTAAAAGTTCAGGGAAGCCTTAGTTGACAGTGTGCACTATACCAGCTGCATGCTACAGAACAGAAACCCATCCACAATGTTATCCAGCCATTATTTCGTTTTAATTAGGTCATTAGAATACTGCAGATGCAAGCTCTCCCGATATATCTAAAAAGCTTCAAAATGAGAGAAGAATGCATTTCATATGAGGTGAATGACACTCCAAGCAATATGCAAATCTATTCAGCAAAAGTATCCAAGTGCCTTTCAGATTCCTAAATCTTACAACATGCTGCCACTGACTGGATTCCAAAAACACTGTGTGCCTAGTAGGTATTCACTTTTGAAAATAAACACAATGTAAAAATATTTCTATTGCTTTTACTATTTTGTTTTAAATTTAAACTAGGCATTAACTTTGTGGCAGCAGCTTTAAGTCTATATTCTAAATTAAATTAATACTTCACTGGCCAACATTGAAATATACATTTATTAACACTCTAGAAAAGTAATGAAGTTTCCAGAGGCTTGCTATAATTTGCTGTTTGCAATCTCTGGGACTATTGGTTTTATCTACTAACTACTTATTTCCAATTTTCAAGTTCAAAAAACGTAAAAAAAGTGAGAGGAAAAATGGATGAACCAGCTTATTTCAGTAAGACCATTTTAGCTTTCGCAAAGGCAAGACCATATAAATTATAATTGACAAAGAAGTGAAACAGAACTAAGCATTTGGAAGGAAAATACAGTGGTGACTCATGAAACAATATTCAATGTAATAGTTCATCTGCCTTCTATGTTACCTAGTGTGTTGAATTTGTCTTGAGAACTGGCTGATGAGGAACTATGTCCATTTTCTAAATCCTCCACCATAAACAAAGTAAACATAATACATGACAATATAGAGCAAACTCATTTAGTTTGTTTCATGAAAACCTCTAGCATTTACCCAGCAGTTAAATGACCATTCAAAAAGATCCAATTTTAGCTTGCTTCCCAGGAAGTCAAGCTGATGCAAACATACCATCTCTGTGTTTGTGTCATCCAATTCCTGATTCTAAGAATTGCTGTTCAGTATGACAGGGGTTTAAACAAACAAGTAAACTTGGATGGTTTTCATGGAAATAAGAAGCCAACTAAAGGAGAGATTTTATGCATGTTTGATTAAATGAAGTTACAGTGTGAGCTCCCACCTCAACAGACATGAGATCATCTATAGACCTCAAGACACAACCACCTAGAAAACCTGACTTCTTGAGTTCTCCTGCTTAAGGCAATGCTTGTTTCAAAATTACATGCATCTCCATCAAAGTGAAATGAAATCACATCAACACAGATGCCTCTCCCCGCTAAAGTAAATTATCTGTTCACTCCCACACTTTAGCAAAAACCCTTCTTTCTACCCAGTCCCTAATCCAGCCTTTGAGAATAAAACAGAATTATGTCAACGCTTCAGTAAAAAAGTAAAATTACATTCTAAAGAGATGGCAGCTTGGATAGACATTAAATCTGTGCGAAGGTCAAGAGGAAGATTCAGATTATATGGCTTCAAGTCTAATTTTAAACATAAAATTACTTCTAAATTAACTCTTTAGCAATCAATACCCTAAACAAAGGTAACTAATATTGTTGAGTATTGTTGAGTGTTAAATGTTAAGCAGTTAAAAGGCTATGGAAGAATAAATCAAAACCTAGAGGTGGTATAAAAACTAACTGTGCATAATTTGCAAAAAGAGGAAGCAAAGATATTCCAAATTAACCTGAGTAACACTTGTCTGCTGTGCCAAAAATAAATTACAGCTTCATATGCCTACACTTAGGACTCATCTCAGACACCAAAGTTATAGACACTAAAAAAAAATTTTTACCAAGTGTGTATCACAAGTAAAATAAAACTAAACCAAACCATAAGTGGGTTAAAGTATTTCTACAATGATCACTTAAGTTTCCAATTTTGGAAGCATTGCAGCAATCAAGACTTAACAGTCCTTCAAAAGAGGAAGGGAAAAAAAATATGCCTCAATAGGCTCCCTCTAAATGATGCCAGTACACAGGGATCATCAAGTATCTTCTTTAGAATGTCATTAACTGAACTGCCTAATGAAAAATCCATGTCCAAGTGACAAGAGGTCAACATTTTAACTAATAGTAAAAGGAGCTTTAATACACTAACTTTTGCTAATATCAAATTGCTTTAAATACTGAAAGCTCTGAAGAACAGAGCAGACAAACAGATTCAGTATACTTTTCCCAGATTTGGTTGGGGTCTTTTAGGTTTTCTACATCTTTCAGACCTAAATATGTAAAAATAAGTCTATATGATGATAAAAACCAAAAGAATTCAGCTACCCTTTCAGTATATACCTGAAATACTCTATATTCACGTCACAATGTTCACATTAATTCTGCACACATTTTACGCTTTTACACCCTTGACTGTCCCTGAGGTCTGTTCCTACCTCTTGTTTCCTTCAGTTCTCACACTTTGTGGTACAGAAAATGAATCCACAAACTACCCTCAAATCCCTTCAAATCTGGCAGAAAAGGCAAGTTTTGTGACGCGACAAGTAAATTCTCAGAACAGCTAGCTATCAACAAGGAATGGCGCTGCTCTCTGCAAGAAACCCAACCATCACTTTAATGTCAATTACACCATACTTGAAGACTTTAAAACTCAGATCTACTAGAAAACATTTATGTGATTAAACAAACATGCAGGTTTATTGCACAAATCGGTATGCAACACTCTCACAATTTCATTGAGCATATAAGAACATTATTCAAAAATGTTGTTAGCTAAAATTAAGTATATTTATTTGTATATTTGAGAGAGACAGCTAGTGTTAACAAAACTCATACATAGGAAGAGTAGTTTCTCCTTTCCATTATTTGATGATTATTTTTAGGTACACACAGCTATGCTTATAATCTCCATCCTACATTTTTAAAAAGCAGAATAAATACATGACAAGTATTTCACATACTACAAAGCCAGTCTGTCCATATATTTTTATTATTATCAACAATAATTTCAAGATTAATTTTACTCCACATTTCTCAGTGGTATTTGTTGCTAAGCAGTTACTTAGACTAGAATCCAATAATAAGAGAGAAACATTCAACCAAACATAAAAAATACTCAGATCATGGTTTAACTGGTCTTGGACAGTGAATGTATTATCACAGTCAGTATTATTAAATCATAGTTAGTAATTTATTCAATCACTTATTAAGAACTAACATTTTTTTATGGCCACAAAACACATTCAACACATTTTACTGTGATCAAAATGTTACTGTTTTACAGAATGAGAATTTTTTTAAAAAGCTTCTGATTTAAGTTATGACATAGATTTCCAGAAAAGGGGATCTTAAAGCTTTGAAGTTACATGCACCTATTAAATGAGTCTGAGAACTAACTGTACCATAGCTAGAAAAGCAGATATCCTATCAATTCAGACTATTTAAAAAAAAAAAAAAAAGTTACAAAAATTGCTTAGAATCAAAAATCCTATTGAAAAATATATAGGCTATGGAATCAAAGACATTGAATGTGTGCTTATCTGCAGCACTAAAACCAGAAATATGTGCTTTAGAAAATATTTTCCATACTGAAAAGCTGATGCTATAAAGGTATAGGAAAGTAGCTGGGAACAAAAGAAAAGCTCTAAGTATTATAACCTCTCCATTGGCTAAAAGTAACTACATTACAAATAGCATTCACCTCCAGAGCAGATCTCATTCGTATCAATTTTTTCTTAAAGTCCCAGTAAGTAATAATCATGCATTTAATGTATGTAATATAGATTTGAATAATGTATTAAAGTGCATGAGCTTTACATAGGAAGTTCTGGACAGCAGCATACAACTTAAGACTAAGGTCAAGTAAGAACATATATGAAAGTTGAAAAGGAAATTATTTCTTAGTGATAAAATATCAGAAACTCATGCATTTAAAACAAGTTCTTTTTTTAAAGGTCAAAAAAATGAACATAGCAGAAAAATACACATATCAGTTGAAGGAATTACACTTTTTCTTGGAAAGATTTCATCCATGCATACTTTTGTAAGACTTATGAAGTTCTAACTGCATACTGGAAAAGGTAATTTAAAAATAGTATCAGTTCCTCTTGTGGATTTAAGATTAACTCAGCTATGTGTTAACGAAATTACATTTTTTAATCTCAACATAAATTAATCAAGGTAAAAAACCTGGATACAATTTGGATTAAAAGCTTCCAAGACCTTGTGAGTAAATATTGGAAAACAAAAGTCCCTCATAAGAGAAAGAACAGGACATGGTTTGCTCTGTGGCTGTGAACATGGGAAGCTGAAAGTTTCAGACAACTGGAATACAAAGGTGTGAGACTAAAGCAAATTACCAGGAATTAAGAAAGGATGTAGCCTATAATTTATGAGATATTCAATTGCATCTATAGACATACATGGTTTTAACCTTGTGTTAGATGCTCCTTTTACACTGAGGTACAAGCTATGGGATCTTGCATTTACTTCACAGCATGAGCATATATAAGCAGTGACGACAGTGTAGACAACACACTATAAATTAACATATGTGGCACATCCAACAGCCTAAGAACTTTACTAGTTGACAGAAACTAATAGCCAAGAAAAATCATATGGAAATAATTTATGGATTACCATAAGAATTTGGGTAATTAAGAATTCCTATATTCTTAGACATTATTTATTGTAACCTCATGGATGAATTTGCATTGTTTTGTATAATGTAATTTGAGAGGTGATGAAGGAAAAAAAACCTTTGATATGCTTAGTTATTAAACAGTGAATATGTTTGTAGGCAAGGACAACATAGTAAGTCTTCACTGATATCTGTCAAAAGCAGTTCAAATTAGCATAGCTTTCTTCATGCCTTGGTAATGGTATTAACAGAAGTTATAGCAAATTATAAAGTACTCAAATTTCAGATCTGAGCAGTCTAACCCTTGGGAATTAAATGCGAAGTGAAGGAAAAAAAAAAAAAAGGTCTTGCTCACTATGAAAGAACTTTTTAATAAGCTTAATTGGCACCATCACTTTTCCTCATTAGAATGGGACAATTTTTTTTCAGTATTACAAAATGAACAAAATAAGATAGCATCTAATATAGTTTATTCATCTCTTGCCAAATGTTTCCAGTACAGAAGCTGAAAAATGTAATGATTTTAATTAATCTGATGTTTGTTAGTGATTAACATTTACTCTTCTCATTGAAGCCAACAGGAGTTACTAAAACTGGGCAGCTTTGAACAGAAGGACGATTCCCATACTTACAAATTTTGGTCAGTAGCTCTAAGCTACCTAGACTTGAAACCGCTGGTCTCTGGGAATCCACATCTCTCTAGTGACAACACATCTACAATTCCAAAACTTAAATCCTTCTGAACCGATACCCACAATGAATAGACTTATTTTGGTCTTATGTAGTGCTGGGGGAGCACATGGTGCTAAGCAATAACAAAATGTGCCAATCCCCTATTACAACTTCTACCCCGAAGAGCTGAAAGGGCACAAGCTGTAAAGCACAGGAAATGCAGAACACGACACAACACAGACAGAATGACAAGTAGTTGTTATTACTGAAATGCGTTACAAAATAAGTGGATTTTCAGGAGGTTTTTTGAAGGAGGATAGTGAAGGATCTTTACGTACGTTAATTGGGAGGCTGTTCCATGTGTAGGAGGCAGCGTGGAAAAAGACACAAAGTTGGGAGTGAGCAAAAGAGACAAAAGGGGAATTAAGAGCGATGCTTGGGAAGTGCTGACGGTAAAGGAAATGAGGACCAAGGTTAAGCCAGAACCAAGAGTGCCTTGAAAATGGCTAAATTGATGCAACGGAGGAAAAAGAATTCCTGGCAAAGGCTTAAGAAGCAAGGAAACATGGGCAATTATACAGGAAAGGAGAAATGATTTGTGTAGCATGTCTCATAGGAAAAAAAGCAAGAGTTAGGAAGTGGGAGACCAGTTCACATCAAATAACTAGGTGTAACAAACATTTTAGTCTCAAATAATAGAAAATAATTAACTTCACTGAGATTATGACAAATACCCAGCCAGATGTGAGGAGTGGTAAGAACATTAGACTGCAGTGATTATTTATCTAAAGCTGTTAAATCACGTGAAAAATCACCAGATAGTGTAAAAACTACATGCCCAAAATAAATTCAAAGGAAGGTGTTTTAAACATGCCATTCAAAGTAGCAGTAAAATGTGTTTGTTGTGGTAGTTCTATAAAATAAGCAAACTCATTTGATGCACAAATAAATTCTGTCCATACAGGGTTTTAGCTGCTGCAATCCTATTCATCATCACTGTCACCAGTTGTGAGAAATACACAAACTTTCAGTGTACGCTGAACTTTGATGAAGAAAACTGTTAACATACAAAGCTAGTACCCAATAGGAGAAATAAAATTAAACATTTTTAAGCATATGAAGGGGAATGAAATATCATTACTTTACTTGTTCTGAGCCAAAAGTATCTTTTTGTATGGTCTAAATTCACTTTCTTCCAGATTACAATTTTGTGTCATTTACAAGTACATGTTCATTAGCTCTTGAGAGCTAAATACCAAAGAATTGAACAATTTGTCACTAATACTAGTAATCTCAACTTCCATATTACTGAAGCCTTTAAAAATATTACTGGAATTAATATTACCACTTCCTCTCTTTGCCAGTATTTCCAAAGAAATTATAAATATATTGACTACTCTTAGTAAGAGTTCAGTATCTTTTGGGTTTCAACTCAAATCCAGGCCCAAGCAACTCACACCAAGAGGTGTGGAGCTTGAATACTTGTATCTGAGTTCAACTCATGATGTCATTGACATCCACCTCCACAACAGATTAAGTGAAATCATACCATATTTTGCTGGACACTTAAAAACAGACATCTAAGCCTCTACTCCTCTTCTACATAGTGACAGTCCATCAGTAGGCCAAATTAGCAGTGCTTACTATTTTTTCCTTATTTTCTTTCCATTCATACTGTCACAACTTCACTGTTTATAATTAGATGATTGAATGTTGGTCACTTATACTATATCTCAAAGAAAGGACTCAGTAAAGAGTCTCTATTAAATACATTTTCATAGCCTATTTGAGAAGGTCTTAATTTAGGAATGCTTTCTTTAACTCCAATTAAAGTTTGTAGGAAAATTCTTTCAGCTTCAAAACAAAACCTGACTTTAAAAAGCTCTGCATAGCCTTTTGCAAGTTTTAAAGTGTACAAAGAACAGGACATGAGTTAGGCCCTTAATTACAGAGTAAGAAATTTAGGCATTTCTGCGCTATATGAAGGTACGCCACACACACATCAGTTTGAACAAGCTCATGTTACACTACCTCAAACACTCAATCTGTACTTACCCACAAATCATGTTCAGCATAATCAAACAGCAGCCAAACCTTTCTGTCACTGTGAGAAAGGAAAACCTTCTGCAATGCAATCACATTAGGGTGCTTCAACTCTCGTAAAAGCTGCAGAGAAACAGAGAAGCTCTCATTACTTCTGTGCTTGTTAAGAAAAGCAAACACAACAACTAAAAACCAGAACAGATCTTGGCACAAATAGCAAACAAGTAATCCTAAAACAGGCCCTAGAAGAAAAGACGCCACTGATTCAAGCATGTTGTCTTCAAAATAGGGATATACGCAGCCCCCATGGCATGGGTTGCTGTTCTGCCAGCAAGGCTGACCATCACTACCTACTTTTCTCTGCCCCACACTCAGCACGCAGCTGCCCATCCCACCTATTCATCCCACTCGCCCTCAGCTTCTATCTTAGAAGACATTATTACACACCACCATAACTGTTCTCTTATCAAAGGTGAACATCAGGATGTGAGGATGCCACAACGAAGCTTGTGCAGCTGGTCCAGTTCTTTGTGTGGACAACACAGTTCTTATCACTACATAATTATTGTACTACCAGTAATTTTCTTTTGCATTGGATCCCTGCATCACTTGCCTCAAAGCCCATAGGGTTGTTCTTCTCAGAACATATGAGTGTTTTCAAAGAAAATTTTACCAAAACCATTGTTCTAATGGTTGTTTCAACTACTACCTGTAATCCAGAAATAAACCCAAGCTTATTTACTGCTTGCCAGAAAGAAAACTATGTCTCCTGACTAGACAGCACAGTAAAGCAGGCACTGCTGCTGAAGTCACCCTTCTGCAAGATTAGGAGGAGCTGGGAAGTGGTATTCCCAAAAACATCACTGCCATGGAATCACTTCTTTTTCCTCTCTGTACTGCAGTCACAAAAATGATTGATCACTTGTGTTTTATCTGAAAATTGCTTGCATCTGCAGCAAATATAAATTGCCAAGAATCAATTTATAATGATGAAATAGTAAATGGAGTAGGTTCCAAGACACATTTGAGAGAAATGAATCTTCCCTTTTTTCACCTTACAGAAAAAGACTCAAGGTGTTTGGGTTTGGGTTTTTTTTTTGGCGGGGGGAAGGAAAAGGATTGATTTTAAATTGTATTGTCCTTTGGCTATACAGTTATCTGTCAAGACAAGAAATATTCTAAAGAATATTACAGCTGCTTAAATCTATTCCAGTTTTCCAGCAAATGAAATAATTCCAATGCTTTTTCTATCATACAGGAAATGTTTTATTCTTTTTGTTTTTTCCTCTAACACTAAATATTTCTAGCTGTAAAAATAAATTCATCCCTAATGAACTGATCAATAGTCATGCCTGGGTATCACTTCTGAGATACAGCACGAATCTTTTTACTGGCTTAAAGAGTAAAAACTTGAAGAATTATAAACTAACAAAACCCTAGAGATTAAAATTGTCTCTCTGACATGCATCAAGAGATGTTGCTGTATACCTTGTCTTTAGTAACATTAAAAACTATTTTCCAGTAGGGATTTGATGTGATACCTCTGTCTTTTTTATCTTCTGTTTTAATAAAGAGTTATTTTCATTTTAGGATAGTTCTTAAACTAGCAGGAGAAAAAAAACCTACTATAGTAGGCACTTTTTTTTTTTTTAATTGCTATTAGATTTTTCTTAAAGATATGGTTGGCAGCAATACCAATATAAAATAATTCCAAATTGTTCTTTTTTTTACCAAATAAACCATTCTCTTAAAATAAGTAGAACTTTGCATTAAGAAACAGTCAAAGAGCATATAATTCCATATCAAATGCTAGCATACAATAAAGAAGTTAACAGAAATACTATGTAGAGCAGAAGAACAGAAATGCCTGAAGCGTTGTGTATTAACAGAAAGGTGTTACATGAAAACGAGACAGGAATATATAGGTTCTACAGCTCAAACACCTCTGCTCACATCATTCCACATGGAGAAACTGTATGTAGCAGAGGTCATCATGTAATCTGTCAGAACAGCCCAATTAATAAATGAAATCTGAAACCTCTCCTTTTCATGCAAGTCATGAAAAAGAATACTTACATATTTTAGAAAGTTGTAAATTGCTTATCCAAAACAATACAGTTAGACTGAATCCCAAGGACAAATTCAGAGACACAGTAAATCACTGTCTACAGCTTTTCTGCACCACAAATTGCTGTATAAACCTTAAATATACAAAACAGATAAATGAAACATAATACCAATATTATTTTTCTTAGGTCTTGTGCAGAAGTAAATCAGTTTGGAGACTTGGTTATTCAAGTCTAAAGTTAGAAAGACAAAATTAATATACTGTCCTAGTAACTGAAAGATTACAGTGTACCTGACATTTTATTACAAGATAACAATGTGAACTTAAAATGGATCTGCAACTGCTAGAATTTATTACTAAGTGAACACAGCATCATATTTTATTAGTACATTAGCACATTGTTCGTCTAAAATTTAAGTTCCATCATACCCAACTTGCAGGAAAATGCTAATAAAAATCTGTCTCTCAGGTTAGTTACAGTATATTTCTTTCTTGGTAGAAAAAACAAAAGCAGTTTAGGCAGAAAGTCACTGAGAAGGACATCGTTCTGAATTGTCAACACTTGTGCAATGTTGACTGTCTTGTCCAATGGCTTTCTTGTAGTTTTGTTAGAATTTTTTTTCATTATTATTATTCTGGTCAAGAGAACTGAGCAAGCATCTTTGCTCATCAAAGTTCTTAGTTGATGCCACAGTCTCAAACTTTAAAATACTGTGTTTGGATAGCTGAAATAGCATGAAAGAGCTTGTAGGATTCTAGGCAGCTACACACTATATGTAGAATGGCTAGTAATTTCTTCTGTCTGACAAGTTCCCTCATAAGGGACACTGAGTATTTCCCACAGAAGTGAATGTCTCTTATAGCAGGGGAGGGGTAGAGGTCATGGGGGGAAACTCTGATGCCTGAGAAAAAGTTATGTTGGCAACAGAACTGGTATAGAAGTTCGAAGCATTGGAAATGTAAAGTGTCAGCAGTCAAGCTGAGCTAGACTTTGCGTGGAAAGGCAAAATAAACAGTAAAGATTGCCTGCCCTATGAAGGATCACCAGAGAGTGCACAAGCACATGAATAATAAAGTAGAAGTGGGATATCATATAGTTTAAAGATGAAAACAAAAACCTAAAATATTTTCCTCAGGTTTTAATAAAACCCATCTTAGGACCAAAATCACCAATGTTAACGACATTATTCGATTAAATAAAGGTAGCACTCCCAATGAAGAAAAGGAGTGATAACACATATTTTATGATACCTTATTCTATGACCGAGTAAACAAACAGTAACAGAAATGGGATGAAATTAACAGCACAAAATCTGAATTCATGCGCTTAGAAACTAACCAGGAATTTCTACTACAGATGGAAAATTCATCAGGTACAAGTGACAAAAAGGTAGAACAGGACTGCTATAAAACAAGAAAGAAAATTAAGAGGGTAAATCTGGTATTAAATATACTACTCGAGGTATTTACAGGAGAGAAAGGCATATCTATACATAAAAGGCTTCTGTGATGTATTTTTAAAACACCATATACAGTTTTCGTTACCTATGCTCAAACACCTCCTCCTCCACACACACACACAAAAAGATGAACTCACCCTGAAAGAGCCAAAGGGTGATGTGATCAAAGGAGTAAGCAATCTGTCCCTCAACAGGGAAGAAAATGCTTGCTCAATTACCATAACAAATCAAATATTGAAAAGAAATAAGATTGATATCCACTAAAACACAAAGGCATGAGCACCAAAGGTGAAAGGCACAATTACGCTAAATGACAATCATGGTTCAAGAACAGATACAACTGATAAATTTACCCTACAGGATGGCATCTCATGAACAGGAAGGTTCAAGAATAGCTCTTCAATAGCAAGGAAATGGAATAGCTCATTTGCAACTTGACCATCACTGGAAAAAAGTATTACTTGACGAATTTGATACAACGGTCAGCCACTAAATTCAGTGACGCAATGTCTATGTAGTATATGCTTTTATAGAAGCATTCATGAAAGGTGGGTGTGGTGAGGTTTGACTGATCATCTCCAGCAGATGAAAAAGATCAGGTACTGATTCACAGCCAGCTCCTACAGTAATTTGGTTTAAACTCCTTGAACTTAGCCTACAAATTGTCCATCACCATGCAATGCAAGTAACTTTTATGTGACATAGACAAGCAACTAGGAAGTTTCTTGCTCTTTTGAGGTATAGAAAGTCCTGCCTTTTCCCCCTCCCAAAGAAAAAGACAACTTCTGTGAGATAGGAAACTGACGCTGTTACTAATGTAAACAATATTATCAATTATGAAGCCGTTTAGCACATTTAAAAGTAGCCAGACAGTACATTCCTCAAAAATAACTCTCGCCCAGAAATACTTTTTCACCATAGGATGAATAATGCTTTCTAGCTACCACCTACAAAAGCAGCATGAGGACAGACACTTTCATCTCACTGTGAAGGAAACCTAAGGAAAATGAGAGAAAACAGGAAGACAAACACTGTTGTGACTACTTACACTAGTAAATCTTGCAGTAAACATGTATTCTGTGTCAGCAATGACAAAACCCATAATAATATTCAAAAATTTATTCTGAGGCCAATCTCCTGTAAGAGGTGTTCCTATCTTTCACGTAGTTTACTCCAGTCTTTTGATCTATGTAGCTAAACTGAACTGGAACAACCTTGGTAGTTTCTTTGATGGAAATGCACTCTGTAATGCATTTAACAGTTTTCAAGGTTTGAACAAAAACCTTTAACAGGCAGGTATGTGGATCATAAGAAGTCACAGGAAAGACTAAAGTGCGAGCCGGACTGTTCATAAAAGCAATTGTACGGTGTAGAATTTTAAAGCTGCTTCTTGTGTGATGAATATATTCAAAGCCTCTAGGGCCACTGAAGTTGGTTTTAAATTGAAGCTGGGATTTTCAAAGGAACCTAAAGATCATCATTTTACTCCTTCAGAAGCTCTTTAAAAATTCCAACTCATTTAGGTGTTATTAATCAAGACTAGATCCTCTCCTCTGTGTTACTAATATTATCCTTTCCACATAGACCATCTGATGCCTATTATCGTATTGAGCTGATGCTGCAGATTTTCCCTCAGGGAGGTATATATGGGCCTCTTGAAACAAAAAATAAAAACAGGCAGCTATTAATTTTATTAAACTTGTAAGAACAATCCTTTGTTATATGTGCCACAGGTCTCAAAGTTATCAGGAAGAAGAAAAGAGAGGAGAACTGAAACCACATTAATGTGTACCACATTAAAAAACACTGAAAAATCAGCTTTGTTTAGTGATTCAATTAATTCTCGAGTTTGGGATTTTCCAGTTTGGATTTCCTTTTCTAGTTGGAGAAGTTCCACTTACAGAGCTCCTGCATAACTGAAGTTAAAAAAAAGTCTTTACCTAGCAATGGCTTGAAACTGAGCAGTTATGGAGGGTTCATTTATCAGTCCTTAAGGCTGTAAATGTTCTGTGGCTGGCACATGTATAAAAGACATGTATAAAAAGACACAGGCAACATAAAAATGGACAGGGATATGTATACACATACACCAAAAAATAAAAGAAACTATTTCAAAGATCTTAAGAAGAAAGGTAAAAGTGTAAGCAGGAGCTTAAGCTCTGCTTCAGAGAGGACATATTCTTTGTATTCTGGTCTGGTCAAGCCCTGTCCTTGGTTTTGCCTGCCAAAGGCTGACCAAGTAGGGGATGCAAACTGAAATGCCAAAAATTAATAACTGCCATTCTTACATGAACTGCTAGGAGTGCTGCCTCAGTTTACAAGGCACACTTCAAATGAAAATTAACAAGCTCAAATATTTTGAAGCATGAGTCCAAGCAGACTCTCTTCTTCCCTCTAACTCTCCTATACAAGCATCTAATTTTCATCAGTTTTATCCCAAGCAGACCTTAATATAGAAACATCCTTCCAAGCCTGCTCTACACATGCTTCAACCTTCTCCGGTCTTCATGCTTCCACGTCTCTAAAGCATACAGTCCTCCAAACTCCCACAAGAGAAAGATAAAGTATGGTTTAAAAAATAAATAAGTAAAAACACATTGGACAGAATCCAGCCAGTAAATTGCCAAATGTCAGGACAGGAAGTGGACAAAAACCTGCCCCACCCTCCTCCTATAACAAGGATTAAGAAAGTATTTATTCTATAAATATTTTCATTTCAGGAGCTGAAAATGGTCTGGCATTGCTAAATAACATTATTATTCTGAAACAAAAGCTTGGCAAAAGGCTTTTCATAAGTATTAAATTTTAAGTAAAGGAATACAAACTAGGGTAACTGCATTTTTGATTCTTGAGGTTCCCAGCAAAATAAAATTAAGTAACTTTAGCATTTTTCTTGAAGAACAAAGGCAGAAATACAAGTATAATGATTCCTTCCATTTTTTAGTTACCAATATGGCATACCATGGCATAGACTTTCAAATGAAAAGTAAGAACTATCGTAAAATTACTTCCAAAACAAACCAACAAGTTAATTTTTAATACAGCTATATATTGGAAACACCAATGTTAAGATCATACAATATCAATTTAGCTCCAATGCAGATAATATATCATTTATTTTCATATCTTTTCTATAAGATACATCTGAATTATAATTGAATTTCTACATCTTCCTGAAGGAAATGAGGTTTCCTATCAAATTCCATGCTCTCTGTTCTGTTAAAGGCGGCACAAATTTGGTCAGTGTAACAGAGATTTAACACTAACCATTTTCCTCCCAATTGAAAGGTATAGAGAAGTTTAAGCTGTGCCTCTCTCAACAGAGATTTTTCTCCTTATTTGGCTTACAATAAAATAAATGAACATTCATCCACTCAGGTAACACCAACAACTAAATTGAAAACATCTAT
Organism: Podargus strigoides; assembly: GCA_028020825.1. NCBI lineage: Eukaryota > Metazoa > Chordata > Aves > Caprimulgiformes > Podargidae > Podargus > Podargus strigoides. Next base: position 49,659,276 of record CM051619.1, read on the forward strand.
AGAAAGTAACCTGCTAAAAAGCAAATATGGAATGTTTGTCATTTCTGAAGATTTTTGCATACTCTGAATTCAGTTTTTGATTGACAAGAAATTTCTTCTGTTACTGAGAAGATTAAAAAAAAAAAAAATATCCCATCAAACTAACAAAGGTATAAACTCTCTTAAAGTTACTCTTAAACCTAAAGCTATATTAGGACAGTCTTTACAATGGGGCAGGGGGAGATGACACACCACTTTGCTAGTATATTTTTAAAATTCAGAAGTAGCACCACATAATTCCACAAACCTACACATTCAGTCTGTTTTCTCTTGCAGTGTTTGTTCTAACACTTCCGCACTTCTCCAGTTTCCTGGCAATGAGTTACCACCTTGCTCTTACACTGCATCTCACAGACACTAAACAGTGATGGCAACTGAGGTTTTCCAAAACCTTTGTAGAAGGCCAACTAACAAGACTAGACATCACTTCTGACCAATCGTCCATTTTTCAAAGCAGGTTTTCCTCTTAAAAAGACTTCGGAAAGATAAACGTTACATGAAAAAGAGCAAGAAGAATAGTGTTTTAGCAAAAGAATGGCAAAAAGTATGCTTTTCCGTCCTCACCATAATTAATTATGGCACCATAGTGATGCATCTCTGAAGAGGTAACAAATTTCTAACCCATGCAAAGGATTGGGCAGTGATTGCAATGCTATCCTGAAAAGAATTCCCATAGAACATATTTTTACAACATATTTTTCCCCTTTATTCCTGAAGTTATTACCTTATTACCTCTTCTGCTTAACTGACTTTTTGATTAATGTTTTATTATTAAATCAAATTTTCATTTTTGTGATACTCTTCCATTTTCCACAGTTCATATATTATAAACTACACAACACAAATTATGATACAAGTTATTATTTGACAGTTTCCATGAAAATAAAATATAGATCTTAAATTTCATCCAACAACTTCCCGTATCCTCATAGTCATAACGACCAGACTTCCAACTTGGTAAATATGTCTACTGGACTCAGAGAAAAGTGCAACTCTGTGCCTCTGCTTTTGATCCTGAAGTTTTCTATCATATGATATGAAAACTTTGTGGGTTTGCTTCTATATAGACCCAGAGCACATCAAGAGTGACAATGCCGAGCTGCTCAACACCCGTCACACCTATACCCAAGATCCAAAATCTTTGCCAAAACCACTCAACTGGTAAAAGGGGTTCTCTCAGATTATGCGCAACTGTCTGGGAGACTGCGAGCATCTCCTCTTAATCTGACAGCTCAATAACCAAAGCACTCCCACCAAGTGGCAAACCCAGCTTCAGACTTCTCCACTGCTCTGAGCTGCTGAATGGAAGGGGCACAGTGCCTGAAAGGACACAGCTCAAGCACATAAGTCTTCAGGACAAGAGTCCAAGTCAATAGAGGTGACTTCCTGCAGCCTGAAGGAAGGTATTCCAGCCCTGGAAAGAGCCAAGAAATGTTGCACACATCATGTAACTTAAATCCCACACAGCTTCTCAAGTGTGCACCCTGAATGTTATGAATCCAACTCCAGAATTTAACTCTGTTAGGTAAAGGACTCGGTATATTATTCAAGGTTGAAGAATATGCTGCTGCTGAGTACTGCCACATCCAAGTCCTCAAGTTGCATACAATTATTCCTCTGACAAAAAAAATACACAGGAATATAAATCAAGTGTTATAATTAGCCAACAGTCTAACAATAATTTAGAATTTCCAATACCAGATTAAAAAAGCACTCTTCTCATAAAACAAAGGATTAATCCAACTCTCTCCTGTGCTTCAGAACTGTTTGAAAAAAAAAATCAACAACAGCTTTACTTTGTATCCACTGACTGCATGCTAGATCAGCTATCCTGCAGTCACCCTAAAGCCAGCATGAAATCCATGCTCTGAGAATCCCAAAATAAATCAAATCAAGTGTCTGTGCCCTAATCTGAACCAAACACTGATGGCTGATCCAGGAACACAACAGCAACCTCCAGTTAGGATACCATTCTGTTAGGTCCTGTTTCCATGATGCTGAACCACAGAAATGGCATATTTTTCAGGGAGGAATAATATAATCTTATAGATCACATTAAGTTTTCAGTGACAGTATTATGTGACATAAATTATACATACTTTGGCATTTCATGATTAAAAAAAAAAAATAAATAAAAATTACCTTTGTACAGTTAGAGAAAAAGAAAAGAAAAAAAAAAAACAACAACATGGACGCATTCTACTTACTCCAGACTGGGAGGCAGGAGTTTAGATATATAATTTATAGGTCAAGTCTTCCTTAAATGGAAAATTAAATCAAGTCAGAGGTATGAAATCAAAACATATTAGGCACATTAAACCTTTGTTACTTACGGGAATCAAGTTAAAGCTGTTTTAGCTCTGAATGACAGCATCCATTAAAGTTTGATGTACTTCAACGCATCCGCTTTAATGTCTTAACTCTAGTTAAACAAGCTAATAGGTAAGCCAAGCCTATAGTTGCAAGTATAAATTGAGTCTAATACCACGCTCTAAATGAGAAACACGCCTGCAGACTAGAGGAGAGAATGTGAGTATTTTTGGATTCTTAACTTTATTCCATTAACTTGGGTCTGTTTAAAATAGAAAAGTCTTGCACATAGTTTTACAATCAGCTTTCTTGTATACTGTTTCAGGATAAGATTCTTTTAAGAATATGATTCTTTCAGAGCTTTTACTCAAGAATTATAGAAGTAATTAACCTGTTGACAGTTATTTACAACAAATTCAGCATTTCACTCTGGAAGCACAAGGGCTAGAACGTTCTTAGTGTTTAGCAACACAATTACCCATTAAATTTGTTCTGCTTTTGCGCCCAGGTTTTCACTTTTTACCCAAATTTTCTGCAATCTTTTCAGCCATGCGTTAAGAGATATCTAATGTGTGAAGCAAGCTAAAACAAGATGTTCATTGGCGGTCTCCCAAGTCATTAAACGCCTACCACAAGATTCCTCTCATACTCTCAGGATCAGACTGCAACTAGATAAAAAAGTGAGTTTGTTATCTAAAGCTTGCTATTTCCTCATTCTTCTATTAAATATGAAAATTTCTTCAATGAGGCAACAAATGCAGCAAAAGCAGTATTTCCCCCAGTAAGGGCCAATATGGTTCAGGAAGGCTCAAAAGGTGGCTTAATGTAATTGACAAAATTTGGTGAGCAAAGAGATAAGAATATACACAATGTATGGTAAACATGTTCTTATGGCAATCCATAACAACTCAGAACAACATCAGTTTTGTAAGCGATATTTTGAAACAAAAGTAGATAATAAGATGAAGAAACTAGTAGCTCATAGAAACTAGTAACTGCTTATTATTTGCCACCACAATAGGTTAGGCACGTGGCACTCTGCATTTAATCTTCCACTGAATAAAACCTTTCTTTAAAATAACTTACTGCAAGCAAATGGGTACTGAACTGACTTTTTACCCAAGGCAGCAAAAGCCACATGGCCCTGAAAAAAAACACACCATGAACACTCACATTAGACTTTATTCCTGAGAACTGAGTGCAGATAGTGTCCCAGATACTATGCAGAAATGAGTAACAGTAAGTCACTCTCAAGGCCTGCAACAGAACTCTTCCAGATCAGGTGTATCTCATTAAGCATGCAATTAGTGGTAGCAAATAACATTTTTATAATCCCAGCCAAAATGACAGAGTTTATTTATGTGCATCTTCCTTCTCTGATAACTTCTGACTGCCTGAGAGAAATACATCTTTCAGAACTTGGAAACATTTCTTACACAACTGTGCCATCACCCACTACTAAGAATCCCTGAGACTACAGCAAGCCTCCTGCATGTTTGATGCTCCCAACTTTCCCAAACTAATTGTCTAGGCTGAGATTTTCCAATCTGGGCACTAGTGAACATCTGATTGTTCCCATAAACCATCTCACCATTTACAAGAACACCACAGAGGACAAAACATGTAATACATGTACGTTCCTACTCAAAGAACTAAGAGCTGTTGTACTCGATTCAGACTCAAGACTCATTTCAAGTCTGCTTACTACCCTGCCACGATGTAGCTGAGGCAATCATCAAGGAAAAGAACACGTCAAGCTGCACACAGACAGTACAAGCCTTTTGTGGTATGAGCAGATTACAGCATGCCACCAGATCAGGGACTTGAGAACCAGTTTAAGCCAAGGCCCTTCACTGGCTTTGTACATGCTCGATTAGCCCTTGACTGCATACTTCCTCCCCAGCTTAGTCCTGTCCCTGGTCTCTACAGGATGGGGACCTGTGTTTCAAAAATCAAGTTATACTGGCTATCTTCCTTCAGTTTCTCTAGTTCTTCTGTTCTGATAAACACTGAATAACAATTCCCTAACTTTTTCCATACGAGTCTGTAATTTTAGACCTCCCGCATCTTCCTTCAGCTTCGCCTCTTCCAACCCACAAATTCCCAGTCTATTTTGTCTGCTCATACAGAAGTAGTTTTGTATCACCAACTTTCTTGACACCCCTTCTCTTTAACTTTTCTAGTGCTACTGCATCCTTTTTGAGGTGGAAAGGGATCAGGACAGGATATAGACACTCAACACCTGAATGCATCAGGGATTTACATGGTTGACCGAGTCTGGTTTGCTCGCAGGTCTTGACTTCAGTAGTTCACTTTAAAGATATTCTAGTGACTTTGAATTTGCCTTTTTGACTTCTCTAAAACTTGGAGCTGTTTCCAGAAGAATAGTGACGAAGATTCAAAGATTCTCCCCCTACCTTTAATCTGCACCAGAGTAATGATGTTTCAAGAAGCCATCGCTGTCTGTAAATAGCTAGGGTTGTTTCTCTCCCATTTCCACTACATTAAAATTCAATGCTGATCGATGCAAATATAATTTTATCACACAAGCTGCTCAGTATTACGAGATATTTTGCGCTTCTGCACAAGTTAGCAGAGAAATAAAATTGCTCAGCCTGGTTTTCTATCATCAAAGTGTCATCTGATGCTTCACTTTCCCTTGGGGGAAAAAAATGTTATTTGCGCATACTCTGTATAAATGGACTTATGAGACCTTTAGAGCTGTTAAATGACGCATTTTGGAGACAGCTCTGGCACTAAAACAAAGGAGTAAATTCCCCCCCTTTTTCTCCTGCTTAATTCAGTCCCTGAGGACTCACTTCTTCTGGGGCAAGGGACATGAAACTCACTCCAGACAGAGGAGATGCAGGAAGAAGGTGAAGGAAGAGTAGGTTAGGAGAACCACCCCAGGAAGAAGGAAACCAGTGTGGCAGCCAGCAGGAGAGGGACACAGGCTGCAGTTCACTGGTGGCTCTGCTAGCAATACTGGGAGCAGAAGGAACAGCAGAGCTGGAATCAGCAGTGAGGAGACACATGAGACCTTGGAGAAAGATGCTAGAAGCAAAAGACTAGACCAAGAGAGAAGGATACATGGACTACAATGGTGTATCAGTGGTGAGGAATGTGACTAGCTGTGGAAACAGAAGGGAAGAGGGGAAAAAGAAGCAGGAGACACTAGCAAAGCTGATGAGTGACAAAAATGGTGTCGGTGAGGCAAGGGAGTGGGAAATGGGACAAAGAGTATAAAAACAAATGAACTAGGCAGGAAAAACAAGACTGAGTAAAAAAGACTGGGGGGGGGGGGCGGGGAGTAAAGGGTAAATACAAAAAACATCAAGGGGGGGAGATGCAGAGAAAAGTGTCCAACACAGCAAACACCCCTCCTAACCTTGGCACGAAGTCCAGAGGCCCACCAATCCTCTGGCAAAAGTGTCCTACTCTTCTCCTCTGTTAAGCATTAGTTCCCATGAAAGTGAGGTTACTTATGACAGCAGGCTAATGTCTGTGTAGTGAGCAGAAGGTCAGAAAGAAGAGGAGAAAATGAGGCATAAAGGAATGGAACCATTGCATAGAAAAGAAGGGGCATAAGGGAGAAGCTTCTACTTCCAAGGACAGAAAACAGAAAAATACAAAGTACCTGTCAAATTCTTTTATCCTTTCAGCATGACCTTCAGGAATAAAATCAGTCAGATTTGTAAAAAAAGGGAAGGCAGCAAAAGAGGAGGACTCAGAGTACGCCAAGGGTGGTGAAAAGAACCTGGGATTGGCAGTATGTGATACAATTGAACTGTAAAAACAGAGAAAACTCTCATGAAAGCAGGGGAAAAATGTGCAGAAGCTGATTGTAAAATTTTATTGTAAGCACTCTAGTATACAAAAGAAGAAGCAAAAGTGCTAAATACTGCTGCTGACAGACCCTGTGATAGAACAGGGCAACACAAAGAGAATCAGTGTATCAACATAAGAAAAGCAAGCAGGAACAACAGGGTATGAGAAGTCATGAATACTTACACACCAGATATCATAAGGAAGTTTAAGCAACAGAATATGAAGGATAGGATACAAAGAAGAAACTACATGACAAAGAAAAGGTTTAGAATAGGAATTCAAGACACCAGCATTTGAAAAGGACAACAGAAGACGATCTCTGCTAGGGAACATGAACATTTAAGCAGTATTGGCCCTGACTGAAGAGGCAAACACAAGCTAATACATACAGCTAAGCGAGGAGAAGCATCATCTGTATTAAATTACAGGGGATGAACACAGAAGAGTTCACAGAAAGGGAGCCAGAAGCCAGAGTCAGAGGAAGGACGACAAGCAAAAGATTAGAAGTTACATGCAAGTAGTCTGGCAAAAAGGATTAAAAAACCCCTCCAAATAGTATTTTTTTTCCTACTCAGACCACAAATGTTTTACAATGGCTATTGAAATAACTGAATGTAATAAGACATTTTGTCCCAATCAACATGTCACTACTATACAATAGGATAACTCAGCCAAATAATCTAAGAAGTGTAACATGTACTTTGTTTCCACTCATTATGACATTTTCCACAGTTAGATAAAAATCAAAACAGCACGTCCTTTATTGGAGCTGATAAAAAGACAGCAGGTCAAGGATTCTTCCTTTGTCCTATTATTACCAAGACAAAAAACATGTTTTTGAAATGCCCTACCTAAAAAACATAAAATAGACCTTTTATATTTGGCAAGAAGCATGGAAATGTTCAGGCAAAGAGCCAGATGTTTTGTTAAAATGCATATTGGCATGGCTTAGCTTTGCTGAGGACCCACAAACAGTGCCCTGAAAATCTGGTCCCAATGACCTCTCTTCTAACTTAATACCTGACATCAGATCTCACCTGAAAGGTACAAAAATGTACTTACATACACACCTCCCCCCAAATCTCTTATAAAAGACAAGAGCGTATCCTATGCTGTGAAGACTACAATAATCTCCCAGGAAGACAAAGCTTTATCCACAAGCAAACTAAATACTTGAATTCATACATAAAACTACTTTAGCCCAACCTTTCCCAAAAACAAGGCACACTGCTGATGAGTGCTGCAGCAAGAGAGTCTGGGCATTCCTTGTTTCACATTGTCCCCTCCAGCTCTCCTCTCTTTCTTGCCACTGTCATCACCTGCTTATCCCACCACACACAAGCTATGTCCCCACCTAAGCAGCACACAGCAGGGTTTCATGTATGTGTGTGTCTATAGGGCTTCTCTTTTGTTCCATTTTTTTATGGCACAGTCCCTATCTGAGTAGCTGTGCCTGGATTTTGCCACAAAAGAAAAAAAATATATAAAAAAATCTTATCTCAGAACATATTTACATGACTTAGAAAAGCCCCTCAGTCTCTTATTTCACTGTAAGCATCCTTTTACCCCATTGCCTTCAGATTTTATGTATTTTAAATGAACAAAAGTTCATGTGATATGACAAAGATGTGATGGAGCAGTGGGACTCAACAATCATGAAAGAGACGTTACAACTACCAAATAAAAAGACTGAATGATATTTAAGAAAATACAATGATAACTGGAAGTGTGAAAAGGCATACTGATGAGTGCTATTTTATAAACCACATATATTTTTTAAAAACCTCAATCAGGAAAAGCCATGCAAGAAAGATTCCACCCTTTAAATTTTCTTTACTCTTCATAGTATACAAGTTGGACTGTACACAACAACAGAGCAATTAGTTTAAATACTGCCAATATTCTCTATGGTGATAATTGGTTGCTTCTCGCAAGAACATCTGTTCCATCTTTCTTAAAAAAAATGAAGTGCAGACTCTGTTACCTAGACAACAGAATCCTGACCATCACATACTATAAAAGAGTAATATCAACCTAAGTCACACTTCATATTCGTTCTCCCTACTGCTCCCTTATTGTCATTAAGCAACTGAATCCTGTGACTTTTTAACATTAAGCACATATTTATCAGATCACATCAACTCAGGCCCACTTGCACATGCATTAAAAGTAACATCTGTGTTACTGTCCTTTGGCCAAGCGACAGCCACTTGGAGGCCTGTTTCCACCACTGTGACTGCCAAGTTGAAAATGCTGTCACCTTATGAGTACTCTGAGAGCAAGTCCTATCAAATCTAGAAATCTCAGCTCAGTCCCCTTGAATAAGGCACGGAAGCAGTCACCTTCACCACCATGCCCCTGGATTACTGGAGATATTCTAGAGCTATGGGAACTCATCCCATACCAGCATTCACTAGTGCCCTCCAACCAAATTAAGCAGATTAACATTTGGAAGATGTCTTTTGTTGCCTTCACAAACTCACCACAATTTTATAAATATTGATGAAATATTAACGACAACGAAGCACACCAGATGACAAATTCTTCTGCGTGCTTTAGTTAGATGCATGGATTTTTTTTCCTGTGTGCATGTGGTGGAGGACCAATGAACACAGAAGTTCAAAAGATGTGTGAAACCTAAAGATTAAGCACTCAGAAAGGAAAAGAGGGCTCACTGGGGCAGAAGAAACTGCAAAACAACCACCACCACCCACCATCTCCCTTCATCTTCCTTCTGACAACACCCTAAACTAACTTTCCCTCCTCCTTCACCTTCTTCCCTTCTTCTTGGCTGGGAGAAGAGGAGCAGCACTGTCTATCCTCAAATGCAAATGTTGTAGCTGTCCCTGTTGTGGGGGAAACTTCTGTAGGAAAACCCCTATAGCTTTTATGCATTTGGTTTTGCACATGCAATGGCAATCATGCTCTGGGTGTGTACTTAAAGCTTCAAGTTAGTCAGCCAGTGCAAGTCAACAGCACCAGAAAATGCCGAGGAAGAACAGGAGAAAAGGCTGTTAAACTAAAATATAAGCAATCAGTTTACCACAGACCACACAAGAGAACTGAACCCTTCAGGACTTTACCAATGCAAACATGACTGGTACTTTTATGGGAATGCTCTGACAAGCTTTATTTCCACTAGTATGCAGAACAACACAGAAATAATTATATGAACAACTGATGAGCAAGTAGATGGCATTTTGAGCATTACCTAGAGTAACCAGGAGTATTAAGTTAAACCACAGAAGTGTGGTTTTCCACTTGCTCTGCAGATTCTGCATTTTTAGGAGGGGACTTCAAGGCCACCTAATTTGATAAGACAGAAATGGAATGGTTTAAAGGAAGGCTTCTACAGTAGCACCTAATACAGAGTGTTTCATAGGAGAAAGAAAACATTTAAAATAATCCCAGTGGGATAGGAATATAAATCTGTATTTCAGGCTCACCTGTGTTGGAAAAAAAAGCCCATGAGTTCTGAAAGTACTGAAGAAAGAGCGAGCTTGAAAATGGTCTGGATTTGAGATGCCCAGAAGAAGGAAAAATGAAATAATCCATCTGGCCTCAGATTGAAAATCTGAACAATGGAGATAACTAAAAATGATTAAATCTTTAATCACAGTAGAATTGCTTATTTAGACTAAAAGGCTTCGAGCAAGTTCAGTGAATTTCAGATGTTGAACAGTACAAAAAACAATTTAGTAGCAGTAAAATATTTTTTAGGCCACAAGTATAATAAATCCTTAGAGGGTGTAAAGCTGCAAGGATCACCCATCCTCAGAAAAATAAAACAGACTAAATAAAACCTAGGCAAGAACAAAATCACAAACACAATGTCAAAAAAAGAAGGAAAAAAATCATTAGTCTGAAGTGCAAATATACTAAGGCAGATGAGGATACTGAACAAACCTTGGTCAGAGAGAGATCATTAATCACAGTAATAAAAGCTTTTTTAGAGTAGAAGCTTAGAGAAGTCAAACCAAAACAGATCTAAGACAGTGCTGGTGGACAGGAAACCACTTTATTTCTTGTAAATGTTAAAGGCACCTGGAGTTAAAGGAAGAAGAAAGCAAGGAAAATAGTACAAAAGGCAACTGAGGTAAAAAAGAAACTAGAGTAACCTAATAAGCAAGTGAAAATATGCAGAGACAATGAGAGTTGAGAAACAAACTCTGCAGGGGTGATGAGATGGGATAAATTCATTAGCACAGAAAGAAAAAGCAGAGGCTTCCTCAAACATCTTGAAGAACTGGCAGCAGATCTCATATTTCATAACTGTATAATCAAAATTATTCTACCTGTAGCTTCTTTCAATATGCTATTCACATATTCAAAAAACTGACGACTTTTTCCAATAGTATAGCCTGTCAGGACTATTCTAACTTCAGTATCCTTGGGTGGCTGCATATATAAAAACTCAAGGTCAAGTATGCTGAGCATATACATATACCCACAATTTAGTACATATGCTACATACAGGCAACGGGCAGGTTTAAGGAAGTATCCTTACACTGCTAATGAGATAGGAATGATGAGCATGACGCTCTTTCTACAAGCCAGAAGCATTTTGCCAGTCAGATGGCCAAACAGAGTAGAGAACAAGACCATGATGCTCACACCTTTCTTACCAAAATGCAAACTAAGCAAACTCTACATAGTATCAACATCACACTGTAAGCCTGTGGACAAGATGCATCACAGAATTAAAGACATCTTGACCATCCATTTAGTGACTACCATACTGTTAACTACAGTTTGGAAACAGGAAAGCTTCCCTGTCTCAAAATCCCCATACAATAATGAATCAAGTCATCATAAAGATAAGAAAAATTTCAGTAAGATACAGCGGAAACAGTATTTAAACAGAGCTGTTTTTCAGCTTACCACAAAAATAGACATCAAGGCTCACAAGAAAACAAATGCCACACTTAAACTTTCAACAATGAAATTCAATGAGATGAATAAAAGTTTTAGAAGTTAACTTAAAAAGAATCCATCATCTGAAAAGCCATGTAATCACCTCTGAGTCTGAGGCATCAAAAACAGTCATGTAATTTAATGTTAAGTTAGACAGAGGCCCATTCTAGAGTTACATAAAGTCAATATACCATTCAAACAATTGTACAACTCCACACAGAATAAACTGAAGACACGTATAAAGTAATTTTGCTGAACTACAGGGAAAGTACAAACGGAGGAACATAAGGACAACATTCAATGAGAAAAAGAGAATGAGAAACAGAAGGGAAAAAGAAAGGTTAATGACACAAATTTAGAAAATAAGCCCAAATTTACAAAACTTTCCAACTGAAGCTTTAAAACATTTAAGTATGCATTCATGTGTATGCACACACACACACACACACACACACAGAGTCTTGCAGGGAGTAGTTAAGTTCGTCAGATAAGTATTTTAAAATGTCTTTCCTGCATTATCTCCAACTATGTTTTTCTTTATCTGAGTGATAAAGTAGCTGTTTGCTTTCAGTGCATTGCTGCCTACAACTTAACCTGAAGAGGCTCAGCTTCGCTTTTTTTGTTTATTTCTGTTGAAGGCACTGTCAGATGGGTTTGCATTGGTGTGTTGTGAGAATATTCGAGATCTAAAGTGAATGGCAAATTCAAAGTGAAAACAACTGAGCCTGAACAGCACTGAACACCCATTTTCCCTAGTCAGCTGCACTGAGTATTTGGATCCTAACTGGTATCAAGTATCGAATTCGTAGAGAAGCTTTTTCGGCTCACACTGTGTTAGAATGAGGTTAAAGCTTTCTTTTTCTTCTTTTTAACATACTTGCCATAGATATGTTGATATTTCTCTCCTGCTTTGAGCAGACACACAACTTCAAGAAAAGTAACCTCTCCATGGGGAGAGGAAAAAAAAAAAAAACAAAACAAAAAAAACACAAAAAAACCCAAATTTTGTACTTAGAAAGCAACGGTGTGCTGAAAGAAGTGTTTCCCTTTCTCTTCTGCTTGCTCGTTTTTGTTGTAAAACTGCTGAAGGAGGTGGCTGTAGTCAGACAATAGAGTTGACTAGCTGCTTCAGATGATGCTTTACTTCCGTTACAATTACTTGACAGAAAAAAAATATACTTCAAGCTGCAAAACATTCTCATAAACGTTACAGTGCATTTACAGGCTGACAAGAAAAAAAAAAGTCAACTTAATTGATTAAATTTCTGTTTAGTCCACAGATTTACTACCTGTGTACTTTTCTACTTAATGAAGCTAATTGTTCTTTCAGATACAATAAAATAAAAGACGACCAAAAATGTCCACAGAACCCTTTTGAAGAATAACCAAAGCAGGAATTCAAGTACTCCCTTACACAAAAAGCACTTAAATTACAGAGATTACACAAGATTAGGCTACATAATGCAGAGAGCTCTTACTTTTCCTATGGCACGCAAAACATGAGTTGTCATGTAGCTGAACCAAAAACCTCCTTCCAGCTGGTTCATACTTATAAAATCACAATGCACAGATACTTCTAGACAACACATGCATTAACTTTCTAATAAAAATCCCTTCAAAAAGAAGGGTTTTTTTAACTTACACTTATTTCACTACCTCCAGCTATTGAAAGAACGAGTGGAGTTTCAAAGTTTCCACAAACAAATCTAACAATCTTTTCTAATTAGGTAGTAGAGAATTTATGAGGAGATTTTATATTGCCAAATATTCTACACATTTATATTATCTTGGCAAGGGAAAAGTAGGTCTGACATTCAAAAGGAATCTCCTACAGCAAATGTTCTCAGGGACACAGACTTTTTTAAAGACTTGTTTTATGTAGCCTCGCCTTAAACAAAGACAGGGACCAAGGTTAGAAACCTATTTTTCTACATAACAGTAAAAACTGCAAGCTGCTGTGATAGTCAAGGTCAAAGAAAAGGTCAAAACAGCCAAACCAGAGGACTCGTACATATTATGAAATTCTCCATAACTGTACTTGAAGAGAGCCAACAGCATTACAAATCTTTGAAGTGTTTTATTAATACTGAAAAGTTATCATTCTTCCAGGACAGCTGATCTTTTCTGCATTCCAAAGAGATGCAGAGACAGGTCAAATGGGTTATAAAGGCCAGCCTGGTCCACAGTCTCAAATTAAGTAGCTTCCCGCTTAGTTCATTTGACTAAGCAGTTTCCAACCAGGGAGGTGAGAGCAGCTTGTAAATGACATGCAGCACCCAACAGAGCTAAAAGCAAATAAGCTTTTACTAGCTCTACCAGCAAGGCACAACATGTCCCCTTGAGCATCCCTGCGCCATGCTGCCAGCAGCACTGCTGAGGAGCACACGGCAAAGGCACAAAGTGCTGCAAGACAGACACAGGAAGTCTAGCTGGACCTCCCTAGCTCAGCTTCAGCACCACAACACCACAGACCCCCAAAGCTGAGAGAAGGGAGACATGGCCTCAGAAAAACTGCCTACATGCAAAGGAAGGCCACGGCCAGCAGGGAGGTGGAAAAGAACATAAATACAGCAAGACAGAGCCTTGCTCAAAGAGCTGACAAACACAAAAAGGTTACAGAAACCTATCATTTAACCTGTAAGGCTTGTAAAACCTCGCCCACACTCAAGAGACTGATGATGCCAAAATATTTGTACCCTCTAGCACTTTGTAACATACATTGCAACAATAGTCAAAAGGCCTGAGAACAATTTGTGCACACTAAATTGTTTTCGAATGAGCTTTCAGTAACTTATTTAACATTAAAGTCTGAATTATTTTAGCCCGTACCCATAAATGCAAGTATGAACACAAAGGCCAACTAATGCTCCCACTAGTGTCCCACAGCGTACTGGCAACATTTCAAGGTCTCCCAGGAGGAGCAGCCTCTAGCAACTTCACTAACAACTGGCACACACAGGCACAGGATGTGGCAACCAAAAGGGTTACCTCTCCTAGACCCAACATTCATGCAGGGCAGCACTGCAGCAATTCAGGGCACTGTTAACCAAGGCTAGAAGAGAAATGCTGCTGGCTTTTGGCTCTAACTTCTTCCATTTAAATCATCTGTAACAGCCTAGTCAAATTTTTTTCTTCCATAGAAAGAAGGCTACTGAGCTATTAAAAAAAAACCAACAAACCCCCCCCCCCAAAAAAACAACCCCAAAACCAAACAAAAAACCCCACAAACAACAACAAAAAAAAGCCAAAAAAAACAAAACACACACACACACACAAAAACCCCTCCGATACAGAAAAATCCAATGAAGTTTAGAATCAAGATCACTATTTACAGAGACAATGGCTAGAGTTGGTAATTTATCCGTGGAAGAGGGGAAATTCAGTGTTGGAGATGAGGAAAAAAGCTGAAAAGGACCAGGAGTTGACAAAAGAGCCTCCTAGGACCTAACTCTCATCACTGATTCACATGAAACTTCTAGTAGTAGTCACCTTTGTTTGCAGGCTGTACTTTAGGGGAAAACATGATCTTATAAAAAGACACTCTTAAACTATCCTCTTTTGGGTTAAGAAGAATTTCAGAGCAAGACCTTATTCACTGCAGTACAAACGCCTGTTACAAATACTTCACTGGTTTCCAGTACATTTTTACTAAGGTATTTAATATACTTACATGGAACCATCTCAGTAAGAGAACAGCCAGAATACAGTAAAAACATTGACTGTTTTTCAGAGGAAAACTGAACTTATTTTTCATTTGTCATTGAACTTCTTGAAAATATGTGCAACTCATAACAGTTCCCTGGTTCTAGATTAAATGAGTGTTTTGGTGACAGACTCAAAAAACAGAATTTGGGAATAAAGTTCAGACCCTTCAAAAATTTTCCAAGAACTTTGTGCAAGATACCTAACTTCAGTGGCCAGTCAGGAACCTTAGAAGAGCAACTCAGGATACAAGGATTTGCAGCTTATATCAAAACTTACCCAACCAATGTGTCTTCATTGTATTTCACTGCTAAGTAGCACATGATACTACTTTATTAGTACAAAATGTTTATCTGCTTACTAGAAATACACCTGAAAGGCATGACACTATCTCTACTAAAAAGACAGAAATTCTAGAAGATTGTTTTACAGAATCTTTCAGGTTCAAAGGGACCTCCTGAGATTTAGCCCAACCTCCCTGCATGGTCAAGTAGAGCAAGCTGCACATGACTGTGTCCAGTCGAGCTCCGAGTATCCCACAGATGGAGACTTAATAACCTCTCTGAGTAACTTGTTCCAGTGCTTGGTCACTCGCACAGTAAGCATCTTGTTGTATTCAGGTGGAATTTCATGTATTTCAATGAATGCTCATCGCCTCTTGTCCTGTCAGCAAGCACCACCAAGAAGAGTCTGGTTCCCACTTCTTCAGTCCCTCCCGTCAGGTATTTACATATATTGGTAAGATCACCGAAGCCTTCTCTTCTCTAGGCTAAACTGTCCCAGCTCCCTCAGCCTCTCCTCATATGTCAGATGCTCCAGTCCCTTCACCATCTTTATGGCCCTTGCACTCAGCTCACTGAGCTCCATGTCTCCCTTGTACTACAGAGCCTAGAACTGGACCCAGCACTCCAGGTATGGCCTCACCAGTGCTGAATTAGAGGGAAAGGATCCTCTCCCTTGACTTGCTGGCAATGCTCTGCCTAATGCAACCCAGGATGCTGTTGACTGTCTTTCCTCTAAAGATGCTGGCTCACAGTCAGCTTGCTGACCACCAGGGCCCCCATGGACTTCCAGGCAGAGTTGTTTTCCAGCCAGTCAGCACCCAGCATGTACTGGTGCCTGGAGTTATTCCATCCCAGATGGAATACATCCAGTTTGAGTGATTCCTAACCTGGTCCTCCTCCACTACAGGCAAGTCTTCCTTGCTCGACTTTCCCTCTGGTCTCAGAAGCATGAGATTCCTAAGACTGAGGCAAAAAAAGTTATTGAGTACCTTGGCCTTTTCCGTATCACTTGTTCCCATCCAGCAGCAGGCTCATGTTTTCCTTAGTCTTCCTTTTTCTGTTTATATACTTGTAGAATCCTTTCTTGTTGCTCTTCAGGTTGTTTGCCAGACTCAATTCCAGGTCAGCTGTGGCCTTCCTAACCCCTGTTCTTGCAAGATCAAACAGAAACTCTATAATCCTCCTGTGTTACCAATCCCTGCTTCCAACTCATATATGCTTCTTTTTTATGTCTGAGTTCAATAAGGAGCTCCTCGTTGTTCAAGACTGCAATTTTTCTGAGGATTTCCAGATTAACTTCTACTACCATTCGGTCTTTGGTTTCTGCAATTCCTCACATGAAAGGCAACAGATAACCACAAATTTCGGAAGTGACTTAGCCACTAAAATAAGTTCCAATGGAGAGAGCCATGAACAGTTTGCGGTACAGCAGTATAAACCCAAAATCCACTGTCCAAATCAGTCACTGAATAAAAAAAATTATTCTCTGAATACAAAAAAACAAACCCAAGCAAAGACATTTTACTGCTTTCTCCGGCTCTCCTTTTATCAATACAAGAAGACTGTACTTTTCTTACACCGTCATTAAACCTTATATGTCACAAACAATTGCACTGAAGTTCTTGCATGCTCAGGGACAGGCTACATATCTAGATATTTTGAAAGTAGCAAGTGAATGACTGGATAAGAAGAATCTTATATTTTTCTTTTCTCTAAATTAGTTTTTTCCAAAATCCAAAATTGGAAGTTTATAGTCTCTTCACTGTGGAAAGTACAGTACTTGAAGTACCCAGCATAATCCTCTCACAGGAAGTAAAGCCTTTGGGACAAGAAATCTCAGATAAAACTGCATTACCCTTGTGCTTTTTTTGATAAGCAAATACAAAATTCCATTACTGTTAGCTGCTTGCAGATTTTAAAAGTTACAGCTATTGGTTCTCAACAGATGACAGCCAAGACACACCATAGGAAAAAAGAGCCCTAACAAATAATACGCCTCTGGTCTTTTTCTTCTGTCTCTACTTGTCGTTCTAAGAAACCTACTAAGATAAGGTAAGGAACAAAAAGTAAAACACAAAGGCAGTAGAATTGAAGTCTTCCTTTCCCCAAGAAAGCATTTAGGTCACCTTTTCAGCATAATGAAGAAAACGTTTTCACAAAACATGCACTGGATTATTTACAAATCAAATTTATTATCCTTGTCCACCTCCAACCTTGATTATGTTCAACTCCTTAGTTTCCTTCCTGCAAACGAAAGGATACAAGAAAGTTCCTCCTGCATCAAGAAATCTAGCTCCTTGCCCTAATACCCAGTAGCATAATCACACGGTCTTTTGTTACACACATTTCTAATGTATCTTTAAACTACTTTGCAGTTAATATGCTCTGATGTTCTACCTCTGAATGGAAAGGAACAGAATTTTCTTAAGGTCTTAATGTCTGAAAGTGTTTGGTTTTTTTCTCTTCCATCTTCTACAATGCAAACTATATTAACAAATTCCTAAAGCCATTTTGTCTATAAATAGCTCTAGGAGTTCAGGAATTAGGTTTTTTCCGACATTAAAAAGAGAATTAGAAATCCCACTCTGATGTTCAAGCAATAAGGAAAATATTTCACCCATCACCGGTTCCAAAATAAGCTAATACAAGTCTTGAGCTGAAAGAGGTGTCACATTCATAAACTAAACAATCATGTAAAAACGAAAACTTTATATTTCATATTTCTCATTCATATTTTGCAGTTCTACTCTTAAAAAATGCTGTTGCTTAAGCCAAGTAATAATCTGCCTCACAAGAACACAGAAATAGCTAGCATTTCAGTTATCTTCAGAATAGACTTGAGTTACAGGGAAGAAATTAGCTGCTGTTTTCTTCTTCCCCCGCAATTCTTTAACATGCAAGAATCCTCCCTAGTACTTTCGTATTCAATACTACAGAACTGGCAGAAACATGGATTCCTTCAGCAGGTATCACCTGCCCCACAAACTACTGCCTATATGATGTTTACACTGACATAAACCTCCTTTCAGGAAAAGCTTACACTAACAGTGCTGTCCTGGTTTCCCAGGAACAGACGAACAGCCCAGCCATGCAGGCAGGCCATGAGTAGCCCTGAGTCAGCTGGGAGATCCAGTCAGGGCAGCTGACCCAAGCTGACTCACAGGTGTATCCCATACCACTGACATCAAGCTCATTATAAAAGGACGGAGTTTACTGAGGGTGGGAGTTCCTCTTCCTGGGGTTCTATCCTCTTGTGTTCCTGCTGCTGATCCTAAGGACAAGGCTGAGTATAAGCCTGTACGCTTTACATTGGTATTTTTATTATTTTTTTTATTTCATTAAATCCATTTCTATTTCAACCCACAGGGCTTCTCGTTTTTTTCCCCAATTCCCCTTCTGAACCAGGGAGGGGTCATCAGGTGATAAGAGCAACTGCTACAGCTTAGCCCCGGATATGGGCTAAACATAGATGAGTGGTAAAAGAGGCTTTACGTTTTTCAAAGTCCTAAGCAAAGACAGACCAACTTGATATCTAACATCAGAAGAGAGGAGTAATCTGCTATTCCTTATAGGGAAAGTTAGCCAGTAGATCTTACTCTGAGTGTCTGCGCAATGCTAAACACAAAACAGTCTTGGGCTACACAACTGAATGCCTTTTAGTTAAACAATCTATTTCTTGATCCCATTGTCAAGTGTCTTCAGGTTACAGAATTATTAAAATATTCTGAATGTACACAGAGCCATGTACACCGTACGTTCTTTCATTTTCTCAGCTTCCATAGAATATGGGTGAGGTTTGAGTTTGGGGATTTTTGGTGCTGGAGGGGTGTGGGTTGTAGGGGTTGGGTGGGGGCTGTTTAAATGTCAAAAGAACTACTCATGACATTTTAACATGGCCTCTTTCCAGGCTGATAATTTTTAATCATTAAGCATTACCTTCTTTGTTACCTAAGCCTTTAAATACAAGATTAACTATTAATGCATTAATTTTAAGTCTGCTTCTCTTTATGGAAAATGCACTTGATTCTGCTTGTTTCTGTATGACAAAAAGTTTACATTTCTTTTCCAACTATTTCACCTTTACCTTTATCACATTTCTAATATTTGACCAACCTGAAATTTCACTGAGGGGAACAGTGATTTGCTATGTTATCTCAGGCTATAGTTCTGCAATAAAGTCTGAAGAAGAGTAAAATATCATTTGTGGAAAAATTACAGGAAGAACCATTGGGAGGATTCAAGTAATTTACACAGCAGTTGTAAAATTTCCCAGGCTGTAATGAGCTTTGCACAAAGCTTCATCAACTAAAAAAAAAGTCTAAGAAAAAAAAAAAATTAAAAAAAACCCAAAACACTGAAATGGTGATATATCATCCGAGGAAAAAAATAGTTTTATACTCTCTACTTCCTTACAATGTTGTGTCCAGATATGACAGAACAGCTCCATACCACAGTCCTATCATGACAAGGAAAGTCTCCTTCAGACTATTCCAAACATCATCTCTACTGTAGTACAATTTAAAACAGACAAAGAACAAGAATCAGAGAAACAAACAAAAAAAACCCTCAATGTTGTCAAAATCAACTTTATAGTAACAAGAATATAATCTAGTACTGATGTTAAAAGAAGATTTCTTATTTCCTCCAAAGGCAAAAATATTAGCAAAAAGGTCCCTGGGTAGAGTCTGTGTAAAATGACTAGCAGCAATGCAGTCATCTCTCAAATCCACGAGTGACCTTGACCTTACAGTGACAAGCACTTTAAAAGGATAGTAGTTTTATGTGCTAAGTCTCTTCATACAGAATTACCATGGGCACTACACAAAACACAGTACAGTGGTTTGTTCAGTTCATGAACATGAGTTTCTAATGCTTCACATTACATTGCACACCTGAATGCTGCATTTCAGTGCAACACTACTAGATTATTAAATAAATTAGGCATAATTCTAATGGACATTTCAACAGCATTAAAACAAGGTAAATTTTCAATCAAGCAAGTGCACTTTTTTCAATACAAGAATGCACATTTTCAGTCATAAAATAAGCATTTAAAGGTCAAGTGCTACCTTCATGTACAAACACCTAATTTTTACCAACTTTGAAGGAATGATGGGCACTACTGTACTCAAAAGCGTGCAGTTTCTGAATCTATTTTTTCTCCTAAGACATATGTAATAAAAAGACAATTAAAAGTGGCTTTTATTTTGCTATGAAATTTCTTTGTACTTAGCAAAATAAGAAATGAGGAGAACAAACGGATATCAGGTACTAAAGAAGAGTAAGCTACCATTAGTCTGAAATAAAATACATTATTAGCAAGCAGACCTGTAATGGCAGTTGTAATCTTTCAGAAATCTTTTCCTTCGAGACATTTTAAAAACATCCCTTTTTAAAATAAATCTTCATTAAAAGGTTCACATGTATTTCCCTCTCAACTCATAAAAGCAGATAAATCAAAATTATACCAGAAAAGGCATTACTATTACCTACCAAGAACACCTTTTTCCACTTAAAAAAAAAAAGTTAGAAAGCATTTTAAGAAAAGCTCATGTTTTAATAACTTTCATGCTTGCATACTTTAAAGAAAACACTTAGATAATCTTATAATCTTTACGTTACTTAGTTAGAGAAAATATCTATTGAATAATAATGTCAGTAAAAATGCTTTCATTTTTGTACACTTACTGCAATCTCTCTACAGGCCGACATGGATATCCCTGTACCTTCGATTTGCTTCAGTGCATACTCCTTTTCATCTTTTCTGTATGGAAAAAAAAAAAAAAAAGATAAATATTTTTTGCTTTGACTTATATTACACCACTTAATATAAACATAGTGATTTATTTTAATATGGCCTGGATCAAGAAGCCTAAAAGCCAATCTGTTTTTATGCATAAATTACACTTAGATATTAAAAGCAAGTTTTCTTTCAACACAGACTTCAAAAATTCCAAAACAAAACTGCTGCATAAAGAAACTTTGTTAACCTATATCCATTTCTCTCTGAAACCATACAGATAACTGCAAACATATTTCCAGAGGATTTTGGAGGACACTTTTCCTGAAGTGCCAGGAACCTGTCTACTACCATGAAAATCCTTTTAAATAATCACAGTTTGAAGTGATTTAGAGGAAAGACCAACAGAATCAGAAAATGAAGTAGTATCTCAACACCCTTCCAATGGAACATAACCAGCGCTTACTGCTTACTGTAAGGTTTTGCAGGATTCTGCTATGATTGATAGATGTCGAAAAGCACCAATACCTGCAGTGCTGATACACTTCTGCAGACTCAGTTACAATTCAACAACCTACAAACTCCCATCCAAACTCCCTACAGCATTTCTGGTAGACTTCAGTTCCCCCTTCGTCCATTCCCAAACTACTTAATTGTGCTATGCTGAAAAATTAACTTGAATTAGTTTCAGCCTCTCTTGCTTTTAACTAGAGGTCTGTGTCCTGCCCAACTCCAGCCTCTTTGCCATTCCCACCTCTGAAATCCATGGGATGAGAAGTGGCCAAGTGCAGGAATGTGGGAAAGGGATGACATTGACGAGAAGTTCTAACTGCCTACATGTATTAGTAATGACAGGTGATAATTCTTCTCAGCAATTCTCAGTAGCAGTTAAACCCACAATGCTTATCTATGTTAATATTGTGCTTGCCTTCCACTTTTCACTACATTTTTTGAAACACAACTATGACAAGAAAAATTCCAGATGTATTCTGACTACACATGAAAACTCAGTGCACTGTAAGTTTTGCAAAACGTAAATCCACCTCTGAAGGAGGAGTCACTCAGCAGCTGTTCCAACTGGGAAACCCATGTTCTGGTGCTGCCCCTTAACTCAGAAATAGTTGTTATTCCTCTCTCAAACAAGCACTTTCATGAAATGCTTGGAAATCTTTGAAAAAATATTCCCTCCAAATTAAAAACCAGAGAAATTCAGTTGTAATGGAATTACAGTCTGCTTTATTTCAAGGAGGGTGTTTCAATGGGTTTGGGATTAGGTACAACACTGATCTCTAAAGAAGCAAGACCAAGCATGTTAGGCTACAGGCTTGACAAGTCTCTCTTCTCCAGAAACACTTGGAGTAATAGAAGATCCTTCTGCAGCTGAAACTAAAGGAATGGGTTATTTTGAGGTGACCTAAATGGAACTGCCAAAGAGAGAAATACATTCCCGTTCTGCACAGATTTTCCATGGAGAAATGAGAAGGACAGCAATTTTACAACATGCCTTGCAACTACCCCCGAAATATTCACCCATTCAGATACTCAGATGCAAATCTTGACAACCAACACACATGACAAATGAACACAAGAAGATTGGACCCTCCTCCTCTAAAACAAACTCTTATTCCCCTATGCTAATTAAAATGAAATAGCCTTACATTACAGTATTTTAAACATGTAACTTCTGACTCTGTACTGGGGGCAGGGGTGGGGGGAAGAGAGGAACACCCAGAACTTTTCAAGGGCAAAAAAAGTTACCATTATTAAATTAGGCCAAATACCACATTCACCAAGTATACTTTCAGGAGTAACTTCAGAAGTGGACATGTCTGCTTCCTAAGCAGAAGGATTCACCAGGATCTGCTGACACAGTAATTCAGACTCCTTCTTTGTTCCCCACTGAGCAGCCCTTCATTTTCATGAATTAGTCATTTACAAGAAATTTGGCTCAAGACACAAATGCAGAACCAAGAAATGTGTAACTTTACAGGAATAAGCCCATACCTTATCTCACAGAAATTGCTTTTGATTTCATTAATTAGTTCAAATTTTAAAGAGTAAATAATACACGGCTACCCCCTTTCACACACAGTTCTGCTATCTATGCAAAAGATTTACATTAACTCCACAACTCAGATCACTTACTGAGCCTGTGAAGACAAAACTATATTGCCTGCAGAACCAAAACCAACTCTGGACATTTAAAATGGGTCATAGCTTTTAAACTATGGTCATGTTTAAACTACACGGTACAGAACAGTCCCATGCAGACGTATCAGCTTGAATCCCAAAACAATGTAGTCACTACAGCACTGTAGTATACCCCTCTTTTGGCACGTCTACTTAATCGGGCACACCACCCTACTGACATGGCTACCCTTGAACTAGTTCTAGAGATGTAAGCATTGCATTCAGTTACTCAGACCTTCACAGACTGAAGGTCACTGCAGAGACCAGGTATGCCATTTGGCACACACCGCCTTCAACAGCATTGCTTAACACCACTGCAAGTCTGTCATCACCTAACAGCCAGCCACTCCACCTAGGATTTTAAGATACAAATGAGGAATGATGAAAGATATTTATGTTGTGTTGACACAGTGCTCAGGGATATGGTATAGCTGATGACTGTCAGTCTTAGGTTAATGGTTGGACTCAATGTTAAAGGTCTTATCCAAACTAGGCAACTCTGAGTCTATATTAAAAAAAAAAAAAAAAAAAAAAAAAAAAAAAATCAAACAACCCAACAATGTAAGATATTATAGCATGTGGGGAAAGAAGGCAATTTTACTGAGCTGCAAACAAAATACTTCTAAGGACACTGGGTTTTGTGACCACTGAGCAAAAATGAGGATAGTGAAATTCTTACCTAAAATAAATGGGTCTCAAGGATAAAGAACACCAAAGATACCATATTCTAGATCTCTCAAAATGTTTTTTACCAACAGCTTCAGAATCATAAGCATAGCCTCCTTTAAATACATAAACATCATGTATTTGCTTTGGCAGAAGTGCGAGTCTCTATGAATTCCAAAGTTAACTGTTCCTATTATGCAAACATAATAGCTGTTTAAAGCACTTTCCAAAAGATCTCCACCAACTGGTATTTTAACTAGTGATATTTCCCATTTAATAGTAATCTCAAGATAATTTGAGAAAGAAATAAATATATTTCAAACTTCAATACTAAGTCAGTCAATGCAATTTGATGAAGTACACAATTCTGGTTACTCAATAAAATGGTATTAAATGGCCAAAGGAAAAAAAAAAAAAAAAAATAGATACTTTTTAGCTATTTCCTCACTTGTAAGAATTCAATAAATAATGTCAAATGGTGTGTGTGATAGGCAAGTATACTGTTCAACTCCCTAAAGACCTAAGCTCTTAAGAAACACTTGAGGCAGGGGAAGTATTTCTACTTCATGTTTAATATACAGAAAAACTCCAGTGAACTTAGAACACATTTAAAGAACAGAATTATACAGCAGTAAAGTCTTCAGAAATCCTTTTCTGACTGATCCTGTATCAGTATGTTTCTCACTACAGAGCAGAGCAAGCATAATTGAGTTTAAAAAACAAACCTGAACAACAACAAACACCACAGCTCTGGTACGAGGCAAAAGGCACCCTTGCCAGAGAGAGCCAAGCAGAAGCAAGGTCTTCATCCATAATAATTATCTGGTTCACAGAAGTATGGGCTTGGGAGCAGGCCAGCTAACTTGAAGGTCCTGCTGTGGGGGAGTTTGTCTGAGGGCAGGGAGCAAGTGTCACAGATCAAGGTTTAATCAAGCAGGTTCCATTAAACAGCCACCCCAGGCTAAAGGTGGCAACACGCTCACTGAATCCGAGCAAAAAGCATAGCAAAACCAAACTGAAAGGGAATGCTATTCCTTAAGAGGCTGTGACTTAATTTTTCGTAAAGCTTTTCAAAATTGATGCAGAAGAATTTGCCTCATAAAACAGGTACCACATCACACCACCACCAGGTTTCTCCATGCTTCAAGTTCCCTTATCCAAAACTAAAGGCAAAGATTAAAATCAACATGTTTCTAGTTCCAGAAGCATTACAATTCATGCTATTTTAAGAAAGATTAACTTTTTACATAAATGAAACTGCTGATATGAGATACCCCCATCCTGAAAACTTCCTGACTGCATTTCAGATTGCCATAGGCAGCATCCAAATGCAAGGGTCCTCATGCCTACCAGCAACAACTGAGAACATCTCTGTTATAAAAATCCACACCAGGGTAAGGCTGCAACTTAGTCTTTGAGATTAAGCTTTTCTCCCTCACCAATAAACATCCCATCTTGCAATCCTTAAGGTTAACATTAACATTTTAATTTGTACAGTGTAAAGGAAAATTCTGTCCTCTTGCCCCAAAAAAAACTTTATTCAGCTCACTTACGTCCAATTGCAGAATTCAATGCAGAAAATGAAAGTATGATTACTACTTCTTCTGGGTAACACTTTCAGTTTCCGCTTTCCAAATGCTTTGAAAAGAATAAAAAGTATCAAATTCACTTTAGAAGGGTGTAGTTCAGAAGACCTAGAATAATTAAAACATTTCAAAGGAGTTAAACTGTCTAAACTACTGCAATTGTACTTCAGAGTGCTCCCATCATATAAGAAACTACTTTACAAGCAAGCCAATGGAAAACTAGAAACAACTTGCCCACGGCTGTAAGAAAAATAGGAGGATATGAAAGTAGTGCATGGTTCAAACTATTGTTTTATCCCTATTATTCAAATTTTTAAACTTTTAATTATGGTCCCTCTTGAATTCACAGGTAATCTAACATACATCCCAACTTCAGAATTAATTATCCACATCAAGGGACTGGCTTGAAAGACTGCAATCACACTGAAGCTACAAATGTGATTATTACATCAGTTAATACAGATGTTAACATTACAGTATATACTAATAATAACTTTCTTAAATTAAGAGCACAGTATCGTAAATAAAAATAAATAAATAATAAATAAGCGCACATTTTCTTAAATGAAGTGCACCATAAAAACATTCCAAGGCCTAGCTAGAAAAAAAAGAAAAGTAGAAAACAAGAACAATTCACTGCTATAAGCAACACTAATGGAATTTAAACATTTGTGACTTTACAGGACAAAACCTGGGAACACTACGGAGCAGAGCACAGTGTCCTTCAAACACAGTACTGCCGGGAACACAATCTTCATACAGGTATCTTGTAACACTCTAATCACGTTGTTTAATTGCTGCTGTACAGCACAGGGTTAATCACTCAGCAGATCACCAACAAGAGTTACAAACTTTTTTCTTTCCCCTAAGATAAGGCAGAAATATGACACTGAAGTGCACCTAGAAGTTAACTGAAAAACCCTCCGTGGTATCTGGAACATGGCAGCAAAGCCACTAAATGGATCACATTCAGCACTGGTTACCTTCTAACACTATACATAGCACACAGCCATAGTCCTTTACAAAGGTAATAGTAACCATAAAAGTATCTATGATCGACTAGGAAAAAGGACCTAATCCTTCCCAAAAAGTGATGAGTTCTTCTGCTTTAGTGGCTTTTTATGCATATAGAAATAGCCACAAAAGAATTACAAGATAAAAAAAATCCACACATGATGTCACTTGGGTACATGTTCAAATTCAGAGACCTCAACCAGCTACAGGGTTGTTGTCATTGCTAAAATTAGACTCCAAAATATCCTGAGTGACTGAGAACTGTGAATTTCATACTAGTAGGTTTATTTTACAGCAGACTGGCATAAGCAGACTTGACAGCCTGTTTATAAAGGTAAGAACTGAAGCATTCACATTAAACCTTGAAAGCTGTAAAATTATTCTGCTGCTCCAGGTAATTTTTTCCAGCATTTGTTATATGAAAGCAGGGCATGGAGCTACACCCGATCTTATTTCTTTATAGACAGGCTTGATTACAGATAATGAACAGATTTATGAAATACCTCCCTTCGAGAAAGGATACTGTATATGAGGATTTATCATCTTAAAATAAGGAACAGCAGCGGCAAGGAGAAAATTACCTCTGAAATAATGAGGAAACAAGATTTTATTTATCTGTGAATTATTTACCAAGGCCACACACACAGGGTCCTTCAGACTTTCCCAAAAGAGAATCTGCTTTTTGTTTCATCAAATCACTTATAACAGTGTTTGTGACTGATTATAAATGTCAAGAACATAAAATTAACAAAAGCCAGTCAGCTAATAAGTATAGGTCCTAAAGCCATGGTGTAAAAACATACTGTAACTACACAGTCCAGCTTAATGTGTACCACATCTCTTTTTCCATAGCGCTAAATCTGGCTAAACACTACAACTCTGATAGCTGGAAAATTACTATTAAAACACCAAATATTAGGAAGCCTGTATTTCTTCTGGGTCTCTTTGGCAAAAAACTCAGTTTGAAACACCAAATGCAGATTTTTTTTCAAAACCATTATAATGCATCATGTTCACCTATAGCAGAAGAAAAAATACTGAGTCAATGTAAGACCTAATAGAAGAAAATGGCCTAAAACCTGCAGTTATTTAGTTTTCCTTTTCTAGCTCATTACACAATCAAATGCTTCCTCTCAAGCATATAGAAAGCCCAGATTTATCAGAGATATCTTTTGCACACCAGAACACATTAATTACAGTTGGAAAGTTGCCAAGTAGAAAAAACTCCTTCACGAGAAAGTGTGAGGACCAAAACAAATTCTACAAAGTCACGATGGTGTCCAATTTCATTCAGTCTGAAATGGAAAAATTATCGCTAATGGAGTATCTACATTTTTCCCCTCACTTCAACATCAGACAATTAAGATTTCACAAAGTTACACATGTCTTCATTCCAACCACAAAGAGAGTCTTGCTGCTTCCCAACAAGGAACAAGGTCTTTCGCCAGCAATCATCTTACCTGCTCCCAGGGAACCGAAATCACATTCCGCCTCCTTTGAGCTTAAAACTGCGCAGCCCATAGTGAGAACAGGCTTCTCTCATGCTCCTTCTGTAGCTTAAGAGCAACATCTGAATAAAGTTTTACACTGACATTTTTTCCCCACCATTGGACCCATGCTAAAGGCAGAATAAATAACATTTAACTTGTAACCATCTTTTGGTTGTTCTGAACTGAAGGTCAAATTAAATTTGGAAATTTGTTTACCTTGGTTTCTCATTTGGAGCATGACAAAATTGAGCAAAGGAACAACCGGTTTTCCTGCACAATGACTGGCTTTAATCAAAAGATATGAACATAAAGCTAACTTTGAACTCTACAACGCCCTTGAGAAGACGGCACAACTCATACAGGAACTCTGTTTCAGGAAGAAGCACATTCAAAGACACAGGCTGAAACCCACTGCTGCAATAATGGTAATGAACCAAAGCAACAAATATGGGGTTTCTGAATGAGCAAGGTGATAAATCTTAGCATGAATCTGTGGTAATCCATGGAAGTATTAATACGGGTGACAATTTTCTCCAAACACCTTTGAATTTGCAGAACTCATGGGCCATAAAATAAGAAGCAGCTCTCTCAAAAGAATGTACTTAGGAGTCAAACAGTTAATCTCATGCTGCTAGAATTTCTTGCATGAGCAGCCTTTGTACCATCAGATCTCTTCAGGCACTCAGACCCCACGACATGCCAAAGAGGTGGAAAAGTCAGGGACAATCACAGTCAGAGCAGAGTCCCAGTGTTACTTGTGTGACTGCTTCCAAGTGCTCTAGTAAAGACAGGGAAAGAAATGAGGGACAGAACCTTCCGGCCACATAAAAAAGGACTGACTCTTCCTGCAATTAATGCGTGAAGAAACCAGATACATTGCTTAAAAACAGCGAAACATATCTCCGGATGGAGTTTCTATTCCACCAGATCTAGTTTTGCCTCCAAGTCAATTGCCTATAACATTTATTTTCACTTGACTGTAAAAGGAAATCAATAGCATCTTCTACTTAAGTCAGCAGGGAATGAATAAAAAAAAAAAAATCGTACCCCATGCAAGGCCCAGTTTATGGGGATATATGTTTAAAGCCATACTCTCTGAGACTGTTCCCAGTTTGTATCTGTGCTATTCTTTAGACCAGAACCCTTATCCTGAAGCAAATGATCCGACACTCCCAGCACACACAGGAAGCCATAGCTGTTGCTTTGCCTACTGGAAAGCCTGAGCTCAGTGTGGTTTCATCTACAAGATGAATGACCCTAGAGTATATCAAGATCATGAACTTTGTAGAAAACAGGTGACAACTGAGAGAGAAACAAGCAGTTATGCAGTAGCCTCATCTGAAAATATTTAA
Source organism: Podargus strigoides (assembly GCA_028020825.1). Taxonomy (NCBI): domain Eukaryota; kingdom Metazoa; phylum Chordata; class Aves; order Caprimulgiformes; family Podargidae; genus Podargus; species Podargus strigoides. Next base: position 49,688,391 of record CM051619.1, read on the forward strand.
AAACTGCTAATCCCGGGAAAGACAGAGCAAACATGAATAATGCCCTTCAGAGATCCACTATTCCAGCAATCTCAGCTCCTCCAATCTTTCTCACAACCAGAAAAGTCAGTTCTGCTTTCCAATAAAATTAAAATAAAAATTAAAATTAAAATTAAATTAAATTTAAAAACCACACACCAAAAAACCCAATCCCCACTTACAGACACCAATTTTGCAAACGTCAGCTAACACTATCTCTACAACATTCCTTCCCTTTCAGGCAGTCTTATTAGATACACTAATATCACATAAATTCTCAAAAAAAATCCTACTGCTAAATGAAATAACTGTCCTTCCACATAAAGGTCTAAAGTATTAACAAGAAATTCAGATACAGAAGTGAAGTATCAGTTGATCTAAAGACTCACAGGATTTTGTTAACAACTAATTTAGATTTAAAAGGTTTCTGTACTTTTTTTCTTCTTTAATCTGTTGAGATAGCTGAAGTTCACAAGAGGTACGCTAATTTCTAATATTACCACAACTAGCAATTTTATCTGTCAGTCATCTAACATATAGTCAAGTGATCCATGCAAACCAAGCCCTGAGAGCTGGGAGGTCTTTGATAAACCTAAATTATTTAGATACAGGACACTCACAAGTCAAGTAAAAAAAGTTCTTGTACTCGCTAAACAAGTAGAAACTGTTCTTCATCTCCTAAAGTCACATGCTGAGTTAGCCATTTTATTCTAAAAGCAGTTATCCTGGACCAGTGTCAGCATTCCTTCAGGCAAACACCCTGTTATTGAAACAAATAAATCTTTTCTAAGTTCTAATACTTTGACTCAGTAAAAGAGAATAAAAAATTGCAGCCTCTGTCAGTTCTTGAATACCAGCCAATAAATTCAAGCAATGACATATCTTTGGAAGAAGAATGTAAGAGCTGCCAGTCACTTCCACTAACGATCCCTTCCTCGATCCCACACGTGGTCCACACCATCTCCTGAACCGTACATTAAGCAGCAGTGAGCTCATGCAAATTGAATTTTAATTCACAACATTGAACTCAGCAGTTAAAAACAGAGGAAAAAGACTTGAGTCAGAAGGCATCTATGCAAATCATGAGCTTGATTAAGGCCACAGAAGAGGCAAACACACCCTTACAGTAGGTATTTTCAGAAGATATGGGAAAATGTAATGTTACTAACAAATCTCTAGTGAAATTCGGTTAGAATATTCCACAGAAATTCTGGTTACTTGTGCAAACATATCTGTAGTATTCTGAGTCATGGTAATTTCTGGGGGTTTGTTTTTTTACATCATGCACGATGTGAAAATACTCATCTTGAAAGCAAATTTATGAAAGAAACTTTACAATACTTCTACCTACAATACAACAGATTTGATTGTATGACCCAGAAATACACCAACATATTACATTTTTATTCAAAAAGTAATTCACATGAGAAGTATTTAACTTCTGACCTAGTCCCTGTCCTATAATGCCTTGTACCTGCTTACCAAGTGGGGGGCAGAAAGGAATCTATTCTTCCCCCTCAAGCTCTTACTTCCTTTTCCTGCAGCACTACCGGAAAACTCTTAACCCCCTCATTCTGTAATAGCAAACCTCTTATCCTCTTCCTCTCTTTAAAAAAAAAACACCAAAAAAACACCACTACTAAATCTTGAGAGGTTTTCCTTCACAGCTTATTATGGGCTAATTTATGCCCAAGTCTTCTTCTGCAAGTTCAGTAAAAATCTTAACCTGTTCCTCCCTCAAACACAACCTTTTCTACGTTTTATCACCCCTACTCACCTCCTTTCTTCCTCAAGCTCCTACCACCACCACACCTTTGTGCTTGCCATAGTAGTAAACAAAACACCAGCTGAATGCTATTTGCTTACTGAAAGGCTATGGGCTCTACAGCTTGTTTCTGCACTTGGTTTCAGGGAGAGTAACAGAAGACAAGACAAAATAGCCATGGGAGAGACCATATGCAAGAGCCTGTACGAAGCACTAAAAATTACTCATCACCACTTGCACTGTCCTCTTGGGCAGGAAACAAAGCCACGGTATAGCTGCACTAGCAGCTCTCAGTAAAGACCCAGTTATGAAATACTAATGACCTCTTCCTAGACTGGGGGTTTTTATGAGAATGCATTGCAGGCAACTAGTTAGGCAGGTTTGGTTTATTTCTGCTGCTCCTTCTCACACATATTAAGAGCACTCAGTGCTAAGAAGTATTTTCAGGATTTGCATGCAAATCTAGTATTTAGATTTACTTAGCTATTGAGAGATTATAGCAAGGCATGAACATCTTCCTCAAGGTAGTAAATTTCATCAACAAAACAAAAAATGATGAAAGTCATGAGCAAAATTCAGCTTTTCAGATACTGTCATTGGTAGAGATTCTGCCGCAGAGAAAGGTAATTGCTTAGGATCAAATACATTGCTTTCTGACTTGGGTCAGTATTTCTGTGATTTAGCCTGTCACACGATTACATTAGTAAACAGCAACTACAGCTGAAAACTCAAATTACTTACATTCAATGTCAAATAGAGGAAATAATGAGATGTAAATACTTACATGATTATAAAAGTCTCAAATATCTTACAAGTATATACTTGCATCGATACATAGCACTCCAGTTTCACATTCAAAAGAGTGTAACTCTTGCCACATCAATGAGCTGCCTCTCTCAACGGTAAACGTAACTGCAGTACATGTGTACCCATTCCCCTACGACTTTACCTCCAACACTGTTCACTTGTAGCATTTAGCCAACTTTGGTGCAAGTTTCATTTCCTGACGCACTCGTGCTATACAGCTTCAGTAATTTAAGTCTGCAGAACAACAATATAGGGAAACCGTACACAAATTATTGTGCTATGAATACTGATTTAAGAGAATAAGCAAATTACCTTTGCCTCTTCTGCAATTAAAAGTTTTCTGCCACCTCACCTTATGACCTCAGTCATAAGTGTGACCAGATGCAATCTCTGAACAACATAACAGTATTAGCAGAAACCCCAACCACAGCACGTCTCCCCAGGAGAATGCCTGTTTTTCCAATAAAGCCATGCCTCACAGCATGCTATTTTTTCCTCTCTTAATCAATATTTTTCCACTAGTGCTTCAAACAAATAAGATTCATCAAATAAAAAAAACTAAAACAAACAGAAGGTTACATGGCCAGGACCAAAGCCAGCATTCCTACGTTAGATGATACAGTTACCTTGGCTATGTGCTTTCCTTTCCTTTCTCTTCCAGTGCCCTAACTTCTACTCAACTCTTGCATGGACTTGGATGCTGTAAGCACTTCAGATCCACATTAGGAACTTAACATTGATGCTTCGCACACTGATATCTGCCCAAGAAGGAAAATAGACTCCTCTTTAGTTACAAGCTTACAGTACTCAAAAATGAAGGGGGGGAAGATTTGCCTTCCCCTTCCTATGTCTGTATTGTACAGTGATGTTTTTGGACTTGCATTACTGTTGCCTGATTTCTAAAAGGGAATTCCACAGCTGGCAGCTAAGGTGAAGCCTGTTTTATACTAATTCTCGTGTTTGAAAGTTACAGATACATTAACAAAGAAATCTGTTACAAGTTATAAATAGTGACTTCAGGGTTTTTTTAAAGAAAAAAAAGTATATTATTACATTACCATATAAATCTACATGCTTCATTCAGCTGACACATTGTACAGTATGGGGCAGTGCCCAACCTTTTATACTTGCCAAAGAATAACATGGCAGGAGGGTCTGCAGAGGCAGCACCCGCTACTGAGCAGGCAGCAAGCCCAGGAGCTGCCCAGGGTACGACTCCTGGCACTTCTGCTGCCGTCATCTAGAAGATGGTCACTCTGTACTTCTGTCATTCCCTCCGCAACAAGATTAAAAAGCACATACTTGCTTTTTTAAAAGGTATTTTTAAACATACAGATTAAAAATATTACCTACATATTTACCAGGAAAGGAGAAGAAAAAAGCTGTTTGTAATTTTATTTTAGTAACCTCTGTCGCCCAAGCCCAGGTAGTGAGTCAAAGAAAAATAACATAGTCATAGCATGAGAGAAAGCAGCCAGCTCAACTGTTTGCTTAAAGGTAAGCAGAAGCAGCAGTAACTAGAAGGGTTTCATTCACATGAAGATTTCAGCTCTTGCAAGTGTTACATCTGCTGTCGCTGCTACAGAACGAAGAACAGAGTGGCCTATTTTCTGCTTGACTCGTGCATCCCATTACTCCTTGCGCATTCCTGACTAACCAACAGCAGTATCTTTTCAGCGCGCTGACTCATCCAAACATCTTCCTGCAGGTGAGCTGACATCCTGGTGAAGGAACAGAAATACTTTGCAGTGGCCTGGACTGATAGACTGATCTTTCCCAAAGAGTAAAGTGAAATAATTCAGGCATACACAACAAACAGAATTTCTAACCCTCACTTCGTCCTAAAAATGGCCTCCCATGTTATAAGGAGATACATGAAGTGAAACAACTAAGCTCAACATCATGGCTTTAACTGTGATCCAAGAAGCGCAAGGAATTTAACGAGGAGAGGTAAGGCATGAAACTACATCACACTTTCTATGTGACTAATCCAAACTATGACTGGAAAAATTGCATTCTTTGTTTTACTGGACAAACAAGTGTCCAAAAAAAAACACTAGCGAAAGTCAACATGATGTTTTGAGGTAGTAGACACACACAAGAATCGTAACGGATTTTCCAGCTACTTAACATTGACAACAAAACTACAACCATGAGGCTTATATCACTATTTTCCCCCTAAAAGCTACTGGTCCGTTCTTTGTGTACACTGAAATAAACCATTCAACAGTTTATATAAAGACCTATTTTCTAGCCCTTCTGGACTACAAAGATACTAATGAAAGTTTTGTAAACCCAGGCGCCTAACTTAGGTAAATGCATAATGCAGGTAATACCGCTAGACCTCATCAGAGCACACAAACACTACTGAAGTAAAAAGAAGCTGCAGGTGCTCAGCATCTTTAAAAATACACTCATGCAGCGCATGCAAATGTCACACCAACATTGTTCAAACCTGACTGGTTTTTTTTAAAAAAAAAATAATTAAAAAATCTTTTAATTTTCATAGAAATCAATCAACTCACTAGAAACATGCCCAAATGGTATTCCACTGGAGGCTGAAAAAGCCAAACTAAGCTGTTACTTTGTTTAAAAACTGCTTTTATGCCCAAGCCATTCAGGGAGATCTAAGCAACGCAACCACTTTTTTTACAAGCGTTTTATCGAAGAGCTTGCCAAGCTCCGTATAAACACATTTTAGTATTTCATAAAGTTTATATGCCAAGTTTTTGAAACATGAAGTGACAGGCTCTCAGTGGAATTTCTGCAGAGCCACAAGGTTCTTATTGCCCTCAGCCTCCCGAGGCTGTAAATTGACTATAAGAAGCAAGCAGCCAGAATCTTTTTTGTTTATAGAGGAATGCCTCGCAAATTTGAAAGACTGAAACAGTCTCTATGATCCACCAAAGAATTCATTTACACAAGGCTCAAAATCCCCCAGTGATCCGCACACTAAATATGTATCACTGCTGGGTTTCTGTTGCCAGCACTACAAAAAAGTTTCTCTCTGTCATTAAGGACCCCTTAAAGTTAAGAACTAATGCTAGACATCCTCTGTCCCACAGAGATATTTTAGCTGGATATTTTTATAAGTAAATTACCTTATCTTAATGAAGTAGGTTGTCTTCTAATTTTTTTTTCTAACTTGTTCACATTTTACTTTCAACCCAAGGTACTGGAATTACACAAAAGCAACTGAGAGCAAACCCACCAATGCCATGAAAAGTAAAACCAAACGAAGGGAGAATAACCAGTTTCCAAGCTTCATGAAGTAAAACCTTTGGTTATACAGCACAGTTGTATATTATATTGCATTTTAATCTATCTGAATGCCTCCTGCACTTCCTTTTATCAGTTTGTTTTCTTACGGCTCAAGGTGTCCCTTTGATTATTCCCAGCTCTGACACATTAGCTATCTTTTTTATCATGTTTACTTTTGCTTTACTACCCACTTCCATTTATAATACTATTATTATTGTAGGGATTTTGAAGACATGTCCTTTATGGTGCTTTGTAGCACCAACGTAATTCTTGCAATGGCTTTCCATTGCCAATGACAGAAATGAAACAGATCACTTAGAAACAGACACTTAATTTCATTTTTTTCATGAAACAGTAAACTCAAAGCTTTGCCTCTGATGCTGTTCTTACAAACAGTAACTTTAGGATTACTCTGTCAAATAAGAGGGGGGAAAAAAAAAAATCAACCAGCATTCTGGGTGTTTTTACTACCACTTCCTCTCATGAATCTCATATTTATAACATAAATTAATTAAAACTTAAAAAAAAAGAAAATATGACTACTAAATCCACAAATATTAGAAAAGCTCAGTGGCAGCTGTAATACCCAGAAAGGCTTTTCAGGTCAGCTATGCTCTAGTATTCTTAAGGTTGCAGAGAAAGCTAGTCAGAATCGGAGCTCATTTCCCAGCATTTAATCCTCCACCTGAATTAGTGTGTTACCTTTTAGTTATTAATCACTTTGATACTACATCCTCTTAACTCCAAGTTTAAATTTTCAAGACACACATGAATGCAAATTACTCCTACAGAAAAAAGTCCCTGTACTTCTCTATTAATCTAAAGCAACAGCATTTCATTAACAACTTCCAGAACTTTGTTTTGAAAACTGCCATTTTTCCATATTCAGTCTTTTCTTCTTCAAAGTCTCAGTTGCCTACCACGCAAGGTTATTACTCTTTGGCTTCCTGTTAGAAAGGTATCACCTCCAATGCGCAAGTTTATTTTCACAGAATCACAGAATAGCCTTGGTTGGAAGAGACCTCCAAGATCATATAGTCCAACCACTAACCTAACACTGCCAAGTCACCACTACACCATGTCCCTTGGCACCACATTACACATCTCTTAAATCCCTCCAGGGATGGGGAATCCACCACTGTCCTGGGCAGCCTGTTCCAATGCCTGACAACCCTTTCAGTGAAAAATTTTTTCCTAATATCCAATCTAAACCTCCCCTGGCACAACTTGAGGCCGTTACCCCTCATCCTATCACTGTAACCTGGGAGAAGAGACTGACCCCCACCTCACTACGCCCTCCTTTCAGGTAGAGAGCAATGAGGTCTCCCCTCAGCGTCCTCTTCTCCAGACTAAACAACTCCAGTTCCCTCAGCTGCTACTTGTAAGATTTCATTGACCTTTACAGCACGCTTAGAATACTTCTATAAATGCAGCCCATGTTTGTGCACTATTTGCATACAACAGTGAAAAAGTGCTTAATGGTTCTCCTGACAGGAAAGGGTTGTATTTGGAACCTGCACCTTCGTGAGAGCCTTACGCAGGCCTCAAGGCTGCTCCTCTTCAAGGCCTGCACCAGCCAAGCAATCCCAAATTGCACAGGGAGCTCCCCACTGCTCTTTTCACCACAGTACAGTGCAAACGGCACCCAGGGACACCTATCCCGTGGGGCCAGCTGTCTTCTCCCCAGGAAAAAGAAGGAGGCCCTGCTTAGCTACATGACCTCTGTGGCTAGCCAGCAGCCGGGTCGGGTGCCGATCAAGGCGCACCTGTGCATGGGTACTGACAGAAGCTGCCCACTCTGCCTGCAAAGAGCCTCCAGACGTCGCCAAGCCGAGCCTGCCCAGCTCCGGGTTAGGCGAGGTACCGGGGGGCCTGGGGCCGGAGCAGGGACCAACACATTCCCGATGTAGCCCGAGTGCATCGGTCGGAGGAGGGCCGGTGGGCACCCAGGTGCTCCTCGCATCGAACTTGCTCGTGTTCCAACCCCCTGCAAGTTCCCGGCGCAGAATGTCAAAGCAGTCACACAAAAGATGAAGGCAATGACGTGAAACCCGGTACGATCACCGAGGGCGATCCCAACGGCACAGACTGCTGACATAGCACACACACACACCCCCTCCCGCTGCCGAGGGGGCAGAGCGGGACGCCACTCCGGGGCCTCGGCCACCACCGGCAGCGGAGCGCTGCCGCCGCCCAGGGCCGCCAGGACGGAGGGCACACGCCGGGGAGCGCGACAGCCGGGCGGCGGGCGCAGCCACGGGGCAGAGGTGGGCGGGCGGCATCGCCTCCCCCTCACACGCCGCCAGGGCTCAGCGGGCAGCCAGGCACCGACCCGCCGTCCCACAGCACCGGGCCACAGGGCCGCGGGCCGCCCCCATCGCAGGGCCAGGGCAGGGGGCCCGCTCCCGGCGCGGGGCGGGGGCTGCCCGGGCGGGCTCCGCGCTCCGGACCCCGCGCACTGCCGGAAACTTTTCGGGGAGGGCGCGGGGCGGCGGGGGGTAAGGGGGCCCCGGCGGCCGTTGGCGGCGCGGCCCGGCGGCGCGGCGCGGCCCTTACCCGTCCTTGCGGCGGGCCTTGTAGACGTGCCCGTAGGTGCCTCTGCCCACTTTGCAGCCCTCGTACTCGAACAGGTCCTCCACCCGCTCGCGCTCGGCCGCCAGCTTCGACTTGAACTCGTAGTCCATGTCTCGCCCATGGGCAGGGAGGGACGGGCAGGGGACGCGGCGGCCGGATCAGCACCCTCGGCTGGCAGAGCCCCCTCCCGGTGCCACCATTTCCGGGGCTCGGCGGGGGCGGCGGGCGGGCTGGGAGTGGGGGGGCGGTTTGTTTTTGTTTTGGTTTGGGGCTTTTTGGCGGGGGGAGGGGGTGCGCTCCGCCGCCACCCGCTTCAACTGGGCTCCTCGCGGCGTGGCGCGGGGGATGCCGGGAGTCGTAGTGCGGCTGCGGGCGCCAGCCCCTTCGCCGCGGGCGGGACGTTGTGGCGGCAGAACTACAACTCCCGGCATGCCCCGGGCCGCCCCGGCCAAGCGGCGCCGGCGCACTTTGCTCCCCGGAGACACCGAGCGTTTCAGCGGCCGCCGGGAACTTGCTGACTCTTCACATTGCGGGACAGAGGCGGGAGCGGCGAGTGCGGCCGGGCTCCGCGCCCTTCGCTGGGAGAGCGCTCGCTCCGCCGCCGCCTGCCGCCGCTGCGCCCCACAGGGCTCACCAGGCTACAGGGCGCCGAACAGTGCGGCGACTTGTTTATCTCGGGAGCTGCCACTCAAGGCCCGGCCCTGCCCCGTGCCGGCTGCTGCCCTCTGATTGGCCGCTCTCGCCCCGCCCCCGCGGTGGCTCGGCTTCGGGTCGCCGCCGCCGGCTGTGGGCGCGGGTGGGACTTCGCAGCCGCCCCGCCCGATGGCGGCTGGGGCGGAGGCCGAGCCGGTCCCGGCGGTCGTTCTAGGCAGCGGCCCAAGCCCGGTGGGGCTGAGGTGTGGGGGAAGAGCCGCTGCTCGCCTGACGGGCGGGGGCGGCGGTTGGTGCCGCTCGGTGCAGTGACGAACGGCGCGCTCGGGCGCGGGCCCGCCCAATGCAAAGGGCTCGTCCGCGGAGCGGGGCCTGCCCCTCCCGGTGCCACCGTGGGTGTGCCGGGGCGGCGGGGCCGAGCGGGGAGCAGGCGGAGGCGGGGAAGGCTGGAGTTGGAGATCACCTTTCAGTCGCGGCGGTTCCATGTTGCAAACACGGATTCTCGGCCGCTCAGGGCAGCCAGGCGCTGCTGAACAAACTCATTTTTCATAGCAGGGATCACCGAAGCAGATAACAGCGTTTGCATTCAAATACTAACCCAGGCTCATTGCTGTGGCTCTGATCCGATAAAGCATAGAGGTTCTTACGCAAACATCATGCTGATTTCAGGTTCAGATTTCACACTGAGTATTTTGAGTTCCTACAAATATTTAGGCCTTTTAAATAAGTCTCAGTCTCATTCAGGGATTTATGTGAGAAAAACATCACTCTCTGCAGATGTATTGACATGATGGAAGCACCACACAGAGCTAACCAAATACTGAGGTTATATCCTGTCATACGAGCCTGTAATAATCAGCACCCTGTGTACTAGACCTTAGTTCATAACAGTCAGCAGCAAGTGAATGCAACAGAGAGAATTAGAGTTCATACACGGAAACCGACCTTAGTTCATAACAGTCAGCAGCAAGTGAATGCAACAGAGAGAATTAGAGAAGTTCATACACGGAAACCGTCTCAGTTCATCACTTGCCCAGCCAGCAGTAGTTACCTAAATGGAAAGTTTTAACACTGGATGAGAGGGGTTGAGGCAATGATGAGGAGCTGTCATTGCTGGCAAAGCAAAGGGAGGGGTCAACTGCACTGTAAGGTAAGGTACTATATATGATTACTAGTGCATAGCTAAGTCATGAGGTCCTAACCAGAAGTTTGTTTCTCAAGCGATGGCAGGAGTGTAACCGTTCTAAAGTGATTATTTCTTCCAGAAGGGAATAGATGATTCAGAATTTCCCTTGTGCCACACAGCTAACAACCAAAATTCTCAGAAAACTTCATCACTCCTTTACCAAAGAAGCAGTATTTTCCAGAGAGCTACAAGTGCAGTTGCAAATACGGATCTTCCTGAACAAGGCCCGATCGTGAGTTGGCAAGTGTCCCAAACACAGGAGACAGAGGACCATCAATCTTTCAGTGTCAACATTAAAGACATTTGCTAAAACTAGAGCTAACCATTTAAATTTTGCAAAGCATACACACCTCTGGTCACCTAGTAATCAACGCCAACACTGAGAAGAAAAGGACACAGACTTAAAAAGACAAGCATGTAGCTGTAGAAGGTTATGCTACCCAGACATATTCATCCCATCTTAAAGTCACTAGAAATAAGGACTACCTTGCTGTGGTAATAATAAACTCTACAAGTAGTTCCTGTTGACCCCTTTGACCAGAAAAATAGCTGTTATTGCCCGTTTTAATCACTAAGGCTTTTGTTTTCTACTCTTTCAGTTCCACTGTGTACTGACGAAGACTGTCTTTTACTATAACTCACTGTGTCTGCAGCCCTGGTGAGAGAAGGCTAACAGCATGCCCCGTTACAGAAGCTCAGCTGGGCTGGTATTTGTAAGCCAAGGCAGCTTGATTCCCCTCTATGCTGCACCCAGCTCCCTAGTGTTGCGAACTGCCATTTTATTCTTTCTTTCATAAACTGATCGTGCTTTGCCAGTAAACATTTTGGCCCTCACAGAAGCCTCTCTAACAGCTGGAAGCCTTCTTAAAATTTCAAACCTACATTTCCCTGTGACCAGTCCACATCCATCTCTTCTTCCTGTGCAAATACTGTCCCAAAGTAGCCTTTCCCACTCTCCTGTGTGCATCCCCTGCCAAAAGTATTTATAGACTGCAATCTCATCCCCATACAGCCTTTATTTTGCAGGACTAAACAGGCCATGCTCTTCTCATCTCCCTCGTGAGCACCCCCAATGGAAGCTGGACTGGTACAAAGCTCGTTACGGAAGATGCAGAACATGATCTGTGTGCCGGTTCCTTCTCTCACAGCTCTGTTTCTAGCTTCTGAATCCTTATGTTGGCCACATAAAAGTCATTAAAAGCATAGAATCAACTAAGCAGCTCCAAGTGTAGGCCAGCTCAGAGGCTGGTAAGAATGAGGCTACCTTCTCATTTGAAGTAAAAATTTGATCAATTCGTAGTTAAAAGATGGAAGTATGCACATTTATGTCTTCTTGAGGCTGGAGCACATGGCAGGATTTCACTTCAAGTTCATAAAGATGGAGAAAATTGTTTATATGGGCACATGCTGTCAGGCTTACTGGAGAACAGCCACCTGGCACCTCCTTTCCAGGTGGTTCCCAGAGGAGGAGCAGCGGGCAGCCATTTACAGAGCAGAGATGAATCTTTGAGCGATGGCAAATGGGCAGAGAGAAAGAGGCAAAACATTTCCATTGCTCTTCCATGTTAGTAGAATGGTTGTGATGCTGGTAATACATAGTTAATAGCATTCATGTTTTTTAAAAGTGTATTATTAATTGTATTATTCACTTCTAGTCAGAAGAGAAATGACTCTAACATTTTTAATATGTAATGCCTTATCATTTGTTAATCGTGCTGATGCAGAAAGTCTGAGTAGCCCCACCAAAGAAAACAGAAAATTACAGGCTTGCAGCTTGCAAGCGTGATTTTTTTTCAGCCTGCCAGCCTAACTGAAGATGCCAGGTTGTCGCTCATTAGAATCATCATTTCTTCCAAATCTCAAGTCACTGTGGTTAAATAGTGCCCAGACTGTTGGACAGGAAAGGAGCAGGCTGCCCAGGGCAGTGGTGGAGTCCCCATCCCTGGATGTATTTAAGAGACGTGTAGATGTGGTGCTGAGGGACATGGTGTAGTGGTGAACTGGCAGTGCTGGGTTAATGGTTGGACCTGATGATCTTGGAGGTCTCTTCCAACCAGGGCTATTCTGTGATTCTGTGTTTCAAACAATACTGAAAGCTGAGGAATTGAATGTTCTCACCAGTTCTCTGAGCAATTCTTCAAGACAAGTAAGACATGCTTTTCTAATGTAAAAAGGAAGAATTTGGTCTTTAACACTTCAGCCTCAAGAAAGTGACACACAGAGAGCTTTTTTCTTCTTTGCAGGTTGCCTTGCACATAAAATACACTCTTTTATTTTCTTTCCAGCTTGTTTTAACTTCATTCCCCAGCTTGGTACACTGAATTTTCAACATAGGCAATCTCTTAGTGTTTTCGATTTGTATATTAGTGAGACAAAAAAATCTGTTGTATTTTTTTTAATTTTTCTAGGCCACATCTGGAAGTAGTTGTACCTTTTCTTAACTTACTCTCTTTGTAAGTTTTTACTTGTTAATCCAGTGCAAAATTTTGGATTATTAGGGATCAAGACAGCATTTTTCTGGTAGATCTTGAGTGGGGCATTAATAAACATAAAGAAACAGTTTTTACTTAGTCACATTTAAGCTGATGTTGCTTCACTTAAGAGTGGAAGAATGCATCTCAGCATGAATAGAGGTCTCGCATGAACTGTATGATCATCTCTACAGAAGCAGAGAAAAAACAACAGTTCTGTTCAAAACAATGTAGAAATATACTTGGGATTTTTAAAGATATTAGTGTGAAAGTGTGAAGAGCTTAATGAAAGGGGGACATCATGTCAGAGGATTTCTGATAGGGATAGATTAGAAAGTCTTCAACTGGCTGTAAATCCATACATTATCATTCCCAGTAAAACTCTGAATTTTGGAATATTTTAGGTCAATTAACTTCTAAACACCTGTAATAAAGTATTAACCTTATTTTATAGGTTTAGAAAATAAAGTACATAACTAAGGACCTCTACTAAGATTTTGCAGTAAATCTAGAGCGCATGCTACGAACGGAAGGTGGGAATCCTGACTTCTGCTCCCATGATATAATTCCTTGGCTAGCTCTGGGGGTTTTTTAATTCATTTTTATAGTAACATAATCCAAGTAGTACTAAAATAGAAACCTTGTGCTGCTTTTCTTGAGTATAATCCAAGAACCTGGTCTCAAAATAGGCTGTACTGCTTTTCACCATGTTTTCTTCCTGAGAAAAAGAAAACCCTCACAAAATCACAAAAGCTATTCCCTACCTTCTCTTTACAGACTGGCAAGATTACTGTCAATTACCTGACAAAAACAAAGGAACTCAGCATTCAGCAACTAAAAAACAGTGGGAGACAGCAAAGTAAAAGTGAAATAATTCTGCATTGCACAGTGTGCCACAGTTCATCATTGCACAATTACGACTCAACCTTATCGCTGATAAACTACTGTTACTACGTGTATATCTTCCTTAGCATATCCACTTACTCCCTGTGAATTGTGAAGCAAGATGCATGATCTTATTTCATTTGAGGTACAGCATGCAGTATAGTGGGCTTGCTTCAGTTTGTCAGAAGAAAAAAACCAAAAAGCCAGAGGATACTATTAAGTAATGCCATTGCATTCACACTGAGAATCAGCATGACAGCTGGTTTAGAGGGCCAGCTAGTACCTCCGAAGCAGAGATTTAGAGAAAGCCTTGAATTCTAAAAATGTGGAAGTTGCCCATAGTTATGGAGAAAGCATAAACTCTAATTCTGAATATAGGTAGCCCAAAATTTCATACTTTGGAGCTGCACAGGCAGTGTAACTGAGTTTCCGTGGCTTTGTTGGTATACATGGTTTCAGTCTACCTGCATTGTTGGCATTTTCATTCCAGCATCACCATATTTCACCTACTCTATTTCCTTGCTGGTCATTAAAGTTTTTGGAAGGTAAAATAATTCTAAACTTCCCTGTAGAATCCACTGGTATTTTTACATGAACTGGGAAAGACAGTAGCATGTAATGAAAAAGGAAAAATGTTTCTTTAATTATCCTTGAAGCACATAAAGGAGCATACAGCAAAACACTGTCTGATACCTTTCTGAAGTTAAATCCATTCCCACAGAAGAAACAGAACTGTGCTGAACCAATAACCTGAACTGTATCAAGTTCTCCTATTATGTTTTCAACTTCTTCCATTTGTTATAATAAGTTTTATACCAGAGTACTGGCAGAATACATCTTAAAGGCAAGCTTTGTCTATAGAACAGTGTTTCATGACAAGTCTATAGAACTTATATAATGTATATATACAGAACTATTATACTTTAGCATTGTTCCTAGCCAGATAGATTGTGATACCCTATTACAAGTGTTTTTAACAGCAAATGTTCAAAAGGGCTTTAATAAATTGTCTTTGCACAGGAGTCATAGGATAAGAAATAACAAACTTCAGTTGCACCAAGTGAGATTTATATATAGGAAAACCTTTGTGTGATAAAGACAGTTATATAATTAAATTGTCTGAAGATAGTGTGTAATCATTAGAATAAAATTTAAATCATTAGATATTTTTAAGAAAAAGTTAGATAAACCTCTGTCAGAAATTTTGTAGGTAAGGTGGCATTAACCTGATGAGAGTAGCTAGAAAATATATTTCTTGTTTTTCTTTCCAGCCCTATTTTTCTATGACTCTGTAATTCTGTATGAAATAAGAAGGAGCCTCAGTTCATGGACTAACCAGTTAGAAGACAAAAACCAAAAGACAAGTAAACCATGAGTTTTTACGACAGAAAGGTTATCCCACAAGGGTTCATGCTTAAAGTTGAGCTGTTCACAGTTCATAAGTGAACTGGGAAAAGGAATGAATGATGATGTGACGTTTGAAGAACATATCTAATAAATTCAGATCTAAAGCTGATTGAAAAGTACTGTAAGAGGCTTCCGTGAC
The DNA here is from genome assembly GCA_028020825.1 of Podargus strigoides. Taxonomy (NCBI): domain Eukaryota; kingdom Metazoa; phylum Chordata; class Aves; order Caprimulgiformes; family Podargidae; genus Podargus; species Podargus strigoides. The sequence goes on from CM051619.1 coordinate 49,703,555, forward strand.
ACTGTGTGAGTAGTGGTAGTTGAAAAGCCATGTTCCAAAGTGCAGCGTAATGCACATGGAGGTAAAAATGTACAGACATGATGATGAACTCTAAAAGCTAGTATCAGTCAGGAAAAGTCTTGAAGTCACTGTGAGTAGTTCTCTGAACAAAGATTCAGTGCTTAGAATTGGTTAATAGGATAAGAAATGTTAACTTTTGTAGGAGAAGGCTAAGAAAGCATAAAAAGCACTGACATAGTGCTGCATGTAACTACGGTGTACTACTTGCGTATTGCTTTCCATTCAAGTTACCCCTCTCAAAATCCATACAGTAGGATTACAATAATGTTCAGGCTTGGGTAACCAAAAGTCAGAAATATGAAATGGCAAAACGATGGGATACAAATACATTAGCAGCTATTAAACACAAAATACTGCCGCTGTTTTAGCAAGTCTGCAGGACTCAGATTACTGGAAGCTGGGAAGGCATACAGAGGGAATTACTGGTGTCTGCTTGCCCGTTTCTTATATTCTTTCATTGTCTGCTAGATGGACCTCTCCTCATCTTATGATCCTATGAGAAGGGGCTAAATATATTTGGATTTGTTAGCTGGGAAAATATTGGGGGAGTGATAAATGATGAAAAATAAATTGATCCAAAAGACATAATTAATACTGTCATTTGTGGCTATTGCATACCATGGTCCAGAGGAAACTTCCAACTCGGGAATTCACTACAACATAATTTGTTAGAAGCTGAAAAGATGTACTGGCAAAAGAATGAGTGATCCAAGAGCTGAATCCCTCCTGCCTGTGAATGATTTTGAGCTTTGTGAAACTACGGTGGAATTAGATTTAGGAAAACCCAAGAAGACTTTGTACACTAAAAGCCTTGGTATGTTACTGAAGCTCTGCTTTTCTTATTTCCACTCTAATTTTATTATTTCCTAACTCCATCCGTGCCTCGGTGGCAAAATCCTAAATTATCTAGATTCCAGAACTGTATTTACAGCCAAATAGGAAATGACAGCATCGGCTGCTGGCTCACTACACTGAAGAAGTTGAGCAACTCTGAATTTTAAAAGAAAGCCAGATGGTCTAATGAGAGCAAGACCAGGACTTCTGTTGTCCTGCATGTTTTTTTATCTTGTGGGACCATGTTTTCTGTCTGTAATACAAGGCAGAATATTTCCCCATCTTGAGGAAAACTTTTGGATTAAAGTATTACTAAACGTATCAGTTAGCTTTAATAGCTGTGTCCATTGACCAGTAAAGAATTTGCAGTCAGCCAAATTTCAGTCAGCCTGATAAAAAGAACTCACCAAAACCTTTTTAATCTTCAGGCTATGATCTTGCCTTTACAACTCTCAAAAAAAAAAAAAAAAAATTAAAAAAAAAAAATCCTGAGACAAATACCTATTGTTCATGCCATATACAGAAAAGACTAAGCACTGACTGTTGAAGCAAAAGTACTTTTTAAACCCTTGCCACCAGACCTCAAAATTTTTATTGTCAAACCCGTATAGTGCTTCTGGCTGGATAAAGTATCAAGGAGAAGGTGAGTACGACTTTGGCCTCACAGAAGATGCAGAAACATGAGTTGATGCAAAGGAAGTACGGGGATGATGCATCCATAGACAATCACGAGCTGCTCTTACTACAGGACATGAGTGCTCTTGCTGCTGAGTAAGACTTCTTATTGCTAGCTTCTGTGTTATCCTCGCTCCAATTTTACACACAGACATTCAGCAAAATTAAGGCAATCGAAAGTATTAAATTAATGCACCTAAGCTGAAGTTCTTTCAACTGCTGTATTAATGTTTCTTTGAAGGATAAAGTGCCCTGGGTTCTCTGTACCCTCTGGTAGTGTATTGTGTCTGGTTGGGATGGAGTTAATTTTCTTCATAGCGGCCCGTATGGTGCTGTGGTTTAGATTTGCAACCATAATAGTCTTGATAACACACCAGTGTTTCAGCTATAGCTGAGCAGTGCTTGCACAGCATCAAGGCCTTCTCTGTTTCTCACTCTGCCCCCACACCGAGTAGGCTGACACGAGCTGACCAAAGAGATTTTGCATGAAGTATAACATCATGTTCAGCGATAAAATGCAGGAGGGGGCGGGGGGAACAGGGACGGTGTTTTTGCAAATTGCCATTGCTTGCAGACTGGCTGGGCATCAGTCTGCTGGTCGGAGGTGGTGAGTGAGTGCCTTTCCATCACTTGTTTCTTTTTTTTTCTTTTTTTTTTTCTTTCCTTGACCTATGAAACTGTCTTTATCTTGACCTTTGTGTTTTTCTCGCTTTTTTTCCCTTTCAGCTCTCATCCCCGTCCCACTTTAGGGGGAGTAAGTGAGCAGCTGGGTGGGTGTGTAGCTACTGGCCAGGTTCAAACCACCACCCATACAAAAGCTCAGGGGAAAGAATGAGAAGGAAGTGGGATGCATCTTACTAGGCTAATTGCTTTGCCATGGCTCTGATCTACTCCATACATGGAAACTACCAATTCCCTATTGTTAGGACTGGGTAGAAGAAGTCACAGTTCATTTTCTCTTTCCCATCTACTGGTGTCAGCAAGAAGGCAGTATTGGTAGAAGGCAGTTAACGAACTGATGACAGTTCCTGTTGTGTGAACCAACCAAACAAAATGTGCTGCTTCTTACAACCTCTAATGCAGGCATAGGCAACCTATAGCTCTTAAACCCTGTGAAGCACTTGTGCGTGGCTTATGCAAGAGCTGCACCATATGCCAGATAGCAGGCAGTGCAAGTACAGAAGTTCCAGCACATTTTATATGCCCCGCTGTCAGAAAAAGCAAACAAACCAAAGCCACTGAAGCCAAAATGACACCGTCATCCTGAACCCAGCTCTACTCTATAGCAGAATGCTTTCCAACAGCCTATAATGTCATTTTACCGTTTGCCTTCTCCTCAGCGTGATGTCACATGAACTTGAGCTTTCATCTTTCATCTTCCTCAATCTGAAAATGTTGTGTTGTAGATTCTGCAGAGCCACAGTTTGATATCATGACAGCCACACCAAAATCTTCCTCTGACTGAAGTTTTCTTACCATTGAGTAAACCTATGGCAAAACAGGCTCTTCCGTTAACCCTGGACTTCTGAGGAACTGTAGGAATTTGGATTCTACAACTGCACGAGCTTTTCAGGACTGCCTAAATGCGAAAAACATTGGAAGATTTTTTTGTTTGTTCGTTATCTCAGAGTAAGGAGACTTAAATTTTAGGGAATTAAATTCATACACTCTTTAAATCAAATGGAGCTTTGACAGTAACTTAATGGAGTCATGTTTACCACAGAGTCTATTCCAGACCTCATTGTTACCATTGGAAAAACTACCTCATATATATTTCAGTTTTTGTGACTATAAAGTTGGGACAATAATATCTAGACATCTCAAATCTAATTGGTAACTTTGGACACTCTGAGTATTAACCATTATTTTATTATTATTATTATAGTTGCTAGTGCAAACAAAACTTTCTTCATATAACCTAACTTGCAATGTATTTTTTGGTATAAGACAAAACACATGGAGCTGTAACTTTAGCATGCTTGTTATAGAAGCAGGCATGATTGAAATAGAAATAACTGTGATATCAACAGTGACAGAAACAATAGCAGTAGACTAGCATCAGATTACCAAATTGTTCGCAGTAGCGAAATCATGAACACTGTATGTAGTGAACTGGATGCTTATGGAAAAGAAGGTAAACTAATACAAAGAAAATTTATTTAAATGGTGACTGTTGTGCTGGTTACACCAAGAATCCATTTTGGGTGCTGAGCTAGCTTCAGTCTGCTTAATCCTGATGTGTTGCTTTGGACTCAAGTAATTCCCAGGTAGAGATCAAGTTGTGCTGTTAAGAAGTGGCAGAAATGAAGCCCTGGCTTCTACGGATTCACTTCCCATTCTTCATCCTTTCCCAGTGTCCACAGCTTGGGCTCCCTCCCCATCATCAATCTTCCCTTCCCCCAGTGTCCACATCTCCCTCCTCCTGCCTCCCAGCTACCAGCTGGGTGAGAACCAAGGGGATGTGGCTGCCTTTGAGCTAGGCATGTGCTGGCTGCCAGCAAACTAAACGTAATAAATGACCTTTGAGCTCAGGCAACAGCCTTTCAGTCATGGTAATAACTTGAAGGAAGTAATCTTTCCTTTACTGAGCTGTTACATTTCATGAAACTTGGAAGAATTTCATAGCCTGAAGTTTTGTATTTCTATGACAAATGTAACTGAAATGAACTCATGGGTTCAAAAGTTATTAGAGAGGTTCTGACAAGATGTGCAGGCAAACAGCATATCACCTAAGCCCTGTTTCCTGAGGCTTACAATCACAGAGAAATACCCTTTGACAATATAATATACACAATTCCCAGTAGTTTATAAATAAGTTTTGAGGACAGAAAGTCTGGGCAATATGCATAATATTGGTCTCAGGAGTTTCTATAGCATTTACAGCATTCAAGGGAAATCTCCAGAGCCACATAGTGGCATCACAGCAGAAAAACGACAGTTGTTTTGATTTATTTGGACTAATACAGAAATTAGTAGAGACCAGGACTGCATTTCAGGAGCCAGAACTGGAGTCTTAGTTAAATGTCTCTGCTCCAGCAGTTAGGCATTATTTCCCAAACATATACAATTGTAGTTTGTTGTCAGAACCTAGGGAGGGTTATTTGTAAATTTAAAAAAAAATTTAAAAGTATTCATAGGTCCATACTGTACAACCCTACTGAATAGAAGATTTTCACTGCCTTTAGGACTTCCTGCTGATGAATGATCTTCTACTTGAACATCCACAGATGAGAGTCACGTGCTGTGTATGTATGGTTGTATTTTCTGCCTGTATTAAGTGCATTCTTTTTTCACATTTCTAACATCCTAGACTGTATCTGACTTAAATTCAGATGCAAAAAGAACTGGGTTTGGCACAGTGCAGCTAACTTGATACCTATTCAAAGTCTGATAAAATTGCATGCTTTCTTTTGTGTGTAACCTCTTTTCCTTGATATCACTTAAATATTGATACCACATGTCATCCTTATCCTTCCCAGAACACATTAAAAGTGAGGGGGGCAAGGAAAAGCCAGACATCAAATTCACCTTGATATGACTTTGATGGAAAGAAGACAAAGACATGAGTTGAACTCAGTGGCATTACAAATGAATTTATTTATGTCTGTCAATAATTCAGATTTCACCGAAAGTATGTCAGGTCACTGAAATGGCAGAAAAAGCCATCTAGTGTCAAAAAGATGTTTAAGAAGAATTTACTGCCTGAAAGCAGTCTTGTGGTTATACCAATTCTGGATGAACTGAAAATAGAGGAGTAAATTTGGTAAATTACTGATATGCAAACAATATGCTGTGATTATAGCTCTTATTGGTCAGGCAACAGGACACGATACACTTTCATGGAGAAAGGGCCTAATAGGGAAGTTCTGCACATCTATATGAGAAGCAATATTGAAAATAAAGATAAAAGATGGAGGAACACCCCAGAATATGGGGAATATTATTTCCCAGCTCAAACTGCTCATGTATAAAAAGTAGATCTAAGTGCTGTGCCATGACCACTGAAGAGCTTTCAGTAGGCCAAATCCTGTAAAATCCATTCAGGAGCTCTTTCGTACATGCAGAAGTTATATGGACTTAATTCAAGAGACATTAATTAAACAAGTTCAATTTTTGTGTGCAGTTTCTCTTATGTTGACTTAAAACTATTTTTGTTTAGTTTATGACTATACATTTCAACTGTAAGCACAAATGAAGGTTGCAAACAGTTGCTCTATTCAGAGTTATTACTACTCCCCATCTCTTCATCACTGACCTTTTTTGCAAAAGGCCATTTCCTCCCACGGTTCTGCCAGCCTGCTCCCAAATGGGTCCCTTGGTGCCAGCAAGGCTGGTGAATAACCTCCAGTGAAGAAGTATCTAAGGGGATGAGCCAAGGAGCACCTACACAATAGATGTGGGTGCAGTAACCCACAAGCAACGAGAAGTTGTATCTTCATCTGTTCCAGCTAGATTGGGAAGGAAATGGCAGTCTGCTGCCCTGCTGACAGCTAAACCAGTATAAACAGATCCAAACCATGCTAAAACCTTGACTGCACACAGCCTTATGTACTGTACTTGCTGTATTGATTTGGAAATCAATACTGCTAACCTGGTAACCCCCTTGTGCAAACATATTTATAGCATTCTAAAGGGTTGGGGTTTTTTTCACTGATGTGATATTCCTATAAATTTATCTCTAATACAATAAGTTATTTTATCATAATCTACAGCAGGAAGTTGTGTCGCATCCTGAGCCAATATATAAGCACAAAAGAAGATTAGTATCTTATCTTTATCTACATATTTTCTTTGTCTATCATTTCTCAAGACCATTTAAATTTAATCTCACCTAATTATACTGTAATGTAAAGTAGTGACACTTTTAAGTAGTTCTAGGAGGCCTTTATTAGCTGAATGCAGCAAAAGCAGCACCAAAAAAACTAGCGAGCAGGGCCAAATGAAGCTGCAATACAGCTGGGAGGGCCAGGCTGTCAGTTATGATGTTGTTCCCATGCTGTGTGGCACAGAATGTGCCACATTGAGGGATGCTAATAGCCTCCAATTGTAGCCAGTTCTCCTGAGTGCCCTTTTGTGGCATTTGAAAGGATACAATTTGAACTCAAGTGAAACAGCAGAAGACATGGGTAACTTCTAATACTAAAATCCTTCAGTCCCAACACTGTATTTATTACACAATCTATTTCTAAATTATGCTTCTTATTTAAAAAATAACTTCCTTGAGAAACCTACCCAAAAGTCATTACTATATGCAAATATATATTGAATGCATAAACACATAACATATAAAATTCTATTTTTCTAATCGTAAGTTTGCATTAACAGGGGTAAGGCAGCTTACCTGCTTTGATTTTTCTATCTGTTAATTTACTCTGTGGGTGTGCTTTATAGCAGCATTGCATGTTATCAGTTTTATAACTGGTGAATTAGTGTCTGAAGTGTAACCTTCAAGTGCAGTTTAGCACCATGCCATCTGCGTGTTTACGTACCGTCGTAAGGGTTTGCTCTTCTCTTTCAGTTCGCCTGAATCACAACGCCCTCAGAACTTACCGTGGAGTTAGTTATAAAGCTATATACACTCACAACAGACCCGGAGCACCAATACTTGCAGGCAAATAATGCATATTCAAGCACTTGCCAGTGCCTGTGGCCACATGGTGGGCAAGTAATCCCACACTGTGGCTGTCAGCCACCCAAGTCCCTAATAGAGCAAGAACTGAACGACAGTCTTCCCAAAAGCAGAATCAGAGTTAAAGACTTCAGAAGTGGCTTAATACTTGGTAAAAGCTCCACCTAGGCACTCTACGTATCTTAGGAATGCAAATATTTTGCAGCGCTCTGATCCTGGTAGGAGGCTCCTTCTTTGCAATCTTACAACAAATCCAAATCCAATCATTTTATCCTGTGGGACAATTTGTGCATGAAAATAGCAAACTCTGATATCTTTCTTAGTCAGGATTTGAAGCTTAAGTCATTCTGAAAGCTCCACTGCAATTAATATAAAAAAAGAAAGACCCTGCTAATATAAAAAATAGCAAGCCCAGCATATGCAGGCAAGAAGCTTACTTTCTTGATTTAAATAATTTAGATAGAAAAATAGAAAAGTCTAAGGTGAGACATAGGAAAGATTGTACATTAAAACGTTAAACTATCTACTTTTTCTAGCCAAGGTTCAGTTTACCAGAATAAAAACATTTTGACAGACAGGTACCAAGAAGAGGTGGCAGGAGCTAATAATCCTGATAACCATGGTATATTGTGTATATATGGTATTGCCAGAGGAGAGGCAAATTCTGGGACTGCACACTGACAGCCATAATAATTATTTAATCCTGCTGGAGTTAATGGGATTACCACCACCCTTACCTGTTTTTCCTTTAGAATAACCTTGCATAAGAGAGAGAGTTTGATAGAAAATGTACATGTCTTCCCAGCTCAGGAATGAGAAACGCATGAGAAGGACCCTGAAGACAAACTACCCCTGAAGGAAAAAAATAGCGCTTCCTATTAAAAGTCAAGACACAAAGAAAACTTGACGTACACCCTGTCTCGGAAACAGTTTGACAAAACGTGACTCCAGTTACCGTTCAGCAGCTCAGAACAACTGAACCATTTGGTACTCTGCGTGGAGAGGCTACAGCAGATAACCGTTGTCACTGCACTCTCTTGTGTGGTAGAGGCCACCTTGCACTGTCATACTTGTTGACAGAAAATACGGGAGTGGCATATCCCTTTTTTTCAAAATAGATGATCTCAACTCCTGGCACTGAGCATTTGGCTGCATTTCTCACTGCCCTGAGTTACAGTAGATTAACCTGTGGCTGTGCTGTACCAGGGACCGAAGACCCTCAGCCTTCACATTTTCTCAGCGAGATGCCTATCTGCTGCTGCTACTGCATTTATGCATAAAATGCATGAATGCTCAGCAGCTGGCCCAAGGTGTGTCCATGACAGACATAAATACCTTGTAGCCATTTGCATAAAGTCTCACATACTGTATTAAATCAGTACAGGGAGCAACATGCTCCAGAAGAGCTAAACAAACTCAGTGCTCAGAGCGTCAAATTTGTTCACAAGCTTTATGATTCCTTGAAAGAAGTCCCATTGGAGGTAGGGTTTGACAGGAAGATAGTCTGTCGTTTAGCTGTCGTATGAGAGCCAGTTGTGACTTCCAGAAATTCAGCATGAAATCCAGAGAATAAGGAATTTGTTGTCTCTATTAAATTTTGAACCAATGTATCAACTAAGCTGTGTGCAGGCATTATTTTTAGAATGGTTTCAATCTTTGTATAGTCCCCCTATTACCTGTTGCAATTACATGGCAAAATTAACCACTTTAGTCTCGTACTAAGAATGTTACTTTTGCATTATGTTTATTACATTATCTTATATACCAATAATAATCATACATACTCTTGCTTTTTTTAATACTGGTGTTTTCCATTAAACACACTTGTGTCATCAAAAAAATCAATAGCTGTATTATCTTCAGATTGCCTCATGTATTGTGGCACTGTAAGAAACTAGGTGTTGGAAATAAAATGTTAAGCCACCCAAAGCCACTGCAGTTAATCATATTTAACACTTGACTAAACTGGGCTCACCCAGAGCTTTCGGTGGGATTGGGAACAAACAATCCTGCTCAAGTAATTCTGTTGTATTACATGAGAGCCCATTAATAGCTGCAGTTTTTATTAAAGCTGGATGTAATTCTAGAAGCCAAAGGTTCTGTTCAAGTTCGGGAATATTTTGTACTCTCTGGTACAGCAGATTTTGGAAGGGTCTACCATTTGTTTTTCTATGACCTACAGACAGACTGACTATCACTCATAAATCTATTTGCTTTTACTTAATATATCATCATGAGAAGTACATGAGAGGAGACTGCAGAGAGTGCGCTCTGCTGATTGACCTCCGTAGTGACACCATAGCACTGATTTGCCTTCCCTTTATTCTCTTGAACCTGCGATGAAAATGTACATACTCTACCACAATTAAAGTGTTACTTTTGTCATATTTAGCCATATTTCCACCGCCAAACTGATGTGAAAACTCAGCTTTTGTGTTGCCTGAATAACATAATTCCCCCAAACAACTCACACTTGAAATGGAACAAAAGACCCACCTCTAAGAGCAATCAAAGAGCGGAGTGTTAAGGCAGGACAGGAATCAGTGTAGAGAGACAGGGGTTCTTTGAAACAGGGTGGGATTAGAAAGAGATCCCCAAAGAGTCAAGATGAGTACAGCAAGGAAAGGGGACAGAAGCTCAAGGATATCCTACTGCATTTTATTCTAAAAGGTATGCTTTTTCTTTGTGGCAAGGCTTGAACTTGATTTTTTTCTCTTTAAAGGAACAGCCTTTTATTTTCTTCTCTGGCTTAGCATAACAAAGGAACAGGCTTTTAATGGTAGCTTGCTTTTCTTTGGCTTTAGCCAAGGAGAAAATTCTGACTTCCTCAGAATACATATTTTACCCACAGAAAAACTGCATTTTATCCTCCTGAATCCTTTTTAATCCCTCCTCATAATTTTCTTAGGTTCCCATGCTTTTCTCATCTTCACTCCATGAAGATCTGCCCTTGGATCTTCCCTGTACATGTTTGGGAACCTGCAACTGTGTGTACCTGGGCCTTTGTCACTGCTGAGGACATTATGGTCATCATAACCACTCCTTCCTGTACTAAGGTTAATACTGACTACACTGTTCTAGCGCTCATACTTTAAGATCCCCTATATCAGTTCACCCTTCCATAGGACTCACAGGCAATCCCCAGCAATTTAGCATCCCTGCAGCAATACCTTTACCCAGAGCAAGCTGTCTGGAAGGAGACTGAGCTTGCTGCAGGGAAAGAAGTTTCCAAATTCTTTCTCCATCCTGTTACCGAGCAAATCTAACAATCTCTCCTTTGACAGAGGGTCCTAGAAAAACACAGCTTCCATAATTGCTGAAGGACTCATGCAGATTTAGGGGAAAAACAGGTTAAACAAGGGATAACACACTTCCAGAGCCTCTTTATTCCACAGAGAATGCTGACCAGGAGCATACACAGTAGAGGGAGAACATCCTGGGGAGATCACAGGAAAAATCCTGTTGCTGAAAAACAATATGCTTCAAGAAAAACAGAAAGGCAGATAGGTGCATCTGTTATCAATCAGCTCTTTAGACAAGTTTAGGAGTCATGGAGCAAAAGAAACAAGCCTTCCCTCAGGCTCAAATTCCTCCTTGGAATTTCTCAAATGTCCATGACTGCAGAGCTGTAATTCCTGGTCCACCCTGCAAGCAGCAGCTATTGCCAACGTCTTTACCAGCTTGACAACCCAACCAAGGAAACTGGCAAAAATTTGACTACCTGTATAGAAACCATACTGGCTAGCTGAGAAAAGACACACCTCAGCAGTAGATTAAAAGGTTTAGCCCATTAATCTAACAAAACAACAAAGCATTGATCAATTCCTCATCACTTACATACTCAGTCATTGATTTTTGTTTGTTTGCTTTCAATAAGCATATTTAAATTATAAAATCAACTCCCTGCCAAGTTGTCTGTAGTACCAATTCAGCTTTTCTCTCTGAGAATGTAAAACTGCAGAGTACATTACCACTACACTGAGTGTTTATATACTAATGTTAAAAGCAATCAAACCCCAGTGATTTCGTTAGCATAACAATAAGTTTGCTTTGTAATGACAATGCTGACTGAATAGCAAAAGTTTCTGTAAAAACACTTGCATTTAAAGCTTGAGCACGTGTCTTTGTACAACACCTTCATCCTCAGGGCCCTCAGTTCTGGCTCCCAGCTCCCTCTTCATTCTTAGCTTCATTCTAAGCATCCATGCACCTCGTCTCTAACTCCAGGCAGCCCAATCTGCCTTGCCCTGTACTTATCCTTCCTGATTTATTGCAGGCAACGTGGTTCCTGCCACTTGCTGCTCTGACACCCTGCTCCCCTGGTAGCTCTTGCAAGGAGAGCAGGGGCCTGAAGTGCTGCAACTCCTGGGGGGGTTGGGAACAGAGGGGGAAGGAACCTCGGGGAGAATGTTCTGGCCATATAGGGAGTGCATCCACATTAGTATTTTGATTTGGAAGATCTTTTGTTCAGCAGATCCATTCCTAGACGTGTTCATTGTGATCGTGTGTGCGGGAGCAACAGCAGGACCCTCCAGAAGTACCCTACATTAGTGTTGTATGTTCTCTTTGCTTCCAAAGTGTGTTCATGTGCTCCTGGATATTTCCAAACCCTCCCTCAGCCTCTGGACTCTAACCTGAAATGGAGGAGATTTCAATAATGAATGTAGTTAATTTGAAATGGATTATTGTTTCTAAGGTCAATAATGGGAAAACTGACTATCAGCAAACAGCCACCCTGAGAACACAACTCTACAGGGATCTAGTGTTTCCCTTAACCAAACAACGCCATAGTAACTAACTTGATGTTTGCCTACTCGACCTGCCAATCTACCGCCATGCTTTCCCTATTGCTTAAAGCAGGCCTCACAAAAACTGAACTAAAAGTATGTAACAGTTACAACAGCATGCTTATTTTGCCCAGACTAGGCTTAATAGGATGTGTTACTTGTGAATTTTTGGTAAATCATCCAAATTCACTTTGCATTTGCTGAAACAAATGTTGAATCTCTTCTTTTTGATTTCTGTATTTGGGAAGCAAAGGCTAAGTTTCACTAGCCACCCTTCAATAAAAAACAGTCAAAGAAAAATCTTTCCTGTAAGTACTGCCTATCTTCCTTGATCAGTCAAGGTGTACATCATGGACAAATATACCTGTTTGTATTCAGAGGATGCAGACTCAGGATGGGTCCAACCTATTTCCCCACCGCAACCTCATCATCCCCTGCTTCAGATTCCTCTGTTCCCCAGGCACCACCCTGATTCATAATCTCCAGAAAGTAAGAGATGCTTGATGATCTTGCAGACCTGCATGACAACTGTTTTGACTGTGGATTTTCCAGCCCAATGGATTGCCCACTATCTGGTAAGCAGGCTAGCGTTGCTGACTTCTAGAGCATGAATGCTATTTGCTTATCTGTCATCAGAGTGGCTCTTACTCTGGTGTCTCTTTGATGAAGGCCAGGGCCAGTAGCTCTTCAGCATACAATTTCATTTATGTGGCTTTCTTCACTCTGAATTTCTTCATCCACTGCTAGTCACCCAAAGCCTGCAACATACAATTTGGCCTTCTGGTGTGGTTTTTTAGGCCCAGAAACATTTGATAGTATGAAGTTATTTATATCTCCTCCCAAAAATGTCATCATTCTTGTGCCATCACTAATCACCATTTTACAAGGAGTTGCTTAAGTTCCACATATATGAAAGATATGCAAACCAGAAATGTAAAGTACATTACCTTTCACGGATCTCATGCTGATGGCAGAGAGAAAAAGGCAAAGTACGGATTTAAAAGAAAAAAGAGTGTTCATGGAGACTTGCAGGAAACTGATTCCAATATCTTGACACTGGAAAAATTCTGCACAGAAGTGCAATACAAGTTAGCACAGAGACATCTCCTCACATTTTGGTGTGGCTCCACCCAGTACAACCACACTTGGTGAAGCTGCGTTGTGTCACGCTGAGGAGCTATATATGAATGTAGTCTGGTGTTGCAGGGTCAGCTGGTGTAGGCTGACAGCATACTTTCTCGTATAGTCATATCTTTAAACCTTGGGATTGTCAGTTACTCTACTTTGACTCAAAGTCCAGAGAACCAGCTCAGGTGCACACATTAGTACTGCAGACAGCTAAAGTTAGATACTACAAATTCCAGTGATGATGCTGTAAAGATAGTAGACAAATGCTCTCCAATCAACGTTCAGCAAGGGTCTTTGTTGCCTTTCTTTAAAAAATTCCTAAGAAACTTATCAATATTTTCTCCCTCATAAAGATGCATCAGTCTTTCAATCCAAGAAACAGAAAGACATGCTTTTATGCAGCCCTTTTATGCAGCATTCCTGCAAAATTCTTGGCACTTTAAGTAAATTATTTTAATAAAATAAATTATTCCATAGATTATGATTTATTATAATTTATTATAATTTATCTATAATTTGTAGTGTTCCTGAAAACATGTAAAAAACCTGTTGTTGTTGCTGCACAGGCAGCTCAGTTCTCTGTTCTCTCTTCCCAGACTGGCCATATAGTTTCACTGACACCCTTATGCTTACTCTTCCAGTAGAACGAGTAGACCTTTTGGTGTACCCAGAAAATTTAATGAATCCTTGCCTAAAATAGGTCAGGTGATTCATGCCCTAAACCTACCTGCTCTTCTACATTGACCACCAAGGGAAGCCCTGGGTGACACATCTTAGTTATCAACATCTGCATTGCATATGTAAAAGTTAAATGAGATTAATTTCTCTGATAGTGTCTGCAATTGCTTCAGACATTTCATAGTAAAAATGAAACACCGACACATTCCAAAGAGCTCAAATAGATATTTTTTGAAAGCCAAGAAAGGACTTGAAAGTTCTTTGACCAAAGGAAAATATTGATCAGCCTTTTCACAAATCTTTTTGCCACAGAGTGATTAATTTCTTAAAGTAAATGCACACAGACACAGCTGAGAAGAATACACCAAGGAGAGGTGAATTAAAGAGACAAGAGTGGTGACAGGCAGGAGAATAAAAGATATATTTTTGTAATGTACAATCAAGTTACGTTATATGTTGCAAGTACTAAGGTAAAAAAAATCAAATTATTATTATTAAACTGATTATATTTCTTAAGATGTGGCTTTTTTCATAACCATGTAACATATATTCTATAATTGCACACAGAATGAAATCACTAGTGATAGTCTGTTGATCAAAGGACAAAAGGCTCCTGCATTTGCAGTTAGTAGTGTGTGTCTCCTGCCACAATTGGCCTAGCTGGTGCACATATGCAAAGCTGCAATCCAAGACAGTTGTGCAATTTAGATCTTGGCTAGTATTTTGAAAACATAGAGGGAGGGGTAGTATTAAACTACTAAAGAAATATTTATGAAAAGTAAGAGCACAAAGTACACTCTGGTTTAATGAAGGCTACTAATCCATTGAAAAAACCCCACAAAACTAATATTTTTTGCCACCACCCTTTTGGACGTTACAGTCAGCTCCACTTACATACAACTCTATGTAAAGACTTTGTCTTCCAGTCTCCAAAACAGCTGGATTACTTTTTTGTATCGTGCAAAAACATGCACTCTGTCACGATTTATCCTAGAGCAACTTTCAGAAATGAATCACAACCTTTGTTTAAAGGTTTTATTTTTAAATGCTGACACAAGCTTAGCTGTAGCATTGTCAACAGGGAATGCTACTACAGAGAGACTTAAATGACACTGTCATGTAGAGTAGACTAAATCATTTCAATTGTAAACCAGCTAATGGGCAGGGACACCTCCCATTTGAGCAGTCTGGTCTAGTGGGAAATGTCCCTGCTTATGGGAGGGGGGTTGAAACTAGATGATTTTTAAGGTCCCTTCCAACCCAAACCATTCTATGGTTCTATGATAATTACACATTAAATCTGTTATCTACTCCTCTTTGTCATAAGCAAGCTTTTTCCTGCTATGGATGAAATACAGCAGTGTGCATAAAGCCACATAAAGAGCCATTTTGTTTTCATCATATCAGCATCGCTCAGTGTCTTAAGATCTGTATTTCTGTTCATGTGATAGCCTCATGTTTTATTTTGGCTTCAGTTTTAAAGTTTTAAAATTTTGAATGTACACATTGACAAATACCGTAGAGGTTAAATCCCAATTTATTAATGTCTGACATCTCATTATTTTTGAACAAATCTCATTAGTATAAGACTTAACTGGTGATTTTTTATGCTTAGGCTTATTAGTATTGATAATAATATAACCAATGTAAGTCTCTTCTTTATATAAATGAGCAATTAGAAACAATGTAAGCAATTACAAGCTATATAAATATTTTTTCATTACTTTTATGATAGATGTGATGAAATTTTCCCTGCGGAATGTTGATTATAAATCAACCACAATCAGATGTCTCTGCAGAAGCGACCACTATAAAGTGGAGACAGCCTGGCTTTCCTCAATCAAGTCAATTTTAATAAAGATCTCTTATGTATTCATTTGGTATTTAACTACAGTACATGCCAATACAGTGAAATAATTTAACTAAAATATCTAATTTTTTGTGATGTTTCTCTTGTTCTCTCACCATGGGCAGATGGCGGGGAGAGGGTAAAGCAGATACAGCATGAATTCCTATTGTAAAAATAAGCAGAATAAAATTTTGTTTTGACAAAAATAATGCCAAAACAAACAAAAACCCCCACAAACAAACAAACAAACAAACAAAAACTAACCAGAAATAAGAACAAAGGGCACAGTTCATTTTCCTCCCTGGAACCCCTCTCCGAAGGTCAGTTCTGATTATCCCACATCCTGATGACAGATGACAATAGATAATACTGTAAATTACCTTTTCTTCCTCTCAAAGCAGCTACAAGGAATCTGCCTTTCTAATTCCCTCATGCATGCTAATACTTTGTACATGAATAGCTTCACAGATTTTTGTACCTCTATTGATTTCAAATTAGTTTAAAAGTTAAATGTGTAAATGCTTGCAGGAGCAAGGCCTTTGTTTGCATATTGACTTCCTTCAGACCGGACTAAAATGACTGATATGACCAGGGGCATTTGGAGACTGTGGAGGGGGAGAAAGTAAGAGTTTTGCTTATATATGTGTAAGATTTCTATTGACTCATAGCTTTGTTTTCAAATGCCACAGGAAGACAGGGGTCATAAGGAAAGCTGTTGGTTTGCCTCATTTAGTAAGGCAATCTTGGATGTTTTTAGGATAAGAAACGGTAATTTTCTTGCTTTGTATTAGTAACTACAAATGAACATTGCTTCAAGGATACAATGGATGCCATAGGGCAGAATAAGGGAAGTTTAAGAGAGTCTTTTTATTTTCAGGAATACAACTGCAAAACACCTCAAGCAGCAGTTTCCATGTACTTTTTAATTATCCAAATGTAGGGATTGACACAAGATGTTAGAATCAATAACATCAATGAGAAAAAAGCAGGATTACCCAGTTCTCTTTCTTCAGTCTTTCTTTGAAAATCACCTGAAACTAGTTTAGAATATGGTTGAATAATATCATATATTAAGTAAATTAGGTTCAAATAGAAAGTGGAGGGTAACTACAACTGAGCTAAAAGCATTTATAAGTAACCTTCATAGATAAAGACAAAACATTTATGTTGTAATCCTTATATCGTGAATTACATTTGTTATTGCATTGAGTGCATTATATTAATTAACCAAATGCAAATGAAAAAAGTGTATAGGCATGACAGTCATTGCCTAACAAAGAGGAGTTGACACTAATGACAGAAAAGGGCTACAAGAGATACAAAACAATTTGGTTAGCTCAAAATTGATTAGAGCTTCTAGTCCAAAAGTAAACAATATTCTCAATTTTAAAAGGACAAATTTTGATAAACAAGGGAACTTACTTGTGAAGTCAGGGGCTGAGGAATTCAAATATTCAGAATAATATAATTATTTTAAGTGAAAAGGATAAAAGTATGTGGACTTTGTTTCTCAAGAAAGCGGGGAAAGTTCTACTGAAGGACTTCAGAGCTAGCTGAATAAATAACCACAAGCAAAAACCAAAACATTTACAAAATGGCAAAGAGGATTAAGCACAAAGGAAATGTTATCTGAGGGATCAAGAAAAGGAAGGACAAAGTGAGAATTGCCAAAAGTCAAGCTGAGTTAGACTTCTAAAAAGATATGAAAAGCAAACAACAAAAAAGATCCTTCATCCCCATAAACAAAAGACAATAAAGAAAGGACTGTAGTGCTATGGAATATGAAATGGAGAGAGATGGAAGATAATCTTGGCAAAAGATAAATTGCACTTTCCTATTGATCTGAAGTGAATACTTTGCCCCGTTTTCTAATGAGTACAATGACTGATCATGGGAGTAAAGACAGTTTAGACAGTGGCAGGAGTGTGTAGAAAAGGATGGTTCAGAACAAAGGTAGAGCAGAACACAAGAAAATGAATGCAGCCTCTTCAAGAGACCTTGTCTTCTCCACCCCATTCCTGAAAGTAACTAGCACGTGAGGTCACGGGTCTAGTGCCAGGTGAATGGAGAGGAGCAAATTTCCCACCTAATCACCAAAAAGGTGGTTACTTCCTGCAGTGGTGATTTTATAGCCCATCACCGTGGCATCCAAGCCTGCAAAACACACATAAACTAGTATCAATTACAATTTAGGCCAAAATTGGAATTCCTAGCCTTTTTATTTCATTCACTGTATCCAAGTGCAATTGAGTGATTATTCTATTTGCTGAATCTTTGCTGCTGGATATGTAAGCTAAATTTTGAGAAGCTTCAGTAATTTCATGGTTTTATTAAGACATAATACACACTGTACAAGTATTAAACGTATGTTACTTCCACTATTGTGATTTAATGCATGCAGAATTTTACAAGACTTACTTAATTGTCAAAAATTCCTTTTTTCATCGGCAATTGTCATTTGTCAGGAGATAAATCGTGTGGCAGTACTATGCTTACAACTATCGGTCGAATCTGAACTGACTGCAGAGGAAACCATAATGGCATCCTGGAAAGGATTTCACAGAAGAACAATTCTTTGTATTTACTTTCCTCATTTAATTTAGAAGGGTATTTGCTGGTTGTGGACAATAAATTCATTTATTCAGTAGGAAATAACCATATGCAATGCTTGCAATCACTACTTTGAGATAAAAATAGCTTGAGTTACCGAAAGATCATTGCTGTTTGTTACTATAATGACATAATTTAGAATTTCTATCATGTAGAACAGCCCAGATTTGCTGAGAAATTCTGTTCTGTGACTTTTGACTCTCTGAACTGTGAAGCTGGCTGTGGTTGCTGTCCTCTCCATACGCAGAAATCTGAGAAGCATGGCAAGTAAATCAGAATGGGAATGGAGGAGCAGGGCCAGGTTGGCAATATTAGAGATGAGTGCTTTTGTTTTTAAAAGAACGGAAAAAATGCCTTGAAAGTCACGCATTCTCTGCCTACACTGGCTCTGTAGCAACTTGCTTCTCTGTCCTTTTTGTAGCAACCATCAAAACAATTGAAGAAGACAGCAGAAGTGCTACTTGTCACAGCACACTACAGTTTTTGCTTCTCTCGGTCACCTACCAAGTTGCACAGAATTAGCATAACATAACCTTTACATAAATATTAACAATGAATGTTCTCCTTCACAAAAAAGTGAGCATGATTCTTTGCTGCCCGTTGGGTGGAGGTCTGGTAAAGGCAGCTTTATTCCGTATTTGAATCTTCATTTTTCTTGGCAATGCCTCTCATGGAAGTTGGCAGTTCTAAATTACTTTGCTGCCACAGCCCCCTATGGCTCATTGCAGCAGCTCAAAATAGCTGTTCAAAGTGAGGAAACCTCTACACAAGGAGTATTCCTTAGGGAGAAATTTCAAGAACTCTACAGCCCCTTTGTGCAACTGGGAAAGTGCAAAGAGATTGGATAAGAATACAGAATTCATCATTGTCATCATTAGGGAGATGATGGGATAAAGGTTGGACTTGATGATCCTGGAGGTCCTTTCCAACCATAGTGATTCTATGATTGTCTTCTCCATACAATAAAACGTTAATACTTTCTCATCTTTCTTTCTGCACTTGATTATTTATTGACAGCAAGGCTGCCCTGTTCAAGAATATGGGTAAGAGCAAAGATTGCTTCATGATAACTCTGTGAACTCTGTGTTCTGCAGGTGTTTTAGCAATGAAAATGGGGAGCAGCTTCGGCACCATACAGGCTTGCATTCCATTTCTGACTGCTCCAAAGTTCTATTTTGGCATGCAGGAACTCTGAACTGCTCTGACTGTTGGGCTTGGTTACAAACATAATATTGAAAAAAAAAAATGCAAAATGGAGTTGATAGAGTTACAACAGTTTTTTACTACATACAATTTTCTCCTGCACACAGGGTAGTGTACCTGGCCAGTTACGGCCTGTTGTGCCAGCAGATTACAACAAAGGAACCAGCTCATAAACAATTTTTGGCCCTGTGTCTCACAATCAGATGATGATATCTAAGCCTTCCTGTCTTCCTGAGCCTCCCTTCCTCCTTCCAAATGTTTGACTAGTTACTAAATCAATTTTAAAAATGCTCTAGTTAAATTAGTGCAGCCCCTTTGAATGGGCGTTTGCAAACCTACTAGTCCTTCAGCTCTTGTTCTGCCCTTTATCTCTGGGTAATCTCAGTTGTAAACATGAATTCAGTGACCATATTTCCAATGATGACTCACAGAACTGCCCTCTAATCCACAACAATCTCCTTCTGTCCTTCCTGAAACCTCAGGCTGTCTCTCAGACAATACTTTGTTCATGTCTAGTTGTCAGTCAAGTTCAAAAAAGAGCTTTCAGTGTTTCCCTCGTTTCTCTCCTCCACCTGTTTCATGTGCATCTTTCAGCAATCCAGCCTCCCATGAAGGTCTGCAGCCTTCAGCATTAATATAAACCTCTTTTTAGGTGTCATACCCATGCTCTCTGGCTTCAAAATATACTACATCACCTTGCTACTTTTCTATAACTTCAGGCAAAGTACTTGTCTTTCACTGTTTCATCATGTTTCAGCATTGAGATCATTTCCCTCCTCCTGTCAGCTGGTCATACTGAGCTGCATTGTCCCTTGTTAAACTTTCAAACAAGTACTTCACACCATTTTGTAGGTTATCCTTCACACTGAGAAGCTTCCTAGAAATAAAAAAGAATTTACTTCATTTTTTTTTAAATCTTGCCCTCTCCTGAAGTGTCTTAGAAACATTCTTATGGGCAATAGGTGTGCCTTAAAACCAGGAGACAATAGTCACAGCTAGTGGGTTAGGCCCACTCAGACTAGTGTGTGGTAGCAAGTGAGAAGACACTGAAGTCC
Source organism: Podargus strigoides (assembly GCA_028020825.1). NCBI lineage: Eukaryota > Metazoa > Chordata > Aves > Caprimulgiformes > Podargidae > Podargus > Podargus strigoides. The sequence goes on from CM051619.1 coordinate 49,724,063, forward strand.
TGAAGTGGAAAAGTCAGAGAAAGCACTAGTTAAAGGGGGCAGACAAAAGCACGGTCAGACTGCAGGAAATGCCGAAGTTTCTGTGCACGTGGTCCAAGACATGTGGTTGAGAACACACTACACTCAAAGATCAGGAAGTCAGAGACTCCATACGAGACAGGATCCAAGACAAGAAAAAGAAACATTTGGCTGGAGCAATGTCACACAGATCATTTGCAAACAGAAAGTAGGATTGGGTACCTGACTGAAAACCAGAGACTAACATTAAACCAACAGAAGACAGGACTAGAACTAGTATTACAGATCCAGAAACAAGGGTGGGGGGACTGCTGTTAAAAATAAATGGTGAATATGGCGAGCAGAGTCCACAAACTCTCAGCTGTAGTTTCATAAGCACTTCAAGCTGATATAATCCATTGTGGCTACTGAAACAAGTGGTCCTGCACTCCCCATCCATAATTTCTTGTGCATGCCCAAGCACAACTTATACTAACACAAGCATTTACGTAGCTGGGATGTGAACTGGCTTGGGAATCTAATGCAAGTTAAAGCTTATCACCATTAGAAACTATTAGAAACTATTAACCATGATTAGAACTGAGTAGTTAGCCATAAACCTGATGGAGTCCACTACACAGCCACACAAGTGCTTGTCGTGGCACAAATAAGGAGGCAGAACACAGGCAGAAATAAATGGTTGAGAAAGGAAGATTTTTATGGTAGTAGCAACTTACACAGTTAAAACCCACAGCACTGGAGAACATGTTTCTCTGCCAGCTCTAAGGCTATGTTAAGGGTGCATACAGTGGCGACTAGCCCCCTAGAGAATGATTCACATCCAGCTGCCTTGGGAATGACTCACGGGCTCAGTGAGTCACTCCTCCACTAGTGGACTGAGCCCACTGCCTATTATGTTGTCCGATACTATCTCGCTGTCTCCTAGTAGGGGTTCATTCATGTGTCCTCAGCCATCTGCTGCTGCTTGTCCCATGCTTTATATTGTAAGCTCATTGGGGCAGAGAGTATTTTCTGCCCTTCATTTGTTCTGTAGTGAGGCTTTCCTTGGACTATCAAGTATTAATAATACTGGACTATAAGACATTATAATATTGATGAAAAAAATGTTTTAAAGCTGTTTAGTTTCTACGAAAATATAAAACATATATAAAAAATTGCAGGTAGACAGGTGTTTACACACGTACGTGCACCCACTCCTCCCCGGCAGAGGCTTTCTCTCCTGTGCAGCACATAAAACTGCACATGCCCTCCCCGGTCACTCGCTCCTTCTGCCACACGCACGCGTGTAAATAACTTCTCACTGCTTGCTCACACATGCGAGGGAACAGGGGAGCAAGAATTGCGTTTGATGGCTCAGTTAAGCCTCGTCTTTGCCAGCTAGTAATACACGTTAGATAAAGCGCAGCGGGAAAGCAGTGTTGGGTGAAGAGGGAGCACTACAGCTTCGGCCCGGGAAGAGGCTTTATTTTCGGGCTTCCTCCACGTATACTTGTTGTGGGGTTTGCTCCCCATCGTCTTTCGGCCATGTTCAGCCCTGCGCCCCAGGATCGCTCAGTGTCGACCACAGCCCGCGCTTCCTCCCCACCCCTGGGGGCGGCGAGGCCCGAGCCCGGCGCCACCGCCACATCGCGGGCGCTGCCACTGCCACTGCCACTGCCGCGGCCCCTGCCCCGCCGCCGCCCGCGCTCCCCGCTCCCGGCGGGCGGGCTGCAGTGGGTGGGGCCGGAGGAACCGGCATATGCCTCGACAGGCGTCCGCGCCGCCCTATGGGAAGCGGGGGAGGGCGGGCCCGAGCGGCGGCGGCCCAATGGCAAGCGCGATCCTGCGTGATGCGGTTACCTGGGCGATATAAAAGCGGCTGCGTGCGCGCTATCCCCTCGCTTACACAGTATGGCCGGCGACATTAGCTAGCGCTCGCTCAACGCTCTTCTCTGTAACAGGGGAACACACGGACTACAAGGAACCGAACCGCATCGCCCGCCCGCCCGCACCCCCCTCGGACTGTAACCCCTCACACACGCTCACGCCGCATCTGCCGCCGCGCACTCCGGGTGGTTTTCGCTGGTTTAAAAAAAATAATCCTTCCTTCTTATTATTCCTTTTTTTTTTTTTTTTTTTTTTTTTGTAAATTAATATTAAGCAAACCCCCTTAGAAGGTGAAACCCGCCCGGGACGGACTGGGACCCGGCGGCGGCAGCAGCGCGGCCCGTGCAGCAGCGAGCGGTGGCGGCCGGGGGCGGCAGTTTGGTTGTCGTTAATTTCTGTGGTTGTTGGTTGCCGAGTTGTCTCACCATGAAGGAGAACGGTGCACACTTCTTCGAAGGGACCGAGAAGCTGTTGGAGGTGTGGTTCGCCCGGCAGCAGCCCGCGCAGCAGGAGCCGCACCAGAGCAAGGGGTCCGGCGATCTTCGCACCATCCCCAGGTCCGTTAGCGGCCGGCGGGAGGGCTGGGGGCCGGGGGCACGGCTGGCGTGGTGTGGCGGCGGCGGCGCGGGGCTGGGCGGGGAGGCGGCGGGGAGAGTGTGTGAGGGGAGCGGGGCGGGGGCAATGGCCGTGCGCGGGCGGGCGGCAGCGCGGGCGGGAGGCTGGTTCCGGGGTGGCTCGGCACAGCCGTTGGGGGACACGGCCGCGCGCGCGCGGTGGGCTCGGCCCCGGCGCGGCTGCCGGGCTATCGGCCTCCTTCCCCTTCCCGCGGTGACAGCCCCGGCCTTGCCCCTCTGCCGCCGCACCCGCGCGAGGGCAGGGGGTGACCTTCTGCTGCCCTCCAGAGACCCCCTCCCCAAGGCCGCGGCGCAGGGAGCCTCCCCGCATGCCGGCGGAGGGGAGGGTGGGGGTGGCAGTGCCGGTGACGGCGCGGAAGCCATTCTGAGCCGCCACCTCGTGCAGCCCCGTGCGGTCCCTGCTGGCAACATGTGGCGGCGGGGAGAGGAGAACCGGGCGTGTGCCGCCCCGGCCGGGAGTGCCTGCGGGGGGAGGCGGGTGGCGGAGTGTCGCAGTGCTGCTGGCGGCCGGGGGGGGCACGGCAGCGGCGCCCACCCCTCGGCACCAACCCCCGCGCGCCGGCCGGTGGTGACTGGTCCCGCTCGCAGGGAAGTGGTGTTACAGCCAGTCTGCTTGCCCCCCGCCGGTTTCGGGGGTGGGAAGGCTCGGGGAACCCCCGCCCGCTGGGACCGGCTGTGCCGTACTGCGGAAGGAGGGGGACAGGAATCCCGTCCCCAGCAGCTGGGAAGGGAGAGGGGCGATCCCTCTCGCTGCGGCGGCGAGGGCTGATGGTTCCCCCACATGGCCGGTTTCGCAGCCACCTCCGGCACTGTGCAGCTGATGAGGTTCGCCCAGCGGCTCTCGGGGGGTGAAGCAGTCGGCACACGGGAACCCTTCCCCGGTCTCCCTGTGGCGTCGTAGGCACCGGAGCGAGGCAGGCAGCGGCGGGGCGGGGGGGGGGGGGGGGGGATGCCCCCTCCTCCTTCCCCCGAAGTGTGGCTGCAGCCACGGTTTACACGTGAGTCCCTTGGCTCCGCTCCCGGATCGCGCTGCCTCCTTGTTCCCCCATTGACAAGTTCGGGCCAATGAGCGCGGGGCGCCGCCAGGGGGTGGGCCCGCGGCCCTCGCCCAATGGGCATCTGAGGAATGTGCTGGCGCTTCGTTCGCTGCCACCCGCCGAGGGAGGCGACAGGGAGGGCCCGCCCGCGCAGCGCGGGCTGCACGCCGCGGTCAGGCGGCCCTCTCGGGGAAGGGGCAGCGCTGTCCTCCCGTGCCTGAGGTGCGCCCGCGTGGCCTTTGTTAGCGCAGGGCACCTGCCGGCACGCAGGTCGTGCTTGAAACCGTGCCGAGCAAGACAAGCGTGAGGTGTCTGTGCTGTAGATTGCCGGTACGGATCTGCAGGGGGGAGTCTGGAAAGCCCGGAGTGCCTAGGCTTTTGACCTGCAGTGATCAGGGGTCCAACTGCAGATCTGCAGAAAGTATTCTGGTACAAGTGTCTTGGAAGTGGCAGAAAATGGGAGCTGCAGGCTTGAAGCACGGAGCACAATCTGCTTACAGACCCAGAGCTATGTACAGACTTACAGGAGGGACAAGACTGGTATGTAGATGTGATCAGCTGACATAGCTGAAAAAAAGCAGGTTTGTTTTAAGCATACAGGGCAAATCTGAAAGTTATACTTATGTTGGTAGTCAACCATTCAACTTTCCAGGTTCAGATGGTGGTTTTAGTAGTGTATCCAGATCTGCTTGTGCATGTCAGTGTTAGCCAGTGGTCTTTTGGTCAGGGAGCTTGAAGGAGAGCTTGTCGTGAGGTATTAATGTTTAGAATATGGTAAGGATGGTAGCGGTCTCCATTCAAAGGCATATTTACCATATGCTGTTTGTCTTTTCCTTTGTTTTGGTATTTCTCAGCAAATTTCCTGTGTGTATATATTGGTAGTTAGCTGTCCAAGGATCTGAATTGCCAGTGGGCAGATAACTGCCTTTCCTGAAATAATGTATAGCCCGTGCTGTGTGTAGATGTGTATATATATAAACCACTAGCCCATGGGTAGTGGAAGCTTCATTTCTGCCATACCAGAAGCACTGCATAATACATGTTTAGCTCTGCCCTGTTGGTGTAATGATGTAGTTTGCTCATGTAACTTTCTGACTTGTGAAGCTATTTAGACCTTTTTGAATAATGTGCGCAACATGAAAATAATCAGATGTGGCTGTACAGTTATTTGAGATTTGGTGTAGCAGATCCACAAGGTAACAACTTGTACAGTTAATGTCCAGGCAATCCTGGAAGACTGTTGCAAATCCTAACTGAAATACGGGCAGATGATTTGAATTATGTAGGCATTTTGGGATGCCTGTCATGTTTGACTTTAAATGTGAAAGATTCCAAAAGTACTCACTTGACTTTGCATTAATATGCTGGTGTTGGAATATACAAATATGCAGATCTAGTTTAGAGATGGCATTCTGCAAATGCTTGCTGGTGTTACGTTTGTCAGCTTAGGCTTATGTTTACAGAACTGCAAACTTAATTTTTAAAACTGCTCAGTGGCATTTAATGTAATTTAAGACAGGTACTGTGACGGTTCCTTTGTATGGTTTAGATATGGCTGTAAAGTTTTAATAGAGTCGACACAAACTGTTAACTGTTGAACATGTGGTCTTTAACACAGCTCCAGAGCTGTGAGCAAGCTTTGAAGACCTTTGTGTTAATTGGTTCTTAATACAACATGTGAATTGAAACTTTGTGCTTTTTTGGTAGGAAGCTGTGGCATGTCTGAAAATTGCTGTTAATCTGTGTCCAGGAGTAATTATCAGTGATACTGTGTTGCTAGCATGAAAGGGATTTTTATAAACATTCTCTTTTAGAAATTTGTCAGAATTATTTACTATTGTTAATAGATGCAAATAAACAAATTCTGAATACAATGTATCCCACTATGCTTATTCAATTGCCTTTATAGAATTAGGCAGTTTGTATGGAACTTGAAATCAAAGCTGAAACGATAGAACAATAGCTAAATTAGAATCAAGTTGCAAACCAGTTGAGCTTGCCTTTTGTATTGTAATACCTGCTTAGTAGTGAAATGTGAGCCATTCATCTACTGAATGTGACTAAGCTGGTGTTCAAAGCTAAAAATTTCCATGTTGCATGTACTTGCTAAGGATTAGATATGTTAAAGTCTTTGGATATCACCAGTAAAAGGAAAAAAGTTCAAGAACTGATGCAATTCAGAATTTTTCCACATTTTTTCTCCAATGGGCAAGCCTGCTTTCTAGAGAATAATTTGGATAGGTGCAAATGATTTCAGAAAATATCTAGACTTATTGTTTTAATACATTCAGTAAGGATACCAAGTAAAAACTTAGAAGTATTGACCATGGATTTTACTTTGCTCTTAAAATTTGTGAGGTTTTGCTCGTTTGCTAATCAGTTCTGTGAAAAGGCCTTGTGGTTGAAATAGTGGCCAGCATCTGAAGATGCCTACCTTACTCATATTCAAAAGTGGATTGAAATTAACATTTTTGTGGTCTTGAAATAATTTGCTTTAACTTTAGTGCTTGTTCTCACTATGCTTTGTAGAGCATGTTTTAAATAGCCTTAAACTATGTCTAAAAAAAAAATAGTTTGCTGAAAATGTGATGAACATGCTGCAAGCCCTGGAATTCTGTGGTGACTGAGCTGTGTGTTCACTATCCCTACAGTAAACTTTATTCCTTCAGATTATGTACAACTATGCATTTCCCATCTCGAGGCTTCTCATGATCTTGGATGTACAGAAGCTTGAAACAATAGGTTAATGACGCAGGTATTTAAGAGTCCACATCTCAAGCATTCAACCCTGAAAAATACTCAGAATTAAGCTGTTTTATGGACCTGTAATGTGTTTCCTATGTGTTTATTGTATGTAGACACACAAGAAACTGGAGAAAAAACAGTAGAGTAATGAGCAATGTGGAGTGACACCGATACAATAGTCCCATCCTGTGCTAGATGGAAACTAAGCACCAATACAGTCAAGCATCTGACATGAGTCCTGTAAATACTTGCTTTGTGCTGCACGCTATAGCCTGCGTCACCTCATTGCTGCAGTGCTGCTGCCCCTCTCCCCCTTTCCCCAGTCCTTAGGACCATAGCAGTGTTACCTGTGTGTGTTCTCAGAACAGTGAAGGTATGAGGTGGCTGGGCAGTAAACCCTATTCTGCTTATTCCTGCAGTGCTTTGGAACAGAATAATGTATAGCTGCTCTGTGGTGACTGGGAAGAAGGTGGGGTAGGCAAGATTGTGCCAGGATAAGGGCTTCTGTCACTGTGTACTTGCTGAGCTTTTTTTATGCAGGAATGAAAGGTAATCTGGAGAACTTGATGAGGTGAAGACTAAAATCTTCCATCAAAATTCATATTCATAAACTAGATTTTAGCAAACAAGTTCAAAATTACAGGTAAAATATGCTTTTAACTGTTTCAATTGTGATTGAAGAATGGTTTCACATGAAGGAAACAAGCCTGTTCACATTCACTACTACTGATTGTGATACTGCTTGTGGGAAATGAAGACTATTGTTGAAGGCTTTTTGATATTTTCCTACCTTACCACTGAAACTACTAATGAGTTTGGTTAGTCACTTTCTGTCAAAGATCTGGTCCCTTATGGAGACTCTGTAAGGCGTCCTAGTAAAATATTTAGCTACTGGGATGTTCCTGAAAGGGCTTTCCTAATGGCTGTTTACTTGGCCAGGAGAACAGGAAGATTTGAGGCTTATGGCAGATACTTGCTGCCTTACAGCATGTTCCTTCTGGAGACGGTTATGCTCAAACGTGCCCTCAAATGTTGCCTGTAAGTCTTGTTGAAGTCTTGATGTGCCTATTGGGGCTCATGCTTCCGTATGCATCTTGGGTGTCAGGTAGGTTTTGCCCTTTGATACAAGAGGGACATGGTGTAGTGGGGAATTGGCAGTGTTGGGTTAATGGTTGGACTTGATGATCTTAGAGGTCTCTTCCAACCAAGGCTGTTCTGTGATTCTATATGTATATTTAAAAAAAAAAAAAAAAGATGTAGGAATACCCCTCAACTATCTTTGGATGTGAAGGATAGAGTTCCATGTATACTGCTATAACTGCAATAATGATAAAAGGCCTGCAGCAGGGGTTATACGCAGCCTTTAAAGCACTGTCTGTGGCCATCTTGGTGCTATTGCTGAAGTATCTTGGTGTCATTTGAGAATGATTCTCGTTAGCAGCTGGCTCAGGATCTTCTAGGTGAGAAGTATTTTGCGATTCCAAGCAGTACTCCTCACTTTTGATATGGATGCACTTTTCCATTCAGGTGCTTGTCTTAATGTCCCTGCGGAGTTAAGTTTAAGATAAGGGAGATACAGTCAGTCTTTCTGTATGTCTATGCTCAGGCCATATAGAGGGTGCGTGGGTTTTGAGCACTTCACGGATACTGCCGAAATAAAAGTATCGAGTTGCCAGTGCCTTGTATCTAAACTCAGGGTGTGAATGTAGTTCAAGATAATCTACCTTCAACAGCAATTTATAAACTAAGTTATAATTCTAATAGGAAATAATTCACATGCAGCTGTCTGCAGAAAAATACACCAGCTTTAAAAAGCTTGTGACTTTTGTACAGTTGGTCTGTACTGTACCTGACAGTTGAAACTAATGTTGCAACTCTGCTGACACTGATATTTAGCCAGTTTCTGTGTTGCTCTGCTATGGCTCCTCTGCAAAGGTAGTTTAGACAAGGCATTAAGTTTGGCTCTTCTGGATGGTGATATTGCTAGGAATTTGCCTACTTAACTGTAGCCTGCTAATGAGGTAACTGATACATCTAGTGGCTCCATAAATGCTTAGTAGGTAACAGGTGAGGGAATAAAAAGTTGCTCTGTAGTTGAATGCTTGATTTTCAAACAACGTCTTGCAGTAAATTACAAGATTGAAATGCTTATTACTTTGATTACTACAGACTTGTCAGCTGTTCTGTTTTAATAAAAAACTATGCAAGACTATGTATACAGCTCAAGCTGTCTTCAGGAACGTCATAGGATTTATTTCCTAAGAATTCCTGTCCTATTACGAAACAACTTTTCTTCACAGTGCTGGCTAGGCTGTGTTAGCAGGGTACTGTTACTGGGGTGTTGGGATGGTATGCTTGTGAAGGCTGTTAATTGCTGATAGGAGCAAGTTCTTGACATAGTTCTTTATCTCTTTAAATTGCTGTTATCACCTTCCCAGTTGGCCTGAAACAGCAGTATTGTGCTACTGCTTGATATGCTTGACTCCTGTGTTAAGAACTCCTGAAGGTAAAGGCTCAGAACAGGCAAATAACTTGCATTCAAAATTATGGTTTTATCTGGCAGGGAAAACTTGATTCATAGCTTATTCATTCTTCACAGAAACATGAAATGAGGGAGCGAATGTGATGGTTTGGAACTTGTTCAAGAGGGGCTGTTGACCATTCATTTTGTTATACGCTTTAAGCATGCTTCCTAAAAGTAAATTAAAATACTTCTCAGTTCTGATAGGTTTTCCATGCTGACATATCTGGGTAGCAGTGTGAATGTAAGTTATTTGCACTCCAGTAACAAGTCTGTGCTGATAAGGCACTAAACATTGTAACACAGGTATAGAAATAGATTGCTAAACTTGATTTTTTAAATTTTTTTTTTCTTTTTAGCTTGTTCTGCTAGTCAAGTATAGAACAGGTAGCTTTCTACCATTCAGGCATGGGCAGTTTCTCACACTTGAGTATTTCGTTTTCATTTGGTATTCTCTGAGCATGTGCAGCCATTTAAGATGTATGTTGCTTGCCTATTGGAGAAACTATTTTGACCTTCAGTAGGTGTCAGTGATTTGACATTTCAGAAACAGGATCTTACAGCTTTGGAATGAAATGAGTAATAAGCCTACATAGCAGCAAGGAGTTGGTCTCATGCATTTTCAGTTTGGAGTTCCAATGGATGCAGGTCTGCTACAGAACTTACTCAGCTACCAGCAATTCTCATGTATCATATTCTAGTATGCCTGGTTTGAGTATAGGGAAGCTGTCTCCAGGCAGTGTTTGGGATTCTCCTAATCTGTCTAGGGAAAGTAATTTAGGAAATAGTAATGCAATCCACATACTTGCCACTGAAAGGGGAATTTTGAAGAACAGAAGCAAATGGTAGCATTTTATTGAGAATCAGTCTCTTTGGTTCCCAGTTAAAAGTTCACTGAGTTATGAAATAGGAAGTAATGTTCTCAACTATTTCACAGTTACTATCTTTGAGGATTTTTACTTGGAAAAATAAAATGGTATTGGCTACAATACGTGTACTGATAATAATAGAAATACGATTTTAAGGTGGCTTTTTTGTTTCCACATTAAGTGGGGGTGGACATTGCTGGTCTCTAGTAGTAATTATACAGATTAAAGAAAAGGAAGAAATGCAGGAGTTAGACTTTCAGTGAACTCAGTCTGCTTGGTACAAAGTAGTCCCAGATGTTCTTCCTTTGCTCTGCTTTAAACAATGGGAAAATGTCAAACACTAAGGTCACCTTGTTTAAATAGATTATATTGAGATCAAAGCCAGCATGTTAGTGGCCTTTCTGTAGTTTTCTGTGCTTAGCTTTAAAATGCAACAGGTACAGGGAGTATCTCAGTAGAACTTCTCTCTAATTGGCCAAGTATCGTCCTGGGTGCTGTAACCCTTTGTTAGTCTATCTTGTGTATGCTTCTGCATCATCTGTCTTGAGTGTTTCTCAGCTTGTAGCCTTGCTTCTTTAATGCTACTCTGGTCAGATCAAATAATGAACTTATCTTTATTCCTGTAAAGGCTGAACACGTGAACATATTTAGCATATGCTTAGCTTTGGTGTCTGTACTGGAACAGTGAAGAATTGAGCAAAGTTTTAGGGTCTTGTGCAACTGCGGATTTCAACCATAGTACGTAAATATCAACTACAATACTAATGAGCATAACTAGGGACTTTCTTTGCACGGTAGGCTTTGGACTTAACATGAAATATTGTAGTGTGCTGTACTGATCCCTTGTTGTTGGACTACTTGAACACCAAAATTGTTACGTTGTCTTCTACTAATACATGATTGAAAGTTAAAGGAGCCATTTGCCTGAAATGTCTGCACTGAACTGCACTACAGTGTACTTAAAAAAAATTCTTACTTGTCTATGTAAAGCTAAGGTTTTGACTGTCTGACCTGGTAAGAAGCTTGTGGAGGCCAAGACAGATGCTCTTGCAAAGCCCAAGATAGTTACGTACCCATTAATACTTAGACAAAATCAGATTTGTACTGTACAAATGGGGTTACTGCAGCTCAGCATCGGGCATTGTAAAGCAAGTCTGCCTCAACTTTCATAAATGCTGTGTCAGATACTGGGTGTTTCTTCAGTGGCAGATGAAATATCATTAGTGGTGCTGGAATGATTTGACCAGTTATTTCACTATACCAAACCAAATTAACACATTACGTGGTTCAATTTACAGGAATAATGTAATAGGAAGTTAGAGGGAAGATACTAAGGCTGGCAAATCTATGCAGATGTGCTGTAGCTTCCAGAGAAAACGAAGTCCTTCAGTCTTCTCAGCAGATAGTGTAGTTGTCTAGGAGCACTTAAAAAATAGGTATAATACAAACTATTTTACTCTTTGCATTTATCAGGTTTTTCAAAGATGAACACTTGTATTTTTATATATATGTGAGTATTAGGAACGCAGCTAAGCCCAGTCAGTGACAAGTGTAGAGCTGAGTAAATGAGTGGGACTTTATCTGAGCATTAAAAACAAGCTGTTTTTTTTATTTCACATGCAGATTTGAGTGGTTTGTGCTGTCATTTCTATAGCTGCAGAAGAGTATTTCATCCAGGTTCATTAACTGAGATGGTAGGAAAAACCTCACTTTGATTATAAGTGTACAGTTATATCACTGAGTTCATAAACTTGTTCAGATGTGCACTTAATTGAAGGACTTTAAGATGTACAGGGTTCTCTTAAACTCATTGTTAATAGCTTCAGTCTTATTTAAAAGGAGGCTATAGAGTCAGTCTGTAAGTTAAGTGTGTTCTGGTAGACTTCTGTGTAAGTACACTGGTTTAGTGCAATATACATTTTAAAAGGGAAAATCCTCAAGTATTACTAGTAAAGGTACAGAATTTGGCTTCAAGAAGCATTCTCAAGTGAGGGGAAAATTAAGGCATTTATTTGCTGGGGTGTTTAGAAGCAATATACATTTGGACATTTATTAGTTACATATAGCATAATCTAAAACTTCAACTTTGCAAACTGACCAATTTATGAAGTAGAAAGGTTGGTGATTGCTGGAGGAACCCTGCTGATAAAATTAACATTGAGTGCTTTGCCCTGAAGTACAACTACAGAGCTTTTTGCAGTGTCCATAAAGGGAGAGAGGTCTGACTTCTGAGGAGGGATTAGGCTGACAGTTATATGGGCAGCTAAGCAATGTAATAGCTTGCTTGGTGATGAAAAAAATTGTACTCCCAGCTGCGAAGGGTCCTGTAGCTGTTCCAGCTGTTCTGATGGGCAGCTTAGTTTTATGCTGGGTTGGTAAATTTCTTGGTTCATGAGAGACCCGAGCGTGAGAGCCAGCACAAACCTGCAGGTGGGATATGCTGTGGGAAGGGTGAAGTAGAGCAGCTGGCAGTCTTGTTATTTTGCAGCTTTGGGAAGCTGTATCTGTTCCTGTCTGCTTTATAGCAAATTGGACTATTGGATTCTACTTGTCTGGTGTTAGACACAAGACTGAAGTGACAACTTTTTGAGCCCTTTGGGTTTTTTTCAATTTCTTAATAAAATTCCTTGTAGAATGAGTAAGGACAGTAGATAATTGAAATGTTAAACTTCTACCACTATACTGAAATCTAGCACTGTAGCTTCAGCTTGTGCTGTATGAAAATAGTTCCCTTTAGTTTCTTGTGTAAGTGTAATACTCCAAACTGAAAGGAATTCTATGATCCTGATTGATAAAAGAGTAATTCAGGCCATTAAGATGTATTAGTTTTCAGGGCTGGTTTTCAATTAAATTATGAACTTGACTCTAAGCTGGACAGCTAAAACATATTAATGCTAACTTGCTGGTTTAGAACTCTCATAGTTGCTAGTGACTGAAGTACATGGAGATTCAACCTGAAGCATGCCTTAAGTTATAACAATTCTGTCTTAGTATATGTGGGATGCAGGACTTAAGGTTATCCTGACTTGCCTGTTTAGAAGCTTGTGGTTGCTGTTTGACAGTTGTCCTCATGCAGTAGATGACACTAGTGGATCCTGATGAATAATTAGCCATTTATTGAAAGCTAAGGATATTTCTGGATATTGTTGTATTGTGATAGACAGTTCCTGTTTAAATAGTCCTTGCCTTTTGTGCTCTGAGATCCAGCAACTCAAGACAAGAGCTATAGTCTTGTTTGGGCTATACTTTTTACCCAGGGTTCCAGAAAGCTGCAGTTTAACCTGTTGTTTGTGCTCTTCTATAATTTCTTCACAGGATTGAGTGGGACAAACTTCTGGAGAATGTGCATTGTTTGATCATAAGTGTGACAAAAACTGACAAGCAGGAAGCTTATGTACTCAGGTAAGCCACTGGCTCATTCTTTTGGGCTCCAAGGGGTTAAAAAGTTAAACTTGTCACATGGGATCCACTTGGCTGAGAATCCAGTCTTGGATTAAGATCCTGCTGTTCATTCCGACAACTTGCAGGGATCTGCTAATCATAATACTGATGCTTCTGTTCAGTGGCAGAAATGTCTTCATAGTTATCAGTGTTCATTTCTTAACTAGAAGGATCAAGGGACAGGGCTGTAGTGTTTCTGCACCTGATCACTGAATTTTGTCCAGGGATAAGTAAGTCTCCCCTAAGAAGTATCTTCTCATCAAGTAACTGAATAAGGGGAGTAAGTCTATCTTAAATAGTTTGGAATGCTGTTTAAGAACTCAAAGTAAAGGTTATACTTCATCCAGGATACAGTTGTAACTTGTTACATTCTTCTCAGATTTTTGTTTTAAATATATGAAGCTTGGAAAAACAAGGCTTCAGCACAGTTTGACTATCTTGCTGTTAGCCCAACCTTGCCCTCAAGGCAGTCTTCCAGAGTGCATGGGCTTAATTTTTTGTAATCTGAAGTAAAACAGAGAATGTCAGTGTGTCTGTAAAGTTAATTTAGAAAAGCATGAAAGTATTTTGCAAGATGAAAAACACATGGCAAAAGTAGTGTCCTTACAACTAACTGCTGTACAACACAAATTCCAAGAAAGCTACATTTTACAGAAGTCCTTAGTTCACCTGCAAGAGTTGTTCCACTTGATTGCATTATCTGGAGTTAAAGCTGATCTACTGATACAGTTTTTGCTCATCTAAAAGTGACATTTAGATGCACAGTTCATAATATTCTGTTAAGGCTTTTGACTTTTTCAAGTTGACTTCCTCATAGGCTTTATTTCAGCTGAGAAAGTCAGCTTTCCAGTTTGGTTCTGTTCTATGTCTGGGTTAAGAAATCAAATTGCACATCTATGTTGTGTATCCACTTCCCAGCATGTTTGTATTTATTGACTAGAGTGAGGCTATGTAATGCATGTAGTACCTGTCTTTCTGTAGTGTGGTAGCTGTGTAATGTCAAGCCTTGTAGGAGGTATTCGTTTTGGGAAATCGTAACAGCTCTCAACTGTTAGCTAAAATCTATTGGTTTGATCCATTTGACAAGCATGTTTATGTACCATATGTTGAATGTTCACTTACAGTAATACATTTGGTTGGGATAAGAATCAAGATCTAACCATTCTCTCCTTGCTTGTTTTATATAGAGCATTTAATGTTTTTAACTTTTTTTTTTTTACAGTGAGAGTAGCATGTTTGTCTCCAAGAGACGTTTCATTTTGAAGACGTGTGGTACCACCCTCTTACTGCAAGCACTGGTTCCCCTGTTGGAGCTTGCTAGGGAGTACAGTGGGTTTGACTCAATTCAGGTAAGGTGCCAAAAATGCTGCGTCTTCCTTAGAGCGCACAGAAAGCTTTTACTTTTTTTTCAAATTCACTGATTTTATTAAATATTCTGAAACTTCTTTTTCCGTTTATGTATGCTTCCCATAATGAGAAATTGTGATATAAGATTTCTTGCTCTGCTGTAGGATTTGGCCTTCTATTTCCCTCTTAAAGGATGCCAACTTACAAGGGTTATTGTGCTGAGTTAAGGTTACTTAAGGGCAAAAGACTTCCATGTCCATGTTGTCAGTGCGGAAGTCACTGATGTGTTCTTGTGGAAAACAAATTTGAAAGCAAGCTGTTTCCTGTAGCTTACAAGTTAAGCTAGGAAAAACCATATGCCTCTGAAATGAAAATACAGGTAGCAGTGTTTTGACAATGAAAACTTTGGTCCTGTGAAAGCTTATACTAAATGATTCCATTGTTAGAGATTTTTGGATTTGAGGTGGATGGATATATTCAATAACTAAGATGTGCCTTTATTTTTTTCAGAGCTTCTTTTATTCACGTAAGAATTTCATGAAGCCTTCCCACCAGGAGTACCCACATAGGAATTTCCAGGAAGAAGTAGAGTTTCTTAATGAAATTTTCCCAAGTAAGTTCATAAAACTTGAGCAAAGTTGTGTAGCTTGTGTGAAGTGTTGATGTGAAGTGAGAAGCGACAAGTCCAGGTTGGATGGGGCTTTGAGCAACCTGGTCTAGTGGGAGGTGTCCCTGCCCATGGCAGGGGGATTGGAACTAGATGATCTTTGAGGTCCCATCCAACCCAAACCATTCTATGATTCTAAGCTGTACAAATGCATACAGGCTGCCAGGCCATTCATTCAGCAGTGCTTGCAGTTCTGCAGTCAGCACAAACTTCGGCTGCATAGAAATCAAAAGCTGTAAATACTTATTTACTGAATGTCTGACACTAACTTGCCAAGATTGAAATTTAAATCATACTAAGGTTGATACTTAGCACCTTGTCATCTTCACACTTCTGAATGCAGTGTAGTAAGTCAGTCTGCAGAATCCAGCTCTCACTAACTGTAAAAGCCTCATTAAAAAGGTAGAATAGTAATTTAAGGTAATGAATACACCACAGACAAATGTAAGCTTCTCTCAGAAAAGTCACTGCACTAAAGATTAAATTCAAACATTTAATAAAACCTAAAGCCTACAAGAGTAACCTTGAATACTGGCAGACAGGATTTTTTGAAGTAACATGGAAGCTATTGTACTTACTTGAGTTATTTGAAAATAAATGCTAATCATAAATCATTAAATAGATATACTTAAGAGTACTAGGGTTCCTGTTGGTGCATAGCTAGAGCTGTAATCTGAATTTCCTGCTAGTAGGCTCTCAGCTGGAGTGTCCAGACCACCTTCTGAGGGAGCCTGTTACTCTGATTATTGGCTTTACATTCCTGAAGTTAAATGCCTGCTTATTTGATACAGATGCTGACTGTATCAGTGAACCCTCTTAAGTGTTCTGTGAAAGACTTCTACTATTTAAATATGAAGTTAAGCTAATCTTTTACATAATGGATTGGCTGTGGTACATTAACTGAAGACTTTTTGTCTTGTCAGATGGAGCAGCTTATTGCATGGGGCGTATGAATTCTGATTGCTGGTATGTATGTGAAGACTTTGAAATCTTTGGGGTTTACAGTAGAATTTGACTTGGTGCTGCTGGTATTTATTACTTCAGTGATTTGTATTTTATATAGGTACCTGTACACCCTGGATTTCCCAGAGAGTCGGATATCCAATCAGCCTGATCAGACACTGGAAATTCTGATGAGTGAGCTTGACCCAGTAGTTATGGACCAGTTCTACATGAAAGATGGTGTTACTGCAAATGATGTCACTCGTGTATGTTTGCTTGAAAACTAGGCATATTTGGGAATGGTGGAAATGGGGCAACAAAATGGCTTCACTTAACATTTAACACAGGGCTTATCTTTCGATAGAAAATGTCTCTCAGAAAATGTCAGGTTAATGTTTTGGGGCTTGGGGGGCAAAATGGATTTAACTCTAGAACATTTATGGGACTAACTTCACATTTTCAATTGAGGCAGCAGTTTGCAGTGCTTCGGGTGATTGGAAGCTTATCCTCTAAAAAATGGAGGAATAAAAATAAAAGCACAATTGAGTAACTTCCACTAAAGGATGGAGATTAGGAGGAGTAAGACTGAAGATAATGAATGCTAAAGGAATCTAGGTATCAAAATTAAGGTTAAATCATGAAGCCATTTGGATAGCTTGGGTGTGGGGGGTGGGTGGATTTAAGGTCTAAGCATAATTTGATGGTTTTGCCTCCTTTTCTCCATCTTCCAAATGGGAAAGTCCTGTGACATGAATAAGTTTCTCTGGCTTCAGAGACTTCATCTGGTTTTCCATCTTAATCTTTGATTCTTATACTGTATTTGCTATTGAGATTTGGCTGTAGCTCAAGTACTGTGTGGGAAATCAAAGTGCTTGGGATTGCACTTAATTCTGGAGTAAATGTAAACAGCCTTCGCTTTGTGGATACTGGTTGAACAGGAGCTCTATTTTCCATTTTAGTTGCAGAAGCAATTATTATATATTAGAACTCTAATCTGTTCCCTTCTCTTGGAAGAATGCAGCTTGGTTCTGTAAGAGACAAAGTATCTGATAACTTGCGTGCAAGTTGGCACTCAGTCACTTATTGGGTGACAGGATGCAAAGCAAGTTCATGTACAGTGGTACAGATTGTCAAACTGACATGTTACTGGGAAAATTCTGGTTTCTTGTGCCCTAAATTGGTGTTCATTCTGCCTTTGAGTTAAATCTAAACAAGTGTAAGTATGCACAATAAACTGAGTGATGTAACTGTAACTTCTGTTTCAGATGAGTGGAATTCGTGACCTGATACCAGGTTCTGTTATTGATGCTACAATGTTCAATCCTTGTGGGTATTCAATGAATGGGATGAAATCGGATGTAAGTTTTACACTTACTGATAATTAATATTAAAATAGCGAATTATTTGGTAGTAATGTGTTGGGTTTTTTTCAGGGAACTTACTGGACTATTCACATCACTCCAGAACCAGAGTTTTCTTATGTTAGTTTTGAAACAAACATAAGCCAGACCTCTTATGATGACCTGATTAGAAAAGTTGTAGAGGTTTTCAAGCCAGGAAAATTTGTCACAACCCTCTTTGTTAACCAGGTGAGTTTTCTTGCATTAGCTTGTCAGCTCCTGAAATGCATATAGATACAAACAAAGCAAGGCTAGAGATTTTTTTTTACTGGGGTGTTAGTAGCTTCCATTTTGCCTCTATATTTGGATGGTAGTTTCTTTGGAAAGTAAAAATACTCTTCAGTATTGCTTTGGCATCCACTAAATCTGATCTCCAAGAAACTTAAGAAATACTAAGATAAGGCTGCCCAAGCTCAGTATTCTAAGGACTTCCTGTGCAGCTCTAGAGAGGCATAATTTCTTGCCTTGGCATTTTTCTGGATTTGGCTGCAGCTGTGTCAGTTGTAGAAGCACTGATCTCTTAATGGTGATGCTACCAGCTAAGGATTCTAGAAGAGCAGTACCATACATAGCAGGATCGCTGCTTGCAATTGACAGTTCCCACAGCACTATCAGGCATGCATTTGAAGCATGTTGGTACCAGTGTCGTAAGAACCACACTTAGAACACATGTTGTGCTAGTCCATCTCTAAATGTGAAGTTTAAAAGTAACTTTCACTTTTTTGTTTTCTAGAGCTCTAAATGTCGTACAGTGTTTTCTTCTGCCCAGAAGATTGAAGGGTTTAAACGTCTTGATCACCAGATTGCCCAATTCAGTGATTATAATTTTGTTTTTACCAGTTTCACAAAGAATCGCCAGCAACAGCACAGTTGATTAAGAATGAAGAAAAAGCGCAAAAAGAAATCCCATATAGAAGGTGGTGGTTGCTTTCTAGTTAATGATTCAGGGGGCCATGCTTTCCACTCCCACCACCTTGTAGTTGTGGAAAGCTCTAGGTGTAATCATAGTATAACCATTTTGAATTGTATGCATTATTATATCAAAGAGTTAGATATCTTGCATGAATGCTCTCTTCTGTGTTTAGGTACTCTATGCCACTCTTGCTGTGAAATTGAAGTGCATGTAGAAAAATCTTACTGTATGAAACTTTACAACACTTGTAAAAATGATTCAGATAGAATTACACACAGCATAGTTTTTCTCCAGGTATCACCAAAAATTCCCCACAGACAAGGCTTTCGTCCTCATTAGACTTTAGCCTCAACCTGCTCACTGGGGACAGTTCTCTGTTAATTTGTTGCTTTTTTTTGTCTATGTTGTGATTTCAGTCTAAAACAGTTTTTGACAAACTTATGATTTCTAATGAAACTGATTCCTAATTAACACTTTCACGTTTGGAGAAAGTTCTTAAAACAGTTAAAAATTGTTTTGCTACTACAGGTGATGGTTGATTTATTTTTAAATCAGACTGGCTTTTCATGCTCTACTCAAGCTTATAGGAATTTGCTCAGCTACACTGTAGTGCTGGGCTAATGCATTGGTCTTTCACCTTTAGAAACTTGGGTATAGGTACTAATGAAGGTTAAATTTCATCTTACCTTAATGCTCATTTATCTGTCCACATCCCCAAGCTGTCACACTGTTACACAATGGCAGAATTTGAAGAAGGTCCAAGACTTGATAGGGGAAGAGCTGAGTCAGGATGCAAATGCTTTGGCATAGTTGTGTGACAGCTGTGCAAAGTGCAAGTTCATATTGGCACCAGACATTTTCTTTCCTAATCACCGTTTATGTCAGACTAAGAAGCTGGTGCTCTTGAGCACTGGCAGGTAGATCTAGTGAAGGAGTGGAATTTGCCGGGCTGGGTGTGTTGATTGGTTTGGATTATTCTCAGTAAAACCTATGACCTACCACTTTGAACTGTAACGAGTGCTTCTTAACTGGTCCAGTGTCACTTCATTTTGTTGTTCCAAGCAAAGCTAATGCCTCTATCTTGTGACAGTCCTGTGACATTGTTGTGCATGTGACTTATGTTGTATTTGAGTGTTGTGACTTCATCTGTTTTTTCCTCCTAATTGCTAAGGTGGTTCCTCTTACTGTGACTTGAGGGCATTAAGTGAAGGCATAGAACAAGAACTGTCTGGGACACCTGGGCAGAAGTGAAGTTGAATGCTATTTATAGAGCATGAATAAGTGTGTAATTCAAAGTCACTTTAATGGGTATTGACTAAAATGCAGAGCTGGCACACTTTCAGCTATGTTTGCAAATACTGGGATTTTTAACAGTTGTGAGACCAGCATGTTAACTATGAAATTGAGATTTTTTTTGCCCACCCCACCCCCCCTCTTTTGTCCTTGCAATGTTTTTTGACTCTTTCTGGTTCGACGCAATGTGTTTTGTTCCTTTTGTATTTATAAATGAAGTGCTTTTTCAGTGCTTCTAAACTAAAGTCTGCTTGGTTAGAAATCAAGTGGTTGGAACATTTGGAATTTCTTTTAAGCATATTGTTGATGTTCTTTACCAATGTTATCAATTACATGCTGTAAATGGCATGACTATTTTCATGTGTTAATATCGAGGACCAATATTTCAGGGTTTTTTTTTTTTGTTCTTAAATGTTGTTCCAACTGACCTGACATGTGTTGGTTTGAGGTCCTTTAAGTAGACTGAAGGGTCCCTTTTCAAGTAATACTGAAATACACATTTTACAAACAGAAGCATAAGCCTCGGCTATAAAAATGAAAGCTGTTGAATGGATTATTGAACTATTTAGGGTGATCAGGATGGGGGGAGTATGGTGTTTATCATTTCTGTGGTGTTAGACTTTGATCATTTAAAAATATCTGTACCACAACTTAATGCTTCAATAAAAGTTCGCTTAAATTGTTTGTAGTGATGATCCAGCAATTCTACCCTTCACACACTTCATGCTTTTTGGTACCAAATGGTTTAATTCTGAAATAGATTTTTGTGTATCTTGTCCTAAATTACATTTATTTTGCCCTTGTAGAGGATGCACCTCAACTGTGAAGATGTTGGTAGTTTAAAATGAGACAGCATGTCAAAGGAAGCCAGATTAAAGTGTTACGGTGTTTTTGAAGCTAAGAACGTTTGTCTAAACAAACACACGAAGATGTGATTTGCTGTCTTCATCTAACCTGTATTTTTTTTCTCAGCATTAAATATTTAAAATATTCCTCTGAATTAAGACAGCTCCTGCTTCTGCTGGTCTTAAGTAACAAATCGGCATAATTATGGTACTTAAGCTTAGGCTGTCTTTGAGAAACCAAGGTGAAGTTTGTCTCTTAAGATAAAGTAGGCATGTACCTACTAGACCAGAGACTAGTGGCTGGAAATATCAGTGCTAAGCAGATGCAACCAACAAAACTGACACTTCCTTGATTCCATGTGAACAGTCCTACAGGAATAGCAGCTGCTGTTTAACTGTACCTGCAAAGCTCTAACAGGGCTGATATTCCCATGAAGTCACATAAGTTCTGAATACAGGTTTCATTAGTCACCCAGAACCTATTCTGTGATGCTAATTGTGCTTTGGATATTAAATAGTAACTTTTCCTAGTTCCTTAACTGTTGAAAATGCCCAGTTAAGTCTTCTATGAAAAGAAGAAATTCTAGCTTTACAGCATTGAGAGACTGTCTAACATTATCAGCTATGGCAAGTTAGCAGTGACTTACCTCTGAAGAACTGTTTTTTAGATTGACCTCCACAAAACTGAAGAACCATCATAATGAATGAAGATAATACTGGTGGTTGTGAAGCTAGCTGGCGGATCTCGTCTTGGACTGTGTGGAAGGGGTGGGCAGGCTGCAGATGGTGTGATTATGCCAGGCACAAGGACAAGGCACTTCTGTGGGTCTGAGCACCCTCATGTAGTTTTAACACAAGGGTGGAAACAGCTGCTGGTATCAAGCCATTGAATGGGCATTGAAAGCCACAAGCTTTCAGTCCTAGGCCTCTGCTCTGTAATATGTTGATGCCAAAGAGCTGAATATGCTCTGGTACTCAGACCTTGCATGCAGGATGGTTAGGAACAGGTACTGGCTGTCAGTCAGGATTATGTATTGGCAGAGAAATGCTGAATGGATTACCTCTTCAGACTCCCCAACTAGGGTGGTATAAACTTGTGTTTCCCTAGTGATAGTCTGAAAAGCAATGCCACCAATACTTAAATACAGCTGAGGCTGTGCTCCAAGAATGTGGAGTTTTCCCAAGCTGTACAGTCAAAGCTACCTTAGTGGTGGAAAAAATTGCTTCCAAACTCATGTATAATCTGAAGCCTGTTGCAGTGTTAAAGCAGAGCTGTGGCGAAAGCCTAGAAAGAGCAGGATAGCAGTGCTGACCTGTTAAGCTCCCATGCAAGCATAGTAATGGCCATTCCATAGAAAAGTTAATGAACAACTGAGGAACTGCTCTGACTCAGCTACGTGGAGGTAAGTAAGCAGGATTCATGTGTAAAGGAATGCAGAGAATCACCTGCGTGTTCCTGCACTCGGGTAAAAAATACTCCAGTTTCAAATGTTTGCACAGCCACTGTGTGAATTTACCTACGGACAAGCGCTTGGAAGAGAATGCTGTCATCAGAAAGCAGCTGAGATGGGGATTTCCTCACAATTTATTTCATTTGAATTTGTGTGTTGTAACTTCAGGTTAACTTACTCTTTCTCATCCTGTGTCACTTCATACTGTGGAGTTACTGGCAGTGTAGCCCATGGGGTATTCTGCATGTTGCTCACAGTTTGGGCAGGCGTTTGCTGTTTGGGGGAGATTGGATTAGGGTAAAAATTGCTTATAATATTTGCTGTTAGTATACTTCATGCCTGCAAGGAAGCACTGCTGGAAAGAAGGTTTAGCCAGGTTCCAAGTTAACTGTTCAATTTTCTTCTATTTGTTGTTATATACTGTACTTAAAATATCAGAGTGCTGTTAGGGCAGCAGGCCCTAGAGAGTCTTGCTTCTGCAGCTGCCAGAGAGCCCTATCTTGGTACAAATTTTACATTCTCTATAACATGCTTAGTTCTGCCTTTGGCAACTGCTATAAATTTTAAGTAAATGTTTACAAATAATATGTAAAGTTGCATTTGGGAGCAAATTCAGACACATGAATACAATAATCACAGCATTTTTCATTCCTGGATTAGCCAGAACATGAAACAACATTTTTGCTGTTAGGTAGTTCCTAATGTGCATGCTTTACCCAGTCCATAACTTGAAATTATATAATCTATAGCATTCCTGTTATTTTTCCCACATACCCTCTCAGTCCATCACTCTTAAATTTGTCTTACAATACTAAGATTTCAAGATGGCATGCAAGGCATCTGCCCCTGTGAAAACTTGCACTGGAACTATTGCTTTTTAAATCTGGAATGAGTAAGTGCCAGTGCAAGGTTCCTGGTGCTCAGTGCAAACCCAGAAAAAAATCCAGTTAGACCTCAGAGGAAGTCAGGCTGGATCCTTTGACCACGAAGCAGGGAGCAGCATGTTCTGTCACTGATACCTGCTCACTTAGCAACTCGGACTTCTACAGTCTGAAAGACAACCCAAGATACAAAGAATGTAACTTCTCCTTCCCTGCTATCCACTGAATTTTATTTTGTTTGCTCTTAAAGAGTTGCAGAATCTGATTTTCAAAGTAGCCTTGCACTACCCTGCACTACAGTTTTGCTCAATTAACTGTTACATGCAATTTAGTGGACTCAAGTATCACCTGTTAAACATATTTTGCGTAAATAAGTAGTTGCTGGTACTCATAAGCAGCTGTACGGGTTAGTTAAGATAATCTCTTTACTAGGCTAGTGAGAAGATTGCTCTGATGCAGAACCGTAAGGCATGTGCATGACAGACAAACCACACCCACAGATGTATGCATCTGTCTGGGCTTTCTGATTCTCTGCATCCATTTGTGCAGAAACAAAGGCTAATCGTACAGGCTGCTTGAGATGAGCTCCATAGTGCTGGACCTTCATTTCAAGGTTTCACTGGCCAAAATTGGGTCTGTTCTTGAAGCTGAGTTAGGAAAGTAGCTACTGCCTGTTTATGGCTTTTTAAATGTTTGGCTCCAAAGTAAAGCTTTCATTATGGATACAGTGCTTGATCTCAGTGATTCAGTTTATAACTTGCAGATTTATACATAGCCAGTTAAAAACAAGCATTATCTGAGCTGCTGGTAGCCTACTTATAAAAACAAGACACAGCAGACTTCTGGGGACCCTGAATTAAATTCAGATTCCAGAAGCCATGTGGAAAAAGTATCCAAGTATTAGAAAAATACTGCTTCTGTCAATTCACTATTCAGTTTCCTGCACTCCTGGGATCACGCATGTGGTGGCAGAAAACAATGTGATGCTCCTTCCAAACCATTTTTATAATAGATAATTAAATATTAGTTATTCCATGATCAGAACTTGCAAATGTCTGTCAGCTTTGTGAAGGAAAGCCCGTTCTTTCTTTTAAACAAATACACTACTGTATATTAAAACTGAAAACCAAAAATAATTAAACAGTATTTTGTTTAAAAAAAACCACCCTTTCTTAAACAGTTGAATTTAGAGTAGCTGAGAGCACTCTCTGAAATCATGCACTCATTTAACTCATGGCTTATACTGCTATTGATTAAAGGGGAAGGGATGGGGCACTGAGTGCTGAACTGTAATGAATATTTACTCTTGTAAATTCAGTCCCAGGGAACTCAATGAAATTACTTACATGGGAGCACATTCCATAATGTAACTCAGTGCTACAGCCCTTAAGAACATCTTTCAAATTTCATGTTGATGTCAAAAGTAATGGTGTATTATGAGTAGGATGATCCTTAGCAACCATAATTCAGAAATGCAAGGGGACTTTAAAACAAACTTCCCTAAAAAAAAAAAACATAGCTTTTTGACTTTGAGAATGAATAAACTGATAGCATTGTTACATCTGTTTGGCCACTTAAATATCTATTGAATCCTAGAATAGACTATCTGATGTTGGAAGGGACCCATAACAATTATCAAGTCCAATTCACAACTGTTGAGCCACTAACACAACTAAGTTAGTTATGCAGACTGCATAGCTGTTATGCAATTCCATGTTATATCTCATCTTTCTGAGAACATTTGTATTCAGTTATAATGTGATTGTGTTCTTATTTCAGAATTAAAAGGAAATTGTTGTGCAAATTGATCGCTGTAGGATCACTGCTTTATAACTGCAGATATGATATGTGCCTGTGCATTAGAAAGCTGCAAAGTTCTGGTTTGAGTTTGTAAAGCAGCCATAAAAGTGGAAGTTCTGACTCCAGTGTTTTAATTCCCATCTGTTAAAATTTCACTGTCTTATTTCATGGACAAAAGTAAGGGTTTGGTATTTGTTTTACACTGTCAAAAATGCTGCATCAACAAAGCTATAAAAAGACAAGAGAAAACCAGCATAGGATTGAACAGAGTTGTTAGTTGCAGTTACAGGGCTAAATTCACATCCTCTTTTCTGTGTGCAGTCCTGCTGTGGACAGGAGTTACACAGATGTTAAGGAACAAGATAAAATGTTCCATTTTCCTTGCTTATAAACTTGGAGCAATGTGGTGCCTCTTCACCACCTGCTTCTTCCAGAAGAGGCACTGGCTCTGTGCCTTGCCTGAGGTTATTCTTTAAAATGCACCAAGACAGCTCCATCAACACAGCAGCCACTGTAGCTTTACAGCCATCTCCAGTCCCTAAATTTGGACTTGCTTCTTTCAAAGAGGAACTTACTGTGTATCTGTCAGCTTCACTAGACTCATCTTTAACAGCACATGATCTTAAGGGTTAGAAAATGTTTAGCCAAATACAAGGTCAGATTTCCAGTTGGAAAGTTAGAATCCAGGCTATAAAAAGTAGATAAAACTATGCTATCCTTAACTAGAAGATTCCTTCTAACATATATTTTCCACACTGTTTCAGGATGAAACTTTAATCAGACTGCCTAGGCCCTTGAGGGCTATTCTCTAATGGTAACTCCCTCCAAACTCACTGTCTTCTCTTTGTTAAAGATGTCTCTTCTGTTTTTATTTCATTATGCTGTTCTAAAGCAAAGATAGTGCTGCTACATTATCGGAGTGGAGAGGGAAGAATGTGTTTTTATTCAGTTCCAATACTGTTACAATATCTTGCAAGGCACATATCATAAGGAGTACTCGTATGTTTTATTTGCTTAGACTTCAAGATTTATGTTCTTTATATGCTGCGTATTGCCTAAAACCACATTATTAGCGAGGTTATGGAAAGGACACTCTATACAAACCATCTCTCTTGTTGCCCAAATTTGCCAGTTTTAAGGGTTCTTGCAGACATGTATTTGACCAGCACACTCAGTGCATTTTTCTTATTTGAAGATTTAACATTTTACAGTTTCTAATTCCCAAATTTTATTTAGAATGGAAACCTGATATAAAACAAAGAGCGTTGATAGATTTGCTGATTTAAATGAAGACCTGATTTATTTATTCCCCCAAAGTGCTGTAAAATATAATACTGGGGGGTGGGGGGTGGCGGCCAGGACCCAAAACCCAGAAAAGCAAGGTAAAGAAAATAACTCGTTCCTGTTAGAGAAGGTGTTTTTTACCTAGTGTTATAGTGAAAGCTGGAATAGATACAAACAAGACAAAGCTCCAAAGGCTTCAGGGTGTAATTGCTGAAGCTACAATACCTACAACTGAAGGATACTGAGCATGAAGCTGACAGGACTGGTGAAAACAGTAAAGCAAAAAAACAGCCATTGTTGTAATTGTCTGTGTTCTTCTATGATTAATATTGGGTTTAATGTGAGTATTTAATTTGTTCAGCTGTGCTTTCACTGTTTTTAGGCAGATAACTGTAAATTCATAGTTTTTAATATTCTAGTTTTAAGCTTAGTAAAAAGTTTATTTGCAGCTGTACTCTGTTATGTGCCATGACATGGAAAAGCTGAACAATTTATATTTGTGCCTTTCAACTCTTCCATTTAGTGTGCTGCTACATTACAGGAAGATATGTTTTCTGATTACCTGCTCTCTTAACATGGTAATCTCTTAAATACTTCATTCCTGAAGTATTTAAACTATGCAGACCACCCAGAAGGGCTCAGCAGACAAGAAGTTACAAACCAGTGATTTTGTCTTCAACTCTTCGTGTTACTATGTCAAGCAGTAGGTAAGAAATGAATCAGCTCCTGGAAAAAGATAACTATTTTTATTTTTCACAAAGAAAATACTAGAGACACATAGAAACCACGTTTAAACCAGGTTTCATAAAACTGTCCTAACTCCTTTTTAAAGAATTCTCATCCTAGTAATTCTTACTAAATTTGGACAAATGCCATCTCATTGAGCCACTTCTTGGTTTCTTGCAGTAATAAAGCTTGACTATAGGATTTTAGTGTAAAAGCTGACCTACAGATTACATTTCCTGATCTTGTAGATCTCAGTCAAGCAAAGGAGCACTTTGTCCTATATAACATAAATATACTTCTTTATATGCTAAAGAAACATGCTAGTATTATTTTTAAGTATAGCATGTTATTATATATGTGGTTAAAATTTGTTGGAACCTATATATGATTACAGCCACTGCTTGTCCAGGCCAAGAGTTCTCAAAATATGTCATTGTCTAAAGTAAACACATATATGAATCTGTTCAGAAATCAGAAGGGTGTAAGTGGAGGGTACTGCTTGGTATGATTCTGTGTGCATTTATGTGCACGCATGTTTGTTAAAAGAACTAACATAGGAATATACACAGAAACAATAGTGAGCCAGCCTCCATCACAGAAGGGCTAAGAATATGACTCTTAAAAGAAAAGCATGTTGATAAAATTATTAGGTTGAGTGTTAATTGAAAAAGAGTGGAAGCTCTGGCCAAGGTAAATCTCCACTCAATTCCTTCTGTGTTCAGAGAAGCAGGACGCTGTATACTGTTTTTTTTTCCAATACTGTATACAAAACCCTGGGGATTTGAAAGATTTGGGAAAAAGAATTAAATCACAAAAAACAAATAGGTACAGAAATAGATGTTCAGTTCATACTGAATCTCTCAAAATATTCATTTTTTTCAGTTTATGTGTTGGTAACTCAAGAAATGAATACAATCTCTGAATTCCACATGTAATACGTATTTTAGATACAAAATAAATATATATCTTTATAAATTTATATATAAATATGCAAACTATTAAAAACCCCACAAAATATAAACACTCCTAGAGTATTATTTTTGTAACAGTTCTTCAAGTTTTTTTATTTTGGAATCCTTACTTTTCAAGATTGTTCAAGACTCCAAGGGCACTCTAAATTATTTTGGTCACTCTATCTACAAATCTAACCAAATTACCCTGTGGCAATAGAGCCTGAGCTCTGAGAAATGTAATGTGAAGTTTCTGTTATTCCAGGAATCGTATGTCCCATATAATTTCTTAATGGACCTCTATCCTTATGCAATCTGGGATGGAATGGGAAGATTTGAAGTTAGGCCTTTTTGCAGATGCTGGATCATTCCTTCCACCACCACAGAGACCGTTTAGGGATCTGAAGAACGGTTGCTTGTGTGCTGATAAGAACGCAAATATGATGTGTATCTCCCCATTAAAGAAGACGCTGAGTGCAGCCAAGCTGCTGAGGAACAGCACAGCACAACATGCAAGTATAAGCTGCCATACAATCCAAAAGATGCAGGATTTTATTGTACTGACAAGCATCCTGAAATACAATTAGGTCTGACATCATCTGAAACCACCCAGGGAAACAGACAGCTGTCTGTTTAAGCTCTTTAAGGACCAAATGGGAATGAGATGTGACCTAGAGGTCTTCATCTAGACACTTGGAATTCCAGTGAATCAGTAGGACTGCCTGCAGGAACTGAAGGCCTTGCTCTTTTCACAATCTTATAAATCAGTTACACAGTATGGAAATAAGGATATTCTGCTTCACTTGACAGAAGCACCAGTAGCAACCAGAATGCTAGAAAAGGTGGCAACATGCAGAGGCTGAATGAAATGATCCTTCATTAGTAATGACCGATTCCCCAATATAAGGAGAATCCTTTTGATAAGACAACCTCAGGGCTACATATGAATAAACGTATGTATCCTAGATTAGGTCGAGAGATCAGAACTGCTCACCCTCTTCTGAGTAACCAAAACTACATTGATTAAAGTCACCAGTCTAAAGATGTAACGGTTGAATCTTTTAAGTTTTTTGCTGTCTCCAGCAGTGAGACAGCTCGTCATAGTATCTCTTGTTTGAGTGCTGTACTAGGATTGGTTTTATAGCTTCTAAAGTTCTTGAGAACACTTCCTGAAAAAAAGATGCAGTTGGGTAATTCCAGAGAAGCAGTAAAGCCAACTAAATGAATCATTTACTGCTGGTCACTCTGTGTATCTGCTAGTATGGGAGGAAGAGCTGACTGGAACAGCATAGAAGGCAAGAGAAAATCATTTGTTGCTTCTAGTCACAAATTCAGGGCTGTTGCTTGCTAATTCTGAGCCAGTTAGAGAAACTGCAGTAAAAGAGAAATGTTGGCAGTGACAACCGTTCTTGCTAGCAATGCCAGAACTGGCCATTCTGTAGCGCTTGCCAAACACACATTCCCTTGCCCAGACCAGTCCAAAGCTGGACTGGTATCAGCAGAATCTTTCCATCTGGATTGCTCCCAAAGTGAAGATGACAGAAGGGTATTTGTAACGCCTGTAATGCTTTGCCTTGCCTTTTCTGTTTTTCAGAGCAGTGATGGCTGAATGAGCATAAAGAAACCGAGATGGTGCCAGTTATACATCATTATGTGTTTTAACACATTGAGTATAAGGGAGATAAAGTATAAGGTGCTACTCTGTAGCTTCTACAATGGGAAAAAACTTTTCTGCTTCCAAGTGACAGGGCATGCTTTCATGCACAGCAGAAGTCTACTATATTACAGAACTATTACTTAAAAATGGAATGTGTTGGGGTTTGCTATAATATCTTTTTTAAAACTGTTCCATTAGAAAATAAAGTATTTTGGTATCTTAAAATTGGTACCTGGTGTTTTTCCATAATAATATATGTATCTAAATGGCAACATAAACTTCTGTTTCTTAAAAAAGAAATCTCTTGCTTCTTTGCAGGAGAATCCTCAGCCCATGACAGATAATAATGATGCACCTTCCAGCTGAGATGTTCAAGTCTGACATATGGAATGTCATGTTCAATCCTTTAAGGAGGATAAAGCAATAATATCAGATCAAAACACAGATATGAGAGTTTAAACTTATAGGCATCTTCTCTCATCTCCTATAATTTTGTTGCTCAATTACAGTGTGAAGGCCCTTGCAGATAAAGCAGTACTTAACAGCAATCTTTTTTTTTTTTTTTTTAAACTCATGTAACACATGTTCAAATGAATGTACTTTAGCATCAGTCACCATTCAATGAATGACATTTTATTCAGTATAAACTACTCAGAATGAAAGAACTGCAATAAAAAGTTATGAAATCAGTTAAAAAATACAGTATTAGCAGCTCACCCACTGGGGACCTAGTACAAATACAACACATGCCTCTAGGAACAGAAACAGAAAAAAGTCTTCAATTCATTATATGTGTGTGTTGCTGCTGACTGTAAAAGATGATCCTAAGTGTAAACAGCATGCCTTCAGAATCTCCAAGAGAGCAAATAGAGAGCTAAAAAGGTCAAGGTCAACAGAATTCAATGTTCTCCACTTTTATTATAGACCTGTATAAAGTGGCTCAAGTCTATCCACCATTCAGAAATCTACAAGAGAAGGTATAAATTCTTCTCAGAGCAGATATCTACAGCAAGAAAAAAATCAAATCAGCAGTAAGTACCACTATGGCATTTTCAGACAGCTGATGACTCCTTCCAGAGCTGCCTAGGTCCAATTTGGAATCCAAGATCACGATTGTATCTCCCTCTCTCAATTGCTTGCTGGGAAAAAACCAGCTATGCTTCCCTGCGAATGTAAGTAATAAAGGATGGTAAGGTCTTTAAGCCTTAAGGCTAAAAGATCTTTGTTTTTTAAAAAGATTGTTCATCTGCTTTTCTAGCAGGAAAAATTGTCTTTAAAACTACTCTTTTAAAAAAAGATCTGCTCTGGTATAGTTTAGAAATTGAAAGTGTACATCTTAATACACCCTAATACTGAAAATATCATGAGCTTACTGTAAACTAAATGCAGCAATTGTCAATGAGGCAGTTGACTTTTTTTTCTTAATAAAGGCAAAAATCTCTTTGACAGCAGCTATAGAAATATAGAGAAATTCTCTCAAACTTTATCTCCTGACCCGCATTTCTGACTAGCTTACAAACTGACACAGTCATGTCTTTGCTCTATTCATGCTTTGAGCCAGCTGGACATAAGACCAGCTTCTTTCCAGAAATCATGTGGCCATACTAGCACAGTTCTGAGCCCAAGCTAATATATCCTGACTCACAGCCAGCATTATTAACTCAGGCTCAGCAACACAAGAATCACAGCTACGGGGCTGCTATACTGGAGCTGGCTCCCAGCAGGCTGGTTCAGGGCACAGGCAGAGTGCACGTCACTGCCCGCACCCATTCGTGTAGATACACGCACCCTGGGCATTGTGTGCTGTAACAAATGCTATTTTTAAGAGTTGGTCCTCCAAATAATTGCGTTTTAATTAGATAATACAAACCATATTGAAAATGAAGCAATAAAATTTTACAGGACATGGTAGCATGAGTTTGTGTCAACATAGTCACAGCAGTGTGGCACCTGAGCGTGTCTATGAACCAACTTTAAAAAGTGAACAGATCCATTAACTTGCTTTACTTCATATTTTTTCATTATTGTTGAAAATACATTTTAAAAATTACATCTTGTTCTGTAGCAGGAAGTGGATACTCTATAGAATGCTTCTACATTGCCATCTAATACTTGTGACCATGTCATTTCCATTGTCACATCTGAAGCATTACTTTCCTCTTAAAACAGCAATACATGTAAAACATTTTAAAAGATCCAATTGTCATGGAAAGATTATCATGTTATATTAGTTGTTTTGCTTTCCAAACACATTATCAAACTATGAGGTGAATCAGGAAAGTAAGAACTACTGAAAGAATGCAGTCAACTGTAACAAATTTCTTTCCTTCAGCTTTTTGCTTGGCATTTCTGAACAGTATTCCTCAAGCAGTGGAAATGGTAAGTGTGCTTTGCTGTAGACTCAAGTCCTTCTTCCCCATTCATTACCCTCCCTTCCTCTTGAAAAGAGAGGCAAGACATGCTGTCAGTGGGTCAGTGCACTGGCTTTGCATCAGACCAAGCTGACACAACTCCTCAAAATTACTTTTCCAATAGCTTTAAAGGCTTAAAAGTCATTCACAACAGTACTTTTCACAGTCTTCCTACACAGCATTCCTAAAGAGCTCAATAACAGCCTTTTTCAAGTACTGATGCCTTTGTAAGTAAAAAGCAGTAATTGTAAGCATACCAAATGTCACGGTATGTTAACTGACAGTGGGATCTTCACGGGGATTTCCACCCCTCATTCTGTCATTTGCTGTGATTTATCTACTGTGTAATATTCCTCTGCTTCTGTACAAGAGACAGTTTAGTTAAATAGCAGGAATGAAAAGTGAAGCTACTAAACAGAATTTAGGGTTCATACAAGGGTTCATCTTTTGGGTCAAGCCAGCTCAGTATGCTGTCTGCAGCAGTAGCCACGTAGTGAAGAACACAAGTATATATGGTGTACTCCCACTTGTTCACAGCTCAGCTGATGTCCTCAGCCTGATATGATTTACCCATTTTATATTCCTCAGTGGATCCCTCCTTCAAGTGCTTGTCCAGTCTCCCATTGAGTTCATGTAAATTTTCACCTTTACAAACTTTGGAAAGGAATCTAACAGGTTGACTATCTGTTTGGTTTGTCATTCTGAACCGAATATTTAAGAGCCCAAACCAGCCACATACTGAGCTAGATCAAAGAGCCACCTAGTCAATATCCTTGTCACCTAAATCACCCCATAGTGAATGCCTGGAAAAGAGCAGAAGGACAGGACTAGCATGCAACAGTATTTCACCTTGTAAATCTCTTCAGCCTTCAGCAATATTTGGCTCAGGAGTTCCTTAGCCAGAGAATGGTTACAATTCACCTGCCATTTTACCATCCAGTCAGTGCTAATCTTCACAGCAGGCTTTCATTTTTACAACCCTGAGAACGCATTATTGTCATCCAGCTTCAGTACCTCACTTGCCATTGCCTTTTTTTTTAAAAAGCAAATAATTTAGGAATATGTTTAACACTACAAATTTCCGTGGAACTCCACTAATGATCTCCATTTTCAAAACAGACCATTTACTCCTACCCTTTTTCTTCCTACCTTTTAACCATTAACTAATCCATAAGAACAACTTCCTATTCCTTGGCAGCTTAGTTTCTTTTAAGAACCAATAGATCCTCATTTTGGTGCAAGAGCATGAACTGCAAGTACATTAAGATCCCTACTTCAGAATGGCTCTTCCATAAGAACAGTTTGAAGCAGATCATGTACAATGATGATCAAGAATCAAGTCCAGAGTTAGTTTCTATCCTATAGGTTCCCTAAAATTATGGTAACAAGAATTTTAGTCTCGTGATTCCAATCAATGTGACATTTACCTAGAATACTCAAGAGTACTTAGACAATCTTTTCTTCTTTCCAACAGCACTCTCCTAGAGAAACTGGCTGCTCATGGCTTATACAGGTGTACCCTTTGCTGGGTTAAAGACTGGCTGGACGGCTGAGCCCAGAGAGTTGTGGTGAACGTTGGCAGCTGGTCACAAGTGGTGTTCCCCAGGGCTCAGTACTGGGGCCAGTTCTGTTTAATATCTTTGTCAATGATCTGGATGAGGGGATTGAGTGCACCCTCACTAAGTTTGCAGGTGGCAGTGTTGATCTGCCTGAGGGTAGGGAGGCTCTGCAGAGGGATCTGGACAGGCTGAAGCAATAGGTCCAGGCCAATTTTATGAAGTTCAATAAGGCCAAGTGCTGGATCCTGCACTTGGGTCACAACAACCCCATGCAACACTAGAGGCTTGGGGAGGAGTGGCTGGAAAGCTGCCTAGCCAAAAGTGACCTGCAGGTGCTGGTCAACAACCATCTGAATATGAACCAACAGTGTGCCCAGGTGGCCAAGAAGGCCAACAGCATCCTGGCTTCTATCAGCAATGGTGTGACCAGCAGGAATATGGAAGTAATTGTTCCCCTGTACTCAGCACTGGTGAGGCTGCACCTTGAATACTGTGTTCAGTTTTGGGCCCCTCACTACAAGAAGGACACTCAGCTGTTGGAATGTGTCCAGAGAAGGGCAACAAAGCTGGTGAAGTGTCTGGAGCACAAGTCTGACGAGGAGCAGCTGAGAGAACTGGGGTGGTTTAGTCTGGAGAAGAGGAGGCTGAGGCGAGACCTCATTGCTCTCTATCTCTACCTGAAAGGAGGTTGTAGCGAGGTGGCGATGAGTCTCTTTAACTAAGTAATAAGTGATAGGACAAGAGGAAATGGCCTCGAGTGGCACCAGGGGAGGTTTAGATTGGATATTAGGAAAAATTTCTTTACTGAAAGAGTGGTCAAGCACTGGAACAGGCTGCCCAGGGAATGCCTCATCCCTGGAGGTATTCAAGAAAACGTGTAGATGTGGCACTTCAGGACATGGGTCCTTTCCAATCTTAATGATTCTGTGATTCTTCGTTTATTGATTTTACAGTGTCTGATTTTCCTTATCAAAAAGTGATTGCTACAAGCTAGATATTACAGTCTTAACAGGATGCATTTTCTATTTAGAATTCATGTAAGTTGTATATTACTTGTTTTTAAAGATATATTTTCACTCTGATTTAGTGTAATCAGAGTGTAACACACTGATTTCACCTTCCCTATGTAATTTATATACTAGTGTTGCAGTGTTTTTCCTCCTTTCCTCAAATGTTTAACAAGCACAGTATTGCATTATCCCAATTTAAACCAGCTATTCTTAGTCTCCTATTCTGGATTTGGTTCTTTTGGTGTTTATGGAGCAATAGATTTTTAGTACTTAGAGATGTATGGACATATAACTGAGTTAGTGTATGCTTCTGTTGGCTACAAAACTGGACTTGTTCAACTGCACTTCGCTATTTCCTACCTCACTTTTGTAAATTTTGTCCTGTTCTTTGAAGATACAGAATGCATTTATGATTTCACCCACATACCATGAACTAACATTTAAAAAGCAACATTTTAACACCTTATGGTAATATCACAGTAAGAAAACCAAATTCATACAGCATTTACCCTCAGGCTTCAGTAATATGATTCTTACTTTTTATACTGGTTGAAAAACACTTTCTGCAGATCACAAAAGCACTAAGTTACCAAGAATTCCAAATAGCTGCCAAGTTACACCTCAGTAAAAGCCTACTGAATTAAGACGCTGATGTTTCTGATGCAGATTGACTAATAAGTATTTTTTATTTCCTGTGCTGCAAACCACTTTGGCAGTTCTTGAGGTATATAAAAAAAATGCTTTTAACAGCCCTTCACTAACAAGCAAAGTAGTGTTCATGTACAAGGAAAACAAAACACAAGTCAATAAAAATATTTCACTTTAATAAAAAGTAAGCCCTGGGAGCATTGATCAAAATCAGTAAAGAAATATGAAACAGAAACAACCTTCTGCTTTTACATAATTGCATGCAAAAAAAAAAATTCCAAGTGCCTTTTATATCAGTTTGTTTCAAACATACTTGTCCTGGTTTACAATGTATTCTGTTACCGTGAGCTGTTGAAACCAGGTGCCGATGTTCCTTGCCTCCTCCCTCGGGACTAGCTTCTGTTAATAGGCCCAACAATGCCTTGCCGCATGACCCATAGATAACCTGCACCTGGACTATTCTTCTGTTAATGCGCCCGTCAGTGCCTTGCCCCAGGACTCACCATCCCCTTGTGAGATGCTCCGGCCAGGGGGAGGGAGCCAAGCATTCCCACCGGGGATAAAATCTGGGGTTTGGAACAGCACGAGCAGCCTTACCCGCTGGGATCCCAGAGGACAAGGACTGCACCGCCACCGGATTTTCGGAGGAGGACCAGTTTTCTTTTCTACAAGATCACCGCTTCAACAGGACCGTTTCAAAGAGAACTGCAGCTGCCACTGGATCGGACTGGTACCAGCACCCTGCCCGGCAGGGTGCCAGGTTGTATCCCTGACTCTGTCAGGCTTCGAACCAGTTTCTCTGTATTATAGTTTTGTTGTATACATTAGTAAAAACTGTTATTCCCATTTTCCTCATATCTTTGCCTGAAAGCCCCTTAATTTCAATTCTATAACAATTCGGAGGGAAGGGGGTTGTATTTTTCTGTTCCAAGGGGGGCTCCTGCCTTCCTTAGCAGACACCTGTCTTTCAAACCGGGACAGATTTTGGCGCCCAACGTGGGGCCTGAGGGCATTGAGGAAAAAGGGTGAAAAGGGAATAACAGTTCCTGGCTAACCTGATTTTTTGTGCACTGGACGTGGGAACTTTGTTAGGCAGCACCATGTGGTCTAGTTTACCTTGCTTCAGGTGGCACGTGGTCGTGGCTATGCTTTTCCCCTTTGCAGCCCCTTATCTAAACATGGGTCCTCTGACTAAGGCTACCGTGGCTGTTATCCAGCTTGCACTATGGGTTGATAAGGTGAGGAATTCATGGTTTTTCAGTTTCCTGTGGAACGTGGGCACATGGATAAAGGGCTATCACACGCTCAGCGTATGTTTCTGGGATTACATTAAAAATGGTACCTTCTGTGAGGAAATAACACCAGGGGGAGTTTTCTCCCAACCATTCAACCAGTTCTTTGGGTCTGCTCCACCAGTTTTCAAAGGGTTTGGATTTCCCCTAGATACTATCCAGGTGTTGCTAATAGGCCTACTCAGCCATCAGAGATAAGGTGAGATTGACTTGGATTGCCCAACAGCCCACCTCAGAAATGGACCAGCCAAATTGGGTGGGGGTACTGGTGAAGGAAATGCTGAGGGAATACACCTCCCAAACTAGTGGGAAACCTCGTCCTGAAGAGGGAGAGTCTGATGGTGCAGCAGTGGAACCCACAGATGTTACAACCATGCAGGGTCCAGCTGAACCACAAGGACAGCCACAGCCAGCGGCAGTCGCCCCTGTGCAGAGGAGGAAGTGCAAGGCCAAATCAGTACGCCCAGCTAATGATGGTGATGAACCAGAGCCCTCACAACCAGCAGGGGAATCAGAGCCTGAAATTATCATCAAATCCCTGTCATTCGACAGTCTCCGTAATATGCGAAAAGACATTGTGCGATGGGGGCGTGAGCCTTATACAACCTGGGAGCATTGATCAAAATCAGTAAAGAAATATGAAACAGAAACAACCTTCTGCTTTTACATAATTGCATGCAAAAAAAAAATTCCAAGTGCCTTTTATATCAGTTTGTTTCAAACATACTTTAAACAAAATACAGGCAGGCCAGCTAAGATTAAATAAGAACTTGGCCCTGAAAAGTAAGTATTCCCAGTGACCTTTGAGTCAAGGGCATTCAACTACCTTCAGTCCAACAGGCATAAGTATTTACATCTCAGTATCTCAAATAACTGATGCCAAATAATCTGAGGTCATGTAAGATTCCAAACATTAACATTTTATAAATTATCAAGTCAATTCTATACATAGACATCTTCTTCTGATCCAGCTGGATAACAAGTAAATATAATTTATTCCCTATTTGTTACCACCTGCTTCAGAAGATTATCACCTGCTGAGTTTTACTGAGAGGGATCCCAGTTTTAGGACTCCATGCTGGATACTGCACCAGTTCTCAGTTCTGCCAAGCCACTCCCCTCCTGCCCCATCACTCATAGACATGAAGATGCATTCCTCCCACATGTGGATACAGCACCAAGTTCCCTCAGGATGTTCCCAGTGCTCTTCCCTTTATATGCTGCAGGTCATGATACTGGCAGGAGACAACTCCTCTCTGGAAGGAAGGAGGATTTGAAGCTCTGAGCCTGCTGCATTCATTACTTTTAACAGCTAAGCCCTCTTCCCCTGAGGAAAAGACAAGACAAAATGAGCCATCTTTGGCCTCTTCCAGGACTCTTGGTAGAGTCCCAAGGGATAAGGCCCTGGAGGGAAGAGGGGACACAGGAAACCTGGTTAACATTCAAGGATCACCTCCTCCAAGCCCAAGAGTAGACCATCCCAATGAGTAAGGAAGTCAGGCGAAAATGCCCCAAGGTCTGCATGGATGAACAAGGAGCTCCTAGCCAAACTCGGACACAAAGAGGCAGCACAGAGAAGGTGGAAGCAAGGACCTGTGAGGAATAGAGAGACATTTGAGCACACAGGGATGAGATCAGGAAAGCCAAAGCTTCTTTAATCCCCTACTGATTCCAGCTGCTAAAAGTAAAGCAGAAGCCCAACAAGCTACTGTAGGAGCACCTGTGCCCAAGTCTCATTCCCAGCCCCTCTTCTCCCTTCTCTTACTATGCTCATTCCAAGACAACTGGAGTGAGACCATCTAGATCAAGAACTGGTGAAATAGAAAAGTCCCCTTCACTTAACTTCTTCCTCCCCTCCCTCCTACTGTACTCCATCTCACCTCGGAGCCTTAGACTATACATAGTAAACAGAATAATAACACTGTGGAAATAAAGCAGTCCTCACTTTACCCAATTCTTCTCTGACTGTGCTTTGCCTAATAGCGTTGCTATGACTTCCTTACAGGAACTTTAAGGATCTTTTTGAAACGACAAAGGCACAGATACAAAGGAATCCAGCAGGTCTTGTCTTTTTTTTTTTTTTTTTTGTGACACCTATGAGCTGGTTTGGCTTGCAAATTCCTGTTGTAAATTCCCAACCGAAGAGGCTCAGCAATGTAGCTGCAGGGAAATGGAAATCACCCTCTGTAATACTATCAGCAAATTACTTTTGTCCTGGGGCTGATTTACCTTTTGTAACCCTAGCTAGAGCCAGAAATACACACTAGTCTCTTACAAGCTTCCTTCTGCATCCCTCTGCACCTCCCAACACTGTATTATTATATTTAGTCATTTCACACAGTAACATTTTACTAAGGAGTCCCTTCTGACATTCACAGGCAATCACTTTTTGTCACATCATCAATTTTAATTACACTTCCAATACAAAATAAGCCTAGAAACTACAACACCCTTCTCCCAAGGCAGTCAGTTCAGCATATAGTACAGATATGTAGACTAAATATTATAGTGTGTTTGTATACACACACATATATCAACTATTGTAATTTTTAAATACTAAATTCTGTGCTTTTTCACTACATTATACAAAAGGTTTTCTACCAGAGGCACTCACAATCTAAACAGGCAGACAAAACTCAAAAACATAAACAAAGACTCTGTCTCACCCTGTGTTTTTACAAAACATTTAACCTTTTACTAAGACTAGTGCCAGGGCCTCACAAAGAAAATCAGTGTTCAGGAGGGAATGGAGAAAGAGCAATTGACTTCTGCAAAAGAATTGAGAAGGAATTCCAAGCATGAAGATAAAAATCAAAAGTAAATGAAAAAATGAGACTAAGTAGAAAGCCAGAATTGATTCATTATGTGTTTCAGTGAACTTTCTCTGATTTCCTGTAATGTAATTTAAGTGCAGTGATGTTTATTTGCTAAAACAGACGGTCCAAGTCTCTAACCTATGAACTTCCACAACTAAAATTTGCAAACTACAGGGCCCAAAATAAAATATGCATTAATGTGCTTAAATTGCAAGTGAACTCACTGAGATTAGTGCATACATATTACACACGTAGATCTCAAACACAATCATTTATTTTAAATTTACCATTTAGTCATCACAGACTCAAACTGGCCTAAGTGCCACCTAGGTCCTTGCCGCTGGCAACATGCACACATAAATCTGTGCAAGCACTGACAGGTTTGTTAGTTGAGGCCTCAGAAACCCAAAACCTGGATCCTCAAAATAGGTATTTCCATATTTATTTCATCAAGTTCAATCTCCCTGGCAGACCCCAAGGAGAGTCTCTTTTAAGAGATAAGTTGTTGAAATACTCTTGCCAGGATGTGACAGACCAAGGCAAACCACTAATGTCCATGCCAACTTTAGCCTGACAATGAGGTAGTTTCTTTTAAAATACATTTGGCACTAATGCACCAAAAATTTCCCGTCATCCCACTGCATGCCCTGAGTCATGATAATGAGAAGACTGAGGTGACCCCAGATACTACATGACACTTAGGCCGGTATAAAAGCAAACAAATGTACTGGCTCCTTCATCAGCAGTTCATGCCAGTTTATAATTTACACAGACACACACTTACATTCTTGTAAGGGCTTTCTGTAGTTCTAGTTAAGTCACTTAACCTCCTCCCATCTATAAAAAGAGAATTACAGTATTAATGTAACATCACAGAAGCACTGTCAGTTCTGACAATTAACTTTTAAATATATATTCAGAATAGATGTTTTATTCTGCTTTATTCAGGCAGAACTTTTTTAAAACCACAAAAGTTTTATCTAAAGACAGGAAGACCTGGTACAAAAATGTAACTGCCAAATGTAACAATTAAATAAATAGAAACCTGTAGTTAAGGACTATTAAAAGACTGGGCTTACTACACATGTATTATATAGTGCAAGATCAAGTAGTTAAAGGTACCAACATTTACACACAGCTTTAAAAGCAGCTCATTTAAAAACCTCTATCAGAAATACTGAAAAAGCTTTCTAAGCATAATTTTCTTTATCTATCTCCTTCTAGTGGCAGAACATGAAATCAGATACTCAAGACCTTATTTTTATTATTTTTTCTAAAACCCTTAAAATACAGTATTCCACATTAAGCAGATGATACAAACTCTTACTTTAAAATACCTGTTAATTAACACTTCTAGTATACCAAGCATCTGTTCCACAGCTATTGTCCCCTGCAGTCAGAATTCAAGCCTTTGCAATCTGCCTGACAAAAAGGTGACATGCCTCAGCATTCTTTTTTTTATTTAGGACTAATCCAAATGTATAGGCTGTTCTTAACACAGCAGTAATGCAATACTCTAAAACAAAGTCTACGAAAAAAATAATTAAAAACACGAAGCTTAACAGAAAACGAGGTGAAGCCTAATGCTGGCTTCCCAAAGAAAAATCCTGCTGCACTGACTTGGTATGTTTAAGATCAGTGATTTTTAAAGTAAAATGAGAAACACATTAGATCGCACATATCTGGACACTGTTAGACCCTTGATATGGTGCTATGCTGACACTGACGTTTATCTCGGGTAAGACAGCGGCTAAGCGGCCTCCCTGTGACCAGTCCCGCTAAGGTCCGGCCCGATGCAGCGCAGGTAAGGCTGGCACGGCAGGGAGCCGAGCGGCACAGGGGCGGGATCCAGGGGTGAAGGGCGAAACCAGGACTGTGTCCTGCGGGGATGATGTGCCTTGTTCAACCTGGAAAAACGATGTTTCAGGGCAAGGGACGCGAAGGCCGATTAGCGCAGCTCCACTGGAAGCTGCCGTTCCCAGCGCCCGCCGCAGGGAGCGGGGAGGCGGGAGGGAGGCGGTACCGGTCGCCCTCTAAGATGGCGGCGCCGGGCCCACGTGGTGCGCGCTGAGGCGAGGAGGGGAAGCGGGGCGTGCAGTGGTGACATGGCGGCGGCAGAGAGCGCGGAGGAGGGCGACAGGAGAGATGAAGCAGAGGACGACGAGGTGGAGGTCGGTGGGCGCTGGCATCGGGACGCTTTTCACGGGCGTTCCCCTGTCTTGGAGCGGCGTTAGGGGAAGGGACGGGGCCCGGACGAGCCGGCCCCCCTCGGGGCGTGTCCCGCCTGTGGACTCGGCCCGGCCCTCTCTGCCCCCGCCGCCCTGTGGAGGGGAGCGGGCTACAGGCTGCTTGTAGTGCTGTGGGCTGGCGGGGCCCAGCGCCGCTCCAGGGCCGTAGCGGGGCAGACGGTGGCCTTTCTCCTCACGCCTTACTCCGCAGGCCCTTCCTGCGGGGCCGGCCGGGCGCGTGGGGAGAGCCGGGCGCGGGGGACGCCGTAGCTGACCCGGGGCTGGCGGCGGGGTCGGGCGTCTCTGCCCCGACAGCGGTCGTGTCCCAACATCCCTGTCGTTATGGCTTTTTTACCTAAGGTTTTCTGGAAAGCGGCGTTGTCAGAAAGCCCTCTTCCAGTTTCAGTTGCTTTCTACCGCCGTATCAGCACAGAATCAGAGAATGTTGGGGATTGGAGGGGACTTCAAAAGATCATCCAGTCCATCCCAAAACACAAACCACTGCTCATCTGGTATTGTGTGTATTGGTGGGCATTCAGCAGGTGATGGTTTGTGAAAGCTCTTTTTGTCCTTGCATAAAAGACTCTTCAAGGTAGCTGTGCCTTGTTTTGGCTTTGTATTTTCCTTATCCAAAATTGTAAGGAAATATGAACAGGAATTGATCTCGAGGCAGTGCCTTATAAAGAGTTAAAAGTACCCATGTTGCTTAATCTCTCACTATAGTATCTTATTTAGGGCGGTATTAAAGTTTTAGAAAATGTATTTTGGAATATGTAACTCGTCATACTGTTACAATTAATAAATCGCCCATGTTGATTTTGCCTTTGAAAAATGAGCTCCCTATCGAGCTAGGAAGAAAAGACCAGGAAATTTGGGTGTGAAACAGGTATATGACGGAGTAGTGGGTTGCTGCATTCCCGTGGGTATTGCAATATCTGTCTGCCATTTTCTCTAGAGAAAATGCAGAATAACTCAGGTTTGGGGTCTGTTTATTCTGAAGGTCTGGGTCGTTGGGTGCTGTTGTTTTTTGGTTTGGGTTTTTTGTTGTGGTTTTGTTTTGCTTTGTTTTTCTCCTGAGTTCAAATACATAATTTACAGCTGCACTTTATAAACTTATCTTGTAGGAGCAACTGGTCATGGTGGAACTATCAGGAATTATTGATTCAGACTTCTTAGAAAAATGTGAAAACAAATGCAAGATTTTGGTGAGTGATTACAGCACAATAGGAAAGGGGTAAGTCAGTACACATGTGAACGAGGTACTGAGGCTATTTCTAAATTCCTTGAAGTCTAACATTTAGATCAAATCTTTGATAGAGAACTATTTGTACAGGTTTAGCTGTGTTTGGCTGCAGGTTGTGAGCTAGGTCTATGTCAGAAATGGCATATGGTCTTTCAATATAGTATTATGTAAATATAAGGAAGTATTTTCAGAAGTATTTATAAGCTAGGACTATTATCCGCTCTGATTTCAAGCTCTTAGTTCAGCTTTTTGAATTATGTATTTAGTACATTTAAAAATATATTGTTAAGCACATTTCTTCAAATAACTTGAACACAGCTGACAGGTAAAATCTTTCTGAATCACACTATATTTACAGGTTTTTTTGCAGATACTGCCTGTCAAGTTCGAGTGTTGTAAACGTAAAGGATAAATGGGTCTTAAGCATTTGGTAAACAGTTTTGGATGTTGTTTCCTTCGCTCAGGTTACTGTAAGAATCTGGCTTACCTGTCCTTTTCCTTTAATTTTGAGTTTTTTAATCACTATATGGGACAAATCTTTTATTTGCCTTCCAAAATCTACTTGGACTATGTGAGCTATGTAGGTAGATAATACAAGTACTGTTGATATGCAAATACTTTGTAAAACTAGACATTTATTAAAGACTGTAAAGATGGAAGAAAAAACATCTCGGAGAATGCCACTGATCAGAATATATGTGAGGTGGTAAAGTCAGTTCTGAAAATCTCAAACATAGATATACAATCAAAATTCATAAGTTATCCATTACTGGATAGATGAGTTTTTAAAAGCAGATCTGCTTCCTGGATCTGACCTAAGTTGCTTGAAATGTATTATACAGATAGTTCATTACTGGTGGCAGAATGGCTATAAATTCTTCAGTAGTGTTAATGGGATTCTTTCAAAATTTATGCTTTCAGATTCTCTTGTAGTATTGCTAGAAAAACTTTTAAGGATCTATACTGTATCCTGCTAGTATCCAAATCTGCTTGTGCTCACTCCACAGAGTCAGCATTCCTTGAGATTTTTCATAATGGACAACCGCTGTTAAAACTCCAATAAAAGATTCTGCTCTGTATTATTCTGTTTAGCAAGTTTGCTGTGATGTAGATCACATAAGAGGAAGACAGTCTTCGTTTTTCCATAGTACAAAAATGAATGCAATAAGCCATAGAAATAAAG
This sequence comes from Podargus strigoides, assembly GCA_028020825.1. Taxonomy (NCBI): domain Eukaryota; kingdom Metazoa; phylum Chordata; class Aves; order Caprimulgiformes; family Podargidae; genus Podargus; species Podargus strigoides. The sequence continues at coordinate 49,767,741 of CM051619.1, forward strand.
TTTTGACTATTAAAAACCTTAATGCTGCTGCCTAGTACTGCTTATTAACTTTCTGTAGGGAAAAAAAAACAACCAAAAATATGTTCGACATGTTAGCTTAATGCTATTGATGTTCTCAACTTACACAGCAGAATGAGAATCACAAAGCTTAAATCTTGCTGATCTTAGATGCTTCTGTTTGTTAAAAGTGCAAGAGGAAAATTGCACAAATTCCTATTAAACTTGTGTGATATTCTGTATTTTACACAATTTACCACATACTACCTCATCTTCAAAACTTTTAGCCTATGCTTATCTTCATATTGTGAATAATGTTGATGTTCACGATGTACTGTTAAAAGACAATTTCCCTTAACTACTGTATTCTGTTCAGGCATTAATTTTTATCAAAATATAGTTTCTAGGTATATCTTGTATTAAGAATAATGGGATACTGGCCTGTGTAATTGGAAAAGCTCTACTGCAGAGGAAGGGAACGAGCTGATAGAACTACTGCCTTGGTCTCCCACTCCTTGTTTAAAAATATGAGATTAAATAACAGCAGTTTCCAGCTTCTTCACCATGCAGATGCACAGTAATCACAGCAGCTTCTGTGACCCTGCAATTGCATTTCTGGTGCTGGTGTAATGCTTTATGCCAGACTTTATCTTGTGTCTTTTCCAAAGAATTTTAAAAGTTGTCCCACTTTACAGAACTGGTATTAATTGGAGCTTAGAAAATAACTTTCTTTTTTCCCCATGCAAATATGTATTTTCTTATTTGCTAATTTAAAACTGAGGTTAAATTAATTTCCTAGAGGAAATAACAGCATTTTAAAGTTATTTTCCATAACCTAAATAAGCAATTGGCTGCCATTTGATCTAAATTTCTTTGGTCCTTTTTAACATACTAGAGCATTTTCTATACCAGTGCAGCATTGTTGGGTTTGTTGATTACTAGAACAGTAGTATCTGGTATATTCTTAGTAATTAATATATTTAAAGTGACATGTATGATGACAGACTGAAAAATTGTCATTACTTTTTTTTTTTTTTACAGTACACTGGTTCTACAGTAAGATTGGCTAAATGCTTTGTAACAGTTGTTACCACTGCTTAACTAAACTTCCTAAAAAACCGAAAGAAAACGCATCCTCCCACCCTCAAGCCCACCCCCAATGTTTATCACTGCAAAAGACCTCAGGGTCAATAGTAATGACTAATGCTACTTTTATTACATTTTTTGAAAACTACTAAATATTAATTTAACTGTATGTCTTGCCATTCTTTCAGGAATCTGCTACCTTCTGTAAGATCATAGCCTCTGCAAAACTCTTTTCTCTGCTTCCATAAATCCTGTTTTAAAGATGCACTTCTTTAGATATGAAGTTGATAGTTTGAGAAAGCTTTGCAGTCTGGAATCTGTTCCTTTTCTCTGATACCAAAAGAAACATTTTATTTCACATTTACAGTGTTATGGAATACTTACTTTACTATTATTGCCTTTAGTTTTTTAATTTAAAAAAAAATAATTAAAAAATCTTTTCAAGGTATTGATATAATCTGGATTCTGCTGTGTCTGTATTTGGTCTCAGAGCGAGAAATTTTCCTGGGCTGACATCTGTGCAATTTTGTCCTTCTTTTTGTAGGGAATAGAGACAGAGAGGCCCATTTTACAAGTGGACAGATATGTATTTGCAGGAGAATATGAAGGTAGGACAAATAATGTGGATGCAGTCTCTCCTTAAGAACTTTCTTAACATCAGTTAATTACAATGTGAATGGAGAACATGAGCATGGGAAGTGCTGAAGTTCTGGGTGGTGTTTGTATAACACCATATAGAGCAGCAGCAGTCTGAGTTCATGGCTAAATTAGCCATGCATCCATGTTAGATACTGCAAAGTATGTCTGGAAGCTGATGCCAGGGCGTACCACCTGGTGTTTCTGAAGGCAAAAACGTAGGACATAAAATGCCCTAAAGTAAGTGCTTGTTGTCTCCTGTATAAGCAAGACTGACATGTTGAGCACTCTGTAGTTCTCCAGTTTGCCTTATAGTGACAACATTGGTCTGGAAGAAAATGATCTGGTGTCCTCCCTTGTAGTGACTTTGAATGACCGTGATACTCATCTGTTCCTGAGTTGGCAGTGTAGTTACCACTGATGGGCCTTTGTGAGGGGTGGGAAGTCGGAACACTCCCACAGCTGTGCTAGTGGGTGCAGTGTCTGCAGCTGGTAGAAATTAGTCCCTAAGACTTTCTCACTTTATTTTCCATAGATACCTTGGGAACCTGTGTGGTTTTTGAAGAAAACACAGAGCACGGTAATTGTGATTTGATATCCCGTTCATTGTGGTAGCCTGGGAAGTTAAAAATAGTATTTATCTTGTTTCAGTTGATAATGGAGTTCACTATAACACTTGGGCTTTGGGTATTTTTTTTTTTTTCTCCTCTCTTCATAGTAGATGCAGAAGGCAACCAAAAAGTACAGCTGAAATACAAGTGCCACACAATGAAGAAGTTGAATATGATACGGACACTTTTGACAGAAAAGAAGGAAGGAGAAGAGAATGTTGGTTAGTGCCCTTGCTCTTATGCACAGGGACATGGATGGGTTATGCTTAGGACTATTAGTCTTGATTGTTTGATTCAAGAGTATGTGGGAAATTACAGCAACTTTCTTCTTTAGGCAACAAATGTGTATCTTTGAACACAAAAATGCAAAGCAAAAAAAGAGAGATTTCTGCCCAGTGCTGCCTTGAGAAGTGGCTAGTATGAGATTCCTACAGAAAAGCGTTAAAACAGGGCAAACATGCTGACATTCCCTGGTATGTTCTGCCCTCTAAAAGTTTTGGCACTAGTTCTGAAATCAGAGTTGCTGCTTAGTAGTGTTTAGTAGTTCTTTGTTGATTTTTTTTTTTTTCTTTCCATCATTTTTTCTAATGACTTTTTGAGTCTCTGTTGAAAATCTGTAATATCCTTGGTAAAAGTTCAATGTTGTTTGTACAGCAACTGAATTCTTCATACAAATTTACAGTTAACTTTAACTGAATTCATCTTGCTTGCAAAGACTCACCTAGCAGACCAATCATGTTGAGTTTCATTCTGTAGGCAAACTCAATACTTGTATGTTTGCTTTATTTCAGCAGTTTTGTTTTCTCGTACGGAAGTCAGTGCTTTTACATAGTCAGATATTGAGTATCCTGCTGTATACAGTAGTATTCATTAGCAGTATTCTGTTGCTTTTAGTTGCTTTTTTTCACTCAAGTCAGTGTTATTGCTTTGTATTTTAAGAATATAGAATCATAGAATAATTATGGTTGGAAGGGACCTCCAGGGTCATCAAGTCCAACCTGTATCCCATCATATTTCTAACCATTAAACCACTAGACCATGGCCTCAAGTGCCTCATCAACCCATTTTTTGAACACCCCCAGGGACGGCGACTCCACCACCTCCCTGGACAGCCTGTTCCAGTGCATAACCACCCTCTCAGTAAAGAACTTCTTCCTAATATCCAACCTAAACTTCCCCTGATGTAACTTGAGGCCATTTCCTCTCGTCCTATCATTAGTAATTTGGGAGAAGAGACCAACACCAGCCTTGCTACATCCTCCTTTTAGGTAGTTGTAGAGAGCAATAAGGTCTCCTCTCAGTCTCCTCTTCTCTAGACTAAACAACCCCAGTTCCCTCAGCCGGTCTCCATAAGGCCTGTTTTCCAGACCTCTCACCAGCCTCATTGCCCTTCTCTGGACTCGCTCCAGCACCTCAATGTCCTTCTTATCCTGTGGTGCCTAGAACTGGACACAGTACTCGAGGTGTGGTCTCACGAGTGCCGAGTACAGGGGCACGATCACCTCCCTACTCCTGCTGGTCACACCGTTTCTGATATAGGCCAGGATGCCGTTGGCCTTCTTGGCCACCTGGGCACACTGCTGGCTCGTGTTCAGCCGGCTGTCAACCAACACCCCCAGGTCCTTTTCTGCCAGGCAGCTTTCCAGCCACTCTTCCCCAAGCCTGTAGCATTGCATGGGGTTGTTGTGACCAAAGTGCATGACCTGGCACTTGCCCTTGTTAAACCTCATACAGTTAGCCTCTGCCCATCGCTCCCTCCATTTCGAGAGCCCCATACCTGTTCTGCAAGGGTAGCTGGGGAGGGAGGCCAGGAGGGGATTCACCTGCCTCATCGAGCAGGGACCAGTTTCCATTCCCCCTCACCTCTTAGATCTCCCTTACCATCAGGTACAGGAAGAGGGAGGGGTGCCTCCACCCACTGTACTGTCCTCAAGGATGGTAGGGCCTGACTCCGCCAGTCTACCTCCCTCGTACACTCCCTTATTGCCCTCAGCCTCTCCACCTCCTCCTTTAGCTCTATCACCAGGCTGAGCAGATCATTCACCTGCTCACAGCGCACACAGCCCCCCATTACCCATTTTACATTAAATATAGGCAGTTGGCTGGACACTGGTAATAGGAAGTATAATATGAAATGTCATCTAGAATCTAACCAAACATCAGCAATCTTATCAACACAGTGTACCGTGTCTTGGATAAGCTGATTTAGCCTATGGATGTTGTTAATTTATCAACAGTTAAGTTTCCCTTTATTTTAAGTTGATCTTTCTTTATCAAATGCCTTTCTCTTATGAATAACCTTATTATTTAAGGAAAATGAATGGTTTAAGCCCCATGGTGAGACTCACCACAAAAATTAGTGTTGGTCCAAATTCTTGAAAGACACCTTTCTATCCTAAGTGGTCCTTTTACTTAAATGTTGGTCAGGCTCAGCCTTAATCACAGTGAACATAAACTAAGAAAAAGCTGCTGTTAACTCTTAACTCCCTTTGTCACTAATACAAATTTTCCTTCTTTGCATCAGGTGGAGTGGAGTGGTTACAGATCAAGGACAGAGATTTTTCTTACAGCAGGCCTAATATGATTTGCAGCTTTCTACGTGAAAAGGAAGATTCTGAGGAGACAGCTCAGGCCCAAGACAAATTGACTGAAGAGTCAGAGGGAGAGGTGAGTGGCGGAGGAAATTGTGACCTGAATTGTGATCTGGAGAAGCAGCACAGCTTGGCAATAGATGCCTCTATTCCTCTGCCTGACAGCCCTGCTTCTGGGGCAGAGGATTCTCCTTCTGGAAGGGTTGCCTTGGATGATGCGCCTCCATGATACCAGCTCTGATCTTTTCTGGATTTCTTCATGGAGTTAACGGGCCAACTTTTAAATGCCAACTTTTGTAGGCTGTGACATGATTTCTAATTTATCTGAGCAATTAATAGTGGAAAAACAGACATTGTGTTCTTGTGCATTGCTTTTGTTTGGATTATAGTGGAGAGGGCTTAAGTGTTTTTTGAAAATGCTGATTGGAAATGTGTGTATCTCTACCTTAAAATTGAAGAGGAGGAAATAGTTACATAATTTAAAAAACCTCTACCTTAGAAAAATGTCAATGTATTGTACAGTCTGGGACATTTTGTAAAAAGAAAAAATGGAAAAAAAAATCATTACTTGAAATAAAGTCCTGAATTTTTCAAGTATAGCTTCACCTTGTGTATCATATTCTGCCACATACAATGTCTGTTCTTGTACTGCAGTTATTGAAAGAAAAATTCAAGTTAGTGTGTTTTTTCTTACTTGTTTGATTACTCCTAAAATTGCTTAGTTTGGATTTTCTCTAGTGTCCTTTGTCCCCTTGGCAGATCTTAGAAATCCTTCATGTGGGAAGGGACTTCAGGAGGTCTCTCATCCAACTTCCCACTTAAAATAGGGTCAACACTGAATTCAGGCCTAGCAGCTGAGGGTTTTGTACAGTCAAATTTTGAAAACCCCCGGGGACAGGTCAGCAACTGAAATCTAGGAATTAATGAGGCTTCTGTCACTCTTCCTTCTCCAATTTTCTATGTAATATGTGTGTTATAACAAAGGAAGGGTTTTTGGTTGTTGGTTTTGGGTTTTTTCCACAATAACTTCTTGGCTCTGATCTTTTCCTCTGCAATTTTTGAAGACTTTTATGCCCAAGATCCTGTAACCATGCATCAGTGGTTCCCAAACTGATTTGTGTTACTGTATTGTGGCCCCCAGCTAGTCTGTGGGTTGATACTACATACTGCTACGTAACTTATATGGTCACATAGTATTTCATACAGAAGTTGAGTATGTGGTGCATTCATGATATTCTTTTTAGAAGCACAGCTTTTTTTTAAACATGAGATGTTTAATGACCTTTCTTCCTTCTTACCTTTCTTTGCCTCCCTCAAAATAGTTTAACTGCAACAATGCTGTGAGGTTGGGAATGCCTAATTAATTCCAGTGTATTTATGTAATACCTTAATATGTAATGATCAGAGGAGGTGTTCACCCCCAGTGTTGTTCAGAGCACAGGATCAGTAAAGTTAAGTCATCAAAGCAGTGCAGGTTTCAAGCCATCAGTCCCACTGTTCCCTGTTTCTATGTAGAAGCAAGGGAATCATGGGGGAAGGGGAGGCAGGGAGAGGAAGGTGGGAAAGAAGAGGGGTGTGGAAGAGCCTGGGTGTGAGTATTTCACATCTTAGTGTCTGTGCTTCAGGGTTCAGGGAGACTGCTCGGCCTTCCCTCGGGATTTAACTGCTGTCGTGGAAGTTCAAAAGCACTGTTCAAACTTGATTTGTATGGTGCTGAGAGACAGGATAATGATAACTGGAATAACAACGTTGGGAGTACGACAAACTGGGATAATGTACACTGCTGCCTGCAGCGGGGAGGAGTGTTTGTGGTGCTGGGCTGCACTGGCTGACAGCCCAGCTGCTGGAGAGCCTGGGTGGGCTGTAGGCAGAGCACTCACTGCCGGATCTTCTGCTGCCCAGGACAGAGAGGTGTTTCCAAGAGTTTATTTGCTATCAGTGTGTGAACTCAGCAACTCTCTCCTAAATTTTATTAAATTTGTCTCTATATGTGTATAATTGTTATGTGCCACAAGTATTCTAGCAGAATTGGTTTCTGACCTTTTCCAGCCTTTCAGTAATATACTTGAAGCTGTTTATTCTAGTTTAGCAGGTTTATCAGTATAATTTTTTTTTAACATTTTATGTATATCATAAACTATGAATACCTTCATAATAATGTTTTTTAGGTTTTAAATGTTATTTATAATGTTCAAACTTCTGGTTCTATTAGCCCAAAGTTTTGCAACCGTACTCACTCTTTACCCATCTTTTTCCCCCATCCTCCCAGAAAGCAGATGCTGTGAGCCTGCTCTTTCACTGCATATGGTGACAGATACCAGCATGTACGATGTTCAGTTAATAAAAAAACATTTTAATAAAACTTTGGGGAAGATGCAGAGACACTTGACTTGGAGAGGCAGAGAGCAGCACCCGAAGTGTTTAAGCGGAGAGGAAGGCTGGGAGATGGGTATGCTCCGAATTAGCTGTGGGCAGGCAAGGTGTGATTTTTCTCCTTTAGGTCTTCAGATTTTGCTGTGTATTTTGCTTTTCTTGCACCTTCAGTTTCCAAGTCACAATCAAACATGAACTTGAGGAGCGACAACCTGAACAAATTTGGACAACTCTGACCAACGGACCGACTGCCTCCAGGCTCTGAAATAACTGGAAGCTTTTTAGATTATGAGTAGATACCGTTTTAAGAGTGGTGTTATCACATTAGGGATTTTAGGCAGAAATAAAGTTGGGCAGGATTACGTTAACCGCCGGCCTACAACAGGAAACTGCTCCCACAGGCGGAAGCGCCCCCGAGGGGTGGGGCTTGACTCGCGCATGCTCACTACCCGAACCCGAGCGCTGCCTCGCGCCAGTCTGGTTCCCGCCCCCTCTCGCGGCGGATGTGACGTGCCGGATGACGTTGCCCGGCGGCGGCGGGGCGCGCATGTGAGGCGGCAGGGCAGCGATGGACGCGCTGGACCGGGTGGTGTAAGTGTGGCGGCGGGGGAGGGCTCCGAGCCCGCGGCGTGGCCGGTACCGGGGAGGGCGTGCTGCGCGGCTTCCCCGGGCTGCGGGGCCTGGGCGGCGCCGGTCTGGGGAGGCCTGCAGGGAGGAGGCCGGCGGAGAGAAAAGGCCTACGGAAACCGTGAGGGAAGGAGGAAAACCGAGCGCTGCCGTCTTTCTTTCGGTGGCAGCTGGTAACTTAAATGAACCGTGGTGACCAGCCGGTGCGGAATTTAGGTATTTCTGTACACCTGAAAGAACGATATCTGCAGTTGGACGTACCTGTGTGGGTTTTTTTTTGTTTGCTTGTTTTTTAAAAGAAAATAAATATAATGCTTCCCGCAGAAGATATTAAGAACTTTACATTTATCTAGTGGAGAAATGTAGTTCTTAAGCCCTGTAGTTTTAATATATAAAAACTCTGTGCCCCTGCCAAGGCTGTGTATTTTACCTAAATAATGCAGGGTGCTGCTCGCTGGTTCGTGCTAACAAGTATGCAATACTTGGGCTTTTCTTTTGGATGCCGTTTGTGGTCGTTGAGGAACTTTGCAAGTCTCACATGCAAGTCTCTGACTTGGAGGGGGAGCTTTCAGCCTCTCAGCAGGCTGTGGGAATTCGGGTATAGCTTACACTCTAAATTAGCAGAAACTGAAAAGCCCAAGACTGTAAAATCACCTTTGCTAGCTTGGGAGGACAGAGAGGAAGAGGAGTGACAGTAAAACATATTAATCTGAGACTGGGCTTTTAGCATGGTCTGTAATTCTGCAGGTTGGGGTTAGTTTGAGTCACTGAAACAAGTTACTTGAACATAGCTCGTTCCTATTCCTGTTTTGTTTTAATGTTTTCTGCAGTGTTGTATGTTGTTCCTAATATTAAGTTTTTAACTGTTAATTTATTGTTACAGGAAGCCTAAAACTAAGAGAGCAAAGAGGTTTCTTGAGAAGAGAGAACCCAAACTTAAAGAAAACACAAAAAATGCTATGCTTATAAAAGGAGGAAATGCAAACTTAACAGTGACTGAAGTGCTTAAGGACATTGTAAGTTGTTGGACATAGCATGCAACCTTTAATTATGTAACCTTTTGTGCTACACCAAGAATACTTTCCTTTCTCTCTTTCTTAAATTTGCATATTCTCTGCTGCAGGATCAATATTTTCATACTCTCCCCATTCCCCAGATCTCAGATTGACCACTACTCCAAATGTGTCATTACCTACTCCCTTATGGAGATTATTTTCTTCCAATTTCTTCTTTGCCAGAAGTTTGAGCTTGTTCTCTTTATTTTTTCCCATGATTGTCCAGTATACAAGGCAAAGTCTTGCAAGTCCATTTGAAAACTATGTGGAGCTTTCAGCCTCTCCAGGAACTTAAATTTTACCAATCCTGTCTCCGAACTCTATACCTGAAAATATTATAGTGGTTCCTATGCTCTTTTATCTCTTTGCTTTCTCGTTTTCTTCCCATCTTATGCTAATGATAATCAAGTTGTTCGCTCCCTGTTTTTCCTCATGCCCCTAGAAGCAGAGAGATTCCATTACATGGCTTTGATTTAACCTGTTTCTCAGTTATTTTATTATTTCTTAGTTTCTAGAAATAAGTTGTTCTGCAATTAATTGGGAACCAAGATTGCTACCAACTTGGAGGGTATTATTGTGAGCAGGCCTTTTGAAGTGCCTTCTTCTAGGCTGATTTGCACAATTACTCTATTTCATATGATCATGTAAGTTGTAGGGTTTTAAAAAAAAGCAGTGCTGTGCACTTAAATGTATTAGAGATAACACATGTTTAACTTTGTCTTTTGCAGTATGCTGTGAAGAAGCCTTTTGCTGTACTGTATAAAAAGTAAGTGGTCTTACTTTGGTGTCTTTGAGTCTTCTGACAAGACAGCTTTTGGTAATTTCAAAGCATGAAGAGACAATGGCTAGCGTGGGGGCTTGAACAATGGAAGGGGTTGCAGAAGGTGACAGAATCATCATAAATTTCAGTAGATTGGAAACAAACTATATGTGATCAGTGTTGGTGCTGATCCCAGTTCTGTGCCAAGTGTTACAGAACAGGATTCAGCAAACTCCTGCAGTTGGCTGCTTTGACTGAACTGTGCAAACAGCTAGCATCAGGTTGAGTTATACATTATAATGATAGATATGTCTTGTTCAAAATGGGAGCCCAGTATCTGTATGGATGTAGTGCAGGGACATTAATTGTAATAGCTAAATGTAACATTGGATGAAAAAGCGAAGGAAGTTGTTCATGAAGTATCGTTGGTGGTGGTCTGGAAGTCAGGCCCAAGGAGATAGGAAATGTGGAGGAAAGCACTTAAAATGGTAACTGTGGCAGTAAGGAACTCCTGGCAGTATTAATATGGCTTATGGTTTGAACTAAAGCTGAGCCACTGCTGCTGGAGTTTCCAGTAGAATGCAGAATTTTAATGTTACCAGAGAACAAATTAGAAGTGCTTATGTGGGCCTGTTTTGTTTGTTTGTTTGCTTTTATTTATTTTTTTTTCTAACTTCTCTCAGGAAAAATATTACTAGGCCTTTTGAGGATCAAACATCATTGGTAAGTATAAACCACATCATCTCTTGTGACATTTACAGCCTTAAAGTCATGAAGAACTTTATTGGAGGATAATTTGCTGTTAGTCCTTGAGGAGCTAGATGAGAAAGAAAGTTTATAGAGAGTTTGGATAAGTTGAACATAGGGCTATGTCTAGATTTATGGTGTCAGTAGGTGTATTTTTCCTCTGGCTGCAAGACAGAATTTACATGCTGTGAAGACTTTGTTTTTACCTTAAATGCATGTTTCTGTAAACTGACAGGCAGCTGTAGGAGTCTGTAATGCTATTGTAAGTGACAGTACTTGATATGAAAGGAAGAATTAAGCTTTTTTTTTTTTTTTAAAGTCACTCCTCTAAAATGCCACAGCTTATGAACAACTTGTTTTCAATTTAGTGAATTCATAGGTTAAAATAGTTAAATGGAAGGGTCACAGCTTTCTGTGACTTCCTTGTGTTTGAATAGAAGAAGAAAAGCCCAGCAGAGTACCACGTGCAAACCTGTGCATCAGCTGTGCAAGTGTGAGATGGTCGCTCAGAGTTCTGTTCCAATATTCAGTCAAGAACTGTCAGAAAAATGTGCAATTTCAGTGAAATATGTGTATTTGGCCAGCAAAGAGGTTGCAAAAGGGGCTCTTCGGAGACTTGGAGAGTATGTGCTTGTGACAGGTACCTTCAAATAATTTAAACGCTGCAAACTGGAACTTATGAGTGTTGTTCTTTTCCTCAATTGTAGGAATTTTTTTCCAAGAAATCAGATTGTTCTTTGTTTCTGTTTGGCTCTCATAACAAGAAGCGACCTAACAACCTGATAATAGGTAATATGTCTCACGTGGGCTTTTGTTTGGAGGAAAGGTCTATATATTCAATACATATTTAAATAGCTGGATTTTCTTTGTTTACTTTCACAGGTCGCATGTTTGACTATCATGTCCTAGACATGATTGAGCTAGGCATAGAGAAGTTTGTATCTCTGAAAGATGTCAAGGTAAGGAATCGCTAATTCAGTATTTCAGTGACATCTACTGGTGGATTTTTTTGGTGCATTGGCTTTTTCTGTGCTCTGAAGCAGGGACAGGAGTTGTCTAAACAAATGTTTCAGTATGTGAGGATGGCTCATTTTTGTTACCCTAGAATGTTATTTTTATGCTCTGCTTTTTATTTTATTTCAGTTGTTTTGAGCAAGCTTACAACTTTCTTTGCAATTTTTTTTTTTTTTAGACTTTTGGTTTATTCCTAATATTTTCCTTTTTAATTAGAGAGTTACGTTTACAAATTTCCTTAGTCAGGTTCCGCGGGTGGTGCGTTCCTATATAAACTGCTGCAGGCTTTGAATACTGAACACCTCTTCTCAAATTATAACCAAAGAGGGTCACTCTGCTGACTGAGATGATTCTGAAACTTTCTTTAGTTTTCAGTAGCACATAAATGCCAGTTTTCAGGGAACTATACTTAATTAAGGGAGCTAACATCTTGATTATTTAAACCCGGAGAAAATTCAGCTTTTATGGCTATGTTAGGCTCATTTTGGCAAGACAAAAATGTAATTCACATGTGTGTACTTTGGTATCAAGCAGTTAGTACACTGCAAAAACAAGGAGGTTTTGTGGTCCTTATTCTCATCACAGTGTATAAATTGGCAGGACAGTCTAGAGGGACAGTGAAGAAATTAAGGTTTATAAAAGTGAATCTTTTGAAGCCAGATTGTAGTGTGTATCTTCATAACACTGTTTGTAGCAGGCAAGTTATAGCTAAGTAAATGTGTTTATTGGCCAGAGTTAAAATCAGGTGATTGAACTATTTTTAGCCTTTTCTCATGTGCTCTTTAATGTCAGAAGTACAATAGATTTGTTTGCCTCTAATTTTAGTTTTCTTGTTAGTAGTTGCAGTCAAATTCACTGGATGGTGTTATCTTATACATTTTATAGAAAATAGTTGTTTTAAAATTCTTACTCCACAGAACAGTAAATGTCCTGAAGGAACAAAACCGATGTTGATATTTGCTGGTGATGTGTTTGATGTAAATGAAGAATACAGAAGACTGAAGAGCCTTCTTATTGGTCAGTATTTTGATTATTTGAGCAGTAGGATTGCATAAATCTGTAGTATTATGATCTGTTGGAAAATGCTGGCTTGTCAAGAAATGTTTGCGCATGTTCAACACAGAAAGAAAACAAGAACAGGTACTTTTGAGTTTCATATCACATGAAATTAAAGTTAACTAATCTTCATGGCTATTAGAGGTAGGGGAAAAAGACTCACCTAAAAGCCTCTGAAGTTGAAACTTTGTGTTCACTGAAATTCATGCCTTTGAGGGGAAAATTCTGGCATTTTTCAAAAAAGTCTTTACCTTTTAATTGTACTGGATCATCATTTTTCTAACCAAATAGTATTTTTGAAATATCTAATTTGAAATCAGTGGATTTAGTTAAGAAAGGGGGATATTTTTGCTTACAAAAAAAATCAGATCAAGCTTGTGTTCTTATAATGGAACTGTTCTCTGTTGGAAATTTGCCCAATGGTAAAAGTGCCATTGATTAGAGTACTTGGAGTGAATGTGCAGTTAAAATTAGCTGTAGATAATAGCTATGTCATATTCAAGGCAGGCTTGGAGCTTAGTAAACAAACTGGTATAAAGTTTTTTACTATCTCAAGGTTGGAGGCTTTGGAAGATAAAGCACACTGGATTTTTTCTGGGGAACTGCAAAAGATGGATGCGTTATACTCTTCTTAGGGTAGCTTTTGGGACATAAAAGTCATATGGTACTGTATCTCTTGACACTTAAAAGCATGCCTTGCTTGGTAGAACTAGATCCAGTAAGTAGGGTGGGCTGTTTTTCCTTTTTAATAAGTTTTGTAAAAGTAGATTACTTTTGTTTGTTTGTTTATTAAGCTCTGGTAAAATACTGAAACTGGCCCCATAAAAATAGTGTTTTATTTCAGTTCCATTCTTAGGTTCTACCAATTCATAATCGTACAGCTTTGCAAGATCTTCCTTTTGTATAAAATAAATATTGGTTGAGCTCTTTTTTCTAGACAAATAAGTGATTGCTCTTTAGAAACAGACCTTAAAAATAAGTTTTCCTTTTTTTCCCCTTAGTATTATAATCTCTTAAAGCAAGGTATGTCATCTGTAATGAGACCGAAAAGGGAGCAGGAGAAGAGAAAATTTGCATCCTCTTAGTACAGCTGACTAGTTCTTGGCTAGTAACTGTGCTTACAAACCTTTGAAGATGGGTGAATATTGCATATGAAGATCAGTGAGTTTTAGTAGTGCATGTTTGTGTCACCCTAAATGGATATTTACACTGCAGGAAGCAGGTGCATTATTTTCTGAAGTGTATCTTGTTCAGGCATCTGTACAGTATTGGTGATTGGCATCCAGATGTGCTCAGGTGCCCCATGATCAAACAACTTGACAACTTAAATGGAAGACATGCATTGTTAGATAGTTGCAAAATAACTAGTCTTTCCTGTCCTATTTCTTTTGGTGTTCATCTGTCCTCCCTCCTCTTAAATATTTGCCTTTAACAATTCTGCAGTCAAATGTACTCAAATCAGCACCCGGTCTTTCTTCTTGAATGTACTCCAAGTACTCCAGGTCTTAATGTTCTGCTGACTTCTGTGAAATACCTAGATGCAAAACAATAGACAAAGGAAAAGGTTAAGGAGTGTGAAGGCTTGAAGGTATCACTAACCAATTAAAAATCGTTTGGGTAATCATTTGACCTGTTTCAAAACTGCCCTTAACAGATAAGGAAGAACTGATTCTTTCTGTTCCTGCAAAAGATTGTGCTTTTAAGCTGCCATTCTATTGCGAAGAAAGATAGAAAAATGTCTTTATAACAACAGCAACAAATATTTTGTTACTGTAGCAGTATTGTTGGGATCCCAGAGGGGGTATTAAATAGCTAACAGCTTCTTGTTGCCAAAGCAATGTGATGCCAGTGGTGCTGGTGAACAACCAGGCTTTCATTGGCTTTTGTGGTATCAAAAGGGTTTATGCATGTTTGGAATATCGTCTTACGGCAGTTTCCTTGTAAAATTAAAGGCAAGGGTGAATTATTGAGTTCGTGGTAACGAAACCCTATAGTCTGCTTAAATTTTGAAGTGGAGGAAGTTACTTAGGAGAAATAAATGGCAGCTGCATTTTTCTTTAGAGACCTGGAAGACAAAGACATACCATTCTTTCTCTTTTGGTTTTCATTGCCTATTGATGTGGCAGTGTAGGAATTCATTTATGATATAAGTCCTTGGAATGCAGTTCATGAAATTCTAATAACTTCTTATGCTTGTATTTATAAAATGTTTCACCTCTTACAACACTGCCTGCTTGCTAGTTCTGTTATTGCATACCCATTTCATCCGAAAAATGGTGAGGTGCTATGTGACTTGCTTATACACTTTTTAAAATGTGTGTAAGAGACCTCTGCAATTTTGGATTGACCATCAGCTTGTTCTTCATACAGCCTTCCTCACACAGACTTAATTTTGAGTGTCTCAAAAGATTTGTGAGTTGTTTCTGGCCAAGAAAGGGGATGGCTGGGAAATGTCTGGTATAGAGTTTGAACTCTACTAATGCTAACCATAGCTACATAGGTTACAGTTTTACCAGCTTTTGGATATGAATTGGTACAAAAAGAAGTGTATAGACTCATGTTCCAAAATAATTTAGGAATTTAATCTGGAAATGGAAGGGTCCTGTGAAGCTCTCTGTAGGAAAAAGTAAATTAGAAGTTCTGGAAATATGTTGAGGACAAGGAGAGAAAGAACTAGGAATGGAAAGAAAGGAGAAAGCAAGTCTCTAGTCCAACTAAAGCAAGAGTTGTAAATTAAGAGTACAACTCTCTGGGTATGCTGAAGCGTAAGGTTTCTGCAACTGTTCAGCATTGCCAGGAAAGAGAAATTCCTGACCACCTGTGTTTGTTGGAAGAGATCATCCTGTGGGTAAAAAGATGTATGATGCCACAGGAAAATATGAAAGGGAGATGTTGCCAATAAAACCACTGTAAATGTAAGCTTGTGTACCCGCAGAGAACTAGTCGAAGGGAAAATATATGCCAGAGGCAAACAAAATATTTTATTTGCAACTTTCCTCTTAACTGCAAGCTGGGCCCACAAGAGCAGGAGGAGAGAGAGTATTTAATTGACCAAGGAAGTTTCCTGGCTGGACTCCAGCTGATATCTGCCAGCAAGACTTTGTTTTGGATGTCACTCCAGCACTGATACTCTTGAAAAAGGTAGTGGAGGAAAAAGGCAACTAGCCGAGGGATCTGAAAATGGGACAGAACAGAAAAGACTGATGTGTTTTGCATCTGTTAGCAGTTCTCCTATGTTTCATCATTGCTCTGTCGTGTTTATTAGCACACCTTGTTCCCTCAGTCAAGGTCACGTTCTTTCTCCACCCTCTGCATATGTTGGACAGATTGCTGTGCTTATTGCAAACTCTCTGATTGCACAGTATTTTTTTCATTTTTTTTTTCATCTAAGAACCTTGCTAGGGATGGCTTATTTTGTATTTAACCTGTATTTCAGTGTTCTATTTGCAAACTAAGCAAGTATTTCAAGTGTCTTATTTTTATAGTTGTGTGTTGCTTATTATATAGTGAAAACATTAATTGTAATGATGAATACTGCTTCACCTAAAGGACGGAAGTGCTTTGTTGTGGAAGAGGTATGAAAGAAACAATATATCTACACTTTTTCCCCAAGTCAGAGAGAGAAAATATAAGAGTAGACAAGATACAGTTTTGATCTGTTTTGGTCCTTCTTTGTACTCTTCCAAATCTAGCTCTGATTACGAATTTTAAGTATCAATTTTGAATGATGTCTTTAAACAGATACCTGAACTAATGGCTTCTCTGTCTTGATCTGTGTTTAGCTGAGCATGAAATGGCCTAAACACAAAATAAGATTAGTTTCATTTTTCTGACTTCAGAGCTGTATATTTAGAAGAACAGACAATGCAATTATCCCAATTAGCTTAATAAAGCGAAGTCACTGCTCTGCAAGTGTATTCCCTCTTCTCTATGCACTTATTTTTAGGTAGCATGTATATTGCTACCAAGTTATCTCTGAGAAGTCACTGAGTTTGTTGGGGTTTCTACACGTGTTTGGTTTCACCAGTGCAGGAGGCAACACGTGCCATTTTAAGTTTTTCTCCCATGTTTTGGCAGGGCTGCAGTTTTAAGTAGCGACTGTTCCGTGAGATTCCCGTTAAACATACAGATTCAGCTTTTCTAGAGCAATCCCATGCATAGCCTTGCTTAGTTAGATGCAGTAAAAATATCTATATAGGCAAGGAGTTCACATCAGTGATGTGATGTGGGTCCATTATGAAATAAACCAATTTGTTATAGTCATCTGTTGGTTTGATTTTCAGCCAAGAAACCTGGCATTTATTCTTTCAAAATATTCTTTCAGATTTCTTCAGAGGTCCTAGTGTGCCCAGTATTCGTCTGGCTGGTTTAGAGTACGTTCTGCATTTCACGGCAGTAGATGGGAAAATTTACATGCGAAGCTATAAGTGAGTATGTGTTTTGTCTAATTGTTTGCTTTTTGGTACTCTTGTCAGCTTTCCCCCTACTTTAGCCCATAGTTGTGTAATTGAATTGTCAGGTGTTTGTCAGAAAAGGACAGATGTTAGGCTGCAGCCAGTGATACACAAGGAAACATGGGAAAAAGCAGGATGAGACAAGACAATCTTTCTTGCTGCATTGATGTTCGCCCTGACAGCTCATGGCCTTGCCTTAGGAGGCTGTGAGTATTCATAGTTGTGTTCCATCTGATTTTGATTTCTCTTATAAGAAAATCACTTTTATCAGTCTCATTCTTCAAAACAACCAAACAAAACACTTTCTTGGTTAGCCCTCAGATTATTTTGCTGTAAACAATAGTAAATATTTTTCATGTTAATACTCAGGGCACTGTTTTGAATTTGAGGAGTGATATGGCTTTGAAGGTGCTGGGACTGATTTTTTTAACAGTAATACTGGTCTCATTTAAAAAAAATATCAAAACCAAAACAACGTTACATCAGCCAGGTTATATTTTGGGTGTGTTCACATGGTGATGGGACAGATTTCATATATTATCAACTGTTATTGACAGACATCTTTCTGAATCGTAGAGTTAGCGGTAGCAATTGTTTTTAATAGTCTTTTGAACTACAGGGTTGAATGTGCCCTTTAGGGAGGTGGATAAATCTTTATCACAGAGGACAATGTTGATGTTGGTTGGTTTTCTCTTCTAGGGTGCTTCTGAAGAAATCTGGCTGTAGAATACCAAGAATTGAACTGGAAGAGATGGGACCTTCATTAGACCTGGTTATGAGGAGGACACATTTAGCTTCAGATGACCTTTATAAGCTGTCTTTAAAACAACCCAAAGCCCTGAAGGTACGTACCGTGGAAAGTGTATTACTTCCATATCTATCTGTGAAGAAGAGCAAAGGCTGAAGTATTATTTATTGTATATTTGACCATAGCTTACTTTTATATAGGCCAGCTGAGATTTCTGGGGCCACAGCACTTTTGTGGTGATCAGCTAGTATACAAACTCTCCTTGGGAAGCATATAGAACAAATCTTAATCTTGAAGCTCCAAACTATGTACGTGGCCTTGCTTTTAGCCACTTGATTCTCACCAGGGCTTCTGACACTCTCTGCTTTGCAAAACTCATGTTATTCTTCCCTTACAGCCTAAGAAGAAAAAGAATATCTCCCATGATGTGTTTGGTACAACTTATGGTCGAATCCACATGCAGAAGCAAGATCTCAGTAAACTGCAGACACGGAAAATGAAAGGGTTAAAAAAGAGGCCAGCAGAGAAGTCAGCTGAAGATGGTGGGGTTAGTCCCAAAAAGTCAAAATCAGATTGATAGTCTGGAATAGCTTTGAAAACTCTTTGTACCTTCAAATGTAGTGTATATATATTGTAATATAAATGTGTCAGACATAAAAGGTTAAGCTGCTGTTAGCTTTAGTTTTATAAAAAAATAATCTTTTAAATGATTTTTCATTTTAAAGGGAACATGAAGGTATTGAGCTTTAACATGGAACTTGGTTATTTAAAATAAAAAATGTAATATAACTTGCGTATTTTCCTGAGGCTATTTATTCTCTTGGTGTTAGCAAACATATGCTACTCAAGCAGGTGATTCATTTCCCAGTTTTATGGCTGTTTTGTTGGGAAACCTTGATGAGTCAGCTCATCTTATAAATTCTGTGCAGAACCAGAGTAGTGTATATGCATAATATACGCAACACAACTTCTCTGTTCATTTATTATGTCTTTCAGTTTTTGCACAACTGCAATACTCAGTAAACTGTAAACCATTTTCTAAAGGGTGAACTCACAATATGTGTCTGATGCCAGACTATGTCTTCAGTCATTGCACCAAGCCCTACTTTACATTTGCAGAATCAGGAGTGATTGAGGTGTTTTTACTGTGTTCATCACCATGGTAGCAAAGTACCTGATGTTTGCTTTAGGCATCAATGAAACCTTTACAGTTTGAATTTCTGCCTTTGATGCTTGGTTTGTGTGTGAAGCAATAGTTAAAGGTACAAGTCTTTTCTTCTTACCCTGCTTTCCTCCTAAGTTTGTGCTTATGAGTTAGTGAAGACTCATAGAGAGGTAAAGAGGATGAGAGTTTAAGAGCTTAGTGAAACATTGAAAATATTTGCTTTTTTTCTTCTTGAATGTATCCATTCTATGATACTGTTTGTCTCTTTGGAAGCTATTGTTCTGCCCTTCAGCATAATTATGATAAAAGTGTACACACTACCATGAACACAGCAAGCTTGCTCACCCTAGTTAGGTTTTTAATACTTTTTCTTGTTAGTTTCCTCAGTGTAATCCACTGAAGTGTCACATTAGAAATA
The DNA here is from genome assembly GCA_028020825.1 of Podargus strigoides. Lineage (NCBI taxonomy): Eukaryota > Metazoa > Chordata > Aves > Caprimulgiformes > Podargidae > Podargus > Podargus strigoides. The sequence goes on from CM051619.1 coordinate 49,787,079, forward strand.
GGGGATTTGTTATTTTTACTCGTCTTCTGCATCCTGGATGAAAGCTGTCGGGCATCTTTTCTTGTGTGAGAGCTGAGCCATAACCGTGGCTGTGCAAATGCCACGTATGATGTTCTTGCTGTGCTGGTTTTATAAAACTTGTAGTGTGAAAAAGAAAGGGATTTAAAAGTTTGGGGTCTTTTTGAGGTCACAAACATATTTATCTTCAATGTGTTATGTAAAAATAGGGTTCTTCTTATCATTACACAAAATTAATTGCATGGCTTCCTAGATCCTTTTCTTTGATCTATAACCGTGTGATTGAGAAATTGATAATTCCAAAAGCTACTTCAGATTTGTATTTCCCACCATATTTCTGAAATACAACTTGCTATGCTTTTGACTGAAAGCCACGTGTGGTAATAGCTGTAGAAGAATCACACTAATGGGCATCTGCTGTCTTTTATGATCTTCTAGTCAATAATCATCTTCCTAATTCGGAAACTAATTTCATTGCTTCATTTGATGTTTAAAAACTGCTTTTCATAGAAGTAAATGTAGACCATCTAACATCCTGTTATATCTTCTTGCAAGAAGTGAGACAGTGATATGGTAGCAGCTCTCAGAGGTAAGCTGTTGCATCGTGGCATTGGTTTTGTTGAATGCTGCTGCTGGTTTGTTCCTTGTATGAGGAGGAAGCTCAGACAGGTGAGGGCTGCTACACCTGCTGACAGCTGAGCTGATAGCCCCTGCAGGTGGTGCAGCTTCAGAGAGATGCACAGGAAATTGGTCAATGGGGAGAACCCCGGTGCGTTTATTCGCCCTTTGCGGGGTCTTTTATCTCTGCTGACGAGGTGGAACCAGAAGTGCATGATGTCCCACACCTGTGGCTGTTTGCGTGAATACCCTTTTATTGTTAGTTGTTTGTACTGGTGAAATACAGCCACATGGTGGACAAAATGCATTAGATATGTGAGACAAGGAAAAATTCACCTGGATATAGTGTAAGGGTAATTAGGCTATGCTTTTTCCTACTAATCATTCTCAAGTTCTGTTGTTAGACAGGATTAAAATTTTCTCAATTTCTAATAAATACGTTGTACTACTCAGAGTGGTGCCATTTTGGTGCAAGCTCTGAGTGGGATGTGGAAATGCTGTCTCGTTTTGTTCTCAGGGCAGAAATGAACCGTTCTGATCTCTGTATGTTAAGGTAGGATGAAGCCAAATTAGCAACTGAGTTCACCCTGTTTCTTTCAGAGAAGTTTCAACCTTGCTGTGAAGCAATGATTAAGCCACAAGACTGATGGCAAATGTGATTTCAGATGTACGGTGTGTGCAAGTGCACCTCCGCATGGGTAGGCAATTGCTAGGTTTTGGGGAATCTGATTTAACTCAAGGTGAATGAAGATAGGAGGGCTAAATATAACCTTTCTAGTGGCACGTTCTTATTTCTCACAGTCTTCTAAAGTGCGAGGAAATTTGTCAGGTGCTGCAACATAGCTGTGTGGATGGGGAACAGAATGTGCAGTGCTCAAAGGACAGCTGATGAAAGGGGCTTGGCTTGGCTTGCCTCGCCTCAGTTGCCCCTTGCTTCCAGAGTTCACCAGGCTCTGAAAACATGTAAACATGGCCCCAGGGTCTGCGTGGCACAGGCAAGGCATAACTGGCACGTTCACCCCTTTCCTTTGGCTTTTATCTCCTTACCTCCCAGCGTGCTGGAGATAGCTTTATTTATGGGTTGAACATAGTAACAAATTTGGTTTCAGGAAAAACCCTGTGGGCAAAGCGTGGTTCCAGAGGTTGTACCTGTGTGGTAAAACAGAGATGGAGGTGCAAATCAGCAGTCAAGCCTGTCATCTGTAGTCTAGCTGGCAGGGAGGGTACGACTTGTGCCTTCTGTGGACCCTGGGTTTGTATGCTGGTGTTGCCCAGCTGTGCTGCTGGTATCTTCGTTGCTACTGTCATTATAGGTGACTGATGACATGTAGAATTTATAGTCTCCCTGCACTATAAACTCTCATTATGTGTGGTTTGATTAGGAAAGGAGGAAGAGAGGTAGATATTGGTGAGTGGTGCCGTGTGCTAGGTTCTTGGGATGCGTACGTTTTGGGGAATCAGTCCTGGACATGTATAATCACAGCCTTAGCTCTGTGCTAGTATAATGTGACAGACCAAGTGCTGAGGGGACTGAGTGGTGTGTGTTTGAAGAGAGCATGTGAACTCCTTTCTGTTTCCTGGATTTTGTGGGTTTGAGTTTATCTGTATGGTTCCTTAGCAACCTTATTTGTTTTCACTAACTGATTTCTGGGTTTGACTGTGAGGATTTCCCTCCCCCACTGACTTGGTTGCAGCTGGGGAGGATTAAAAAAAAAGAGTGAAGGGAAGACAGTTAAATGTTGCAGACATACTAGGCTTCACACCAACTGCTGCATCCCCGAGCCAGGGGCAAAAAAGGCTGACCATTGCTTTTTCCGTATGCCATCAAATATAAGGACAGGGGGTAAGGAGATGTCCTGGTTTCCCTGGGGCAGGCCCATGCAGGCAGGCCATGAGTAGCCCCGAGTCAGCTGGGAGTTTCAGTCAGGGCAGCTGACCCAAGCTGACTCACAAGTGCATCCCATAGCACTTAGATCATGCTCATTATAAAAGGAGGGAGTTTACTGAGAATGGGGAGTTCTTCTTCCTGGGGCTCCTTTCTCTTGATCTTGTGCTCCTGCTGCTGCTTCTGCTGATCCTAAGGATGAGGCTGAGTATAAGCTTGTATGCTTTATGTTGGTGATTGTATTAGTTTTGTTATTTCATTAAATCTCTTTCTGCTTCAACCCACAGGGCTTCTCCCTTTTTTCCCCAATTCCTGTTCTCAGCTGGGGAGGGGTCATTGGGTGGTAGAACAACTGCTACAGTTTAGCCCCAGGTACAGACTAAATGTAGACAGGAGACTAGAGCAGAACTGTGTTAGAGACGTTTTCATTATTAAAGAGAGAAGTGGAAATGGAGAGAAGGGAAAATGTTGGCCGTGCATAATATATATAATGTAGCCATACATAATACATATTAACATGTGTATTACATGTGGTGCAGATAGTTCTCCCCTGCCTCCAGTGAAATTTATCTCCTCCTTTTGGACATTGCTAAAGTGCCTCTTAGCAGTGCTGACCCATCGCAGATGCAATCCAAAACCAGAGCTGAGAAATAGGTCAATTGTATCAGAAGTCAGGTTTCCTAAAAATATACAAGGAAAAGGAGACAGGAGGCTCCCAAATGTGGATCCTGTGTAGGATTGCCTTCCTAAGTGAATGAATGAATATTTAAAGTGAACAATATGGATAACACTCCACAGGAAGAACAGCTTTGCTGTCATGCATCTATGCAGAAGATACTGAGGAAGAGCTGGAAAAGACGTTTTGGGAGGACATAGGGTTTCTGAGGGACCTACCTGAGGATGCTGGGAACTTGGAGGTCATGGTAGACTGGAGGGACCTAAGCGCTGTGTGGGCAAAGAAATGAAAATGGGCGTTGGGAGAGGAAAAACTCAAAGCTAATCTGGAATTAACCCTTATCCTAAATCACATGGGAATCATCTACTTAGAGCAATCAGTGAACACAGAAGAGGTATGCTGATCAGGAAAGTTTCAAGGCATCTGTTCCTTGGTAATTCTTGTTTTCTTTGACTATCAGTCATATCGTGTCTACTTGATTTTTTTCCCCCCTGCTTCTTTAAGATAAGCACAAAGTAATTCAGGAGAAGTAGAGGTAAAGTTTTGAGCAGAACTTAACAAAAAGCATGTGTGGTTAATGACTTTCCCCCAAACTCTCATGATGTTCCCTCTTTCCCTGTTGATAAACCCATAATCCTTCCTGTGATGCAACACACCACCTATAAAATCTGGATTTCGTACTCTGTCTGTGATTACAGACTATGCCCGTATGGGCCCTAACTGTCTTCTGATTGCTGCAATTTTCTCCTCTTGATTTCCTTCACTGTCACAGCCTCCAAACCAAACTAGGTACAGCCGCAGTGACCCATTTCCTACTGTTTATCCAGATCATCTCTGTGCTGGCAAGAAGTTGAGTTTCTCATCCCTTATTGCTCATGATGATTGTTAACATAATCCTGTCTTTCTGCTCTACTAGTGGTCACAATATTGGTCTCCCTCATCTTTATTGGTTATCTTCTGTACTCTGCACAGACCATTATTTGCTTCATTCCCTGTTCAGCTGATCTCTGTAACAATCAAGACTCTTTACTGAAAGCATCCAGGCAAACTGAAACAAGGAATCAAGAGACACGTTTAGCATCAGGAGTCAAACTCCAAAGCCGGAGATCAGGAGCCAGAATCAGAAGTGGGGATGGGACAAAGAGCTGTGCTGTCAACCGCAGTATCAGGCATGTCGGTCAGGCAGAGTCTAACCAGGCCCATTTCTCCAGCTCTTCCCAAGTGGGAGAATGTCAGCAAGAGCACTGACCTGTTGGTGCCAATGGAAGGGATGCCAGGCTGTGCTCACGAAACTCGGGCCGAGATCTTTCGTTGATTATCCCCTGCCAGGGGGTTATGTACATTTGCCTTGTGCTACATTGCCTGCAAAGATCCGAGCAATGCACAGTGAACTGGATTATTTTTTTTTACATATACAGTGGTGCAATGCAAAGTAAGATGAATTTAAAATGTATCTCCCTCTTTCCTGACATTAATGTGTACTCCATGTTGAAGGCTGTACTCAACACGTGCAGTGAAAGGGCCTTCATTCAAGACTGAGCCCTGGGTGTTCAGTTCTAAGGCTGCTTTAGGTGCTGGCGTTATTTCTCCCCTTTTTAAATCTGAAAAATTAAACCATTGATTGCTGCTGCTGGCCTCTAGGCAGGAAAATTACTGACGCTGCTTTCTGCCCTGGAATTATTGCTGCAACAGTGACTATCTACATTAGCCATAGATAGGCACGCTGGGGCCTAACCTCAGCTGTTGCCAAAAGATAGTTTAAAAGCCTCTTCCCTCCCTGCCTGTTTTTCAGACAAAGGTGTATTCCTTGTACTAAGTCCGGGCTTCTGTTTTCCTAATCCAAAAAAGCCCACTAGTAGTTACATCTCCAGTTTTGATTGCAAGTTGCTAATGTTTTTCTCCAGTGGAAATTGAGCTCCTTGGCACAGAAGTTGCCCTCTCCTCTAGGGGAAGTTCAGGAAGGGAATGCAGAAGTGAGGGGGAAGAAAAGCTTCAGGCAGAATGTCTCCTCCCTCTCCTGGTGTGTCATGCTCTTGCGTGTGACAGAAACTAGTCCTAGAGCAACTAAGAAATGTAAGGTATTTAGCAGTATAAATTCACACCAAACTACCGAATGTCTCTCTAAGCAAAGCTGAGCTCTCCTGGTTCTCACGAACAAACAGCCATTTGGCATGCATCACTGCAAAAAGACGGGCAGTCACACCTGCTGTATCAGGAAGTGCGCTGCAAAACGTGTGGATGCAGAACTTATATTCAGTTCCCATCACAAGTCATTTAATTTTTTTAATTGAAAACAGATTATTATGGAGAATTAATGAGACCCTCCAAAGTGCACATGCAGCATGCCAATAAACAGTAATAAGCTTTTCATTCATAGGAGGTGATAGATTTCAGCTCCTGTTGGCTTACTTTGCACATGGGAATAATTCCTTGCTCGTTAGGGTTATCTGAGTGAAATATTAGGCAGACTTAAGTTTTTATGTCATAAGAAGAAGTCTGTAGGCACTTTTTTTTTTTTTCTTCTTGTTTTTTCTCCTTTCTTCTCTGAACATACCTGAGATACCTGAGGGCGTCTAGGATATTGTAGCACAGAAAGGCAAACAGCTGTTCAACTCAAGTGTGCCCTGTAGTTGGTAAGTGACTGGTTTCTGTTTGTGTTCTAGATGCTCATCTCTTCAGGGCTGAGCAGAAAGGCTCACTTGATGAAAGACTCAAAGACCTGGTAACTGCTGAGCATTTCCTTCTCACTTTCCTTCCAGAGGGGGATACCCACCCTTCCTGCCATTAGCCTCCTCCAGTTTTTCAAAGGCAGCAGGTCATACATAATGATACTTATTTAAAAAAAAAGCTCCAAAACTCCACAAACCCAACACTCTATAGATAACACCATGTGGGAAGTTCAGCAGCAGTGCTGACGTAAGGAGTTACAAAGGTGCAGCTGTTTGTGGGACTGGCAACCAGATCAGGGAATTAAATTGGCTTTAAAAGGCAGGGGGTGGGGGGAGAAAAGGGAGGACTCTGTTTTGAAGCTAGATCAGTTCCCTGATCTGGCTTACAGCACAGCTGGGTGGTGCACCGCCGCACTGGGGAGGAAGCAAAAGGCTGGGAGTGGGATAGGAGACGTGAGGGAAAAACTTGTACTTGTTGCTTGTACTGCTACTTACAGTAATATCTATGTGACAGTGCCTGAGTTTGAGAATTACTGTGGTTCTGAGTCTGTTCTTAAGGAAATGAATGGTTTCGGGGACCTACATTTTCCATTAAGTTTCATCACAACTTTTCCTGTGAATAAGGTCGCTTTTAAAACCATTTTACAGATATGACAGCAAAGGTTAACTGGCTTTTTCAGAAGGGATTTGCTTTAGAAACAAAGGTAAAATGTGAACATTGTGAGTTCCCTGTTCATGTGGTCTCTGTCGGTGGCTTTCATGTACCTTCCTGTGGCCGGAGACTGTGCTGTCTGTGCTGTGGTGGAGCTGGAGCAGCTGTCAACAGCTCTTGGCCAGAATGAAGTTGACCAAAGTGGAACCACTCACAATTTGTGATTCTCTTTGCAAAGAAAACCTCTCAGAAATTTTGAGGTTTATGAACAAAGACAACCACCACCCAGCTCTGGTCAGTAGTAAGAGAGACACTAGTTCATCTGTGTGTCTTTCAGCGAAACAGAAGGAAACCTGTTCAGATTGGTTTTAAGGCAACCTTCAAAATAATATTTAGGAGACTTCTCCTTTCCATCAGGAGTAACCTGACAAAACTCCTTATGTGGCTCCTGTTTTAGCTGGAAGGATTTTCTCTGCTCTGAAGATTTTTCAACACACTTCTTTTCCCTCTGATGCTATGGAGCTATGGCAATGAATAAGACTTTTTGAGCAGTGTTAAACACTTTTGTTTAATGAACTTTAATAAAAGATTAAGTTGTGCTTGTTCTAGTCTGAGCATGATCAGAAATACTGCATGGCAGTATGTTATGTTTGGAAAACTAACTGCATCTTAGCACAAGCCTCAGATCTTTTGAAGACAGATTTAGTTATTTTCTCCAGTTATGAAAAAGTATATTAAATTTCATTTAAATTCCATTAGACCTGTGCTGCTGTTTTCATGAGGTAATAGCCATTTGGGTTCTCCGTTACTTTTCTTTCAATTCCTGGAAGGAAATCTATTCTGTGTCTTACGTGGTAAAGTGACTGAAGAGTTTTAAGTGCTTATAGACAAAGCTGTCTCTGTTAAGGAAATAGTTAAAGGAATATTATGAAAATGCGAAAGGTGAAATGCTTTTTCAGCATGTAGGCTTCAAAGGACACGATAAATCTACCCTAAAGATGGTCTCAGGCATGAGATTCTGTCAAAGGTAAATCTTGTTCCTTTATAGACTCATGCTTGTGGCAGGAGATTTATGCTACCTGACTGGTATGCCTGGAAGAAAAGGTGCATTAAATGCTAGTAGAGAAGAAGGAAAAAACTTGACAAAATTTGTGGTTTATTAAAATGGTGCCAGCATTTGGCCTGAGCCAGCTGCACTAAAGTTGTAATGGATTCTGGGAGCTGAGGAAAGTTTTGTTGTTCTATTAAAAAGTAGAACAGGATGAACTTTTCAACCTAGTAGGTGAAGAGCTAGTTTCCATGGGCCTAACTCTGTCAGCAAAACAAGTGAGTGTTAAGAAAGAACAGGCAAACTATTAAGACATGGCATTAGTGGAGGTGTTTTCTCACAGCAAAAGCCAGATGACTGAAATCAGAAACTTTCTGGTCTTCTAAATCCCCTCTTGAACATTGAACTAGACACTTGACTTGGAAGACAGGAAAGGGAGAGATAAGAACTTATATGTTACTTATTCATATCTGCAAAAACAATTTTGAAACCTGTATGAAAAGCATTTTTTGCAGGGAAGAAAGAATCATCAATTATAAAATGAAAGTTGGAGCAAGATCTTTAAGACCTTTCCCCCTATATCACACAGAGAAAGCTGTCCCCTCGCTACACACACATAGCTGCATGAGTCTTCATAAGTGCATCACAGTATAAAGTGACATGTCATTCCTACTTAAGGACCATGAATCATGTTCCATTTGTAAAAGATCTTAGGTCCCATTGAGACTTATTCACAAAAAATCCCAAACCACAACTTCCCAACTTTGTAATTACTTGACACAGTCTGTTTTATAGCAGACTTGCGAGAGAAGTTGTCTTAAATCTTATCCTATTCTTATCCAAATCACAGTCTGTTTTGCCAATCACTAGGCCTAGCACAAAGGACGCAGCCAGCAGAAAAACAATCCAGTAGCCAGATTCTATTGTACGTAGAAAAGTCAGTATATGGGGGATTGCTGAGGGTACAAACAAATCAAACAGATCACAAATAATAGATATCAACCCCAGGAATGACACAGCACGACCAATGATAGGTGGAATAAACAAAGACACAAAGTATCCCATAGAAAAAATGGGAGACAACCAAGTCAATAGGCTGACCATATAGGATAGAAGTAGCCACATATTGTCTCCCCACAAAGCCCACATTTGCAAATGCCAGTCCTGACTGGGGCCCAGTTGCACGAAGAGTCAGGAGATCCTTCCCCAACAGGAAACTCTGCAAAATGCATCCACTTCACAGACAGACACTCCACCCTTCCTGCAAGTGGTCCCAGCTTTTATCCCCAAAGCAGGACACCTGGCACTCATTTACCCAATGTGGGGCACCTGGGGCTTGTTTACCCAAGGGCTTTCCTTACAAGGCCGGCTGCACCTTGGAGGAAAGCCAAAAGGCAAACTCATCCCCTCCTTTTAAAGGACCATGGGGACCACCCATATGTCAACCTTAATTCAGGGCTTGGGGTTCAGACCCCAGCACTTCATTCAGCCCTTTGACATATGGGTGGACCACAGCCTCTATACCATCCGTAGGTGTACAGGCATCTTTTCTTTATCTTGAATTAACCTCAGTCCATTAACAACAGATGCTGCTGCAGTCATCTTGGTCGTTGCTTCATGTGCTTCACTGTCATAGCTTCACTGTCACCTTAATTCAGGGCTCAGGGTTCAAACCCCAGCACTTTACAGTGCAACCCTCAAGAAAAACAAGTTTTGAATGCTTACAATTATTTATTTATTGTAGGACAGTAATACCCACATTCCTCTGAGAAGGATCCCAGAATCCTGTTGTGCTACGCATAGTAAAAACACACAAGAAAAATCCTCACCAAGATATTGAAGTAGTACATGACTCTTCAGTGACCGAATGTGGCTTTCCTACAGTGCGGTAGCTTCTCCTTAAAAAACAAGATGCCCTAAGACTATATCCTTGGAGGGCTCCTGTTTACTTGCAGTCACACATTGTAGAGGAGTATGGAACCCAGTCTGCCCTGGAGAACCCTGTTTCTTATCGCTGCTGAGTAAAATTAAAGGGAAGCCCTTAATGAGAACAAGTGTTCCTGTTTCTTTGTCTGGAGAATCGTTATTCCTCTTTTGTATTTTGTGCTTGCCAAGAAGTACTTGCGTGATTCAAGTGGTTTGTTGTTTTATATTGATAGTTTGGGTGTGGGATATGAGACTTGCTGGATCCAGCTTTTATGGACCAGAAAATCTAAGCGACCTCACTGCTGCTCTAGCTTCCTACTGAGGGGGAGATCTCAGTGGGATCACTAAGGATCTTCACCCTGGAAGTTTATAATGAGCATTAAGTGTTCTGTTCCGGGTGCTTTGTGAAAGAGCATGAGAACAGGGAGAAAAGCAAGAGATACTTTTCAGTACCTCTCCTGTTATTTCCTAGTATAAAAACCCCCTGCAGTTTCTAAAGTTCTTGAGCTGGAGATAATATCCTGTTTGTTGTGTTTTGTTGTTACTGCATCTTTCTTTTAACAAAACGACAGGAAAAGTCATAAATATATAATTTTGGCATCTTAAGCACTTCGTATTGATCAGTTTCATAATTCAGTTTTGTTGAGTGACATAGTAATTATTGGGTTAAACTTGAGGCCTGATCACATTCTTGAATCTCCCTTAGGTCTTTTATTTGAGACTTAGCAGATAAACATTTCCCTTCACCTGTTTAATGCCAGTCATGATTTTATAGGCTTCAGTTTCCTTACTGATTTCTTTCCCAAGCTGAAGAATCTTGGTCAATTTAAGTGTTTTTCACACAGAGGCTGTATCATATTGCTAATTTGTTCTCTTTTCACTTTTTCTAGTTCTGTTATATTCTTTCTGAGAACAGAATTGTATGTAGTATCAAAGGTACTGCTCCATGACGAATTCTGATGCGTGCAGAAATTTTTTTTTAATTTTCCCTTCTTAATAGTGATTACTCTTCTATATGCCTGTTAGACCTTATTGTTTAGGGAGCTCTTGCTGCCAGAGAAGGAGCCAAAATAAGTCCAAGATCTTTCTTCTCTAATGATCTTTCTAATGATAATAACATACTAGAGACCAGTATTTTATGTTCCTAGAGAAGGGTTTTTTCACATTTATGCTTTTTCAATATTGAATTTAACCTGCTATTTTGCTTCCCAGTTACTGGCTATATTCAAATTCTTCCACAGCTTCTACTTTGATAACATGATATGACAAAGTTGGCTGATGATGGTGTTGTAAGGATGAGTGCCACCTTCAAAGATACCCAGAAGACTCTTCTGAGGGTGCCATTTTAATGCCACTCAAATTCAGTGTTGGTATGTATAAATGATGAACAAACCTGACATCAGCTTAGAAAAAAAAACAAAAAGATGTGTTGTTCTAGGCTAACCAAGGCTAGTTGGAAATGAGACCTTGTGATTATATTAGAGAAAGAAAAGGTCACGCTGATGGTCACAGTCCAAAAAAAAGCAAAGGAAATGTTAAGAATCAGTATGGGAAAATAAGAATTAGGAGGAGGACAATGAAATAGAGGACAAAAATTTGCTGCTGTATAAAACCAAAGTGTGCCCATATCCTGACTGCTGTGTGCAGTTCAGCTGTCTCTGTCCTCCACCTTGAACAGGGCTGTAACAGAACTAGTTTAGAGGAGGGCAAAGCTGATCAAAAAACATGGAATGGCTTTATAGGAAGAATGACTGAATAAGCTCTTCTGCCCAGGAAAGGTATAAATGAACGGGAATATCACAAAGGTACGTGAATTCATGGCTGACATGGAGATGATTAATAGAAAAAGGTTGTTCTTGTATGGGAAGAGGCAGTTAATTTGGGACTATCCAATGAAGCTTACAGGAAACAAGTGGCACATAAAAGGATATGTTTTTTTCACACATGCCATTAAGCTCTGGAACTCCTGACAGAAAATATTATGAGTGATAGAACAAGTGCATTTATCATAATTCCATTAAGGCCAGGGAATACTAAGAGGAAGTTACTGCTTTACCACCACCTGTCCAGTGAGGTGGTCCACACCTTCATGAACCTCATGAATGACACTGAATTGGAGAAAGAAGTCACTCAACTGGAGGGCAGGCTGGGTCATTCCTCCAACTTAGCAAGTTCCTTCTGAATGGCCAAAAAATCCTCATGGACTTCAATAAAGGTAAATGCAAAATCCTGCTCCTGGGATGTCATAACCCCATGCACCAGTGCAGGCTGGGGATACACAGGATAAAAAGTAGCTTTGCATAAAGGTGCTGGTGAGCAACCAGCTGAATAGTCGTCTGCAGTTGGTCTGTATTGGCAAAAGCATGGCTGGCAGGTTGAGGGAAAGGATTATTCTCCTGTATTTGACACTTACAGGACCATGTCTGAAGTACTGTATGGGCCTCCTCAGAGCAAAAGGCATATTTATAAACCAGAGAGGGTCCAAAGAAGGTCACCGAGATGGTCAGGATGCTGCAGAACATACTGCATGAGCAGAGGGCTGGGTTTGTTCAGCTTGCAGATAAGAAGACTAAGAGGGGGATCTTCTACCACCTAATGGGTAGTTATCAGAGAAGTATCCAAAAAACCTACCTTGTTTCTGTCTCCTCTGTCTTACCTTGACTTTAGAGAGGTAGAGTTGTTCTGAGCAGGGAAAGCACAAGTCAAGCAGCTGGGGCAGATGTGAGGGTCTGCACTGAGGACTGGGGGTAAGAGGTATGTCCTACGGGCTGGTGGTTCTTGGAGTTGAAAGTTTGGGGATGTGGAGAAGTGTGAGAGTAGGGGAAAAGAAGGAAGTCTTAGGGAGAAAGATAAATTAGGGAAGGATGGTTAAAAAGATGGAAAATGCTGGGAGTTCTGAATTGAAATTATCGTGGAATCATAGAATCACAGAATACCAGGTTGGAAGGGACCTCAAGGATCATCTGTTCCAATTATGAGGATAAATGTTTTGACTCTGAGAGCTGGGGTGGGTTGCAAAGTGAGTTTGGAGACAGAAGGGTTTGGGAGATAAGTCACAGCTAAGAAAAAGCAGATGAGAGAGCCAGGGGATGAGCACACTGTGCTACATAGGATTTTGGGTGAGAATGGGCAGGTGTCCAACTAGCTCTGATCTGGAGACAGAAATTTGCCTTCCTCTCCCAGTAGCAAGGGTTATGTCTCCCCTACGTTCTCTTTTTGTTACTCAGAAGTATAACATGTAAAGTTTAATTTACAGATAAGAAGATAACAACCATTTTTGCTGGCTGCTATCGATTTTTAAATCAACACCTCAACAAACCATAATAATATTATGGATCCTCCAAACTCATCTTCTCCTCTACAGTTTTTCTCCTCCTTTTCCAGCATGAAACAGGGAAGTATGTGCACACTTCTGCCCCAGTGTGTGGCCTCAGCTGCTGGTTGCACTCTCCCACTCTGACGTTGCACTGTTTCTTTTGCTCAAATCCACTTCCAAATTTAGCCAGGTAGACGAAGAAATGAATTGTGGACAAAGACCATTCCCGGCTTGGCCGGCAGATGGCAATTACTGGCTCTCTGAGAGATCCTTAGGCAGCCTTTAAAGCCTACAGAAACGAGAGTTTGCAGCAGATGAGTCTCCGTAATATTATATTGAGTGTGAAAACACCTCTGGAAATTTAGTTCAGCTTTCCTGTCATCTACTAACAGATCAGATATCAGAGCTTCTCTGTCTGTGAAATAAGTACTGTTATACATTAAGGAGAAAAGCACTTAATGTTGTGCTGAGTTGTTCACTCAGCACTTAACTCTTTAACGCTGTCCTAATGTGCACTGCAGGAAACTTTTGGTCCCTTTTTAAAGGTATGGTAAATTCTGTGTTTCTGGGATGCTTCCCGTCACATCAAAAGGTCCTGATATGCATTGACATGGAGAGTTGAAATTAAAGAAAAATTTAATACATGTGTATGTTTCCTATTGTTGTTACAGATCTAAGGGAAATAAGCTATTTAGTTTCAGAAGGAAAAAAAGCAGAGCATGCAGGTATGGATAATATATGTAATAAATGACAAACTCCTGAAACAGGTTACCAGGGAAGGCTGCTGCAGGAAAATTATGTAAACTCGAGCTAGATTCTTCGCGGAATAAGGAGAATGTTTTAGGGATGATGTAAAAAGTCAGCAAGACAGCAAGTTGTAACTAACTATGGTTAATGGACAAATATACTGTCATTATCCTGAACTTCTCTTTCATCTTCACAGTGAAACAGCTCTGTAGAGCTAACTACAATGTGGTATTTAGGGAATGCTGTGAGTTTTTATGGCTCAGGAGTGGTAACTCCCAGTGTGGGGAGGAGGAAGGGTTAAGAAGGAGGTCCAAGCTTGCAATACAATTTGGTTCCTAGCTATCATGCTGACTGGGCCAGAAAGGAGTACAGAAGTCCGGAGTAAGTGTAGGGGAAAATGTTTCTCAAATCATTCTCTGGTGACCTTTTTACCTCCAGAAGCATAAATAGGATATGAAGCAAGCTTTATCTAGCTTTGTGTGGCTCAAAGTTTAGTTGCCCTGACATGAGACTGAGGGATGAAGGGAACAAAGAAGGAAAATTAGTGGGAAGAGGAACTGGGGGTCCTGCCAAAAAGGCTGGTTTGCTTTTAAACAATATTTCAGACTGATTGAAATACTATGTTTTACTTTCCAGTCACACTGATATGATCAAACTATAACAAGAGAATGAAATCCTAGACTGAGAGTGTGATTAACAGCTTTTAAATCAAGGTCCTTTCCCGAGCTATTGCAGACAGACCAGAAGCATATTATGTCCGCCCTTGTATTTCTATCATTAGCGGCCAGTGCTCTGTGTTAACCCTGACTTAGAAGCCCTCTCATTGTCAAAAAAGAAAATGCTTCCTTGAGTAAGAGAGTCTGTACCACCAGAAACAAGCTGGTTGAAGCGGAAGTCTGGAGGGGCTGTCTAGCCTCGGGCTTCAAAGGAAGCCTAGGATTTGCTGGTGGTGAATAGTTTAAGCAGACCGCAGGGATTGTGTTCAAAAGTTTGTTTAAAAACAAACCAACCTGTAAGTGTTACATGTTCATGGGTAAGAACTTCCTGTAATAAGCCTGCACCCCTTGCTTTAACAGCAAAGTTGTTTCTGAAAACTGTTATTAGGAAACAGCGAGGCAGACTCAGAAGGAATTTTTCCACGTAATTAGGAGGGCTGGTTTAGGGGTAAGAGACAGAAGAGATTCACAATGGTGAGAATGGGGTTAAACATGGGATCTGTACCTGGCAATTTGCTTGAGAAATCCAGAGTAAGGAACACGGAGTCTATCTGTGTCAGCAAGTCTTTGAAACGTGGGAGATTGAGGTTGGACACAATCACAACAAAACGATGTCTAACCAAAGAACAGAAATCAACCCACCTGTAATAATTAGTGCTGCCAGTTAATATCTCATACATACATTGCTCCCCAAAATGAGCTTGACATCTGATCTTTATAAGAAACGCACGTCTTGGTTAGAAAGAATCAGAAATCTAGCTCTCTCACATTGCTTCTGCATAGGAGGAAAAGCAAAATGAGAAAAAATAGCCCTGAAATCCCCTTGTAGGTTACCCTGAAGTATCAGTGCTACTGTGAAAGCTGAAGTCAAACACAAGCTCGAGGTTTTATGTTTGTGTCTTTAACTTCTGGCTACGATTGGATTGATTGCATAACCAGAAAACTTCTTTTTTTAACTGATAGCCTTGCAAAGTCATACTGGAAACAGAAAATAGTGTGTACTTTGGCTGAGGTATTGCCCAGCCATAAAGATCTGGCAACTGCAGCTTGCGTAACAATTTTGCTAATTGTATTTAAACTGGAGTGAATCAACCCCTCTAACACTGAATAAAGAACAACTTTATTTTTCCCAAGGAGAAAAGCAGATAGAAGACTGGATGTATTCAGCTGCGCAGGTTTTTAACAAGTGTTTCCACACTAAGATTTAGCAGCACTTCAACTATATCCATTCATTATTAGGCTGGTACAAATTACTACACTGTGTACAGTAAAAGACAGTCTGAAGTTAAAGCTCTATAGTTACTCCACAACAGTTCATGTGTGAACAGAAGTTAAAGCTCTGTAGTAATTTTAAAATAGTTCATAAATGAACAGTCTTATATCAGGATAACTTTTTTCTTATTATTCAACTTTTTCCACGTCTATGATATATTAAGCTAATTCATGAAAAAAAAACCCTCTTTTATATGTGGATATATATCAATAAGTATAAGAAAGGGCCAGTAGTCCTTTAGTTTCTGCTTCTCTACCAACTAGTGGCAGTACATCAGGTATCCTGCAGAAGTACAATTAGCAAAATGCCTTAGGATCAAAGGAACTACAGAATTACAATGTCTGGGAAAAAAGTGGGTCATAAAAGGTCAGAAAACATTCTTTCTGTAAAAATAAAGTTCCTGGGTTATTTTTAAGATCGCCTCCTTATGTCAGTGGTAACTTTCTTAGTGAGAATACTAGGCATGTTTGGATAGTGATACAGAAATCTGAGATGACTCAATGATTAATAATGCTATTCACCATAGCAAATTTACCTCAAATAGGAGAATTGTACATCATTTAGTACACAGTTTTCATGCCCAGGCAGTAGCATTATAGGTCTTATTAATACAAAATCCTGTTAGTATACAGTAGTATTCTGCAGTAAATTCCAACAAAGTGAATTTTGGAACTATGATACTGCTTCTTGTCTATGGTTATAAATCAAATTCCTAAGTGTTTAGGAAACATTCATGTGGTTTAAGTGGCTTGGATTTATATCATCATATTGCTTGTTTGGCCCAATCTGAGCATATGATCTTTCCCTTAAAGGGTGATACTCTTTGTACTATAGTATTCAAATAGTTGGCAACATCTTAAAGGTTTAGAAGATGCTACTTGGAGAGCTTAGAAGAGTTGAAGGCTTTTAGAAAAATAATTTAGGTGGAGTGTCATTTAATTTTAAATATTATTATCCCAGGGAGAATTTACTCTTAAATAAGATGACCTTGATTTCACCCTGGTGAGAAAAGGAGGGAAGACTCACCTTTTTCTTTATTTTAAACTGTTTGTAACATCCACATTGAGCATCCACAACTTCCTTGGGCAACATGTTCCAGTGCCTCACCACCCTCATGGTAAAGAACTTCTTCCTTATATCTAGTCTAAACCTACCCTCTCTCAGCTTCCACCCATTACCCCTCATCCTATCACTACAGTCCCTTGTAAAAAGTCCCCAGCTTTCTTGTAGGCCCCCTTCAGGTACTGGAAGGCCGCTATGAGGTCTCGCTGGAGCCTTCTCTTTTCCAGACTTAACAAGCCTAACTCTCTCAGTCTGTCCTCATAAGAGAGGTGTTCCAGCACTCTGATCATCTTGGTAGCCCTCCTCTGGACTCGCTCCAACAGCTCCATATCTTTCTTGTGTTGGGAGCTCCAGAGCTGGACACAGTATTCCAGGGGGGGTCTCACGAGGGCAGAGCAGAGGGGCAGGATCACTTCCCTCGACCTGCTGATCACACGTCTTTTGATGCATCCCAGGACACAGTTGGCTTTCTGGGCTGCAGGCACACACTGTTGGCTCATATTGATCTTATCGTCCACCAACACGTCCAAGTCCTTCTCCCCAGGACTGTTCTCGATCCACTCATTGCCCAGCCTGTATCTGTGCTTGGGATTGCCTTGACCCAGGTGCAGGACCTTACACTTGGCCTTGTTAAACTTCCTGAGGTTGGTCTGGGCCCACCTCTTCATCCTGTCAAGGTCCCTCTGAATGGTGTCCCTTCCCTCCAGTGTGTCTGTCACTCGATGCCACTGTCCATGTCGCCAACAAAGATGTTAAATAGCACCGGTCCCGGTACCGATCCCTGAGGTCACCAGTCTCCACTCGGACATTGAGCCATTGACTGCAACCCTTTGAGCGCATCCTTCCAGCCAATTCCTTATCCATCGGGTTGTCCATCCATCAGATCCATGTCTTTCCAACTTGGAGACCAGGATGTCATACAGGAGTGTCAAAGGCCTTGCACAAGTCCAGGTAGATGACATCAGTTGCTCTTCCCTTGTCTATTGATGCTGTTACACCATCATAAAAGGCCACCAGATTTGTCAGGCTGGTTTTTCCCTTGGTGAAGCCATGTTGGTTGCCACCAATCACCTTCACATTTTCCATGTGCCATAGCAGAGCCTTCAGGAGGATCTGCTCCATGATCTTGTCAGGCACAGAGGTGAGACTGACTGGCCTGTAGTTGCCCGGGTCTTTCTTTTTTCCCTTTTTGAAAATGGGGGTGATGTTTCCCCTTTTCCAGTCAGTGGGCACTTCACGAGACTGCCATGACCTCTCAAATGTGATGGAAAGTGGCCTAGCAACTTCATCTGCCAGTTCCCTCAGGACCTGTTGATGGATCTCATCAGGTCCCATGGACTTGTATACCTTCAGGTTCTTTAGATGGTCTTGAACCTGATCTTCACTAACAGTGGGCAGATTTTCCTTCTCCCAGTCCCTGCCTTCACAGAATCACACAGAATCACAGAATGTTAGGGATTGGAAGGGACCTCAAAAGATCATCTAGTCCAATCCCCATGCCAGAGCAGGAATACCTAGATCAGGTCACACAGGAACGCATCCAGGCGGGTTTTGAATGTCTCCAGAGAAGGAGACTCCACAACCTCTCTGGGCAGCCTCTTCCAGTGTTCTGTCACCCTCACTTTGAAGTTCTTCCTCACATTTATGTGGAACCTCTTATGTTCCAGCTTGTACCCATTGCCCCTAGTCCTGTCATTGGATGTCACTGAGAAGAGCCTGGCTCCATCCTGATGACACTCACCCTTTACATATTTATCAACATTAATGAGGTCACCCCTCAGTCTCCTCTTCTCCAAGCTAAAGAGACCCAGCTCCCTCAACCTTTCCTCATAAGGGAAATGTTCCACTCCCTTAATCATCTTTGTGGCTCTGCGCTGGACTCTCTCAAGCAGTTCCCTGTCCTTCTTGAACTGTGGGGCCCAGAACTGGACAAAGTACTCCAGATGAGGCCTCACCAAGGCAGAATAGAGGGGAAGGAGAACCTCTCTCGACCTACTAACCACCCCCCTTCTAATACACCCCAGGATGCCATTGGCCTTCTTGGCCACAAGGGCACATTGCTGGCTCATGGTCATCCTGATGTCAACCAGGACCCCCAGGTCCCTTTCCCCTACACTGCTCTCCAACAGGTCAGTCCCCAACTTATACTGGCACATGGGGTTGTTCTTCCCCAGATGCAAAACTCTACACTTGCCCTTGTTATATTTCATTAAATTTCTCCCCACCCAACTCTCCAGCCTGTCTAGGTCTCTCTGAATGGCAGCACAGCCTTCTGGTGTGTCAGCCACTCCTCCCAGTTTTGTGTCATCAGCAAACTTGCTGACAGAGCACTCTATTCCCTCATCCAAATCATTGATGGATATATTGAATAGTACTGGTCCCAGTACTGACCCCTGAGGGACTCCACTAGATACAGGCCTCCAACTAGACTCTGTCTCATTGACCACAACTCTCTGACTTCTTTCCTTCAGCCAGTTCACAATCCACCTCACTACCTGGTCATCCAGACCACACTTCCTCAGTTTAGCTGTGAGGATGCTGTGGGAGACTGTGTCAAATGCTTTACTGAAATCAAGATAGACCACATCCACTGCTTTACCATCATCTATCCACTGGGTGATGTCCTCATAAAAGGCTATCAGGTTGGTCAAGCATGACTTCCCCTTGGTGAAGCCATGTTGACTGCCCCTAATGGCCCTCTTATCCTTGATATGCCTAGAGACAGCACCAAGGATAAGTTGTTCCATCACCTTTCCAGGGATGGAGGTGAGGCTGACTGGTCTATAGTTACCTGGGTCTTCCTTCTTGCCCTTTTTGAAGACCGGAGTGACATTTGCTTTCCTCCAGTCCTCAGGCACCTCTCCCATTTCCCACGACTTAACAAAGATAATGGAGAGTGGCCTAGTAATGACATCCACCAGCTCCCTCAGCACCCGCGGGTGCATCCCATCAGGATCCATGGATTTATGGATGTTCAGGTTGCTTAACTGATCCCTAACCCAGTCCTCATCAACCAGGACAAACTCCTCCCCTATCCGGACTTCCTCTGGAGCCTCAGGGGTCCTGGGCTCCTCAGGACAGCCTCCAGCAGTACAGACAGAGGCAAAGTAGGCATTCAGTAACTCTGCCTTCTTTTTATCCTCTGTCAGCAGGGCACCCACCTCATTCACCAGTGGGCCTACATTGCTTCTAGTGTTAGTTTTATCTGCAACGTATTTGAAGCAGCCCTGTCTGTTGTCCTTGACCTTTCTTACAAGGTTTAATTCCAAGGAGGCCTTGGCTTTCCCAGTTGCCCCCCTGCATCCTCTGACAACAGACATATTCCTCCCAAGTGGCCATCCCCTCCTTCCATGATCTGTACATTCTCTTCTTCCACTTGAGTTTGCCCAGCAGTTCCCTGTTTAACCATGCAGGTCTCCCAGCACCCTTTCTTGACTTCCTACCTGCTGGGATGCACTGATCTTAAGCTCAGAAGAAGAGGTCCTTGAATGCTAACCAACTGTCTTGGGCCCCTTTACCTTCAAGTACTCTTTCCCATGGGATTTCCCCCAGCAATTGCTTGAAAAGGCCAAAGTTGGCCCTACTGAAGTCCAGGGTTGTAGTTCTGCTAGGTATTCTGTTCCTGCCACATGAGATCCTGAACTCCACCATCTCATGGTCACTGCAACCAAGCCTACCCTCAACCTTCAGCACTTCAACCAGACCCTCCTTGTTCGTGAGAATAAGATCCAGCAGCGCTCCTCTCCTTGTTGGCTCATCCACCATTTGCATCAGGAAGTTATCATCAGTGCACTGAAGGAACCTCCTGGACTGTGGCTGGCTGGCTGAGTAGGCCTCCCAGCAAATAGCAGGGTAGTTAAAGTCCCCCATGACAACCAGGGCCTGTAATTGTGAGACCGCTATCAGCTGCCTGTAGAAGGCCTCATCAACCTCCTCACCCTGATCTGGTGGCCTGTAATAGGCATCCACAACAGTATCACCCATGCCAGCCTGCCCCTTAATTCACACCCACAAGCTCTCAACTCGCTCCTGATCCGCCCCTGGACAGAACTCAATACACTCTAGCTGCTCCCTCACATAAAGAGCAACTCCACCACCTCGCTGGCCTGTCTTTCCTGAAAAGGACATAGCCATCCATGACCACATTCCAGTCATGCGAGCTGTCCCACCAGGTCTCTGTAATTGCCACTACATCATAACCCCCTGACCAAACACGGATTTCTAACTCCTCCTGTTTATCCCCATGCTGCATGCATTGGTGTACAGGCATTTCAGAGAGCGAGCCAAGCACATCGATTTCATCCTAGGGGGGTGGGAGGCCTCCTGGTCTTCATCAGTACTGGAGCTCTGCCCCAGTGGTGCAAGGCCAGCTACAACCCCATCCCCTTCAAATCTAGTTTAAAGTTCTCCGAATGAGCCTTGCTAATACCTGTCCCAGAACATTTTGCCCCTACGAGATAAGACTTCCCCAGGTATTACTGTCAGGTCTCTTGTCTTATAAAACCAGCCATTATCAAAGAACCCAAGGCCCTGCCTGTAGCACCAGTCTCATAGCCAGGCATTTACGGAATGAATCCTCCTATTCCGTCCCATGTCATCACCTGAGAATGGAAGGAGGGAGGAGAAAATAACCTGCGCTCCAGACTCTTTCACCAACCGTCCCAAGGCCTTGAAGTCTTTCTTCATCCCCCTCAGGCTATGGGATGTAGCTTCCTCCCCTCCTGTCTGAAAGATCAGTAACGGGTAGTAGTCTGTCGACTGCACCAGGTTGGGGAGTTTCCAGGCGATATCCCTGATCCGGGCTCCAGGTAGACTGCAGACCTCCCTGTGATGAGGGTCAGCTCTGCATATTGGGCCCCCAGTTCCCTTCAGGAGTGAGTCCCCAACAACTAGCACTCTTCTCTTCTTCCTTGTGGAAGAGGTTGTTATATTTCTATGAGGTTTTCCTGTCTGTGGTGAGACCTCTGATATATGTTGCCTATCCAAAGCCTTCAGATTCTACAACTTGGACAGTGTGGCTAGAGCTCATGCCAGTGAAGACTGAGGCAAGGAAGTCATTGAGAACCTCAGCCTTCTCCATATCCTTCATGACTATTTCTCCTGTTCCCTTCTGGAGAGGGCCCACATTTTCCATAGCCTTCCTTTTATCGCTTACATATGCGTGATTACTTTTTAGCAAATGGTGTATTTTTACTTAGCCACTAAGCAAATCTATATTTAGAGGAAGGGCACTGATATGGGATTTATTTAATATTAAAAAAGAAAATAAATCCCTGTCAATTTATGGATTAACTCAGTTCTGCTGTTGAGAGAGAGGA
Source organism: Podargus strigoides (assembly GCA_028020825.1). Lineage (NCBI taxonomy): Eukaryota > Metazoa > Chordata > Aves > Caprimulgiformes > Podargidae > Podargus > Podargus strigoides. The sequence continues at coordinate 49,809,003 of CM051619.1, forward strand.
GACAATTGATGGTACTAAGAACAATCATTATGTTTATTTCATGAAATACAGTTCTGCAAACTAAATGAGGCATTTCCATGTGCCTTTTATGAAATCTGTTTTACTCACATAGGAGGTTCCACATAAATGTGAGGAAGAACTTCTTCACAGTGAGGGTGACAGAACACTGGAACAGACTGCCCAGAGAGGTTGTGGAGTCTCCTTCTCTGGAGACATTCAAAACCCACCTGGACATGTTCCTGTGTGACCTGACCTAGGTGTTCCTGCTCTGGCAGGGGGATTGGACTAGATGATCTTTTGAGGTCCCTTCCAATCCCTAACATTCTGTGATTCTGTGACCAGACATGGGAGAACAGGAGAGGTGCCTGAGGACTGGAGGAAGGCCAACATCACTCCAATCTATAAAAAGGGCAAGAAGGAGGACCTGGGTAACTACGGACAAGTAAGCATCACCTCCATCCCTGGAAAGGTGATGGAACAGCTTGTTCTTGGCACCATCTCAAAGAATGTTGAGGCAAATAGGGTTATTGGGAGTAGTCAACATGGTTTCACCAAGAGGAAGTCATGCTTGACCAACCTGATAGCCTTCTATGAGGACATAACTAGATGGATTGATGAGGGGAGGGCAGTTGATGTGGTCTACTGAAGTGCTGGGGTCTGAGCCCCAAGCCCTGAATTAAGATTGACATATGGGTGGTTCCCACAGTCTTTCAAAAGGAGGGGATGAGTTTGCCTTTTGGCTTTCCTCCAAGGTGCGGCTGGCCTTGTAGGGAAAGCCCTTGGGTAAACAAGCCCCAGGTGCCCCACATTGGGTAAATGAGTGCCAGGTGTCCTGCTTGGGGCATAAAAGCTGGGCCCACTTGCAGGAAGGGTGGAGTGTCTATTTGTGAGGTGGAGACACTTTGCAGAGTTTCCCTGTTGGGGAAGGACCTCCTGACTCTCCCTGCAACTGGGTCTCAGTCAGGTTTGGCATTTGCAAATGTGGGCTTCGTGGGGGAACAATATGGAGCTACATCTGTCCTCTATTATCCACCTATTGGCTTGGCTGTCTCCCATCTCTGCCATGGGAGACTTTGTTGCTTTGTGTGTCCCACCAATTGTTGGTCATGCTGTGTCGTTTTTGGGGTTGATGTCTATTATGTGTGATCTGTTTGGCTTGTTTGTACCCCCAGCGATCACCCATATACTGACTTCTTTGTATACAATAGAAACTAATTACTGGTTTGTTCTGCTGCTGGCTGTGTCCTTTGTGCTAGGCCTAGTAATTGGCAAAACATCTACCTTGACTTCAGCAAGGCTTTTGACATTATCTCCCATGGCATCCTCACAGTCAAGCTTAATGAGTGTGGACTGGATGATTGGGCAGTGAGGTGAATTGGGAACTGGCTGAAGAACAGAGCCCGGAGAGCAGTGGTCAGTGGGGCAGAGTCTAGTTGGAGGCCTGTGGCTGGTGGTGTCCCCCAGGGCTTGGTACTGGGTTTGGTCCTATTCAATATATTCATTAATGACCTGGACGAAGGGACAGAGTGTATCCTCAGCAAGTTTGCTGATGATACAAAGCTGGGAGGAGTGGCCAACACACCAGAGGGCTGTGCTGGCATCCAGCATGACCTGGACAGGCTGGAACGCGGGGCAGAGTGAAACTTAATGAAATTCAGTAACAGCAAGTGCAGAGTCCTGCATCTGGGGAAGAACAACCCCATGGATCAGTACAGGCTGGGGGCTGAGCTGCTGCAGAGCAGCTCTGGGGAGAGGGATCTGGCAGTCCTGGTGGACAGCAGTCTGACCATGAGCCAGCAATGTGCCCTCACGGCCAAGAAGGCCAAGGGTGTCCTGCAGTGCATTAAGAGGAGTGTGGCCAGCAGGTCAAGGGAGGTTCTCCTCCCCCTCTACTTTACCCTGGTGAGGCCTCATCTGGAGTACTGTGTCTAGTTCTGGGCTCCCCAGTTCAAGAGGGACATGGAGCTACTGGAAAGAGTCCAGCTCAGGGCTACATAAGATGATGAAGGGATTGAGACATCTCCCATATGAGGAGAGACTCCAGGAACTGGGTCTGTTATCTTGGAGAAGAGGAGGCTGAGGGGGGATCTCATCAATGCTTATAAATATTTCAAGGGTGGGTGTCAGGAAGACGCGGCCAGACTCTTCTCAGTGGTATCCAGTGACAGGACAAGGGGCAATGGGCACAAACTGGAACACAGGAGGTTCAATCTAAACATAAGGAAACACTTCTTTACTGTGGGGGTGACAGAGCACTGGAACAGGCTGCCCAGAGAGGTTGTAGAGTCTCTGTCTCTGGAGACATTTAAAACCTGTCTGGACGTGTTCCTGTGTGATCTACTCTAGGATCCTGCTCTAGCAGGGGGGTTGGACTAGATGATCTGTGGAGGTCCCTTCCAACCCCTGCCATTCTGTGATTCTGTGAATTATGGGTTAAATAATCTATCAATTGGAGAAAACTGAACCGTAAAGAGTATGTAATTTTTTTCTTAATTGACATGCAACAGACTGGATTTTTTTGCTGTGGAATACTCACCTTTAATTTCAGGATTTCAGATAATAGTTAAGAAATGGATGTAGAGCTAGCACAATAATTTCAAAAGAATAATTGAAAAAATATTACTTTTCTGTTTCTCCTTTATATGTTAAAGCAACTCTTTGAATAGAAAAGTAGAATGAGACAAAGTTCTTCTGCACCAGCTGCAAGCTAATATGCTGTGTGAGGTGATTTATCATATATTTAATATGTCCTATATAGTTTAAGTATTTCAATGCAAATATGTACATCCTGAAAATATGCCTTGATATATTTAGTATCCTTATACTACTCTTAAAATGTGACATTTTTTTAATGTTTGTATTTCTCGACACAAATCTGTTCAATTTGCAAAGGCAAGTAGACTTTCTACATGGAAGACTTTGTTAACAGTTTTAATATGCCTTAATATTTGAATTGACTCACTTAGATACACAGTTTTGCTTATCTAGTAAGTAAAATGGTGACAGTGTTGTAAACCATATCTTGAAATGAGGCTACTAACACCTGCTAGCCCTTGCTATAGCCTTTAGTACAGAAGCACTTTCAAAGTGACAAAACGACAATGGTGATAAACAGAGTTAATTTGACTTGAATAGAAATCAGAATTATTAAAAAGCAATCAAGACTAGTGTTACCTCCATTCCTGGTGGTTTGTTACTTAGGTAGTACTCCCAGAGGTAGTAGCTCTTTGCTTTTTGGACTTTTTGCAACCTGAAAAGTCAATTGAATAGCAACTGAGACAGATGACCAAAATCTGCTTCCATACAACAAGTGTATTGGGTTTATTTGATAAAACATTTGCTTCTCTGATGCTCTGAACTTTTGTTGAAAACAAGATTGAGTTCTTGAGATTGCAAAGGCGGTCTGGAAGATAGTAAATCTATGTAAACAAAGGAAGGAACTTTGAGGTGCTTAGATCCTATGATAATGGCTGCAATATGAAGTACTTGACCTGATACTGGTATCAAACCAAGCCTGAAGGCAGCCTAAAACAATGGCTTGAAGCAGTTCCTGCTCATCTGAAAGAGATGTTAACTTTGAAGCTGGATGAGAATGTTGGCAGCAGTGTTAGTTATTTCACTGCCAAGAAAGGTGAAAGAGGACAATGTATTTTTCATGCTTCCTCATTTAGCAATGAGATCAAAACAAATTCCATGTTTGGGGTCTGAATAAATCTTAAGATGTTCTTCAACTTAAAACCTGAGGGTGGGATTAATTTCACCAAAGTTTAGGTGCCTGGAGTTCTCCATCTACGTCTAAACTAGTCATCTGGGCTTCTTTAATATCACTTTTCATAAATGTTAATGTTAAAGTAACTTGTCCCCTGAAATCCTCTATTCCCTCTTACCCACACTATATAGGTGACCAGCTCTGATCAGATGTTCACAGCAGACAGTGACAAGGTAGGCTAGAGGGTTCCTTCACTGGAAGACTGCAACACAAAACCTCAGCTTTCTGCAATTGGAGGTTTGCAGGGGGCAGAGAGCTTTCACAGTTAAAGACTATCACTTTTTTACTTTTAATAATAGCAGTTATATGTTAACTGTGTCCCAGATAACAGCCTGTCAAGTCCCATCTGCAGTTTGTAGAAGAAAAAAAAACACAACTTAATTTAATTTATAAAGGAGCCATACTTCAGCCATAATCCGTGCTTTAGAATCATAGAATCACAGAATCACTATGGTTGAAAAGGAGCTCCAGGATCATCAAGTCCAATCTTTGTCGTGGTTTGGGGCTGGGCTGGCCACTAAATGGATGGCAGATTCTCTCTGTTAACCCTTCTCCCTTCCTGGGCAGGGGAAGGGAAAGAAGAAAAGGGAGAGAGACTTATGAGTTGGAAATAAAACAGCTTTAATGAAACTATAACAATAAAAAAAGAAATACAATAACAAGAAGAAAAATAATGAAATATATATACAAATATGTACAAACCCAGTACTGAGCTTCCCCTCCTGCAATCACACTCTCCCCCCGATAATGCTCACATCACCACTGGTGCTGCAGAGCAGCTCTGGGAAGATCCCAGGCTGGGCTCCTGGATGCAGTGGCAGACAGGAACTGGATTCAGGAATGTGCAGATCACAGCCAGACGAATGGACAGAGTTCTCCCAGGATGCCGGCCATAGAAGACAAGCAAGAGCCAGAGAAGGAGAAGGGCAAGGGGCAAGAGGAATGGCGTCGCCCCCCAGGATCCCTCAGCTTTATACTGAGCTTGACGTGTATGGGATGGAATACTGCATTGGTCAGTTTGGGTCACCTGTCCTGTCCGCTCCTCCCTGTAGGTGAAACCTTTTGCACCCTTACACTAAGGAGGGGCCCCAAGGCGGCACTGAAAGAATTCAGCAGTGACCTTGGTCTCTGTAAGATTAAATATAAGCAAGAACCTTTCTGCAAACCATTGTACTGTGAGCTCAGTACTAACTATAAACATTGAGCGTTATCACTTCTAGGAGCAGTGTATGAAAAACATGTTGTTCGCGTCAGAAAGTGCAGCCTTAGAAGAGATTTAACTGAAAAGTAAAATCACTGAAAGGAAAATTGGTTCTGTTTTAGCTAAACCAGGACATTCCACCCCTTATTGCATACCATTTACCTCATGCTCAGCTTGTCTTCAAATATTTACATATATATATATATATATACACAGATCACTAATTTGTGATATGAACTTTCTATATGAAAGTTCATTGAGTTCCTTTAATCAAAGATTGCAGGTTTCATCCATTGTAGCAGTTTCTCAGGGCAGGAATGATGGTACGAAGCTTGTTGTAGTTTGTGCCCATGGGTTGTCAGCCTCAAGGAAGTTTCTGGGCACCACCCAATGAAGCTAGCTCTGATTCCATCAGATAATCTTATCCCAAAAGACACTTATTGAACACTGTTAGCATTATGCAACAACTAACATCATACAGCTCTGAGTATTCTCAGCCAGTTAAATTTCCTTGAGGTACACATTGGACTTCACCATTTTTCAGCATCACCCACCAAGTATATCCAGGTCCTTGAGCAAAAGCAATCCCATGAATGGGTTTGACTTTGCCTAAAGCAGGAAAACCCCAGTTTTTCCCAACAGATTCCTTTCATGCACCACAGGGACTTTATCCCCTTCTACTGTATGTAGAAGATCTGACTGAGCAAGACCAGCTTGACTGATGGAACCCCTCGTGTTAACTAACCAAGTGGCTTGTGCCAAATGTTTGTCCCAATTTTTAAAGGCTCCACCACCCATTGCTTTCAGGGTAGTTTTTAACAGTCCATTGTATTGTTCAGTTTTCCTGGAGGCTGGCACATGATAGGAGATATGATATACCCATTTGATACCATGTTCTTTTGCCCAGTTAGCTATAAGACGGTTCTTGAAATGAGTCCCATTGTCCAACTCAATTCTTTCTTGAGTCCCATGTCACCACAAGACTTGTTTTTCAAGGCCCAGGATAGTGTTCCGGGCAGTGGCATGAGGCACAGGATATGTTTCCAGCCATCTGGTATTTGCTTCCACCATTGTAAGCACGTGGCACTTACCCTGGGGGGTTTGAGGAAGTGTGATATAGTCAATTTGCCAAGCCTCCCCATACTTATACTTCAATTATCGTCCTCCATACCACAAAGGTTTTAACTATTTATGTTGCTTGATTGCAGCGCATGTTTCACAATCATGGATAACCTACGCAATAGCGTCCATGGTTAAATCCACCCCTCAGTCATGAGCCCATCTGTATGTTGCATCTCTTCCTTGATGACCTGAAATGTCATGGGCCCACCAAGCTAAAAACAGTTCATCTTTTTGTCCCCAGTCTAGATCTATTTGGAACACTATTGCAGCTTGATCCACTCATTGGTTGTTTCGATGTTCCTCAGTGGCTCGAATTATAGGTACATGAGCATCTACATGGCGTATCTTCACAACTAGTTTCTCTAGCCTGGCAGCAATATCTTGCCACAATTCAGCAGCCCAGATAGGTTTGCCTCTGTGCTGCCAATTGTTTTGCTTCCATTGCTTTAACGACCCCCACAAGGCATTTGCTGCCATCCGTGAGTCAGTATAGAGATAGAGCACTGGCCACTTTTTTTGTTCATCAATGTCTAAAGCCAACTGGATGGCTTTTACCTCTGCAAATTAACTCGATTCACCTTGTCCCTCATCTGCTTCTGTGACTCGTTGTGTAGGACTCGACACAACAGCTTTCCATCTCCGGTGATTTCCTACAAGATAACAGGATCCATCAGTAAACAGAGCATACTGTTTCTCATTCTCTGGTAGTTCATTATACAGTGGTGCTTCCGCAGCACATGTCACCACCTCTTCTGGTGGCATTCCAAAGTCCTTGCCTTCTGGCCAGTCTGTGATCACTTCTAAGATTCCTGGATGATTAGGATTTCCTATTTGAGCCCACTGTGTAATTAATACAACCTATTTACTCCATGTAGCATCAGTAGCATGATGAGTAGAAGGGACCTTACCCTTGAACATCCAGCCCAGTACTGGTAATTGGGATGCCAGGAGGAGCTGTGCTTCACAACCAACAACTTCTGAAGCAGCTTTAACTCCTTCATAGGCTGCCAATATTTCTTTTTCCATTGGAGTGTAGTTGGCCTCCAAGCCTTTGTATCCTTGACTCCAAAATCCTAGGGGTTGACATCGAGTCTCCCCTGGTGTTTTCTGCCAGAGGCTCCAGGTAGGACCATTGTCCCTGGCTGCAGTGTAGAGCACATTTTTGATGTCCGATCCCATTCGGACTGGTCCAAGGGCTACTGCATGCACAATCTCTTGTTTGATTTGTTCAAAGGCCTGTTGCTCTTCAGGGCCCTATTGACAATTGTTTTTCTTTCGGGTCACTTCATACAGAGGTTTCACAATCTGACTGTAACTTGAAATATGTATTCTCCAGAAACTTACAACATCTAAGAAAGCTTGTGTTTCCTTTTTGTTAGTTGGTGGGGACATCGCTGTTATTTTGTTAACCATGTCCATTGGGATGTGGCGACACCCATCTCGCCATTTGATTGCCAAGAACAGGATCTTGCAGTCAGGTCCCTTGACCTTGCTTCTTTTTATAGCAAAATCAGCTTTCAAAAGAATTTGGATAATCTTCTTACCTTTCTTGAAGACTTCGTCTGGTGTGTTACCCCGTATGATGATGTTGTTGATGTACTGCAGATGTTCCAGAGCTCTACCCTTCTCCAGTACAGTCTGGATCAGTCCATGGCAAACAGTAGGGCTGTGTTTCCACCCATGGGGCAGTCAATTCCAGGTGTACTGTACAAGCAAACTGTGCCCTGCACTCTGCTGCTAAAGAAATAGAGAAAAATGCATTAGCAATGTCAGTTGTGGTGTACCATCTGGCTGCCTTTGTCTCCAGTTTGTACTGAAGTTCTAGCATGTCCAGCACAGCAGCACTCAGTGGTGGCATAACCTCATTGAGGCCACGATAGTCTACTGTTAATCTCCATTCTCCATTAGGCTTTTGCACTGGCCATATAGGACTGTTAAAGGGTGAGTGAGTGTTGCTGATCACTCCTTGTGTCTCCGGTTGATGGATCAGCTTATGGATGGGGATCACAGAGTCTAGGTTGGTACGATATTGTTGTCGATGCACCGTTGTTGTAGAAATCAGCATCTGCTGTTCTTCAACTTTCAGCAGTCCCACAACAGAAGTATCATCTGAAAGACTGGGTAAGGTAGACAGCTGTTCAGTATCCTCAGTCTCTACAGCTGCTATACTAAAGGCCCACCGATAGCCTTTCGGGTCCTTGAAATACCCTCTCCTGAGGTAGTCTATGCCAAGGATGCATGGAGCATCTGGGCCAGTCACAATGGGGTGCTTTTCCCATTTATTCCTGGTGAGGCTCACTTCGGCCTCCAATACAGTCAGTTCTTGAGATCCTCCTGTCACTGCAGAAATAGCGATGGATTCTGTCCCTCTGTAATTTGATGGAATTAGGGTACACTGTGCACCAGTGTCCACCGTGCACCATTGTCCACAAGGGCTTTATACTTCTGTGGTTCTAATGTGCCAGGCCATAGAATTGACACAGTCCAATAAACTTGGTTGTCCCTATCCTCCACCTGGCTGGAGGCAGGGCCTAATTTTGAGCATAGTACCCATTATCAAGAAATGGGTTTGTGAGGTCTGCATAGATTACACTTTCATTTCCCCTGTTCACATTTGGACCTAATGTACAGGGATCCGGAGTCCATCTGTTCTGATTAGGGAACCACTCACTGGAGACTGAAGCAGCCATTCTCCTGGAGAAATTCCTATTTGAAGTGTTGTGGGCCCACTGGGAGGGTGGGAGGAAAATGTTAAGAGGAGTCTGGAAGTGTGGTTTTAAATAAACATAGGAGTGGGAATCAGACTTGTTTCTTACTCTCAGCTTCAGCAGTTAGACATTTAGGCTACTCTCTTTCCCTCTCTCATTCTGCTTGCTTTTTCTCTTTTGAAATCACAACAAAGAAAATTCTCTAGCTATTAGTTAATTAGGAGGGAATCTATACCTTAACAACTAATAGAACTTTAGGAAACTTTTAATGTAGGTCTTACCAAATGCTAAAACTAATGTTAGACGCTCCCAACGCTCCCCACAGTAAACAAGTAAAATCTGTGCTTTTTATCTTCGAAAATGTGACTTGTTTGCTTCAGCAGTGAGATGCAGTCCCTGTACTTCATACAGAATCACAGAATCATTTAGCTTGCAAAAGACCATGGAGATCATTGAGCCCAACCATCAACCTAACACTGACAGTCCTCAACTACACCATATCCCTGAGTGCTATGTCAACCTGACTCTTAAACACCTCCGGGGTGGGGACTCCACCACTGCCCTGGGCAGACCATTCCAATGTCTAACAACCTGTTCTGTGAAGAAATTCTACCTAATATCCAGTCTAAAACTCCCCTGACGCAACCTGAGGCCATTAACCCTTGTCCTATTGCTTGTTACTTGATTAAAGAGACTCATCCCCACCTCGCCACAACCTCCTTTCAGGTAGCTGTAGAGGGTGATGAGGTCTCCCCTCAGCCTCCTCCAGGCTAAACAATCCTAGTTCCCTCAGCTGCTCCTCATAAGACTTGTGCTCCAGACCCTTCACCAGCTGTGTTGCCCTTCTTTGGACACACTCAAGTATTTCAGTGTCCTTTTTGTAGTGAAGGGCCCAAAACTGAACACAGTACTCAAGCTGTGGCCTCACCAATGCTGAGCACAGGGGTAAGATCACTTCCCTGCTCCTGCTGGCCACGCTATTTCTGATACAAGCCAGGATTCCATTGGCCTGCTTGGCCACCTGGGCACACTGCTGGCTCACGTTCAGCCAGCTGTCAATCAACACCCCCGGGTCCCTCTCTGACCGGCAGCTTTCCAGCCACTCCTCCCCAAGCCTGTAGCGTTGCATGGGGTGGTTGTAGCCAGAGTGCAGAACCCAGCATTTGGCCTTATTGAACCTCATACAGTTGGCCTCAGCCCATTGATCCAGCCTGTCCAGGTCCCTCTGCAGGGCCTCCCTACCCTTGAGCAGATCAACACTCCCACCACTCCCAATTGGTGTCATCTGCAAACTTACTGAGGGTGCACTCGATCCCCTCATCCAGATCATCAATAAAGATGTTAAACAGGAGTGGCCCCAGTACTGAGCCCTGGGTAACACCACTCATGACCAGCCACCGACTGGATTTAACTCCGTTCACCACAGCTCTTTGAGCCTGGCCATCCAACCAGTTGTTTACCCAGCAAAGCATATGCCCATCCGAGCCATGAGCAGCCAGTTTCTCAGGAGAATGCTATAAGAATGCTGACTGGGCCTGATCATCTGGTTGTCCTGCATGTACCATGTGATGGTACTCAGGATGATCTGCTCCATCAGTTTCCCTGGCACCAAAGTGAAACTGACAGGCCTATAATTTCCCAGATCATCATCATACGATTCAGCTGGAGCCCAGTCTGAAACATCAGTAGAACATCCTGTCTGGCTGCGAGATGCGTAAACACTGCTTACTGAATGGGATCTAATCTAATGTTGATCTTCACGCAGTCAGTGATACCATATGTTTTTGTGTTTTAATGGTTATCCTGTTTATCTCATCTTTCTGACTTAAAGCCAAATCCTTCTGTTGAATAGGCGCATTATTAATCCTAGCTGAAAATTAAACAACAAAAAGGCTTAATCGTTAGCAGCACACATTAGTCTAAGTAGTCACATAATTTTGTTTTAGCCTTATGTCTTCCCTCTATACTACTGTATGTTTCCTGGGTTTGCATCTATTGTACTGCTTGTTGCAAATTTCTGACAAAGTTAGGCATTTTACTAAAGACCTTTTTTTTTTCCCCTGGGTGATGTAGGCATACCCTTTTCATCGATTACAGTATAGATTCTAATTAGATCATGAGATGAGGGAAGAATTAAACTCTTTGAACATGTACTCTTCAGGCTTGGTACCCTGTGCACTTTACCTCTGCAGAATACTATAAAGCTCTGAAATACTCTACAAATAAAGTGATTTATGGAAAAAGCTGTCTTGGTGTGTTACTGAGAGCATACTTCAGCTATATAGGTAAATTTTTTTAAAGTAGTTGGCAATCAAAACATTCCTTATGGACAACGAAAATGCTGCACATGAGAGCTACTGAAGTATTGCTCTGTTTTCGATAGCTTCTGAGAAAGTGAGTGAATGTTTAATAAGGAGCTGGCTAGAATTTCAGATGAGGCTGCAGAAGATGCTGTTTCCTGGTCTGTGGCTTTTGAGATCCCACAAATGACAGGGCAAATTCCTCCTTTGGTACTGGCATTTTATATATTGATCCTAAAATAGGCATAACCTAAGTAGAACTGTAGCAGATGTCTGTCGCAATGCAAAAGCATGCACAATTGCTTTTTGTTCATTTTATCAGCTGTAGGGTATTAATAAAACATGTAAAATGAGTAAATTATTATAAACAGGAACAAATCCTTGTCAAAACCAAGGTGTTTCTCACATCACATTTCTCAGCTTATCCATTCTCAGTTGATTTTTTTTCACTTTCCTCTCTCTTTTGATGTTGGTTTTATATTATTTTGTCCTTGCTCATAACAATAATTTAGCTGAAATAGATACAGTTACCTGTACACAAGTCTGTAATCTCTTCATTTTCATTATTTTTGTGGCAATTCTCTTATGTCCATCTTCCTCCTTTTCCCCTTTCTTTTTAATCATGCAGGGCTCAAATAACAGAGACACAAGGGTGACTTTCCTTTTACATATCTTTCTGGAGTTAGGTCTTTTTAAAATTTCAAATAGTCTTTTTTTTTAAAAAAAAAAATTCTTTGATAGCAAGAATTTAAACACCAATGCTTTTATTGCAAATTATTGGGGTTACAAAAACTTTGGAAGTCAAACCTGCCCATATTCTCTTTGCAAAGCACATTTTCTAGGGAAGGTGGGGACTGAAAATTATCTGACTATGAGAGCAAGCCTTTATTGTTCTTGTTCTTGGGACCTACTAGGGAAATAGCTGAGTTCTCCAGAGACCTGTCTTGAAAGGGAAGAGACTTAGTTCTTGACAGGAACAGAGTGTACCAAACAGCAAAGAGGTACAAAGTTTCCCTAGATATCTGCTTAAGGCTTGTAAATGATGGCCCCATGTACCCTATTTTTTTAATAATATATTTTTTTGTTGTTGTTTTTACACTCTAGATAAATAGCAATAGGCCAATAAGATACAGAAAACTGATGGAACATGCAGAATAGTTATAGCCATTGAATTATAAAAATTGTATGTGCTGGAGAATCAGATTTTGTGGCTCTCCATTCCCAACAATGTGAGGAGAAAAGGGATATACTTTTTTCATATTAATCAGAGGATAAGAAACACTTAACAACTGGAAAATAGAATCTATTTTAAAAAATGCCCAGAAGTAGAAGTTGCACACAATATGTTCACAATGTGGGTTTTTTTTTAAAAAAACACATCCTTTATCTTAGAAAGGGGGGGAGAGTCATTACAGTGTTTATGGGAAACAGGGAAATGAAACTGCACTACATAAATATTATATTGAAAAACATGCGGAGAAGGAATCAGGCTTGTGCTTAACTGAACACTGTCCAAAACACAAAAAATACACGGCTCTTCCCTCATATGTATGAAGACTCTCTCTCATACGGTTCACAGGCCCCCATTCAGAAAGGCAGTGGAAGTAATCTGAGGAGTCTAACTAAAAGTCAGAAACATGTTTAAGTGCTTGCAGGACTGGGTCCCTTCTGATCAGATGTATTAAGATCCAGTCTTGGATTTTGCCCTTGTTTATTCCTATCCAACTGAAAGTTTAATTAAGTTCATCATTGTTGGCAAACATAATGAAGATTGAATCTGGTTCCAAAAAAAGGTCTGCTCTGTCATAACTGTTCAAAAATGTTATATTGTGGTGGGCGAAGCATGATTTATTGTAAGGAAGCTCAATAGATTTGGACAACAGCCTCTGGACAAAGGCTTGCTGGAGAATGCGAAGTGTTAACTTTTGCACGTTAAATTGCTTATGAAATACTCGGAGCATATTTAAGCTTATGCTAGGCTTGGGGTTTTTCATAAGCATTAAAACTTGTTCCTTGGGGGGAACAGATGTGTTTTTCAATGGCTGGCCAAAAGTTCTCTCTTTGCTTTCACAATTATGATGTATTTCAGCTATATTGTGTTTTGTTACAGGTTTTTATTTTGTCCTTATTCTACTGCTGTTTTTGTGTTTAACTTAGATGGCCATGGGTAACAAGACAAAGGGAGTGTGCAGCAAGATAAAATGCACTTCATTATTATAACAAATGTATTTGTAAACATTTTAAAAATAAAATTAACTTATTTTAAAACTAATTAGAAGACACTAAATGTGTAAAATTAAAAATCCAAAGACCAATTAATTCCAAAAGCCAAGCATTCTTAAAGCTGACACCCATCCGATATGCATTATTACATGGGCTGTCATTATGTCATTATATGGTTTTCTTTCCTCAGCTACTGCTTTTCATGTGGAGAGTGACTGAGTAATTTGTGCTGAACGTGGCATGGTCTTAAGAATCTACGTTTTATTTTGGACTAAGTTTTGTTACCCCGTGTGGCCACTGGTAAGTAGGCAGGAGAAGATGATTCAGGACCAAAAAAGGAGGAAGAGGCTTTAACAGGGAAGGCAGGGGAGCTGGATGTGGCAGTAGCAGCCCAGGTTCCGAGGGAAGAAATAGGGATGGTGTATGAATGCAAGAGGCTGCTTTGAGCCCTTCAGGTCTCATGGACAAGGATGAAGTATCCAGATTTAATCTGCTGATTTTCTTTCAAGAAGCTCCTCTTCCTCATCAGGCCCAAACTGTGTAAAACATAAGTAGCTGCCAAACACATGAACAGATGTGCAGCTGAGAGTTTGGAAGCAGGATCACGGATCAAAAAGCTTGTCATTTAACACTCCTGAGTTCAGCTTTCCCTGTGCTCTCACTTTGCTGGCTGCAGGGAGGAAAGGTCAAGAGTTGATGCCTCTGTGCAAGTGGGAAACAGTTCATGAGGTGTGACAGTGCAGTATTTTCTTTTTCTTTGCAAAAAAAGAAAAAAAAAAGACAACCGGGGAGAAACGTTTTCACCGCGGTCACTTCTGGCAAAGTGCTAAGAGTGGCCCGGGGGACAGCAGCTCCCCGCGGACAGCAGACACCCCGAGGGCCCTGGGTCGGGGTGCCGCCATAGCGGGGCTTCCAGCCCAGAGCCCGGGCCCTCCCCTCGAGAGGGCGGGTGGGCGATGGAGAGCTCCCCGGGGGCCAGCGAGCGCCGGGCAGGGCGGACCAACTGCTGCGAGGAGAGAATCGGCTGTCAGTGTACGCGGGCCGGGGGCGAGGGGGGCCACACGACACGACACGACACGGGCGGAGCGGCACCTCTCCCTCAGCGTTTTGGGGTGTTTCTTGTTTACTTGGTTGTTGTCAGCAAACCGCCGGGGAGGGAGTTGCAGACTTTTTCCTCAGCTCACGGCTGCCCAGAGCGGGTGGCCGCAGCAGGACACCGCTGGGTGGAACTGCCCCGCCTCACGGGGAACTAACCCGGCCTGGGAGCGGGGCCAGGGGCTTGTTTACTGCGCTGCCCGCCGAGCGCAGCGTGCGGTACCTGTGCGGGCAGGCGAGGCGGCTGCTTCCCGCCCAGCGCGAGCAGCGGCGGCCGTTAACGACTGACTTCCAGCCTCGCGCCCACCCCCGCCTGCCGCCCTGCCCCGCCCCGCACGGCGGCGGCCAAGGGGCCGCGGCACGAGCGCTTATCGCCGCTGTTGACCCACGGCTGTCCCGCTCCGCCCCCTGCGCTGGAGAGGCAGAGAGAAGGGCGGGAGGACGAGGGGAGAGAAGAGGAGCGTGGCTTCGCCTCCCTTCCCTTCCCTTGCCCCCCCTCCCGCCTCCCTCCCCTCAGCCAATCGGCGCGGAGAAAAGCCCTCGTGCCGCTGACGCCCCCACGGGAGCCCCCCTTTTAAAATAAAGCGGCGGCAGCGGTCACTCTGCGGCGTGCGGCGCGGCGCGAGAACGCGGGGCGCAAGCAGCGAGGCGGCCTCGCTCGCACGGACCGACAGACAGACAGAGCGCCGCAGGATGCCCGCAGCTCCCGCGACGAGGGGCTGAGGCGGGCGGGGGCCCAGAGGTCGCGAGGAGGAGGAAGGCGGAGCGGCGCGCGGGGAGGGTCTCGTGCCGGCGGCGCGGCTGAGGATGGCGCCGGTGAGCGAGCAGCGGGCACCGCAGGGCGCGGGGGACCCCGCCGCCGCCCCCCTGCCTGGCCCGCCGGCGGTGACGGTGGAGCCACAGCGGGAGAACGGCGGCGAGTGGTGCCCGGGGAGCGGCAGCCCGGCCGGGCCGGGCAGCGAGAGTGAGGCCCAGCCCCGGGCGGCTGCGGAGGCCCCCGGGAGCGCGGCGCCCGAGCCCCCCGAGGGCGGCTGGGGCTGGGTGGTGATGCTGGCCGCCATGTGGTGTAACGGCGCCGTCTTCGGCATCCAAAACTCGTGTGGCGTCCTCTTCGTCTCCATGCTCCAGCTCTTCGGCGGCGGCGAGGACAAGCAGCTGGCGTTCAAAACAGGTGAGGGGCGGCGGGTGGGGAGGGAAGGGGTCGGGTTCGCCTCAAGCCCTTTCCGCCTCGGGCCTTCCCCGCCCTCAGCCTCGGCGGAGAAGGTGTCCCGGCCGGTCTCTCTCGCTGCCGGCGCTGCAGCCGCGCTGGCTGTCAAGTGTCCCTGCCCTGCAGGGCTGTCAGGGCCGGCCCGCGGCGTGCCGGGGGGGGGGGGCTGCGGCTCTCTGTCCGCCGGTAATGAGCCCCCTCAGGGCGGGAGAGTGCTGGGCCGGCCCCCGCCAGCCCGTTAGGCTGGGCTGGGGGACTCGGATACGCCCGTGTCATCGGGTTTGCGCTCCCAGCCGTGCCCCGGAGGCAGCGCTTGGGGCAGCGAGCTCCTGGGACATCAGGGCGGGGGGAAGCTGGAGGGAGAGAAGCAGGTGTACTCGGACTCCTTTCTCAGGAGTATTTTTATGCATCTGTCATCGTGCATTATGGGAAAAATGCATACTCTTGGTCCCTGAAAGTTTTATTCCCCCCCGCCCTCGTTAGCCTGATGATTAGCCTAAATGATTAATTAATAGGGGGTGTAGTGGCACTTAAAATCTGTCAAGAATGGGCTTAACAGTTGCCGAAATCAGCGTTTCAACGTGCAGGTTTACTGCTCTAACCAATATCTCTCAAAACTCACCAGTAAAGTTAATGGTGTTTACTAAACTCTACAGACATAACAGTACTATTGCAGTCAGATCTCCACTCTGCCATTGCTAATCTAAGTCATCACATAAGTATCCGTTAATTTAAAGGTGAGCATGTATTCTGTGTAAGTTCTCTTTGAAAAGTATCTTGTGGTTTGACTTTGCAAGTTGAGGAAATGCAGTTCTTGACTCTCACAATAATAACGAATTAATAATTATAATAACTTGTTATAGTAAATAAAAATAAAATTGGCTTATTTAAAAGGTAGGCTACATACTAAAATATAAAAGTGAAATACTAAAACCCCCAAACATTGTAGAAAACCAGGGCAAGTTTTTAAACTGAAGAAAGCTGTAAAGCTGTGGTGGAGGACTAAATGATGCACTCTTCAATGTTTGAACTGTTTGTGGTGATGTGTAATGTGTATTGCTCAGTGTTCTTGAGTTAGAAATATGGGGAGCTATTTACGTCTACGCATTAAATGTGGCAGTGCCTGCTTCACATTAGGGAAAGGCACATTCAAAAGTAGGTGCTGGCTCCTTGGAGAAGAAGGCTGTTCAGAGGAGGTGCTATGAATCTTTACATACTGAATTGGGAGCCTCTGGCCAGTCAGAAATGCAGAAACTCATGGGTGGTTGATACTCTGTTCATGGTACAGAAGTGTAATTGCTTTTTCTGAGGATCTGTTTCTTTAGTAATGATCTCTCAAAATAGTCTTGTACTTAAAAAAAGTTACTTTTAAGTAATGGTGCAGTAGTCAAAATAATCAACAGAAGGAGGACTGAAATATCTCTAACCTTCCAGAAGAGTAATCGCACCGCTGGTGTTTGAGTGAGGTGCGATTGTGGGTGTGCTCCACCCATGTTTTTGGAAATTTGCCCAACTGCAGAAAAGAATGGGGGAAAAAAGGTAACATGGCTTATAGCTTAGTAGTTTTGCATCCTGCTTAGAAGAGTGGGAAGAGTTCTGAGTCCTGGATGCAGCTGGCACTTCCTGCATAACTTCTTTTTTTTTTAATTTATTAAATAATAATAAAACCAAGAAGCTACACCTGCATTTTGTTTTGCTGTGTCAGATGTGCTCTGGTTTGGGTAATGCAGAATACACTGGTTTTGTTTTTTTAAATCCAAATGGTTTTAAGTTGGGGGAAATAGCATGAGATAGCTGGCTTGACTAGATGACTTGTGTGCATGTGAAGGAGGAGGAGGACTTCAAATACAAAATATACTGCCTCCTGTAAGCAGCAGAACAGCAGATAAAAAGATGCCCTACCTTTCAATACCTTAAAATACCCTAATGAGTCTGGGCACCATAAGGGCTAAGCAGTAGCTGTGAAACAGGACTTTTTATTCCTTAATGTTGAACTTCATTGCCTAGAAACTGTTTGTCTGCTATTTTTTGATCTTGTTGAAGATAGGACCAAGAATGAACTTAACTAAAACTCTGATACAGTATTTGCCTTGTCATAAAGGTGAGCTATGATCAGAAATGGCAAACTGCGCTTAGTGTAGCTCTTACTAAACACTGATGGATTAGCTGGCATGCTGTAAAAAGAAAAATGATGACTAATGGGATAGTCAGTATGGTTTTAGTGTTGGAGAAAACCCTAGTCTGATCATTCCCATAGTGTTGATTGTAGTACTTAATTTAGTTAGTGTCTTGTGTTTGAACTGATTGCAACTCAAAACTGGAAGTGAAAACTGCATTTGAGTGAGATTTAATGAATTGTAAAACTGAGATTTGTAATGAAAGTTTTTTCTTGCTGTGTGGTTTTGCTTTGGAATATGAAGTCTAATATTCTAATTCTTCTGAAAAAAATTATTTCGTAAAAATCTGAAATGCTGATTTTTGAGAAGCATGAATATTCCAGATAATCTCTTCTGGGACCCCAGGTGTCTGTGGAATCTTGCGGTTTATTCAGTGTACCACAGAATTCAGTTCCCTTTTAACTACAAGATTACTTAGTTGTTACCAGAAGCATATGTGTTGCCAGAGGTTTTTGTGCGCCTCCTCTTTTGGGACCAGCCAGTAGTTCTCTCTTGCCTGGTGTTTTCCTCAAAGAGAAATTAAGTAGGCTACAGTACATGCTACTTTTGTTATCTTTTAATAACATTTTGTAATCTCTTAATAATGGATGCCTATCTCTGTGTAAGGCAAAATGGGAGGGAATTAAGTAGTCCTAGCAGATGCTTTTTTGGTTATTTTTAGTGAATGGATGGATATTTACTAGTAGGAAAGGCAAAATGGGAGGAGGCAGAAGGGAGGAACATATAGTCAAGAAGTGACTCTGCCTTGTGGGTAAGGAGTGCAAGAAAGCAAAAGTATAGGCAAGACTGTGTCCAGAATGCACCATCAGCACTGGATAAATAAGACTAATAACTACAATTAACATCGTTGCAGGATTTAAGAGTCTTAATGGAAGAATTTATGCTGTAGGTTATAGAGGGTTCACAAATTTCTTCAAGGAACATCTAATTATAAGTCATATTTTATGAGAATTTTTTAATATAACTAGTATACAATATTTTTGTATTCATATTAGTAAAAAGCTCATCTATTTGCAGATATATTGCACTATGTAAGCATTTCCGTTGTTTCCTTGTGTAGCTAGGTTTTTTTTGTTCAAAGGCTAATTGATGCACAACTACAGAAGAGGAAAAGCCTCTAACATAAGTATAAAACTTCTGGAAAGGTGTGCCTGAAGTCTCAGGAAACTACTCTGTGCATTGTTTATAGCTCATTGTGTTTGAGGAACAAGTTGAGTGGAAAAACACAATGGTGATGAAATACGGGAGGCTCTTAGTCCTTGAACCTAGTAGGCCTCTGGTGTTCAAACGCAATTGAAGTCTGGTCATCCTTGGAGGGAAAGGATCGTGCCCCAGGGCCAGTCCAGGTTCTGGCAGGAGGAGCACTTGGTTCTTCTCCCTGTTGGTGTTGGTGCAGAGGGATATGGAGGACTGCACCAGCCACTGTGTTATCTCTGTTAGAGATCTGGTGTGTGAGCACCATCCAGTCCTGTGTTGTGCTTTCTTGGTAGATGCCTCTACAGGTTTTTGTGTGTATATGTACCTATACCTGTTTTCAAAAGACAAATACAAAGGTACTAGTGGCAACAGAGAAAAATACTGGGGTTTATTTTTTTAAAAAGGTAGATAAAAATACTAGTTCTACTAGTTTAATTATTCCTTGTTCTATGATTTACAGTGCTGGTTCTGTAATGCCACTGGATTATTCTATGTGTGTTTGTTCATCTTCTTATACAAATAGCCTTGCACAATGGGTATATGCTGCTATTACTATCCTGCATTCTCATGTTTGCTTTATGTTAGCAAGTGTTATTAGAAGACAGTGCAGCAGCTGGCATGAACTAGCTATCTGTGTGCTTGTACCTATCTACTTTGGTCTGACTTTGTAAGGTGCAGCCTTTGGTGATGCATCTGAATATCAAATATGGAGCACAGAAGTTAGCAGAGTGCAAGAGCTGTAACTTGTGTGAGGTACAGGAAAGCACACTACTGTCTGTGTGGCCAATAAGGATTACATTGCAATGAAGGATGTAGTTCCACAAGAACTTAGACCCATAGATACTGGTGCTGCTGTAGTCTGCCTTCCTTCCCATGTTTGTGTGGCCATTGGAACCAGCGCAGGGAACCAGCAATGGGAGTAGATTGGCTGAAAACTACCCTGATGTAAAAGTAACTATTTATTTTACTCTGCTGCAGTCCTGTTTCTGGCCTCTTTTTGACCTGGCTTTGTGACTATAAGTAGGTATGTAAATGAAGACTCTGGAGTAGTTGAAATTATGACTGGGTCAAACTGGGAAGTTGAAGGTGGGTTTAGCGTGGTGTCTCTTCTTAGGACAGAATACCACTACTGTTTATGTATGCAAACATGCACATATTTTTTTTATGCCTCCAGCTCTGGAGCATTTCTCTTGGACTCTTGATAACTAGCCTGCAGACTGATTAGCTTTGTGCCTGCTAGTTAAGTTGTTTTTCTGTCTTTTTCCTCTTTTTGAAATTCATGCTTGTTAGATCTCTTCCTGTTCCAGCTGCTGGTTAACTTGCAACAAGTTTCTTGCTTAGGAAGATTAATCTTCCTAATGTGTCTGAAAACTGGTTACTAGTTTAGGTTTTTTTGGGGGCTTCTTTGGAGGTAGCACTTCAATTTCACAGGGTTGAAACATCCCTATAAAGTTCTTAAGATTGCTGGCTATTGCCACCACTCTGTATGAAATGCACATGCTTCAAGTTAGGAGCTTTTGTGTGCAGCCTTTTGGACAAAACTGTATCCTCTAAAGTCTTCCACCAAACCCACCTAAGTTTTTACTGTACTTTATTCATGAGGTGAAAAGTTGGATGAAAGCAAAATGCTATCGAATGTCCCACAGAGTAATTTTCCGTTAGTGCAGCCTTATCAATAGGGGTGTTTTCTTTAAAACTGTTACATTGGTACAGCACTAAAGCTAAATGTAGTTTAGTGCCTGTCTGTAGCTATGCTAATCTAGTTACATGCATCAAAGTAAGTAATGAAGGAGTTCTTAAACATGAGATTAAAATAGTTTAAAACCTCTTTTAAAAAAATTACGTGAAAGTGTTAAAATGAAGCTTTATTTTTGGCTTCTTTTCTGTTCATAAGAGATGCCTTTTTTTGATGGTTCTTAAGATAGTTTTAAACTGTTTTCCAGTCTCATCCTTAAATGACAAATTCTAAAGGGTTATTGAGTGCTCTCATTTCTAATCCAAGTAAGCAGCACTATCGAGTGGTTAGACTGTTCTGCAGATGGATGAAGACTCAAACATGGTTTAATTTCCAAGTTGCAGAAGAAACTTTTTTTTCTGTCCTTTGAAGATACTTTATCTAGATGGCTTGCTGGTCTGTCATCTGTCGTATTGCTTTCAAAGTGTCTTGGGATTGGTGTGTGTTTGTATATACATCTGTTTAATGCATGTGCCTCGTTATGTCGTCTTCTTCGATATATCTTTCAAGTTTTAACAGTTTTGTTCAATTAGAACATTTTTCATATTCTCAGTTAATGTTATTTCTTTGTCATTGTCTATGCTTCTGTAAGATCTGTCATGGAGAAGACAGGTACTATGTGTTATATTCCAAATGAGGCTTTACCATTTTATGGCATGGGTTGATGTACTATGATGACTCTGTGCTATCTAGTTTACATTATTCTACATAACCTAATGTTCTTCTTGGTACTTTTTATTAGTACCTGCGTTCAGTTGTGTTTAGCTGACTTTCAAGTTTTCCAGTGTGCATTGCTCCTTACTCTTTAACTTTGTTTTGTTTAATTGGTCCTTGTAGTCTGTTCAGTGTTGTCTTATGCATTCATTTTGGCTACCATTCTTGGAGGTTCCTCAAATCCTTTCTTGATTTTTGAGTTGGTGTAAGCTGCTGTCTAAAGAGGCAGCTAGCAAACTGTATATATTTATTAGTAGAGCGTCTTCTTAGACTTAGCAAGGTGTACCAGTGATTAGTGCTGTTTGCCTTTTCATAAAGATGATTTCATTTCTTAACTTAGTCTGCTTTGCCTCCAGACACGTCAAGTTTCCTGATAGTATTCTCTTTTCTCATGATTTGATTTCTTTAGTCTCTTCAGGACTGTCATTAAAGGTCAATTTGAAGCTTAAATGTTGCTGGTGTCTGTTCCTTTTATTCAGTTACAAGTTTTGCATGAAGAAATGTAATAGGCTGTTCTCAAACTATTATAATTTGTCTGTTCACTCTTTTATCCAGTTTGAGTTAATTCAGTAGTTACAGATAATAACAACATGGCTAAGGTTGTAGCCTCCCTGCTTGGAGCAATGTTTACTAGAGAACCTTGCCCAGTTGGGTTTTGACTCCACAGCCTCTGTGGGTGACCTGTGCCAGTGTTTGACCACTCTCAATAAAAGTGGTCCAGCAGCACACACCTCCTGCAGGCAAGTAGTCTGGCTCCTGCGGCCTCAACAAGGGGCCCCAGACCTTCTCAGACATATCCTCCCTCAGGAGCACAGTCTGGGCCAGGACCTGTGGTGTGACAGGGACGGTTGTTCCACTGGTTGCTGGGTACTATGCCCTGTGGCACTGCCACTGCTTGAGCAAGTGTTTGTTGTTCTGAGAAGAGCTGCTGGCCCTCTTTGGTATGCCCTGCTGTTGGCTAACTGCTGTGCAAACTGCTGTGTCTGGCTGCCTCGGCTGGGCTGTTAAAGCTGTGCTGTAGGACAGCCTCTTTCCTAATGTGAGGGTTCAACAGTCATATGAAATTTAGTGTTTAATGTTTTCTAAATTGTATATAGATATTATTTATTATTTGAAGAGCCACATGCAGGTAAGTCTTAACTGAGGAACTGAGTGGCAGTTCAGGTTTAGCTGCAGAAGTGTTATACTTTTGGAAACTATCCTAATCTGTATTTCAGTTCCTCATTTCTAGAGTTATGGATTAGTTTATTAATGCTTACAAAACATTTGGGAATTGGTGTAAGTATTTGATCAGTCACATGAAAGCATCTTTAGTTTGCTAAATGTTAAGAAAATTTTGTAATGGGAGCTCTTGATGTTTTCTAGACTTTTAAACAAAATGTGTATAAAAAAAAAAATAATCTTCAGTGTAGTTTTCAGAAATACCTATATAAATCTTAGTCTGGATTTTTAAGACAATTTTTTCCAAATGTTTAATGTAACATCACTGGGAATAAAAGGGTTTGGTCTGAATTATGAATAAAAACTTTAATAGAATCCTATACTTCAAAGGTCACACTTTGAAACGAGAGGAATATTAATAAAATTTTAACTTACATTGCAAAGGAAAATAGGGATTTTTAGTAAACATTGATCTATAATACTTAGCAAGTAATTGCCCAATTTGAAATTCTCTGCTCTGTGAACTGCAAGGAAGGAGTTGTACTGATTACTTGCATCCAAGCTAATGTAGCACTGATAATTGCTTTATTTTAGAATATTCATTGTGGCAGAAAGAATAATGTAGGTTCTTTCATGTATCTTCCACAAGTTTTTTAATCTTTCCTTTTGTGAACACACACAGTTAATGCAGCCTTAGTCTACTGCAGTTTAACCTTCAGTAAATATGTACAGAAAGGATAATTCTATGAGAAAAAAATTCCCTTGTGATCTTACATTATCTGTTTTACTTCCAGAAATCTAATTTATTACAGTAATACCAGCTCTGTTTTATATCCTGCCATTAATTTTCGTGGGAACTGGATAGGAATGACATGTTCTATTAGCTAAGTTAGAGTAGCAGCCCTTTAGCAGAGATGGGACCAATTTAAAAATCATCAGTGTTAGTTCCCACACACAGAAAGGGATTACTGGGATGGTGAGCTGTTATCAGCAGCATGTCTATAATCCTGTGGAACGTGTTCTCCCTTAGGTGGTGCGGTTGTATTTGGACTGCAAGTTGTAAAGAAACTTTCTTGTTGCCTTTTTGTGGTAATAAGCAGGAGTAGTGAATTCTTTGGCTATCTGTCTTCTGCAGTGTGCTTTGTTCAGTAATGCTGTACTTTATGTATAGAATCCATGTGTTCAAAGCACCTCAGGATAGTTTTTTTTCTTTTGCATTTTCTAAGAACATATATATATATATATATATATATGAGGGATAATAAGTAATTTAAAGCATGCTAGCTATTTATTTAATTCCCTTAATCTCTATTGACCTCTTGTAAATGACTTGTAAAACGAGCAGGAAGGATTATCTGCTGGCTCCTATCTGGGTTTTAGCTGTTTTTTCTAAGATGCTTCAATAATAGGGTTCCAAATAGGAAATGCATTGGGTAAGTATCCAAAAAAATCTTTAGTTAATTGTAAATAAGTATGTCGATACCACAGTTGACAGATTTTAAAAATATATAATACTTTATTTTATCTATACTGTAACTCTGAGCAAGGATAAAACACTAGGGTAGAATGTCCTAACTAAACTGTCATCTTTAAGCTTTCTGTTTCTACAGTGCAGAAGGACTGAACAGTTTTTGGAACAAAACACAGCTCTGATAGTTGTAAGGGCATGATATGGTAAACAGGAATAGTGTTCTTGTGTACAAGGTGGGAAAGCTGCTCTTTTACAAAACAAACAAATCCCACATTTCTGAACTGCAACACCAAAAGTGATTCTTCTAATTAGAGAAGTCCTAGTTTGGGCTCTTACTGTATTGTCTTGAATCCTTAAGAGCCAAAGAATTCAAGAAGAAAAGAAAATGTTGATATTAATTACGAAGTGACACTTAATAAATATTGAGATTGGCCATATCTTTGGAGGGTTTTGTCTGTGCCATCTCTGGTGTTGGCACTCCAACTTGTCCTCAGACTGACTGTTGTGACTTTGTCTTGTTTATTTTCTATACCCAGGCATGTACTATCCAGATGTCTATTAAGGAGCTGCTTAATTTGCTCTAGACTAGAGTCTGGACAGCAGTTAAGTGGTATACACAATGAACCGTTGAACAATGAGGTCACTGGTTTAAAACAGAAACCAATTTGGTTTGCTGAAGGAGGCCTGTATCTCCTATCAAAAGTATTGAGTGTTCTTGGGCCACACAGCCAAGGTTTACTTGGACAGTAACCTGATCCCCTGTTATAATTAAACATGCTGGAGGACATGCTGGGATTGGAATAATCTCAATGGGTTACATAGGTGAGACTGACAGCCTACTTACTGTCAATTTGCTCCATACTTAGCACATACTGCAGTAGTTTCACAGTGGTTTGAACTGGTTGGCTGCTATATAATGCTGCTTACTTTTTGGGGGAGAAAAGAAGGTGGGGTAATGGTGCTTTACCTAAAGATGCTGTTAACCTCAAAGCAAGTGAGACTGAAATTGAGAACCTGAACTATGGTGCATATTTTGGATGTATGTCAGTGGTATGTGTCATAGTTCAGAGTAACAGCCTTCTCAGAAAGTCAATGTGGTGTTGCTAGATAACATTTTTTCAAATCTTGAGTGTACATTTTATGTGAGAAACAACGCTCACAAAGTTTTTATAAAATTTATTTGGGGACAAAGTCAGTGGAGCAAAAAAACAGCGCTCGGCGCATGACAAGTCAGAGGCGCGACTTCTGCAAAGTTAACTTGGTACTTACACATTTGCTAACAATTCAGGGGGGAGGAGAGGGGGATGGTATAGTATGGTTCAGGAAAAAAAAAAAGGGGTGGTGGTGGTCATCTTTGCTGTCTTTGTTAAGCTCACAAGTTTCTTATCTTGGTCTTCTGAGTCCTTCAGGAGGTGCCAGCCGCATTTGGGATTTCGGTGGGAACCTCCCTATTGAGGCAGGTTTACATCAATAGCCCAAAGCAGCCATAAAGATAAGGCCAGAGCCTGGTTTTCACACCTCTGCAATCAAAGCTTAACAAACTACAATGGAGATTTACACATGTATTTACAAATTAATGTATCTACAAACTAGCTACAGTAGAAGACAACAAAGAATGCTACAAGGTTACATGTTTTAGTATAAAATACAAAGAATATAAAATTGCATGTTTTGTTCCTTTCAAGCTTATCAACTTTAATGGTTATGCCAACAAGCGATTTTTGGTCATTTGAGAAAGCAAAATTAATAACCTAAGTGCTTTTTCTCACATTTTATATGATGACTTTTGGATTCTCCTTCCATTCATTTGTGAAAATATTGCCTGTAGCCCCTTGAGTTCATTGGTTTAAGTGTCATGTATGTGACAAAACTGAAGGTATGTACTTTAAAGAAAGTCTTTATGATTTTGGCACATAAAAGAATACAGGGCAATTTCAAATTCACTTTTATACCTTCAAGTAATTTCCTACCTTTTGAAATATTTATGTAGCTTAGGATCTTCAAAATCCAACATTGCATTTCAAACTTGAAAGAAATTAGAACTCTCAACTTACAATTTCTGACACTGCTAGGTACAGGCAGTGATCTAGAAAACTAAACTAGCACTAGGAAGTTTTCTGAAAGTTGAAATAAAATATGCAAGCTTGATATGCATTTTCTAATCCTATCAGAGCAACCCTATTTTTACAGATCGAAGCATGGAGCATGAACAGCTTTTTATACCTCTGTACATACAGAAGTCTTTTGTTCATAATGCAGCAGTTTAATTAACATTTAGTTTCATGCAGTCAAATCATTGACCCTTGAAGGTGTGTTTGTGGAGGGACACACGATGGGTACAGAACTGGGTAGCTTAGGAGGAAGGCTGGAGTAGAACTGCACAAAATAGGTATGGATGTTAGTCTTTGTATGTGCAGTCAGAAGTTTAGTCAGCATGACCCAACTCTGGTGTTTTGGATTTTTGTTCATTCTAATATTAGGCAAAGAAAATAGTATGTTGCATGCAATTCATGCTACCTCAGAATTGTAAAACTGATTTGCCTATGTAAATATTGTCAATAAATGTGACAAAATGCTTTTTGTAAGCTTCTAATTTCAAATAGAGTTAATCCTGAAATGAACAGTGTTCAGTGCATTTGTTTTTCAGACGGTATTAATCTTTTGTACATGTGGTATAATACATTTAGTTTACTAATAATGTGTTATATGATACAACTTCAGTCTCTACCTCAAGGTCTGTGACAAAACAACTGTATACTGCATTAAGAAGTTTTTTAGCTGAATCTGTAATTATTGAATCCATGGCCCTTGATGGGCTGTACCTGTGAGTGCTGAGGGAGCTGGCAGAAGTCATTGCTAGACCAATCTCCATCATCTTTGAAAAGTCCTGGAGAACAGGAGAGGTGCCTGAGGACTGGAGGAAGGCCAGCATCACTCCAATCTATAAAAAGGGCAAGAAGGAGGACCTGGCTAACTACGGACAAGTCAGCCTTACCTCCATCCCTGGAAAGGTGATGGAACAGCTTGTTCTTGGCACCATCTCAAAGAATGTTGAGGAAAAGAGGGTTATTGGGAGTAGTCAACATCGGTTCACCAAGAGGAAGTCATGCTTGGCCAACCTGATAGCCTTCTATGAGGACATAACTAGATGGATTGACAAGGGCAAGGCAGTTGATGTGGTCTACCTTGACTTCAGCAAGGCTTTTGACATTATCTCCCATGGCATCCTCACAGTCAAGCTTAATGAGTGTGGACTGGATGATTGGGCAGTGAGGTGAATTGGGAACTGGCTGAAGAACAGAGCCCGGAGAGCAGCGGTCAGTGGGGCAGAGTCTAGTTGGAGGCCTGTGGCTGGTGGTGTCCCCCAGGGCTTGGTACTGGGTTTGGTCCTATTCAATATATTCATTAATGACCTGGACAAAGGGACAGAGTGTATCCTCAGCAAGGTGGGAGGAGTGGCTGACATGCCAGAGGGCTGTGCTGGCATCCAGCATGACCTGGACAGGCTGGAGAGCTGGACAGAGAAACTTAATGAAATTCAATAAGAGCAAATGTAGAGTCCTGCATCTGGGGAAGAACACCCCCATGGATCAGTACAGGCTGGGGGCTGAGCTGCTGCAGAGCAGCTCTGGGGAAAAGGACCTGGGGGTCCTGGTGGACAGCAGGCTGACCATGAGCCAGCAATGTGCCCTCGCAGCCAAGAAGGCCAAGGGTATCCTGGGGTGCATTAAGAGGAGTGTGGCCAGCAGGTCAAGGGAGGTTCTCCTCCCCCTCTACTTTACCCTAGTGAGGCCTCATCTGGAGTACTGTGTTTAGTTCTGGGCTTCTCATTTCAAGAGGGACATGGAACTACTGGAAAGAGTCCAGCTCAGGGCTACATAAGATGATGAAGGGTTTGAGACATCTCCCATATGAGGAGAGACTCTGGGAACTGGGTCTGTTTAGCTTGGAGAAGAGGAGGCTGAGGGGTGTCTCATTAGTGCTTATAAATATTTCAAGGGTGGGTGTCAGGAAGACGCGTCCAGACTCTTCTCATTGGCGTTCAGTGACAAGGGGCAAATAGGTACAAACTGGAACACAGGAGGTTTAATCTAAACATAAGGAAACACTTCTTTACTGTGAGGGTGACAGAGCACTGGAACAGGCTGCCCAGAGAGGTTGTGGAGTCTCCGCCTCTAGAAACATTTAAAACCTGTCTGGATACTTTCCTGTGTGACCTGACCTAGGTGTTCCTGCTCTGGCAGGGGGATTGGACTAGATGATATTTTGAGGTCCCTTCCAATTCCTAACATTCTGTGATTCTGTGACGTGTTCCTGTGTGATCTACTCTAGGATCCTGCTCTAGTAGGGGGGTTGGACTAGATGATCTTCAGAGGTCCCTTCCAACCCATACCACTCTGTTTCTGTGATTTCAGCAATTGGTCAAAATATTTTAACATATTTTCAAATTGTTCAGGTTGTATTTACTAAGGATAATTGTATTAGGAAAATCCAGATAGGGACAGGCAGATAACCTGCAAACTACTCTGCTGTTTGTTCTTTGGGGTATGATCATGGCTGCCTCTGAGCAACTGAGGTTTCTTTCCCTGTTTATCCAGTATCCCACCTACCAGTCTTCCAGGTGCATATTTTCCAGATCAGGGTAGGTAAGCATGGTCCTATAAACAGTAAATTTAAAAGCTAGGTGAAAAATTGTGTATGTAATATGTGTAATAATGTACATCAGATGGGTGTCAGCTTTAAGAATGATTGCCTTTTGGAACTAATTGACCTATGGATTTTTAATTGTGTGTTTAGTGTCCTTCAATTTGTTATTTTATGTCTTAAAAGAAAAAAAACCATACTAAATTTTGTCCACCCAGTTTTAAACAGTTTCCTGTGTTATAAAGCTGTGATGATTCTGATAAAATACATTATTAATATACTTAAGAATCAATCCTGATATTTCCCATTGTGGAACTTAAGATGCATCTTTGAGTTTCACTCTGCATCCTGCTTAATAGATAAGTAACATATTGTTAATTTTATACATATATGACCTATATGACATAAAGCCCATAAATCCTTAAACTAGTGGACAGGGACAGGTTGCAATCTAACAAGCACTGTATATTGTATATACCTTATCTGTCTCCTAACAAGCTATAGACCCTCACTGCCTACTTTTTTTTTTTTACTTTAGCAGAGGCAGCACATCTACTCTGTAGTGGAAGGTCCTCTATCAGTTTTATAACCTCTACCTTTTCTTAACTTTAAATTTCCTGACAGAAGAATCATAAGGGCCATAAACTGACTTGTTTTTCTTTTGGGCTCCCAGTGCCATTGCCACCAGAACTAACCCCTGTCTCTGTGCACAACTCGAGTTAGGGAGTGTGATCAATTTTAAGGTAATCTTGCTGCTAAGTGTGAAACTGCATTATTAATACAATTCTTCATTCTCTTGAATACATGCCTGTAGTGGCCAACCTCTTAGTGAAGTGTTGAGTGTGACTTTGTATAACACAAGACACTGAGGAACAGGATTAAGGGTTTGTGATCAGGGGAGTTGCATGAATATTTAGTAGGGACCTAAGAGGTGGTTAGAGAATGGTTTAGCAGTGTTTACACAAAGTTGAAATGGGGGGAGTTTGGGACTAGTGTAAATGCAGAGGAATTATCTACCAATTCTTAGGGCTGGTGGAGAAGGGATCAAAGCTAAAATCAGTCCACTTATTTAAAGATAGGTCATGTCTTGTTAAACCACCCTCTACTGAGAATGCTGCATCCACACAGATTTATTTGCTTGATGGAAGCTCTTACAGATCTTATCTTACAAACTGACTCATACTGCTTATTACAGCTATGCTTTGCTGTTGATGTTGTCATTTGTTTTAGCAGTTACTTTTTGTCTTTAGTCTTTCCATTTTTTAATGAAGTTATTTCATAATTGTAAAGCCTTTTTCTATGTGCAATTGGTTGAGCTTAGACAGGCACAGGTCCCTTGACATTCTGTAAGTAATGAATTTCAGTTTAGTAAGACAAGGATATCAAATGGTTTGAGATAGAAAACAGTGCCGTAGGATTTTAGAGCTGGTTTGTTCATCTGCTTGTCTCCAGTTTAAGGAGTATCAGTTTGGAAGTATTATAGTTGCATTTTTGCCCTCAGTAGTTATTTCTGGCATGTGCTAAAATCATAAATAGGTAAACTATATATAGTTGTTCCCCTCCTTGCCTGCCTTTTTCCTGGTTTTATCTGGGTCACTATGGGACTTGTTGAAGCAAATGTGATGGTCAGAGGTGTTCTGAAAGGCATGATATATACTGAGGTGCAATGCAGCCTTCCAAAATGGCACTGGTGCCAGTCATTCAGTGATGCTTGGCATCACACTGGACCAGTAGTGTGCATTTTGCTTTTATGGATGTTTTTTTCTTTTTCCTTGCTCTGTTTATTTTGCTGTACTGGGATGTTGGGTGACACGGATATTTTCAGCCAGTGGCACAATATATGCAAGAGTGACATTACATCAGCAGAGAGCTGGCTAGGTATGGGATTCAACTTGCAGATTGTAGTAGGTGGGCATCTAGTCCATACGTTCAGTGGAATCTGGGAGTTACTCAGCAGGCCAGATGCAGGCTTCAACTTCAGCGTGGGCTGGAAGTCTGCCGTTTACCCTAGCTGTGCTGACCAGATCTCTACCGTCTTTAGCAAGAACTTTGACTCCTCACTGAGACATCTACACTTCGGTGCTTTAACATGGACGTTGGATCCAACTTCAGGCGCCCAGTATTGGCCCTGAGCACTTCATTTTTGTTGCTGAGCACAACAAAAACCAGTCATTCACTGTGAGTACATGCCACATCTGTAATGTCTTTGCTCTGACTAACAGTACCCACACTGTCATGCACACCAGTGCCTGCTAGTTCGAGATCACATTTACAAACCCAGTTAGTTGGATCCATAGAGGGCTTATTGTCAAAGTTATCTTCCCTTTTGAAAGTTTTAGAGCTTGATAAGATCAGTACAGAAAACAATGCCCCAGAGAACTGTTGATGCTCTGTGGTATGTAGTTACTAATTTATCTGTATTTAATCAACTGTCTTCCATGTGATATATGAGCTTCAAGCTCTAATTGCTCTACAGTTCAGTTCATGTGCATATGGAAAACAGGTTGATGCCAAGTTCCCGTGGCCAATGCTTTTATATGATTCTGTTCCTCAGAAGTAAAAGTAAATTCATCATTACAGGCTGAGAGAGTTAGGCTTGTTCAACCTGGAAAAGAAGGCTCCAGGGAGACCTCATAGCGGCCTTGCAGTACCTTAAGTGGCCTACAAGAAAGCTGGGGAGGGGCTTTTTACAAGGGCCTGTAGTGACAGGACTGAGAGGTAATGGGTGGAAGTTGAGAGAGGGTAGGTTTAGACTAGATATAAGGAAGAAGTTCTTTACCCTGAGGGTGGTGAGGCACTGGAACAGGTTGCCCAAGGAAGCTGTGGATGCTCTATCCCTGGAAGTGTTCAAAGTCAGGTTGGATGGAGCCTTGAGCAACCTGATCTAGTGGGAGGTGTCCCTGCCATGGCATGGGGGTTGGAACTAGATGATTTGATCTTCCTTCTATGATTCTATGATTGTAGTTGAAATGCTTAAACTAATTTATATAGCTCTTAATGGTTAGACTGTAATTGTAGATGCTGCGTTATTTTCAGCCATTTCTGAATACAAGGTAGTTACAGGCAGCTTTTCCAGGCATGATTGTGACCAGTGGTTTGTTTATGTGCAAAGTTAAGCTACACAGAAGAAAAAACCTGATGTGAACACATCAAGAAAGTTGAAGTAGTTCACTAGCCAACATTGATTGACTTCTAAAGCATGTTCTCAGCGGCAAGATATAGCTGCTCAGTGTGGTGATTATTTTTTTTTTTTTTTTTTTCTTTTTTCCCCCCTCTGTAACCTTTCTGTTTCCAGTTTTGATCTTGGCAGGATTACAGAGTCCCTGGCATACACAGAGGCCAGACAGTGCCAGTCAGTTATGTCCTGTCTCTGGGAGAGGGAATTCATGCTGAGCCCCACATTTGGTAGGAGCTGGAAACTGAAAATTGCTTCCTCTTTGAAGTAGTGCATTGCTTCTCTGAAAGTTGTCATGGCAGGGCATAATGCTTTGCCAAAGTACCTGGGAGATGCCAGTTGGTATCTGCCAGTCAACTATTTTAATTTTAAAGTGTTGGCTGGGCCAATAGGCTATTTGAGACTTTTGGTCATGTGTTAATTATATATAATGAAGATGACCAAATACTTGTAAATGAAGTTTGGAGGTTTTTTAGGCGGAAACTGTTTAATAAATAAATTAGCTGACTAGGATTTAGCTGAATGTAAGCAAATACAAGTGGAAGTGTTCTGGCTATGTTTTCTTATTCTAAGGAAAACACTTAAGAAAACATTGTAGCAAATACAAGTTGAAAGTATACAGCTATAACATAGAATTTGTAGATACTTTTTGTGTTGATATTAGTGGTTAGATAGAACAACAGAAAAACTGTATGTGAAAGCCTAGACATTATGTATGCTGATATCTTGATGTAAAAAGTCCTGATTATGTTTATATTGGTATTCATTTTTACATATGCTGTATATATATAATATTTTAAAATGTTTATATTTTGTTTATATCATTTAACTGGAGGGTTCTACTTTTTTGTTCTGTAATACTCTCAGTTTCTCTGAAAATAGACCAGTTGCAATGATTGTTGGAATCGTATGCTGCCTGGTTTTGGTTTAACAGTGTAGACAACCAGTAACACTCCCAAGGTTCTGCAGGTAAATGAAGGGCCACTTTTTTCTTTTATTAGCATTTAATGTCACTATGAGTAGCATCTGGAATGGTCTGAAATGGCTTGAAGAGTATTTTAGTTTTCTTCTTTCTGAAATTGTTCCCTCTTCCTCTTAAGTAAGAATGTTGTCTAGATTTTGTGGTGTTGATATTCAGCGGCAAGAGGTAAGGTCTCTGACTTCCTGTATGTATCAGCTCTCAGTGCTTTACTGATGCAAATTGTCCATACGAAGCACTGGTTTCTCCAGTTTCTGTAGCCAAGTTGTTTGCAACTGTTTGCTTTACAGAGCTCTCAAATCAGAGAAGAAATGCAGTAAAATGGAATTACTCTTCTGTTATTTTACTAGTTTCACTATTGTTCTGGTTACATTCACTTTTACGTTCCTCATATTAAATGAGGTAAAATGTTCTCAATTTTCAGTCGGAAAGAGGGAAAAGTAAAAGTAACACTTAATCCAATTAATGTATTTTCCTGCTCTGATTCATTGTCATGACTTTGAGCATGGTAGTAATTGAGCATGAGCTGCTTAAAGTCACAGAAACCCAATCCCCATTATTTCTGCTCATTGAAGGGAATAAATGAATTACCAGACTCTAATCTTTAGCTAATTGCTCACTGAGCAGGAGATCTTAGCTCTTAAAGAAATTAGTTTTGTAAGTTTATAAAACTGTCAGAACTAGTGAACTGTTTAAAAAGGTTAACCATAAATGAACAGAAGCTGAGCTTCCAGGTTTTTAATTCATAATTATTGCAGTTGAACCTTGCAATGGACATAGTACATGGAGATACATATTATCTTTT
Source organism: Podargus strigoides (assembly GCA_028020825.1). Taxonomy (NCBI): domain Eukaryota; kingdom Metazoa; phylum Chordata; class Aves; order Caprimulgiformes; family Podargidae; genus Podargus; species Podargus strigoides. Next base: position 49,842,686 of record CM051619.1, read on the forward strand.
CCCATAAGAGTTTTAGTATAACTTATCAACAGAAGTTGAAACCAAAGACTGGAATTTGTGTCAGTGTTGCTGGCAGTACAGAGTTAGGACATATGTGGAATAAGAAACAGTATATATTGCTGTTTTGAATGATCAAACCATTTTGGGTTAGAAGTAACTCTTATTCATTTTGGGTTGATCTTTTAATTTGGATAGAGAGGAAGGCATGTGCTTTTTAGCTCTAGACAGTCTACCCTGTGACATTACATCATGCATTTAATTTTCCCGATTGTCTTTTCTTTGACATAATTTAGGCAAGTTAGCCTTGAAAAATCCTTTTTATTCTTAATAACTGGGTGGACTTGTGATTTATGTCTTTAGAGTATGGGTATTTGAAATTCATGCTCCTTGTCAGGGTTGATCATCACTCCTTTGCCTTTGGAGGGCAGCCTGAAGGAGGGTGTTAGAAGTCATTATTCGTAGCTCCTACTCAGTAGCCTTAGGCAACCCTTACTGCTTTGACTTCACTGGAGTCTGTCTAGGAGCAGACTTTTCCCCCCCCACATACGTCTGGAAACATTCAGGGCCCCAAAATAATTAGACAAGCAAAGCTCAAATCCACCTAAAAATTTACTCTATCAGAATTGAATACCTGTTATTTTCAACATCTTGTATTTGCAAGATAATTAAAGGGTAATTAAGTGGTTTCTGGATTTTTCTGACCTGATGGGTACTTCTGTCTGCATAGATTGTTGCTATGGGCAGTTTATGCTTTTTTTTTGAGGCTACAAAAATCTGTATCTCTCTCACATTCCTATTCTGCAGCTGATCTTTATAAATTACAGGATATATTCCTTCTGATTCTCTTACACTGTATATTACAGTGTTTATTACATTACATCTTGAATCAAAATTCCACAGGGATGGTGACAAAAGGATAAGAATACCCTGGCTAATTCAGATTAAATATGCTGATTGGAAGTAATTGCTCCATGCAGTATGTTTCTGCCTGTCAAGGAGAACTGGACTTCTTTCCTGTAGACAGTCTTTTCGTTGTGAAATATCTGCTTGAGACTTCCTCAATTTAAAGTAGGCTTTATTTAATCTCCTTCCATTTATATTAATTGCTGTCAAAATATCAGGATATAGCAGACTTGCCATATACGTATGCTATTACTAATATTCTGTAAGGACAAAGCGATCTCAGTAAGTCATGCTTGACTCATATTTAGAGTTGTCACAGAATTTCATGTTGATACTACTGTAAGTTTGTCTTCAGAGTGCTATTTTAAATAACAGGGAAAAATATTGAATCTTCAGACTTCATCTGGTTAACTTTGTTCATCAAGAAATCAAATGCTTCTATACCCCTAAGGACTAAAGCAAAATCCTCCACAATCTTAAATTCTAGATACAGATACAGTTACCATCAGTGTTGGGGGTGGTATTTCCTTTTGCACGTAGGAACTTCTGTTTCTGAATGCACACGCGTACACATTTCTAGGAAGGTATAAAAGCAGAATCAGCCTGCTGTTTTCAGATTTGTTTCTGCTATGGCATAGCTCCAGTGTTTTGTTCATAAAACTTGTACACAGTGGAAATATGTCCCTTAAAGGAAAGAGATCAATATTACATCTATTTGTTATAGATCTGAATTTTGATACTAGTATTGATTAGAGTAATAAAAAAAATTATTCAGAACTTATTTGAATAAGCTGTTACAAAATGCAGAGGTATGATTTCAAATGTATGGGTCTTCATGCTGTTATCATGTGCAAACCAGAAAATGGCTTGCTTGGCATTTTTTGGTAGTTAGGGGTGCAGCACTGTGCACAACTTTAGCAGAAGCAGAGCAAATGGAACAGTGTTACTTTTTTCCCCTGATGATATTCTTGTGTTTGTAAGTACTTTAATTAGTGTTCTGTTTTCCTGGACTACTGCTAATAGAAAGTTACTTGATTTGCGATTTCCTAATGTCCTCTTATTGCTAATTTGGAGTTAATTAGAATTGCATTATACCTTTCTTCAACACTTGAAAGTTGGATCTAAACCCAGATGACTCAACTTCTGAATTTTACAGAGAAGTTAGTATATACAATATAGAATCATAGAATAATTATGGTTGGAAGGGACCTCCAGGGTCATCAAGTCCAACCTTTATCCCATCATATTCCTAACCATTAAACCACTAGACTATGGCCTCAAGTGCCTCATCAACCCGTTTTTTGAACACCCCCAGGGACGGCGACTCCACCACCTCCCTGGGCAGCCTGTTCCAGTGCCTAACCACCCTCTCAGTAAAGAACTTCTTCCTAATATCCAACCTAAACTTCCCCTGACACAACTTGAGGCCATTTCCTCTCGTCCTATCATTAGTAATTTGGGAGAAGAGACCAACACCAGCCTCACTACAACCTCCTTTTAGGCAGTTGTAGAGGGCAATGAGGTCTCTCAGTCTCCTCTTCTCTAGGCTAAACAACCCCAGTTCCCTCAGCCGATCTTCATAAGGCCTGTTTTCCAGACCTCTCACCAGCCTCGTTGCCCTTCTCTGGACTTGCTCCAGCACCTCAATGTCCTTCTTATACTGTGGTGCCCAGAACTGGACACAGTACTCAAGGTATGGTCTCACGCATTTGATACTTTGGTGTTTAATAAAACAAAATGCCTGTATGATAGACTAGAGCATTTTTTCAGCACCCTAGTATAAATGTAGACATTGGTCCTGAAATTGCAAATTTATGTAAACCAGTTACTTAAATTGTCAGGTTGCACAAAGATTTCCAAATGAGACTGCAAATGTGACATGCAGTATAAATTACTGCTATTCTTGCTGATGCTGGGCTTCACTTTCCAAGTTCTTTTTCTAGCTAGTAAAGTTTTATTGGGTACAGATAATCTTTGATGAACAGTTTATTTTGGTTTATCTTTACCATGCTTTTCTTAACTTTCTGCTGGTGTATCTGATGGATGTTTTGTCTTGTCTGCATAACTTTAGGGATAAGGAATTAAATTTAAAATCAAGAACTTCTTAGACATAGCTGTTAATGTTATTAATAAATCAATGCTAATTCTATAACTTTTGGATTACTGTGTAGGACAGAAGTTGGATTTCTTAGAACTTCCATTCATGTGCTCTCAGGCTTCCAAGTCCTCAGCTGTTAAAATGCTTGACACAATATTTGTTCTCATCCAGAGTTCAACTTTTGAATGCAAATGGAGAACCTGGCATCATAAGAAGCAGTCATAGCTTTTATTTTGGACTTAAATGGCTGCATACATCCCTGACCATGTGATTTACTACTTTTTAAATCAGATTTGAGTTGTTACTAATGAGTGGTTAAATTGTGTCAGTGTGCTCAGTGGCATGACTATGAGAAAAGGAACAATCTTGGTGTTAAACCTGATCATAAAGCTTTTAGAATAATTTAGTTCAACTGTTTTTTTAAAGTAGCATCTTCAGTGGTATGATAACTTTTCCAAAGAGAATCAGGAGCTGCTGACAGAAATATATAACTATAATTTTCTGGCAGAAATTTGATGATTAAAATTGATTTATTCACAGTGATCAGCTTGAGCCAATTGAGAACAAACCTCTAGGGTAAACTAAGGAATATTTCGCTTATCAAACAATATGGTGGTTATTTCCATTGTATTTTCTTATTTGTATTTGGTAGCTATGGAGAAGAGAATCTTGTTGCATAAAAACATTTCAAAACCTCAATTTATAATGCTGTGCTTGCATTGGCCCTTGTATTAATTGCAAGAAAGATCTATGACTTTTCCTTTCAAGTGTCTTGGCAGTACACTTTAGAGGAAATAGCTCTGCTTGTGAAACTCTTCTGGCTGTGGTGTTTGTAATCACAGAATCATAGGATCATTAAGGCTGGGTAGGATCTTTGGAGACCATCTTGTTCAACCCCTTGTTCAGAACAAGTTCAGTCAGATTGGATTAATCAGGACCTTGTCCAGTCAAGTTCAGATGGAGAGTCTGCTATTGCTCTGGGTAACATGTTCCAATGTTTGACCACTGTCATGGTGAAAAATCCCATGTTCCATCTTGTCTTATACCTCTTGTGCTATAGCTGTGCACTTTTGAGTAGTGTCATTCTGTTTTCTGTCTTCTAGATAATTGTAGACAGCAGTAAGATCTGCACTGCTCCTGGCTCCCAAGCCTTTTCTTAAGGCTAAACAAACCCACTTATCCTGTCTTTCCTCCTATACTAGATGCCCCAGCCCTCAATCATCTTGGTGACCACCTCCTGCACTCACTCCAATATGTCAATGTCTGTCTCTTTTTCTGGGAAACAGAAAACTCAGTGCAACCCAGATGCAGCTTTATGAAAGTGGAATGCCCAAGTCCCTCAGCCTGCTGGCAATGCTCCTGCTAATGCAACCTGGAATGCAGTCAGGGCACACTGCTGACTCAGATTCAGCTTGTGTTCATGAGGTCTCCCATGTCCCTTTCTTCAAATCTGCTTTCTAAGCAATCGACTGGCAGTCTGTACTGGCTCCTGTTGTTTTTCATCCCACATGCATGACTTTGCATCTGCCTTTGTTGAATTCCTTCTTGTTCCTGTTGGCCCATTCCTCAGCATGTTGAGGTCCCTGCATGTAGCAGTCTTGTTCTTCAGCATTATCAGTCACTTCTTCCAATATGGTGTTGTCCAGACTTGGTGCAAGTGAAGTCTTTCTTTTCATCCATATTATCTCTTGTAAAACCTGGTGTATTGCTTTACTGCTTAACTAAAGAGGCTATAACACTACATATTGCATGACTGTGTCATGCACGAGCAAATAGAATTACATAAAAATAATAAGTCACACTTTAAGCCAGTATTCTGTATCTAATACTAATAACTGATGCTTAAAACATAGTCCTTCCTGCTATATACCACCTTCTCTTTGGCCAGTTGGTGGTTTTTGCACGTGGAGAGACAGAGGAGCACAGCCTGTATCAATTGCTTTTTTCAGAGTAATTTATTACCTGTGGACTTCAGAATGCTCGGTTGTAGAGGATGTACAGTTGTCTTAACAGTACAGAGGATGTACAATTTTCTTAACACAATTCATGCTTCCTTGTGTTCCAAATGTGCTTTCTGATAACTTTGGGGGTCCTATCCCATTTTTGGTTTATGCAAAATAAAACCCCACCACCTTCTACCTCTTATATCCTCCATATATATTATCTCTAAAAACAAACAAAATGCACCCCACCCCCCCAACCAAATTCACCCACAGAAAACCCAAACAAAAAACAAAAAAAAACCCCTTCACCTCCATTCACCTGACTTCTGTCCTACAGTGAGGAGTTTTGTCACTTCAGCCCTTCTCTCTTTTCTGGGTCATCTGTTAATCACAGAATCACAGAATGTTAGGGATTGGAAGGGACCTCAAAAGATCATCTAGTCCAATCCCCCTGCCAGAGCAGGAACACCTAGGTCAGGTCACACAGGAACATGTCCAGGCAGGTTTTCAATGTCTCCAGAGAAGGAGACTCCACAACCTCTCTGGGCAGCCTGTTCCAGTGTTCTGTTACCCTCACTGTGAAGAAATTCTTCCTCACATTTATGTGGAACCTCCTATGTTCCAGCTTGCATCCGTTGCCCCTTGTCCTATCATTGGATGTCACTGAGAAGAGCCTGGCTCCATCCTCATGACACTCACCCTTTACATATTTATAAACATTAATGAGGTCACCCCTCAGTCTCCTCTTCTCCAAGCTAAAGAGACCCAGCTCCCTCAGCCTTTCCTCATAAGGGAGATGTTCCACTCCCTTCATCATCTTTGTGGCTCTGCGCTGGACTCTCTCAAGCAGTTCCCTGTCCTTCTTGAACTGTGGGGCCCAGAACTGGACAAAGTAATCCAGATGTGGCCTCACCAAGGCAGAATAGAGGGGAAGGAGAACCTCTCTCAACCTACTAACCACCCCCTTTCTAATACACCCCAGGATGCCATTGGCCTTCTTGGCCACAAGGGCACATTGCTGGCTCATGGTCATCCTGATGTCAACCAGGACCCCCAGGTCCCTTTCCCCTACACTGCTCTCCAACAGGTCAGCCCCCAGCCTGTACTGGTACATGGGGTTGTTCTTCCCCAGATGCAAAACTCTACACTTGCCCTTGTTGAATTTCATTAAGTTTTTTCCCCGCCTAACTCTCCAGCCTATCAAGGTCTCGTTGAATGGCAGCACAACCCTCTGGTGTGTCAGCCACTCCTCCCAGTTTGGTGTCATCAGCAGACTTGCTGAGGATACATTCTGTACCCTCATCCAAGTCGTTGATGAAGATATTAAAAAACACCGGTCCCAGTACCGACCCCTGAGGGACTCCACTAGTCACAGGCCTCCAACTAGACTCCGTCCCATTGATCACAACTCTCTGGCTTCTTTCCTTCAGCCAGTTCACAATCCACCTTACTACCTGATCACCAAACCCATACTTTATCAGCTTATCTACAAGGATGCTGTGGGAGACAGTGTCAAATGCTTTACTGAAATCAAGATAAACCACATCTACCGCTCTACCATCATCTATCCACCTAGTTATTTCCTCATAGAAGGCAATAAGGTTAGTCAAACATGACTTACCCTTGGTAAAACCACGTTGACTGCTCTTAATGACCCCCTCATCCTTGATATGCCTAGAATATTACCAGACATGGCAACTCAATAGGGATTCTTTCTGGCTGTTGCTGGTAACTGCTTTCATATGCTAACCTGACCTCCTCTTGTTTCTTTTAGCCAGTTTATCCATACCTCCGAGGGCTTTTTCCTCATCCAATGGAAACTTTGTTTTTCTAAGAATCTTTTGTAATGGATGAACCTTTTGTTGAAAGCTGTAAGAAGCTCTAAGCAATTAATGTTAGACTTGTTTTGAATGACATGTTTACATTAGCATAGCCAGATAATTCTCTGTAAGTGATTATATCTACACAATGTTTTTTTAATCTTTTGTTCCAAAAGATGTTTAATCACATGATTCATGATTGCTTGATGAGTGGTAAGTATTTAAAGCTGCCTTTAGGTATGCAAAAGCTCATGATATTCAGCTGCTTTGAAGAGGCCTAGCATCAGAGGAGGTGACTTCTTCGTTATGGTAAAGAAATACTTCTGGTTTGTTTTAGTGTTTTCTAGAATAAAATTTAGATGAAAAGCATGACTATCCTCCTAAAAATGAAGAAAAAATCAACGAAAATAAGCTTGTAAAATGTAAAGTGAACGTTACCTTATTCTTTTATTCTAGTTTCTTAAAATGCAGAAAATGTATTTAAAATACCATTCCTCAAATTATTTACTGAAGTGCCTTTGTTCATGTAGAGGATTAGTTTTTAAAACAGTTCCTAATTGTATCTCTGCCATGTAGAAATGCTGAGGGTTTTTTTCTCAAACAAGAATAATTTTTTCCTATCCCTGTTGTTTTTCTTTTTTTTTTTTAATAATACCTTTATTATATCTGGCTATATTAAAGCTATGAAAAAGATAAATGCTCTTCATGAAGCTCCTACCAGCCTGCACCTAGAAGGTGCTTAGTTTTGATTGTCAGGAAAGCTTTCACTTATGATTACCAATTTTGAAGTGTATGGCATCATCTGTTTGCCTTGGCAGGATTATACGAAGATACTCTTTGACTGGAGATGAGGGGTAAGGGAGAAGGATACTCTCATATCTTCTTCCATGCAGGCTTTTTAAGAACAGTAAGGAGCCTGTTTGACAGTAGCCATCTTGAGTATGAGAAACTTAAGTGAATTTGACCCCTGTCTTCTAAGGGACTGTCCTAGTTGCATTTACCAAATACTCATAAACGTTCCTGTTTTGAGTCTTTTTATTTTTGAGCTTCTGTAATTTCTCATATGAAGTCTGTAGTATTCCTAAGAGTAAACTGTCAGAATCCTTTGTTTTCATTATTGGATATGTTAGTAAGGATTTTTTTAAATTGAGTCACTTTGGAGCTACTGAAAGTAAAAGCATTGCCTCAAGCTAAGCATGGTGTTGGCAGGAGCTATGCAAGCCTCTTTGTGTAGTTTTTGCTGAAGAACCTCATTCTTGACCTGAATTATCCCTGCTGTTTCCAGCTGTGAGCTTCATGAGCAAACACTATGAATTTTGACAAGCTGATCATTATTCATGCAGAATAATTTATTAGATCAAATTCCTGACCTAATTAGTTTCCCTTGATTTTTAACAAGCTTTACTTTGTTTTTATCACTTGTTTTCTAACGTCTGTCTTTTTGCCACTTTCATCAGTTTGAGTAGGTAATCCTAAGAAATGACTGAAGGATGCAAGTGACATGGGATGTTGCTTTGTCTAGCTTAAATGAAAGGCACCACATGTAAGTTACTGTCTAAGCATATATTAAAATGCAGCATCATCGTATGGAACTGTCTGAATTTGTATTTAAATTTTGAGGTTCATAAGCCAGGAATACCCAGGAAGAGACTTATTTAAATTGGAGCTATAAAAGAATGTTGACTTTGGAGTGGTTTGGCATTTAAATTGCTGTATCAGGTTTTTTCCCCCCACAATAAACTAGTGTTATATACTATTTAGGAAAGCAGGAATTACTCCTGCAACCAGATGTTCCCCCCAAGTCAAATAGTGGGAAATGTTGAGTCAGACATAAAATGGTCTGTCTTAAGGATAGTATGTGCAATTCCTTAATGCCTGGATTACATGTGGATGGATGTTGTGGACTGTTCCCTTGGTTACTATAGTTTTAATTCTTTTCCTCTTACGTGTCCCATTTATCCCCCTCCATTTGTGTGATGAATAATGGAGCAGAGCTCATTTTGAGCTCTTAGAGGATGAGGAGGTGATTTTTTAATTAAACACACCAAAAAAACCAACCAAACACCACAGAACATTTTTATACATTCACCCACTCCTACCCACATACTCATTGAGAGACCTGCATATCCCAGCAGTCTGTTGAGCAACCAGACTACGCAGGTGAATGTGTTGGTGGTCTTGCTAGAAATTCTCCCAGTAAGATGAGGGATGACAGATTTCTGCTATCAAATCCTCATGTCTTCTGGGTTCTTAGGTCAGCAGCTGTGTGCTGAATTTGGATGTGACTTTTGAAGCCTGTAGGAGCTGACAGTGATGAGAATCTCTTCATCCTGTTCCACCTGAGTCAATAGGATTTACTGGGTCTCTTGTTTCCCTATGTTTGCCATCTTGCAGCTTCACTCCTGTTATTTGTCTTCCCACCATTATCTCTTAAGGGATGAACTACAGACTTAAGTCGTTTTTGTGTAAATGTAGCCCTTGTTTTACTGACTTGGGTATTTTGAGGAGCTGAAATGTAGTTGTACTGTGATCTTTGATCTGCTTATCTAGATGTCAACAGATCTTAAGGCCTTTCTTCTGCTACTCTTTCTGGTGTTTCCACACAAGTCATTCCCATTCATTGTCTAATCATATCAGTCTTAATGTTTATGTTAGTGTCTCTACATTTGAATAAAAAGAGAACACCTGTCTCCATGCTAGCAGCTCCTTATCTGTTACTGCCTCTTAAACTACAAATGTATGTTTATCAGACCTATTGTCTGACTTGTTAAAATTATTACTTGTTTATTAACATAACTTCTGCTACCTGTTCTTGTATGGGGCTCTAGTTTGCATGCTAGAATATTTTTGTTCCTATCCTGTCATCCAAGAAATCTCTCTAGTCTTTCTTCCCCTTATCTTGCTTTTCTACCTTGATGGTGCCAGAGGAAGTACAGGACTCAGCCGTCATACCAGCTGTAGCTGTTGGGGCTTATCAGCTTAATCCTGTTCTTGTTCTTAGTATTGCAGGCTCCTATCTTGTTCATACCTGCAGATTTCCTCATCCCCAAATCCTGTTAACTTGCTTATTACTTTCTCTGTGCCTCCCATGGGCTGAGTATGGATTCTTTGCACAGTAAATGTTGTTTGCTTCAAAGATACTCTCTGAAGAGGAGCCACCTTCTGAAGGTGGGGTCCTAGAAGACTGCTGGGGTAGTTATTACCAGGTTTGAACTGCCAAAGGGCTCCTCACGTTACTGCTGATTTCTTCCTTCTTTGACACTTAGTGCTTTTTACAAAATAAAGCATGAGCAACAGAGCTTTCTGCACTCTGGTCTATAGGGTGAATTGAAAGCAAGCAGGCCTTGTTGAGTCTGTTTTCTTTGGGCTGGCTAGGAAGGATGCTGATTAAGTTTTTCTTTGAAGCACTTCAGCTGAAGGAACATGTACAGTATGCTTTAGTTTTTAATAATTTCAGAATAATTGAAAAATCGGTTATTTTGCCGTCTACACTCCCACTAGTTAATTACTTGCGCCGTCTATTGCATTGAAGTTTTTATTTGAAGTCTTACTTGAAAGTTCTTCCAAACCACACACAGGAAGGCATACTATTAATTCATGTTTTTTTATTTTTGATTTTAGATTGTAGCTGCTGGTACCATTTTTGAGAGAATCTTTCCAGAAACTTTTACCTAATGCTGGTTTACACTATGTTATGTGCTCAAGGTGAAATTACGTGCACCAAACTTCCATTTCTGATTAGGGATCAGTGCATGGAAATCTATTTATGGCAAAAAGATATGTGGACTTTGCTATTCCTTTGGCTGATGTAGCTAGAACAGCTGCTGAGTTCCCTAACTTGTATCCCAGTTGCTGCAAGGAGAGTGTTCTGTCCTAGCAACTCTTCTTACACTGTGAGAGTCCTTAAGAGGAAGTGCAGAGCTTCCCAGAGGTTTTCTTTATGATAGAATAATACCAGTAAGTACTCTTTTCATCAGTATAAAAGCTACTAAAGTTAATTTAACTGGCAGGGAGACCTCTGGCAGAAGGGCATTATTTTATTGCAACTGAGATGCCTTCTTCCCCCCTCAACACAATTTAGCACTTCTGATGCCACATTAATTAGCTTTGTAGTAGCTGGGAATAAGTACTACAGTAGCTCTTGAGGAGGATGGGCTTGTTTCTAAAGGGACACTACACATAACTCCTTTGTTAAGATGGTGTAATTAAAACTGAACTTTCAAAATGGGAACTGTCTTGTCTAGGCAGCTCTACTAAGCTCTACCATGTCCCTGGTTTTTCATTGGCTATTTCAGGTGATGGAAGAAAATGAACTCTTCTTGTATGACAAGCGCAACTTCCTGAAAATACAAGTTTGGACCAGAAGGGAAGAACTAGTGTATTTTAAATAGGACTATAGCTTTTTTCCTAGTTCTAGGTGTTTGGGAAAATAACAAGCCCAACCTGACAGCCCAAGAGAAGCGAGGCTGCCACAGCTTTGTGTCCCTGTGGTCTGGCCAGTAGTGAGACTGAAAATGTTATTTCTGGTAGGCACACTCATGCAGAATACTCACATATATATAGCACATATACACATGTATACATGACTGATCACACAGATGAACTGACAGACACTCAAATAACACTCACATGAACACAGCACAAGTGGCCTCATCCTATTCTTCTCTCCAGCTGAACAGAATGGAAGTCTGCTAGTGAGGTTATAGAGGTTATATATGTGTATGTATTGATATCTATAATATAGGTATAGATGTTTACAATGTGGATCCCTCTAGGTGCTGGGCTCCTACTTGGGTATGCACACAACTAGAGAGTCTCTTGCCCAGGAAAAGGTTAGAAGGGATTTAGCAAACAGATAGGACAGGCTGGGCTGATCAGGTGCAGGGTATGTTCAGGCAAGTGTACTGACCAGCAAACTGTTTATATGTAGCCAATCCTTTTTATCATCTTCCCCCCCTCCCTTGTTCCTCCTTAGAGCACTTAAATCCCTCCCTGGTTCTTCCCCTGAACATCCCATAATAAATCCTGTGGGATCCTGAAATGTTCTTCTATGGTATCCTGCAACGTGTCCCATGCCCCAAGGCAGTAATATCCCTTGGTGCCAAAAGTACCCTGGCATTGACTTATCCTGGTGGGTGTCACACCTGGACCTGGGGGTTGAGGCTCTCCTGGGACTTCTCGGGAAATGACTGGACAGGGAGTCCCCTCCTCTGAGCCTGCAGCTTGGGTTCCCACCTGCTTTCACCCCTGTGCTCCTCTGGGATGTAGAGATGGGTATAGAGATGGGCTGGTGCTATCAGGGCTGAAGGCTCCTGCTGTGGACCTGAGAGGAGCCAGGATAGGATGTTATTTGGGGTCCCCCTCCTGCCATTGTCTCTCTGTGACCCTTTGTGGGTGTGTAGATGGTTTTTTTTATTGCATAACCTGATGCTGCGCAAATCGAGCTTGATGGAAGGCACAGTCTGATACCTGTAAAGGTCAGTAGTGATGCCTGCAGCAGGCCTTTGACCTCAGCAGAGTTGTACTCCATGAGCAACAGAATTCAAAGACTTTGTTCAGGATCTTGCATGTAATACATATAACAGCAGTTTTCTTTGTTCTGTTGCTCTTTCTGCATTTTTTTTTTCCCCCCAGAAGCTGTAATTTATTTCTCAGTGGAAATAGGCCTGTGTCTTTAGCTCTTTAGATCATTATAAGAGCTTTTTTTTTTTTAATATTCTAGAAGACACAGAAAAGTATATTACATATAGTGGGATTTTCAGGAAGTATGGCTATATACTATATGCACATTATTATTAATGATGTTAATGTCATTATTCACACTGTATCTTGTGACAGTTACTGTTTATGATGTAATAGTATTTTTGTTAGGTTTAATATTGTTTTTTAGCCCTTCACTCCTCTTGGAATTAAAAATAGGGAATAACAGTTTGCTTGTTCATTTGGAGTTAAGATCTGATTGCGAAGATGTCAAATTGTTAGTGTAATTCCTTAATTGATCTACTGGGGTTACTGTTCTGGGAATACCATTCAAGTAAACATGGTTGTAGAAGTGCTAGTAGCCAGCCTACTTGGTGCTTAGATTGCAAGTCAATAAAATAAAAACACATTTAAAATGCTCAGACTCTTCTAAGAAACTGGAGTGCAATATTAATGGGTGGAGATTGATCCTTCAGCAGAAAGTATTGAGTGCTTTTCTTGTTTGATGGCAACTGTTATACTGTTCTATAAGGTGCTAGTATGCAATATAACTGGGAAAAAATATCTGTACTGGTTATATACCAGTTCTTGCCATTGACACAACAAAAATGGCTGAGTCACTGCAGGAAAGAGTGTTTCAGACTGCACAGTTTGAGCAAGACTATTGCAATTGCTAGGCAGTGGTGAATTTAGGCTTTTTTTTTAACAAAGTTTCTCTAGTGAATGATTAAGGCGTAAGGCATTGTAACTCCTTAAGGTCTTCCAGTTTACATCAGGTATTTGAAGGAGATGTCAAGAAAACTGCTGGAATCAGTCTAAATTTTAGTTTCTCTTAAAGACCTTCATACCTCAAGAAGTATTAAACAATGTTTTAATCAGTGACTTCAGAGAAAAATGTTATACTAGGCAGTGTGTGCCTGGGTCTGTTTGCTCATGGTGGGTACAAAGAGTCTTTCCAATAGAGCCACCCAGAAGCTTGGAGACCTAAAGGCATTGGTGAAAAACAGGGGAGGAAATGAACCAGCAGTGTGATTGGCTCAGAGTTTTGAGTTGTTGTACCTACTTATTTTATAAATAAGAGCTTTGGACTTCTGATATTTTTCAGAATACACCAAAATTTTCAGTAAAAAAAAAATAAATAATTCAGCAGGTATCATACCTTTGGTAAAGGATCACTCATAGGTCAATCCAAAGTAAAATGATAAGTAATGTAGTAGGAATATTATTAGAATAGAAAGATGTTTCTCGAGTTAAAAAAACAAATTTATTCCTGGTATTACTGTTTATATGTGCTTTTTATTTTCTATATATCATATATATGCTTTACTGTTCCCTTTTTGATTAGATTTTTCATATGTAAAACTTCAAAAAACGTATTTTCTTCAGAAGTATATACTCAGTATTTTGAGAACTGTTTGGGTGTCTTAAGTGTAACAATTTTTGTGGAGTAATACTGTATGATAAAGGAGACCACCTGTAATGCTGAAGAGTACCTGTATATGTGACAAATGTTGCAGAATAAAATTTGTGCCCTATCTCAAGTAAATAGAATTTTTTCTCAAAAGAAACATTGTAGTTTTAAAATTTATATAAAAGAAATGCTCAGGTAGCTCAATTACTTGGCCTTTTATTTGTATTTTAAAATTAAATTATTTTGTTTTGTTATGGAAGTACCTGCTGCTGAGTGTGAAATATGGAAGTTGTTTGAAAATACCTATGAAAACCTGAGCTTAAATTGATATTTCTTTTTTTAATAAACTCAGTAAAATTTAAGTTCTCAGCTGTAGAATATGAAATTAAAATAAATATGTTGTTTCTTTAAAATAGCTTTGAGGAAGTGTTTGCTTTCATGTTTGACTCAGTAGTGTTTCCTAAGAAAAAAACCATTTTACTGGTTTGAAGAGTGGGCTTGTGATTCAACTGCTCAACAGGAAGCTTTGTACTTTACCATCTGTAAATATCACCTAAATTGTGGTTGTTACCAGTGATAAGTATTGCAATGTCTAGAGACTCCAGTCAAAATCCTGTCAGTATTATGAATTGATAAAAATATGTATAACCTCTTGCGCTTTTTTTTTTTCTGCCAGAGTAGTTAAGCACTAATGAGAAATAGTTTGTCTCTGTGAGAGATATTAGCAGACTTAAGAATTTTGGCTGGAGATGAGGTAGAACAAGTTCAAGAGTTAGAGCGTACAGCAGCTGGGTCACTTGGTTACAATGGTTAGAGTGCACCAGCTGAGTCATGTGTGCATGTAACTGATATAAAGGGCACATGCTGACATAGAGAATTACCCTCTCATATGTGCTTTTTCTTATATTTGCTTTTATCAAACTTGCCATGCAGATGATTCCCTCTTCCTATTCCCTGAACGGGGCAATGCTTTAATCCATTTGTTTGCTGTGCAAAAATTTATGGTACCCCTGTTATTTTACTAAGTTTTCAGTAACGGAAGGGAAGATAATAGGAGATATGGGGGAAAGAAAGTGTAATGCATGTAAATCCCCTTTGTCCCTCAGTCTGAAACACAGCAACATGTTTAATTCTTAGTGTCACTCAAAGTCCAGTTTTGGACTTGTGTTTCCATTTGGCAGTGTGTTTGTGATGGGTTAATACATTTATATGTAAATGTTGGAAAAAAGTAAGCTTTCTTTATGGAAGATGGGCATATTGAACTTATTTGACACCTCAGTTTAAGGTGGCTGCTTTTTAAGTCAAATATAGCTTTCCACATAACTTATAGCACTAAATGTTACAATTGCCAAGACAGAATTTTGCTGTGTAGTTCAACATTTGTATGTAATACTACATGCAGGTGTGTGCCTCTGAACACTTGTCTGTTTCTGGATTGAAATGTCCTGTTTCAAAATAGACACTTTTGTTTCTATATAAATGCAAATTCTTTCCTTTTAAAGTGGATGCAAGTTCAATAATCAGATCTTACCTTGAAAAATATTTACCTCTTAAAGCATCTAAATGATTTGTTCTAGAATAACTTGTTCTCTTTTATTTACTCTGTGTAATAGTATTTTGGGTTTGGTTAGACTATTTACCGTAAAGAAACAAGTACACTGTCCCTTGCTGAAAATGGGGACTTGTAGTTTGCATATAAAGCCCTAAATGTGATGCTCTTAATGACTCTTTTTTGAGGCAGATAGTGGAGAATGGTGGTTTGCAACACTGGGAGATCTTTTAGGTAACAGTTGAAACCTTGAAGATAGAGACTTAAGACCTAAATTAAGTTTGATTCTGTAGGGGCCTACAGAACATAAAGGGAATATATGTTGATGTAATCAGAGAATACATGCTGTTATAATCTATCCTGAGGGTGCTCACTGGTGGAGTCACCATCCCTGGAGGTGTTTGAGTTGGGTTGACATAGTGCTCAGGGATATGGTGTAGGACTGTCAGGTTGATGGTTGGACTTGATCTTTAAGGTCTTTTCCAACCTAGATGATTTGTGATTGTGAAGTTATTGAGGTGTGATGAGGTCTCGAGGTCTCTTAGGTGATTATGATGGATTCAGAAGGATATTTGCATGTGCAAAGTTAGTGTTTGTGAGCTGCTCGATGGCAAACTGTACTCCTGAACTTCAAATAGTGTACCAAACTCACTTGTGAAGCAGATTTCTCTATCTTGTCTGGTTTTACTTTCATCATAGTATCACACGGACCTCTGACACTGTAGAAGTGGAATGTATGCTTGTGCTATTTAAAAGACAACCTTGATTTGCAGGTCTTGCCCCAGTGCAAGTGAGGTGGGGGAAAGGAAGGAGACTAGTAGCTCTGTTAAAAGCTTAAGAATTTGGGTCTTGAGGTCTGATCTATGCTATAGCTCTCAAACACGAGACCATTGCATGACATGTTTGGTTGCAGATATGTTTGGAATATGTGTATAACTGTTGGTTGTGAGAGCAGTTAGGATTAAAGCTTTCTGCCAAATCAGGCTGCCATCTTTGAAGTTAATAGCTAACACTTTCTTATGCAGAATGTTACTGATCCTAAGTTAAACCAGAACATGGTTGTTGCTGTTCAACTGTTTGGTGTTTTAAAAAAATGAGTTAAGAAACCAGTGCTAACTTGAGGGGAAAGGGAGGGAAGGAAAGATAATGTGCCTGGAAATCAGATCTGAAATTCAATTTTTTTCTTTTGGCTGTTAGTTAAAAATGTGATTACATTGTACTTTGAAAACTCTCTCAGACAGTCAGCAGAAAACATTCTTGTATGACTCCTAAAAGGAAAAAACAAGTGATTACAGCATTTTTTTATCGATTTGTTCCTTGTTTATTCTTCCTACCACAGCATTTTCAGACTTTATTAAGTGTCAAAGGTCAAGCTCAGTTTGCCATGAAATCCAAATGCATGTGTTCTTCTGTTAATGATTGACTTCAGCCTTCCTTTAAAGGTTCCTGAAGGCTTAATACTTATGCTCTCTACTACCAATATTTTGCTTAGCAGTGCACTTCTAGTTTTGAGCTTCTGTTTTAGCTTTTTGCTAACTTAAGAATTTGTTTATTTTCCTCCAACTTTTTAAACTACATAGAAGACCTGCAGTCTCTCTAGCAGTTGAAGTTGTTTGTCTCCAAGAATATATCTTTCTCTGTGTAAGATTCATATTTTGTGCCTTATAGTTTGAAGAAAATGTCATGATCAGTTTGCCATGATAATTGCTTTGGATTCATCAGTACTGTTTTGTTGATTTCTGAAAGGGAGGACCAACAAGTGAAAAAGCCCCCAAAACTCTGTCCAAGCTTGTGTTATAGCGAGTGTAAATGAGATGGTAGTTAAGCAATCAGCTAGTTGGAGTGGTACAGGATGCTGTGTCACTGCATGAAAAACCATTTTTCTGACTTTTCTGTTTTCCTGCTGCATATGTTCACAAGGACTTGATCTCAGTAAAAGTTCTCATCATATGTTTTCATTATTTATTAAGGCAGAGGGTGAAACTAGTCCTGTTTTTTGTAAATGGCAAGCTTGGGGAAGGTCACTGTATTAAGGATATGCATGAGTCTTTCCTGGTATTTGGTCTTTCATCTTTGTCATATGTCATGTCAGAGAACATTTATGGTGTATAAAGCCTTGAAAGAAATCAGTATATGATCTGACTTGATATCATGTTTGGTTTTGTTTCTTACTCCTACTATACAAGGTTATTTTGCTAATTTTAAAACATATTGGCAAGTTTATGCTTCTTTTCATCTTGATGCAACAAAATGAAAATGGCACATACAAACCTGAAGAAGCTCTTCAGACTGTCACAAGATGTGTAAGGAAGAGATGCTATGCATAAACACATGAAAACTTGCAGCTATTTGTAAAATCTGAGTTCAGTGTTCTCATTCAGAATACACTAATTCAGACTGCCTGACAATGACTTAATATTTTCTGAAAACAGAGGTTACACATTCATGCTTGTGATAGCAAACAGTTTGATTATGGAAGCAGGATCTCTCTTCAAAGATCTCTTAATTGGAATCCAGTGGGTCATATATAGTTCTTGGTTTACAACTCGTGATACTTTCCAGTATCTTTCAGTAATAAGGCTATTAAATAGAGGACTTGTTCCTCAGGGAACAAGTGGGGAAAAAACAATGTCTTGTGTTCCTGTTGGATGCTTCCACTAGTCTGTGTTTCCTAAATCTTTGTGTATTGGCTATGATCTCTTTGAGTGTGTTGTGGAAATCTAATGAGATCCTTTATAGATCATTCTGATTCTTAAAGCCTGTTCAAGATGGCTTTGGTGTCCAAAAGAGATGGTATTTCCCTGTGCTAAATTACCTTTGCCCAAAATATTTTAGAATTTTCATTTAAATTGGGACTGGTTTTTTTGTAGTCTTACTTTTTGTTTGTTTTGGTTTTGTTTTGGATAATATTGCTTTAAGGGAGAGCCCAGCTTAGACATATGCAAACTGTGCACTCAAAAGTAAGCAAACTGAAAACTGTAGTCATGTAACCTGAGTTCAGAGTATAGGATACTTCCTGTGGCAGCATTGTGTCATAAATTTATTTTTAGTCCTTAAACACATGCTTTCTCTAATGAGATCAGCAGATCTCTTTTGAATAGAACAAGCAATGCACTTTTTTGACAGTAGGAATACTGAATGTGTCGACACACGCATTTCAACATCTGCTTTCCTCTTCTACTGATACACTGCTCTGCGATCTGTGGATTGCTCAGCAATGGGAACAACTACATGGAAATTCAGTTGCTCCCCATTTGCACCCACAACCAATAAAATTCCTCAGAATTCATGAGAAGCTACTGAGCAGTTCCTGAAACAATTTTCACAGGCACGTGTAAGCAAGGCATGTAGAACAAGGTGTTTTGACATCTTTGGGTAGCGATAGGTTGGATAAAAATAGGTTGGCAATTTCCAGGAGGTTGACCTACAGAGACTCTGTGGACATGGGAGGATATTCTGATACTTGCTGGGTCTAATAGTTCTGTTGTTGTGGTTAACTAACATCTGTCGAACAATTCCCTCTTTTGGAAATTATTAGCTTTTCCCTGGAGAAAGAAAAATAAATAACGGATGAAAGAGGATGTATCTGGAGTGCCTTAGGCAAACGGTAACCCTGTGCTTCTGGGCACAGGCAACAAAAATAGAACAATATTGATGGGAAAAGTGCATCAGGAGGTAGGAGATACACTAGTTCTAAGCAATGAAGCATCTATAATGCTAACAGGAGGTTTCGTGAGAAGTACTTGGAGGCATCTTTTTGGCTTAGAATTCAAGGATACCCTCAACTTCTTCCCATTTCTTAGGGAACGAAAGGGGCTTTAATCTTATGGCTTAGTTGTATTTTTTTTCTTACCCAAAGGTAAGAAAATTCACAAACAAGGGAATGGCAGATGCCCTAGTTTTGCCAACCTACATTTTTTTCTTAAGAACTGATAATGTTTGATATGATATTCAGAACCCAGTTTTTCCAGAAGCAGGGGTTTAGAACAGTAGTTAAATTATAGTATCTTAGAATAACTTGAGTTGGAAGAGGGTCTGGTTATCTGATCTGACACTCCTCACTCAAAGCAGGACCAAGTTAAAAAAATACATTGAACTTCAAAGTTAGATCAGGTTGTTCATGGCCTTGTCTAGTCAAGTTTTCAATATATCCAAGGATGGAAATTCCGCAGCTTTTCTGGACCACACATTCTGATATTTGACTACCTTCAGAGTGAGTGTTTCATAACATCAACTGAAACCGCAATAAAGGGTATTTCAATTAGTTTTTTTTATCCTGTCACAATGCACCACTGAAAAGAGACTAGCTCTGTATTCTGTAATAATCTGGAGGCACTAATTAGATTCCTTTTGAGCTGCTGGTCTTCTCATCTGTAGGCTGAACAAATTCAAACTGTCACCTGCCCTCATATGTGAGCATGTTGGTGGCTGTTAGACTTGCTGGGTTCTTGTGTTATTGCTGGGTGATTAATATGGCAGATTAAATTGAGGGTACATGTGTCTCATGGGGAGAAACATCCAAATACATGCTGGAAAAAAAGGTTCCCTCTACACTGGTCACTACCATTAGGAGGAAAATAAGTACATGGATAGTTTTCTAAAAATCTTTACTCTGAAGCAGTTTTTAATTTAAAAAAAAAATAAATTAGGAGATAGAGAATGGAAAAAAAAGTTATGCCAGTGTAGAAACTTATTGTTTGTCCCATGTTAAATATTGTATGCAGTTCTGACTCAGAAAGAGTATGATACAATTATGCTTTTCCCTCTTCCCCTTTTATATTGAGTCTATCTTCTATATACAGACAGACAAAGTCAAAAAGATAATTCATTTTGGAGAAAAAAGTAGTATGAACAGATCTGATGAAGGCATGTAAAATCACAGCTACAAGAGAAAGTTTAGCAGGGATGATGAGTTTATATTTCTTACAGCACAGGAATTAAAGTATGAGTAGATTCAAAACAAAGGGGAGCTGTTTGGGTTTTTTTTTTTTTTTTTTTTTTTTTTATGTGGTGCTAGTACCTGAGCATGTTCTGTAACTGATTACAATAAAAGGCAGTGAAGCAAAAGTACTATTGATGGAACTAAATGTTCTTGAAGAATGGTTAGATGCAACTTTCTGCTTAGGAGGTTTCTCAGCTGCTTATTGCTGGATGTTGGGAGGACATAACCAAGGAAAAAGTAGTGCAGGATGCTAGCCCTGTTTCATATGTTCTTTTCTAAGTATTTTGTGATGATCAGAAACAGGATACTGGGGTAAATGAGTCTTTGATCTACACAGCATTACAATTCTTTTGTTCTCAAAAATAAATGCTATGTAAATGTGATTATGTAGGCAAGGAATTAATACTAGCTGGAGGTGAGCAAATTATCTCCAGAAATAACTTTGAACAACCATTTCTATTTCCTCCAAAACAGGATCTCTCAAATTCCTGAGCTACACTCCTAATCTTGTGGAAGCCAATCTTCTGCTTTGCTTGTATGTAAATGGCCAGGACAGAAGTGGAGGTCCTTCTGACAGCCTGTAGTCGAGTTATGGAGTAGTTTGCTGTAAGAGGTTGCAGATGCTGAAAATTTGAGTGTTCCAGGAGAGGATGGAAGTTCATGGAGAAGAAATTGCCAGAGTATTGATAAATACACTGAAAAAATGGTCTGAATTCGTTTAAAGAAAAACAAAAAAAAACTTGCTCAGGAAGTCCCTCAGTTAATGGTTTGAGACTGGGAGAGTACATACTCTTATTCTTCCTTATTAAATTATACCTAATAACTTAATGGAAGCATGAAGGTTTTAATAATGTAAATATTGTCCTTCTCTTTTCTTAAGGTATTCATATAAAATATAAGGAAAACCCTCATAAATATTATTAAAGTTGAGCTTTCAGATGTTCCTAAGTGCTATAAGCAGTTGTATTAACGCTGCATTATGGTTTTATTTCGACTACTTCCTCACAAACCTTTTCAATGTCTTAAACGCTTTTAAACATCTGCCATTCATATAACTTGTCCTATAGTGTTTATTTTACACAATAACTTTAAAATTTATTTCTTAGAACTCTGCTTTGTAGAGTGCTTTCCACAAAACAAGAATTTCAGCATGAAAGAGAAGTATTATTTCTACCTTATAAATAGATTAACTGTGAAACAGTTTGTTTCCAATTCTGTACTTTCTATTCATAATAAATGCAAGAATTTCTCATCTGGCATCATTATGGTTTCTACTTAAAAGTGTAAGTGGTATAGTTTTGGTCTGAAGTGTACTGGTTCATAATGAGATGGTGGGAGAACTAGTTTTCAGGAAGGATGTCTGACAGTGAGGAGAGGTACCAGTTTAGGGAATGGTTGGCCAGTCCATTATGTAAGTGCATAAAACAGTGTAGCTATAGGTCTTTGCATATGATAATCTGTTATATTAAATGTAGAAAGTGTGCTCTCACTTTCCACAGTCTTAGTATGTGTACTTCCAAACAGATTATTCCACAAGCTATGCAGTGAACCGTAAATATACTGCTGTCTTGGTTTGCTGCACAAATGCACATATCTAATTTTTTTCTAATGTGGAGAAACAAAATATTTTTGAGTTGATTGAGTTAAGTTCTCAATTTACATACTCTTATCTTCACTTGACTCATATCACTTATCTTCCAGAGGGTAGCTTTTTGTTCCCTGTCTCAACCAGAAAATTCTCAGGGGAAGATACTAAAAAATATATTCCTCAAGTTTGTCGAAGAATAAAGGGTGTTATTACTTTAAGCCAGCCACTTGAAAAACACTTGTGAGAATAAAACTGACAAGATTTTTTTCTTGTAATGCGTAGAAGAAATTTTGATTGTAAAGAGGAAAGCTGTGGATGAGTAGCTTTTATTTGAATTTAGGCATGATAAAACATTCCAATGTGATATGGTATTAATGCTTTCTTTTCTGTTGTCTCATAAGTCCTAGTGCTTGAGTCTGAACTAAAACATTTAACAGCTTGGTTCATAGTTTGGTAGATAAATATGTATTACATAATCCAGCCGTGATGATGGGAATGATGTTGTAAACACTCAGATATTAAATACTATATTGCAAAAGAGGCTATTAAAAAAAGGCTGACTTTTAAAACTCATGGTAAAATGGTAGCATATTTGTGGGGTAGGTGGTATAGTTTTATAGCTGAAGAGAGAAGTAATTAAAGAAATATGAAAACATATACTCACATTATAGCTCAAGTACATACATTTGATTTTGGAATAACTGTAGCTATAATAAAGTGTTGGTGTTTTTTGTAATCTGTTACGTGTTTCAATGGCATAGAAACAGAGTTTTCAATCTAGATGCTACCAATAGGCTCTCTGGTCTAATTTTGTCTTAAGGATAGCTAACTTCTGTTATATCTTCTAGGGAAGCTCGGGAATTGGTTGTTCTGCAGTTGCCTGTTGTGAGGAGCTAATTCTTAACTTCCAGTGCCTTAAGGAAGGCTTAAGTCCTTAAAGTAGGAATAGCTTTTCTATGGCAATCAGAATGTTTTGTGTATGAATATGAGTGCAATTATATGTAGCAATTAGGTGCTGTATTAGTATCTGAATTAGCAGCTCTGGAACATAGCCAGCTTGTGGCCAGGAAAGCGGCCAATAGCCTGAGGGAGAAATGTTTTAATTAGTATGTAATAACTGCTCTGGAGAGCTCTCATTATCCTGGGAAGCTGCATCTGTAACTTTTCATATTACTTATTTGGGGCAGTTGTTGTAATTTCTATTTAAGAAAATGTGGAAGATGATGTACCTTTTTCATACTGAGTGGAAAAGTGTAAGAATGCTTGAAAAATTACTTGAGCAAAGTGAAAGATTACTTGGATCTATTGTTTTATATCCATCAATTTCTTAATAGGATCAACATATTGCAGCAAGAATTACCTGCCTTAAGGAAACTAACAATTTACACGTGCCATTCTGTTTAGATCTTAATTATTTTTAGTGCTAGACTTCATCACAGAGGATGAATACAGTAAGTTTTCTTGAACTATGCATACAGGTGAAGTTAAACTTCAAGAACATTCTTTTCATTAAATAATAAAGCTCTTCATACAAGACACGCCAAAAACATCTCTTTAAGTTACGTTTCTGTAGGACCAAAGAGCCTTGTATTTGACTTCAAGTTGTAAGTTAAAGGGCTTCACTTTCCATTAAGTAGATAAGTGATAAAGCATGGGCTCCCACTTCTGCAGCTTAATTGCCCAGTTGTTCCAGACTGCTTCAGGTAAGGCTGTTGTCCTTCCTCTTAACTGTCTGTTTTGCTTAAAATCAGTGGGAACCTTTCTTGTCTTTTAGGCTTTGCCTTCTGTAAGAAGAAGAAAGAATCAAGTGATAAGAAAGTCGTGTTTTCTGTTAGTGTCAAGAGACAAAGGCAGTGTATTGTTAATTGAATGTAATTGGACCTGAACTTCAGGCTTTTTTATATACCAATTATTTTATTAGGTCTAAAAGCCATTAAAAAGTACTGTAAACTATTTGATTACACTAAGGAGAATGCTACTTGAATCGCATCCTGTGCTGTCTGAAAATTAGGACTGCTGGACTCTGTGGCTCTGAAGTAATTTAGTCTGAGTTTATGTAACCTATTTTAACTCTGTTTCAGTTGCCCAGTTTCTTCAGCTGTTTGTCCCCGTGAGTGGGGTGCATGTACCTGTCCATGTGAGATTTGCATTTCCATAACCAGTAATCTCTGGTGGGCTTGTCTAGTGCCACAGTTGCCACCTTTGTGTCTTCTTAAACAGTAGGCAGGAAGGCTGGCAGGAGGTTCAACTATTCCTTGGTACCTTCATACCACTGTGAATAGGATGAGGGGTAACAGTTTTAAAACTGAAAGAGGGTAGATTTAGATTAGATATTAGGAAGAAATTTTTCCTGTGAGGGTGGTGAGACACTGGAGCAGGTTGCCCAGAGAAGTTGTGGTTGCCCCCTCCCTGGAAGTGTTCAAGGCCAGGTTGGTCGCAGCTTTGAGCAACTTGGTCTAGTGGGAGGTGTCCCTGCCCATGGCAGGGGGAGTGGAACTAGGTGATCTTTGAGGTCCCTTCCAAACCAAAACCATTCTATGATGCTATGAATGATAAGAGGGCATTGCAAGACTCATTGTCAAGTTTTAGCTGCCTTTTCTCTTGGCCTTGTAGATATACCAAGTGGCACAGGTACTTTGTGATTCTTAGTGCTGCCCTGCAAGTAAAAGAGGGGTGCTGAGGGCTGTTGATGGTGGTGGAGCTACTGTTTATTTGGAAGGTGGGGGTGTGAGAGGAAGCTATGGACATTCTACCTCCTAGTGTTTGCAGTATCCTTTGGATAGCAGAACTGCAGGGTCTCCATATAGCTCACTCTGGGAAAGATAAGTAAAAAGATGAGTCCTGTAGAAGTTGGACTTAAAAGCTTTGTAACAGGCTGTGTGAGAACATTTTCTCTGACTCCTGCTTAGAAATTGTAGTTAGTACACTGTTATCTTGCAATATGAGGAGCCATCTGGGCTGTAACATAGTCATCTCTTGCCACATCCAAGGTGCATTTGAGCCTTCCTTGAGTGCAGAGAAAGAAAGGATGGTCCTCTCAAATTTGTTCCTTGCCCTTCAGTCAGTGTCACGGGCACCTTGTTTTTCCTAGTCCTTCCTACTCTCCCTTCATGCAGCTCATGTGTCTGCAAGTCTGGCAGGGCTATCTTGTCTGGGTTAGTTGTACCCAGGAAATGCATCGAATACCCATAAAAGTACCTGATTCTTCTTCAAACTGTGCTTTGAAACTCCATTGTATTTATCATACGCTCAAAAAACCTCAATAACATATCCCCTCTCCCGCCCCAAACAGTTAGGTCATGGTTTATTGAAATCATTGTTTGTCCTAAAATAAAGGTTTTATTTCTTCTGCTCTCATTTCTATTTTTCTCTAACCATCTGTTCTCTTTTGTCTTTCATTTACACTGTAAACTCTTTGAAGAAACAATATTTTGTTTGCTTGTTTGTTTTGCTCTGTCTTTAGTGCCTTGCACAATGGGGTCTTTATCAATGAGTAAGGCTCACTGGAGCTTTAACACCACTTCTGAGTCTTTGTATTGATAAATACACTTGCAGATATCCTTCATTAGGTCTCTTGTTTTTTTTTTTCCAGATAATTTTGATTACCTTTATCACTGAATTACAGTTATTTAATTTAACTATGTCTTTAGGAAGGATATTCTAAACAAAATTTCAGTTACACAGATTTAAACCTATTCCGGGTTGAAAGGGTTCTTTGATCTTCCATACAATTAAAAAAATTATAAGATTTTTTCCAATGCACCTTGCATCAGCAGCTTTTTCCACTACTTGTTTAGACCATTTTTTTTTTCCCCAAATAGATGGAGGCATTTACCCAGCTGAATATATTTGTTATAACTATTGTGTTACAGCAGCTTGTTTTTTACCCCTATGCCCTGGGAGAATTGTTGGGTGTAAAATCAGTACCGTGTATTTGGAAGAAAGATGAGATGATAGCAGGTAAATGATGTGGTTCTGAAGTGAAGCAGAAAGAGGACTTTAAATTTTAGGTAGAAGAGATTTGATTAAGTTATTTGAATATATTTTTGGTACACTTGGAATAAACCCCACACTTTTGGCTGAAACATCAGTGTACTCACCTGAACTGAATCTTAATGACCTTAAGACTTATTTGTAAACAATGCAGAGTTTTAACAAAGTCTGTGAAGTCAGAAGCAGTATCAGATATAGTGACGTTTTCCCGTCTCATATGGAACTGGCTATACTAGCTCAAGTTCTTTTAGTTTTAAAGTAAAATCCTATTACCAATGTATGTATTGCAGTATAAAAGCTGGCTGATGTCAGTTGACTCAGTGTTCAATATTGTCTAGATCTATGTAATGAAGTTAAAATTTGTTATTTTTTTTCAGCAAACCTAGCTGTTTAAAGTCATTAAAGTCCAGAATTAAATCAAGTGAAAAGTGCTAATTATTGTCAGAATAGACCTGGAGCCTCAAAGTTATCTTTAATGGCCTAGTCATCGGTTTGAATACTAGGTTGCTCACCGGAGGAATACTTGTGTTTAAAAAGGTCTAAATTAGTTGATTATATAAATTGGTCAGGCTTTTTTACCAGGTCAGGTAAATATATTTTAAAATGTATTTAAATATTTTTAAAATAGTTAAAATAGTTTCACTTTTATCTATGATTTTATGTTGCTAAACTAAACTAAATACTAGCTTAAAGTTGAAATCACTTGGTCTTCTAAAATGCTGTCTTTTCCTGTTCTGCAGCATGGGTGAGTTCTCTTTCTATGGGAATGGTCTTCTTCTGTTCTCCGATAGTCAGCATATTCACAGACCTGTTTGGTTGTCGAAAAGTAGCTGTTACTGGTGCTGCAGTAGGACTTGTTGGACTCCTTTCAAGTTCTTTTGTAAGGTAAAAGATTTTCTTTACATTTGAAGTATGTTATCAGTTTTACATGGTCTCATCAACAGAATATGAAGGAGTAAGCAGTGCTACTGTTATCTTACATATCTGTTAGAGTAGAAACCTTGTTTTATTTGTTTTCATTTGTCTTTCAAACTATGACTTGTGGAAACTCGAAGTGGTGCTTTCAAGTTAAAAAATAATTTAAAAAAATACTATATAACCTCATAAAAGCACTCCCTATCTAGCAGGAACCACTATGTATAAATATATCAACAGCATGACTTGTGGTATAAGACTAACAGCATTGTCCTGAATAAGCTTCCTGTATGTTTTCTTGATGTATGCTGTGTTTTACCAGGTACATTAACACTTTTTTTCTATCTCCTCTCTTCCTCCCCCCATTTGCTTTTAAAACACTTCTAAAATGTTGATAAATATGTAGTAGGACCTTCAGGAAGATGTTAATGTTTCAGTCAAACTTGATATTTTCCTCTATTCTGACTGGTCCAATTGCCAAACACCAAGATACTGAAAAACTTGGTATAAAGACATATACTTAATGCTTATTGGCTTATTAAGAAAGTCTCAGTTCTTTTTTGTGTTACTGAAAAAAACTGAACAGTAGTTGAGGGTTTTTTCTCCAAATTACACTTTATTTTGCACATTTCTAACTTTTGCAGAATAAATTCTAAGAACAAATTCTGAAGTTCAGGAATGGCTGATTAGTTGGACATGCACAGTAGATGAGGAAAGAGGAAACTTACTTATTCTAGTCATCAGCAGAGATTGTTTAGTGAAGATAGGGTAAGAAATAGCAGGAAAATAAACCACAGTTACCTCTAGTTCTCACTCTGCTTTTTTCCACCCTTAGCAGAATGAGTAACAGGAATAATCAAAAGCAATACTTAGAAGTTTCTCCACATAAATGAAAATGTATCTACACAGACAGGCTTGTGAAAATGTTTTCTGTGGCTGTGCTCTGAACCAGATAGATGTGAGCTGGCTGTCATCTGGATGGATGAATATACATGCTGTGTGGCATGTGTGCCTGAGCTAATGTCTACTTTGGACATATGTCCCCTAATGTGAAAACATATCCAGAAATTTACAGGAACAGAAGACAAATAGTTCTGCCCTAGGTACTCAGACTAGTGTTTATATCTATTCTTGGAATAACATAAATGGGAAAAAGAAAGCCTTGTTTTGTTGTTACTTGAGCCAGTTTCTGATTTTTATTTAGTTTTTTGGTTAATCCAAGCACAAATATTTTGCCTAACTTATTTTATTAAAGCAAACAAACAAAAAACCCCCCACTTTCTGATATGTTTTAGGACGCTTGTACCACATGTGAGGTTAAAAACTAAAAAAATGCATCTTGAAGTCTGTCTTCTTCCTTTCTTCCCATTAGTGTGTTAAGTGATCAATACTAAAACAGTATCATTATTATAAATTGAACCTCTTGATAAAGGAAATGTTTTCGTCCTTAGAAGAAAACACTGTCATCTTTGTGTTTCCCTGATATCCAATGGAACAAGGGCACAGAAGAGGCATGCAAAAAGAAGTTATTTTGTAAAGCCTTCAAAAACACTTTAGCTTATTTGAATTTAATATTAGAATTTAAGGAGCACTTTGAGAGGAGAGGTAAATTCTTGTTAGAGTCCATGCCATGTTAATGTGCATTCCTGGTGTTCCATTATGTAACTCAGACTAAAGTGATTTATGCCTATGATGTTATCAGTTAGTTGAGGGAGTACAGTTCAGATACAAAAGTCAATGTTCTGAAAGTAAAATATTGTATGGTAGATAAATGTAAATATAACTGCTTTTGTTACATACTGATTTCTTAATATAAATTTTATCTAATAGGTAGCTGAGATGTAAAAGTATTTGTAATGCAGGGAAATATTTTACGATGTATGTCATGCTGCAAGCTCTTTGAATGAATCTACAGATGGAAGCAGTTGTTCTCTGTCCTTACTATTTTATGGTCCTCCCTAACTTCTGTTTTTATTTTGCTTGGCTATTTTCCATTGATTAAAGGTAATCAGTCTTTCCCCTTATGTTTTTTCTTGCTGGATTACCTTGTGTATAAACAGTTGCAGAAACTGGTATTTTAATGTAGAACGCAACAATATTATGTTACACAAATACTTTCACAATAAAACCAGAGTTTCCGGTGTCAGACTTCTGTTAGTCAAAAACTATTTTCTAAGAATTTCTGTAATCGCATGAGAAGCTTTCAGGGTATATTTTGATATGGAGGGATGCTGGCAGGTAACATCCTATGATGAAAAGCACTACATAAAGCATTCATAGTCCTTGGGGAAGAAAAAAGTTAATATGTTGGCTAACAGGTTAAATATTTTTCTATAACTGCTTTAAAAGCAGTGTTAGCTAATAGAAAAGAGTTAATGGTTCATTGGAAACATAGTATTAAAAAAAAAATATCATTTGCCACCTCAGAAATCTTGTATAAAAACACTTCTCGCACATCGGTTCCTTCATCTAAATGTAAAAAAGTTTCCTTTGATTTATTAATATTATAATATTGATTTAGTTGTTTATACTAACACTGTTACTTCATAGTGTAAGATTTCTTGTGCAAGTACCTTTTAATATAACATATCTGCCTGTGATCTAATACAATGACTCTGCTTTGTTTCTTTTGTATAGTAGATAGTAATGGTGGAGAACCTTGTGATGAAGGTCCTTCTTAATATGAACTGAAATGTTTCATTCTTTATGGAAGTCTTTTGTATTTCTTTCTTAGCATATCCAATATCTGGATCAAAACACTGAATTTAGAGTATTTAATAAAAAGGGGATTATTTGTCTGAAAAAAAATGAACACAAGTCTATCACTTTCTAATAATGTATTATATTACCAAAACTTGACAGTATTTTTATGTTTTATTTTTCATTATTAGTAATTTTTACTACTGTTGCTACTGTATTTTCATAATGAACTGTGTAAATACTTGATTTTTCTGGGTTCATGAGGAGCATTTGGTTTGAACTCCTGGCACAGTGAAGAAACGTGTAAATCAAATCAATATGATTTTCTTTGGAAAAGAAAGACAAAACAAACCAGCAATGGTTCAACTTATATTTGGCTAATTCATCTTGACTGTGGTTTTTAAAACTTTCTTTTAGTCAGACTATTTGGTGCCATTATACTTAAATATAAGTTGGCTTTTTTACCTGCTCAACGAATTCTATGAAATCTTCAGTGGAAGAAAATAGAATAATTGCTGAATTAAGCTGACACAGTGTATTTCAACTATACGTACGTACTCACTTCTGTAAATATGACAATTCATTAAAAAATGGTCTTGCGTATGGTAGGTGAATGTGAGCATAGTGTTGTACAAAACATTAACGATATTTTTCTGTTTTGTTTTGATATAGCACCATTGAACCTCTATATTTCACCTATGGAATCTTATTTGCCTGTGGCTGCTCATTTGCGTACCAGCCATCCTTGGTCATTCTTGGGCACTATTTCAAGAAACGCCTCGGACTAGTGAATGGCATTGTCACTGCAGGCAGCAGCTTGTTCACCGTGTCACTGCCCTTCCTTTTGAGAGTATTGATTGATTCAGTTGGCCTATACAACACCTTGCGGGTCCTGTGCATCCTTATGTTTATTCTGTTCCTGGCTGGCTTTACATACAAACCCCTTGTTTCCAGTGCCAAAGACAAGGAGGGAGGAAAGAAGGGAAAGTTCAGATTTCCTCCTGAAAAAAAGATTTGCAGTTTCTCAGTTTTCAAAGTTCTCAGTTACCGAATCTGGGCTTTTGGGATCCCAGCTGCACTTTTTGGATACTTTGTGCCTTATGTTCACTTGGTAAGTGCATGTTGCTTCCTGCATACAATGTATTTAAAAACTATAGCTATTTCTCTTTGTGTTATGGACTAAGAAAACATGCAAGTTGTGTTGGGGAGAAACATGAAATTGATTTTGATGTTTTCTGTGATTAAAAGAGATTCCAGGGCTCTAATCAGAACTACTAGTTGAGTCAGTGAAAATTTTAGTTCATTGTTCTCAGTGTAAAGTTTAGAATACTTTAAGCATGAAAACAGGCATTTGAAAAGTGTTCTGTAATCTTCCAAAGAGAACTCTTTATTTTGGTATTCAGCTGCATACATTGCCAATGATACTTCTGCATTTCAGAGGAATAATGGAAGGCGTAAATAACAGAAAACAGGTAGAATGTACAGCTTTTCTTTAAATTGAGGTATGTTTGTTAAAATGTGCATTATTAGAGTATATTTTATTGACCATTTCCCAGCTTTATTAAAAGCAAAATACTTGATTTTTCCATCTCAAACTTTAGCTTTGTAGTTTACAACTATAGCACTAATATGACTGATCCTGTTATTCAGTGCTTCTAGCTGCCAGTTCAGCTGGTTTACAGTAAGTTATAGAGTTTTATCTTCTTATGTTGAGGAAGCTGTCAATCAGATATTTCTTATACACGAACTGAAGTTTATTTGTTTCCCTAGTAGATCTTTTTTTCTGTAGTACACTGTTAATCTGAGAAATTTTTATGTAACTAGGAGATGCATTACGTGAAATGTATCTGGCTGGAACTCATTGCACTACTTAAATGGTAAACTATTTTTTAACAGCTTCCTGGTGGTACTGTCTAAACTGAAGTGGTGCAAACCCAAAGGCCTAAAAGGAAAAGGGAGGAGGAAGCCCATAACCTGCAATGGGATGCTCTATTTAGATCATTACACATCCTCATATTCAAGAGTATTTGAAAAAGAGCATGGACTAGTAGAACTAGTACCCATTATTAAACCAGAAGGCTCATGTTAATATTTTTTTCATCTGTGATAGAACAGTAAGATTAATAAGTATCCTGAATTCTGTCAAATCTTCAACTCCTTAAAAGCCTGTGGGTTTGTATGCAATATGGCAAGTGGTGTCACTGCTTTCTGGTAATGCATTGGTTAGATTCTGATTCTGCATCTGATGTTTGTTTTAAAAATGACCTTGGGGTGAGGACTGGTTTATTTTTGAGCAGCCATAAACTGACTTTTATTCATGGCTAGTTCTTGTTAATTTGATTATTAATAGTGTAGATCTTATTCTGTAACACGTAGAATTAGACTATATCAAAGGGCTATGAAATCGGGTGACTAGGCTATTGTGACATCTAAATTTTGTAGAGATATTTTGAAATAAAATGATGTTCAGAGCAGTAGAAGGGAAGTCTTCTAGAGAAAGCTGTTAGAAAGATCGTAGATGATTAATACTTGCAAAGAACTGAAGAACAAGGCTATACATGCAGTCCCATAGAACCTTTTAAAATACGTTTATTTAGCAAAAAGCTTGTAACTTTTTAACAAGGTGTTTTTACAAATGCTTCTTGTTTCTAGATTGGACTAAAGCTACTGATCGACTTGTAGAGGACAAAACCCTTTGTTTTTTCATATTACATATTTTTTTCTTTTTATAGTGTACTCTCACTCCCGTTGTGCTTTTTCCCTCCCATATCAGATTGGCACAAATTCTGACTGTGAAGTATAGCTCCAGGACCTGAAAAAAAACTTGATCAAGGCTGTTTCTAATATAATGCTTGATGACACTATAAAACTATTCCAAAGTATAGTTAGAATATAAGATTTTAAAGATTCCCTCAAAACTATAGTAAGATATTTAAATTCCAGTTGTTTTTTTTTTTTTTTTTCTTCTGAGGTTCAGAGGAACCATGAAACTTAGCTATCTGTAAAATAAAATCTTCAATGATAGTTTGCTTTCTATGCCACTTTTGAGAGGGGAAGCTTCACCTTTATTTCATTGATAAGTTTTACTATCAGACCCCCTTCCTGAAACCTAGCAGTTTTTGTTTTAATTTACTTGTCTCTAAATACTCAATTTTACTGTATAATTCTCTGGTCCTACTGTAAACCAGAGAGGAAAATCTTAAACAATATACAGTAAGCTCCCACTACTTTTAAGTAAAACCATTCTAAATAAGACAGCTTTCATTCTTGGCTTTGCAGATCACATTATTAAAAGGAAAATATATTGATTTTTTTCTTTAATATTTTAAAATTTCTGATTATTTATGATTCAGTTTTCTATCCAAAATTTAAGTAGTTTTTAATATACACCCAAAAATCCATGGAGGATTGGGGTACTAAACTTCTGTTATGTACCCAGGACTTTTGACCATACTCTGAAATATTTAAAGCCTAAACCAAACTTTGATCAGTGAGTATGATAGGGATGGTAAGAAACAGTATGAACTGGAGTAAAACTTAATGTGTTTATTTAGACTGATAAGAAACTATGTAGGTACCATCAATGTCAAATTTCTATTTGCTTATGTATATGGTCCGTTAAGTACTATGTAAATGTTCACTAATCTTTCAGAAAGCTTGACATACAAATAGTTTAATAAAGTAATCCTTAGCTTTACTGATGCAGAAATGGAAAATTAAAACTTGAATTTAATAAATAGCAGTATTTCCACTTCTAGAATATGTAAGAAAGATTTTTCTAACCTTCAGTCTTGGATAAGTGATCAGGATGAAAAGAGTTTAATACCTGCTGGTCATATACTTAAGATTATTTTATAATTATTTTGTATGTGATTAGCAAGGATGGATGTATCCTCAGTAGCAGAAATAATTGTGACAAAAGCAGGAGTTTGAATCACTGGGCTGTAGGATGCAGTCATAGGGCTAACAAACTTGCTGCTTGGGGCTTAAAGAATGAAGTGTTCTTGCAGGTAAACCCAGCTTATCTGTAATTACTTCTACATAAACCTAAACTAATTCAAGAATTTAGGTCTGCTTTTGGAACTATGCAAACATTCATCCCTTTTTATCCCCAAATTTAATAATTTCAGAAAGAAAGGAAAATATTTTTAATTGAGAGAGGTATTTATTTTTATGAAAACAGAAGTGAAGAACTATAGCATAATTGCTGGTGGGCAATGATGTATGTTGGGGGGACTGTTTAAAACCTTAGAAAGTCTCTGCGGATCTGTATTTGAAAAAGTGAATAGATCAGTGTTTCTGAAGGAACAGCATGGATTCTTCCCTTCAACACAGATACTTCAGCTCCAGTAGATAGTTCTAGACTGGTTTTATCCTAGTTTTGTCTAGTTTTGATAAAAAAAAAACATATTCCTATTCCAGATAAGTCAAAGGCTATAAGAAAAAAACCTTTTTGCTGGTACTTCCTCCAAACCAGAGATTACTTAGCTTGAAAACGAAAGTTACTATTGTTCTGCTTACTGCATTTTTAAAGAAAATGTAGCAATACTGGAAAAGGGGTATGGTAGTTGGACAAGTGACACTTTCATTACACTAAAAATCTCAAATTTTTCCCACTATTGGGGATGGCTGACAGTAGCCAGACTGCTAGAATGGGTTGCTAGTGCCCTAAGAAAAAAACTTATACACAGAGCCTCATGCCCACAACTTGCCCTTAGTCCTCAGACCTTCTTCTTGTACTTACCAAGTCCTGTTTTTCCTACCTGGAAAGGCAGTTTCTGCAGTGGTGTTGAGTGCTCTTGACCATATGATGAAACACAGGTGCTCTACGGGTTGGGGTCATGTGTCACCACTTGGGTCCATGGTAAGTGGAGGCTGCAGACTTGGTGTGCTCTGGTCACTGTGCACCAGCTGCTGTCTGCCAGCTTGGCACACCAGAAGAGGTCCTGAGGTCCCAGGCAGGGTGTCTGAGAGCTTCTGAGGCCAGCCCTGGTTTCTATGTCTCTTTGGTGTTTTCTGAAGCATATTGGAAAGGAGGATGCATGTTGTGAAACTTGTAATAAGAAAGAAATAAAAGCTCATTTTGGGCTTTGGAATAACAGAATTAGCCAGATCTTTGCAGTTTTAACCAGCTGCACTGTGTTTGCTAGATATAGTAAAAGATGTTAAAACCAGAGAAAATAACCTGCTCATGAACTAGGCCCTAACTAAAATTGAACAAAACAAATGAATTTTATGGCATGCTAGATAGGATTTATATCAAGGAGCTGGCAAGAATTACCAGTCCCTGGCTGGTAGGTATCAGTTGCCTGCGAAATAGGCATCATATTCCTTTTGGCTCTTGCAGGGAGAACCAAAAAGGGAGAGCTTTTCTTATCCCAGTTTAATTGGTGTCAAATTCCGTTAGTAGGTGTTCCCCAAAATCACATGGAATGGAATTGGGTTGGGAAAAAATACTATAAATAGATTTTGACTTAATTTTCTAATATACTTTTAGCATTAATTCAGACTGAATAGCAAAGTGATAATTCATATGATTACTAAATCAAACAATGATTATTCCTCTCAATTTTAAATCCAGTCTAAACTGCAGCAATTGTTTTTTTTTTTTTTCTTTTGGTGTCTCTAAAATAGGCAAATAGTAGCCAAATAAACTAGTTTAGTCTATTCAGGTTTAAATTGTGAATCCACAATAGAAATCTGTCAGATTAATGCAAAACACTCTTTCCAAGTTCTTATTAAAAGCGACTATCCCACAAGGAAATGATTAAGTATATTTGAAAGAAAGTATACCTAGTCTTCATGCTACTACTTGTCTCGTGCTTGTTCTGCTAATGAACAGAGAACTTCTGTTTTTCAGGAATCACAGTCTAATGTTGAGTGTTTAGTGCTATTCTTGCCCTTTTAGAAAGTATGTACTTAATCAGGATCATACATCCTTAATTCTTATGAGCTTGTTAGATCAGTTCTGCTAAAATTTGATATAAGATCATGTTAGGTAGTTTAAAAGATATGCTGTTGCTTTTTTTTTTTTTTTTATTTAGCAGGATGAAAAGAAATACTGCTTAAAATGGATGTTGTCACTGCTTAGGCTTTTCTAAGCAGTGACTAAGGTCACTACTAAGGTTCTGTAGTAATTTGTCTTGATCGTTTTGTTTAGCAGTTTACTTTTAATAAAAGTCTTTTGCTAATGATAGGCCCTGTCTTATATAGTGTTTGACACCTTGCAAGATGAAAAACTGAACAATTGAGTAGTTAAACAAAATAGTGCAAATATTTATTATATGTTTTACTTTTAAAAAAAGGAACTGGACAGTAGACCGCAATAAAAATGTGTAATGATAAAGTTTACCTTTCTAAGTCTAAATGTTTTTTTTAATAAAGAAAATACTCTTAAAGAATGGCTATATCTATTTGAATATTAGACTTATTGTTTAAATATGGTTATAGGCTTGTATACAAAGCTACCCATAATTGATAAGCAATGTATGAAACTTACCATAACACTGACTGTACTCTTAAAACTTCAGAATAGCTCAGGAAAAACAGATTTCAGTATTTCTCACCCTGCTTTGCTGCCTATTTCTTAATTTCCTGTGTAAATCTGACTTTTCCTTTTGATGTTTATCCACATTCATATTCCATGATGGGTATGTACATGCATATGTAGAGATTTTTGGTTAGCAGTAGCTGTGTGGAGTGCATGTGTTCTGTGTCAGTGTGCTTTGTTTAAGATAAGAAAAAATGGTGTGTGCCTGGTCATTTTTTCCAAGAATTTCCTTGGGACAATTTGTCTTGGGAGACAGATTTAAATACTGGATTTATTCTTCATAGATACTGAAGATTCAGTGTCTCATTACTTTCTGAATCTGCCAGGAATAGGTTCAGCTGGACCTCCAAGGAACAGAGCTGTGAGACTGCAGACTTAATGCTGGGAAAAAATAGGTAGATACTGCTTCAGATTCTAGAAACTGCCACTGAGAAACAAAGTATCACCTTGGAGGTAGCTCTAACATTTTCATCAGCTGTATTGGAAAAGAAAATGCATTTCTCGGTGAAAAGTAAAGAGGTTTCCAAGCAGCTGGCCTGCTAAAAGGTATTCCAAAAAGATACTGTAGCCCTAGGTCCTTTGTTAGGTACAGACTCTCAGGCTTTGCTGGCATCCTACTTAAAAATAGGAAATTCACTGGCTCTGCTGGTAAACTGCCTTTTCAGATTCTTGGGGAAACTTTCTAACAATGAAGTGAAGGTTTAGCCTCTAAATAAGCCTGGCTGCCAGCAGTGGACACTGTAACTGTTCTTCACTAGGACATAAAAATATACCATAGTGTGTATGTCCTCTGAGGTGCTCTGCTTTACTATATGAAAACCAGGAATATGCTATGTTTGGAAGAATTCAGGGAAGGTTTCTCGCTTCCCACGGTGTTATATGTTCCATGAAGGTAACCAGTTTAGCCTCCTTCTCTTTTTATAGACCTTAGGAACGGCTGGTAAGAAGTGCCAGTGGTGACAGCATTCTTAACTAGGCCAGTGATCCCCTGATCTGCTCAGGCCACAAACAGCTGTGACAGATTGAGTGCTTGCTGTGTTATCCTTTGGAGACCACTTGGCCCATTTTGAGCATTTGAGTCAGCATTACCCAGCATACGTTGTCATCTTGGGCTCTCTTTCGTCTGGATAATCCTTCCAGTTCAGTTTGTTTCCTATTCATTACCTCCTACAGTCTTTCAGCTGTCCCTCCAATGATAATCTTTTATAATAGGAAGCTTCCTGGGAAATACGAAATGACTCACTTTCATCTCCAAAAAAGAATGGGTTTGGGGAAACCTGTTCATCTGAAAACTGAAGTTAAATGTAATTGAGAGACTGGTTGAAAGCTAAGACATAAGAGAGTTCAACATTTCCATTACATTACCTCATGTGTGAAGTTCCTTAGCTTGTGTTAAGTCAAAACCATGAACACTACCAGAGCCCTTGTCATTTGAACTATTGACAGCTTTGAGGATTTTAACTCAGGTCTTTGAGGCAGCTGACTAATACAGATAGATCTCCTCTACAGAAAATATTCAGTGGTGAAATATTTGGAGACCTGATCAAAGAGCTTAATAGGGTTTTCAAACCCTTGGAAGTCAAACATTTTCCCTTGGCATAATGAAGGTTATGGTGACCTCTTTGGTTTCCACATTTGCAAGGACGTACCTCACTTGCAACAAGTTCACAGAATCAGAGTGGTAGGGGTTGGAAGGGACCTTCGAAGATCATCTAATCCAGTCCCCCTGCTAGAGCAGGATCCTAGAGTAGATCACACAGGGACACGTCCAGATGGGTTTTTTTAAATGTCTTCAGAGACAGAGACTCCACAACCTCTCTGGGCAGTTCCAGTGCTCTGTCACCCTCACAGTAAAGAAGTGTTTTCTTATGTTAAGACTGAACCTCCTGTGTTCCAGTTTGTGCCCATTGCCCCTTGTCCTGTCACTGGACACAAATCCTAGAGCCTGTTTGGGCTTGCAGATCAAAACACAACGCTGAAAATGTACGTTGAGCCACATGCCATCAGTGATCACATATGGACTGTTGAAGGCTGGCCTGTTTGACAGGGAGGTATTTTATATATATATATATATATATATATATATATATATATGCTTCTACTTCCTTGAAATTCTAGCAGTGTTTAAGTGTCTGTGAGGTACCTCCTTTTGACATCCAGGGCAACTAGCTCACTAGGGGAAAGTCACTGGTTTTAGTGAGAGATACAGTGCCCTCAATGTCTTTCCGCATTAATGATTCTGTTCTCTAGACAATCTCTGGGTTTAAAAATAGCTATAGGCAATACTGCCATTCTGTTTTCTCTTATCAGAGAAAGGTCATGGTCCTTCTGCTCTTTAGGGAAGTCTTGAAGCAATGTATTTCAGAGATCTCATCAGAACAGATGATGGGCACTTAAGCTGTTTGCCTCTGATGAAAGCTAAACTGCATTCAAAATCTTCACCATCCTAACAAGAGACACATTTTTATTCCTGAGAGGGGCATGGAGATGGTTGGAATCCCTGTAAAGTACATAGTCATAAGAACATTTTAATGCATATAAACAAACTCATTTTCTAGGCTGCATCACAAAATCAGACAGCTCAGATAGTCTGTCTTGTGTGTGGCTTAGTCTGTCTCCAGATTGTCTGTGTTTGTTACTTTTGAAGTCGCTGGGTCTAGTGGTATGCCTACATAGCCTGTCCTTGGCAAAAAAGATAGTGCTGTCTGCTGGTCTATACTTTCTATCTTTTGCTGGAACATCCATTTTGTCCTGTTCTTCAGCTAATGAAAGTAGTCTGTTTTTGTTGTTTCACTTTAGAAACAACATCGTGAACAGGAGGACTTGCTGATATGCAAAATTTTGTTGCCAGATTTGATTCCCCCTCCTTTCTTCTTTGTAGTATAAAATCCTTGGCTTCATGTGATTTAACTATTCTACAACTGTCTTATCAACTTGGACTGTCTTCTTAAATTGAACCGGCATGATTTATCCTTCAACTCTGTCCTTTACCAGCCAGCTATTTTGACTTGTCTCTACCCATTTTTCACTCTGTATCAGTGATGTGCCTTGTTTTTAATAAGAGATGAGATTCTCCTGTGCAAATTCAATGTTTGAACCTTTGCCCCCTAGAACATGTGCCAATAAAAACTGTCTTCCTGTGCAATCAACTTGGAGAAATAGAGCCAGGCTGTCATGATACCCTCTGTACTCAGTTTTTCTAGGAATTTATTTGAAATTCTTATGTACTTTGAAAAATATATTCACTTCCATATACTCAGTTTCTGAAAGGCCTTATTTCTTCAGGACAAAAATTATTTATTTATTCAGTCTCTCTATTCTGCCTGTTCAGAAAAATACCCATTTCCTACTTGTACACTACACCCTCCCTAAGCAAAAGCTTTGGGTCATTAATAAGAATTACACTGGAAAATACAAAGGGTATAAAAATTATCCCAAGATTTTCCAAGCAGATCCGAGCTGCTGTGTCTGGGCAAGCTATAGAACAGCCAGGATGAATCTCACTGCAGTAGTTGATGTTCTGCCCAACAAGACACTGGTCATCCTCTGTAATACTGCTTAAAATATTTTTGTACTCTTCAAGCCCCCCCCGCTGATATTTTGTTCCCTAAATATTGTCAGGTGTGACACCTCTAGATTAGACTCCTCATTTGAGAAACCAGTGTTCCAGTTTTTGCCCTTGCAAGAGTGGTCATCTCTACATAGACAGTGGCAGTTGCGTTGTGTTCTCTGCAGTGGGGCATGCATCTGCTCAAGGAGTCATAGTGGAAAGGAGTTACATACCTTGCAATAAGTGAAGCTCTTCAGGTCGTGCATTCAGTGTGCACAGTCCTAATCCTGTACCTCCTCCCTTTAAATCCTGTGCCCCTGGATTCCACAGTGGAGACAAATAGAAGCACAGATATAAATGTTATCCTTTATGTCTGAGTGCAATGCATGACGAAAAGTATGATGTATACTATATGGACTCTAGTAACCAAAAATCTCTGAATTTAAACATAAAACACATGCATATCCAAAGTAAAGTGCATACACATAGCACATCTTAAGAAATTCAGTTCTTGTAAGGTAAGTGCTGTCTCTGTTTCGTGAACCACTTGTATTATGTCATAAATTTGCTACTTTTAAAATGTGTAAAATAATGTTTAATATCTAATTGATTTGTCTGGATTTTTTTTACTCAAACGGGGAAAAAAATCAGCCTCCATCACTCCATTCACTTGCTTTCATGGGCTGCTGTTCAAGAAACCTGTTCACTTCTTCAGATCTCCTGCATCAGTCATTTGTCTGAAGTCTACTACATCTTTTATTTCCCGGAATCTGCTGTTAATCTGTTTTGTAGTGATAGGATAGTATATTTTAAATTATCTCCAGTACGAACAGATAACTGTCTGTCAAACAGGTATTTCTCTGTACTGTAGATAATCTAAAAAAGTTAAAACTGTAGGTATAGCTGTCAATTTTTAGCACTACTGCCTTTCTCATCCACTTAAATCTACCATGTTCTGTCTCCAACAGAAGACTAACAAGGCACTAGTTTTGTAAAAGTCCAATGTAATTATTAAGCAGATATCTCTGAGACCCCAAATCTCCAGTGGCTCCCCATGCTTTACTTGCTTTTCTAATCTTTGCATTTATTTCCCTTCAGATCTCAACATCTGCTGCAGTTTGACTGCCCAGGTTAGTGAACTTTTCCCCCTTTATCCACTTCTGTAATTATCCTGTGCACCCCTTTCTTTCCCAGGATTCCTCAATGTTGATCTGGCAGTATTTATTCTCAGCTAGATTGTCCACTTTTGACACTGGGGGTGGTGGAGGGAAAAGTAGTAAATTATTTTCTACGTTATACTTCTAGTTGTTATGAAAGCATATTTAAACTATGTTTTCCAAATAAGTGCTGGAGAAGAATAAAAATCATAAGTACAGAAAGAACAGCAACTGGAAAGACTACAACAAATGTTTTCTTGTTTTTTTAGAAGTCAAAAAAGTAAATGAAAGTTTACAAAAAAATATTTTAGGTAGCAGGTATACTCAGGTACAAACAATAAGATGATGCCAAAGGGTAAGAGCAAAGCAGTCTTCCTCAGGTCTATGCAATAACTAGCAGACTGAAAGGTCTGAATTACATTACAATTTGCTTTGTATCTGTCTCTAACAGCACACTAGTTAACGTACTCTGGCGTAATACAAACTATTCTAATAGCAAACAGAGCGTATAGTTCAATGTGAGATTAAACTGTATTCTCTTTTTTTAAAATCCTGTTTTAATGGTAAAATCTTGTCTTTGGATGCCTGAAGCATCTTGGCCTGAACTAAACTCTTCAAGCTCTACAAGTGCCCAGAAACCTATGATCACAGTTGATGTTTTCTCCTGCTATCCTCAATAAAATGAAGAACCTTCCTTTGCTCATATACAGACCAGTTCTTGTGTCCAGTTTCTGCTTCAAGAAGAGGTGCATAGAAACCCTCTTTGCTCTTTAAATCCTGTTCAGACTTGTGAATTTCTTTCCATGTATTTTGAATTTTTGAGGAAATCCTGGGACCTAGCTCTTTCCATTTGATTGCCAGTAATTGTCAAGCTCTGTGCTGTTTTTCAGTTTCTTTTCTGATTATTGAGTTGAAATTTGTCATTACTACTGAGCAGAATATTTCCTAGGAAAAGGAAGAGGTGATTCTGGATTGTTCCAGGCAGGAAAGAAAACTGAACATAAATGTCTTTATCCTGAGTAAGGGCTATATATCTGTTAGAGGAGGGGAGACTGTCATTATCATATTTTTGTTGTGTTTGAAATGAAAATATGACTACTTGATTCAATTTCTCTGGGCACTGGCCTGGTAGATGTTTGGCAGTGTATTTATCTAGACTTCCATCTAGAATTGAGACTCTTGTGAGCGTGGTGTTCTGTGTTTCCCAGTAGATTGAGGCAGGCACTTCCCCTACCTCTGTCAAAGCTCCGGTCATTATGAGCACGTCCACAAGTAGATCTCTAATATTGGAGCATTATGAATTCCCTCAGAATTATGTGGCAGCTGAATAAAGGTTTGAGAATCTGTTTTGATTTTACTCACCTAAATCCTGTGGTTCGAGTCTAGTCCTGAGAGACTTCATAAAAGTAGCACATATTCTGTTGTGGAGTAAGGAAGTCAACCTTCCTTACAAGGTAACAGTAGTGTTGTAACACGTAGGCAGATGAATGAATTCCTATTTTATTAACCAGTCAACTCCAAGTTAGTTGCTTATTGTGGTGTTCTTCAAGATGGATAAGAAATAAAATATATATGTTCATAAATTTTAGGTTACTGTAATAAGTTGCTTTCTTTTTACACATGAGTTGCACAATCTTGTCTGGTGATCTTATTGCTAATTCTACTGGTGAGTAGAAAAAATTACTTGAGGTAACTGCATTATTTTGAAAAATGGAAACCCATCCTTTTGTAGAAGTTTTTTTGTTTCCAGCTAATTACTTTCACTGATGCAAATAAACACCCATTTTCATTCTGATCTTACTCCAGCTTCCAGTGCTTCTCATTGCTTTTGTCATCTTCCTGTCTGAGTAGTTACAAAACATGAGCTCTCTCCTGTTAAGTTTTTAGGTATGGCAGATTCCAGAGACCTCAAAACAGTCTTGTAGCGTCTTTCAAAATGTTTCTCAAGCTGAGGGGTACTCACCTCATTTGACTTGAAAACCTTTAGTTTGACTGACTAGTCCTTATGGACCAAGGAAGAATAAGTTTCTACAGAGAGCACTTTGGAGCATCAGGATCAGGCTTCTGAATTGCCTCTCAAAGAATCTCTTTTAGGAATCTCTCAGTTAGGAAGAATAGCTGGCTAAGGCAGGAATCTTAAGATCAGCAGTGAGAAGACAGCCTTTTGTGACATGTAAATGCTGTAGCTAATACAATATTCTAGTAACGGTTTTCCTTGTTGTATGATAATGGTGTTAGCACTTCCCTTTTCCCACTTACTACCTCATTTAATTGGTTAATACACAGTTAATCCCACTTGTCCTACCATATAGTCAACTGAAAGCTTACCTTCAGCTTTGCTGAACTGAATTGTGAGAAGCTAAATATATGCTTTCTATAAAATTAATGTGATATTTCCAGCAATGTCTAATTTAGGTGAAAATAAGGAAGGAAAATAGGTATTTAACTGAAGTAACTA
The DNA here is from genome assembly GCA_028020825.1 of Podargus strigoides. Taxonomy (NCBI): domain Eukaryota; kingdom Metazoa; phylum Chordata; class Aves; order Caprimulgiformes; family Podargidae; genus Podargus; species Podargus strigoides. The sequence goes on from CM051619.1 coordinate 49,885,963, forward strand.
TAGCAGTTCTTAAATCACTTTTGTTAGCATATCTTTGTACTTGTTTCTTGGACAAATAGCATATGCTGTTATATTCCTCTTCTCAGTATGCATTTATTACATTTATTTTTAAGCTAGGCTATTGAAGTTTGACCTTAGTTTTTTGGAAGTCAAGGCCAAGGCATTATCATCACTAGACAGAACAGTACAATAGATGTATTTTTCTTCTTAAAGTTAAGGAAGAATAAACTGGATGTGTAGCAGAAGACTTGTATTAAAATTTTACTTAAGTATGCTAAATAAAATGAATCTATACTATAAGCTTTTGACACGATAGAGGATGAACTTGCTATATTAGGTTTTGTTTGCTTCACTTCTTATTAGCTGCTTTACAAATCCATCTTGAATTGTGTTTACAACAATTAGCCAAAGTGTTTTTTTAATAAGTCCAGTGCATACAATGTTAATCATCAGTGGTTAGTGAAGTATTTTCTTGTTACTCTGGGTATTTGTACAGGATATCTTAATCCATGGTTTTGATATTCCATAATTTCTTAATCACAGCCTAGCACATAATATACTCAGTTTTAATTACATAAATTACAACTTGATAACACTTTATCACATTAGTAAATGCCATTAATGATTTGAAAAGAATTACTTACATTATGCTTCTAAAATTTAAGTAGTGGTGTCAGGAAATTGCTTCCTTCAGTTATAAGGTTACTTTTAATCAAATGTGTAGAGTTTTACCAAGCTAGAGCTTGAAAAAAATTTTCAAGTTATAACACTCGGTGTATTCATAAATAAATACATACTTATTAAGACTTCCGTCAAATCACTTCATGAACCATAGAAAATAAGACTGGAGGTATCCTAGTACTTCATCCAATCTACACAGATTTTTTGAAAGTACAGACTTACTTCAGTAAAGAACCTTTTTAAATATTTCTCTTTTTAAATCTTCTTTCGTAAGTCATGCTTAGCAATTTTCTGATTATTGCCAGATCTTTCTTACGGATTCTGTACACATGGTCTGTGTCTTTAATGAGTAATGTCCAAAACGGGACGCAATAATTCAGCTGAGATCTTACAGGTACCGAGCACTATTTGAAGGACATATCATGTCATGAATTGATATATTCTATTACTTTTGTAGTATGATAATTAGAACATGCTGAAGTTTAATCTGGTAAACCTTCAGTTCCCTTTCTAAAGAGCTGTTGCCAGATCATTCTTCCATCTTGTATTCCTGCCTCTGATTTTTACCTCATGTAGTATCTTTTGAATATTATTTACCTCATAATGTTTTAATGGAAATTTATCACATTTATTTTATACTATTGACTGAGATATGCCAGGTAGCCAAGATAATTTAGAATTCCAGTCTCTTCCTTTACAGTGTGTGCAATACTAATGATTTGGTGTAATTTTGCAAATTCAGTAAGTATATTCTCTATTTCAGTGTCCATATTACTAACAAAAATGTTAAATAGTGGTAGACTTAAGCAGTTTTTTATGGAGCCTTCTTTGGCATATTCCATTTTGTAATGATTCACTAAAAATGCTTTTCCAAACATTTGAACATCCATCTTTACAGTTGTTCCATTTAAGTCATGTATTCCAAACTGGCTCATAAAAATTGTTATGTTTGAGAGAATTTCAAAACCCTGGCCAAGGTCAAGATTTGTTACATCTGTCCTTCCCTCTGTTGTCGAGGTTTGCTGCCTACCATGGAACAGAGAGAAATCAGGGTTGTTTGTTTTTTCACAAATCTAGGTTGATCCTTAGTTTATGACGTTACCTGCTAGGTGTTTGAATAGTTCTGGTTTTGTTTCCTTTTCTGCTGTTATTTTAGAAATCTAGGTTAATGTGATTGACCTGTAACTCTCTAGGACTTGCTGATAGTAGCTAATTTTGGACATAATGGCTAGTTGAGTTTTGAGAGTAAGATAGGCCCCCAGGAAACACTGCTTTAGGGCCACAAGGAACGGATCAAACTAAGACCGTAAGTTGTGGTTTGTAGTCACAAATGAGAATCAGTTTTTAAAAATGCTTGAAAAGGGTAAGTTATTTGACAATTTAACTCTGTCCTCATGTATATGTAACACTTTGGTCCGTACATATCCCTGGCTTTATTCCTCATCCTTGTTCTCAGTCCCTGTAAGCTTCCCCAGACGTGTGCCTTACCTGCCTTGCCCAAGCCACACTGATCTGCCAGTATCCTTGTGCCCGTTTCTTTAAGCTGTCTCTTGTGGCTCCAGTGGGATCCAGTCTCTGGCCCCTCCAGGAGCTACTAGTGAAGGACAGGACCTGAAAATATCCTGAGAGATGGACTGGAAGAGGAAAAGAGTACAAGACATGGACTGTCTTGTGCTGCAGTCCTCCATGCTTCAGGCTTTTCTATGTCAGCAGCATGTTTTCTTGCACTATCCCTGAATATCTTGCAGGCCTGCCAACTGGCATTTGCTCTCTCAAGACCTGAGAACTGGTTTAATTGCTTTAAAAATTAGTAGCATTTGTGACTAAGTAGAAAAACTGTTTGTTGGTTAACAGCCATTGTCTTGGTGTCTGTTTTATGCTATGGGTTGCTTATTTTGATCTCTGGGATCGTACTCATGCTCTTAAAGATAACACTAACAGCTCTGAGATTTTATTTTTTTTAGGGCAAATTTCTTCAGGACTAGCTATTTTCTGGGGAAAAAGCAAACAATTTTAACTATGTAATTGTCAACCTGAGTTTTTCTTAACCTAATCGGAATTCTTAACCTTCTTTATGTTAAATAGGCTTAACAGTAAACCTGTTAACTGTTATGTTCAGTTTTACTTAAGAAATTCAGATTATACATGTTCTGAATCTTCATTATGTATGGATTATTCTGTTTAACATGCTTTACTTAGTGGAATAATAGAAAATTTACCTAATGTCATGTAATAATCACCTTGCTTCTTTAATTCTCTCCATGTTCATTATGTAGATTAAGTTGACCAGAGATAGGGGAAGTATCACTGTTGTGGCAAGTATGTAATCAGGAATTATCTTGAAGATGTATATACGCATATTTTGTCACGTGAAACCAATTTCTAAAAAATGCTGCTGTATCTATCTCAGGATGATGGCATTCCCTTAAAGATGAATCTGCACTAGGGACTAGTAATGCTAGTTCATGTATGTCAGCATGAAGAACATGACATAATTTCAATAGATGTTCATGGAGTCAGAAGCTAGTTTTTGTTTGCTAGTTTTTGGCTAATAAGTAAAAGATTCTTTGGAGTCTGTACCAGAAACATATTTGCATTAAATGCTCTTCCTGGTGCCTAGTATCACACCGTTCTCTGGCAATCAAGTTTCTTGCTCTGATTTCCATCCCACTTTTTGTGGTGAGTTATGTTAGAGAATAGTGAGTGATTTGTCCAGAGTTACTTCATGCTCTGTTTTTCAGCACATCCTGAAAATTTCAATCTTCCAGGACAGTTCACTGCAAAGTTCTTGATACAACTTTATCAAGGCAATAGATAATAATTTTCTCTAGTCTTTTGAAGGAGTCGGCTTGCTCAGACGTGCGGTTGACTTGTTCATTGAAGGAAGGCTAATGTGATATGGCACTAACAGTACAGAAAGATCTGTATGTCGTCAGTAAGGCTATTCTTTTCTCAGGAGATGTGTGTGAAATAAACTAAAGCTTTTAGTCTTTTGAAATTTTGGAGATCTAATTGTAGTCTTAAAGATGAGCACCAGTATAATTTTTGTACATATATCCACTCCATTTGTGTTAGTTGCCAATACCCTTACTTGGACATATACTTGGTTTATTTTTGTCTTTTGCATTTCTTCCACTTAGAGCTTGGAAAAAACCCAAATCTGAGTGATGGAATGACAAGGCTATCATGTCTTCTAATAATACTAAATGGGTTTTTGAAGGCCATGGTAGTAATCAAATCAATAGATTATGGAGGTATTGCCGTGCCTAGATTGATGGCTAAGTCTCATAATACAAAGCTTGACTTACTTTTGGTGTCTGGATTTAAAGCTGGTGCATGGCTAAGAGGGCCAATTAGTACTGAAAAAACAAGATTGTTAAAATAGTTCTGGGTATTACAAGTGCTTATACCTCAGGGCAGATTCCATACCACAAGCACTATGATAGATTTACTCTCTGATCATAGTTTTTGCCTGTAAGGTTATATTTTAGATTCATCTGACACCTCATGCAAAGCTTCATCTTTGTTACTTACAGGCACAGCTCACCACTTTGAATTCCAAGGAAACACAGTTTCTATAGAACTCGTGTGTTTCTGCAAAGCATGAAGAATTAAAAGTTTTTTTGTGTAGGCTATCCTTTTTCTTTTCCTGTCTGGAAGAGAAAAAACAAAACTCAAAGAAGGCCCCTCAACTCTTTGTGAAAACTGTTAATTTGAAGCAGTTAAGAATAGTATCTCCAGTTTACAAATGATACTCTGTAAAACGTTTCCTTTTCATTCAGAACCAGTGTAAGGACAGTATGAGACATCAGGACTTGAATAAAATACTGGGTTTTATGTGCTCAAATTTTTCTAGGTTATATATTGTTGTTGGCCATTTCTTTTGGTGAGAAAGACTACATTGCATTTAGCCTACTAAAGCTTTGATTGGGAATTCCAAAAATGGAATATACACCGGAGGAAAGTAGTTGACAGAGAATTATTTCTTACTAGTTCATTACCTCTTCTTTCAGATTCAAATTATTTGTGTTTGGAAAAAGCAACTGGAGCTATACTTGGATTTCTTTGATTCAGTGCATGAATATAGCTGGAATGTGTGTACATTGAATAGAAGATCTTGGCAAAATCTGGGTCTTTGGATGGAGAGAGGTCAACCAAGACAATGTATTTGAAAGCATTCCAGCCACTACCAAGTGGCTAATCATTCTTGTCTCACCCTCACATTAATGAGAATTTGGGCAATAAGATCTGTGTTTGTATGCATTGCCCTGATAATAGAGAGCATGGGATGAGGTAAAATGCTGGTGCCAAGAATGCATTCAGTTATATTGCCTGCTGTCTGTCTTGATTTAGGAAATTGCATTGTACAGAGAGAACTTCCTTTAAAATAGCAAAGAAGCCATGCTAGTCTGGGAAATCTTGTGCTGATTGGCTTAGGCAAAATTGCAGGCCTTTTCTACATTTGGAAAAATCAGACCTGCAATTCAGCACGCACACAGCTCTGAGTGAAGAACTAGCTACATTACTGAGAACAGGCAAAACTTGTAGGACAGTGCTTTGGCCTTCAGTGTGTTGGCTGTGTGCCTGGGTCCCCACTTGACTGATGTAGATAATGCCTAAAGAGTCGTATAATTACAGCCTGTCTAGTTCTGCAATGACAAGCACGTTAATGCATGAGATCCTGCCTGAGACTGTTCACAAGTAATTACCCATGGTGGGATTTTTGAGCAGCTCTATCAGTTAATCTGTGGAAATTTGAATTTCATTTAAACTACTTCATAATAAATAAATAAATGTATTAACCTATAGTTACAAGAAATGTCTCTTAGTCCATAATAAGTTAGCACTGAATTAATACTGAATCACTGTATTTTCAGACATTCAGTTACAGCTTACTTAGTGACTATATCACTGAAGATTGAGTATGCTGCTGAGGATCAGAGGGTCAGCTCTGAGATCAGCCAGGTTATTCAGGGCGTTATGCGCTTGGGTCTGAAAAATCTCCAAGGAAGGAGACTGAACAATCTCTGGGCAGCCTGTGCCACTGCCTACTGCCCTCCTGGGAAAAAAGTTTCTCCTTACATCTAGTTGGAAGCTCTCTTTAAGGTTATGGTGGGCTTAAGAGGAGTAAAAGCAGAAAAAAAACCCTCACAAACTTATTTAGATATTTGAAGATAAGAGATGAATAATGGTTATTTTCCTACTTAGAGTTGATTGAATCTAGTATTTTCTCCCATTGACCTAAGAGGACAGCACTTCACCCTTGAGAGTGCTGCTTTGAGAAATCCAGTTACTCAGTTGCAGATGCAGGGTTAATAGTTATCTAGATGTAGAGGTTTATCTTACCTCTGGAAAAGCCTCTGGGGAGTGGATGAATTGGGTCTGCTAATTAAACAAGCTAGAGGCTGCAGAAACATGGAAGTGGAACAGGTGACAAGTATGGCAGGAAATACCTGGGCTTCTCTTGCTGGCTGGACAAGAGTGTTGACAGCTTGCAGGTGGTGACAGGCACATAAAGGTATGGGGTGGGAAAACTGTCAGCTTTTCCTCTTCTCACCTTTGATAGAAAGGGAATAAAAATAGAACAACTTAACTTTTATGTTTAAATATCATTCCAGAAGAAAATTTTCACCAGGTTCTGTTCCCAGATGTGTCTTAAAGCAAAAAAAAAAAAAAAAACCCACTCAAAACCAGAAAGGGCAAGCATCTGTCTTCAATTGAGGTTAGAAGTTACTCTTTAAAAACAAAACCATTTATTTCCTTTCTGACAGAATCAACTATATTGGACAAATTAATATTAGACTTAATAGACTTAGTGACATGTAAACAAAACCCAACTGATTTTGTACTTAAGAAAATCACTATTACTCAGCAAATGCTGGTTATGTTGTGGGTGCAGGGGGAGGCGGGGGGGGTGGGTGGTGGAGAAAGGCTCTGCTTGTGTATTAACACTCTGGCCAGTTAAGAATCTTGACTATTTTGCTCTAGAAATATTTACTACAATTGAACATTTCCATTTTATAGGTAGGGGAATAAGGGTTCTCTAGTTAGAAGTGATATCACATAATCAGAATTAGTAACAAAAATCGGGGTGCAGCTTTTGCTATCCAGGTCTGTCAGCCTGTGATTACCTTGTCTATCAAATATTTTTACTACGTCCTCCCTTAAAATCAGTTTCTTCCATTTGCTTCTTCACACCTCTGAGTATGGGTTCTTGTTTAGAACTAGGTATGAGCATAGATATTGCAGAAGTATGCAAATGATTTCTACATCTTCTGATGACCACTTGAGCATATTTGGTATTGCCACGTGTGTTTCAAAAAGTGATTGTGCAAAAAATCTTTCTTATGGGCAATTTCTGATCTTCGTGGTCGATTTAAAAAAAACCAAACCAAACCCACAAACAAAAAAACCACTGTGAAACCAGATAGAATAGGAAACCCAAATCCATCAAGCCAGTCTTAGATTTTTGATTATTTTTTTTTTTTAACATGACTTGGAAAGGTTAGAATTACGAACACTGGTAGTTCATCACATTGCCGTTGATGGTCTATTGTCAGGACCATCGGCCAGTTGCTTTTAGTTCTTTAGGTTGAAGTAGCTGATAAATCGTTCTTCCAGTTTGCCCTGTTCATTGCTGCTGTAGCTGCATCCTCTCCTGGAAGTTCTTGCTGTTGTGTTTAACACTCCACGTGGTTCCTGTTCCTTTTAGTCCTTGCCTGTGGATGTCATGGTGATGGAGGATGTCAGGATGAGCAGTCTGGAAGGGCACCTCTTATTCGTACTCTCTGGTCTCTAGCTTTCTGCCCCTTTGCTTTTTGCTCCTGCCCTAGTTATCTTACAAGTTTGGTAGTGTATATCTCTGTCTTGATGCACAAAACAGTACTGTGGTGACACTCATTAATCATTCAGTACCTTCAGACCTGAGAGCATGCCCTGGCCAGTGAAGCAACTAGTTCTAGACATCCTTTGTGGATTCTGTGTTATGTTAAATCTATGACTAACAAAGTAAATGTGGCTGGGGGGAACACTTCTGGGTCCTCTTCAGTTCTCTTGGTATTAGACACAGCCTTATTTTCTTGAACTAATTTCCTTAATTGTGAATAAAGCATAAAGCAACATCTTTTCAGATTATTTTTATTGTATTGCACTTAATACTGATAAGCCAGTGCAAAACTTACTGTAAAATCTGTAAAAGCAAAGTAAGGTAGTTGACCATTTGTAACCATATTTGTAAGCATGAGATTCACAGATTACTTTTATTTAACTCAAGTTTTCTAAGATTTCCTTTTAATTCTAAAGCCAGTTTATTTTCTCAACCCTCTTTTTAAACAGATGAAGCATGTAAAAGACAGATTTGATGACAGCGTGCCAGAAGAAGTGCTGCTGCTGTGTCTGGGCATTACTTCAGGAGTTGGCAGATTGATCTTTGGCAGAGTTGCAGATTATATTTCTGGTGCAAAAAAAGTTTATTTACAGGTATGTCTTCACACTGTTCTGAAGGAATATACAAACAATATTCTGAAGGCTTTGGTTGCAGGTACTATTAAGTAAGGAGAATTAACAGATTGAAGATTCAAATTTGAGACATTTCAGAACTCTAGGAAACTCAACATACGGCTTTTCATACTAGGAGCCTTTAGTGCAAAGTTCATGGATCTCCATGTTTGGGGTTTTTTTTTCCCCTCGTTTATGCTAACGAAACATGTCTACTACCTGCTGGCTGTTTTCAGCTGGCAATGAAAGAAATTACTATTCAGCAGCATGTGAGTGACAGAACCTTTGGAGATTCTCTAGATTCTGCTTTCCCTATTTTATCCCATGATTTCATAACGGTTGCAAAAAGATTATTTTTTTTCCTATGTTCCTCTATTAAGGATTTTGGATGTCTTTATCAAGTATGTTCTGTGCATAGTGCACACTGGTAAAGCCATGGGAATGTAAGAGGTGCTTAGTTGAGCAGATTTTGGTTACTTGCAGAAAGTCACAGCTTCCAGAAATGCTGAAGCTTGGGGATGAAGGAGGATATACGCTTGTAAATGCTTTCTTTTTTTTTTTTTTTTTTTTTTTTTTTTTTTTTTTTTGCGAAAGTAGCGGTGTTAGTGTAGATTTTTGGAAAAACTTTAGTTAATAACTTGCATGTTATCACCCAGTGTGTGTTCTTGTTTTGTTATTTTGGAATGAATAACAAGGGAGACATCTAATGGCTATTATCCGTACTACATTATTGGAAACAAAAAAATCTTAGGAAAGAACAACCTTTCTGAAGATGGAGTATTTGTTGCCATAGTTACAGTCTCTGAGGGAATCTACATTTATGTGACAGTATGTCATTCATTTGCATTGATTTAATACCTATTGTTACACTTCAAGGAAACATCAGTATTAAGATAAAAAATGAAAAGGCAGAATTGAGTATGTTACACATGATTTGCCAGGCACAAGTAACAAACCTGCAGTAAAACTACAAGCTTTTTCATTCTTTTCTTTGAATAGCTAGAACTGAAAACCATGGACATTGGTTTAGGGCATGAACTAAGATGCTTCTGGATACAAACAGTCTTAATCTAAGATTATAAAATCTTTGTAAATATGCATGGCTACAGGAATACAGCAGGACACCTTTATGTGGAAAAAATGAAGTGAGGCTTTCAAATACCACCTCTGAATATAAGCACCCTGAAATAATCATTCATAATACTGATATTTTTGCTTAAATTACAACAGTGAAGAGTCTAATTATAGTGTTTTAGCCATATTAAACTTCTGATATTTTTGTGGCTTTCATTTGTGAAAAAAGCAGAGTGGCTTTTCAAAAATGTTTGTGCACAAGAAATGACTTTATATAATTACTGCAGGACAGTTGATTACAAATGCATTTTGGAAACTTGTGAAATGGGTAGCAGAATTTCTTTGATTGCATGTCATGAGTTATGTGTGTTTGTTTTATAGAATCATGGAATAATTTGGGTTGGAAGGGACCTTAATGATCACCTAGTTCCAACCCCCCTGCCATGGGCAGGGACACCTCCCACTAGACCAGGTTGCTCAAACTCCTATCCAGCCTGGCCTTGAACACTTCCAGGGAGGGGGCAGCCACAGCTTTCCTGGGCAACCTGTTCCAGTGTCTCACCATCCTCACAGTCAAGAATTTCTTCCTAATATCTCATCTAAATCTACCCTCTTCCATTTTAAAATTGTTACCCCTTGTCCTATCACTGTGTGCCCTTGTAAAAGTCATGTATTCATGTACCATTACCTTGGTATGTAACTTCTAATGGTGGTAATCCATGGAGACTGCTTTATATTTATTTTAATTTAAATACAGGCAGACAAATTAATTCACTACAAATGCAAGAAAGCTGATCTGTTCCCTTGATCTTTGCTTATTTGATGCAACATTTTTTTTATACTTTTTCCTTGATTGTGTTTAGGTGGCCTCATTCTTCTTTATTGGCCTGATGTCTATGATGATTCCACTGTGCCATGTCTTTGGAGGTCTCATTGCTGTCTGTCTCTTAATGGGCCTGTTTGATGGGTGCTTCATTTGCATTATGGCTCCTATTGCCTTTGAGCTTGTTGGGGCTCAGGATGTCTCTCAGGCCATAGGATTTCTACTAGGACTCATGTCAGTACCTATGACAGTTGGTCCACCCATTGCAGGTAAGTATAGATATGGTCTGTAGCTGTAAATAGGTTTCTATGGTTGCATGCTTCTTGGCCATGTTTTCTGTTCCTACATTATATGCAGGGCACTTCCAATGTAAGTTTTTTTTTGTTACATGCTCCAGAATGTGTGGTGAACTTAACTGCTACTCATGGGTTATTAATTCACTGTACTCTTTGGTTTGCTTCTGTCTTTTTATCCACTATGCAGATGTAAAACATTCCTCAAAATAAAGACAGGTTTCCGGTTGGATTGAGGACCTGACATTTTCCATGCTGTTGAAGTGACAGCCTATATATTGATTGTGTTACAGAAGGATGCCAAATTAGAATCTGAAAATTAATTGGACTCTAAGATTTGCTCATGCAAAGAAAATTGTGAGGATAAAAGCTCCAAATACTTGGAGAATTTCTCCAAGTCATGGCAAGATTTAAGTGCTGGAGAAGCTGAAATGAGCAACTTTCAAATAGGAAATATTATATGTGTTTTAATGATGGGTGGTAATTTAGTTGAGTGGTGACATAATGAGTTCTTTGTTACTTGGAGTCTTTAAATCAGTTCTGGAATACCTTTCTACCTACTTATACATGTATATTTGGCCATCAGGTAGTCAGATTAGTGGTTATAATAATCTAGCTCTCAAGCTTCTGAATCCTAAGATAAGGCATGGGTTTTTTTGTAGATTCCTGACGCCTCATTATTTATCAGTGGTAACTTTCTGTCTTCCCAGGTTTGCTGCGTGATAAACTCGGCACCTATGACGTAGCATTCTACCTGGCCGGAGTCCCTCCCCTTATTGGCGGAGCTGTATTATGTTCCATCCCCTGGGTCCATGAACGGCAGAAGTTAAAAGAAAGAGCAAAACCTGTTGATGGAGAAACTACTGAGAAGATGCTGGAAAATGAAAGCACTTTAGTGTTGGACACAACAAAAAAGCCAGACGAAGATGTGGAATATGTTCTTTGATGCTTTCTTTTCCTGTACCAGCCCCACCTTCTTCTGCTGAAGCTAGATTTGTACTTCTTGGCTGAAGCTACGATATGATACTGAAGCAGTTTTGAACTCTTGCTCAAATTGCAAAACTGCTATAGGCATCTTTTATACTATTGAACTTTTTGATGAGTTGTTGAGTTTAATTTCAAGCTACACTTTCAAGGTATTTGAAGTTTTTTTAGCATTAGTGTGTATGCGAGTAGTGATTCTGTGTGTGAAGAGAATATTTTTCTAATTCATCAGAGCCTATTTCTGGAATCATGAAAGCTGGTTTTGGTTCACTGACCCAGGATTCTTGAACAACTTTTATGGTCCATCCAATGCAGGCACACCTGTGGTGTTCATACTGGGAAATGTAGTAGCTCTTATGCCTGATGTGTTTTTTGAAGTTTCTCATGCTGTTTTATAGTCTTTTACAATTCTGTATCATGAACACAAATATGCATCTTAGTGATTCCCTTAACTCTTGCTGAAATCATTTAGAAAGCTAAAGTATTAAACATCTGGTTTTTATTTTCTCTAAATATCCCAGCCTGCTCAATTTGCTTAAACTTTTACCTGTTTTTGCATTGATTCGCCTTTTTAGCCCAGACAAAGAGTACTGAGGATGAAATTTTTGAGTGGCACACTTTGAATATGTGCCAACTACGCTGCGAGTACAAACACATTCAGAAGTAAAGCTGCTGAATGATGGATTTTTTTATTTGGCGAAGGCAATACTATTAATGTATGAGCATATATTTTGTTTTTCAGCTAAACCTCAGAATAGCTGGTAGTTTTGAAATTGTACTAACAGTAATACTTAGGAGTAGTATTGTGAATCAGACTAAATTTCAAATTATTGTTGTACTTGTTAGGTTCTTTTTTATCTTAAACAAGACAGCTTTAAAGAAGACATTTTAAGTGCAATAATAAGTTGTTTTTAATGTGGAAATGTGGATGAGCTATTAAAATGACCTTAAACAATTAAAGATTTTTGCACTAAGTGAACATGCAGGTTTATTATAGGTCTTTCTAGCTGTGTTCAATTGTGTGTAGGATATAGCTCCATATTTTATTCAATAAATGTCTTCATCCTATTTCTTGCTGAACATACTCATGGCTCTATTATGTGTTCTTAGGTACTATGCACTGTTTGTCAAGCAGGTGTTTTCTGAAAACCTCTTTCTCTGAAAAATATTTGAAAGCATAATATTTTGAGATGAAAACACGCTTTACAATTTATCATAAAACACCTCCAAGTACATTCTTTATTTGTGGATATGGCTCAGCAATGCAGTGGAATACTTAAATCATTCTTTATTTCAGGTCTGTTTTTGTGTTTAGCAGTGTCATAGCAAAGAGTAAACTAAATGTGATCTGAAGACAAAATGCACATTGAAGTGCATTTTCTTAATTAGTAACAACACCTGTTCTTTACATAAACCAGAGACATACTGTTTTAAAATTATAACCTTTATTGTCTTTTCCATTGTTGTTATTTTTCTTTCCCCAGAGTTGTAGTAAATGGCTCAGAAAGCCCATGGACGTGTGTGATACAAGACATTGTTAGCAATACTATTGCTCAGACTGTTTACATCTATGAACATATAAAAGTCCTTAAATATAATAATACCAAGCATCTTAATTATTGGAGACCAAAGCTCGTACCTTCTTTATATTGCAGAATTTCAGTCCCTGCTTTACATCAGTGAGGTTTAAAAGAACTCAAACTTAAAATGTTAGATGTGTATGGGGGAGACTTGGAGGTGGAAAAAACCCCACAATCTCTAAAACAGAGGTTCCTTTAGGTTCACTGGGACTTGTGCTGCTGCACCTCGTGCTTCTAAAAACGTCATTAAAATACTCATTGTTAATTAAAATGACTACAAAATGCTGCCTTCATTACAGAAAAGATGCTAACAGCTTATGCTGTTTCTGTCTGGAGTATTTCGGTAGAACATGTTATTCAGTATTATCTTCTCTTTTTTCCTATTGCTTTGTTATGAAAAATTAGTATTCATCACAGATCTTCCATTTTGTGTGTTTTATCTTCAAGTTTTCAACCAAAAACAAGGCTGCTTTTTAGCACTGATGCAATTTGAAATAATTGTGACCAGACATCTTGATGTAATTGTGGCATCTTCCTGACTTGCTGCTCTATATGTATATAAATTATATGGGAGAGAATATAAAATAATTATGTTTTAGAAATGATACAGAAATGGTATACCGTTAGTATGGATTAATTATTGCCATACCCTTTAAAAATGTATTTGTACATAAAAATCCAAACTCTCATATTTGAGTGACTAAAAACATAAATTATGCTTACAAATATGAAGGACAGTATTTACAAAAAAAACCCCACACCCAAACCAAACACCCTAGAGACCCCAGAAAGAGGGTACTATGAGTGGCTAATTGTTTAAAGTGATTACTATGTTAAAACCAGCTAGTGACTGGGATGTCAGACAAGAGGGAAGCAGTTAGGGTAGGAAGCTACATGGGCACGATGATGTTCGAATAATGAACCTATTTCTCATGCCAGTGCTTGTTTTACAACAATGCTAAAATGGAGAAGGCTTCAGAAAAAACCTGAAATTTCAGAAAAGGTAAAAACAAGTCATGCATGGAGGATTCTGTTCATAGCTTTCCTGTTAGCTTGTATCTGTGGGGAAAACCCTCATTAGAAAATGCTCTTTATTGGACATCAGCATAAGATTGTGTCCTAAAGCTAGGTAAGATGCAGCTGAAATGAAAGTAAAGTTCAGATTGTTAGTGGTGAGGCTAATATGTGAGAAATCTATTTAGAGAGAGACAGGATTCTATGTGCCCTAAGGTTTTAAAAATGAGGTTATCTGTCTCTCTTTAAAAGACCAAACAAAACCCAACCCAAGCCAGAACACAGCCCAACACAAATAGCAACTATATAGTCCATTTATGGAAAAAATGACTGAATAATGTAGAAATGGTTGCCATTCTGGAAACTAGGAGAGAAAAAACACTGAATATTCAATTTTATTTTGACTATGTAAATAAATTTGGTTACAAAAAATATTTTTTTTGTAACGAAGTTTAATTTTAGGTGTGAAAACCTGTTAATGGGTGAAGTGCTGGGGTCTGAACCCCAAGCCCTGAATTAAGGTTGACACATGGGTGGTTCCCATGGTCCTTTAAGAGGAGGGGATGAGTTTGCCTTTTGGCTTTCCTCCAAGGTGCAGCCGGCCTTGTAAGGAGAGCCCTTGGGTAAACAAGCCCCAGGTGCCCCACATTGGGTAAATGAGTGCCAGGTGTCCTGCTTGGGGCATAAAAGCTGGGACCACTTGCAGGAAGGGTGGAGTGTCTGTCTGTGAGGTGGATGCACTTTGCAGAGTTTCTCTGTTGAGGAAGGGCCTCCTGACTCTCCCTGCAACTGGGCTCCAGCCAGGTTTGGCATTTGCAAATGCGGGCTTCATGGGGAGACAATATGTGGCTACTTCTATATGATCAGCCTATTGACTTGGTTGTCTTTCATCTCTTCTATGGGCGACTTAGTTTCTTTGTTTATTCCACCTATTATTGGTTGTGTTGTGTTATCGCTGGGGTCGATGTCTCTTATGTGTGATCTGTTTGGCTTGTTTGTACCCCCAGGGATCACCCATATACTGACTTCTTTGTATACAATAGAAACTAATTACTGGTTTGTTCTGCTGCTGGCTGTGTCCTTTGTGCTAGGCCTAGTAATTGGCAAAACAATGGGAAACTCAGGTTTTGATAATCTAATTCATGCCAGATTGTTGGGGGTAAATTCTTAAAATTAAACTATTAGCTCAGTTCAAGAAAACCCATAAATCATTTAGATGTATCCCTCTCTTGAGAACAGGTCACAGATTACTTTTCATAGGCACTGCTCTCCCATACTAATTGTCTTTTACTCTGGGAACATTTAATGGAAAAGCTTCAGAAGAAATTGGGTAGTAAGACACTTAAAATGGCAGTGTGAAATTTCCAGTCCTATTTGATGCTGTCATTTAATACATCAGATCTTGAAACTGAGACTCATTTTGAGCAAGGGGTTGTTTTTATGTATGGCTGACATCTCTTCAGTAGGTATGAGATCCTTGTAAATCTTAGTATATCTGTTCAGCAGAGTCTGAAATAATTGAAAACCTTTCAGGTTCTTACTTGCATCTAAGATATGTGACAACATACAACATATAATTAATAAAAAATAGTGTTGTTGGATTTATTCTGACTACATGTTAAAGGACCTGTACAAGGTTCAAACCATGACTTTAACATGCTCTTGGTTAGAATTGCTTTCATCCAGATCTTTGTCTGCTCAGCTTTATCATTTAAAATTTAAGTTTATTTTCAGCAACTTTTTATGAACCTTCCTAAATCGCTCACTCAAATCAAAGATGACATAGCCATTCTGTGGCCATCCTTCAGGGTATATTCAGTGTCAGGTGAGGTAGACAACTGACATCCTTCTCCTGGCTCTTCGTGTATGATGCCTGGGTGTATACATTCCCCCCTTCCCCTTTGGAAACACTGGATTGTCAAAGCTGACGGGCACCATATTGGATATGGATAGTACTTTTCAGCCTTCCTTTCTCAGTCTTCCTCCCTGCGTTAAACCTTTGCATAGCCATAGCCTGACAGACTAGGGAAGTTGTTATGAAATGGGAGATGTGAGGCTGAGTGAACAAAGAGTGCTGAAGGCAGCTCTCACACACACACTTATGATGTGAAAAGATAGACACTACCTTTTTTAAAGCAAGAATGCCCTGCTCAGTTATTTGCGTCAGGTAATACATGCCAAAGGGACAGGAGGTGCTTCCATGCAGCCCCAAAGAAAGTAAGAATGGGAATTAGCACTGCTGTCCTTGGGATCATCCTTATGGGTTTGCTTAAGCAGCTTGGGTTCTCACGGTGCAGGCATGGGGCAACTGCCTGCCTGACTGCTTGCTGTGCCGGAGCCCATGCAGAGGGGCTCGGCTGTCCTCTCCGAGCAGGGAGCAGAGGTGCTGCCTTGTTCAGGGCCCAGTGCCTCTCTGGGGAGCTGGAGAGGTTGTGGAAGCGGATTTGTAGGCATCTTAACCCTTCTGTCAGAACTGACCCTCTGATATTAAGAGTGTGTGTGTGTACATATATATAAATACAATGTATTTTGACTAGGGCATACACAAATGTTCTGCATTTAACTACAGGAGCTGTAGCACTGGAATGTGCGAGACAGCTGAGGAAAAAGTAATGATTTTAATTTGTGTGTTTCACTGTTGACAAACACAGCACCATTACAGTTCCAGACAGCCAGTGAGTTTCTAGTCATGTGAAATTTGGCATATTTTCAGTATGCCTTTTAGTCTTTTATATATATATTATGTCAACCTTTTTAATGTTTCAGAACTGTGTATGCTAAGATTGGAGTGATTTTATACTACAATATGTGCTAATATTGATAACACTGACATGTTTATAGACATCGTATTTTGTATGTTGTTTTTGCTATTAAAGGATATACGTTTTGCTAGCCTAAACTCCATTCTTTGAATTTCTGCTTTGTTAGAAGGGTAAGAAATGAATGTCTAATGTTTCTTATGGTGCTAAAGTAACTGTGATCAGTCTCAAATTATTCAGAATAAAGATGTTGGTTATTAAGTGCCCCTATTTGTTACTGCATGCATCATTCTTCGTCCTGTTCTCCTGTAAAACTTGTCATTCTTTAAAAGTAATTTTGTATTACCTATTGTTTATTGAACTACTGAATCTCATGTGCAGATTTTTGTATAAAAGTCTTCACAGCTTTTACCACTGTGCTCTGATTGGGATGTCCCCTTTACATTTGCTCCTAAATTAATATATGGTGCAATCCATTTCATTCTGATTGCACTGATGATCCATTTTAAGACCAATGGTTTATTAACCTAAACTTCTGATTTCCCAGAGCTACATGCGTCTGAAAATTTTATCTACTCTTTTTTCCATTCTGGGGTTTAATATCAAACTTATAGAACAGTTGCTTTCATAAAAGGCAGGAGCAAAATCGAGGGAGGGAAACTGTGGTAGAATGAACTTCAGTGGTGTTTAGAAGAATTATCTATGTTTTGCTTCATGAACTGCCAGCGTCATTCACTAGACCTTTGATCATTTGCTGGCCTACTACCAATTTTACCTTGGTAGCATGCAGTGTTTCCTCATTGACAGCTTCAGTAAATCACAGGAGTTCATTCACCTTTCTTTAGTAGGGTCAAATATATAATTTTCTTTAATAAACATATTTGATGATAAGGGGGAAATATTCCCATTCCACCTGGGGTTATTCTCTAGGCTGCTTGTATTTCAAATTAAAATTTGAAAAAGATGCTCAGAAGATTTATAAGAGCCTGAGTGCTGTTGCTCTTTGTAGACTCTCAAGGTACAAAATGTCTTTCTAAGTATGTAAAACAAAAATGAGAAGTCTAGGGAAAATATTTCAAATACTTTTGTGCCTTTTGCAGGAAGGTATTCTTATTAATTAAAAAGGCAAAATGCTAACATCTAGACATGTGGTTTGACCTGTATATGATTTTCTGAAAAAAGATACTGTTGTTTTATACTTGAAATTATTTTATTTGGAATGCTCTCTACCGATGAGCCTAGGAACAGAAGCTCAGCAGCATGCTGCAGATGTCTGATAGTAAGACTTCAATATCTTTGCATGGAGTACAATGTGACTATGATCAATCAGATTTAAATATTAACTTGCATGGTTATTTGTTGTAGCTAGATGATTCTTTTTTTAATGCATATATCCTGAACTGGAGCTGTACCTGCGACATGCTAACCAGTGCCTGGAGAAATGGGATGGGGTTGCTGCAATCTATATTCGTTGTCTGTCATATTCTAGCATATATTTATGTTCTGAACAACTTGGAAAACAAAACAAAAATATTCAGTTTGGAATTATCTTTGAGTTGTTTAGTGAGGCTTAAAAATAACAAGTATGCTGAAAGTTAAAGCTTTTCTTACAGAGTAGCACCTCTGTGCTGAACAGCAATAATGAAACATTTTAAAAAGTTTGTGTACTTTTGGCAAGTAATAGAAGTTTTTATAAGACTGTTTCAATATAAAGTAAGAGAAGACCCAGTAACTGTGTGTCTTGGCAAGTTTCATAAGCGAGACATGACACGTGCAATATAGGAGACAAAGACTTTTTATGCCAAGGTGTCTGAAAGGTCCAGTGTGGTTTGAGTTCTGTGATAACATAGCACAAGTCTTACGAGAGCAGCTGAGGGAACTGGGGTTGTTCAGTCTGGAGGAGGCTGAGGGGAGACCTCATTGCTCTCTACAGCTCCCTGAAAGGAGGTTGTAGCAAGGCAGGGGTCGGTCTCTTCTCCCAGGTAACAGTGACAGCACGAGGGGTAATGGCCTCAAGTTCTGCCAGGGGAGGTTTGGATTGGATATTAGGAAACATTTCTTCACTGAAAGGGTTGTCAGGCATTGGCACAGGCTGCCCAGGGCAGTGGTGGAGTCCCCATCCCTGGAGGGATTTAAGAGACGTGTAGAGATGGTTTTGAGGTACATGGTGTAGTGGTGACTTGGCAGTGCTAAGAGAGTAAAGAGGCAGAAACTAAGCCCATCTTTAATGAAGCGATGTTGCAGAGAAGCACGCAAACTGAGAGTGGGATAAGTACAAGTTTGTTGGCTTCCCCTGGCCTTATATGTCATGGTGGCAACCGGGCCTGCTGCTGGCTGGCCTGCCGAGGGCTGCCTGCCCCTGTGGAGAAGCTTCAGGCCTCGTAAGGGTCTGTTCTCTTCAGGTCTTTCTTCTGTAAGGCAGGCTGTGTATTTACAAAGATGTTGCTTATAAAAGAGGATCCGAAATAATTAGGTTTGGGTTTTTTTTAGATCTATTTAAAAACTTGCCTATTGTGATTTTGTTCAGTGAGGCCTGCATCTACTCCTATATCTCGTTTCAGGAGGGCACTTATTTAATTAGTTAGCTCCTCACTCTAATGAAAGCGGCCTGGCCTAAGCCCGTAGCTATTGGTAGTGTGCAGGCTCTGGTATAATACCGAGCTTAAAAAACCCGCCCGCAGGCGGTAGAAAACTTCAACCAAAGGCAAAGCTGGCGGTGACAGGCGCACAGCTGCCGCCATCTTCCGCAGGCGCCGCTCTCCGCGGCCGCGAGGGGCCTCGCCGGCGGCGCGGGGCACGCCGGGAGCTGCAGTTCCTCCCGCCGCGCCGCCATGCGCGTGGGCGGGGCCGACGGTCACGCGCTCGCCCGCGGGCCGCAGCGGCGGTTGGTGCCGGGGCCGCGGCGCGAGGAGCCATGGCCGGCGCGGAGCGGAAGAAGCACGTCCGGTTCGCCGCCCCGGGAGAGGCGGCGGCGGGGCCGCGCCTGCCTGCCGCGCCGCACGCGGAGGTGGCCGTGGTCGGCGGCGGCGGCGGCGGCTGGCGATGCGCCGAGGGAGCCGCGCTGCGGTGGTGCATCTCCGTGGCGCTGTGCGCGGCCTTCCTGGGGCTGGTGAGCGCGGGGGGCGGGCGGTTCGCTCGCCGCACGTGCGGCCCCTTCCCCTCAGCCGCTCGGCTGCCGCGTGGGCCGGCGCCCGGTCACTCACCTCCTTTCAACTGCGTTGCAGGGGATGAGCATCGCGGTGCTGGGGCCCACCTTCCCCAACCTGGCTGCCAACGTCCACAAGAACGTCAGCGACATCTACTACATCTTCGTGGGCCGGTCCCTGGGCTACCTGGGCGGGTCGGTGCTCGGGGGAGTGCTCTTCGACTGCATGAACGCGCACCTCCTCCTGGGTGAGTGAGGGAGGCGGGCGGTGCCGCCCGGCCCTGAGGGGCATGGGACCCCGGGAGCTGTGCGGGTCGGCTGTGCCCCCGCAGCCGCCGTGAGGCGTGGAAGTGGGGCCGGGGGGCTGTGGCGTGTGGTGCTGTTCCCCGTGAGCCGTCGCACTATCGCGATAGTCCTTTTTTTTTTTTGGGTTTTCCGACACCATGTGTGCCCGGGCATTGCTGCTGTACACCGTTATTTGCAAGTGGTTGGACTGGCTGGGCGTATTAGTGGTAACCGGTTCTGAACTGACAAAACCTGTTTGAATCGAGCAAAAGGTGCCTTGGGTTTGCATAAAAAAAGTATAACTGTTGGTTTGGGGTTTTTTCCCTTTTGTATCACGTAATATGCTCAATATAGATCCTCTTGGAACATACAGTCTTCTATAATGGCAGTCTATGAAAGGCATAAACAAAATGGGGGAAACTGTTTTGGCTTTAATTTGCACACAGCAGAACCCTCCCGCAGGCATGCTGAGGTACCCTGCTATGGGGAGAGCTCCATAGAACTCCTCCCTTTCTTAAAGCTTTGCAGAAGCGTTCGTTTTGGTGTACAAAAGTACTGAGATTTCTACTGGAGAGCCTTAGTCAAATTAGAACTTATTTAAAGTGGAAAAAAAGAACCATTTGTGATGGTGGAAACTTGCTGCTGTGTTGCTGCTTAGCTATGAAAATGTTTAAGCTCTATAGGAACCAGAGTTTATGAGCTTCACAGTTTTCTGAACAGGTAGAAACTCCCTCCAGTAAGAGCACAGGACTGGCTTTGTCCTGGCAAAGCTGGGCTGCTCGGCCCTCAGGTCGAGCTCAGCATCCAGAAATGAGGTGATCCTTTCAGAGCCACATTAGTGTCTTGTTCAGGTAGTGATTCTCGGGGTGCACCTAAAATAGTGGAAGCTGCCTCTTTTTTCCTTTCAAGTGCAGTAATGGCAGTATGTGCCTTTGTGCTGTAAGTCAGGGACCAAAGCAGATACAGGGGCTCATTCTTTTTCTTCTCCTTCCCATACTTTTACTTGGGGAGGTTCAAACAGAACTGTTTCCCTAAGGACTATGCTGTAATCACAGAGAATATGAGAAGATCCATTTTCCATTGCTAGTATTTGAACTAAGCCTCTTCTTATGCCTGTGTGCCTGTCTCCTGCCTGTCAGCAGCAATCATGTCATATAGCCTCTATCTGTCTCTTCTCTCTTTTATCCCTCTCTTCTTGTCTTCACCTCCCTGGACCAGTTCCTCTTACTCGCTCTTGTTTCGAGATGTCTGTATTTGGTCTCCTACCTGTTGTTTATTCCTTTTCTCCAGAACACCTGTAAAGCAGGATTCCTTTAGCCTCCTTGTACATCTGACAAGATCAGAGTTGTCTGTGTGTGACATTTGAGACTTTACCTTCCCTAATGGAATTAATACACCTGTGGAAGTAGTAACTTGAAATAGTTGAGTGTTTACTTGTTTTCCTGACGTATCACACAGGATAGGATAGCTGTCTGTCAGCAACTCCTGGAAAACATTTCATTTCCCTAATCCTTCCCAATTTGGTAGCGTGTATGGCAAAACCAGAGTTTGAACTACTGAATCTTATCTCATTTCTGTCATCTGAGGGCTGCCTGTAAGAGATTTTGGCTTGTGTAGTTTTACCTCCCACCTTTCAACTACCAAAACTCTGCTACTGTGTACAGAGAAAAAATTGAAGACGTAATCTGTCTTTGTGGAGGTTCCTTGTTGGCCAAGGTGCAGTCACTTTATCGAATTTTAAGAGTTCAGTGATTTGGGTTCTTTTAAAATGGAGCCAAATGTAATGCTCTGAAGTTCTCAGAGCGAAAACTTCATACTGTTTAAAGCCACGTTTTGCTTCTTTCATGGTAAAGTAATATTTCTAGATGAGAAGTTCACAGAAGATACTGAAACAGCACTTCTACATCAGAAGTTTGCAGAAGGCTTCTTAGTGTTCTAGCAGCAGATGCTGCTCCCTTTGCAAATAAAGCTTTAGCAAAACAGGTTTTTCATGCAGTGTTTATATTCTGGTTAAGCTCCTTTTTTTCCGAGTGAAAAATGATTCTGTTGAACTTTCTAGCGGCTTCTGCTAATCATGAATTGAGGTAGTTAGGTTACATCACCTATTGGGATTATCTGTAACTTTAATAATGACAAATGTATTTGTGTTTCTTGGTTTGCAGTATGTTGTAATGGAAACTGTAGTATGGGGTTTTTTTTTGTGTTTTTAACCTTTCCAGCATTATCCATGTTTGGAACAACGGTTGGTCTTTACGGGATACCCTGGTGTAAGAAATCCCTGCTGTTAACCGTCTTGATGTCAGTTATTGGAGCTTCCATGGGAATTCTAGATACAGGTAAGGGACCGTGTGGTCCGAGAATTCCTTCACTGAAGTAACTGGAAACTTTCTTCAAGCTCACCAAAACTGTTCCTGGTATTTCATTTGACATATCTTGAATGAAGAGAGGGGAGCTCTTTTACCAGGCCAGGATTCTTGGATTATTCTAGTCCCGAGGCTTCCAGTGTTTGTGTCTCTGTAACAGGCTTTCCTTAAAGGGAGACAGGCTTGGGGAGCTGGGTATCTCTTGCTTCCTGGAGAAGATCAATATGCATTTCATTGCGCAATTACAGGCATAAACAAAGTGTCACGTGCTCTTTAAACAGTGTTTTCTTTAAATCTACAGGAAGGTAGTTGGGTTATGGTTCGTTAGTGCCATCTGGAACTAATTTAGTCCTGAGCACGCCCTGGTGTTTGAGAGAGAGATCTCACAGTTGCTGTGTTGGAGAGTTGGCCAGCTAAACCTGGCCAGGTGGCGTTTGGGGAGTCACAGCAGACATTTACTGCCATAGTTCACTTTGTGTCTGTCATCCATCTCCCTGAATTAAGGAACATTTGTTGCCCCTGGCCAGCCTCTCTTACGTGTTTGGGAATACAAATTTATTCCATGCCCCAAATTATACATCATCTGTGGCATGTGCGTACTGTAAATGGTCTGGAAAAAAACACTTTTGCTGGAAACCTGTTGAAAAACAATTTCTTAGTAGTGACTCGTTATTGGAGGAAGAGGCACCAGTGGAGTTGCAGAGGAAATGTCTACAGGTGTGGCTGGAAAGGTCAGTTATACCACAGGTATGAATAAGAAACTTCCACAGAAGATAGTTCATTGGGCATGGCTTAGAAAGAGGGAGTTAGTGATGGTTGCTGTAGCAGGCAGTTTGGATCAGGAGGTGGGGCCATGGCAAGAGACCTAAGCGTGGTTAGAGATAGCTGGGTAATGCTGATGTACTTGCAGATGGGGATCGGGAAACAACCAAAAATACGTCAGTGGTGGAGTGCTCTGGTGTTACTGTAGAAGGTGGTGGTGGAGCTGCAACAGGCAGCCACTCACCTGACACCTCTCTGGTGACATGCCAGCAGTGTGCCGGCTTTCCTGGCTTACTGAGGGAGCCTGTGGTTACAGTAAGGTACTACGGGATGCGGTTGTTCAGCTTCAGGGCAGGCTTATTTGTGAGTTAGAGCTGGCTAATGAGCTAGCCTAGCTATCCAAACAGCTCTGGAAGTGTCTCAACCAGGGCCTGGTTTTGGTGGCTTGGCTGGTAGGCAACACAGAGGAGCGATGACTGCACATGTGAACCATTGGCTGCAGTTCTGTGGAGCTTGTGGGAGTTCTGTGAACACCGAAGAGAGTGTGATAGAGGATCCAGTACTGACAAAGATGGTTCTGCATGGCACAGGTTGTGCTAAATAACCTGAGTGCAGTGCTGTATTTGCGGCCTCTGGTAGGATCATTATACATGGCACTTGGTTGAAAAATTCTTCGTATGGGGAAAATCCTGTCAGCTTATTGTAAAAAATGTCTTCAGCGGGTGGGTGTGCTGCTCGGAAGTCAGGCCTTTGAGGCAGGGAGACTTCCCAGCAGGAGAAACTAAGAGCAAGGCAGTAGGGTGTAACTGAATTAATTCACAAGAGCGTTAGTGCTGTGTGACAAGGGTTGCTGTACTGTAGCACAGGAATTTAATTACTGGTCTTATTTTCTTGTGTTCTTCTCAGGGACTACTTAAAAATGTCTCTCTGAGATCTTATTTTCTAGCATTATTGTTGATCTGAGGGTGTTGTAGTTTGGTCTCTGCAGCGGTATGATTGTAAACCTTTCTGCTTCTGGAAATGGCGTGAGTCGTTTGAACGCAGTTGGGGTGGTCCCAGCCCATCAGAAGCAAGCGATTCTCGATGTTTCCTGGGATGTTGTTTAATGAGATCTCTGATTCTTAGTGTTGTGCGTTGGTGCTTTTAGAACTTACAGAAACCCAAAGCAGTTAAATTTGCTTGTCTGAAAAAATGCTGAAAAATTCTGCAAATTGTTAAGTAGGGTAATTAAGTACAGCCATTGGTGCTGGATTAAGCCACTGTGTGGCTCTTCATTTTCACTGCTGTGACTGCCCTCCTGAAGCTCAAGTAATCACATGGGTTTAAGGCGCTTACAGGCAGAATTTCAGCTAACTACAATTTTGTACATGGTGTTTGCTAAACGTGGTGTTACTGCAAATGGAGTTAATGATAAAGTTTGGTTATGGTTTGGGGTTTTTTTGTTTATTTGGTTTTTTTTAAGCAGTATCTAAAATGATTGTATCCTCCTCTCTCTGCTCTTCAGGTGGCAATGTACTGGCACTGAATACCTGGGGAGCAGAGGCTGGGCCACACATGCAGGCCTTACACTTCAGTTTTGCTGTCGGTGCGTTTGTGGCCCCCATCCTGGCTAAAATGGCCTTGGGAGGCTCCGAATCTAAAGACCTTTCAGTAACTGAAAAGACAAACCAGTCCATCCCAAGGTCCATGCCGACAGTATCAGCTGCATCAGCTGTGTCAGCACTGAAACACCATCTTGGTGCAGATTTTTTGTGGTCCTATGTTGTCATAGGGACCTATCTTCTGTTTGTTTCTTTCTTCTTTTTCATTTTGTATTCAAAGGGCAGCTCAGCTCGAGACAAATCAAAGGCTTCTCTGCAGAAATGCACGTTTGCCAGATACCACTACGCCCTGATTGCTCTCCTGTTCGTATTCTTCTTCTGTTACGTGGGAGCGGAGGTCACTTACGGCTCTTACATATTTACTTACGCAGAGGTCTTTGCCGAGATGAAAGAAAACGAAGCGGCCGCTTTGAATTCTGTCTTCTGGGGCGCGTTTGCCGCTTGCAGAGGAGTGGCAATATTCTGTGCTGCCTGCCTCTACCCTGGCACCATGATCCTGCTCAGCATCGTAGGCTCCGCTGTCTCCTCTTCGTGCTTGGCCTTCTTTGCCAGGCACCCAGCCTCGCTGTGGGCGGGAACGGCTGTGTATGGGGCGTCGATGGCTACCATCTTTCCCAGTGGCATTTCCTGGATAGAACAGTACACGGTCGTGCAAGGAAAATCGGCTTCTCTGTTTGTGATCGGCGCCGCTCTGGGCGAGATGTGCATTCCTGCCCTGGTGGGGTATCTCCAGGGCAGGTTTCACCACGTTCCCGTGGTGATGTACACCGCCCTGGTGACATCGGCAATGACCGTTATACTCTTCCCTCTGATGTACAAATTGGCCAACTGTCCTGGTGAGAGCGACTTGAAAGAAATGAGTGAGAGCGAGGACCGGAAAGCTTTGTTGTCAAACTCAGGGCTTAATGAGGATGAAGAGGATGAGGAGGATGCAGGAGAGTGGAACGAAGCAGACTTTGAGGTAATAGAAATGAATGATACGCTGAGAAACTCTGTGATAGAGACCTCCCGTAAGATACCAGGGGACTCTCCGGCCAAAGTCTCTCTCCAGCCCCATCTGGACGATGTACTGTGCGATTCTCCAGTGGCTGCTGCTGGCTCCCCTGGGAGAAAAAATGTGAATGTTGACCGGGAGAAGAATGATTAAAGTAAAAACTGACTTTTTTTTTTTTTTTAAAGGGAAGTGCAATGGAATTATAGCTGTTCTTGTAAAGTGGTTCAAGAATCCTTTCATAGTGGTGCAGAGCTCTGCGCTTTTCTCCTCCCCCATTTTCAGCCTGCAGCGATATGTCTCGGAGTGGGAAAGTCCACTATGATGTGAGTGGGGTAACGTGACAAAATGTATGGACTGTACCGAAAACGGTTAAACGTAAGAGACGTTTTCTAAATATGAGGCATGCATTTAAGTCCTATATGCTGTAATTAGAACTAACTAGGATAGAAGGGGACTGTTAGGACCACTCAGTTTTTTGGGGGTGGGTGGAGGGTGCAGTTCTGCGGTGCTTGGTCACAGAATGTTTTCATGAGAGAGAAATCTGTTATCTGTGATGCTTAAGGGACACGGTTTAGTGGTGAGTTGGCAGTGCTGGATTAACAGTTGGCCTTGATGATCTCAGAGGTCTTTTCCAACCAAAACAATTCTGTGATTCTATGCTGAGCTTTCTTACCTCGTGAAAGAAGAACGTTTCTACTGCATCGCAACTTTGATTTCAGGAAATCAAGTCAAATTTCAGGTGATGCTCAGTGGCAATAGCCTGTTGGCCAACTATTTAATTTTCTGGTCTTGTCACTAAGACAAGAAAAAAATTAAAAATTAATTTTTAGGAGTGGAACTATGCCTTTGGTTTTAAAAGCAGTGTACGGGAAGGGAGACAAATTGGGTTGTGTTAAATCTGCTGTAATCCTTAACTCTGATTTACTAGTTGAACAGTGGTGACAAACCTAAATAGTCGAAAGTATTTGTGATTTTAATAATTCTTGCACTACCACCAAAATCAAGAAATGTATTAAGATCATAAAATTGTATATAAACAGATTACTTAATAGATGGTATTGACATAGGGCTGTGATGTTTTTAAGCCAGTTGTTTAAAATGAGGTTGCCACAGCTTTTCTGGCTTCCTGTGCCAAGGTTTTAACGTTGTGATGTGTTACAATGAAAATGGGAGGGAACGACTGATGAGACAGTCCTTTCAGGATGCAGTGTACAATCACTTGCCCCTCGCCAGTTGGACTGGTGTCAGTTGGGGTTTGTGTCCTTGGGTGGTGACTCGCAGGTGGACTCTTCCTGGCGGAGCAGCAGTGGTTTGTGTTTGTGGTTTGCTGCTAGGCAGGAAGACCCGGGAAAGACTTAGGAAGGACCTGGGAAGGACCAGTCACACCAGTGAGCCCTCCCCAGTAAGAGCAAAACAAAAAAGCAGCAGTTAATGATAAAGTCTGACTCAGAAACAGTAGTCTTTCTTGCAGTTTGTCTACTTGAAACTCCAAATTTGTAGGTTAAGTACTTTTTTTTGAGGCTGTGTGATTGGAATGTGCTCGTTTGTTGGTTTTTTGTTTTTTTTTCACTTTGCACTTTTATTAGGATTTTTCTTGCAAAGAAGTTTAATTTACTAACAAAAGAGCTCTAGATGTAACATAGAACAGAACCTTAGATTTTCGGTCTATTTTCAGGTCTGGCTTTGTTTGCTCTCTTGTCCTGAGTGTGCAATCTAGAACCCCGTGGCTTTTTCCTTTCTTCTCAGAAGTTAGTAAGAAGCAGGAATCAACTTGTAGTGAAAAATGCCTATTTTTTATTGCATCTTGCCACTTTGAAGGGCCTCCCTCTCCCTCTGCTGTTAGCACTTCAATGCCATTGTGGTTTTACCAGATTCCTTTTTTTCCCCTTTGTATGTGTGCACTCCCATGGCACCTTTTCCAGTGCAATGCATGAACCTGCACTTTCAAATGGCCTTGATAGCCTTGTGTCACTGCCTATACAAGGCTTCTCTTCTTCATTCACAGCAATTGTAAATTCTTTTCAACATTTCAGACCAAATCCTGTTCTAGGTATGTGTGGCAGCATTTGTTCAGCAGGAGTAAGTCTGTATGGCCTTGGGGTTTGGTCAGTTTCATACTGTGACAAACGGTGTGGCAGAGGTGCGGACTTCAAGTGAGTGCAGATACAGCCTGCAGTCCTTCCTTTCCTTTGCCACTTTTTCATCCTGCACTCTGCAGTAACTGCTGGGTGTGTGCAGAAAGGAGGGAGTGTTACCTGATGGTCAGGACAAATCCTGATGGATGGGGAAGGGGAAGTGAGGTCCCAGCCTCCCTGGAGAGGTCACACATTTCCTTTGGGCAGAAATTAGGTTTGGTGTAGGACAAACAGAAGATGCAAAAATGAGTCTGTGGCAGGTCCCCACTGTAACTGCAGTCCATAGGCTCTGCCTGAATTGATGGTGGTGTAAAAAACAGTTTCCAGTACCTGAGATCATGTTTCCAGAAGAAAATTAGTTTAAGAAATGCACCTGGCAACCAGGAAGATTTTAAATAATCCCCAATTCATATCCTAATTTTTGGAATGAAAAAGTAACATTGTTCTCAGGGATAGTTAAATGTCTTGCATCGTCCAAGTACTAAAAACCAGAAAATGGAATTAAAGCCACAGTGGGAAATATGCTGTAACCTCTTTGAAGCTTAGCTGTTCATTGCTAATATGGACACACATATTTGTGTTTCTGACTGCTGTTTTCCCAACAAGTGTGAAAATACTGTGCAAATTTTTTTATTTTTTATTTTTTTTTCTGGCTGTATTAATTAATTCCTGCACTAGGCACTTCATCCCCATTTTCCCCCTTAAAAGCAGAAGGCTGGTGTAGTAGGAGTGGAGTAACAACCTGGGACTGCCATGTAAGAGCAGCCTTTTGCCAAAAGGAACCAAAAATCAGCAGCAGGAAGACAGAGTGGAATTGTCTAATTACTGTGACCAGTACCTTGTAGAATCACAGGCGATTCATAGGTGGAGTCATCTTAGTGAGCACTTACTTAGAGCCTTCAATGTCTAATTCTGGCCTCCAACTTGAAATGGGATATACTTAGAGAGCTCGTTCTCCTTAGCCCCCCAAAGCACACTTTCATAGCAGAGGCTGCCCTTTAGCAAAAATGAAATGTTTGGAGCAATTTAAGTTTAAAACATGTCTAGGACTTTTCCACTGATGAGTCCAACTCACAGCAGTTCTAGACATCCTTGATGTTCAAGGCTGTAGCTTCCCTTGTTCTTGGATTTTTGGTGTTCCTCAAGGCTTGTTTTTAGACCATGAATGTTACTTTCACATTTAAATTTCCTTCTGAAGTAAACTGCTTCTTGGCAGAGACAGTTAAAGTGAGGATCTATTTACAGTGCCTTTTAAGTTACAGATCCTCCAGGAAGCTTTAACACCTGAACTCTTACATGTTATGGGTTGAAATTACTTGAAGTAAAGCATGTTACTTTACCACTGCCTTGTTTATGCTAGAATAGTCATCTCTGCGTTGAGGACAAGAGCTGTGGTCCATTGATTAGAAACCTGAAGTTAATAAGAGTCTGATTTTTGTCTATAAACCAGGAATGGGGTGAAGATGAGCACGTGCCTGTTTACTCTGGTGTTAAATGTAACCTCTTGCAGTCATTTAATGTTTTTATTTCTCCCCGAAGCACTGCCAAGTGCTGGATTGTACTGCAATCACTAACACATTAATCCTGGCATTTGCACTTTTATTCTGTACATGACCAATGCTAGAATACAAGAGTAGGCAAAGTTTTGTGCCTTGATTATTTTTCTTTTAGCTACTTTGCATAAAAGCACAGCGCAGTCGGTGGATGTTAGGTTATATATTTAATAGATTTTATTCTGCTTGGTGTGGGTTTACATTGTACTGTATAATGTGAAATTATATATTGTATCTTGAATGTAATAAATTCTTAACTGGAGATGGCACTCAGGTTCCTTGATGTAAATAAAGTTTTGTTCTATTTTTGAAAGCTACTCTGGACTTCTGAATTCAAAACTCACTCCTGTTTTGACTAATGGAAAGCTGGAAATGTTTCTCTTCTGGTTTGGGGAAGGCTCCAAGAATTGATACCAAGGTTTTACATCCCAAAGCTTAAGCTGGAAACTCAGATGTGGATTCTTAACTTTTACTTGGGCAGTATTGTTTACCTTACTGTTAGTGTGCCAAACGAGGGAATGAAAGGTGTATGCGAGTGAGGGTAAATCTAAAAAAAAGCATATAATTTTTACCATATAGTTTTATTCAACTTTAATATGGTTTCCATTATTAACTTCTAAAACAAAATGATTTCCAGTTTAGAAAACAATGCACTGACCACATAATTCCTTTTCCATTTTATACAGTTATACAAATATTCTAAATACACATTTTGTCAAGATGGTGGCAAATAAGATTTAACTGTACAGTACATAAGGAAAGAAAATATTTTAAGCATATTTAGAAGCAATAGAAATGTCTATACAAAACAAGCAAAAATGGAATAAAATTTTATATTTAAAGTATTGCAACAGTCCCACAGGTTTGTAACAAAAATGTCTTTGCACAGTTCCTCACAATGCCCCATTAATAGCTAAAGCAAGACAGCAATTTTTAGAAAATAATGTTTCAAAATGCTACACATGGTACTACTGCTTGCACAGTCTGATCAAAATAACAATCTACTTGGAATCAAGCAAAACCGAGGAGGAGATATACCAACCAACTTTAAAATTATCTGTATAAAAGTCATTGCACATTATTTTTACTCAGTTGTTTGAAAAGTAAAAAAGTGTATTTACAAAATATTTCGCAGACAAAATTATAAAGTGAATGGAGAATATATAAGTAACACGTCTTGATACTGACAGTTCAAGAACACACACTAATGGTTTTATCGTTTCAAGAGGTTTTCAGTGCTCCTTCCTCCAGGAAGTAAACTTGACTTCTACTTTGAAATGGATTTACAAGATGTTACACATAGCTATTTCAACATCAGCCTTATAAAACAGTATGTTAGAAACGTGAAAGAAAGAAGAAATTTGTACATCTTAAAAAGTGAGCTATTGATAGATCAACAAATGTTTTTTGTTTTTTGTTTTTTTCTTAATTTAGTTAGGATAAGCGTTCATTATTCTTCAGATAATAAACCCAACAGTTAAAATGGAAATCCTGGACTAGATGAGAATTGAAAAAGCACCATGCACAATAGTCTTAGTGTGGTAAACACTGAAAATAAAAAATAAAATAGCACCTGGAATCCTGTTACACAGATCATTTAAAACTGGTCAAGTAGCTGGCGAAGATAGGGTGCCTTGGACAGTTCTCTGCTTACCCTGGACAGCTTGAAGAGTACTGGACAGTTGAGGGAGACACACTGAATCTGTCGATCAAAGCAGCCTGTACAGTTCTTGCATATCTAGATGATATATAAAAAAGCAAAACTGAGTATTTTAAACATAGGATGAGCAAGACATCAATCATCTGGGACTCTGAAGTCCTCAGTGTTTTATCAGCAGAACAGGCACAGCCCTACCAGCACCAAGCTCTTCCCCAACAATGAGAGATCCAGAGCAGCTCCATTCTCTGCTGCAGCCGCTCCTGCCACTGCCAGGCTGCCGCTGCTGGTGCTTGGCTGCAGGTACCACCCACCCTGAACTGGGCAGAGACCAACAACCAGCTTGGCTCTGCAGCTCAGGTTTCTATCCTCCTCGTCCAATGTGGTGGCACTTGGAAATAGAAGCTAAATAAGCTGAGTGGATTTAAGTGGAGTAGTATGTTATACTCATCATAAACTTACCCTGTATAAAAGTTTTCTAGTGAAAAAAGACAAAACTGTTTGGTATTTATTCTCTACACAAGAAAGGGACTTTATAATAAACTACTCCTGTTTCAAGAGAAGCTTCAGTTAGTTTTACTTTCCAAGTCAGAGTGAATAAGTCCCAAGACAGAAAAGCACAGGCAGGCAGGTTCCACTGCTCCCCTCCTTTGTGGAACTACTCGTTAATATAGTTAATGCTGCTTGCAAGTATTTTTAACATGAGATACTTGATGGGATAAAATAGCACCAGGCACAGTTTTTCCAAAGGTAAAAAAACTTGAAGTCCCCTGCTTTGCTCTTTTATTTTTAATCCTCTCCAGTATCTGCCCCCCCAACTCAGAAATTTGCTTCCAACCACACTTGTGTATTGTAACATCAAAACGTTACAAAATCTTGTCCTACTGTTTGCATAGTCTCAATAAGTCCAACACGTGGCACTGCAGAGGATACCAGTCCTCTGACCTGCAACTGTGACCAAAAGGAACAGGATTTACAGGGTTTGTTCCAGGTTTGTAACTACCAGAACCTCAGAAACAAGTCTACTCTAGAGCTCTCTTCTAAGTTCAGCTTGTGTAGAGGGGAGAAGTCTAGGGCCTTAATTTATGGCACAAATTTTTAAAGTGCATTTTAAAATAATGTACACAATTCAGTGTTACATCAGTTTTCTGCTGGCTCTGGCATGTTTATAATCAAGGATGGCCAAGAATTTAAGCTGTGAAGGGTATGTACATCTTCATATTAAAAGCAGATAGATGCTCTTACAGAGAGGTTAAGTCATCACACACTGACTGGAATGGGATGCCAGGCCTTGCTGATCTCTTGCACATTGCAGGGACATGAGAACGTTCTGCTCAAACCCACTGATCCTTCCGTGGGGCTGGACCCATCTGTCAAGTTCCGATTTATTCCGGAACAAAAGCAGTGTCAAAGGTTCAGAGCACCACAGGAGAACTGCAGAACATGCATCACCTTCCTTTACTGCCATTTACAATGCAGATCAGAGCAAATATTACAAAATACAGCAAGAAATAGAAGTCCACACCTTAGTAATGCAATATTTATGAATAGTGAATTAGAATGGTTTTCTAGCAACAGAGCCCCATGGGAACCTATCAAATCAATGCCTAGACTCCAGGAACAGTTACAGGCCTCCAATTCAGACGAGTCTAAAATGGTTCACGTGCTAGTGCAAAAAATCAATTTTAACAAAAACATTTATTAATTATAAAATATGCCAGTATGAAAATTAGGTGAGGATAATGCATATGTTTCTGCAAGGCATTATGCTTTGCTATAATATATTCCTGAGCACAGTCAGCTACCTTCTTAATTGACTTCTAGCTCAAGGGAAAAAACCAGCTTGGAAAATTCCTACCAAGAGGAAAGGTAACATGAAAACCCCCAAGCTGAAACACATCCTTGTTATACATATAAATACATAAATTTTCTGGGAAAAATGTTTTTGTTACTAGAACATCACCAGTTATTTTAATGCAAAAAAGGTGAATCTTTCATACTTTTACAACTCTCCATCACTGTCGTCATAAAAAGACACCTACAAACCATGTAAGATACTTTAAAAAAATGCAGAAAAGCATCTTCTGTTCTGATCCCTCTCTTTGCCTTCAGTTTTAAGCAGAGCTAAGGAGAGTCCCAGTTGCTATGCTGCCATCCACAGCAATGGGAAAAGCAAACAAGTGACAACACATTTAACACCCGGATTTGCACTCCCCTTTTCTGTTGGGGACGTTCAGTAACACGCTGCTTTGAAATTTCAGCCCCTGTCTGGCTGACAAGACATCTGACAGTGCTTTAATCATACCTTGACCAGCTGTTCTTGCTTACGCTCCAGCTCTCGGATTTCTTGGTTGAGAATCACTGCCACATGCTGTGGCTGGCTTCTGCATTTATTACAGATCCCATACTGGGTCAGTTCATCACACACAGGACAGTGTAAGGTCGTGAAATACTGGGAGATTGTGCCTTTGCGTCCTTCTAGCTCACTGCGGGCAGTTGAGGCAGCTTTTTGAATCTGTAAAAAGAAATAATTAAGAGGAAATGAACTTTGAAGAGAGCAGCTCACCTTATTTCTAGATTACATAGCCTTTTTTTTTTTTTTAAAAGGAGTGTGTACAAAAGTGCAAGAGAGTCTTCAGGGCATGGGTTCATACACAAATTACTAACATGGACTGCATCATTCTGAAGAGCACAGCACTTGCCCTGAAGTGATACACTGAACAGAGCCCACCCACACCTATGTCACAGGGAATCCCACTAGAAGACAGAAGGAATAACCAAAGAAATCCTCAGTCACATGCTAAATTCCCAATCTCATCACAAACTCAGCCTCCTGCAGCTGTCCCTTTGTAGGTGCTGATATACTTCACATCCAAACGTGCCCTGGCTGTGTAGCCTCAGTGGCTGCCTTCCAGATCCTGCCTCCCCTTGAGTTTCCGTGCCGGTGCAGTCCCAGTCACAGTTCTTTGCCACCCTGGCTCTAGCTCATGCTCCGATTTCCCTGGACAGAGCTCTCTTGCCCAGAGAAGTTCATTGTCTGCACTCACTCCTGGTGCTGCATGACTTACACTTTGTGCTATCCTTCACTTTCCTGCTTCAAACACCCAGCTGCTCTGCTCCCTGTGGCCTCCTCAGTGCTCCCCGGCCTTGCAGAGGCCTTTTTCTGCCTTTATAGAGCAGCGTGTTGAAGATACTTAAGGTGAGTGTCACAGTGCCATCAGAAATGTAGAGAAAAGAAACAAAATTGAAGTCAATCGAGCCTGTATTAGAAGTCTGCAGTGGGAAACCTGATGTACTACTACACTGCTGAATTCTACACTAATTAGAGTAACCAAACTACACAGATACACTGTCTTTCACCTTCCCTTTTTGTCAGGGGAATCACAAACTAAAATCTAGCTATCTAGTACTTCTCTTCCTGCATGTCAATGATTTCTTTAACTTTTAGGAAAGTCAGTTTCGGGTAGAATTAGTTAAAAAAAATCTGTATCACCAGAAATTTTTAAAAACTGTTCCTGCTGCTGTGGAATTACCCCTGTTTCTATAAAGAGGAAAGATGTTCAAAACATCTTGGAAAAACAGGAGTTCCAATACCTACTATAGAGAGATTTAAAAGGTGGTACAACCAAATAGATGTATATACAAGTACTGCTAAAAATATGCAGTTACAGCAAAATATTCTTTTAAAATACGGAAGGGGTCAGGACATAGAAGATGACAGTGAGATCAACCCTGCACAGAAGGGCTGGCTGAAAAAATTGATTCACTAAGTGGCAAAAAAAAAACCCTTGCAGGAGATGTAAGAATCAGGTCTGCATGTTTGGGCATCAAACATCACCTTGTAAAATAACCTTTGCTGTTGCCTCATATAACCCTCATTCCATTAAAAGTCATGATAAAACCAAACACTGTACAGATGGCACTGTGTTTGTAATGTGTTTGTTTTCAAACACTCACCCGTGGCAGCTCATGGTACCAACTGAAGACGTCTATGCCAATAAGTGAGAACACCCGAGCCAGCGGTGGCAGAATTTGTTTGGTAATATAATACGTCGCGTTCAGCCTCAGGTTGGGATCCTGCAGGACTTCAATGGGCCGCCTCACCAGCTGTATCAGGGGCAGTCCGGGCATGCCATACACAATGACGTAGGGTACTCGCTCTCCAACTCGTGGTTCAGAGCGACGGTCATAGGCAAGCATTCTCCTGTTTAAAAAGAGCCTTTATGATGCATCCAGATACACATTCATAGTTATTTCATTTGCTTGTGAAGTTCCCCATCTGATTATATTGGTACCTCTCCAGACAACTGAAGTTAGTGTCTATTATGAAGCACAGGACCAAGATGCTTCATTTTGAATTTGCCTCGTGATCCGACCCAAATTGTAGAACCTGGAACACAAGCCCTAAAGATATGTTCTGTTTCAGGTCACTTGGATTTGCATACAGGTTGCTTTTTAGCTACCCCTTCCTCTAAGAAATATTTTAATAAAGAGCAGCCAGGGTACTTAAAAGAGCTCAAGTACCCAGAAAGCAAAGGACTAGTCACACAGCTTGAAGCAGGTTATCAATCCCAGACTTGAATTTAATTTTATTTAAAAAGCACAGCTTAATTTGAAGACATTTTATATTAAGGAAAGAGGCAAAACGTGCCAGATCACATTATCTATTACTGTTAAACAACATCAACAGGATGAAATATTAAGTACAGTACTTTTTAAAAAATGAAAAATTATGCCTAGTACTGAGAGACATCACTATTACAAATTTTAACATATCTAGTTATCTGTGAGTGATGCGCAACCTTGGAGATTCAAGCCCTTCTACAGAAAGGACAGCATAAGCAACAGCAGTGAACACACCATTAACCATCCTGACAAGAGACTTTACTCTTGAACATGTGCCTCTCTTTCTAGGACTATCTGATGCCTCATCTCTCTTCACATACAGCAGAAAGTCAGAGCCAACTGCTGCAACAATATCTAAAGGAGATATCTCACTGCTACCTGTAACTTAGCAGTACAAAGGTCAAGAGAAAAAATATCTACGATTAGCACTTCTTAATCTCATTACCTGGTGATTTCCAGGGCTGGTACACAGGATCCAGGTCTGTAAGCTGAGCTCCCTCTGTACTCTTTTGCAAAGATGAAGTCTTGCATGCTGGCTTTTCCTTCCAGTAGCTTCATGCATTGATTCTGAACGTACTGTTTGATCTGACTTATGTCCCGTGTTTCAAATAGCAGCTTGATAGAACACTCAAGTATCTTTACAACCAAAGGAGAAAGGTGAAAAAAACCATGTTTAACTAAAAAAATAATTAATTCCAAATAATTAAGCAAATTATATGGAAATAATAATACACTGCTTAGAAAAAGTATCAGTTGTGAATTAGAATGTTAATATGATAGATGGTTGCATTCTCTTCCACTCAAAGACATTCCTAAACACATTACTAGACAGCTTTTTCTCAGTTTGACACATCTTTCATGACATTATCCATATTCCAGCATTAAGACTGTTTCAACAATTAGAGAGGTTTTCCAGAGTATGAGAATACATTTTTTCCCCATCATCTAAAATGTTTTGCCATGACTTTCTGACCACCTCAACAAACAAAAGAATTGGGATTAAAAAGAAAAATGGAAGTAAATCCTCCTAAGTGGTTACCTTACTTACTGGGATAAATTTGTTTTGACTTGATTAAGAACAAGTGCCTTTTCTTTTTAACCCCTCATTACATAGCTTAAAATAAACAGGCAAGGAAGTTTATTTCAAATGAATTCTTAGCTAAACTGTAATTATGTAAGTGAGCTATTTAGTAGACACATCAGTGTGCCTCACTCGTCTTCACAGAATCACAGAATGTTAGGGATTGGAAGGGACCTCAAAAGATCATCTAGTCCAATCCCCCTGCCAGAGCAGGAACACCTAGGTCAGGTCACACAGGAACATGTCCAGGTGGGTTTTGAATGTCTCCAGAGAAGGAGACTCCACAACCTCTCTGGGCAGCCTGTTCCAGTGTTCTGTCACCCTCACTGTGAAGAAATTCTTCCTCACATTTATGTGGAACCTCCTATGTTCCAGCTTACACCCATTGCCCCTTGTCCTATCATTGGATGTCACTGAGAAGAGCCTGGCTCCATCCTCATGACACTCACCCTTTACATATTTATCAACATTAATGAGGTCACCCCTCAGTCTCCTCTTCTCCAAGCTAAAGAGACCCAGCTCCCTCAGCCTTTCCTCATAAGGGAGATGAGTCTTGGAGTAATACTTTCAGTTAAAGTGAACTAGATCAAGAATGGTCTTCTAGAGAAATAACATGGGGCTGAGGGCTTCTTATGGGGTTTTTAGGGGCTGAAAGATAGGATGGAGAGTGCGAGTCCTTGTAATGCTGTGCAAGATCTTCAATTTCTCTTTCAAATGGTTCATACCAGAAAAACAAAGTCTCAGACAACTCACAAGGACTAGAAACTCTAAGAAAGGACAAATATAGACTAGACTAGAATATTTCAGTTGGAAGTGACCTACAACAATCATCCAACTGCCCGATCAATTCAGGGCTGACCAACACTTAAAACATGTTATTAATGACATTGTCCAAATGCCTCTTAAAACACTAACAGGCTTGGGGCATTGACCACCTCTCTAGGAAGCTTGTTCCAGTGTTTCACTGCCCTCTGTGGAGAAATGCTTCCTAATGTCCAGTCTAAACCTGCCGTGGCACAGCTTTGAACCATTCCCACACTAGTCACTGGATTCCAAGGAGAAGAGCTCAGCACCTCCCCCTCCACATCCCCTCCTCAGAAAGCTGCAGAGAGCGATGAGGTCATCCCTCAGCCTCCTTTTCTCCAAACTGGACAAGCCCAAAGTCCTCAGCTGCTCCTCATAGGACATGCCTTCCAGCCCTGCCACCAGATTTGTTGCTCTCCTCTGGATACATCCAAGGACCTTCACATCCTTCTTAAATGGTGGGCCCCAGAACTGCACACAGTGTTCAAGTGAGGCCACACCAATGCTGAATACAGCAGGATAATCCCCTCTCTTGAGCAGCTGGTGATGCTGTTTGATGCACCCCAGGATGCAGTTTGCCTTCTTGGCTGCCAGGGCACACTGCTGACTCCTATTGAGTCTCCTGCTAACCAGCACCCTCATATCCCTTGTATATAAAATCTGTTAATATATATTAAATATACGATGAAATAACAGTATAGTATAATTTCATTCGGAGAGAAATGTGTAAGTATTTTACCTTGGAAACAGCAGGACAGGAGTCCCTTCGGACTGTCTCTATGCCTTTTGCATCAAATACTGGGTCCTTCTGGTCCAGTGTTTCATACATGTAACCCACGTACCTCTTCTTTGTTTGCAGGACACATGGCAAGTAGACCTGAAATGTTTAGAAAGAAGACAGCCCAATCTGGCATGTGTTGGGAATATAAGGTGGCTCTGAACATAGGGGGGTTTCCTAAGGAATACTTTGCTTTGTTGTTGTGGGTTTTTTGTGGGGGTTTTTTTGGTGGTTTTTTTTTTTTTTAATCATTAAAACCAATAAACTGGATCAAAGGACTGTTAAAGGACACCTGAGGAAGTTGGGATTCAGTGGTGTTCTGTTCTTAAATCAGTTTGTATTTGGTCTAGCTGTAAAGGCTAAGCAATCTGAAGCTCAGATGAAAAGTGACACACAGTATAATTTGTTTTGAGTACCCTTACTTTTCTGGATAGCATCTGTCAGCATTTTTAATGTAACTGTAGTATCTCTCCTTCTTAAAAAGACAACAGCTTCATTTTAAACATCAGAGAAGAAAACTTTCCCAGCAAAAGTAGTGGCTTTGAACTTTCTATTTTTATATAATTATGAGATGCCTCAAATCAGTTAGTATCTTGATTTGGGGAAAACATGGTTTTTAAATGCCTATGCTTAGAGAACAGTTTCCTCATGAATGGATTTTTAGGGTCATGGTCTCTCTTGCTTGTTTCCTCCAGCCTCTTATTTCATTCTTGATTGTATCAGTACTCCTTGACCAGTTTTAAAAGAAGGAGTGGGGAACAATCTCTTCCTCGTATTACAAGGATAACACCACATCTTCCTGGCTTTCATGGAAGAGGGAGCAGCGAGTTTAGATCACCTCAGGCTGAAGACAGTCCTGCACGCAGGTGTCTCACTTCTTGAACAGATGCTCCAGCTTTGAGGTGTTTCCCTCTTCCTGTGTTAGAAAGCTACCCTAGGAGAGGACCCAATGTTCTGACCCAACAAGTGAATAAGGGCACTTGAAGTGAAGCACTCGGACACTTTCTCAAGTGTATCCTCACACCTAGTACCTTTTTCTGGCTTATTTCTCCTTCAGCTTAATGACACAGAATTACCTCAAAGTGGGAAGGGTCCCTATACATTAGTCACTGAGGGAAAGTTGCCGTGCCTCCACAGGTATCCTGACTTTTCTTGCTAATATTTTTCTGCTGTATTTTCTGTGAAAAACAGCAATTTGCTTACAAACTCTGACTGAACGTCAGTATGTACTTTGAAAATACCTAGAGCACCTGAACTAATGGCTTTCCAATGATAAACTTCCCCCTATTTTTTAGGATAACAATGTTTTCACCCAAAATGCAAAGTAAAATATTTTCCTTGTACCTTTTCAAACTTCAGTTTAACAGGTTTGGGGTTTGTTGCTGTTACAGCTTCAGCAATTTCTTGACCAATCTTAAAAGACTGCTCCTTCGTGGCTCCTTTCAAGAGTACAAACATACTACAAGAAATCAGACATAGGAAGTAAGCATGAATCTGTTCAACACAGTTCCAGAAACTTGTAAGCCATAGTTTCCTGGTGGCAAGGCAGGGATGTTGTTATCAGTTCTGTTCCCTTCCTTCAGCTAAAAAAGTAAAAAACCTGAGAAACTTCAGTGTTCAAGATGAGATCAGGAGTGCCAAAGGCCTGACAAACGCTGTGACTGTCTGGTGAGGAAGAGAATGTGACTGATTCCAGGCACTGCAAAACCTGTGTTCCCAGGAGAGAACTGTAAAGAGCTCTGGGTACACTTTTTTTTTCCACTACAGGCAGCAATGGGATTTTACTTCCTTTCTCCAACAGTTTGTTGGGTTTTTTTTTGGAGAAGCTCCTATGAATTTAGTATCTTTGAAATTTCACGTCTTTCATCAATTCTGGCTGAAATCAGCCACTGGATTCACAAGTTATTAAGGAAGGACAGCCAGAAAAGCTTTGTTTCCCATGGCTGAAAAATTACCCAAGTCTAGCACCAGAGATGGATACGCCTAGAGCATGACTATTATTTAGATGAAAGACTGGCTGTGAAAGAGGAGATATTTATATGAAGTATTTCAGGCAGCCTAATCATATCTTTGTATACTCTCGTGGCTACTTCTGAATTGTATCCACTTTTGAAGCTTAAAATAGTGCATTCCTCTAAATAGCAATGTGCAATGCCTACTATAAATACTCTATTTTCCAAAATAAAAATGGCATTGGGAACAGGCACAAAAATATTCATTCGATAAGTAAGACTTATATTAATGCACACCTGAAAAAAAATGATTTTTCCCCCCCTCTTTCAGTTCCACATAATTTTCAAAAAGAAGAAAATCCTCAAAGTGCTTTCTAAGAGTCCTAAAAGAAACTCCAAGAAAGTAAATGTTATTTACTGTGCATATTCTGCAAGACAGTA
Organism: Podargus strigoides; assembly: GCA_028020825.1. Taxonomy (NCBI): domain Eukaryota; kingdom Metazoa; phylum Chordata; class Aves; order Caprimulgiformes; family Podargidae; genus Podargus; species Podargus strigoides. The sequence goes on from CM051619.1 coordinate 49,926,845, forward strand.
AGCAACATTCGAAAGAGGGTCCACACACTCTTTTCAGTATCATAAATTCCATTTGTTGAGGCAAAAGAAAACTATACCTATGAAGAACTACTATGATTTTAAAACATAGTAAGAAGCAGACCATTAATTACCTGTCAGTATCACCATACACAACGTGAGCACCCCATTTTTTTGTATCATTCACCAGTTTTATAGCACGCTCCAAAGTTTCTCTGGCTTTGTGGACAATGCTATCCCCAACCTGCAAAGTTAAGGATAAATTGAAAATCTTTATTCTACTGCTAAACCCAATACTAGCTCTTGGTAAACATACTCACATAGTCTAACCTGCTAGATCTGTTTATGAAAATAACTATATTGCGACAGTATATTTTATTTCATGGTTTAAATGTATATAATAAAAAAAAAGTTGCTTACATTACCCCAAAATAGCAATAATTAAAGGAAGAGTGACTAAAAATTATTAAGAATTAAAATAGAGGAAAAATTGGTTTAAACTTCTTCAGGCATATTAAAAGTGTAAGGAGCAAGACAAGATCCCTCAAGACTCCCTTTATTTCCACTATTAGAACTGTAATCCAGTCTACCTTTGGAGAGAGTTCTACAGAAACACCAATTCCAAATGGTCTCTTATGGGAAGAAGAAAAATAAGACTTTTTTTTAAAAAATTTTAAAAGGATTACAAATAAATCCCAAGTTTTTGATTTTCAGTACTGCAAATTAAACCAGCTTTTATGAAGGTATTTAGATTAAATATGTTTCAAATAACAATACTGTGTTATCAGGCTATACTTTATTAATAGTGTCTTTTCCACAGCTTTTCTGCATTTTTGTCTGCAACCCTTACCTCAGTGCATGGCATTCTTCCAGAAAAATTAGCAGCAGTATAACCAAATGTAAAATTAGCTATAAATTTAAGACCCAACTGACGAGCTTCAAGCATTCGAGTTATAGCCTTGTCATGCTTGTAAGCCTTCATCGACTGTTTCACCATTATCCTAGTCTTCAAGATTTCTTCCAGCATTCTTGGCAGCACACCCTTTCTTACTGAAGGCTGCCATAAAGGGAACAAAGAAAAGAATTATGTTAAAAAGCCCAACCTAAACAGTTACAAGTAAAAACAAAACCCAGAACTGTTAGATAATCACTGTTAAGAAGACAAATTAATTACCAAGATGCCCTAGGCACCAACGGTTTGGCTCTTCCCACAAATATTACAAGTAACCTAGAATACAGGCAAAGCTCTTAAGGGCAGGGTAAATAGCTTTTTGTTCTTTATTTTCATCAGCCCTGCTAATGCAGTGTTTAGATAACCTTATTAACTAAAATGGGACTTTAATATTTAACTGTTAATTCTCCCAGTGTTAAATGCTAAAAATGTTAAAAATTCTGCAAATATGCTTTACTTAAATATTTTGGTTTACATTATACATATACATACACATATATGTGCTAGTGATTGGCTAATTATTTGTAAGGGCTCCAGGCCATATTTATTAATTCATTACAAATCTGCACCAGCAGTACACATAACATAAAAAGAGAACAATAGAAAGCAAGTCAGGGAGTTTCATCTCCCAAACCATGACTCTCTTTTCTAGGAAAGCATTCTGCTATACAGGCAGGAGAAGAATGAAGTGTTACACACAGATAATTACTGTTTGATCCCCAAAATGCACAAGTAAAATACAGTTTAATTACAGATGAAATAAAGCCTTCAGTATAAATGAAAGCATAAATGTGACATTTTATTTCCTGAACTGCCAGAAGTTCAGAACTCTGACAAATATCAAAACACACTGGAAATGAGAGACTGAACACCCCTCCTTCTGTCTGCTCTTAATGCAGCAAAATATAAACCACAACATAATTTGATCTTAAGCTAGTCAGCCAACAGGAAGTGAAAATGCCTGTCATAGAGCACTAATATCATTACCTTGACAAAAGCTACTCCACTGGGTGACACTGTGATATCGTGCCTGATCTGGTAAAGTAAGTCAGGAGGTACTCTGAGAGATGTACAGCCAAATTTGAATGCATCATATCTAATAAAGAGAAAAATGAAATATGAAGACAATTCATTCATTTGCAGCCTGATCAAGCAAAAACACCAACTCGCATTAAAATGCTGATGATGCTGGCAAGGATAGAATCACAATTATAATCTCAGGTATGAACAAACATACTATCATTTAAATTTTCTTAGCTATGTGCAAAATACTCTAGTAATAAAGTAATAATAAATGGCTAAATTCCAACACGTGCATAATTTATCTATTCTGTTCTGCTTTAATGCATTATTTCCAAATGCCGAGTTAGTGGAGGCACGTACTACTCACACTGTAATCCCATGTGGAAACCATGCATGTTTACCAAGTAACACATTGAATATATATCCTTCTTACAAATTCAGAATTTCAAATCAGAAACTTGATCACCTGGTGGTGCCACCTAGCAAGCATCACATGCATCTTCCCATTCTTTCAAACACTGTTTTATAGAGGTAATTATAATGAGCAATGAGATTTTTTTTTTTCCAATTAACAGAATTACTATTAAGCTTAGTAAGAGATGCACACAGAACAACTCATTGCATGTTTTCATTTTGAAGAGTTAAGACCAGCGTGAGTGAACTACAACTGTTAAATGAGAACAATCATATATTAAAATACGGAGGAATAATACTATTCCAGTTTTGAAAACAGGAAATGGATTTAGATAATGTTTTAACTTATTTTGAAGCAATATTAGAAACTAACATCACCGCAGTAATGGAACAGGTGTACACACATGCACATACAGAGTTGTGTGTTGTTTTTTTTTTTTTTAAAAAAACAGAATGGAGTCTATTTTTACTTAAATACAGAATTACATATTGATGTGTATATGTATGTGTCTGTGTGTGTACACACACATGCACACACTCACATGGTAGATCTTTATCATCTCTATTGTGTAATAGAAGATGGTGCTATTCATACATGCCTATTGTTTCCAATGACAACCAAGGGTTCTCAGTACCTTAGAAAAGATGCAAGTCTCTACGGAATCAAAGTTTGTGAGAAAAGAATAAGAACTTACTTTCCTAAGTTTTCAACATGTCCCAGGCAGGTTGAAAAACAGTAGTTGTATGCTATCACAATGGAAGGATATAACGACTGGAAATCTAATACGAGAACAGCATTGCTGTAGAAGCGGGATTCTGGCTCCATTATTAAGGGAACACATTGCAGGGCTTTCATTTGAGCTCGCTGCTGGATACTGGGTGTCACAGCAATATAATTCATTGGCTTTGCAACACGCAGCATCATAGACTCCACACGATACTGAAAAATGTAAGTTTGGATATAATAATTACGATTTTAAAAAAGCAGAATAAATGTGGGTGTATTAAAATTGTGTAAATACACGCTTACATATCCTGAATTTAAAAAACAGACTACTGGTTCTCCAATATAAATAGCCATACTCTTATTTTTAACGTATATTATCTATCACACGTAGTGGAACTTTTCCACACTTTTCCTCATCATTTAGCCCTAATCATTGAAAATCAAGTACTTCTAGTTTTTATCTGTGAAAAAATAAAACATCCAGCTCAGGTTAAAAAAAATACACATCCACCAGGCTGCAACAATATATACGAATGGCCAATGCTACAGTCAGTAAATGAGCATTTGCAAAACTGTATTTTGTTAAACTTGCAGAACACTGAAGAAGACAAAGTATCATATGCAGTTGATGACCATTTTTCCATAGGAATCTGCACCGCAATTTTATTTCAACATTTGGGAAAATGGAGAAATGACATGTGAATTGTGTAAGTTGATAATTGTGCCTCCAAGCATTTGATCATGAGAAGTAACTAGAATGTACTTGACAGCAAGAGAACCAAAGGAAGAATCTAAAGACAGACTATTTCAAAAGTCTGCTGCTTGGCACTGGGTATCATGCTTTCTCCCCGATGATGCCACAGGTAGTATAGGAAGCATAAAATAACAAAAAGTTTAAATGCTTTCACTTTGTTCAAGACATCATAAAATGTCCTATGTGGAGGTAGCAACATGAGAGAAAAACTGCCTTAGTTGTTTATGTATTATCCAATGCTTTAGTAAGGCTTTAAAAGAACTAATAGCCAGGTATTCATTGTGTCCATTTACAATAGAAACCAAAATAGTTGGACATTACAAAAATGGATGGCAAAGGACTGAAAATCTTGAAATATCAAAGAACAATCCTATATAATCCTAAGATCCTGTGCTTTGTAAGCAACTAAATCATTATTCAAAAGTCCTCTGCCTGACGCACTACATATTCAATCATTGTACTGAATGGGTTAGGTATAATTTCTTTAACTTTGATGTTATAAATTAATTTACAGAACCAACAGCTTTAACAAGACCCTGCCACCTTGCAAACAGGTTGGGGTTTGAAAGTTTTGCAGCAGCATAAGCTGCTGCCGCCTTGCACTAATTACATACTAGTTTGTGTCCAGTGACGAGATCAGACGCGTGATGAGGTGGTCAGGGACTTGACTTTCTGTCAAGAGCTAGGTTTTTTTTTCTGGTTTTCAGCAAGTTCTTGAATCATCTGACTAATAATCTGTATGCCTATTACCATCTCCTGTTAGATTTGTTTAGTCTTCTATGGAATATTCAAGATAGCTTAATAAAATAAAAGAAAGAAACACCTTTTAAAAAAGCTAAGGAGAAAAGGAATATCTTCATAAAAGGCAGTGATGATTCTTTTGAGTGAAAAAAAATACTTGAGGTGACTAGGATTTGTTGCAACTGGGATTTTTGTGATCTAGAAAGTTTCAATGGAAACAAAACATAATGTGCACAGAAGGGAAGAGAAAAGAACAGTCAGGATAGAAAACGCAGCATGTTTCTGTTGCTCACTCCCACTCACAGCCGTTAGAGGAAACGACAGGCGGAACAGTCTTTGCAGGCTGCAATCATGACAGTTTAAGCATATCCACATTGGCAGTATGCCAGTCCCATCCTCCATGTCCCTAACTGTGCATTCCTCTTCCCTTGCTCCAACGGTGATACTTCTCTGATAACATGGTAAATCAGGTCAGGGAGCTAAACTAGCAAATACCTATTGAATGCCACCATGGTTCTGCTGCCGGTGCTGTGACCTCAAAAATATAGGGCTAGTACCAGCAAGACCAAGAGCCTGCATTGGGTCAAGAGATGACAGAGGGAACTGCAGTCAAATGAAAAAAGGTGGCAACATTTTTAAATTGGGTTTAATTGTTAAGGAACTGTAGCTTCAGACACTCCTATTTCTGGCTGGCTTAAAACAATGCTGGTCTGCTTGGGACATTAGTTTTTAAGTTGTCAGTTTGTCCATAAAAGTTGGCAAAGTAAACAATCCTGGTCAACTCAGCTAAATGTCTATTAAAAGAGAAAGCAGAAAGATGGAAGAAAAGATGACAACAGAAGAGCAGATACATGAGAGTAATTGTCTCTCATTTCAGGTGCTGCTAATGGCTTGTACAAAACCATGAAAACAGTATAATTAGTCTAGTCACTCAGAATCTGGGTAAGGAAAGCCGTTAGTATTACTACAGACTGCTGAGGTCTCAAAGTAGTAGTGTAAATTTCACTCTGTCCTGCTCCCTTTCCCTCTGATGCTGGTGTCAAAATAACAGAACCACACACATCTTGCATGACACATGTACTTAATAAAGTCAGAGCTCTTCTTGTCTTATCATCAAATCTCCCCCAGAGGTCTGCTTCACAGGAAATGTCACTTAGAACGTATTCGATGCAGCTTTGTCTGCCCTAGAAGAAAATAATCTAATCTTTCTAGAACACGCTCAATTATATTTCTTAATGTTTTAAAAAGCATTCATTTTCAAACTAATCTAAGTATGAAAAGTAACAACTCAAAGAGAAAACTTAGTGCTCCCAAAGTCAGTAGAAGAGACTCACTGGCATGATTACATTTGGGGCACTCTATTTTTAACAGCTATTTTTAACCTCTGAGATTAACCATTCAATCCACTATTACTGCTTTTGAATTGCCTTTCTTTAAGTTTCAATTTCACATTATGCAAATGAAAAATACATATACTGACTGAAAAGATACTGAAGAACTAAAACATTTTGTGAAGACTATTTTGCTTTTGTGAAGCGTAAGGAAAACTAAATCTTACCTGGGAGCCTCTTGTTAATACATGTAAGAACTGAATGCCAAAAAGTCTCGCCATTTCACTTGTTCTGCCAATCAAATCCAGTTTGTCTAACAACTGGAGATTCCCGCGGACCCGGGTAACATAATGATCAACCATTTTCCATCTGTGAAAGCAAATGCCTCATTAAAAACAATCAGGAGAGTGCTGCTTTTTCTACTAAGAAAGCTTGTTACAAACCAGCAAATAAAATTTCTTCTAGTACATTTTCACCTGGCTCTTTCAAAAATGTGGCACATGTAAATATACACTTAGATATTCTAATGATATACACAGAATGTATTACAGCAAACTACTGTTAAGGCATATCTCAATGACATCCTATATTCTGCTTTCCTTACTGCCCTAAAGGATTACTGAAACAGAAACTTGAGTTTCTCTTCATCTGTTTGCATGTTTTTTTAACCAAATGGACTTTAGTAGAAATATCCTTCTGTATTAAGAATACCTACCTCGTTGAACATAAATCTATAATTTCAGCACTAAAACAAGTTTCCATCTAGTTGAAAAGTATTTAACTTTTACAAAAATCACATGTATGTCATGAATTACATTCATATCAGTACCCAATTTTATGATTTGTTCATGTCACACAATACTAAATCACTCCAAGTGAAGCCCTGTGTGATGTGTCATATAAAAGTATTTTTAAGCAGCTACAGTTACTGTCTTAACATCTTACACACAGTTTTGTACTATTTTTAAGCCTAGATTGGTTGACATGCACTGTGAAGTAAAAGCCTGACACTTCATTAAAAGTCCTTCTGATAAATAGTATATACAAAATAAAGACCTTACAGAACTTCAAAATAGTACATCTATTCAGATATGTTGACACAGTAACTGAAAAATTGCTTTGTTTTTGTATACAGAAAAATACATAAAGATGAAATATTGAGAGTATAACTGCACAACAGACCACAGCAGAACAGCAAAGTAAATAAACTCACTTTGCTGCACATCGACTGTTCTAGTACCTGACTGATTATTTCTTCCTATGATGACTTTAACTTATATCTATCCAAGGTTAAGAATCTGGTCTTAAAAAGAACAAAGAAAATGGATTAATAGATCATTACCTGTAGACATCTGCCTTATTATCAAACCAATCAGACAGAACTCGGAGAGTAAATAAAGGAAAACGTTGATGAAGAACATGAAAGCCCACGTTTTCAAAAGTGTAATTCATTAGATTCACCTAAAAAAACAGAGGACATGATAACATACATAATGTCTTTCATAGTCAGAGAAATCTCTACTTTTTAAAAACTGTAACAACTAATTTATTAACTTTTTATTAAAAAGATAAACATTTATATTTAGAAGTCCCTAACTGTTTACAAGTCAGGAAAGAATATCCCTCGTCAATTGAAAAGAATATGTGGAATTAAGTAGATCACAAAAATCAGGTCTGAATTTGGTCACAATAAGATTTGTAAAGACTGAAGCATTTGAGTATTAAATGTAAGGTCATAAACAGCAAAACAATGAGTAAGTCTGACAGCTTAAAATAAGTTCAAGTATTTAATTTAGTAAAAGCATGATACTAGACAAATTGCTAAAAGTGGTAAGTTGTTTTCAAAACCCCACAAAGAAGTGAATAGGAATATCATTAAGAAACATTCCTAAAAGATAAGGGCTTCAGTGATTTGCATTTTAGCAATATGCAAAATTCATTCTCACAAAGTGGCAGACAGCTCTATTTGAAAAGGTGTACAAATAAAGAAAGGTTACATAAACCCAGTAAGTCAAATACATTAACCTTTTAAAAACTTTACCTCATTTCTCATCATTCTCCAAATATTTAAGATAATTCGCCCAACAATATTTATTTCACTCATTGTATCTGATCCATATTCGTCCAGCTCAGCTGCAAATCTGTTATCTTTTGTTTCATCTAAAAACATTAAAAGAGAATATATTTAGACAGGTTATAGGACAGTCAACACCAGATCAAGCTATACCTCTTCCAATCTGAGTTCTCTAGAAAAATAAGAATTCCTAAAGACTGGTACTGATTGCACAAGATTATTTATTTTCTTGTCTTCCACACAATCTCTAAATAAAATTCCTCCAGGTTTTTCTGCTCTTGCACATCCCTCTGAAGGTAACTCTAATTCGGTTTCATTGAAATAGTGTCCGTGGCAGTATATTCTCCATAATTAATATGTTGGTTAAGCAATGCTGAATGTTTGAGAGCTACCTGCATGCACATTAGTGCACAACATTAAAAAAAGTGATTTTTGCCCTAAAGAGTATATAACTCAAGGCTTCACTTGTAATGATCTTACACTGCTGGAACCAGGTAAGGGAAAAGAAAACTCAGTGCCTTCCCTAAGTAAAAACATATCCACTGCAGTGGGAGCAGGTAGACATGAGTTCTGGATAGCACAAATGGAGAGAAAAGGAAATAGGAAGGAACAAATGCAGAGGCCTAGGTAGCACTCTGAATCTTTCTGTAATACAGCAGTGACTACAGTACAGGGAAGACGGCCTCTTTTGCCATTCTCGTGTTTTTTTGATGCTTTGAAATACTACAACACAAGAGAAGACAGTCTTTTTGCTATACATTTCTTGAAACTGTCTTTTTTTCAGTCAACCTAAGGCTACAGTTGCGGTATTCTTTCCCGAGTTTACACAGATGTTTTTTAAAATGTCAACACAGTTTAAAATTCAATATGAAAACACACTGTATTATTTGATCCTTCAAAGTTGTTCTTTCTTATTAGTTTAATGAAAGACAAAGCACTTTGGGGCAATTTTCCCACAATTCTAAATCCATACCCATTTTTCCAACTGTTGGTTGTGTATTCTGCCACTACTCATTTATCAGATATCCCTGTACAGTACTCTACTAATAAAAACCAGAACAATTTGGACAGAGTGTATAGAAGTGTGGGTACACAATGCTTTGCAAGAATGATCAGAACTGAGCAATTAGTTCCCTAGACAGCCATGAAACACATTTACCCTTGAAGGCAGAAGTAAAAATTCCCTGAAATTCTGCAGAATTGCTGTGAAATAGCATAATACAGAATAAATTTGTATTTTGATCTTTCAAATGTGTATTGTATCAATCAAAATATGGTTAAGAAAACCTATTTGTTATTTAATGACCTTATCAATAAATCAGAGCTTTGATGATTTTAGCAAACCTTTCATACACTTTATCAAAACGCATATCATCTTTTTAACATTCTTATTAAGATTTTTAAGGAGGAAAAATAGTAAGTTTTCTTTTCATTTTTGGATGGGAAAAAAGCCCCACAAGCAGCAACATTTTTTTCTTCTGCTTTCCTTCATTTCCACATGCTGGATCTCCTGTGAAAGTGAAGAACTTGCATTCCCTATCCACCCCTGCCTTTGATTTTTTTTCTTAATTGGAAGCAGAAACTATCAGTTCTACTTTTTGCAGCGTCATCCTCTTTCTCTTTTGACTTGTTTAGGACATTCCTTGTGTTTCTTAAGTTCGCTTCATGTCTTGCTGGTAAGGACAGGAGACCAAGGATACTCTGGTCACAAAAGAGACCCACTGCTCTGATGGACAAGAGATTCTGCATGTAATGAGCATCACAGAATTACAAAAACCTGTAGAGCTCTACAAGTGGTGTGGGGATACATCACCAGGATCATTTGAGCCTCTTTGGAAATTAAGTTGTTAAGAAGCAGAACTGGACATTCTTCCTATCTTTCAAGTGCATGAGATTAAATAAAAAGAAGTCTCCTCTCATTCTCTGTTACCCACTCCCAAACTTCGAGCTGCGATGCAAAGGAGGAAACAGGAGGCCATAGTGCACACACAAAAAATGCCACTACGCACAGGCACAGTACTCACTTCTCTTGTGGTGTATCCTAATGACTTATAATAGTTCACTTGTAAATGGCAGAGGCAGCACCAGACTCAGCCAATAAAGCAAACTCAGAGAGAAGTCCAGCTTTCTTTTTGTTAAGTTGAAATCACAGGAAGGGGAAGGAAAAGTACCTTCCATCTTTATTTCAACAGGAGGAAAGAAGAGCATACTGCTTGAAGGAGCACTTCCTGTTCTGAAAATACAGCATGTGAAGAAGGGAGGGAAATATGAAGCATAGGGGTTGGAAAAGCAAGAGGAACATAGATGGGCTCAAAACCATGGACAAGGAGGCCACAAAGCAACAGAGAACACAACACTTGTACGTTTATGGTCACAGAGCCCACGCTTATGTTGTGACATTTTTGGGAGGAGCTCATCAGTGTGAACATTTCCTTATCTTCCTCCTGCAGTTCAGTCAAAAAATAGTAACTACTTACCTTACAATAACACTGGTTCTTAGAAATATTTTAAGTGTTATGTGTTCCACTTCTGGGTATGCATCTACCACCTAAGTACAAGAACATCTGTGCTATGAATACCAATGCTGTGGAGATCATGCCTATGTCCTGCATGCCAACTTGAACATTATGTCCAAAAATGTTAAGGGCTACAACCCTGGTTTCCTTCACTAGAGCTGAACCCATGTTGCATGGGACTTCATAGTTGTAGGGAAGGAAGCTCGACTATGAAATACACAAGGACATCACCATTAAGAACCATACAGTTCCCAGAGAAGTAACCTTTCTTCTTTGAGGAACTCTTCATGTGTATCCCAATTTCAGTAATTTGAACAGCTTATGTCATAAAGATGGGTACTATTGAGAGCATTGCTGATGTAGCTGTTCATTCTTCATCAACTACAGTGCAGACATTGCTGTCCTGTAAGCCAAGAGCTGTGACTCAGCCTTTGAGAACAAAAGCAGAGACACATTAGTTACCTGTCCCAAACTGAAAAGATTGTTCAGCCATACTTCTACAGTAGAGCAGTAAACCTTTGTGATCTTTGGAGGTTTAAGAAACTTGTGACTGCAACACTTAACCACTCCTCTTACCAAAGACATTGCCAATTTTGAAGCGTAAGAGGTCATCAGTTTTTCTGAACATCCTTCAGTACATCTGAGGACTGTACCCAGCAGCATTATTGTAACCAGTGTATCATCTCAATTTGAGCCATCAGGAGAATTTAACAACAAAGTTCATATGATCAGTTATTATTCCTGCAGAACAAATTTGAGACCTTTGTGCTGAAGAAGGAAACTTGTGACCTTCGATGGCCAATTCATTTTTAAACTGTCACGTGTTCCTGTTTTCATATATTAAATATTTAAAAATTCACCAAGGCCAAGTTGCCAACAACTTTCAACTGAGGATGAAAATTTGTTCTTATGTTTTCTCTTCCCTGGGTGGTCTCTATAACTCAGACCTTTTCTAAACAGGTCACAGGTATCAAAAGCATCAAAAGATTTTGAAAGTCAGAAGAGTGCACAAATATTCAAACCTCAAGGAAGCAGTGTGTGAACTTAGCTCTTCTAAAACATCATTTCCTCCTGGCAAGGCACACAGAATGCCAACAGAAGAGATACTATTGCTATGCTGAGTAAGTCCAAAGATGCAATTAGCCCAGTATCATGTTCCATCAAATACCCAAAAGCAGATGCTTCAAGAACAGGGAAGCAGCTATTGACAATCTCTCTAGAACCCTTCCGGCTTCTAAACATTTGCAGCTTCCTGGGCCAGATGTTATTTTCACATATACAATAGTTCCCAATGGATTTTAATTCCAAGAATTTTTCTCCTCTTAAAGCAGCATACATTTTAAGCTTTTGTAGTATCTTGTAGCAATGAACTCAACAGTTCAACAACCCAGGGGTGAAAAATCAACTCCTATTCTGTAGCTGCCATTTGCTACCTTTATTTGATGATTTCTGGTTCTTGTCTTGGAAAAGACCATGAGCAACCAATCCATATTTCCCTTTATATCCCTCAAGATTTGATAGGCTTTTACCTTCCTTATCCAGTTTTGCCTATTCTGGAATCCTAACTTACTAGACACATTTGGATTACCCTCTTCTTCTTTACCAGTTCTCCTATGTTCATTTTGATGGGGGAAAGGTTATGAAGAGGCTAGAACTGCAGTATTTGAGATGCAAGCATATTAACGATTTTTACATTTATATTAATTATTTTGAATTTTCTTTGCTCTGTAATTCCTAACATTTAATTTGCTTTTTCAACAGAGTAACAGGATCAAGTTTTTAATAGGACAGTCACAGGAAAGCACTTCTTATTTCATGGCTATTTACTTTCTGTACAGATCTTTGGCAAGAGCCCTGACAAAAACAGATTTTAAAAATGTTTTGACTTTTAAAATCATATCTCCCTCCATCCACATCTTCTTGGTGACTGTAAAGAGCTACAACAAAATTTTGAGACAGTTTTGTTTTTTTTTTTAATTCAGCTGTTCATTAACTGCATTCTTCAGAAAGATAGCTTCTATTGATTGGCTAAATATAGACACTAGGCTTACCACTCTCTTGGACAACTTTCCCCAGGTTTTCAAGAAAAGAACCCAGACAGATCTTTTTCTGAATGTTGGAGGAAAGCATCAGCACTTGGGCCAGTAAAATTTTCCTACAGTACAAGAATGGCTATTGAAAGCAAGGATTTTATTACAGAGCTGCTGGTCAAGATGAGTGCTGCTCAGGAGCATCTTTATGTCCTCGTATCACAGCCAGAGAAACCATGAATAATGATTATGGTAGGTACCCTAAATGACATATACATATGACTGAAGCCAAGGAGAAGCAAGAGAAGGTTTGGTAGCAGAAGCAACTCCAAGACCTGAAAACACATGCAACTACTGAAAATGAGTCTAGGTTCATGGATACAGCACATACCCAGAAGTGGAATACACAAGGAATTTAAAAATTCAGAAAACACCAAAAACCAGAATCTCATTGGTATTTCAATTTTTTTAGGGTTGTGTGTGATTATACATATAACAACATAACAGCAGTCACAAAAAACCCAAAAAAGAGGTCCATCTGAAGAAATACTCTGCATTTATTTTTTAATTTATTAATAGATTTAAACTTGTTTCTACTGGAAATGAACTGAAACCCTATACAATAACTTACCTGGCACACGAGAAATCATCTGGCATAAATCAACATTTAGTGCAGCAGCCCTCTGTAAAAGATAACCCCACGAGTGCATCTGGACTTCATAGCCTAACAAAATGTCTGGGTCATATCTAGAAAGTGGGGGGGAAAGGAAAATGAGCTTCATATTATTTAAGAAAATATTTTCCATGAACAGAGTATAAACAGGATTTCATTCTAATCATGTTGAGTTTAAAAAAGAAGCAGCCACAATGGACTTCTATGAAAGCAGCATCTGGGCTAGGAGACAATATTTAAAAAACAGACAATCTTTCAGGATTTTCAGTAACATACAACTGAAAAAAATTTTAGAAGGAAAATTTTCATTGGGAAAGCATTTTTTTTCTTTAAACATACTTCTATTATTTCAATCTTTACAAATATGGAACAAAATCTAGGTCTAATCAGGTTTTATTAATGGAATCAGCCTGTATCAAACATAAATTGAAACTTAGTTACTGGCAGAAGACAGATGTGCAACGAAATATAGTCCTGTCCTCAAACTTTGTTATACTATTTTCCTTTATGAAATAGAACAGAATTTGCTACTAGGCTACTTGAATGCTTTGCAAATAACAATGTGTCACACATATTGCAGTGTAGCTTCTAATAAGCAGAAGACACTTCTGGTCCTCAGTGGTCACTTTTTATTGGGAAAGTTACAATTTGCAGTTGAGCAAGAGCTGTAAAAACTGAAACATGGAGAACAGCAATCATATCTACCAGTTCTATTTAAATACTTCTGCCTTTAAGATAAGCTTCTTTCTATTAGACACACGAGAAAAACTCATTCTATGCCGTATCTCATGCTAGGTGGAAAATTTGACTGGCTCGGGTATGACAAAAAGAAAAGGCAGAATTGTCTTCTGACACAGGCATTGCCCATCTTCCCATCAGGCTCAGAGAAGAGTTGACTAGAGAGAAGGACAAACAAGGTGGCTTCAAAGTTAAAGCACGGGTAGCAGTTAGCTCAAAGGAGCCTGTATCACCTACTGAGTAGGCACTATGAAAACCAAAAGTCATGATCTGGTCACTGGCCGAAGAGCTTAAGAACAATTTTCTTGGACTGGGCAGAAAGAGACTGGCCAAAGTGACATCAGATACCTGTTATTTTTATAGCAAAAAAAAGAAAGGAAGCTTCACTGGGAAGAACAGCCACTTAAACGTGTGAAAAAATGCCAACACTTCATGACTGTTGGATATAGGAGAATACCAAAATCCTAAATCAAAGTTGTATCACAGACATTAAAAATGAAGCTTCAGACTTTATTGTGAAAACATCTTCCTTGCTTGTGTGTTCCAGCCAAAGGCAGATGATAACTCATTGTGAAGTAACTAACTACTTTGAGAATAGCTCCAGAAAAGAGATTCTTCACACTTCTGCCACGGACACTAACTTTTTGTGAAAAATGAAGTGAAAAGTATTTGAATCTTCTTACTCAGCATGGTTGTCTCTTTATTATCATTTGGACTTTTGCAACAGCCAGCAACAGTTGCAAAAATCCCTTTTACCACCTACTCCTACCTGTGGAGGAATGGTTTTGATACAATTTTTGGCTAAAGCAGAAGATTATAAAGTAAGTTTTTGATTTCTAGCATTCTAGAGAAAGTAAAAGAACTAGTATTTTCCATTTGGGGCGTATTTTTCTATCTGCTGTTTATGTCGAATGATTCTTGCTTTTGGAGACAGGAAATTGCTAGGTTGATGGTTGGACTTGATGCTCTTAAGAGGTCCTTTCCAACCAAAACAATTCTGTGATTCTGTGAAATGATCATCAGGAGTGGAAATAGCAAATTTACTCATTTTGGAAGCCTATTCTATGAGTGGTACAAACCCAAAGCTACTTGGAGCAATTTATGGACAAATGAATGAAGCTAGCCTGCAGCTCCTTCCAGCAGCAGAATCAGCGTCAAAGACAGTTATGACCATTTCCTGCTCTGCACAACATACAACGATTGCCAGTTGAGGTTCCAAAATTACAAATAGCTCTATCCAAGCTTTGAAATAAAAAGGACTTATGTAATGATTTATACAGTCATAGAATAAATGCTTAAAAATTAACATATTTTCACATTAATTCTTGTAGCTAAACTATCCTGGTCTGAACCTATTGCAAAACACTACTGATTATTTAAAATGAAGGAAAATCTTACAGAAGTAGCAATTTATAATCTTATTTGAAAACTGGTTTCACATAATTCAAAATCAAAAATACTTGTAGATTTTATACAGGATGAGTCATTATGCAGCTGGGTTCCGTGATAGATGTAAATGTGAATGCCAAACTTATGAAGAACTGCTTATGTGCTACCTAAAACAGTATTTGTTATGTCAGGAATTTGCTTGCTCTTTTAAGCCTTTTCTGAACAGAAACAAATATACTGTTTGGAAGCAGCAAGTTGCTGTAACTATATTAGCAGCTACCACCTGTGATGGAGGACAGTTGCTTTGGGTTTTTCCTTGTCCAAGTAGTGCATTACCTCTCTCACTTCCTACTTAATCAAATTTTAGTGGGCTATTACATTACTACTGCAAATACCCCTATTTATATTGCAATTGAATACAATATTTCATCACTTCTTGAGTTAATCTTACTATTCTCTTAAGCTAATGAATAAAACAACCTCTGTAAACCATCTGCACATAATCTCAAGAATTGTTTCTCTAGTATCTTTCTGATGGGAAGACGTTTTATGGGACAAGACATAAAACCACTTCATGATATATTCAGATACATGCATTTTCTTACATAAATAAACTGTATCTAACTTAAATATTATATATTTTAACACAATTTAATGTCAATTCACATGTATATTAGAAAGTTTATCACTCAAAAGATTAAAAAAAAAAAATCAGCATGCTGGTTTTGAACTCAGTCTTAGTTGTACAGGCCATTAGGGATTGCCTATAAGGGCATGCTACTGAGTCACTTTATAGTGCATTACTTAATTGGCTTTTCCTTCCCAACTAGACACTGCACGTGCATTAAGGGGAGTGTCTCATTTCAACTAATTTGGGCATCTCGAGTTTTCTAAGCAGGTCTCTATTGTCACTGAAGAAAAAAAGGCCTCTTTGGGTGAACTATTCCTTATAATACTTTAGCCACCAATATTTTGCAGAATGAGATCCTGTTATTTCTGTTTAACATACATAGTGATGAGGGTAGCTACTTTGACACTGACAATAAAATATAGATGCCCAAGTTTCAGTCAGATGACTCTCATACAAAGCTACCTACATGGAAAATCATGGTGGAGTAGCTAGTAAATGATGAATTCAAACCCTGCTACTGTAAATTCCCTGTAAACATAGTCCCTTAGTCTCAGTTTCCCTATTTAAAACTTAGACCCAAGTGGTATCCTTCTGACCTTCTGAAAGCATGAAAAATGATAAACACTACCAGAAACTGAGTTGCTCAGATACTGCAGTATGTTACACATATATGTATTTTGTATGTCTATCTGTATGCATTCACAATGTATATGCACAAAGGACTACAATCAGTATAAACAAATTTCTAGATGCTTAGGTATTTTCTTCACTTTACAATCAAAATAATTTTTGGTTAAGTGTATCTCTGAATTATCTTTGAAGGAAAAAACAAAGTATTATATTCAAGTAAAACTCCTTTCTACTGAACACCACTTGGGACCCCAAACTCCTGCACTACAGTATGCCTAAGGTCTACCTTATGCAACAGCTTTAGCAGACCTATCAAATTTCTTGCACCTAACATGAGACACTGCTGTTTCTTGCTTCTTATTTCCTTGCTGATCGACTCAGTCTCGATTTACGCAGCAGAAGTGCCCTGCAGCCCAATCCCATGTACTAGCTGTACCAATGGAACAGTGTGTCATTTGTTGACACCTCCTGTGGTATTCTTTTTTTGCTATTAGAGAAGAAGAGGTGCCTGAAGTGAAAAGATGACATCATTCCAAACAGGAAAAGGTACAGGTAAACCCAAAGTTTAGCTAATGTGAGCGCAACTGAAGTCTGTCTCTCTCTCTCTGTCTCTCTCTTTTTCATGTAGTAGCACAAAGACAACAGGATGTGAGCGGAAGCGAGGACAAGTTTTATATTTTTCATCCTCCCTTCTCACAATCTTTGCAACTTTATTTTTGGTCTTTATAACCAGTTTAAGCTGTTTTATTAAATGACATTGTCATGAGACCAGCTTTTACACCTGCAAGAAACTAGTAAGCTGTAATACTGATATGTGAAAGCTGCTGGCTAGGACTAACACAAGAGGAGTAAGAGGTGTGCCTGCCAACATAGTGCTCTTTTGTTAAAAGGATGGGCACTGATACTGCTTTGCATGCTGTTGCCAGTCTCTCTGCAAAGATGAAAAGCAGCATTTATACTGGGAGGATTTAAAGACGACAGCATTAGCATTCAACTCATACATGCTGCAGAGAGAAGAAATGCTATTATTTTCCTCTCTAGCTAAGTCATATGTGCTGTTATGCCATCTCTTACTCTTTCTCATTAGATAATTTTATGAATGAATACTAAAGTCCCCAGTTACGCCTTCCCTTCTATTATGTGCCTGGTTTACCTGACTGCTATTTTTCTTCCAGCTAAAGTTAAGATAAAAAGGAGGGAAAAAAATTAGGCCAGACCTATGATACAGACAAAAGCAGTAACTGTGCATGGCAGCAGAATACTTGGTGACTCAAATACAAAACTGAAACAAATCTCTGAAAACATTTTTCCAGTTTGCTTTGTCAATAAAAATCCATAACGTTGATACAGAACATTAAGTAAATATTTCTACAGAAAAAAGCCACAGAAGATGACACTGGCCTGGGAAAAGAAGGTTAGATTAACACATCTCTATTTTAAAAAGAATATGTTCCTAGAGCATTTACAGAAGAACAAATATAATGCACTGCATCCAAGACAAAAAAATTGATTAGCATCACACTTTACAAGAAAATTATTATACAAAATATTTAAAGTATTAACAGCTAATTAATTTTTAAATGTTTTATCCCCAAAATCATTATGAAAAAATCTTACAACTTTATACTCTGTTTCTATACTTTTACCAGAAACTAATTCCATGGGGACAAAGAGCCATGGGTGGCTGGTGAGCCTACAGTACCAGTGAATCTACTACTTTTTGCAAGCTTGTCTTGTTTCCACATGCTCTGCGTGTCACAAAGATGGGAACTGTGCATTCCCACATGAATTCCCCAAATTTTGCTCCCCTCATGCCTGCAGGACCAGCCTTTTTCTGTCATCTGGTAGTATCTGCACTTACAGAAGAGTGGCACAATTTGCCTAAGAAGTGAAGGAGAGGCCCAGACTTTTAATTTCTCTTTCATGGGAATCCACTGCTCCATCAGGCTTGGACATCTCTAGTTTTCTCGCTTTTTTAAAATCTCCAAGACAAATATTCTTGTAGCACTCCCTTCCTCCTCCTCCTCAAACAGCCAGCTTTCTTGCCTTTTGTACTGACTGGTTTATGGAGCTATGTGAATGTGTTTACTTGTTTTTCTGCCTTTAGGTTCAAAGAGGTGGTTCTGTTTTACTTTTTCAAGCAGACAGCTTCTTCCAAATTTTCACACAACTCATTGCAGCTGACACCTTACAGTAAAGAGAGCATCTCTTCAAGAATGCTGTTCAGGCAGCATTACTGAATCCTTTAAGACTGCAAAATAGGTACAGGCTCCGTTTCAAGGGCGGGGGCGGGGAAAGCAAGCTCTGTATACAGCCAGAGGACAGCTTACCAAAGAAGGGAAAACTGGACCTATGTAGGTGAAGCTTTCTCTCAAACTCCAAGATGCTTGTCAGGGTACTAAGAACCACTTTAATTATGCTTTTCTTTGTTGCAAATCCATGTTGTTTATTCTTCCCTGTCTTCTCCAAACTCACCTCTTTGGCTCTTCCTTTCAGACTGTTCCCTGCCTCTCAACCCTCAAGCAGCTCAGTATTTCAATACCTTTTAGAATTAAAGAGAATTCTCAAATTCCCTTTATAATGATGTGCTTTCTTTTAGCTGTCTCCACAGACTTTGGTACTCACACTTGTAAGTACTCACAGCTGAATCACTCTCAGTAATAATCTCCTAGAAATAAAGGTGCTTATTCCCCTCAATATTTGGACAAATCTGCTAGTTTTCAGCATAGATAAAATCACAATCACAATTCCAGAGAAACAACCAGGTCATCTTCTGGTCTACAGACCTCAAGATGACCTATTTTCATTTACCAATTGCCCTGAGTTAATCAAGGACAACGTGTATTAATTCCACAGAAGATCATTTAACCTGGTATAAGCTTTATAGACATCTAGGTGGAAATATGTTAATCTTCCTGTCATCATTCAGATCTAGTACATGCTGAACAACTTCACAGCGAAGGTATAACTGAAACAACTTCAGCTCAACAATTCCAGTGAACTTTCTGGAGCAATACTCCTCTTCAGTGAACATGTGACAGAGTAACTTTAGCTCTGCTATAAAAAGTTAGATTTGGGAAACCCTCTTCAGTGACAAAAGGCTAGTGGTACAGCCCAAGAATAAAACCCCAACGAGCATTAAAATCTCACTAATTGACTACTCTGCTTCAGCATCTGCATCCCTCAATATCAACCAGCACATTATAAAGACTATTTGCATAGATACTCTAGGTCATTTGTTTGAAGACAAAATGCTTGCAAATTTCTGATGGAAAAAGAGACTGATGAGCTAAGAGTATTGCAGGAAGTGAAACATTTCCCTGGAATCACCTTTCCCTCATCTGTGTGCTGGGAACAGTGGTCAAGAATTCTCTAGTGTACTCTTCCAGAGTTTACATCTATCAACAAGAAGTGACAGAATCAATCATTTCTTATTTTCAATAACCAGAACAGAATAAAACCAAAAGGCCTAAACAGAGAAGTAGAAGGTCGGAACCCTGAGACAAATAAGTATGTTCCACAATTTCACATATATGAAATAAGAGCAAGAATTAGACCAACTACTAAGAGAATCACTACATGTGGGAACAAGAATTCTTCAATTGGACTGCATAAGACAATTCCTCCCACAGCTGAGGTACCCTCTGTTCAGTGCACCAAGAAGTTGATAAAGTCTCTTCCTGGTATTAAGATTGAATAGATATTCTGTCAGTCACTGGAATCTGGAATTTCACTCTTCCAGCCTTCCCTCCAACAGCCAAAGAGGCCAAGAACATGAACCAAAAGCAAGCTGCAGCCATGCTATTTGGTCACAAGAACCTATTATCCTCTAGGCTGATGCATACTTCAGCAAATAAGACACTGATATGGTCCTCTGCTGATAAATTAAGGTGATTTTGAGTTTTGCTACATGAACACCAACCAGCAATGCTTCTTAAACATGGCCTGATTGTTTTCTTTCTCTAACCTATCAGACCTAATATTAAGCGCACCTACCTGAACAATGCGAGTACCTAGCTGGTGCTAGAAAAAATAACACTGAAAACAGTAACAGAACATTGTTTAGAAAAATAATTCCTGATGCTGAAGTTTTCTTTAAAGCTGCTTGCTTGTTCACTTCCCATTGAGGAAGATTTCCCATTGAAAACTACTTTTCAATCAAGTAGTTTTACCATACTTTTTCCTTCAGTTGAACCTGCTCTGGGCCTAGACACTTGTTTTGTGCTTAAGAAATATAAAACAATTACTCCAGCAAAAAACCTTATTCGCTTTCACCTAGACTACAGAAAGTAAAGGGGGGAAAAAAGCTGCAAACTGTAGATGAGGACCAAGTTTTAAAAATATATTTCTTGAGAGTTCAGCAGAAGTCTGATTCCTTAGGTGATATTGCATAGAGGGGGCAGGGAAGGAGACTAAGACGATGACAGCAGTCTGCCTCTCCATTAACAGATCAAATCTTTTATCTGCCAGGAATAGAAGTTAACTAACTCAATCTTTGAAGATAAAGTTATTGAGTCAAAGAGGCATGCTAGCATAGTGTTGAAAGAGAAGATCTCTTAAGAAGAGATTTCTCAGTCAGCAACCTGGTGATTAGTACATTCCATCTTGAAGTACTACAAAAATTGCATGCTTTTTTTCATTCAGTAATGCCTTCAATATGTGCAGATGTAGATTTCTGTTCTTCAGCGATAAATATATGTTCCAGCTGCTGAGTTCTCTCTCCCATGCTCTTTATGTAGTCCCTTTTTAAAACTCCACACAACTGGTGGAGAATTCTTCATTTATTGGCAGCTTCTCAGTAATAATTTTCCTAAGTTTGATGGAGCACTAGATTTCCAAGAAAGAGAAAACAAAAATTATGTTCCTTACCTGAATTTTGTCTTCTCTGAACAGGTATCTGCTGCTCTGTCAGGACCCACCCTGTGTTGGTTGCATTCAGCAACTCTTTTTGTATTCTGGCTTCATGGGGTTGGTCAATGTCTTTCTCATCAGAAGTTTTCTGGTTGGAGAGAGAAAGAATTGCAAAGGTACTCTGCCTAGTACACATTTTTTCCTTGTGCCTCTATTCCAGCAGGGTGTCTCAGTTTAAATCTGTTTATTTTTGCTTGCAATTTTACAGCTTTGCACCTGTGTCAGTAGGGCCTGGAAAGATGTCTGCGGTTCCACCTACTCACCAGCCGAGAGGGCCAGCAAACAGGCTTCCCAGCCTTGGTGGAGATGGGGAAACCCAGAAGTTTTCCAAGTCTCATGAAGCAGGGGATTTCCATTCAGAGAAGACAAAACTAATGAAGGAAACTGATTTTTCAGCTACCCATTATTTTAATCTGTCCATAGCAGTTTCATTATCATGTAGGTTTTTGTCTGTCTTGCCTCAGAGTTCCTAGAAAAATTCTTCTCATCTAAGAGGTTTTCTATAGCTTTCAGCATTGTTAATATTTACTATTCTGAGAGTTTCAGAGATAGATGTGTCATCAGTTCTGGGATTAACAGGAAAGGTTGTATGTCAAAGAAGATCGCTTATATGGCTAATTGTTTTCAAGTCTGTAACTCAGATGCTTAAGAGGATCTGAATGTTCTTGCTGTCAGAGAAAAGGAAAAATCAAGAAGTATTTTTATTCGAAAGACCACCATGCTTGTCCACTCTAGAAATAAGCCTTTGAGGGAAACAACAATAAAAATCAGTATTTGAGAGACTGGCAAGGGTTGAAGGAACTAAATCTGCTGTACCAAGCCTGAAAAATAAAAGCAGAACGTACAGATATGCTACCTTTTTACAATATTCACTACTTCCTGGAAAAGAGTTCTTTCATCAGTAGCGTAACTGACTTCTAGTCCTGTAACTCCAGATCTTGTGAGCAAGGGGGCTTGGTCTCTGCTCCCTAGAAAATAAAGTAAAAAAAAAATAAATCATTACAATTTAGAAGGAATTGCATTACTTCAATCAACAATATTGCTTTAGAATAAAACATGCAACTGAAAAGAAGTATGTAATACAACCTATCTTTAAAACTAATGATTATCAAAATTAATTCCATGGACTTATTTTGTTCCTTTTGGGTGGAAAAGTTTGTTCTTTTCACTTTGTAAAATTTGACTATAGTGGTAATCTTGCAAAAATTCTCAGATATAAATAAATTTTAATCAAGAGAAATCTCAGCATTTTACATGTACAAGAGTCCAGCTATTAGAAAATTATTTTTGGAAAAGAAATATTAAAGGACCATATGACAGCTTGCACAGTGTTTTCATTCAAAATATCCATTTTAACTGCTATCTTAGAGTACTGCTTTGCAAAATGCTTTGAAGAATGAAAATGCTATATAACATAGTACAGTTCTTTCTTCAGTACACTTCTTAAAAAACACTGCTAAGTTACTAATAGAAAAATATGAGCAACTGCTCACTTAGCGCACATTAAGAGTGTCTACATTGATAATGTGTGAATAATAGTTAAATTTGTATGCATGCAGGAACTCAGCATTTGCCTTTCATATTAAATAAACCTCTTTAAATGAATAATATGCAACATATACTCTGTCTTTTCATTTTCTCTATACAACAGATAGTAGTATCTCTGATTAAGCCAACAATCAAAAATTTTTAAAAGGCATTCTACTTTGACACATTCTTAAGTCTCGTGAATGAAAAAAGTGTGCTTTCAGAAATAAATGTTAAAATGAGTACTGTAGCTTACAAAGCAGTAATCATACAAAAAGGGGGCGGGGGGGAGGGGGGGGAAAGTGTATCTCAATGTCAAGTCACTCCACAGGGAACTCAAAAAGTTCTAACCAAGAAAATATTGACAGGACACATCAAGTAAAGCAATGAAAGTCACAATAACATTTAAACCTATTATTTTATTTCACTAACAAAACCAGATCAGAACCTTTGGTTTTTCAAAACATTATTGGACCTCTTTACAGAGAGCTTTTTCTTAATAATTTATCAGTGGCACACACCTAGGGAGCAATAGCGGCTATACTGTGGAAAATCTCACTTAGTAAGGTAATGGAGGTAATATTTTTACAGATAGTAACCAACATATAATACCAGAATAAACTTCACTAAGAATAATAAGAACTTAGCTTAACATGATATAATATCTACAATACTTTGAAAAAGAAACTGGTAAAAGAAGGAGCTATTGCCTTAATGCTAAATTTACTTTTGGTAGGTTTTTGTCCACACTTAAATTTTAGACAGTATTTTGTGGTTTAATACATACTCACAATGCCAAAGAAACCCTGAAAGAAAGAGAACTATTTTATTTTTTGCTTGTTTTTGTCTTTTTTTACTAGCCTAAACCAGTGGTACTCAACCTTTAACAGCTGGAGAGCCACTTCTTTATTAAATGGAGTTGTAGAGCACCATAAAAATCAAGTATCAATAGTGTGAATTTTTTTCCATCATGACACTTCAATGTGTGATGATGCTGCCTAAATATCATCACATATTGATACATCACGACATGACACATCAACATCCTCTCTCCCAGCAGCATTCTGTCTTCAACCCATTCTTGCTGCTAGGAAGGAGTGGGGTGGAGGGGTGGAAGGGGCAAAAGGGCGAGTTTTTCCCCATTCTGCCCCACAGCTGCTGGGTGGGAGGTGATCTCTACTCTTACCTGTGGGGGGATCCCAGCAGCTCCTTTTCTTTCCCCCTATGGGAGGGGGAACTTCAGCGACTCCCACACTGCTGGTCCTTTGCTCAGTGCTCCCCGCGCTGCCTGATAGAGTGGAGCGCCGATCAGACGCCTACATTGCGAGAGCCGCCTGTAGGGCCATGAAGAGCCACATCCGGCTCTAGAGCCACAGGTTGAGTATCACTGGTCTAAACAAAGCCAAAAAGGTACAATAGAATAAGGGCCCCTGTTTAGATCCTAAAAGGATCAGATAAAACCACAAAAAAAACCCTTAAGTAAAATATAAAACATACTGTCTTGCTTTTAACATTTTCTACTTGTAGCTATCCAGCAACTCGAGTAGGAAACTAAAGGTGGGTTTTCCTCTTTATACTTTTAGAACACTGCAGGAGCTTGTCCACAAGTACGCAAACATAGATATTTTGCACATGCGTATGTTTTTTGTGGTTTACAGCCCATGCAATAGTTCTTTGGAAGATATAAGCAGGAAAACTCTCTCTATGTTTAATATGGCCATTCATCCAACAGTCAACAAGACAAAATTAAATGAGCTAAATAGTAATAAAGATACTCGATTATATTTTGCTTGCTACTGTTTGATTACTATGAAATAAACATTTTTGTAAAATATGTTAAGAAAAAAGAAATAGGAACCTTGGCTTGAGAGTGTCCTGTGTCTGTCAATCACTATAGCACCAATGATTTCTCTTTTATCAGTATTTGGCAACGCTGTGTCTGATGAGATGCAATAGAACAAAGCACAGATCGGATCAAACTCTGGGTCTGGTTCCAAATCCCGTCTGGTTCGAGCATGCAACTCCATACTGATGAGGGTAAGGTGCTGGACCTACCAACAAATAAATACAATAAGTTAGTATGTTTTGAAGCTTTCTTCAAAAAATTTAAGAGGTGATTATTAGTGCAAATGAACTAATTGCAGGCAGTTATATGGTCATATTATATTGTAACTAAGAGGTCACATCTGAAAATTAATAGAAGTGATTAAACATGCATCTCTGAATCTCACTTTTTTTGTAAAAAGCATTATCTTGCTAAAAAAGATTAAACACTTAATACATTTTTATACTCAATTATTAAAATTCAGTATTTGTTTCTGAGTACTATCTTCTTCTACCAGAAGTAGAAAATACAAACAGAAATGCTGCTCTTCAAAAATTGTAAATTCCTGTAATTTTTTCAAACAGCTTTGCATATTGAGCTGAATCAAGTTTCCAGACTGATCAAGAACAAATAATCACTGTTGGTCTTTATTTTGCTTTCCCTCCCTCACCCAAGACATGCAAACAAGCATAAAGACTAAGTCACTTACAGGAAGATACAGAGAATATCTAATTTTGCCTTTACTTGCATTAATGAACTTCCAAATCATGCTGCTACAGCTTTTTGCAGAATGGTTTGCATTAAGAAAATGCTAATCCCCATATATCGTATAGTTTTGATTCTACAATAAATACTGTAGTATTTAATACTGCTTCAATGCTATGTTGTTGCTCTGTTGTCTTACATACTACAGTTGATAATGTGGACTAATGGGCAAGTTGGAGGGATTACAAGGGAAAAATGACAAATATTTCTGAGTATGTAAGCTGCCCCGGGGGCAGCCTGATTTCTTCTAGGTTTGCATCCTAAATCACTACAGCCATCACTGAAACAAAATTTTACTATCAAGCTCTATCTCCATTTCTGTAAAATCACTAGTTTCTTGTGGCTTCTCCTGTGTCATCTATTCGGCACATAAAACTTCTGCCTCCTTATCTTATCTGCAAATTGGTCAACAGCAAATTCCAAGCCACAGATGTGGTGACTGTGAGGGAGCACACACATGCTGGCTGGCCAGTTAGCAGCCAAAACACAGCAGTACTATATTCGCATTCCATCCCTTTCTCCAGCACCAATTTTGATCTCTCTTTCCAGACTAACCACTGATCTAACATGAAATGTATTTATACTTAAAGCTGCAGACATCAGAGACTGATTAATATTAAATAAGGCAGGGACTAAGGAGGAAAAGATTTTTAAATTCTGCCATTATAAAACTGGTCTGACAAACTATCATTTTATAAAATAACATGTAACAGTAAGTTACCTCATGTAAAGATTTTGCTTCCTGCAGGTTTTCCACACTGACTTTAAAACCATAAGTGTTATTTAAAGATGGTCCTTCAATCTCAGAAGTCTCTTTCTTTGGAGCGCCGAGAGCAGCAAACTGATTCTTATTGTGGAGGGGAAAAAAAAAAAGAGGACAGTATAATATTGAAAGAACTACAGGTTGCTAAATTCATATGCAATATTAAATACAAATTTAATGAAACAAGAGGCAGTTTGAAATACTTTTAAAAAAACCCAAAAAACCCAAACAACTAACACTAAAACCCAAAACCCCACACATACTGGCTTTCTTAGAAGCCTAAGGACAGAAGAATCAGCAAATCTCTATTCTCTCTTGGGCAACAATTCATCAGAAACCTCTGTTTCAGTCACCAGCTTTTAAGGCACTGAGTTAAGGGCACACTTAAGTACCCACTTGAACTTGAACTGGGTGAATACCAGTTATGTTGAGAATAGAAGAAAAGACAATTGTGTCATTTCGGTAATGCACCTAGCTCACCTAGTTCTGTTTCCAATATGGGAAGCAAAGACACTGTTTAGGGAAAACATGAGAGTGATAATTTTATGTGATCCATTCCCTTTCTACTTTGTCAGCATACCAGTGCCATTCACTGTTTACGTTGTTTTCAGAAAGTGCTTAGTACATTATCTGAAAACTAATACAGACACACAAATATACAGACATCTGTGTGTGTATATATACATATACACACGCATATATATATAAAAGGGAAAGTACAACAGAACTAAAAAAGAATGTTGCAAATAAAAGAGCAAAACAATATCCTTACACGGTGTCTCTTTAGCGTTTCATTACCATCTCACTACCCTAAAATATAGAACATACTCTCAACATCCAACTTTTCCCCACCCGCAAATTAAACTTATTTCTTCTTAACTTTGAGTGTATGCTGATTCTACAGCAATTGTATCCTGCCATTTTAAATGTATTTTCAAGATCTTAACAGTAAAAGAAAAAAAACTACAACACAGAAGAAAGAGAATGGAAATGTGTGAAAATCTGTACATAAAATCTTAATTTACCTTCATTTGTGTGGTTAGAAGTACTCTTCGAAGACCATCTGTATTATTTCCCCTCTTGTGGCTCAGTTTCTGGGCTTTTGGTTCTGTAAACATGAATGCAAAACTGCTTAGCCTCAATAACATTGTCTAGACATTAAACAACATGCTGGAAACGAACATAGGCATTTAGTTAACATTATAAACAAATATTATATAAACAAACAAATACAGCTTTATTCTCTGTCCAATCCAAAGCACAACTATTACAATTTGGTATTTATGGACATTTAGGAATGTATAGTACAAGGCCAGTAAGATACCAAACCTCACATGATTATCATCTTGAACACTGCAATGTTATTGATGCTCTGTTGAGAATATGTTTGGAAAAATACAAGCAATATAACCAACAAGATTTCAAAATCCCCAAAATAAGTTATTCTTTTAAATTTTTTCACCAGTATTTCAGAGTTCAGATACTAGAGAACATCATAATGCAAAAGGGTGTTCTGTTTATAGACTTTTTTAATAACTCAGTAGTTACTTTAACAATAATGCACAGGTCCTCTCCTTTCCAAAGCTAGTTTTAAATGTATTTTTGTGGAGATGTAATTCTTTTCTCGTTATGTCAAAATAAGTATCTTATCATACGCAGAAAAAAAGCGTTGTGTATCATTAGAATCACTTAATGGATTTACCTGTAGATAGAGGAGTAAAACCAAGAACTTCAGGTACTCCATCTTGGTTTTTTCTCTGCACAATAGGTGTACTGTGTAGGCAAAAGGATTCAGAATTTCCAGGATCTTCATTAACTGGAAATGGAGATGTGTCAAAGGATGTCCTAGCATTCTCTTGGGTGGCTGAAGAGTTTTGTATGCTTCCAACAGGTACTACATCACTTCCTTCCACAGAAGACAAAATAATGTCCTGACTTTTCCACTCTGTGTCTTCTAAATTGGACTGCTTGGGATCTGGAGATGCTATTTGCTGCCAAGGAGGAAGTACTGGAGAATCTGGTGAACTATAATTGACATAATAATCTTCCTCCTCCTCCTCCTTATCATGTTCTAGTGTTGAAGTAGTAAGTAACTTGCTTTCAGATGGAGTTTTATTAGAGTCTATGTCATTTTTAGTATTTATAGAAGTTCCTATAGTGCTTATAGACTTATCACAGGTTTCCTTGGTTTGTGTTTTTGTAGTTTCTGCCACAGAAGCAGGAGAATTCTTTGTAGGCACAATAGGTCTTTCATCTTCCAGGCTAGATAAATTTAAATCTTTAGCGGCTTTTACTACTTCTATAGATTTCTCTTCAGACAATACTGCAGAAGTGAAACTCTCAGCTGCTGTTGCCAGCTCAGCAGGATGATTCTTAGGCAATTTCTTGAAATGTTCATACTCTTCTTTGGCATGAAGCCATATCTGAACTTGCTGTTGGCTTGGAGCACACTTGCATGGCATTATGACTATTTTTTTGTCTTCACGAGTTTTATGGCTATTACTTTCTTTTTTATTAACAGTAGAGTGACCATAACGGGGAGGAGACCCTGGCCTAGGACTTTCTGTCATTGCTGAAAATGCAGTCTTCCAGAGTCGCAGACCTTCTAATGAGAAGTCTCCTTCAAACTCAAGCAGGTCATTTGGAAGTCTAGTTTCCACTGTGAGGAGCCGTCCTCCAATCTCCCTGTTAAGAAAACAGTTTGAATTATTGTTTTGATTTAATCTGCATTGCAGGCAGTCCTCAAGATGATATACAAGCAGAGTCCTACTAACTAGTTTTTTCACTATGCAATTCCTGTGGGCAGTATCTTTCTTTTACAAACCAAGCAGGCACATTCCCACTTCCTACAATAATATCAAGCAATAAAAAAACCAAAGTGTCATGAATGCAAATGAGTATTTGCATGGGAAGTACAGTAATTTTCAACTTCAAATGTATGTATATCACATGGGATCTTTCATGCATCTATGCCACATAACAGCATAAAACATTTTACAGGAATAAATTAAATTTAATATAATCACAAGCATATCTAGACAGAAATGCATTTAACACAGTACCTTGGCTTTTCTGGAGCATCTGAAGGATTGCTGCAAAATGGTTCCTGATAAATTGTTTCTGCAAGATCATGGTCCAGCAAAGTTGCCATGATTTCTTCACGACTGGGTGGCGACATGAGAGGCTTAAGAATGTGAGCCGTACGAGGTGTAAAACTTCCATTCTTTGATTGTGAGGGAGAACTGGTTGATCTTGGTGAACTATCTGGAGTTGGAGTTAATGCCTCATTATTTCTTGAAACATATAATTCTAAATCCTCAGAAGTCATGTCTATAAGTTCACCATCAGGAGAAGACAATATAGACGTAAAAGAGGTATTAACTGAATCAAGTGGTTGACGGGGATCAAAAGTGGTTTCTTTTCTAATGTGGCTTTGAATCCAGTCTGAGCTAGTTGGCTGAGGAAGGTTAAGAAATCTCTCTTTATTTACTGTATTTCTATTCAATCTGAATTTTTCATTTAAACAGACCTCAGTCTCTTGCATACAAGAGGTATCAATAGAATTAGACCTAGAAGTTGAAGGATTAACATTTTTCCTCCATTGGCTATGGCAGTGGTTCTCATTATTATCCAGTGAGGTCTTCTCAAAAAGCTCAGGGCTCAGGGAACCAGACCGTATCCATTTACTTGTGCTTGAAGAATGCTGCTTTTCTTCCTCAGATTTTTGGTCATTATGACACAGAAAGTCATTTTCTGCTGTTTGTCCAGAACCAAGATCTTGAACTGCATCACTCAAGAATTTCTGGGGCAAATTTTGATCTGCTGGGACAAACTGGCTTGCGGAATAAAAACTGCAAAATCCAGTTTGACCTATAGTATTAATATCAAAGTTGTAATTGTGGTCTGGAGACAAGCTGTCTTCAAGTGAGTAGCAGCTTTCAAAACCAGGGTCTGAAAAAAAAATGGGGCTGTCAACAGACACAGAGTGATCAATGCGACTAGTGATCTGCTGGCTTAAGGACTCCATTTTTGAAAGTTTTGGTGTTTTTTCTTTAGGTTTTGTATTTCTGGGAGCACGAGATTTTCTTGGTGATGTGACTGAACGTGACCTTTTGATTGCTTTATTCTGTTCAAGAGGGCATGGTACATTCCTGTTTAGCTGTGTTTTAGCTGGCAATGGTTCCTGTGTAACAGTTGAATTCTGAGCTTTCTGCTGCCTCTTCTGGAGCAACTCTTTCAAAACAGCTAGGCCAGACTGTCCTTCACTGAATGCTGACGGGGCTACTATACTCCTGTTTTTATACTGGGACATGGGTTTTGGTTGCATGGTTGCTTCTGACAAAGACCTTTGTTTTACTGTTTCAGGTTTAAAATGTGACATATCCAAAATAAATCCTCTCTGGTTTTGATCCCAATTTAACTGTTTCACTGGACTCTTCAAAGATGTTACAAAACAGTTCTTTGGCAACTGAAGTGGCCCAGGGCTTTCCTCAGCTGACTTAAGAATAGAAGAACAAGGATCAGAATGCTTGGATGCCTCTGGTAAACAAAAAACCTGCTGTTGATTATTGTCTTTACAATGCAAATAGTTAGTGGAATGTAACTGATCCATCGTTGCTGTGTCCAAAGAGTCACGAGCTTCATTTAATTTCCCAGCTGGTGGTAAATATCTGTTTTGCAAATTTTTTATCTCTTCTGCTTTTGCAGAAGTATTATCTTTAGAGATGTGCGTGTTCTGTGTTACCTGAGTTGAGTGATTAGGTGGATCAAATATGTTTTGAATGAGAGCAGAATCTTTCATTCTAAATATAGCACTTTGAGTCCTGGGCCTTTGAGAGCTCATTTTTGGTACTTCCCTTCCAGATGCCACAGGAGTAGGTGTGATAGATGTATGAGGGTCTTCTCGTGGAGCAGGTAAACACTGCGCATCTACAGGCTTATCAATTTCCATCAATGAATGAAAACAACCTGATGAATTACCTTGTGCATCAGCTGTTGAAGGGAGCTGTGCTGATGATAGATATCCTGCTGAACAGCCAGGAAGAGGACTGTCTTTCCGGTTATGAGGTGGCTGTGAGTTGACAGAGCTGTAAGAAATCTCAGGCAGATCTTGACGTTTCAGCACAAACTTCATTTCTGCAGTAGAGCGAGTATTTCCTTTTTCGTCTTTAAATACAACACGCTTTCTTGAGGACACTTTTTCGGCTGTTTTTTGTCTTTGTTTTGTTCTAGGTTTCTTCTTTCCTTCATCTGCTGTTTTATCAGCTTGATTAATCTTTTTCTTTTTCTTGGTAGATACAGGGGGGCTAGCAAATTTCTTTTTACATTTTTTAACCTGAGTTTTTGTTCGACTATTTTTTCCTACACTAGAATTAACAGTCTTGCTGTTGTACATATTGGGCATCCTACTAAATAAAGCTTCTCTGTCTAGGTTGCTCAAAATTTCTTCTGCCTTTGGATCAGTGGGAGACCAGCAGCGAGGTGGAGAGGTGTTTACTGGGCTTGTGCTTCTCTCGGAAAGAAAACCTAACTTAGACATAACATCACTATAGTTATAGTCACAGTCTTCAGCTTCAGCATTGTAAGACGGTGAAGGAGGAGAAAGAATTGCATGAGTCCTTTTCCTGAAAGATAAAGTTCTTTTTACAGTTTTACTACCTGTTTTCTGTGGTTTTCCAGCTTTTTTCTTGGTTGACTTATGTTTTGCTTTCCTTTTCTGACTTTTCTTTGGTGTTAGTGGATAAATGGGATATTTGGTTGCAGGAGAGTCAGGAACTTTTGGCCAAAAGTCCTTTAAAGGTGCAAGCTTTTTATATAAGTTCATCTTTTCCTCTGTGAGTACTACTCTTTCCTCACTGGAATCTACTTTCCCTAGTTTAACAAGCATATTTTTTCTCCCTCTGAATCTATTGATGATAATATATTTAATAATAACAGGTGGCAATTTTTTAGAAAGTTTTCTACGTTTTCGAGACTTCTGAGACCCATCTAAACTTTCAACACTTTCTATCGATTGAGGTAGATTAATTTTTGAGTTGTGTGCGACAAAGCTTGATTCACTGTCTTCAGTCTCATAGTTCACCTTCCGTTTTGTTCGGAGCGTATATTTATTCCCACATAATCCAAATGACTGCTCAGTTTCAAGAGATCCATCTGCAAACTGGCAGTCAGTATAATTAGCAGTACTTGTAGGCATTTTGTTTTCAAAAGCCTCAAGAGGAACTTGAACTAAGTCACTAGGTAAAGCACTACCCTTAACAGGAATGTTACTACAAGCATTACCTTGTGTATAGCAGCTTTCCTTCACTGATGCAACATCATTTACACTTGCAGGCTCTTGATGACTGATAAAACTATGTTTCTTCTTATTCAGCTTCAACCTGGACTGCTTGTTGCCTTGCTGTAATTTATATGTCACGGGAGCTAACTTCTGTGGTCGACTGAGACAATT
The DNA here is from genome assembly GCA_028020825.1 of Podargus strigoides. NCBI lineage: Eukaryota > Metazoa > Chordata > Aves > Caprimulgiformes > Podargidae > Podargus > Podargus strigoides. Next base: position 49,959,707 of record CM051619.1, read on the forward strand.
AGAAAGAACAACACTAGGAAAGAACATATAATGTGCTGCTTGTTGACTGAGGCTTGGCTTTTCTGCCTTATGCTCCTGAAATTCTTCATACCTAATTTTCAGCTTATTAAGGCCACCTTCATCAGTGTTATTTTCAAGTGAATGTACCACAGTTCGACTGCCTCCTGAACAAGACACCAATTCACAATTTTCTGTAACTGTTGCTGGAAAAAAACTATTTATACTTGCACTGCTGGATTTTTCATTTACTTCAGAGGACATTTTACCTTTGGAGTGGCTGGAATGGCTCAAATCAGAAAAGTTAAATAAGTTTTTATTCAACATGCTGTCACCAATGTGGCGGCTGACGTGCATAAAAGAGACATCCTTTTCAGCCTTTCTGATGCTAGTATACTTCCTACTAGGTATCTGTCTGCTCACTGATGAAACATCATCTTCATAATCAAAAATACTATTTTCACATGAAGGAACTGGGGGAGTATCTTTCTTGTTACTCTCTTTGTGAGAGTTTTCTGCATGGGTACTATTGCTGAATGGTGTTGGGTACTTTGCTGAATAAGTGCTTTCTTTTGTAAGAGAATGGACTGAAAGTTCAGGTCTTGTTTCTGTGTTTGGTTGTGAGAGGTCTTCTACTAAATCTTCATTATTCAAAACATGGTTAGAAAGGGCACTTGTGTGTTTGCACTGAAAAGTAATTTTAGCAGAAGATGGGGGTTCTAGTGTAGCAGCATCTTTGTGAAAGATTGAGGTCTTTACAGACATTTTGCTTGTTGCAATGACGGAGGAGTGAGTTCGAGAACTTTCATTATTCAAAGGATTGTCTGAAATGGAAGACAAGCAATTTTACTCTAGTTTTCCTGTAAAAAAAATTTAACCTAAGGCATTAAACCATTTTAATGACATTTTCCTGAAAGCCCTCCCATCCACAGAAGAAATAAAACTCTTCTAAATCACATTGCATTTATAATCATGACAACTACAGACCCTGAGTACATGAGTTGCTTTATCAAAATCATGTCATCAGTACATTTGTGTCTCAGCCATTCTGTCAGTTCTTCCTAAACAGTAGGCTTGCATACAATTGCCAAAGTTTTCAGGCTGGTTTTCAGAAAGAAGGCTTCTAAAATCACCTTCAGATTACTAAATACAAACAGAATGATTTCTAGAAAAGCTTGTATGCTTCTTGTATCCTGAGAAGTATGCATACTCACTGGCTCTGAAAAACAACTTATTTAGATGACTTTCCCCATATAGAAAAGTCATTGCACAGAAAGCTAAAGTACTGCTTTACAACGTGGCAAGGGCTTTGCATTAACTGTCCTGTGTGCTAAGCATAGGTAGTTTGCTGCACTTTTATAAATTAGAGCAATGCAGCACTCACTCAGGTGTTTATGCAAGGACCTCACACCATTTAGTTAGATCATGAATTCATATCCATGCATTAACATTCCAACACAGATCTGTGACCAGTATGTGCTGTGGTAACTGTTCTGTGCAGACTCACATGATACCTGGGATGATTCCTCTCTCTTTCAGCAATACTTTCACCACATTTACTGCAGGGTAAGTGTGGACAGGCAGGTGGTAACAAATCAACAAATGGTGTGCAGCAATTGTGTGCTTGCTCATAACCACAATGAACACCAAGTAATTTGAAGTTTATTCCTCTGCAAAGGGGCAGTTACCACAGAGCTCCTGGCACACAGCAATTTATTCATGTGTCCACATCTTCAGCTGAACTGTTGAAGGGGGACAAGAGTTATGAAACATGCTGTATGTGCTGCACACTGCTGTACTAGACAGGGGGATCCTTTGGGCCTTTACCTTAAGTGTCAAAAAATTTGGGGATTATTTTAGATCCATGCTGCCTTCAGCATAGCAATTAATTTGTTGCCAGGTGAGGAAAAAAAAAAAAGGGAAGTCTCAATCTGTTTCTAATAACATCTTCTAACGCATACAGAGTCCCTGAGCTGAAACACATCTGGGAGATGCTGCCTATGATTCTTTGAGGGTAGGAGTCCACACAGAGAATGAGGATGACTAACTGGAAATCAAGAAAAAAGGAGTTCAGTGAAGGCTCAATGAACACCTGGAAGACACTTGATTATTGAGATATAAAAATTGCAGAAATACTTGTCAGTCAGTCAAATGTTATGGACAGAGATTCACACGTGGATAAGCATTTTCTGTTGTAGAACTGGACTGAGATATGTTTTGAATCTACTGTATCTTCTAATACAAGAAGTTAATGTAAAAGTTCACAGTAATAAACTCATTCTAAGCCAACCTTCTGCATGTGATATTTCATATACTTAAAATATTCTAAAATTTAAACAATTATTTTAAATGTGATTACAATGATTCTGGCTTCTCATTAGCCAGAAACATCCCTTTTTACATTAAATTACAAAATACTGCAAATAAGGAAATTACAATTGCATATTTTACAAACCCAAATCATATTAGTAGTACATCAAGTCATGTATTAACCCTACCAAAAGCAAAGAAAAAAGCAAACTATGCTTTAAACAGGGAACACAAAAGAATAGCTGTGGTCATCTATGTAGTAAGATCACACAGTTCACTTCTCTAACACAGAACTGCTAATAGATATATTAAGTAGTATGCATTTTAAATACTAATATAAGGTGTTTGTTATTTTTGTCAAATTGCTTCAAGAGACACGAACCAATAGAGAAATTTCATAAAGAATTACATTCCAGCCCTGAAGAGCAAATGCAGTAATAGGAAATGAGGTACATGCATGAGCACAAACAAGATTTTACATCAACCAGTTTGTACTATGGATTAAGAAAGAAGCTTCTGTACAAAGTGATGTTAACTATGGATTCCAAATTTTAAAGGCAATGAAGTATAACTAATACAACATTTCTAAACAAAGAACAGTTACTGTTGATTAGACCAAAAAGAAAAGTGAACTTAATACTGAGAAAACCCTGGATACAAATACATATTTATCCCTACAATATCCATACATTTTACATTGTTTTGCTCAAATAATAAATAATATTTATTAATATTTACATATTTCCCTAACCTCAAAGCCTGCATTCTATTAACTGAGCTTATTTGACCAAAGACAGCAGATTATAAAGAGATGGCAAGAGATATATCTACAGAATAATTTAATTTTTTATAGATTTTGAAAGGTAGTTTCTTCTGCATCAGCTTTGTCACTGCATAGCTTTAACTCATGCGATCCCGGGATGTGAATGTGCAATCGGCTGAATGAAACACAAGCTCAAGCAGAGGCTCGCTGTATTTTAGCATGTGTGGTAAACACTTGCAAAGCAAAGAACCATCTAAATTTACACAACAATACATTTACTATTTACAATGAAATCCTAGCAGGATAAATGATCCTACAGAAGCGTTAATTTTAACACCACATTTGCATAACAAATAGTGACAGAAAAATACCCCCTTTCAATAAAACTAATTAAACAATGTCTTTTTTTGGTCACTAATACAATAGGAAAAGCAGATTCTGGTAATTTGTAGAGAGCATTGAGTTTAAAATATTGTTGCCTTATAAAGATGATGTTAAGGGCCTGCTTCTGCAATCTGTTGAGAGCATTTCCTTCCAATTGAAACAAGAATTGAAAATGGTTAGTGCTTTTGAGAACTGGCAAATTGATCTGAAAACAAGCTATGACCCAGGTAATAATTCAACTTCCAAAGCTGTTTTTCTGTTTACTTACCACCATTTTCATCTGCAGTCCCGTCTAACTGAGGTATAGAGAGATTAGTTAGGAGCATATTGTTACCACTCCACTCCATTTCTTCCTCTGAAGATGAATCCTCCTCTGTTGAACTTCGATGCATATTTTTGCCAGCTGACCTAGAAAAAAATGAAGGAACTAATTAATGCACCATACTTCTCTTAGAAAATACCAATAGCCACAGGGAACCTCAAAATCAAAGGGGTGTGGTGCTATATGGTTGTGTATGGTTGGGGGAGCAAAGGGAAACAAACAAAAACATTATTACTGAGAAACTCAAACTAGTATTCAATGTTACTATTTTAAGAGGCAACAGTGGGCATCAGCCATTTAAAAACTACAGATAAAACCAGCAGGATGCACTAGCTTAAGAAGTTAAAGAGAAGGTATTAATTTTATTTCAATTTATTGTGCACAGGTTTGGGCACCTCACTACAAGACAGACACTGACAAACCAGAGCAAATCCAGCTGAGATGCATCAGGGTGACTGGGTGCTGGAACATATGATGTACAAGGAGAGGCTAAGGGAACAGGATTTATTCAGCCTTGAGAAAAAACTAAGAGGAGATTTAAGGACATGGACCTGATGAATTGAGTCCAAAGAAGGGCCACAAGGATGGTCAGAGGGCTAGAGCACCTCTGCTATGAACACAAGCTGAGAGAGTTGGCATTGTTCAGCCTGGAGAAGAGAATGCTCCAGGGAGACCTTTGAGTAGCCTTCCAGTACCTGAAGGGGCCTACAAGAAAGCTGGAGAGGGACTTTTTACAAGGGCATGAAGAGATAGGACAAAGGGTAACAGTTTTAAACTGAAAGAGGGTAGATTTAGATGAGATACTAGGAAGAAATTCTTGATTGTGAGGGTGGTGAGACACTGGCCCAGGTTGCCCAAGGAAGTTGTGGCTGCCCCCTCCCTGGAAGTGTTCAAGGCCACGTCGGATGGGGCTTTGAGCAGCCTGGTCCAGTGGGAGGTGTACCTGCCCATGGCAGGGGGGTTGGAACTAGATGATCTTTAAGGTCCCTTCCAACCCCAACCATCTGATGATTCTATGACCTTGTTGCACTTGTAAAGTATCTGATGGGTGGGTATAAAGCAGATGAAACCAGATTCAGAGGTTTGCAGTGACATGAAAATATCAATAGGCACAGGGCTGTCCCAGAAAACGTTATGTAAATGTAAAACATTCTTCATTATGAGAGTGTTCAAAAACTGGAACAGTTGCACATACAGGTTATGCAATCTCTGTCTCTGGAGATGCTCAGGGTCTTGTCTAGTCAAGGTTTGAGTAACTGATCTAGCCAAAGCTGCTTTGACCAGGGCACTGGACTACACAGCTTTTAGGTGCTTCTTCCAACCTGAATTATGCTACAATCCTGTGCAAGAAGCAAATCTTTGTCAACTTCAGTAAACCCAGTCTGGCTGGAGACAATTTCTGCAGATAACAACTTGGACCTCTCTGCATTCAAACCCACCAGTTTAGATTTCACAAAAATTTGTGTAACACAGCATGATACCACCATACATGAACCAGTCCAGGTCTTGATGGGCTTTTTGCTCCAGTTCAGCACAAATCAAACCCAAGCCATTTAGTTCAGTCAGTAGGGTGTTGTTACTCCTGATTATCTTAATACTATTTTCGAGATAACAGAAGGTGGGTGAATATCCAGTAACATAAAAGCAATGGTGTGGATACAGTAGGATGCATTAGGAAGCAGTACAGAGAGAATGAGTCTGAGCAGAATAAGGTTGGATCCATCATCAGACTCAAACTGGCTCTTTCTGCATGAGCAGAATCATGAAGGGGGCAAAGATATCCATGCTCTCTTCTGAATTCATCTCAAATTCAGAGATCACACTGAAGCAAAGCTTGTAATTCCGTCCAAACATGAGTTGACTCCCTGTGAAGGCACCTGGTATGTGCATTCTCCCTAGTGCTTCAGGTGTAGGCATATTTAAGCAAGTTATTCATCAGCCAGTTCATCAAGTCTGATGAGTTTTTAAATAGGATTCTTTTTTGCATAAATGCAGTTAATTTCTTCAGGATCCTACCTGCCTCCAGAAGTTGTACAGTCATGCCTATACAGTGCTGTGCCTGAGCTAATAAATTCTGCAAGATATAGGCTGGTTTAACACAGAAACTACTACTAAACTGAAGATTAACATTAAGTGTTTTAGATGGAAATTCTAACTTTTCAGACTACAGTGAGGGGAAAAAAACAAAGAAAAACAAAGGCCAGATAGGAAAAGTAGCTTTAGAGATGAATTACCTCTAGAACTAGGAGCCTAATGATCTAACTTCTGTTATAACTTTTCTGTATGTCTTCAGGAAATAAAAGATTAAATATTTCTATGCCTCTCTTGCTCTCTGAATCATAGTATAATTATGATTTCTGATGTAAAGAGAAAAAAAAAAATATGTCTGGGAAGTCTCTCATCTTTCAAATAGAATTATAAATACCAGACAGTCTGCCCAAAGCAGGGTTAAAGAGAAACTGGATATAGCTTCTTTCAATGCCTGTCAGTGCAGACTGTACAAAAGGTCATTACAGCCTGAGAAGGTGTTCCAAGAATCTTGACCTTAAAAATATTCAAGCTGCTGACCTTCAGCAGTCTAGCAGAGTGAGCAACATGCATGTTATGATTTAAGCTTTGAGCATGGAAACAAATGGGTGTTTTTCTCAGGCTTCTGGGTCAGTCTTCGCACGAATACTTCTTATATATTCACTTCAGTAAAAGTTACAGGCACAAGAGATGTACACGATACACCTCAGCATTTGTACTGCATCCACTGTGTGACCTCAAAAGGAGGTTACAACTTAAGTTTTTTGTATTTGGGCTTGTAGGACAAAAAACCTACTCAATTTTTCCTCAAAGAGCAAACTAGAAGCTTAGGTCTAGACAAACTTACACATTTAATTATTATTTCCATATAAAAATGGCAATTCACAGCAACATCTGAAAAACTGCATTCTATCCCAGGATCTGCATAGATTTTTCTAATGCTGTCAACAGAGACCTCTCTACAGCTCACTGGGCTCATAGCAGATTTGAAAACAGGATGGGAGGGAAGATCTGGCAGAAAAGAACGTATTAAGAAAATCACATATATACCTTCTTTTTGGCCCAGGCTCTTCAATGCTACTGTCCCACCTTTGGGACATTAACAAACTAAGTTCCATTTCTTCTTTCTCGCATTGTGGCTCGTTTTCTTCATCATCACTGTTCTGAGACTTTCGATAGCTTCCAAGAGAACGATGGTGAGAGAGTGTTTTGTGATGTCCCATCTGATATCCATCATTCTCCAATCCAGCCAACAGATCAATCATGGCCTCATCAGCACTACTGTCCACTGCAGAAAAAGCCCATACAAGTAGAATCTATATTTTGTTCTGCTTGTAAATGACTAGTTATAGTCTACCAGTAAAAAACAAAACCAACCAATCAAAACCAAAAAAACTCTCATAATTTTGAAATCTACTAGTTCATTATTGTCTAAAGCAAGGCAGGCTACAGAAACAAAGCTCTTTTCATATATTATTTTCACAAGTTTTATTATTTGTTATCTTTCCTAGCTTTTTAGAACCTTAACAATCTTTTTTTTAAATTTATTTCTGCCCTCTTGTTCTGATTGTAGAAGATTTAGTGGAAGCACTTCTCTCCTCTCCCATTACCTCCTCACATTCAGTAAAGCCTCACTCTCCTCTTATTTCAGCATGTGCCAGCTTATGAAGCACCACTGCCTTCTCTTTCTCTCATCATTTCAATGGCTGCATTAACTTTGTTGGACACTTCTCTCTGTATCACTTGGAAGAATTTCAAACATGGAATCTCATTAAAGGTGATGATGATTTTGACCAACTAGTTCTTCTTTCCTTCTGTCTTTTACTATAATGTTTAACTTCATCTCCCTTTTCACTATAATCTACTCTTTTGGTAGGTTCCTCTAAACACTGATAATTTATCCGATTTCACTCGACCCTTAAATTTAAACATCTTTCCAAGTCACAATTTTCTCTCACTCTCCTCCTGCTTACCTTTCATCTGACCTCATAACCAATTTATGATCTCCAGTCTACCAGGCATCTTTGTTACTTCTCTCTCCTTCTCCTCTGGCTGAAGAACTACAATCTCTACTTGCCTTCCTCAGGAAATATCATATGATTTACAATGATCCTGAGAATCATATAAAATAGGTCTCAACATCAGTGAGGAAGGCATTTTCCATATTTTACAAAGGCTTCACAAAACACCATGCAACCATTTGGAACAGGCACCATCCCCTTTGCCAGAGTTCTGAATTAACCCACTGTGTACTTTCTGTTCTTGGCTCTTTTGCCCTTTGTGAGGGCCATCATTAAACTCCAACCTTTACTTCCCATTAATATAAACCTTTTTATCTACTTCACAGCAGTAGCAGTAGAAGTAGTGCACTTCACACCCCCTGTGACACTATGACTCTACAAAGGCATAGTAAAGACTAGTCCATGCTATGAAAGAGTATAAGAGACCCAAAGATGCAGCGTGTTACTCATGGTCACACAATACATCAGCAATTAGTAGCCCCATGAGAAGAAGAAAGAAAAAGCCCAACAACAAAACAGGACAAAAAAAAAGAAAGAAAAAGTCATAGTCTCCATTTGATTCCCTAACCACTGGAAAAACAAACAAATCAACAGACTCTTTCACCACTCCTATTCAGTTGAGCAATTCACATGAGTAGTTGTAAGACATATCCTATATATTATTTTAGCCACTTCTCATCCTCTCAGCACAATCTTCTCACTCCAAAAAAAAGATAAATCAATGCTCATGTTTTCCAGCTCCCACATAATTTCTTTACTTATAATTCTCTTGATAAATCCAAATCCTTGCCTACAGAACTTCAATAACCAAAATCTTGCCTATTTCCCACAAAAACAGCGCTGAAAAATACTCTCAATCTCAATCCATCCACTCCTCCTTTCTTTGCAAGAAAAGACTGTATATTGTATTACCCATAAACATATATTGTTGCCATATTGCATCTTGTTGCCCATGCACATACTCACACCACATATGTATCAAAAGCACTGGAGGCTATGGGGTTTAGGTATTTTTCCCCTCCTCTGCACCTTGTATTATCAACTTTAGTGCATCTTAATATTATGCCTTGTACTTACACTGAGAATGTATACAGAGATAGCACAAACTATGTGCTTTTCATCTCCTCTAGTGCATTTGAACTATTTCTACCTGAAGTAGCTTTTCATACAAGTGCCTTTGTTGTGTTTACTTTATTGTTGTTTCCCCCTCATGCCATCCACATTTGTTTGCTGTCATGGCTTTTCTCCCTCTCTTTAATGTTTTACTTCTTGTTTTTTTTGCCTTCAACCATTCTTTTGTATCCATAAATTTTGGGAAATGCTCTGCTGCAATTTGCTTCTCCTTATCAGCCTACTATCCCCCAGTATCTCCAGACAGCTGGGCTTCTAAAGATAGTCCGTGAATATGTTCTCTACCATAACTGTAAGAAACATGTAGCTACTGCGAGAATATCATTGACAGACATCCAAAATCCACCTTACTCTGATAGTTTTAGTCCTATAACCCTAGGAGCAACACCCATAAGAAACTGCACTGAGCTCACATGGCAAGAGGACAGGTTTAGTGAACCAGTAAAGCACAGTAGCCTCTACAAATACACTGTCCTGGTGACATTTTTAGAAAATATAACATGGTTTTTTTGGTGGTGGCCATAGGGGGTATGTGTGTGTGTGAAGTCTCAATCTACTTTGCAAACACCCTGAGGTAAACTACTTTCTTTCATGACTGGTAACGCAAATGAACACAACAAAGACTGTGGAACAATAAAATAACTTTGAAGAAAAGACATTCCAGTCATACTCACTAAAAACTGTAGTCTGACTCAGTCTTTGAGACAAAGGCTGAAAGCTCTGACTATTCTCCACTATGTTTAAAATTGCTTCTTCATTAATAAGTGCTTCCTCTTCTTTATCGGTATGCATCCTACTCGATTCTTTAAAAGAAAAACAAAAAGCAAAAGGATAAAACTTCAAAGAGTCACAGACATCAATATATTATGAAAGCAAGCCACTTGAAAATGGATTTTACTATTCAAGTATGTTTCCAATATTTGCTATGGCAATTTTTAAAAGGCTTACTCTAACAATGATGAAAATAAAAGCAAAACTGCTCTTCATTTTTTCATAACTGACAATCAGGTCTTCCTTGGCTTACTTCTGCTAATAGTATAAACAGCTGAAATATGATATAGATTTATGCCTAAACAATTATGCTATTAAAAATACTCACCTTTGTTCATCTTTTTATCTTTATGCACTTCTACCATATTAGCTGGCGTACATTGAAAGGCTTCAGGAGAAAGTACCTCAGAATGTAGTGTTAGCTCAGCAGAGAACTCCTCTGATCCATTACTGTAGTCCACTGATCCTGACAACGTTCTAGTTAATTGAAAACCAATTTTTAAATGCATATTTAGGGTTTGCATAGAATACTATACTTTATGGCAAATGGCTAAACACTTACACAGAGAAGTCATTTTGCTTGAGGATTTCTTTAAGTCTCTTCTGAAAAAATTTTTCACTCTCTGTTGCTGGCACAAATTCACGGTCTTTAAAATTTAAAAAAATATTTGTTACTCAGTTTTACTTTGACCTCTCACAGAGGGCAGCTAAAATAACTAATTATATTAGGAAATTGCTCAAAGTTGAAGTGTCCGCTAATTTTAAGTGTCAAATTTGAGGGCTAATTTTTCAAGTGTATTTAAACACTTTAAAATACTTCATATACTCCCACTGATCTCATTTACAACTGTGAGTATCAACAGCATTTACAAATCATGTTGCAAATACACCAAGGTAAGCATCCAGGAAAAGAACAATCAGTGAACAATTCTGAAAAGTCTGTTTTATGCAGCCTGAATAACATAACACAGAAATGCAGGAAAAAACCACAACCAGAAAGCAGCCTGCCTTAGCCAGGAACCCTTTGGCTTACTTGCCAAATATCATTCATATTTTAAAAGAAACATGGCCTAGGTTCTACAGAGAATAGCTCTGTTCATTATGCAATTAGTTTGCAGAGCACGGTCTTACCTGTGCAATAAGTTTTACATAAAAATACAGGGATTTGTCCACTCTTAGAATTTTCATCTAACATCATATCAGCCATAATTCCACAGAAATTCAAAGGAAGTATTCTTGTGCATAAACTACCATAGAAAGCTTCAGGTTAAGAGATTTAATTTTGCCCGTATTTAAACATTTTCCATCATAAAGCATGCAATCTTAACCGTCGTTATCATTCATTCTGCCTAGAATGCTTTGCAGCTACCTGAATCGAGATGTTATTAGTTAAGGTTATGTATCTTGCATTTAAAACTGGAATATACATACTAGGCAATCAGTAAGCTTGGAACTGAAACAACAGTATATTAAAAAGCACTCAAACTTGATACACCGATTTAAATTCTGCCTCCTGCTTGCTCCTCATTCGCAGTTTTTGCCAAACAGCTGCACCCCCTTTTTTTTTTTTTTTTTTTACCTTGTGACTCGGGTGGCTTAATCTGAGAAGATTCACATTTCTGTCTCCGTCGCTGCTTTTCATCTTCCCATATAGCTTGCAAACCAGGGTTCCTGCCAATCTGGCCTGAAATACATAATAATATATCAAGGAAAGTCTGTCAGTGTGATGAAAAGCATTCTTCCTCCCAAATTAGATTGACGCTCTTAGTCATTTCTTTTGTCACTTTAACCTGTTATTTTTTTAATTGCAATTCTTGCCTTACACTGGGATTCAGTGTTATGTAAAAGTTAAAGTGTAACTTTGTTTTCTAGATCTCCTATTTGTTTTCTACATCTTTGGCTTTTGTTCATCTTCTCACCAAGTATGTATATGTCTCTATAGATGTATGTACATACACACACATACTTGATGTTGATATTTCACTTCTTATAGATCTGAAACCTTCTATTATGCATTAACAAAAATCTCTTTCTATTGCTCTGATAATAGGCTATTCTTAGAGTCTCTTTACTTCCAGATTTCATTCCATTTATTTTTTTTTAAAAAAAAACAACAAACTTTATAAATTTGTAGATCAGCAACTCACACTGAAATCTGGACTGTGTCTTAACTAAGCTAAGTGTTAAAAAGAGCTGAAATATAGTTCCTGTCCTAAAATATTTTCCATGGAAAGTTATTAACACTTCACCTTCAATATCCAGTTGATTTAAAATGTCAGCAGCCACTGCATCCACCTCCAATTCACAGGTACTTTGTGGCTCAACACCTTTCAACATTAAAGAGCTGTGACAACATAAATACCGCAGATTAATTTTATCAATATGTTGATTTTGAAACATGCATCATCACTGTTTTCTAATTAGGCTAACATCTAAAATATTTCAGGGAAAATGGGGGTGAGTACTCGAATACAGAATTACCAGTTCTCATCCTCACCTGTAAGTTCTTAAATTAATGATCATATCCAAATCTATTTAGATGAGAAATTTGTATCTTCAACTTAAAAGAGATTAGCTTTTTCTTTTGTGGGGAGAAGAGAAAGAAGCGATAAACAACTCTAAATACTACAGCAATTACAACAATGTTCTCCTCCTTAAATACAAATTGAAATGTTCTATAGAATTCTCAGCTAATAGGACTAACTGCATTTACATGATTTTGCACCCAGAAAACACAGCAGCAAGAATTTTTCTCTCTCATTCACAGTTCAGAGCAATGCAAAACAGTTCAACTTTTCAACTAAAGCAAGTGAAAAATGCTTTATTTTTCAGATTTTTAAAATTTATTTAGGGGGCTTAGTGGTAGCCTCGTTAATATAAACAGAATATTAGCATCCCAAAGGATAACTGACTTGGTAAAGACTTACTAGAAACAGATTCAAACTTTTTGTATAATGATCTGATCATCTTCCTACTGTGCCTTTTCAGATCTGCTAAGGTCAGTGGCCTTCCACCTGTTGCTGTCAGTGAACTAATTTTAAGGAGTACATGAAGGAAGCTAAGAAAGAGAAACTTTCTCCCAGGTTCATATGGAAGCCTGTTTACCCTTTTCAAAATTTTTAGGGATTTTAGAAAATCCCCTCAAAGCTCCCTATGGTTAAAATATGCTACTTCTCAGTTAAAATATGCTATTGTTTAGGACTCTGTCTAGGTTAATTAACTGGTGAGTTACTGCATCTATTTGTATTCCTACATTCCCTGACACACACAGGGCCTCAAAAATCTCAGTATGGAATATAAGATATAATTTGTTAATATGTTCAATACTCTCTATAAGCTTTGAATAGAAGTCACTATAGTACAAGGAGGTAGTAGATGATGTAATTCAAAGCTGGATATCCCTGACACCTCTGAAAATTAAGTATTTAACTATCTAGACATAATAAATCAGAATGAAATGCAAAATTAAACTGCTTCGTTTATGTTGTGAGAGCAAAAATCTAATGAGTTCTCAGAACAAAAGAACAACCCTTTCCTCTACAAACTGAGGTTCAACTTCCCAAAGGGCAAAAGCTGAGATATCTTCAAAAGAAGTCAGGGTGGATGACGATGGGGTGGGGGAACAGCCACACAACACCACAAATTAAAAGGGGTACTTATCTGAAGGGATAACACAAAGTGAGCTTTTATTGACTGCTGCCCACTTCTGTCAGTAGAATGGAGATCTAATATTTCTTTAGCATATCAATGTAACATATGACTTCGTTTAAGATACCAAACCCATTTATTTGTGATTACAAAACCAAGAATTATTTATTAGGTCCACAATAGTATATGAACTTCATAAAGATTAAGGCAGGCACTGGAAAACAAATACTTTTCTTTGTAAGACTGTTAGGTGACAGTATCATGCACAGAGAAAACAGACATTGTTAGGCGAGAACTACTTTATTATGCCTGTATCTATTTGTCCACCTATGAAGAAATAATGTCAGTCAGCTGAAATACCAACTGCATTTTGCATAATGAAGAAATAGCTTCCTGCATTATTATAAAGAACACTGAGACCCTATAAGGAAATTAAAATATATATATATATTTGACCATAGAAATGTGAAGTTCTGAAAAAAACACCTTTTTTTTTTTTTTGGTATCTTCATTGGTGATTAAAAATCCCAGTAAACTTACAGCTTGTTATCTTATCTGTTTAAGCAAAGAACTGGACAAGATAGAAATAAACAGTGTTAGAAACGTAAGAAGAAATTAAACCAGTCCTAGAATATCTATTTACTGGCACTTATAAGGGAAAAGACAGAGAGGACTGAAAGATCTAGTTATTTGGTCATTGACTCTTTCTATGTATCACAATAATACATAGTTCAATTTGTATTACTAGTTCAGTTGCTCAGCTGATGCATAACTTAACTTCTGGGATAAGAAAGACATATCCCCCAATGTAAAGCTGATAGGGGTTACTGTGAGAACCTCAACTTCTCTACGACAGACTTGGCTTTCCAGGATCATCTTTGTTCTCCTGCTATATGACACTATAATAGTGGAACTTTTATTGGAAAGTAATATCCTGTGATATACGTAATATAAAAATGAGAAAGAAAACAGAATTCTCAGCAACTGGATTTTTGATGGAGTGAGGGATAAGAAAAGAGTAATAGGCATCCTGAAAGCCAATTTTGGAAATTGCCGGAAATGTAGCATTTTGATAGCATATAGTTTAAAAGATGAGAAAACAAAGTCTCCAGAATAATTTCTTGGCAGCCATGCTTTTAAAATTTGTGATGTCACATTTTGTGGCTGCATTAATACAGTAAATGTATTTGTATGTAAATGTATATTTCACTCCGTTACAGCAAAAGAAGGCAGAGCAGGATATTTCTTTATTCTAAACATCTACAATTAGTCTGGCAAAAGTTGTGAGGCACTTATCATGTAGAACTCATTAACAACTGTAAGATACTGTGCATTAATACATGATTACTAATCCCCCCAAGTCAGCAGTACTGTTTCAGAGTTATTGTGAGAATTAAGAGAGCAGATCATAGAGCTCCTAAACTAGAGCAGCTCAGCCTTTCAGCAGAAGTAGACAGCCCATGCCCTAATACACACTGTAAGGACAATCCATTGCCATCACTTCCCTCCCTTCCCAGTCATGCCATCAGCTGAGAAATAAGTCCATAATATCATCAAAATGCACACTTTTCACGTCACACACTTTGGGTGCTCGTATTCATCAAAGCATTCAAACAGGTGACAGGAACTGCAGACAAGCCGAAACTGGCATTTTGATCACACAATAAGAAAGAACTGCAAGATCACTGGGAAACAAGAATGAGGGAGGAGGCTGCAAAAATTCTGTCTGCTGCCTTCATGAAATCAAAGCATTTCTGGGAACAAGTGAAAATGGACCACAATACACAACAGTCATTGATTCAGAAGAGTTTCTAATTTTAATACTTTCCTTTGCTAAATGACACATGGAAATGACCAGAAATCTGGTCAAGATCTCTCTTTGACTTGTTTGGTAGATACAAAAACAAAGCTCTGAGCTTTCTACTTTCACTGATTTCCTCTTCAAAAAGAGTTCAATTTTTTTTAAAAAAAAAAGAGAAAAAAGAGAAAGAAAATTATTGAAAAGTTTAATACAAAACATATTTTTAGTGTTAGTGACTTATTTCTGAAGAGTTTGCTTGATGACTAAACCCATTAACTGAAACATTTGCCTTTCCTCTGACAAAAAGGTACTTTCTAGTCATTTCCCTTTAACTAGTTAGGACGTTTTGTGAAAAACATGTCTTGTTTTTCCACATCCCTGTCAAAAGTGTGGCCAGTGATCTGACTTGAGAGCTGATCAGTATCACAGACAGAATTGGTCAAGAGCTTTCCAAATAATCAGATTTCTTATTTATTTAGAGATTCTAATAGGGATTTATTCTATAAAAATAAAACTAAATCCAACATTTCTGAATTCAAAACAAACTGGTAGTTGTTACTATTACTTAAGTCCTTTTCCATAATAATATCAATTTGAAGCAACTCAACAAGATTCAAACATTTTGAGCAATTAAGAGCAGAAAAGTTCATTTTGCCCAAGCTCTAAATCGAACAGATATAAGGAGTCTTTCTGTCAAAACTACAGTATTCCATTCAACATGGTATATTATTCAAATTAAAAACACTGAGCTAATAAGACTCCTTTTTGAAATAAATTTAAGATTTATCATCATAATTCTTGATAATGTTTTCAGGATTAAGGCAGGGCTGGCAGTCAAAACTGCACACTCCAAAGACTGATGTGGAGGCTAATAAAGACAACTGACATGTACAGTAAGATTTTCATAAGACTTGAAAAATATTGTCTCAACAGCCAAGGAGCCATTTGTTCCCACTTCAGGAAAAACCTCAAAGGGCATATGAAAAGCAGAGCAGCTTTAACTGGTCCTTCTAACATTTTAATTTACTCTGATTGGAACAAAAATGTCAGGGGGAGTGTGTGTGTACACACTGTCCTGATGGACAGTTACTTAACATGATTACATGCTTCTTTGAGAACTATTTGATCCGAGCACTGTCAATAGCTTGGTCAGCTGTTAGGTCTGTTGGTTTTGCTCTTCTAAAAGAAATATGCACAACACATCAGGAAAATATACAAAGCAACTGTATCTCCCATTCTCCCAGATCAAGCCACGTTTCCAGAGCAGCTACAGTGCTGTAATTAGCAGCTGAGAAGACAGCATGAAGAAGTCAGAACATGTCCAGTCTCCTAGCTGTAGTTAGTTGAAACTATTAATTACTTCCGGTCATGAGCAGTTGTTATGCCTTGGAAGATGCTCAGCAGCAGTCTGTTTGACACAGATTGCACTATACAATGGACTAACCACCTGCCTCACATCACGTGCATCAGTTTTGCAAAGAAGATGATAATTTTATGTAATGTCAAAACCATGATTTGAGAATATCTGTGTTAGAACAAGGTTAGAAAACAAGGCTCAGCAAGTCCCAGCCAAAGCTTTTCATAGCATCTAGGTTTCATTTTGTAAAAGAACATAGAATTGTTTACAAGGTATAACTTGTAATTCAGATATACGAAAGGCAGGGTTAAATGAGGTGGCATAGGAATGGAAGCAACCTAGCTGTAAGAGAACGAAAGTTTACTCTCCTAAGAAGCAAGATAAATCAGGGTTGCACAACACTGAACTGCCACGGCTAGGATACTTGAAATATTCAAACCAATTCATTTAAAATTACCTTTTATACCTGCACACTGTGCTGAAAAACTCCATCATACCTTTGTAGAAAAAGCTCCAAATAAATTATCTTAAGAACAGAGAATAACAGTCCTTATTTTTGAAGAAATTTAAAGTTTGCTGGCACTAACTACTGGTAGAATAATACTAATACTAATGTAGGATGAAACCATTGCTCAAAGGAAGTACCAACATTTGGTTCCTCAGATGCTGAGGCAACAAATTAAAGCAACAGTGGACACAATTTAAAAAGTGTCGACTACATACAGTTAGCTAGATCACAGCCCTCAAAAACCTTGAAGAATGGACATCAAGGTCAGTATCTTAATTCATCAACACTAAAGACAGCCTTGGGAAACAAGTTCTGTGATAACCATATCTCAAGCTAAACTGAGGATAGCAGATAAAAAATTAACACCACAGAGAATCTGAAAGGTGTCGCTCAACTACACCAAAAAGGACTCTAAACTTTGACATAATAATTTTCCACATTCTGTTCACGGAAGAAAAAATGTCTTTGCAGGATATTCCAGTGACATGAATAATGTGCACATTTTAAGAATCAGAGACTAAATAAAAACACGTACACCCTGACAAGCAAGAAAAGCAATTATGACAGCCACAAATCTAGTAGAAAACTGTAACACTACACAACTGCTGGACTGTGCAATAGCTTTTTTTGTCAGGTCTCTCCATTTCCATATAAACTAGTGTTCAATAGCAAATTTAGGATTTGAAAAAGAAAATTTCTCGAAAGCATTCTACCAGTCATTCTGCTTTTAACACATCATGTCCAAGTGGTAGACTGGACTGACAGATAACTCCAAGCCTGAAGTTTACCAGAAAGTTTTCTCAATGAACTCATGGAAGTTTTTCATTTATTATTGGCTACCTGAGGGATAACATCAATGTGCCTCATATGAAGAACTCCTCTTGTCAAAACTGTTGGATGGCACTGCCAGGCTCAGGTGACTACTGCATATTTTAAGGTGTGCTTTGTAGGTTCCAATCTGATAACACTGGAAGGTATTGTACATAAAAACCTTACAACACCAGGGATTCCTGGGCAGTAGGGGCTTTGGACATTTGTCTACTTCATAAAAGAATCACTCTAGAATTAGATTAAAAGAACTGCCCCCAGCTTAACACAGTATGCTAATTATAGAAGCAAGTTAGTAATTCAGAGACTTGCCAGGAGCAAGACAGGACATGGCTGAGTTAAATACTGTTCTGGAGAAGTGCCAGAGCAGTAAGGTGCTATCTAGTACTGAAGAGTGAGTTCAGTCACCAAGAAACTTTGGCATAGTTCTCAAATGGTTTTTGAAATAAGAAACCACTACTGGCATTAAATCACGCAAAATGCTGCTAATGTTACATACATGACTTTTGAATAATATTTTGCATATTACCTACCAGGCATCCAGCATCAGATTTCAACAACTTAATATACAGTACTCCAAAGTCAAGAAATGCCAAATCACTGGCACTACTTGGTTGAACCAGAGAACTTGTCAGCTGCCACTTGCAGCAAGGACTTGGCAGATACACACTGGACTATCTCTAAAAATTTATTCTGGACATGCACAAAATCAAAGATAATGAGTCCAAACAGGTATTCCAATCACTAAGAATACAAGGCAGTCCTATAAATTTGCGGTCTCAAACAACATTTGACTGTGTTTTCCCCTTTTGCTTTTTCTTAGAAGAACAACTAACAGCCAAAGTGCACAGGCGAAAGGTAGAGAAAGATATATGAGATCTTCATATTTGATACAGAGGACAAGCAAAGACTTAGTTCAGTACTGACACATATGAGGAACTCCAAATGCTGCTGGAAACAGCAGTCAAATGGTGAAATACAGTAAGAAAATTTTTTTTCACTAAACAATTCACAAAACAGTTAAACATCTCAACTTGCATTCAAGACAGCTGGATAATAAAGTGAGGGGACTGTGCTGGTATTACATATGAAACTAGAAATCAATACAGCTATTGATACAGCAATACACAGCAACCAAATGTTTGGAATACAGAATATACATTGTTAAGGAAAGACAGAAATAACGGAAGAAGGGCAGCTTTACAGATATCAGGTAATACTGTAGACTACAACAACAAGAACAGTAAGGAAAAAAACTGAATCACAATCATTTTAGGAAACAGTTACAAGGGTTTGCTTGGATAAATATCTCATATACATTCAGGGTCAGATTTACCCTCAGCAAGGTTGATCATGACAATTACAGGTCCATTAAACCAACCAACCTAAAGTAGGAACAGTACAATCAGAAAAATGATGCTACCTTGCACAAGCTCAAATTTTGCACACTAGAAAAATCTGAGTATGGTTTAAGGCGCACACTTTCTATTGGAGAAGTGAATGCTCCCAGTACATAACGCTAGCAAGCAGCGTGGCCTACTGAGCCTGACAAGCTATTCAGAGAAGAATGACACAACTACCCAAAGACTGAGAATACTACTAGATGAAAGAGTATGTACAGGATCTGTCAAACATGAGAAAGTAGTTTAAAGAATGGACTTGCTATGGGTAAGCTATACAAATCAAGGTAGAACCATATACTGTTTCCCTCCCCCCCAGCCCCTAAAACCCAACACTCCAGATATATTCCTTTTCTTATAGAAGTAAGCCTATTACAAATTGCAAGCTGTAGACTAGGAAATGTCTAGAAAGAATGGAAGAGCCTGGGAGACAGACATGAAAATTTTAAGCTGAGATTCCTATGTAGCTTTTATTTGAAATGAACAAATTGGAATAACCTGACAGCACACTATTCATGTTAGTTAAGGGCGATAACAAAAACAGAATCTGTAAGTATTCTCTATAACTACTACACCCGCTTAGCTTTTCATCAGAATTTATTAGCTAGAGGCATATCCTCCAAAACCCAAGAAGTTGAATTTGCCACTTAATATTCCTACTGTTATCTCCCAGTTAGATTTTTACAAACACATTCCAGGAAGTACCAGATGACCGAACCTATACAAAGAAACGAAATAACGATCAACTGTGTCACATTAGCACTTTTTTTTTTTTTTTTTAACATATAAAACTTATAAGGGTCCTTTAAATGAGAGACTGGAACCCTGTATATACAAGTTGATGGATATAAGAAAATATAGCATACATTAAAAAAAATTGGCATGCTGACCTTGGTATTTCATCTTCTTCCCATTCAATGAAAGATGCGCTGTTTGAATTTTCTGACAAATGAATTCTATGACGTTTACTTATACCTGATGTATCACCTAAAAAAAAAACAGTATGAGAAATTAATTCATTTATGCGGCAATATTTTTATATATATAATTATATAATTGCTTTTGTTACTTAATACTACTAGTCCAAATGATCCTAAAGAATAAGTATCACTGCATATAATCTTCAAAGAGTAATTATTCTACCTTTTAAATGATTTAACTTTCTTTCTAACATGTAGATACATATAAAACCACATTGACATTATTAGAATTACATTTGCAGGGTTCTAGTCATATCTTAACCTAAATTCAATCTTTTCCTATTTGTGCGAGTTTCAAAGTAAATCATGATGAGTCTGATGTAAACTTCAGAATTCCCAGGTGTCTGGGTCCTCAGGTCAAATCCCAGTGGAAATTAGAAGCCAAAGTAAACACTAAATTCTGCTTCACACTTTCCTCTTTCTCATCTGTGAGCTGAAAGAGAATATACAATATATTCCAGATGCACTGGCAGTAGCAGTAAGTGGAAACCTGCAATGAAAGCAGATGTTGTCTGACCTACAAATAAAGAAGACACTGTGTAAGTTTGCTTGGAGGTCTCAGTGTAAGTAAGCGCGCTCCAAAGTCATGCTGGAGAAGTCCCCTCTGAAGATTTACCACCTCCCTTGTGGTCTCCTGAACTTTCACTCTTCAGAGGAAGGAAAGACAATATACACAGGATGTTGCACATGAAAGAAAAAATCCCAGGAATGGAGTTGGGGGGAGGTGGAACAGGAGAAGACTTTGAAAATTACTGTCTCCCACTTCTATGTGAAAGATCAGCCTGAATCTTGAATTTTCTCAGCTATGTTGGTGTCACACACTAGCAGGTTCTTTTGTATTAAATTTACCTTTCAGCAACAGCAAACACTTTTGCATTTGTTAAAGATACACTAACCGAACAATTCAATTGTCAGAGGCCTTCGATAAATAAATATTTATTAGAACATGTATTTTGATTCTATAATTTTAAAGTAAATTATCTAACAGAGTCTTGCCAAGGTGAATTCCACTACTTGGAATAGCAGGGATAGGGATCTCTCATGTAGCAAAAAGTCCTAATATAGTTACTACAGAAGCAACTGGGAAACACCATGCCAAAAGTGCCTTAGAAGCTACAAACAGAAGCAACAGAAATCCAGCAGGCTTAATTAAATATGTTCTTGACCAATGCTACTTATACATGTGTGAGATAGAGCTACTCAAAGCAGTATGAATCTTGACAGGAGCACTGCTGCCATTATCTGATCAAACCAGGGCAAGGTAGCCTGCCATTTTCCTGCTTTTATCCTGTTGGATTCTCCCCTACCAGAATAGTTAAAGTCCTGTGGTCTCCTCTTTCAACCTCTTCTTCCCATTCAAGACCTAAACCTCTCATCCTGAAATAAATGATGAAGGAGAATATGAATAACTTATGTTTTTCATCTATCATCTGAAATAGAGAGGGGAAAGAGCTATGAAAAAAGAATGGGAGCAACTATTCAATACAATCACGCCTCCAGAAGGCCACTTTGGACGTTTGGAAGACTAAAGGTACCTGACTATACTTCCTCAGGACTGAAGATCCTGAAGATGCTCTGTCCATGGCTAAGCTTTTGTCTTCCTACAGTTCTGACATCAGCAAAAAGTGTGGACTATTGTTGAGTACGAAAAGAGTATTTTTCTTTAGATGAGAATCAGTTATGAAACCCCATGCACTAATCTATTGCTATCTGAATATATCTGCACATGGGAGAAAATGATTATTACTTCCTGGTTTTTACAGAAAGATACTTTACCATTCTTTTCAACTCTTGCTTTAGCTGTAGGAACAATTATGATTTAAATAAACAATACTTATTTTTCTAAACGTTAAATACCAAAGATGAAATGGTTTTCCTACTGTTCTCCTCTATATACTGAAACATTTAGATAACATTAGGGATGTTCTTGCCAAACTTCGTTTTTATGTAAGTGTGTACATTCAAAATGCCAAATTCTTTTTTTTTTTTAAATGAAAATCTAAAATACCTCCTTTGCTCAGATATTTCAAATTTCACCCTAGAGCAAATGTACAAGTGTACTAACACAAGTGTTGTAATTAAAAACTTCATTTGTCAGCAGAGCATGATGATTAGCCATAATTTTGTAAAGACACTACTGCAGAAAAAAAAATAATTTTAATTGATATAGGTATCAAAAACAAATGTCAAAAAATTAAAGCAACAGTATTAGTATGTTATCTTTCATGTAACTTCTTCCCACTAAATATCAACTATTTTTAATCTTTTAACTTGAAAAGAGGTGTGATCATCTTGTGAAAATGGTCACAGAAGCACTGCTGACACATATTTCTTGATACATAGCATCTCGCTTCAGGAAGCAGACACTTTCTCAATCCCAAAACACAAGCACAAAAAGGAAAAATGATAGAAAGCTACACAGAAAACAAACTATAGGGAAACAACACAATACCCATTCAGCCACAAACTACAAGAAAAGTCTGACAGCTAGTAACATTTTGTTCAAAATGGTAGTTTTTAGCCTTCAAAACAGTTATTTGGTCTTAAGAAATAAACACCTTACTTTTTCTCCTTGCCTTTCTGAATTTGACAGCAGCCAGGTTTATTAAATTCATTCCATATAAGTTGTAGTCTATGAAGAGTTGAAGGAGGTAGGGAATATGGGCTTCATGAGGCTGGTAAGATTTGTTCATTATAGCTCCACCTTGCAGAAGCTCACATACTCTAAAATTAAAGATAATTGGGACATAAACCAAAAATTACTCCAGTACAACATTATTGATATTCAGTTTTATGAAAATATAAAATACTTAAACTTTTTGATTTTTTCCTTAGTTTTACTTTTAACTGAAGAATTTTGTTTTCACAATAACAGACCCACAAAAATTATCTCTGCTAATTATGATTCAATATTTAGGTGTTAATTACAAAGGAACTGTGAATCCTCCATCTTTAAAAATAATTTAAAAAAAAATCTCTGAAGAAACATCATATCATGTACTATTCCTGCTACTGATCTAAAGCCACTAGTCCATGGAAATCTTTTTTACAGAGTAAGTGTGGCAGCTGTATGCCTACACACCAGTAATAACTTTGAAAGTCTCTTATTTCTTCTTGACATATATATAAGATGTCCTGCATGGTTGGAAAGTTAAAATACTACTGTGTACGCAGTATGTAACAACTTCCTAGAAGCACGACAAATCTGCTCTTTTAAAGATCTACACATTAAAAAATAACTGCAGGTATTTGAATAATTATAAATTGTTGCTATAAATTTTTCTCAATTTATCTGTTAGAAATAAAAGAAAACCATTAAGCATTTCTAAATATAACAAATTTGGTTCAAAAAATAAAGTTTCATACAGAAAAAATAAAGGAATAATTTAATTGAAGTGTCAGTCCTTATTTGGAGAGGAACAATTAAAACATGAGAAGCTCCAAAGTTCGAAACAACTCTCAAATAGTACATGCATATAGACAACATTAAGACAGAAATTTAAAATCATGCAAAATTTCACTAGCCTAGAATAAAAACCAGACAATTAGCAAACTTATGTGTTCTGAAAAATTTGGACAATAATTTTGTTGCTTTTATTTTATTAAGATGCAGGTGAATCATGCTTCAAAATTGACTTTTTAATACAAGACATAAGGAAATCAGCCAGAACTTTATATCACTACATCCTTACCTTTTTACCATTGCAGGATTGTAGAGATAAATCTTCATAAACTGTCTCTCCTTTTCATGGTAACCATAAAAAGGCCTGGAGAGGAAGTAAAAGCAAGAAGCTAGCTAGTTATGCTGTGGCATTTATTCAAACACATTTTAATATGAAAAATATTAAAATTCAGGGAAAAAAAAGTTAGAAGATAAACTGCATATCCAGGACAATGAAAATTCCCACATGTCAGGCCAAAGGGGAGCACTACATTACTATACAAAATGTTAAAGATAAAAAGAATAAGCCCTATGCATGTTAAAGTATCTAAAAAAAAAAATAAATTAGAAGGCACTTCTGGCTTTACATGTGGGGAAAGTGAGAAACAATGTTAACACACTGATGGCACATCATCCTAATAGTACTTTTAATAAGTCTATTAGTGCTGGACTGCTTCAAGAAGTGTTCAGCTTTTTTGATAAATACTGTAACAAAGTCCTTAAGGACAGCAATTTCGCAAATCAGGTATAAATGAGTAAATACCAGCTGTGTAATATAAATAACTGAACAATGAGAATGGCTTAAAAGAATGAATAGCTGTCCCTTTTCAGTGATTACGAATCATCTCATGCACTAAATAAGGCATGAATCCTGAAGAAAACAGGATTTGAGAATGCAATTAAAGAATACATAGCATAATGAATGTGTCAAGACTAAACCGAGGTTGAACAGGCAGCATTAATTCTGGTATTACTTGACTGAATTACTGGCTTTTCAATATCTAGAATTCTAATCTAATCTAACATTCTTGTAAAACAGCACGTTAAGGAAACAGGCTGTAATTCAACACATTGTGTGAACACAAGAAGTCTACAGTTTGCAGTAATCACAACCAAAGTCAACATAAATTCAGGAAAATATACATTTAAATGTTACCTCTACAAAATAAAATAAAATCTCTTTATAAAAAAATATTTAAATAAATGCAACAGGGATGCTTACCTGCTAAGTCTACAAAATGAAGTTCAGTAGTAAGAGGGATTTCGGTTCTAAATTAAATGCAAACTCAGTGGAACTGCACAACTACAGCATTAATCCTTCTGTCCTTAATACAATTAACTATGTACAAATTTAACATCTCCAAAAGCTAGATGGAACTGTTTAAAAAAATGTTTATGATGTTTAAAACTGAGCTAAGTTGAAACAATAAACTTTAAGCTGAAAAGGAGATCAGATCTAGTATAACGAATCAGTCTCTTTCTTATAGAGACAGTATAAACCTAATGAGAAGTTATATACATTGAGTTATAATGACTCAAATGTGCTGGAGGCATGTAAATTAAAAGCTACTTTAAAAAAAAAAAAGTCAGCACTTGATGCCAAGTGATCCATACTCACACTGACATGGCAGCAGGGAGAGTAAGATTTACAACACTTCCAAGCTTAGCTGTGAACACCTACTTTAACTTCACAATGCACAAGGACAACATATTTTTGCCTCTTTATTCCTGGACCTCCACTATGTTTGGAAGTTAATGCAACAAAAAACTTGTGTTAAATCTATAAAGGTTTAGCATACACCTTTATTACATAACAATTCTCTTGCTAATGCAGAAGAGAAGGGATAAGATCATCTCCAAGATTTAAAGAACAATATAGGTTTCTCACCACAAAGACACTATAATATCTATGAGCAGAGTCTGACTCAATCAGAACAGAAGAAAACAAATAGATTTGTGTGACTACATAAGCATGTCTATCTACCCAAATAAGGACGAAGATGTATTACAATTTCTGGTAGATGCTTCTTATTAGCCTCTTACATAAGTAAACAAAATACATGAAACACTCTTTCCTATGCTTCTTTGAGGCAATGAGCAACTGACTTTCAGTAATGACTGTTCTGAAGCTCTAAGGCAAGAGGGGTGAGAGAAAGGGGCAGGTTCTCCTAATCTCATGGATTCAAAGAAAGATTGTCTTCAGAAATTCACCCAGCTTTCACTGTTGAGATTTATAATTCACATAATTCTCACAAAAAGAAGAGAGAGAATAAATTCGGTACATTAGCTTCCTTGCTACTGCAAAAACACAACATAAAGTTATGATTAAAAATGAAAAGAAGTTATTGTAGCCACTTTACTAGCAATATCTAGAAGATACCACTAAAATTGGCTGGGAACAGAAAGATTATCTTCCTAAACTTAACAGTTAGAAAGAACATATTTCAAAAGTGAATGGAAAAAAAATAAGTAAAATATAGGGTTACACAATACTGAAAATTAACATTTACATTGTTTTGAAGATGAGAAAGTCAATAAATATATAGACCAACTGTGTTCCTCCAGGAGAGCTTCCTATTATTCACTACGAGTTGACGTATTTTTCAGTCCTTGGTTACGCCAAGTTAAATACAAGCACATTAAGAGAATCCTTAAAATGTTAACATTCAAGAATGGCATATAGTTCCAGTAGGAGTAGAAAGCTACATCAAATAAAACACTACAGTCATCTTGACAGATAAGTAAATCAGTGTTTAAGAGCCTGCACTTCACAGGCTGTGCTGCTGGAAGAAACATGACCTGACAGTCTCTGCGATATGCTTCCTAAAGGGGCCATCTTGGATGAACAAAGGAAAGGAGATCTAGAGTCAAGCTCCTGCAAGAAACGCCTGGTCACAGGGAACCTAAAACAATCCAGACAGGTAGAAAATGCTGGCTGGAAAGTACTGCTGTAATAGCAGAGGCAGAAAAAGCTAAAAGGTACAGATTTGGGGAAAAGATAGACACTAGAATCCAAGTTTAGGAAAAAATGGTTGTGTCAAGTGTTTGGAGGAAAACCTGTTGATTATGTTAATCAAAGCAAGTAAGAAGAGTTATTTAGTAGTTGTACATGCCTGTACAAAGACACACATGGGGGAAAACAGAAACGAAAAGCACTGTAGTCACCCAAGTCCATAGTAAGCACTTCTATGTAGTACAACTGCAAAAACATTTCAAAACAAATAAAGAAAAATCCTAACAGGTGATACTTACATTCCGGATACTAATGACACTTTGAAAACATGCTGAATAGTAGAAGATGGATTGCCTAAAGCCACATTAAGTGCTCGGTCAATGCTGAATGCCACTTGACGAAGATAGTATTCTGGATGCTGTCCAAAACCATCGTATGGTACATAGAGGTAAGGAAAGACACCATGTAAGTGGAGACAAGTCTTCTGACCTAAAAAGAAAAGGCAAATATTTATTTTCTCATGAATACATCTTTTTTTTTCTTTTAAGTAGTCACTACATTTGAATTTTTTCAGGTTATTTTCAAGTTCTGCAGACAGGATAAATTTATGAAACAAATTCAGATGTATTTCAAACAAAAGGTACCAATTTAGAGCAGTTCTCACACTTGATTGACAAAAGCAATACAGAACAGACATGGTTACATGACAGGCACAGTGGCAAATTCTGCTGTTATACAAGTGTAATTCTTTTTCTTTGTAGTAATAACACATCACCTCTTTGAGAATAATTTTGCACACTGAGTCAGTGTTGAATGGTTAATGGTTTCTCAGCCTTTGTGAAAATTTTGCAGTATCAAAATTCTTCCCATTCCTCACTGGGATGAGCATACAAACTCTCAGAAATTAAGAAGATTGTCCAGAGCATCTACGAGGCCATTCAATATTCTAGTTACTAAGGGAGAAGTTGGGATATGGAAAAAAACCCAGGTGATTTTCAACTTTTTAAATCTGTGGATCCCTAAGAGGTCTCTACTGCATGTACAGGTCTCTAGCCTTCTAAAACCACACTTACTTCTCAGCATTAGCTTTCACAAATCTGCAATAACAGCAGAGTGAAAGAACACACCATTGTGCTAGACCACAGCTTGAGCTTCTGCTTCAGACAAGGCAGTACAGTGGTGTGAATCAGGTCTCTCAAACCTACCACGTTTTCTGGGGGGCTGGTCTCAACTGTAATGCGTGTTCTTTGTTCTTTCCTCACCACCATACAACAGAGCATGCAATTACTGCTGAAACTAACATTTGATCCTGCTCGTCACCCTTCCAGCCCCCAAAATCATTCATGACTTCTCACTGGTCACTGAAAAAGTTTCACAGAAAAATACTATAAGCATATGTTGGTGTAATGATATCTTGCATTTTGTTTGGATAAACTCCCTGTGTGAAGACAGCAAGACAGTCTCTAAAGGCAGTGCTTTCACCAACCAGGAGATAAATATTACAAAGAGGCAGCACAACTTCACTGATCCACAAGACTAATGAAAAGACTTCCAAAATCCTATTCTTTCAAACTGAGATTATTTCTCAGCAGGTGGACCTTGTCTGAACTATTTACAGTCATTCAAACCCACATCAGAGCACCACTGGCCACCCAGTGAAGACAGTTGTTAAGTCCATTAAAGCACAAAAGAGCTTCAGAATCAGGACTGATTGCAATTTTTTACACCTGTGAAACGCATGCCTCCAAATACCACAAAGTCCATTGCAAATTTTTTACTGGGAGTCCTGCGCATTGCTCTTTCTTCAAATATTTATCAGATCTTCACATAATTCCTAGAAGTTAAAGAAATTAAAGAATTAAAGAAATATATGGAAAAAACTCCCTATCCTGGTTCGGCCCTCAGATTACTACCCTTTACTGATCTTTCAAGTAGGCAGTGCTGAGGTAGTCACCAGAAGTCTAGGGGCAATGAAGAGAGACTTCAGGGTCCTGGGACAGCTGGTTAAGGGATCAGGAGCACAAGTGGTACTCTCTTCCATCCCACCAGTTGCAGGGATTGATGAGGGGGTTAACAGGAAGACTCAGCAGATTAACTCCTGGCTCCA
Source organism: Podargus strigoides (assembly GCA_028020825.1). Taxonomy (NCBI): domain Eukaryota; kingdom Metazoa; phylum Chordata; class Aves; order Caprimulgiformes; family Podargidae; genus Podargus; species Podargus strigoides. The sequence goes on from CM051619.1 coordinate 49,988,458, forward strand.
AGGCTGGTGCAACCGGCAGGACTTTGGTTTTTTTTATCATGGGTTGATCTTCAGGTCACCAGATGTGCTGGCAAAAGGTGGGGGAAGCCTAACCCGAAGGGGGAGAAGGATCCTAGGACAAGAGCTAGCAGGCCTCATTGCAAGGGCTTTAAACTAGGTTTGAAGGGGGACGGGGGTGGAACCAGAATAAACAAAGTGATGCCTGGGAGCAGCATGCCAGTGCTTGTGGGTAATAGTGCTGGCAAGCTCTTGCAGTCTGCTGTCTCAGTGAAGGTAGGGGATGGTGATCCATGTAATAGCAGAGACATGAGAGGTAATGATAGGTTGGAAGCCACAGAAGAGTCTGAGAGTGGTCAGGTGGGAATTAGGGCTTGTCCCCCCCAAAAAGTGATGGGACAATTAGCCCAGCTGAAGTGCGTCTACACGAATGCATGCAGCATGGGCAACAAACAGGAGGAGCTGGAGGCCATGGTGCAGCACAAAAACTATGATTCAGTTGCCATCACAGAGACGTCGTGGGAGGACTCACATAACTGGAGTACTGCGATTGATGGCTACCAACTTTTCAGAAGGGATAGGCAAGGAAGGAGAGGTGGTGGGGTGGCACTCTATGTTAGAGACAAAATTGAATGTCTTGAACTCAAAAATGTGAATAACAGTGTGGAGTGTTTATGGGTAAGACTTAAGGGGAAGGCCAATAAAGCAGACATCTTGGTGGGAGTCTGTTATAGACCCCCCAACCACGATGGAGAGGCTGACGAAATATTCTATAAGCAAGTGACAGAGATTTCATGATCGCTCGATCTTGTTCTCATGGGGGACTTCAACCTCCCAGATGTCTGCTGGAAATATAACACGGCAGAGAGAGATCCCTCCCGGAGGTTCCTAGAGTGTATGGAAGACAACTTCCTAATACAGCTGATAAGGGAGCCAACTAGGGACAGCACCCTACTGGATCTGCTGCTTTTTAACAGAGAAGGTCTTGTGGGGGATGTAAAGGCTGGAGGTCGTCTTGGGCAGAGTGACCATGAAATGATAGAATTCACAATTCTTGAAGAAACAAGGCAGGGAGCCAACAGAACTGTCACCCTGGACTTCCGAAGGGCAGACTTCGGCTTGCTTAGGAGCATGGTTGAGAGCATCCCTTGGGAGGCAGTCCTGAATGTCAAAGGTGCCCAGGATGGCTGGGCATATTTCAAGGAACAACTCTTAAAAGCACAGAAGGCCATCCCCAGGTCCTGAAAGACGAGCTGGTGGGGAAGAAGGCCAGCCTGGCTAAATAGGGAGCTTTGGCTGGACCTCAGGAACAAAAAGAAAGTCTATGGCCTTTGGAAAAAGGGGTTGGCAACTTATGAGGAGTACCAAAATGTAGTGAAGCTGTGCAGAGCAAAAATTAGAAGGGCCAAAGCTCAAGCGGAACGCGACTTGGCCGCTACAGTTAAGGACAATAAGAAGAGGTTCTTTCAGTACCTCAATAGAAAAAGGAAGACTAGGGAAAATGTTGGCCCACTGATGAACGAGGCAGGTGCCCTGGTGGCGGAAGACACAGAAAAGTCAGAGGATCTGAATACCTTCTTTGCCTTGGTCTTCACTACTAAAGTGGTCTCTTGTGAATCTTGAACCGTGGAGGCAAGAGGGAAGGTCTGGAGAGACGAAGACTTTCCCTCAGTAGAGGAAGACTGCATTAGAGACCACTTGGCCAAACTGGACATCCATAAGTCCATGGGCCCTGATGGGATGCACCTGCAAGTGCTGAGAGAGCTGGCAGATGTTATTGCTAGGCCACTCTCCATCATCTTTGAAAAGTCATGGAGAGCAGGAGAGGTACCTGAAGACTGGAGGAAGGCCAACATCACTCTAGTCTACAAAAAGGGCAAGAAAGAGGACCCAGGGAACTACAGGCTGGTTAGTCTCACCTCCATCCCTGGGAAGGTGATGAAGCGACTCGTTCTGGAGGTCATCTCCAAACATATTGAAGAACAGAAAGTTATTGGGAGTGGTCAACATGGATTTACCAAGGGTAAATCATGCTTGACCAATCTGATAGCCTTCTATGATGTTATAACCAGTTGGCTGGATGAGGGGAGAGCAGCGGATGTCATCTACCTTGATTTCAGCAAAGCTTTTGATACTGTCTCCCATAACATCCTCATTAGGAAACTCAGGAAGTGTGGGTTAGATGAGGGGACGGTGAGGTGGATTGAGAGCTGGCTGTGTGACAGATCACAGAGGGTTGTGATCAATGGAGCAGAGTCGAGTTGGAAGGCTGTAACCAATGGTGTCCCCCAGGGGTCAATACTCGGTCCGGCCTTTTTCAACATATTCACCAATGACCTGGGCGAGGGGACAGAGTGTATCCTCAGCAAGTTCGCTGATGATACCAAGTTGGGAGGGGTGGCTGACACGCCAGAGGGCTGTGCTGCCATCCAGTGGGACCTGGACAGGCTGGAGAGCTGGGCAGAGAAGAACCACATGAGGCTCAATAAGGGCAAGTGTAGGGTGCTGCACCTGGGGAAGAAGAATGCTAGGCACCAGTATAGGTTAGGGGGGGACCTCCTGGAAAGCAGTTCCAAGGAGAAGGATCTGGGAGTCCTGATAGATAGTAAATTATCCATGAGCTGGCAATGTGCCCTTGCCGCCAAGAAGGCCAATGCCACCCTGGGCTGCACAGGGAAGTGTGTGGCCAGTAGGTCAAGGGAAGTCTTCTCCCCCTCTACTCTACCCTGATGAGGCTGCAACTGGAATCCTGCATCCAGTTCTGGGCTCCCCAGCTGAAGAGAGACAGGGGCCTACTGGAGAGAGTCCAGTCAAGGGCAACGAGGATTACTGGAGGACTGGAGCATCTCCCCTATGAGGAAAGGCTGAGAGAGCTGGGACTCTCTATCCTGGAGAAGAGAAGGCTGAGGGGTGATTTAATTAATGTTTATAAATACCTAAAGGGTGGGTTGAGGGAGGATGGAGCCAGACTCTTTTCAGTGGTTCCCGGTGACAGGACTAGGGGTAATGGACACAAGATGGAACATAGGAGGTTCCATTTAAATATGAGGAAGAACTTTTTTTCAGTGAGGGTGCCAGAGCACTAGCACAGGCTGCCCAGAGAGGTTGTGGAGTTTCCTTCTCCGGAGATTTTCAAGACTCGCCTGGATGTAGTTCTGAGTGATGTGCTCTAGGGGATCCTGCTTTTAAGCAGGGGAGTTGGACTAGATGATCTCTGGAGGTCCCTTCCAACTCTGAATATTCTGTGCTTCCATGAAACTGCTTGAAGGATGGTAGCACAAGTCCATTTTCCAAGGTGAATTTTATTCTCCCTGTAAGTCACCCCCATCAAGTCTCTTCGGCAATGTTTAAATACAACCTATATATGCATTCATAATGTTGAGGTCATCATCTATGATGAATTATGCCTATGCTCTTAAACTATTCCAGGAAAAGAAAGCTCTTATTTGTGTATCTCAAAAAATGACACATTAAGAAAAAGGGGAAGCTAGAGAAAGAGAAACTATAAACTAGAAGGTTTATTTAAATGGCAAAATAAAGGAGAGTAACACCTTTATATGGCAGGAAAACCTCCGCCCCCCTAACATGAGAGAAATCATTTATTAGTAGCATGTGAACTGAGAGAGTATTGACCTGTGCAGTGGTAGCAGACCATTTATTTTCTGTACTGTGATCAATAAACCTGAGTGCTTACTCATGGTTGTACTCAATCTTGACTTTGAAATAAACGATTCCACATCCTGATATAATTAATAGAAAATTAATGGTTGTTTAAACCTCTACAGTTTCTCTATTCATTTTTTGTTTGGTTGGGGTTTTTTTTAAGGAAGTTTGTGATTTGGTGGTGTATTTGTTTGTTTATTTTTTTGTTTTTTCTTTTTTGTTGTTGTTGTTGGGCTGGAGTCAGTGCTGTTGTTAATGATGTACACCAGGATCATCTTCAGGGAGGAATTCAAATTAATTCATACATATTATTTGTCTGAATGCCTACTAAAGCTTTTAAAAAAGCAAGTGAACAAACCAACCACCCCAAACTCAATTTGATATAGGAGCTACAGACTAAGAATTTCTGGCAAATATATAGGTCCATCCTCCTATGAATTTTATAAATTCAGGTATTTGCTACCTACAATTTGTCAGTCAACATCAGTTCTGCACTTACTTTTTTTTTTAAAACACTAATAGCTACGAATTCTTATTCTTTTTGATAACACTTGTAAAAATGTCTTTGTTTTAACAGTTGCCCAAATATTCTGACTTATAGTTAATTTATGATTCCCCAGAAAACAAAATTACAAAGCACCAGAATAAATTGAAACAGGAGACAGTCTAAACTTAATGTATTTAAATTCAGGTTGCTTTCAAGTTATGCAAGACAATTAACAATGCTTTTATATCCAGTACTTGATTACTCAAGTTAATTAAATTTAAAAAACAATATATCTATTTCTACTGCAGCTATTTAACAGTTCTTGCTGAACTGAAATGCCATTTTATCACTGAATTAAAAAAAGAGTATGTACGAAGAAAGCTTCCTTCTCTTTTCTGTTCTCTTCCTCTGCACTCCCCTTTATCTGCAAAAAACCCATGAAAATCACTATAGCTTTCAAGTGACCAAAGAGTTAAATTACCACCAAACTCCAGGGAAATCTTAAACATACACACTGAGCTGCTTTTCATTTTTGATTCTGTCAAGAAAGCAAACAAGCCACTGCTGACCTAAGACTCTTATTAGGCCAGCAGCTGTCAAGTTACATGGGTTTATACAGCTACTCACTTTGATCCTTGTTAGTATTGACTCATTTACCATGATATCTGGTTATACTGCTATTTTTGTTTACAATCCACATTACTACAGTCTTAGCCTGGGCTAGTGTTAAGAACAGAGCCATATGCTTCCATCATTTAAGTAAAATCACCAAATTGCACCAAATATCATGGTGTTGAGTGCCCAGGCTCCAATAAGAGCAACCATGGTTTGCACTAAGCCATTACAAATTCTAGTGGATTCTTTCCAATAGAGCACAAGGAGAAAACAGACCTGAGGATCTCAGGCCACATAGACTCATCAATATTAATCAAAACGGAAAAACTTGGCTTGGGACAAGGTTAAGAAGTTTTATGCTTTAAATGTGTCAAGCTTATGTTTCTGTTTCTTTTCGGAGATGCAGATAGAAGCAAATTTGTACCACGAGAACAGCAGCAACTGCTACAGCGACCAGCAGATGTTATTTTTACATCTATTCATCAGTTTCTTTACACCTGTAGAATCAATGGAAGTGGAGCAGATTCTGCAGAAAAGCCATACCGTTTATATGATCACTCTCCTCAAAATTTCCCAATGCAAAACTGGACACCTGAAAGTGATTCCCCGAGTTTTCAGATGGGACAGGCCACTGAAATGTTTCATGCTCTGGCCCCATCATGGACCTACTACACATGTGTAGCACAACCATTTTGTACACAAGCAATACATTTGATGTCTCTGTTAACAAATGAACATAATCTGTACGTAAGGCTAGGACAGGCGGTGATAAAGGGTTATCAGTAAGGAGGAGGCTGCTGCCCAAACAATTTCTCTGACCTATGCTCTCTTAAAGAACGAGATCGGCACTGGTTGAATTATCTGCAGGTCACAGATCAAGCATCTCAGTGTATGACTGAAGGGGGCTGCTGAGTAAACATACAGAAATCTAGAAGTAAAGCTGAGGCTTATTTACAACCTTTTTCAGGCACTGAATGAAGTGGTGAATCAAGGAACATATATAAAGTGCTGCCATAACATAAAAAAGAGGCAATACACAAAACCTTGACATATTATGAGATACTCAACCAGCGAACTGGCTATTTTCTCTGTAAAGAAGAAAATGCAAACTAAATTTCAATATAGATGAATAGCCAGAATAATAATGAATCAATACTTCAAAAATAATATAAATGTAATATTTCCAGACAGCAAAGAAAGTGAGCCCACCCCCAAACCCATACTTACAAAAGCAAGAGGCATAAGCGTTACTGAAGTATTAAAACCAAATATAGCATTTTGCATACTTGAAATCCACAAGAGAGAGATTAGGAAAGCCAGCCTGCTATTATTTGAAGATGGCTGCCATATGCATTACTATTACGAACACATACCAAGCGTAATACTTGAGCTACTGTATCATATAAAATATAAGAAGAAAAATCTGTAGCAACCCCAAGACAGGAAACTTCAATATAATTAGAAGACAACTGAAACCAGTATGATAAAGGAATGCAAGGTTGCTCAATAACTATTCAAGAAGATGCAAGAACTGACGTCTTCTGACAATCGGAATGCTCAGCCATATGGGATGATCTGAAACGGATAAAACTGAGATGTAATCTATACAGAATCACAGAATGATTGATGTTGGAAGGGATCTCTGGAGGTCATCTGGCCCAGTCCTCCCTGCCCGAGCATATGAACACCTAATTTCACAGTACAACAAGCTAGAGAACCTGAGGATTATTATTCAAGTGTCTTCAGAGAAGTGTTTTTTCACTATTTGAAAAATACCATTTTGCTTTAAACTTCTAAAAATTTCTTTCTGCTGAGATCAAACTGGACAAATTTCTATACAAAAGAAAAATGTGACAATTATTAATAAAGGACCTTACTGTACAGTCCAGTTCAGGAACGAAGTTGGCGAACAACTTAGACAAGGAGCACCTAAGGATTCACCACAGCTAGCACATGAAAATCTGTGTATACATTCGAGGAGAAGACAGAAGTCCATCTGTTCTGGATGTAATTCCACACACACATGTCAACCTGCTGGCCCATATTCTAGCAAGAGGAGAACTTAAGCAGACACTGTCTCCAATTATCTCCTCTGGAAGACTTCCACTCTCATGGGAGGACTGTTTGAACAGAACACATAGATGATCCTGAACTAACGCAGTTTATCGCCTAGAATATTAAAGTACACTGGAGCCTACTGAGCCTGTAAGTCACTACTGAGGTCAAGGCATCCCAAAGAAAGCACACACTAGGTTCTAGGATCTGTTTTACCTATGAATAGCCAAACCCAATGTTTTCACGTTAGACCGACCTAATCACAAAGCTACAGGTGAAGTTCTATAGACCTAAATTTGTACCCCTCCTCTGGACTCTCTCTAGTAGTTCCTTCTCTCTCTTGACCTGGGGAGCCCAGAACTGGACACAGGACTCCAGATGTGGTCTCACCACAGCAGAGTAGAGGGGGAGGATCACCTCCCTTGACCCGCTCGCCACGCCTCTTCTTAACGCATCCCAGGATACCATTGGCCTTGTTCGCCACAAGATCACATTACTGGCTCATGGTTAACTTATTATCCACCAGGACTCCCAAGTACTTCTCTGCAGAGCTACTTTCCAGCACATCAACCCTATGTACTGGTGCATCGGGTTGTTCCTCCCTAGGTGCAGGACCCTGCACTTGCCTTTGTTGAACTTCATTAGGTTCCTCTCCACCCAACTCTCAAGCCTGTCCAGGTCACACTGGATGGCAGCACAGCCTTCGTGTGTATCAGCCACTCCTCCCAGTTTGGTATCATGAGCAAACTTGCTGAGAGCACACTGTCCCTTCATCCAGGTCACTGATGAGTATGTTGAACAAGACTGGACCCAGTACTGACCCCTGGAGAACACTGCTAGCTACAGGCCTCCAACTAGACTGCTGATCACAACCCTCTGAGCTCTGTCATTCAGCCAGTTCTCAGTCCAACTCACTGTCCACTCATCTAACCCACACTTCCCAAGCTTACCAGTGAGGATGTTATGGGAGACAGTGTCAAAAGCCTTGCTGAAGTCAAGGCAGACCACGTCATTAGATAGGATGCATTAGATGGGATGATTCCAAAACACAAAATTCCGCACCTGAGATTTCTAATAATGAATGAGAGCATGTGATACAGTTTTACTAACTTTTTATAAATGATACTCAAAGCCATTTAGCTCCTATCCTGAAATTCTTAATTTAGAAAGTGAGTATAGAACCCTCACAAACTGAAGTCAATAGTGGAAACATTTTGACTAGACAACATCTCAGTGTTTAAAAAACTAAAACTAAATCTAGATAAATATGACTTCAGAAAACAGTTCAATGCTGGTCTAAATGTAAACAAATTTTGCTGTGATATTTCTCCCACAGAAAAAATGATCCCATTACAAGAAGCTAAGCAAAGTCAAGAGGAACAACTACACAGGATCTACTCCTATATGGAAATGAACAACCAGTTTTCTTGAAGCTCTCCCTAAAACTGTTATTGTAATTGCTGAACTATGATCCATTTCTCTCAGACCATTGTAAAATACAGTGGTTTGGGAGTAAAAAGGAGAATACAGCAGCACTTAAACACATGGCACAATTCCAAGATTTCAGGAGAATTCTGGCTGGAGATTAAAAAAAGGATGCAGAAGATGGAAGACAAAGGGCTTTTTATACACTTGCTATCTATTAAAAGTACTTCAAGTGTAGTTTTGTAAAGTGGCAGGGCTAATTAAACATGGACAGTATTAGCAGAAGAATGTACATGAACACATCAAGTGTGTCACTGCCGGATGCAGAAAAGGTTGGACAGTCATAAGGGATTTCCTTCCTTTAACAGCAATAGTGAAGCAAAATCATTAGAAACCAAAACACACGACATTACCATCTTCAAAAGATTAACAAGTATTTTCAAATAACTGTTGAACTGTGGAGATTAAGAAAATTTGAAAAACAAGCTATAAACAATGATGACTGTGGAGAGTAGGAAAAGTAACAATCCTGTTGGAACAAAATTCTAAAAATGAAAATTTGTAAATGGGATAAATATTAGAACCCAATTTCCAAGTAATTTCTTTCCCACAATAAAAGTTACCATTCCATAGACAATCTCACTTACCCTTTCTCCAGAAATAGGCTTCAGAGAGCAACATCAAGTACTTAGTCTACCCTGCTAAGCAGGTGCAACATGAGCATCTTCTGCACAGGTTAGATGGTGCTTCAAATTTAACCTATGTCGCTCACTGGAGTGGGCTTGTAAAGACTTTAACCACTGAATATCACTCAGAACCAAGTTACTGAAAACAGATAGGACCTAATTACTTTATAGTGCTAATACAGTCTATGAAATCAAAGTCATCTTTCTTTACCTCTCACAGAAAGTAAGTCAGTCACATACATGGACTGATGCAAGCAAGGTAATACTTTGATGAGGACAAATCCCTTCCCTAGCAAAACTTGGGAAGGTCCTTCCCTCTTACAGTGTTTGCTATGTCATTAAACAACGTAAGAGTTTAATTTTTTAACATCAAAGAGGTCTTTAGTAGTACATTACAATAGCGTAACTTCTTCAGTGATTAAGTGAAACTCCCAACCTTTTCCCAGTGTCCTGAATCAAGTCAGCTTTTTTCCAAGGGATGAGAAGAAAGTAAGGACTACACACATTATAGGCAAAATACTTGAGAAATAATAATAAAATAAGGTCTTGCAGCAGCAATATATGCTCAAAACAAAATCAAGAGCAGAGCCCAAAGACCATATTTCATATATAATGTTACAAATCAGTGTCAAGACTTTCAGTTTTTCCAAGGCATGTGAGAAAACATTTTCAGTAACATTTGTAAACAGGGCAGGAAAAAAAATATAAAAAAAAATTCATTACATTTGTTTGAATCCAAATGGAGTGTTTGGTTATTTGTAATTCTTTAGGTAGTAACTGTTCCTTGTAACATGTAATCTCTACCTTCATGAAAAGAAAAAAAAAAAATAAAAGCTTATCCACTAGGAAAATGAGGGCCTGAGACTCATTACAACTAGATTATTCCTCACCCTTGATGTAGACATCCTTAGAGAGGAAGAAGGGTTGGGTTTTCCATCTGTAATTTAAAATTAGAAATCTCTGTATAACTAGGCGCATATTGAAGTAATACCTAGCCTAGAATCAAAGAGACAAGAGTTCAATTCCCATGTAGGGAGACTCCATGTGTGGCCTTGGGCAAGTTACTTACCACAGATGATGCACTTTGTCATTGTGAAATGGATGCAACAGTACTTTCATATATGAAAAATCTGTTAAAGCGATAAATATACAAAAGGAACACTCAGAGAAAAAAAAAGAGGTGGGTTCTAGAAGTACACAATGGCTAAGAAGACACAGGACAAAGTGTTCAAACAAGCAGCAGTATCCCATTTAGGATATTGCCATGTCTGTCTCAGCAAGCCTGCAAGAAAGGAAAGCAAACTTTCGTACGCAATTTGTAGGCCTACAATCACACTACTGAATGTATTCTTCTTCCAGTAGCAGCCCCCCTGCATCCTTTTTTATCTCACATTACTAAACCCTGAAATTGTACCCAGCTTTCTTTCAACACTTCTCCATCAGCAAAATTGAAACAACCTGACCACATGAAAAACATATCACCTCGCTCTTCCATCTATGGCATGGGTGAATGCAGCAAGAAAAGTATGTCAGTATTTGTTTTCTTCCACTTGAACTGTGGGGGGAAAAAAAGACGAAAGAAAAGCAGAACATTCAGATGTAAAGTTTGAATTATGTTTAAAAAAACGAATCCAAACATATAAGATGCCTAAATACACTACTATAAAAGACAAAAGGTAAGAAATTAGTATAAGGAAAGCTTCTGTCTATATTCAAAACCAAAGATCAAAATTTGGAATAAGCATCACACCACTTCAGTGGGCTCCTGAAAGCAGGTAAGGAGATCTCACAAAGTAGAAGAAAATACAACGTATCATTGATTTTAGAGACAGGGCACCCCTCTCCAAACACAGAGGCATAACAGCATTCTTGTGCTTTTGAAAGCAACACAAAATTCTCTCCCCCGAATCCCAGATCTCTGGGCAGTTTCTCGATTTAGGCAAGTAGTCCACAAGCTTCCTTGAATCCATTATCTTCCAAAAGACAAATTTCTCTTCAGCTCTCTAGCAAACATGTCAGGTCCCAAGGTCCAGAGGTCTGTTATCCCTGAAACAGATGTTTCTACTGCTCAGAGGTTCAAATATAACAGTATAGATAATACCAAACAAAATTACACTTGAAACACTGATTTTTACCGAGTTCCTAAGTACGCACGTCAATTGTCACATCTCCAACTGATATCCATTCAATTGATTTGCTCACAGACAGCTTTTTATATCAAATATAAGTTGTCTTAATCATTTGAAACATTAAGCCTAAGAGACCACCTGGTTCACAAAGTCCTGTCTTCTCTGGTCTAGAAAGCCATGCAATAGTCACACAAAACTGAAATCCATTAGATAGTTTGAACTGTGAAGTATCTACAAGAGAAATAACCTTTGAGGCCTCTCAGGCTAGAGTTTATATTAGGCATTACTGTTGATGGAAAATATCAATTGTAAGCCCCAAAAGAAAGGTTACTACCTTTGTCTTACTGAGAATTTTTTACTTGTATTTTTTTATTCCAATATGGAAGAGAGGCTCTGTTAATTCTTTTTCACATACATAATGAGCCAACCCCAAGAAAAACATAAAAATTGAGACAGGATATTTAATATGTCAACTCAGTGAAGATGTTTTGATGATCTCCTTAAAGCTAATCCCTCCTGCCTTGAATTGATCAGGACCTTTTTTGAATTCCTGCTGTGACAGTAGAGAACAATCTGCTCTCCAATTGTAGAAGAACTAAAGACAAACCTAACCATTTATAGGGTGTACAGGTACATCATCAGAAAGGAACAGCTATTACCTACATTTATCAACCAAGCAAAATAACTGACTTCATAGTGCAGAACGTAGGAGAAATCTAACTCAAGAAATTTACTGTTACGCAGTCAAACTAGAGCCCAGAAAATCCAGTGATGCAGAAGATAATTTAAAAGTACAAGCATCCTGAAATAATGGAGACCAAAGAAGTTAAGCACCTCAGAGATCAAGCAGGAGCTATGTACAAACCATTCTTCACAAGTCTGGTTACTTATGAATTTTGAGAAACGTCAACAGTATTTTCTTCCTTTCTCAGTAGAAACAAGCAGACACACAAGGCGAGGTTAGGTATTTGCCCAATTAAATACCCATCTACCAAATGAGCCATATACAAGATGTTATTGCTCTCTCCATTGACAGATTATTCATGTAAGCCGCTGGACAATATTAGTAATATTTCTCAAACACGTCAAAAATCACTAGAATGCCAGGTAAAATGAACTAAAACACATGAAGAAGGAAAATGTAGCTGGCCTCAGCTAGAGATTCTAGTTATCATACTGGGCTCTTGGCATGCACAGGCTGGCAACACAGGCCAAGCTGCTATTCCGGTAAGAAAAGCAACCACATGAATGCAACAGAAGCAGACTATATTAGACCACATTGACCAAAGCATAGCTGAATAGAAAAGAGTGTATTTACTAGTTCCAGATAAGCTAATGGTGTGTACTTTACCACATCCTGTAAAAGATGAAAAAATAAGCCAGTAGTAAAAAGTGGTAGGAGAGTAGTCACACAGCCTTTTGTTTCCATTTCCTTCAACAAGCTTTAATGAAAGACAGTTACTGCTACACAAAGTTCTCTTAGCTACCTTATTAGTCTTTCTTGATGAAAATAACACAAGCCACATGTAAGTGGAAATTGGTGCATACATATATTCAAAGGAGAAAAAGTGTTGCTGGTTGGTAACTTGAACTTTCACCTCTGTATGAGGCTCATCTGCCTATTAAATACTACAATGAGAGTGCACTGTTCCAATCACAATTTCCCTTTTTCCTGTGTCAGACAAAACCCGTTCAAACATTTTTGTTCAACTGGAAGAAAACACATTTTTCTGTCAGCTAGACAGCTAGCTAGAAAAATGCACCATAAAACACTGCCAAAGACTATTTGTACTATAAACTGCAGGAAAAAAACTGACATTAATTGTGATAAGGTTAACAGTGTTTTCATCAGTATTGTCTTCCATAGACACTTTTCAGAAGTGTTGACTATTTACAAATTCCTGAACACCAACAAGCTTGTGTAATCCCAGAGAAACGATACCTTGTAGAGTATACACACCCTCATGCGTCAGATTAGTTTACATTAACAAGTATATGACACCACATTGTTTGTTTTTTCTTCCCCCAATTCTTCAAACAATACTAACTAATTCTATGAATATTACTTGGAATTTTTCTTTTCTTTTGTATCTGCACTAAGATCTCCCACTCACAGGTAACTGTCATGTCAGGCTATTCCTCTAGCTGATGAAAGCTAGATGACACACTCCACAAAAACAAGCATTGCTCTTAGGATACCTATGAACAAATCTGCAGTACTTGATACTCCTTATTGCACATACCTTTTTATTTCATTAAAGGAGTTCTTAACATCTTCTGTATGTTCTAAGCTTATCATTTTTGGACAAGCAGCAACTTACTTAGGGAGTGCTTACTTTAGACACTTTGTAAGTTCCTCTGTAAGCTTTTGAAAGGGCTATGTGGTATGTGACATTAATAGCAAGGAACAAAACTTCATGACCCAGAAAATAAACTGTGTTCTTAGTATCTTACTAACTCTGTGTTTGGGGTTTATGTGGCAAGCTGTTGGCAGAGGAGGGGCTGCAGAGGTAGCTGCTGTGGGAAGAGGTCAGGGGCTGCTCCATATAGGACAAAGCCGGCTCCAACAGACCCACTGCAGAGCACAGCCTCAGCCAACATGTTTGGGTAAATATGTTTAAGAAAGGGAACACCAAAGTCAGAGAAAGGAGGAAGAGCTCCATGGCAAAGCAGGTATTCCTTCCAGCTCATGGAAGAGCCTACAGCTGAGCAGATATCCCCTGCAGTCTGTGGAGCACAAGGACATTCCTGAAGGAACTGCAGCCTATGGAGAGCTGACACCTGAGCAGAGGAAAGACTTGAGGAGGAAGGCATGGCAGAGAACAACTGCTCCGTACTCACTGCAACCCCCCTGCCACCCTCCGTGTGAGCTTGCAGGGCAGGGGTGGGGTAAGTGGTCTGGGAAGTCTGGACTGAAGGAATGATGCTGAGCCTCAGAGAGGGAGGAGGAAAGATCTGCTGTTGTAATGTTTGAGTTTACTTCTCACTACCTGAATCGATTTTAATTGGCAATAAATTAGTTAATTTTCCCCAAGTGGAGTCTGTTTTGCCTGCAATGGTAATTGGTACGCAATTTCCCTGTTGTTATCTCAACTCATTGCTTCACTGTTTCCGTTTTTCCTATTTTATCTCCCTGCCTTACCGGAGTCTGGGGGTGGATGGATGGGAATTTGGCTGTTAGCCAAGTCCAAGCCAGCACACATCGGTTAACAGAAATGATTGTCTGGATATCAACCTCTAGAGCCTACAAACTATTTCAGAAAGTTTGGAAAAGGTAACAAAGTAAAGCATGTCTTAAGTGTCAGTACACTTATACCCGCTACACAAACACATACATGCTACATTGTGATCTATAACTTCACGGCAGTATTTCAGAGGGTGTTACAGCTGCAAATCTCTGCATTAAACCTTTACTCAGAGTAGAAGTTTCAGCCTACCCATAATAGCTTAATAAAAAAACAACATATAGCCCCAATCCCCAAAGTAATAAACCCTTTCAATGCAATGTTAACATATTTAACCACAAACTTTCCAGAAATTAGTCCTATTACCATAACTTACATTAAATTATGCAATGATATAAACATTGTCCGTTTGTTGTATTAATGTTATAATTAAACACAAAAAAAATCTTCCCATCCTCTTTTCCTTCAGATCATTTCTAACCTCTTCACTCCAGTTTTTCAGTAATTATTATACTTCTTCAGTATTGATTCTCAAGATTAACTCTTATTTTTGCACTTTCACAGTACCTTTCAACTGTTTTAAACAGTATAAACACTAGCAACAGTAGAAAAACCAAATTCAGATTACAGTATTTTTCAGGGTTTTTTATTCTGATGAAAGATGTTCTCCTTCACACTACAATACTTTGGTATGTGGAAATCATGCAACAGTAATGTTATTTCTCTATTTTTGTTTTGCTTGCCAGAATACTAGATAGGCAGCTTGCTTGTCAAAAGACATGGGAGTCTTATATGAGAAAAAACTCCTTGAAATCAAAAGTGAGCTCTTTTTAGACTTATTCTTTTTCTATGGATTTATCCATGGTATGTCAAAAAAATCTATATTTTAGCTTCTGGGATTACAGTCCTCAGATCTCTGCCACACCCTCAGCTGTGGTTCCTAACAAGCAGGGTTTTCTCCCCACACTCCAGGTAAACACAGACCTTAGCATCCACTAAAGTCAACAGATGCTAAATGCAGGCACAGCATCTGTCACTCTTCAAATGTGACCATTTTATGCCTCTTCTGTTCATTTATATATTACAAAATATGTAAATGAATGCTCTTTCAGCAATACAGCTGGTGTTACTATTTTATTCTACACATTTTGCAATACTATTAAGTATCTTACTTCCTATTTCAGTTTCTTTTGTGACATGCTACTTCACTTCCTCATCTTGAATTAGGCATCCATCCCCCTTTTCATCTTCTGTAAAGTCTGCTGGCTCTTGGCAGCACTTGAAGGGTTTCACGGCTTTTTGCCTGATCTAGCCTTTCTTTCTGCAAAGAAAGCCCAGGCTTTGTAGCATTCTTATCTTAGGCTTGTTACAGTCATTAATTGGTAACATACACACTGTTCTAGTTCTTCACATAATTAGAACTGAAAGATCTTTTTCTGCCTCAGTGCTACAGCAAAAAAAATTAAACATTTGAGCACTTCACAGAAAGCATGTATCCAAAGACTGCTTTGCCTTGTACAGATCATTTCATATGGTTGTCTTGTATTTACTCAGTAACTTTCAGAGTGGCTGTAAAGACTGCATAGACTGGATGTTTCACTTGCCAAGACAAAGTATTTATAGCAATGTCTGCATTCTTTAAGAAATGTTTTGAAGTGTTACTCAGAAGTATCTGTTGCTGATGTCATATCACCTAGTCCAGATATTCCTATTTTACAGGGCCATCTCACTGGCTATTAAAATTCAAATTGGTGAAATTCTGTGCACAGCCCAACTCCAATTATTGACTACCTTTCTGCACGGAAAACAAAAGCTCTCCCTCACATATAATTAAAAAGAACAAGGGGAGAAAAAAACAGCTAGCAATCTAGCTTCACATTTTAAAGTAATCCAACAAATGCTCAGAGGGAGTACTTAACATCAGCCACTCCCTTGCTCTGTTCAGATCTGAATCCTCTCTACCCCAACTTATCCCTTTTCTCAAACCAGTGGCAACAGTGATATACAAGCAGCATGTTTTAACACTTTTCAACTGGCCTTCCCAAAAATATAT
Source organism: Podargus strigoides (assembly GCA_028020825.1). Classification (NCBI taxonomy): domain Eukaryota; kingdom Metazoa; phylum Chordata; class Aves; order Caprimulgiformes; family Podargidae; genus Podargus; species Podargus strigoides. The sequence continues at coordinate 50,004,753 of CM051619.1, forward strand.
TCCTCACATTTGACCTTAAAATTCTAAGATCAAGACATTATCAGAAGTGACACAAAAGTGACAAACTCCTTCCAGCACTGATGTGTTGTCAAAAAGGATGTTAATTTTAACCACCAGTCCACAGCTTTTTCTAAAATATAATTTTCCATTAATGCTTTAAGAGATTTCCTGTACTTCTAAGAGTCAGAACACTATGCTTTAGAAGCTCCCTTTATCTCGTGTTTTGAATGGCCTATGGCAGCCTGAAATGAGAGAAGCAGAAAACATAAGAGCATACATACTTTGGGTATAAGCAGCATTGTTCATATTCCTGAAAGGTCACTGTGGAATGAACTCACTACTCGGGCAGCTCACTAGGAACTACCCTTAAATCTTAATAGCACTGAAGGATCCTACACCTACTGAAAGATTCTTGTTATCATCATCATCCTTGACAATTTAATGGACTGTGTATCCACGTATTTACAATAACAACTATGTGGATGATCATGGTACTTTTAAGTAGTGATATATATGGAAACTGTTCAGGTATTTCATTTTTCTTGAATGTAGCACCTTGTTCAGAGAAAAATTAATAGGAAAAAGCCTGAATAACTGTAGGTCCCACTGGAAGACAAGTTAATACTTTATGACTATGTGATATACCACATATTGCAAGTTTTCCTTTAAAAACAAAAATGAAATCTGAGCAGTAATGGGGATTTCTTCTGTGTTTTTGTGTTAAGAGCATTAATGAAGCGTGCAGCAAGACCAGAGTAACTGCAATCAAATAAAAAGACACCCACCCTTCCCACCCTTGCGCCCCAAGGTTCTCAACACCCCTACTGCTACCCAAAAAACAAACCACCCATGCAGAGGGGGAGCAAAAAGACAAACGGAGAGATAAAGAAACACAGGGAGAAAACAGGAAGCAGGAGTCTGAAAAATGACAGGAAAAACAGAGGGAGCAGTCTGGCAGATGATAACCACTGATAACCTGAACACAACCTGCAACTCCAACAGCCAATCTATTGACCGAAATCTTAGTACATGTCAGAACTAAGTGCTACTGGTTAACCTGAAGCCTTTAGCTCTTCAGGTGCATGTATTAAATAGAAGTTTAATTGTGCAACTGATAGTGATTCTTTCACAGAACCTTAGCTTCACCTGATACACAGGAAAGACCTGGAATCTGCAAGTAAGTCAGAACTACATGTTGAACGAGTTACTTGCACAATGCATATCTCATTTGTCACAGTAGTTCGAAATTTATGCCAATAAAGCAGGCACCAACACATACAGAAAGATTCATCATCGAGCCAGATGAATATCATGCTACAAAACAGATACCATTCCCACCTTTCTCTTGGAATTTTTATTGTGACACTAAGTCATACGCAAAAAAGGCAGAGTCTCATTTTACACTGAGACAGCTAAAAATGATTTAGAAAACTACTAAGTATTTGTATGCTTAACTAAATCATTAAGTACTGTAATGTTATACAAACCTAAACCCTAATACTTTCAGGTTGAGACCCAACAAAAGTTAAAAAAATTTTAAATCAAATATCGTAATTTTGGAATCTCAGTTCTTCATGTACAAGATAGTATCATTACCTCAGCTTTGACTTGCAGGTAACTTCATAAAAAATATCAATATTACAGGAAAAAAAACCTCTCAAAGTGAATGTTTTATCTGGGTTAAGTTTTTGAGTGTGAATGATAAATAAGATCATGCTTACCAGCTGAGTAATTGGATAAAAAGTCACTAAGCAGCATGTGCTAATTGCTTGAGAGAATGTGCAGAAATAGTATTTGATCACATTAATGAAAATCATCCTAATGCTTTCACACAGAGGAAAAGATTTTTGGCATACCTTCACACTTTTTAGTGACTGCAGCCCTGGTGTTCTTTTAACAAAGAATTTATACACAACACTAATAAACAGGGACTGCAGAACCCCTACAGAAGATGAGAAAAAGGTGAGATGGGAGGGCAACTAGTTAAAATTTGGCAGCTCTGAAGGTTGAAGATGTCCCTGCTCGTTGAAGTGGGGTTGGACTTAGATGACCTTTAAAGGTCCCTTCCAACCCAAACCTTTCTATGATTCTATGAAGGTGAAAATAATTTGAATTGGCCAATAGATGCCAATTGAGTGATCTTGCTGAGCTAGATCTAGAACTGAAGTAATTTGCTCCTTCCCTCAGGACACAGAAGGACCAAAAGAATTTATTATCAAAATTTCTGTTGGTATTTTCAAGGGTCCACAAGCCTGTATTTCTCCTTTGTTGCCTAGGTGTAGCTGATATTTCAGGTTAGGCCTCTGATGATTTAGTATGTTTTGATAAACTGTATAAAGAAGCAAGCCAATTAACAATAACACACTGAATAATGAAAGAGTTTGAGACATGTAAAAGCTAGATGTGTTCAAGCTGAAAGCATCAATTTATTGAAGTTTGAGGTTGTTGGTAAGTCATAAAATTCCTACAGGAAACAGCAATGTATTACCAGAACATATAGAACTAAGCAGCCATAAATGGTATCACGTAACGATATGCTTCACTAGTGTAAGAATGCCATCAGCTCTCTCAAGTCACTTCTGAGAACAACTATCTACCAAACACAAATTGACAGACATTACAGCTGACATCTATCACACTATTTAATCTTCTCAATCAAGATGAGGCCAAACCAAAAAGAGGGAACCTGGTATGTTACAAACCACATTTGGTTCATCTATTTCTGTATATGATCCTTTATTGTGAATCTATACTTTCTCATACAATTCCAACCCTATAAGAGCAACATAACAGCATGAGTCACCTTGTGGCTGGAATGAATAACGTACTAGATTCTTTACAAACTTCACTCTAAAACCAGTTTTATGACAATATTGCATGTTCAGCATCTGCACACATCAATGTCAGCAAGTGTATCAAAAGGTGAAATGATGAATGCAGTCGGTTGCAAACACTGCAGCTAAATTGCTAAAGATCTACTTCTCATACCAGCACATCAGAAGCTATGCTGTAAAAGTATACAGATTCATTTGAGTTAAAGTACTTACTGGTTGTTTCTTTACAAAATTGTCAACTTTATTTAAATATGACCCTATGACTTACTGCTGAAATATAAGCATGTTTTAAGTTATTATATTTTACAGTAATTTTTAAAAGAGATTTATTAAATTATCACTTGAACCTAGCATATAGTAAACTGTCCATTTGGATCTTTGAGTTTTCAGATTATGGTGAATTGAATAGAAAACACCTCAACATTTGAGATACTACCACCTCACTTCCTCCACCCACCTTTAACATTAACACCACTTACAAAGAAGTGAGATAACACACAGCTATATAAAACCAAAGTATTAAACCTGCTATATATGCTCCTCAGTTTTTAATTTTTGCCCTTTTATTCCTCTAGGAAGGCAAGGGAAAGGAAAAAAAGAACAAAATACAGTGTAAGGAATGAAAAAAAACAACCCCCAAACCAACTTTGTGCTCCAAGTGTTTCAATACAAAAACATCCTCCAGGTGTTTATACAGAGAAGATGTGACACAGAAAGATCATTCTTTAGAAAAACTAATTCAGCTGTAGAGACAAAAATCAGATGAGAACAAAGCTGCCTAGGTCATCTGCTCTTGCTCCCATTCTCCATTTCTCTTTTGAGACTGTACAAGACTTTGGACATCTGCACTAGGAACTGAGCTGGAACACTGATCTGGCTCAAAATTCATCCTACAAAAAAGATTACCCTTTCAACATATATCAGTTCCCCAAGTTCACCATAACTGCACAACTGATTGTACCAGCACACACAGAGGCAAAGCTGCACAGGGCAGTCATGTGCAGTTCTTACTTCATACAGTATCAATGTCAGCTAATAGAAAGCATAAGGACCATTCAAAACTGGAACCTAAATGTTAGCTACTTTAAAAGTAAAGGAAAACAAACCTGTACTGCCACTTTCTTAAGAGCAGGAAGGAATGGTTAGACAGTATGTACATCCATATAGCTTTTAGGTTGTGCCCCCTCCATGATTTTACTGAAGAGACAGATTAAAAGCAGCACTCTCTGCAAATACAAGGAAATACTAGAATGCCAGTTAACTGCCTGCTATAAAATATTTGGGCACGCAGTCCTTTTTGAGGTCAGCCTTTCATTACCTATTGACAGAAAACTCTTTAAGTATTATAAGTGGTTTTAAAAACAATAATGATCTCTAGACGTTTCTTACTTTTAAAGCAAGCCGGCCAGCCAGTATTTTACAACAGTTTTAGCAAACTAGACTGACAAAGCAAGTAACTTTCAAAGTTTAATAAAACAGAAAGGAATGTGTTCTACATTTTCAAGACACAAATCCTATTATTCTTATCATTTATAAACAACACAAGATGACTTGAGTTTCATGTGGAGAAAAAGAACTAATTAATCCAGACTGTAAAGCAAATTAAGTGTTTCTAAAAGCAGAGCAATTATGTCAATGTTAATGTAACCGGATCAGAGTTCAGACAATGGCTATGGAATGGCAAAACTCACATTTCTGCATTTTGTTTTTCTTTTCCTTTATTTTTAAAAAAGAGAGTTTGTTCATAATCAAGAAATGCATCAGGAAAGCTTTACATACCTTGCAGTTATTTATTGGACAGCACAAATGAACAAAATAAATAACCAATGTAAAATCACATGTTTACACTTCAAGGCTATGAGATCACAATACACCAGAAATGAACAAAATCAGTGCAGTTTCAAGTTCACCACCTTAAGACAGATTTACTGAATATCTACTGGTCAGAAAACAGTCATGACTCCCAAACCAATTAAAAGAATTAAAGAGAATGCAAACGTGAGAAAAATGCCATGCAGCAAGATTTATTCCCCCCGCTCCCTCCACAGCAAACCAGTGCCAGTTTTGGGAATGTCCTTTATAAATAAAGATCTATACAATGAAAACAAATGTGCATGAAAGTTCTCAAAGAAATCATAGCATAAGAAATTGGCTCAGCATTGGAGATTCTGCAGCTCTGAGGAGAAGGATTTGGGGGTGTTTGTTGATGAAAAACCCAACATGAGCCAGCAATGTGGCTTGCAGCCAACTGTATCCTGGGCTGCAGCAAAAGAAGCATGGCCAGCAGGTTGAGGGAGGTGATCTGCCCCTCCACTCTGCTCTCATGAGACACCACCTGGAGTACTGCATTCAGTTCTGGGGCCCTCTACACAAAGAAGGACATCGAGCTATTGGAGCAGGCCCAGAGGAGGGCCAAGATGATCAGAGGGATGGAGCACCTCTGCTATGGACACAGGCTAAGGGAGTTGGGGTTGTTCAGCCTGGAGAAGAAAAGGCTCCGGGGATACCATATAGCAGCATTCCAGTACTTGAAGGGGCCTACAAGAAAGCTGGAGAGGGACTTTTTACAAGGGCTTATAGTGACAGGATGAGGGGTAATGGTTTTAAACTGAAAGAGGGGAGATTTAGATGAGATACTAGGAAGAAATTCTTGATTGTGAGGGTGGTGAGACACTGGAACAGGTTGCCCAGGGAAGTTGTGGCTGCCCCCTCCCTGGAAGTGTTCAAGGCCAGGCTGGACGGGGCTTTGAGCAACCTGGTCTAGTGGGAGGTGTCCTTGCCTATAGCAGGGGGGTTGGAACTAGGTGATCTTTAAGGTCCCTTCCAACCCAAACCATGATATGAATCTATGATTCTATGATTCAAATGTACCTGCACAAATGAAGCAATGCTTCCTCAGGGATAATACAACACACTTTTTAGTTACTGTGCCAGAACTATGATTTAAAAAAATCACTTTAAAAAAAAAATCACTTTAAAAAAAAATCACTTTAAAAAAGTGAAACAGAAGCCATCTCATTGTAATAGCCTCAGTAGAGGATGCAAGACACAGCCACCACAATTTGTAGCTAGGCATACAACAGAATGCCAGTTTACTTAAACATTCAGAAAAAAATGAGACTATTGTTAAGAAAACTTTTCAGACGTACTGAAATCAACATTGTGGCCTGCCATGTGACCAAGCTTAGATTTTTGCTCCAGAGAAATTTGAGGTTAACCAACCAATAATTAACTTCTGCACTCAACTGGAAGGCATATAGCTCTAGGGATGTGTATTACAAAACATGCTATTTTCTGAAGTCTCTTTATTCTAGTTAAAAAAAAAAAAAGATGCTAATTTGCAGCTCATGGCTTAGAAAAAAAATGGTGCAGACTAGCCCCCAGTGTATATGATAAACATGCATAAATACAACTTTCCTTTTTCTAATGGAAACACTTCTAATAAAGGATTGTCTAACTTCAAATGGAGCAAATACATTCAAAGTAATTTTTAAAATTTTCCTAGTCCCAAATCAATTATTTCAGCAGAAGTAGAATCATTGCAAAAATACACAGACACAAGACAATATACTGACAAAATTACTCTTCATGTAATTATCACACCATGTATAAACTACATGAGTTACCCGCCTACACTTTTAGGGCTCATACATCCTCTCTCCATGTGTGAGACTCTTTATTTGCAATTCCCTATCTTGGCTCATTTCACAATGTGCACTTGAATCCAAAACTTGTATCACATACTTTATGCTACTGTTCACTCCACAGAGATCTTTCTGTACTGTTGTCCCTCGGGGAAAAAAAAAGTACGTTTATTTTCATGTGCCTAATTGCCAACAGAACTGTGCTGTTTACATGAACCTAACAGTGAAACGAGCCTAAGGACACCTGCCACTGAAGTTTAACTTACGAGGAAAAAGCTAAGTCTTGAGAAAGAACCATAAAAAATAGTAGGAATAGCACCATCACCTCTACTAAGTTGCATACTATATATACCTACTATGGGTCAGATCGATCTTTCCTCTTGGTCCAGAGGCCTACCTTTCTTTTTTAAGCATGAGGTTCATCCAGTCTAATGAGTTAAGCACTATGATGCTGCTAAGTCAAAGAGGAGTAGGGGCAGATGGACCCCTTCAACAGGTAATTCATCCTACTTTAAGACAGTGGCTGTACAAACAACACCTCTCCAGTGTTTCAGGGGCACAATCAGCTACATACAGAAACAGCTAGAAAGTAGAACAGCAATAAAAGACGGAAAAGTGGTTTCCTGCCATGTAAATTTAGAATTACATTTTACAGGCATGTTACATGCATCAAGATTTGGAAGAACTGGGTGGAATTCAGGATGTCACCACCAGATGTGTTTTCCAACAAACCTCCAATACTTTCCACCACATTCTAAAGTTGCCTTACTTTTCACCTGTGTTGTATTTACCAGATGATACTAAGTCACGTTTTTTCCTATTACTATCCAAGCTAAAAGCTTTACACCAATACATAACACAAAACAGAAACTGAGCACCACTTTTTGCCATGCTGTCATTTCCCTTTGCAGCCAAGAGGAAAAAATCCTCCAAAATGATGATTTCAGGAGCACAAAGAGAATCACTTCTTTGTGATATTTGTGGAATTTTAAATAAAATCTTAAGTTTCACTGACTTCCACAGGCAGAGAAATGGTCAATGGTCATCTCCTTAAAGTCTTCTTAGGAGCACATTCTGCTTAAAGAATCAAAGCCATAGCAATGTTTAATCAAAAACATCAACTGTAACTCACATTGCCAAGCAAATCACAGTGATTCTAAGCTATGAAGCTTTATGAGGAACACAATGAAGAGTGCTTAATAGTTTGCCACTAAAGAGTACAAAGTCCTTTCAACTAAGCCCATTTTTTAGCGCTTTCTTTCACCCCTCAAAGGAAGATCTGGCACAGCTTTGTAGCTTAGGAGTTTCTGTGAATTGCCTGAACCCTCAAAATGACAGATGAAGACTGCTGACAGAAGGGGAACAATAGGCAAAATGTTGATAGCTGGACTGGTCAGAAAGCAGTGATCTTCTGGCAAAAAATTTCTTCCTTTATTAGTTTCTCCCCTTTAAAAGCTGGGTTTCAATCAGGAACAATACACAAGCTGGAGTGTATACTCTGAAGGAGAGTGTACACTCTCTAAAGGACATACAATTATAATACTGAATTCAGTGAATATTCAATGAAGGACATCTAAATTTAGAGACAACAAATGGAACTAGCTGTTTAGAAGTGTCTCAGTCCTCATATGACTGGTGTGAGTATGGGAGTAAACACGACAAGATGAGCTGCTTCTTGTATGACCACAACTATCTCTCCATTCCACTTGAGATTTCTCCAATGATTCATTCTGACCTGTATTTCATCAACATGGGCTGTGTAAAGTACGACTGAGTAAGAAATCTTTGATGGCAAGGGGTGAACTTCGTTCAGTAGATGAGTCTGCCTATTTGGAAACATTTGTTTCCAAAACAAAACTGACTAGTATTTTGCAATGACTCTCAGAAAGAGGCAAGGGCAATGGTAGTGCCAGAAAGGTCTCTCAGTGCCATAAAAAAGAGAACTAACAGTAAAATACTTGTATTGCCATAAATAAACAAACAAAATCTGTCTAGAAATAAAGATAACTTGTTTCAAAGAATATTGTGATGCTGTATTTTGCATTAGTACACTCAATGCTGAAGTGCTCAACACTAACAGGAACACCCTTGCTTCAGAAAAGAACAGCAGAGGCTTTCTATTTCTGTTTTACACAGTACAGAATCAAACCAGGTCTGGACTGATATGCTCTTCTGAACCTGCTTTTTACAGTGTTACTTTTTTAAATACAAAGAGGTTTGAATAAAATTAGAGTGCGTATAACAAATTGCATTTTTGTTTACTAAAATACTGTCTTTGCTAGGCTGACACACTTGCCTGATCTTTCTGTAGATCTAAACACTGCCTGAAAAGGGTATCATGTCTTTTACGTCCTTTTGGTGAAGGGTTTCCTCACACAAAGGGAACAAGGAAATATCATCAGCCAAAATGCACTAAGCATCAGAAATATTTAGCAATAATGGATATAATGAAAACCAGTGATTCAACCCAAACATTTCTGGCTTTGCACCTGGCCAAAATGCTGCTCTATATAAAGAAACACTGCTTATGTTATCTGAAAGCGAGTGAGAATCGAGGGGCAAATAAATTCTATCCACACCATGTCTATTTTCTAAGCTAAGAGTCGAATTAGTTAGTTACTAAGAGTAAAGTATGCATTTATCATTACAATTCCCTCTTATAACGAGAAAGAACAGACAGCAGGTTGAAGCCACTTGCCCTTTGTGCCCTGAGCTACGTGGTGCAAGAACACTCACGGTACTGTCATCTTCTCTTAGGTCACAAGCAGTCAGAAGAATCCAATCCTGCACATGCTGAATTATTCATCAACTGCATTTCTAAGTACAAGTCAGTCTCAAAGACTGGTTTATCGAGCCACAGTTTACATAAATTGTGCATTTAACAGCTGTTTTTGGAAGACAGTACAGCCTTCCCTGATCTATGACACTAACCTAACCCCATAGTAAGATAATGGCAGAGAAAGACCCTGATTACTCAAGGGCACATTTCATAGAAAAATTACATTTAGCTTCAAATTCTGATTCCAGGGTGACAATGCCCACGGTGACACTGACACCAGGTGAAGACACTACAACTGACTGCTCAAACGCTTTGCAAGTACAGACACGATGTTTTGCCTGTCATCCCTGGAAGCATGAGCACATGCACAAGTTACAGCAGGTTGAACTAGCACATGAATTTACAACGTATCAGCTGCTCCTGCCATGACAGTTTGCATAGCTGTTGCTACAAGGTAACACCATTAGAGTGGTGCTGCAAAGACAGGGAGCTTTCTCATGAGCTTCAAGATACAGAAAGAACAATCCTACCCACAGATTTCATCGAAATCCCCAATACTTTGAGTCAGCTGTTTACTCAGATCAGCACAAGCCAGTAAGCTCTGAGATAATACAAGGGGAACTGGAACTCAAATCTTTCTACCTTACACTATGGTTAGTACTCCACATAGCTGAGGCTGAACTAGAAGCAGTACTTCCTACCCAGACACAACCCCACACTTGATACAGCACCGAATCATATTGATGCAGTGGATTAATATTTAAAGTCTGTTCATTTTTGGTTTGGTTTTGGGTTTTTTTTTTTTTGTTTGTTCATTTTGGGGGTTGTTTTAAGTTATGGGGGAAGGTTTGACCAATTTATCTGTCTTCCAGGATATGACAGACATAGAAGTTAACCTGGTCATCCAATAGCTCACATAACAAAAGCAGTCATTCTAGAAAGATCCATGTCTAGCTTTAGGAGAACAGGAGGCTACCATTTTCCTTTAACAGGCAGTTCAAAATCCCTTAAACTCCACTCTCTAAAACTCTTATTTGCCTAAATACTTGTTTGAGCTATTGTTTGAATTTGACTAGCTTAAATTTCAGGTATTGATTCTTTCTATGTTTTTTTTCACTAGACTAGAACTTTTCATGGCTTCTTCACAAGCTCCTGATACAATCTAAGAAAAATATATCTTAATATCCTCTAGAGGAGGGAAAAACATGTTTGAGCTCTCTTCTGAGCCTTCTATATTTTTTCAACATAATTTAAAATACCTTGGTACAGGAGTCAGACACACCATTTCTTGCATCTATTTCACAAATGCTACTGCCTTCAATCTCCTCAACATTCTCCTGTTATTAATGTAACCAAAAATGACATTAACTCTTTCAGCATCACACTGATATTCATTCAGCTGCTTGTCTGCAATGACCTGAAATTCTTTTCACAGTCACTATTTTCTGTATCATAGACATTGTTTACATTTTTGTTCTTACATACAACATCACACTATGTTTGAATACACATTCTATTGAGTGATTTACATAACAATGTATGACTGCTGCACTATTTAACTTTCTGCAGTTCTTTGTCTCCAATGAATTCTATCAACATCATACATTAGCAACACAAACTAATTACACAGTAAACTTGCACTAAAATAGTATATTATAAATAAATATTATAACCAATAGCTTCTCATGTGAAATACTTATGCTCCTTAAAGGGATAAAACCTCCAAATTTATTAAATTTTCTACAAATCAAACTCCAGCCCTTACTCTGCAATCACATATTATAATTCAAAACAAATAAAAGCATATAGTATATGCTCTGAGTTATCAGAGAATTTCTACCTTGAATTCTGTACACTGCAATGAGTATTTAAAAAAAAAAAAAAAAATCATCAAGTAGCTCTTCTATGTCCTCTGCTCTCAATAAATTATTTTCAATAGTTTTATTACAGTGAGAATGAACACTGCTGTTCACCAGTGAACAGAAAGAGCCAGTATGCTTATATTTCACAGCACATGGCTAAAGAACAACAAAGCTGCAATAAAACAAACAGTAGAAGAATAAAAACATAAAAATGCATCAATAACAAAACCAAAAACATATGTGCAAAAGCATGCAAGAATTAATGTTTTTATCGGAAAGCTCAAAACCCGTCAAATTGAACATAAAATACATTGTATATTAAAAAAACATAGTAACAGTTCTAACTATGTACATTGTATCCTATATACATGGTAGTTACAGCATGTAGGTGCATTGGTTCAAATAAGGAGCACTCCAGTTGAAATGTCTGCATTCTAAAATTTTACTTGCAGGACTAAAGAGAACACTGTCAAACTCACATATTTTTATTTTTTTTTCATTTGTGTTGAAGTATTCCTGGTTTAAAATTCTTTGGTACTCATTGCAATCACCAAAACTAACAAATGGAAACCTGCTGAAGGGATACTCTGCATGCTAAGCGAGCTGTTAGAGGCCAACAATCAAATGTATCTTAATCTGAACTATGCAAATTTTACTAAGTGTTGGCTGTTTGCCTTTGTCTCATGATTGAAGATTTAATCACTTACTGACTTGATAGAACATTTTTCCTCAAACTCAGATAGTTCTTAGAAGTCTGTAATGCTTGAGTGCAACAGCTGCAGTATATCACTACGAGCAACTAGAGTGCATCTCTGTTACCGGTACTGAATTTCTCCCTTAATTTCACCTGGTTAAAATTGTGGTCCTTTACCCAAACAATTAACTGTCACCCTTTTATTTTTAGGGAGTCACAAACTATATGTCAGTGTTACTCATTAATCATATTTCTGAAAAGACCAATTAAGGTAAACTAAAATCTAATTCACCCAGCCCTGAGCCTTAAATCACTAAAATAAGCAGTGGGCAGGAACATTTGGCTCTCTCAAAATGGATACCAAAGTAAACCTTTCAAGGATTAAGTTTTAAAGTGTAACAATTTAAACTGAGGTTTATGTTTGTTGTAAGCTATTAACATAATTTCAATTAAATACTTTTAAAAGTTAAGGAAACCATGTCCAACACAAATATTTTTTTAAAAAATCAAACCATGGAAATGTAAAACTAAGCAGCCTAGAATTACAGAGTTTTTCTAAATCCAACAACTATCTCCAGTTTTGTGAAACAGATCAATAATATTCATGCAAAACTGAGAAACAGCTGAAAACTTGGTTTTAGTTTCAATGCCATTAATAAATACTACATAGAAATGACTTAGATATTCTGTCTTTTAATTGAAGACAACAGAATGAGTTAAAATATTTCAACAAAACAATTAACAAAAATAATCTGGAATACAAACCAGTTAGATAAACCTATTTTAATGCAGGTATATTAAATGCAATTCTTCTGTCACATAACAGACTGTCAGAACAGTTGAGGTTGGAAGGAACCTCTGGAGACCATCTAGTCCAACCACCCTGCTAAAAGCACAGTCACCTAAAGCAGGTTGCCTATGACCTTGTCTAGTATTTTTACTTGGATTTTTTTAATTTGACTCTAGTTTCTATACATATGTATTTTGACAAACATTTAAGCCATCCAATCACAGGTAACCTTAAGCCCAGTGACAAAGAGAAACAAAAGAAAAAGTAGTGATGGAAAGGAAATAAATATCATTAAACTTCACCATGTGTATGCCCTACAACTGAAGCATCCTGAATTGACAGTAATTATATCAGTCTAAAGTCTTATCATACTTATTTCAGAAAAGCTATTCCAAATCTAAGAGTTTGCTGCTGCTTAGTTTAATATCATGTATGCATGTACTCTTACTCCTTTTATTGACTCTATTAGCCTGTTTGGGCTCTATGTTTTTCAGAATACGATTATGATGCACAGAAGTATGGCACTACTTTCTAGAACTCAATGAATAGCTAAAGTATTCTAACATTTTAGAACATCATTATTGACACTCAAATTGGCCTATTTTTAAGAATGGGTTGGTTGACACCTCAGAGCTGTTCTTTCAAGCTCTCTGACAGCTCAAGTGGAGAGCATTTTATAGGATTGACTTGGTTTTGGTGTTGAATGTTTCCTTGTAACTACAATTACAGAACTGGTTCTCATTTGAAAACAAAGTTCAGATGGCAAATCAAAATACAAAGGTCTATCTGTGTTCCCAAGATGCCTTCATTCATGTCTCCTGGGATTGCTGCTATTATTCTAAGGAGTTTGGCTTTACACAAAATCCTGCTTGAAATTGAAGATGAAGAGAAATAGCCTATATTATACAAACCTGCATACAAAGTTCCACTAGCAGAACTTTGTTCAGATTTTGAAAATTTATGTCTACTGACTACCATGTTCAGAAAAAGGAATCAAATATCTATACAAGTTTAATATAAATGTTTCAAATCTTACTGCATTAAGCTTTTGAATTGAATGGATCACCAAAAGCTACGGGAATGCTTAAAAATGCATGAAACTTGCATTTCCAATGCACTTAGAAAATAACAATAATACTACTAATAATCACCTAGTTGGATCAAAGTAAGCCCTCACTTTTTATCTGTAATCTGTTTAAAAGCTATGTATTTTAATAATAGGATGGAGGACATCCCACATTTAAGTTAACCACAGGACTTCATTAAGCTCCTCAATACAACCTGATGTCTGTGTTTTGTTTGGATCTTATTTCAGTTATCTCATTGCATTAATCAAAGTCTATGTGGACTCAGGGATTTTCATGCAGGGGTAGTACAAATCTGAAAAACAAAACAAACAACAAAAAGCATGTTGGAGAGTTTTAGGACTAATAGGAGATAAAAGAGGAAGCAATGGAGAGGGGACAAAACTAAACAAAATATAATGCATTTAACTCCTAGGACACCGTACACTTTGTAAATGAACAAGATGAAGTCCCCTTATCACAGTAACAAATAAAACTTGGGGATAACACTATAGGTTAGCTATGAGAAGTAACTTTATGCATTTTGAATATAACTTTTGATGAAACTATTACAAAGTAAATGTTTGAAACCAGTTTATTCCATACTAGTTGGTTTTCTGTAGCGGCTTTATTGCTTTTTACCCAAGGGCTTACAGAAACAAGCATTTATTAGGTCTTTTTTTTCAGTTGATGGAAGAATACACATATGGTAATCTTCCCAAACCATTGTTTTCCCATGCTACTACTACTGGAATAGCAGAAGCTAGCCCTAAAAGAAAACAAAGAGGACTAGAAGCTACTGAACATATTTTTCTTTTCACTGTCAGAGAAGTTATTGTCTCCATCTCTTTGAAAACAGCTTTCAGTATACTCACATGTATGTTTAAATACCCTTGCAGCTACACCTTGGAGAACTCAAAGATTAGCAACTGAATCTGAAGACTCAGGTTACCCTTGTAAAACACCCTTCAGCCAGTCTGTATCTTCAATACTGTTTTTGTTCATCCTGTACCTCTTCTACTTTTCATCCTGAGATCCTCCCAGCACATTATGTCAGCTTACATGCTCTTCGAGCATCATAAAATGGTTTGCCATGGGCAGGGAAACCTCCTGCTAGACCAGGTTGCTCCAAGCCCCATCCAGCCTGGCCTTGAACACTTCCAGGGAGGGAGCATCCACAGCTTCTCTGGAGAACCTAACAACTGCAGAAAGAGGACTGGAGGACTACAGGCCCTCAAATAATTTTACTTGAATCACCATGGCAAGCTTGAGTAAGAAGTGTGCTTGAATTCCAATCTATGACTTACTCTTAAGTCAGTAAGCTTGACCAAATCTGAAAGCACATGCAGCAAATGGTATAATACACTTTTGGGCAAGAACCAAAAGCACTACTTTTAATTGCTTAATGAAGACACACCTTAAAAGAGCACTTAGACTCATTCTCAGAAGCCATTATTTACATTTCCAAGAGTTGAAAAGAAAGGCTGTCTTCCTGAAACCATGCAACAACTTCATGCTAATCATCCAGCATCAGGAGACAGATAGAGAAGTTTATACAAGTTCAGAAGTAGACTGACAAATCATACCTTGATTTTCTTTGTGCCTGAGGTTTGTTGGACAGTTATTGCTGCAGTTAACTCACAGTCCATAAAGATTACTAATTAGTAAAATGGTTTTTGGCTGTTGAAGTATAAAGTCGCTATCATGTCTCACACGTTTAAAAAAAAAAAAAAAATATATATATATATATATATATATTTCCAGGATGTACACAGTTTTATAAAGCAGTAAGAATACTACATAACTAGAGGCCTTAGTTCAAGTCTAGAAAAATCTCCGAGAACACCAATATTACAGAACACAAATATTCCTGTTCTTGTTTCGGAATTGGAAGTATGGGCATTTTATTTCCAGTACTAATGCTATCACTTTTATTCTGGACAATGAAATCTATTTTGCTGTCCCAGCTCCTGGTCCTTTTGAGAGAAAGGCTGAATTCAGGCCTTTGAACAATAATGAAGAGATTATTATGAAGGTATTTAAGAAACAAATGAGACACCTGAACTTGTTCAGGCATCCAGAACAAAAGAACCTGGAAGTACTGATAGCAAAGTTCAGGACAATGAAGAAAAATATGTATTTTTTATTTACAATTAGACCAAAATGTGAAAATATGATAATGTAGATTCAAATTGTTTAAATCAGATTACCAGTGCAGCACTGTGCCAATTTATAAATTGGTACTTTTCTTCTACTTTATTTTATATTTTTATAGATACTAAAAGCATTTTCCAAAGCCTCATGGGAAAATGATAGGAAAAAACCCCCTGAACTTTAGCACCCCAACCATCGGACTGCTCTTCAACGCTTACTCTTCCAGGGGACACTCAAACACTTGGACAACTGGAGGAAACAGACCATAACCAGGAATAAAAATCTGTGCTTAAAAAGTATTTTCCATAGTGAAAACCAA
The DNA here is from genome assembly GCA_028020825.1 of Podargus strigoides. Lineage (NCBI taxonomy): Eukaryota > Metazoa > Chordata > Aves > Caprimulgiformes > Podargidae > Podargus > Podargus strigoides. The sequence continues at coordinate 50,020,893 of CM051619.1, forward strand.
CACTTAACTCATTATTTCAAGACCTCGTCAATTACCTTGAATATATCAGAAGTAAAATAAATACAATCAAGATCTCAGCACAGACCAACAAGAACTCACGCAGGCAACTGCTACATCATAGTATTAATAGTGATGGCTGTGGACTGGGAAAACAACCTGCAAACCTCGTATTGAAAGAAAGTAGTAGTAAGTCTTGTGCAACCTTAAAGAGAAGCTCACTGTTAAAACCTGTGGGGCTCTAGCCCTTTAAGAGACAATATAATTCCTTTATTTCTAGGAAAAGCAGAAAAAAAATTGCCATCAAAATCATCAAAGGACCTTGAGATCTAAAAACACGGGTAAGACTATTTTCTCTCTTAGCTTTGGTCAGAAAATCATTCATCAGTGTCACTGGGGTGTTTCTGCACTGTCCTGTTCTAAAATGAATGTTCCAGCAAATTTTAGATTCTGTTTTATTACTACATATTATTAATTACTTCAGAAAAAAACTTTAAGAGAAAAAAAAACCCTCTGCCTCTAACACTTTGATGACAAAGGCAGACTTCCAAATAAGAATCATTTCAACCCTACGCCTGTAGAAAAATTGCTCCTCTGCCTCTACTGTTGCTATTCATAGATGTCTAAGCAGCTACTAGTCCAGACCAGATGACTGTAACAAATTCAAACACTTCTGGCAGAGGCATGTTTATTATTTTCCAATATGATTGTCTGCCAAGTTTCCTTGTCCAGGATTTTTTTTTTTTTTTTTTTAAAAAGAAAGGAACTGTGTGAGCCAAACTATATCAGGGACCATCCTTCAAACAATTCTTTCAGAAAGTGGAAGTGCACTACTAGCATGTATGCAGACTTGTATGTGAATGTGGTTCAAACCATTCTAAGACATAGCACAGTCAAAACTTTAATCTTCAGAAAACATAATGCTATGCTGTGCCTTTGAAATAACTTATCAGTACAGAATACTCAAAATCTTTCTTAACATGTGATGAAAAAAGCATAAACTAATGAAATAATCTGAAATTGATGAACACAGCCATCTTTAGTTCCCTTCAAAAGACAACACCTTTTCTTTTATGGCTTTTCAATATATATTCTACAATGTCTGTTTCCAGTCTATTGCTCATTAGTTTAGCTGTACAAATCTGCACACAATATTATGGCATAAAGTCACATATCTTGCAAGGAGTTCTTAAAAGCACTGGTGCATATCATTATCTTAGATGACGGTATTGTGATTAAGACACCTAAAGGCAAGAAAAGGAGGATGAATCCCACTTCAAACCCCTCATGACCTTGTACAGGTCATTCAGTCCCTCAGTCTTGATTCCACTTCTATAATATCAAATTAAGAATTACTTAAGTATTTTAAAGCACAAAATCATTTGCTAACTGCATACACAGCATTCGGACAGAAATGCAGTCATGCAGTCTATGCATGTGATAAACAGTGGGGAAAAAAAAAAAAAAAATCTTTCCAGGAGCAGAATTAAAAGAATGAAAAGTCAAATGCCTTTGCAAAGGTTTTGCACATGATTTTCAGCTTTCAATCTGAACATAATCTTGAAAGGGAAACTTGAATGAATTATTGGCTTGCAAGAGTTTAATCCAATTTAAAATAACTCTAATTAGTAAAAGTACAAAGTAATGACCAAACAGAGATACTGCTTAAAATGGCAGCAGTTTGATATGGCAAATCTTTTGATTTATCTTGCTATTATTAGGTTATCAGGTCTTGATGTATAAAACTCTGTTTAGGACATAAACTGGGGTGTTGTGGGGGAGACAAAAACCTAAAGTTTTAGCAACCACTTAAAAATTATGGTCATAGAAAACTAAAAGCTTAACTTCATACACAAATCACAAATGAGACTCTGCTTATTCTCTCCTAAAAATAAGTAACTACCTTTTACTATTATGAATTAGGAAAAAACACAGGACTTCAATTACTGTTTCTAAAGAAAAACATTTGTAGCACATTGCTATTAAAAATAATGACTGTAAGAATGGAACTCCTGGAGGTAGCCAGAAATATACAGATTTTCTACGAATTGTGAATATCATATACTTACGGAAAATCGAGTCTTGATGTTATAGAACCACATTAGTCAGATCATCTACTAACAAGCTTCCTTGCACCTAACTGAAGAACCATTCCTTGAAATTTTAATAGTGGCTCAAATACTAAGAAACTGTCTTAAAAACAAAGAAAGATCTAACACATGATTTCCTACAACAAAGGCGAGTTAACAAAAATCTTTAAATGTGACATATTTCATACACTAATGCTGTTACTGTGGCTGCTACTGTTCAATAGCTAGGGATCAAGAACTCTGTTAAACAATTACAGAACATAAATATTTGTCTCCCCACTGGAAATAGTGCAACCCATCACTAAATAAATATTAATTACAAGCATCACCTACTGCATTTCTCCCTTTTTTACCTTTCACTTAATGGAAATTATGAGTTTTAATTGCATCCACAATTCCTTTTATATTAGTTTATCTCTCACTTTTGGAAAAGATCGCTCCATTTTCCTCACATTCTTTACTAACAGTAGAAAATGTCTGATTTTTTTTAAAAAAAAAAACCCAGAGATTTCTTAACTGCTTGAGCAAATTTTAATACAAAATTACAACAATTCCAACAATTACAAACCCTCTTGAAGTAAAGCCTTTTGTCTATGGCTGGGCCTATGTAGAAATACCACTAAGCCTCATGAGAGTTGATTTTTAGAAGCCTTTTTAAAGCTAAACAGTTCAACATACAGCTTGGCAATGAGAGACAATGATGTCCAGTTGCAACAGAGCTTATTTTAAAATGTGAATGAAGTTCCTGAACGGAAAAAGAGCTATTGACCTCACCGTGCAACTACAAAAACAGTCAGAGTAACAATTTTCACTACAGATGTGACCTATGCTTCATGAATTCAGAGCTAAACCCCAACTAACTCACAAAAGCAGAAACTACCTCAGATCAGACTTACTTCTGAGTTAGGGATGAGTGTACACAGAAGCTATTTGCCAGAAAAACAACACTTCATGCGGTTGGCGCCTTATCCTTTTACATGGCTAGCTTCCAATATCAACTTGGAGATTTCCTTGTTCTAAAAGCTGGCAAGCTACTAGAACATAGGTTGATGAAGAAACACTTTTCTCCTTGTAAAATATGTCATGTATCATGGTGATGAATTCTGTTGGTCAACTGAAAACTAATCAGAAATCAGGTTAAAAAAACCCCAAAGACTGCTTCCTTACACATAAAAAACTCCTATTCTTTCAATTCTGATCCTAACTTGCAAACAAGAATATCAGAGAATAAAAAAGTTTCTTCATATTACGTATTAATAATCAGAATACATCAAATGCTCAAATTAGAGACTGCTTAAAACACAGTGCTCTGGGAAAAAAACAATCATTGTAATCAGATGCTGTAAAACAGCTGCTGTACTTTGGAATATATAATCTTGTTTTCTTTCATAAAGTGATTTTTTAAGACATTACATAGAACTACACTTAATTCTCACGTTTTCTTTAAAATGGAGAGAATACAAGCACTACAAGGAGGAAAGAAAAACTGTACATTTAAAAATAGATTAGTGTTCTAACAGTAATCACAACCAGGATTTCATGGTTTATTCCTTAGCTGGAACACTGGAAAGAATTTGTGGAGTTAGAATTAATGTCCAGTTCACCACCACTGTGACAACCACACCGTGCCATCCTTTTCACCAGCACTGTAGTATCAAAGAAATGGGTTATGGTTTTTTGCCACAGAAAAACATACCCTAAGAAGAAACAGACACACAGATTTTGGCTGGCACCAGTGAAAATAATCCATTTTTAAGAACATTTAGAAAACCAACACCAAAAAGAGAGAATTGGCAACACTTTTACAGAAGTTTCCTAGAAGTCATTCCTTTTGTATAGATAACACTACGACCCCTATTTACAAGTTTCATCTTTAAACTGATTTTTAAACAATATTTTTCCAAACATTTTCCTTAAACCTGCACCAACCAATGAAACATACACTTCAATGTATAATCACAAGAGTCTGCACACATACCTATCACATATTCCTCCTCTCCTAAATACTACAGGAAAATAAAGGACATCAACACAACAGAATTTTACAGTTATTACTTAATTGCAAAAAAAAAAAGGTGAAAAAAATAAGAGTTATGTTAAATTTTAACCTCCAAAATCTTGTTGAAAACTGTATCATAAGATTTCTAGCAGATATACTAGGTTCTATTCTGTCAAAAAGACTATGGTTCAGGGTATGCATTTAAATATACAATTTACAAATACTGAAGAGCCTGGCTTATATTCAGAATAGCAGAGTATATCTAACTCCATCAGGTCTAGTTACATTAAGGAATGGCTGGTACCTGTAACAGATCACTACATACTTGAAGAAATTCGGAAATATTTTTTACTAATGTTTCAAGGAAAAAAGTTGAGTCTCCTTTATGAACGCAGATGAAATGGACTTCTAATTCCCAAAGGTTTGGATTTTTTTCCTCTTTTTCTCCTCATGTGTCTCTTCCTGTAATCCTCACATGAATTTACTACCTCTAGTACTAGCAGTATCCTGTTTTACTGTTCTGATGAGTTGAAACAGCAGAATTTTTCTGCAGAGCTTCAGCATATGCAATTATTGCAGAACACACAACAGGTAGAAAATCATCTACCCTTCTTTAGTTACTCATTACAGCATCAATAAGCAGCTCAAAAAACTCACTGAAACAGTAAGTTACTTTCAACTCTAGAACAGCTGAAACCTCAAATACACTGTGCTAGCAAAGAACCCAATTACTTGGGGACAACAGACTGAGCCTACCTCCATTAAAAAAACTAAAACAACACCCCCTCCAAAGCCTCCTCAGCTCAACAAATATAAAGCATCAGTCTTTCCCCTCCTCTTCCCCCTTCCCTGCAATTTTAAGTGGCTTCCTAGTGTAAAAGTCCTAACAATTAACCACACTGTGCATTTGTCCAAACGCAAGCCAAATAAAATCAGATAGCTTCAGAAAGTAACTTTTATGCTTTTATGCTATGTGATGGTTACTGCATCAAACTCTCGGACTAAGAAACTCCTGTTCAATACTGCACACTATAAAACATTTAAAATCATTAACAATTTTAATGCTGATAAATAGAAAAGAAAAAATGGAAGCTACTGGATTTGAAAACTCATCAATCTTAGAGGCATGTGGAGAGATTCAACTGTATGATCAAGCTTTAAGTTACAACTAATGGCTGCATCAGAACAGCCCAAGTTCTGTACTACTCAATTTTAAACATTACTTGTACTTCTCCTGACCCTTGTATACCAAATTATGTATCTTCAGATGAGAAAAGCACTACACTGTGATCTTAGACACCAGGTTTACTCCTAAATCAATTTCTTACTAAAGGTTCTCTGGCCAACTCCACTCTGATCTACTGTTATTTATTCATCACCATTTCATCTCCACAACTTCATTGTCAAATGCATAAGCTTGAGCCTCTCATCATCAATGATCTGCTATCAAAATACCAAGTCCCTCATCATGAGGGTACTACAAGTAAAAAAATGCAGTCACTCATCCTTTAAAAACTATAGATTTCAACAATTCAGTGAAATTAAATGGTTTACAATGAGTCGCATAGCTACAGAAGCCAAATTATTAATAAAATTCTAACATTACATTGCTAGTGGTTTCTATCTTTTAAATCTGCCACACAGGCACCTACATTATGCAGGCCCACCTATCCTTCTCTGCCTGCAAAAAATGTATGTTCTTGTGCATGCATCACACTGCAGTTAGGCTTGAAGTCTGGCTGGTTTTAGGTTATTTCTACTGATATACTGGGAGACAAACATCAGATATTTAAAATTCATTTTATTTACATTTTCACACCCTTTAACCTAAAAATAATAATACAAATTTTCATGAAAGCGGGCAACACAAAACATGCTCACAAACTGCACAGTGCTCATGAGAATATCATAGTTCTCCGTTACGCTCTACACCTCTTGGGCAGTTCCCAATTGGGGGACTTTGTTTTCTTTCTCTCTTGTCCCACTGCACAGAGCAACAAGCCTCATGTAACACCTCATCGACTTCCAGCTACAAGTCTGCAGATAAGAAATTCCAGGGGATGAATCAGCCCCATGAGCCAAAGCAAGTGAAACCAAAAGGGAGCAGCTGGTCCCTGTTGTTGCAACTCCAACATCAATATTTTCTGCAGTCCTGGCTCTCAGCACTTGCATTCCTCCAACCCCCCCCCCCCCACCCTCAACTCAGCTCACCTCACATGCTCTACATATTCCTTTCCATTCCCAGCCTTCCTTTCAACACATCTTCCCCTCCTCCTGTTTTTCCATGCAGGCAATCCCTCCTACAAAATTCCACTTCAAAATAATGACTAACAATATTGCCATGCCATCTGTTTTCATAACATATCACTCTTTCTACACCTTTTAATGCTCCGTTTATACAGAACATAATTTTTTTTGAGTGAGGACTATCCACCATTATCTGCACACCACCCAAAACAACTGGTTTCTGTTCTTAAGTCTTTCATCTTTAATATAGCAGTGGTTAAAAACGACTATTTATTTCCTTGATTAGGTTTCCAACTGCTGGCATAAGAACACAAGCTCACAAAAACCTGACATACTGGGACAATCTGTAAATGCTTAGCAGAACTTTATTCTGTTCTTCCCAACTATCCTACGGTGGGGGCTTTTGGTGGTGGGGTTTTTTGGGTTGTTTTTTGTTGGGGTTTTTTTTTAATGTATCAGACTCAAAACAGGAATCTAGACTGTAAAGATACTAAATCCATCTCTGCATGGGAATTGCAGGTTTACAAATGTATACATGAATACAAATTCCTTAAGAACCATACATAAAAAAATCATAATAAAGAATGACCTGAATTACCACGGCAAGTTAAATTACACACAACATATGCCATTTTTCTGTAGTAAGGAAAACATGGGACAATTTAAATTTGTATTTCTGATACAGAACACTTCTTAGGAATGACGTAAAATAACTGAATCTGAGTCATCATTTGACTATGTTGTCTGTTCTGCTAAAACATACCATCAAAAATCAGAAAATACAGACCCAGGATTTATTACTTTTACATAGTCATACTGTACCCAAGATATCTACATAGAAGTTTTATAAACACTACAAAACAAACCTTGCTGTAATCAGAAACAAAATGAAGTGCATATACCTTCACCTCAGAGCATGTCATGTTAAAAAAAAAGGAGAGGTAACAACAAAACACACTGGAGAGCTATAAAACAGACCTGACTGTTAAGCAGCAGGGAAAGAAATTAAACTTAAGTGGGGGGAAGCAGCCTTGCAACAGTGGAACATGGAGGCCAGTCATTTGTGGTGTACTCTAGAGGTCAACACTGAGGCCAATATTGTTTAACGTCTTCATTAACGACCCTGACATTGAACAGGTGCACCCTCAGCAAGTTTGCAGATGACAAAATTTGGAGGAGTGCCTTATACACCAGAGGATTCTGCTGACATTCAGCAGGACCTTGACAGGCTGGAGAAATGGGTAAAGATGAATCTCATGAAGCCCTAGAAGGGGAAATGCAAAGTCCTCACCTAGGGAGGAATAACTCCATACATCAGCATGGGCTGGAGGCAGACTGTCCGGAAAGCAGCTTTGCAGAAAAGGACCCAGGGGTCTTGGATGAACATGAGCCAGCAAGGTGCCTCAGCCACAAAGAAGGACAACAGTGTCCTGAGCTGCATTAGGGAGAACACCATCAGCAGGGCAAGGGGTGTGACCCTTCTCCTCAGCACTGGTGAGATGCATCTGGAGTGCTGGGTCCAGGTCTGGGTTCCCCAGTACAAGACAGACATGGACACACTGGAGCCAGCCCATGAAGATAATTAAGGCCTTGGAGCATCAGACATACAATGGAAGGCTGCGTGAGCCAGGATTTTGTAGCCTCAAGAAGGGAAGGACTGGGGGCAAGGGGAAGAATCTTATCAATGTGTATAAATTCCTCATAGGAAGCAGTAAAGAAGAATGAGTCTGACTCTCCCCAGAGGTGCCCAGTGAATGGACAAGAGGCAATGGGCACAAATTTAAACACAAGAAAAGCTTAAAGTTTTGGGGGGTTTTGGGGGGCTTTTTTGGTGTTTTTTTTCCCCCTCTTTGTTTTGTTATACTGTGAGGGTAGTCAAACACTGGAACTTAGACAGGCTGCAGTGTTTCCATCCTTGTAGCTAGGGTAGGTGACCTTGCTTCAAGCAGGGCGCTTGGACTAACTAGACAATCTCTAGAGGTCTCTTCCAACCTTAACATTAATCTGAGGGTAAAAACACACTTCTATTGTAGAAAATAGACAAATAGGTAATACCCACAGCAGAACTGGGTTGTTTTTACTGCTACTATTTAGGTCTAACTGTAAAGATGGTTAAGTCTCAGTCCTACAAAGCTAATTTAAACAGCTCAAAAATTAAAATGTTTAACATCAAGTATTTCTAAAAATAGATTAATTTTACCTCAACATAAGAAACTGCCTGCAATCTTCTAATTTCCTACAGGCAAGGAAAACATGAATGCCACAAAATCATTCGCTTAATCGTCAATGGATAAAAACATATAAGAACACAAAGGAAGATTCATCTGCAATGACAGTATTTTGTAACTTTTTAGCTAGGTTAAATACGTAACTTTTTAAAAGGAAATATAAAAGCTGCTATATCGAGAACTCCAGAAAATAACCTCTTTATCTGGATAATAAATATAATAGGGGTGGCAGCAATAAAAACTTGTTCATTACTGATCTGAAGGCAGTACCTGCAGAACTGAAGGCTGAATCAGTTTCCAATTCCCACTGCTTAATAAGATTTGCGCTATACAGAAACCCACCTAGGTAGTTTCAAATACAAAATGAAAGACTCATTATACATCTCATTATACAAAACTCAGAAAACTTGTATTGTAAACCTCCCCTGAGGAGTAATGCCAAGTATTATGGATTAGGTGCAACATTCCACAGCCCTTTCAATATTCGAACTGAGTACCGCATGTTGATACTGCACCTAAAATAGGCCATACAGCCTCGCTGCAGTAAACCCTGGTTTAGTCAGCAAACAGTACAGAAGCACAACTTGAATGTAAATAAGCAGTGGCTGCTCCTAGTTTCTCTGTAATTTTTAGGAAAAGAACCTGTCACTCAGGGACAAACTCAACCTAGCAATTGTATCTGCAGTGAATATTCTTTTCTTCTTCTTTCCAGATCTAAATCAGTTTTCACTGAAATCCACCAGTAACTTTTACAGCTGTAGACTAATCAGCTTAAAGACAGCTACCTGGTAACCTTTCCACACCATTTGGATGCAACTGTGTTTACCTGTACACATGAACAAGCTGTACAGAGCACCTTGCTACTGACTGCTGACAAGAGTAATGTCAGTAATCACAGAACGGTTGATGTTGGCAGGGATCTCTGGAGGTCACCTGGCCCAAACCCCCTGCTCCAGCAGGGCCACCTAGAGCTGGTTGCCCAGGACCACACCCAGCTTTTGAATATCTCCAAGGACAACAACTGCACAGCCTGAGAAGGCAAGGTCACATAACACAAACTCATAAACATGCAATCAATTTGACAGACTGCGTACATGTGAGCGGGAGAAGAAGTTATTTGAAATGGCCGCCTGCATGCTGATCACAGAAAGGCTGGAGCATAGAGACATAAATGGTTCCCTAATAAACCATATGGCCCACCCCAGCCAGCAAGTGTGAAGTTTTATTTAAATTCCCTGCCAACCCCCCCTCCCCCAAATTTCTATACACCTCTGTAATAACAAACAGCACTTGAAAGAAGAGAACCTTAACAAGTGTGCACAAATGAAGCCTATGCAAACACTGGCATTTCAGAGAGTCCCTGTACAAACTTTTCTGGTATTTTTTTAGATTCTTGTATATTTCGGGCTCTATCCTCAGTCTTAAAGTAACTGCATCATGGGCTGAAAAACACTGCCTGTTTGCAAGCTCATATACACGATTATTCCACTGCATTCCTCAAAATTATTGTTTTCACCAGAATACATACAGGTATCATGAATAACAGTGCAATTACAGCCTAACTATACAGATTCCACGGCAGATCTTTGCAGCCAGTTCCTGGACCTTGTTAATCAAGTCTAGGCCTTAATATTATAATTGTTATCACAACTATAGCTTTGGTCAGCATATAAAGGAATATAATTTTATTGTTTGCGTTAATTTATTATTGAGCAGAGTAGTAGCACAGACATAACACTGCTTGTACACAGTAGCTTCTTCATTATGCATATCAGCTCTGGTATTGATTTGATGTGGAACTCCAAGCAAATCCATTCTTCTCTTTACACAAGTGTACCTTGCTGTCTGTCAAGAACAGATTCCTGAAGCGTGAGTTAGCCATTCAGTAGACAGTGAAACAATTCTTCCTCATAGAATAAATATAACATAGAGGAGACATATACAGGAAATTAAAAAACACAATTCTAACACACAAGGACAGCACATACGATATGGCAGAGAGAGGAAGAAGCAAGTTTATCAGTTGTCAACTCAACATCCAAAGATGACAGATGAAGAGGATGAGATGCTGGCTTTTCAGAAGCTGGAGATACAGAATGCTTAATTAAAATAAATAAAATTGACTGCTAATTGTCCTGATATTTTTATCAGCAGATCTCCCTTGACACGAGACTGAATCTCCAGTGACCTTGTCCAATCGTTCTGAAAGACTTCAACTGCTTCATCTGTGAGACTGAATATCCACTGTAAATCTTTTAGTGCGAGTGTCCACACTGCCTCTTTACAAATGGTTACATTATCATCATCATCATTCTTCTCAGAGGCGCACTGTATATGGAGGTCAAACAAGTCAATCAAGGGTAAAGAACAAAAACAGGGTAATGACAACAGTTAGCAGAATAGGGCATTAAATGATCAGTACTGGAACCCTGAAACAAGAGACTGAGCAGAAACGGATAGCATGGTGTTACCGCACCCGTTTCCTTCTTCCAGAGATTTATCTTGTCTACTCAGACTGCAAAAATTACTAAGTAGGAGCTATTTCTCACAGAGTGTTTACACATTGTCTAATCCTGCCAACCTCAGTTGTGATATGCATGTGCTACTCTGGTAAAAATAAGAGACACGACTATTTTCAGGCCAGTGTGTTATTTTAAGGAGATTCTTTTTACGCACTGCAAAAGAAGATATTCAACAAACAGCCAAAAATCACCCTGAAGAAGTATGTAACAGAACTGGAAGTTGTAGCTGAGATAGATAAGCTGCTAGTCTGATTCCTGGGGCACTGGTCATAAAAATCAGTCCCAAGTTACATATTAGACCCAAAACATATGCAGCTACTTTATGCAACACTTTGAAGTCTGCAGCTGATGGAGTTTTAAACACGTAGTGTCAGTTATACATGTATTTTTTTGACTGAATTACAAAAGCACAAATATATTCAGTGACTTGACCAAAAGGTACTCTACAGTAGCAAACAGAAGAATGGTTATGAAACCAATACCTGGATTCTAGTTAGAATATTGGTTTTGGCACAGTGTTTTAAGGTTTATTTAAGAAACAGAATTAAGGCAAGTCGTTATATACATGGGTACTAAATTTGTTACTTAATGAGTTTCATGCCAGTGGGGCAGATTCCTGCAGTTTATTCAGGGAGCCTCTCATCGCTCAAACAACTCAGTGGGAAATCTACACAACGTACGTAATAAATGCCTCAAAAAAATGAGTTCTTCAAAAAACAAAACACAAAAAACCCACAACACGCTCGAAAATACATCTTTTTAAGAACCAGGTAAGTTACAGACTAATGACCTCCAATCACATCATTGACAAAACTCAAACACTGAAAACAATCTCAGAATAAATACAGTACCTCAAATTCCTCATTCCTACTCCAGCTCAGTTCACATCTCACAGAAGCTATAAATCTCTGGAGAAATTAGAAACAAATGGACATGAGGCTATTTTTCAAATAGCTCTTCAGAAGTACTAGAAGCCTGCCAGTATAAGATGCAGAAATGGTACTCTGGAAGCAAGGCTACACTGTATGATGCTGAAAATCTTCTAGGCCATGCTGCAGTCCACAGAATAGCCCACTCTCAAGAGTTGTGCACTGGTTTATTTTGGGAGAGGGTGTGAAAAAGTAAGGCAGAGGCATAAGCCCCACCCCAACAGCTGTATCATACTTTGCATCCTCATGCTCTCACTATGAAGCCACAGAAGGGACCGGAAGACTGTAAAAGAGAAATGCCTACTTCTGAGAAATGGAATATGGGAAGTAGTGGCAACTGGAACAATGCTCTGCTGTGAACCCTGGGACAACGAAGTGAGGAAGCTACAGGGAATGACCACTGCAGGACACAGTGTCCAAAATGAGGGGAGAAAAAAGTTAATCACGAGCTGAGTGTAGAAAGCAGCAAGTTCCTGCAATGAGCTCATACCTTCCCAAGTGAGCAGCAAGGGAGGAAAGACATTGGGATGGGATCAGATATACAGCCTAGCCAGGTCAGTGAAGGGGGAAAGGGGAGGGAAGAACAGGAGAAAGAAGATAAGCAGGCCCCCTTCACTGAGTCATACCAGAGCTACTGCTGCTGGAAGGGAGCCAGGTTTGAGCTGGAGCGTTTGCCTCTGCTTTTTCCTCTCCTCTCAAAAAACTTAGATATCTACCTGAAATGCATTCCAATTTTGCTGACTGTAAGCCCCTAAATTACATCTAGCCTCAGAAAAACTCATAATCAAAAGCATGCAAAAGTAACTTCAAAACATCCTCTTCTCTGGCTGAGTTTTTGTGCTGCCCTGAAGTAAGATTCATTCTAGTATCAGTGATTTCATAATGTAAAATACAAAACCCTTCAAAAAGGGACAAATATATAAAGTGGCAGTTGAGGACAGCAGAGTTACACTATTCCTCAAATTACACATAGCTTTTTCTTAGGCAAATTCCTAATCTGCCTTCTCCAAAGGCCCTCCTGTCAATTGAACACATGCTTCTCGGCCTAACACCTTCCAAAAGCAGTTTTAAACCATGTACTTATTTCTGTAAAATTTATCATGTGTATCAGCCTCAAATCACACCCAAATCAGAATTACAATTTTTAAACACATTTCAACTATCCATTTTACAATACTCATTATCATACACCAACAGGGATCTTGTATACAGTTTACGCTTAGTGTCCTCAGCTACTTGCACCCAGTCTTGTTAAGTGAAGTGATAATTTAGCAATGTCAGCTCATTTGTTAACGTCTCTCCTAACATGACATCCAGTCTCACCCTGATTTTTTTACGGATGGATTTACAGTTTGATTCTGTCTTTCTGCAGTTGAATAAGCACCTGACAGACACCCAACCAAGCATTCTCATACTTATTTTGAAGTGGTCAGTGAAATCTTGAGGAAAGACTCCAAGAGCTTGAAATGGCCAAAAGCTAGTAGGAAACAAATCAGAAATTTAAAACCTCTATACACCGCAACTTAGCAGCAAGAATGACAATTCAAGAACTACCAATTAAACAAAAGACCATACGTAAACAGAGAATTCAATTTTCATTATGATTTCAGTCTAATAAACAGGCCTTGCAATTTCTGAAAGGTTTTTTCTTTTTTTTTATAAAAAGCATTTACAAAAATTGCTAGCTAACAGAAAAGAAATACTACCCAAGAAGTTGATGAAATTTTGTTTCCATTGAGTATTACCTAGTGAATTAAACCCCATTGTTTTTAAATACAAGCAGCAATATTACAAGACTCCTTTAGAGATTCAAAGGCTACTATATCAAATAATATGTATGATCTTGCACAACAAAGCATGCATTTGACACTGCTTTCACTGTACTACCACCATGGCAGTGTTGTAGCATTTCTGAAATTGTACTTTTGTCCAAGTCACTATGTCAACAGACATGCCAGTCTGCTTCAAGCACAAAAAGGCTCAAACAGAACAAAATGGCTCAACCAGCTAAGATGCATTCAAACATAAATTCTAGTAGTGCCTCACTTCACCTTTTACTATTGTAGTCTGAATGTGACTCTTTGTATTTCACAGAACAACAGAAAATAGTAGGTGGATCTTTGGGCTTAAAATTTTGATTCCTTGCCTTTTAAGCTCTTATTGCGCAAAGATATAGGACATCAAGAGGTGACTTGCATAGTCTTGCTAAATACAATGAGGTTTCTTCTTCGAAAGACCTAAAGAAGTTGCCAAATGTTATTGCCAATATGGTCCATTCTAGGAGTTCATCCTTCCACTATTTTTAATTAAGTCTGTTTTTTACCTCCCCCAACCACCATACCACAAACCACTTCAATTTTATAGATTGTACAAGCAAACCTTTACAAATCAATTGTTGAGTACAGGATTACACAAAACCCCTACAAGATAAGAGCACTGGCAATCCTTGTCATTCATACACCTCACTGAGTACAATACCTCCAGAAGAAGAGGCAGAAACAAAAGGTAGGTGCCTTCAGAACCAACATCCATAGCTGATAGTAGACACGAGACACAGTGCTGCTAGACGTTTGACTTTCTGAACATCTGCATAAGCCACTTCCACAAACCAATCAATCCCCCTTCGCTCAGCAGGTGGAATTTGGAGTCTGTTCTGAATCTGACTCCCAATTAGCTGCACAGCATGGACACACAGCTTTAAACATACTCAGATTCGTGCAGAGCTAATCATGCCTGAGGTGAAGCAGCCTATACAGACATAGTGGTTTGCTGTCATGTAGACAGCATGGCAACTGAGCACCTTTCCCACAAGCAAGACACACACGTTAAACCCCATGAGAACAGGTTATTCTTATCCAGACCAACTCAACTGAAGACAAGCATCACACTGCCTGTAAGCCAAACAATAACCATACCTGATTGTCTTACGAAGTTGTTTATACTATTTCTTTTTCCTCAAAGAAAATGTCAATGTACATGTAAGTGATTATACTTAATTTCATTTTATATTTCAACTCTCAAGGAAATAATTGGGCAGCCCTCTCTCTGAAGTCACATACATTACTTCTGACCCTGACTGCTTAGGTCCGACACCTCTGAAAAGAGCCAGAATTACATTTGCCTCCTTTTTTTGAAAAGAAAAAAAAAAAAAAAAATGCAGAGATGTAATAAGTTCTTGCAGCCTATTAGCAGACATTACTAAAGGTATAGAAAAAAAAAAAGCCATTAAAAAGTTTAACAAGGAAATAAATAGAAGATATCCAAGTCATACTTCCTTTACAGACTCTAGCGAAGCATCTTCTCCAACCAAGACGAATTAGAAATACTTCTATTATGCAAACTAATATTAAAGTTTATGGTTTAGGAAGCCAGGGATTTCCTACTGTGTTCATAATAGCTGGACAGCTAAACTGCTTCACTGTTTACTTTATGATGCCACATTCACGATACGGCACAGCCTAAACATTTTCTTAAAAGAAAATAAGCCTTAATGAGTTAACCACACACACGCACAGAAAGCCTGCTACCTGCCAGACAACCTCAGGCTCTACATTTTTTAATAATGAAATAGTTACTCATGCCATTACATAAATATTATTACATAATATCTCCTTTGTATGCAAAATTAGAACTACAATAAAATAAGTCCCACTATTTCAATATTGTATCTATTAATCCCACTCATCCACTTAATAATTTGGAGCTGTAGATGCATCAGATCACAACAGCTTTAATATCTCCATTCCTCTGCACCTAAATGGGAGAACAGACAGATAATTCTAAAAAAAACCCCAAAAAAAACCCCAAAATCTGGTGTACTGGGTGAAAGGAAAGATATCATTACTGTGCTTTTTTTATTACATGTTTTTTGTCTTGCCTAACATTTAATATATGTACCAATACCTCATTTTCAACATGTAAGGCAATAAAGTATGCAGAAATACCTTAATTCCCAAGGTCAGCATTACACAACATAAGTGTAAAGGGATCACAAGCAATCATCCTTAACATCTCTAACATCTCAAAGAACAGGAGGTTTTTTCCCCAACTTCATATTTAATGTATGAGTAAAATACAACAAATATTAATTTTCTCAAGTACTGTATTTGTTAGAAATTTGTTCTGATGGTCAGAAATACACTCGAGACGTGGGAAGACTATAATCACGAGTCCACAGCGAAGAGGCAGTGAAGAAGCGGGATGTGACATTAGGAAGTCTCTGGGGGCAACATGTGGCCAGCAGTTAGGACGTTCCCTTCTGCAGTGCAGCACCAGTGCCTACCGTTTAACGCGGTTTGTACCACGCTAGCGTAGGATCAACACGACCCCCCCACTTTGTAAGTATTGCACAAGTCTCACTTATGCCTGCTGCCTTCAAAGGTTTCCCCTCGCACGCTCACCCTTTCGCCCCGCAGAGACAGACCTCCTGCCGTGCCGCCTTCGCCCCCCTGCCCACACGCCGTCACCCTGCCCTTCGCGGGGCTGCGGGGGCGAGGCGGGCCGCTGCCCCCGGTGTTTGCACAGCTGCCGCCGCTCGCTCGGGGCGGCCCCCACACCGGCCGCATCGTGCACAAAGCCCCGGCGGCGGCGGCCCCTCCGCCCCGGACCGCACCGGCGGCCCGGCCCCGCCGCCCCTCGCCGCCACCGGCTGGGGGGGCCGGGCGGGGGGTGCGACGCGACACGACACTGCACCTCCGCCCGCGGCGGCGGCTGCCGGGCTCCCCCGCGGGGACACCCGAGGCAGGTACCCTCCTCGTCGGCCGCCGCCACCCGGAGGCGCCGGGGGCCGGCTGGGCCCGGCGCGCTCGCTCGCAGCCGCCGCTGGCAGGTGAGACGCGCCACAGGGACGGGTGGGGACGGGGGACTGAGGCGGGCGCGACCCAGCCACAAAGAGCAGGAGCTGCCGCTGCCCGCGCCGCGGAGGGGCCGGCGGCGGGCCCGGCGCCAGCAGGACCCGCGCCGCAGCGGGGCCGTCCCCGCCCGGCCGTCGGCGGCGACGGGGGAGGGGGCGGGGGGGGTGCGGCGGCGACGGGGATCCCTTACCTGCAGGGGTGGCGCCGAAGACTCTCACGACGGGGACCCGCCTGGTCGGGGCCTCTCGGAAGTGGGACTGGCAGGGGTCCAGGCCGGGCAACGGGCTGCCCATGTAGTAGTCGGCAGTCACGATCCGCACTGAGAACATGTTGTTCGCCGCCGCCGCCGAGGCACGCACTGAGGGAGGGAGCGAGCGAGCGCGGAGCCCGCACGGCTCCCCCCGCCGCCGCGAGCGAGCGCAGCCCCCCGCCTGCCTCTTCTCGCCCGCCCGCCGGCGCGCGCACAGCCTCGCGCACACAGGCGCGCGCCCTCGCACGCGCCTTCTCTGTCTGTCGCTGTTCGCTCGCTCTCCTCGCGCCGCCGCCGCCTCCTGCTGCCGCTGCTCCCTCGGGCGCGTGCGCGGCGGCGCGCGCTCGGCCGGGGCGCCCCGCGGGCTCTAGAGCCCGGCCGGCCGCGAGCGCCTCACGGGCAGCGCGGGCCCGTCCCCCCGCAGCACCACGGACACCTCGGCGGCGGCTCCCCGGCTCCGGGCTGCAGCTGTTGTTGCCATGATGATGATGTCACGGACGCAACCATTGGGGGAACCGGGGAGGTGGACGGGCCGTGTGTTGGCGGCGAACGGGGGAGGTGTCACTCCCCAGCACGCACCCGCCCCCCCTCCGTCTCTCGGGTGGTCTCAGCAGATGGGGCACGAGCGCGCGTGGGAGTGGGGGAAATCTTCTCAGTGCTTATCGTCTTCCCCGCCCGGGAAGGGGATGGGGGCAGGCTCGGTGATTCGGCGATCGGCCGCGCGGGCTGTGATGAGGCTGCGGAATCCCGAGCCGCGGATGGGACAGGTTCGGGCGGGGGGGCAGCGCTGCTGGGACACGATGGGGTTAAGCTGGGTCGGCCGCCATTTTGGTTGCTGAGCCGCCTCGCTGCGGGGAGGTGAGTCTCCGCACGCTGCGGGGGCGAACAAAAATAAAAAACGGGGGCGGCGGGGAAGGGGGCGAGGAAAGAGACGGAGAGCCTCCTGGCGTCCTTACTCCCGGGGGTCGGGGAAGCGGGGGAGAGGCGGCACCGCTCAGGTGGAGCTTCCGCCGGAGCTGGCGCCCCCTCTGGGTGTCCCCGTCCCTGCGCGCGGGGGGCGAGGCCTGTGGAAGGGCGGCGGCGGTTGGTGCCGGGGCGGGGCCGGGCGCGCTGCGGCGGAGCGGCGGGGGCTGGGCTGCGGCCTGTTGGCAGCCTCCCCGTAGGCTCTGCGGGCGGCTCAGCCCCGCGTCAGCGCCCTCCGCCTCCTCCCCCTTTTTCGTGCTCCAGCATAGCGTTCCCTTTCGTTCTCCCCACGGCCGCCGCGTTTCTGTCTTCCCCCGCCCGCCTCTCTCTCTCCGTGGTTGCCTGTTACCTCCCCGCGACCCGGGCGTAAAGGTCGGGCTGGAGCTGCCCGCGCTGTTAGCGGGCGGAGGGCAGGGAGCGGCCTACCGCGGTACTGAGGCCGCAACCTCGGCCCTCTGCGGCTGGAGAGGGGTCAGGCACCTCCGCATGAGGGGGCGAGACAGCCCTTCGGAGACCGGCGTTAATCGGGAGGAAGCAAGTCCTGAGGGCTGGGTGCCCCTTTCCCCCTCCCCCAATCATTACCTTGACTAAAATTTATGAGGATTTGGGTTTCTCTTATTTGGTCCTTTAAGAGAGGGTATTTTGCATTTTCCCGCTCTCTCATGCGGGTTTTCGGTTAAAATGATAACAAAAACCTCGAGTTGGGATTCCTGTTGCAGTCTGTCTCAGAGCTGAAGATTTGGGGAAGAAAACCCCACCACACCAAATATCAAAAGAGCTGGCAGTGCGAAAGGCCAAATATTCTTACGTGTACTGAGAATGATATTGTTACATATGCGTGCAAGACTGGATGATATGAGACAAATGTACAAATCTATAAAATCTGACAAAAGTCCAATATGTAAAACATGTGTTTCACATTTTGCTTACATATGTTTTGGGTTTAGATTTGAACAAAAGACAGGTCAGGCAGTTGCTACCCTTCATTTTTTCATTGTAATGAACAGGAAGCCTGCCTGTCTTCTCAAGGGTAACTGATTTCCTACTCTTTCTTTGTAAGCTGTTTACTTTATCTAGCTCACTTCTGTTTTCCTCCTTAAACTTATTTTTATGCAAAAAGAAAAAAAAGTCAAGCTACCTAGTTGTCAAGAAGTCTTGTGTCGCAGAAGTACATAGTTGAAATAGGGTTGAAGCCCGAATTATTTTTATTGTATCTAAAGGGTAACTGAGCTACAGCTTTATTTTTTTGACACATATTTGCATTTGCAAGGCTAATATTTGGAAAACCTTTGAAACAATAATATTCTTGTGAATACTTAAATTTCACAGAGGCTAATAAGTCACTAGGAGGTTGCTCGTGAAGCATGCTATCAAATAGCATCTCTGACTCTTGTTATTTGAATACATTTTGTACTACTGCTTACCTAAATACATTTTCTATAGGACTGGTAGGGATACTACTCTGTTCTTGTGTTACTCCATTCTGTGCTCTGGTGCCCCTTTCTGTGTGAGTTCAAGAATACTACAACATCAGCAGTCCACTTTTGTGCTAGGGGATAGCAGTCCATTACTATATTTTATTGTCATATATATAGGCACCAGAACATGATGTGTACCTGCACCTCAGCTGAGTTGGTATATAATCCGAGACATTTAAGCTACTGGAGGATTCTGTCTTATAAATGAGTGTGGTGCGTGAGGTGTAGGCACAAGTTCGTAGCTGGTAGTCTTGCTGAAGAGAAACCAATTGCCCACAAAACAGTAGTGTATACAGCTGGAATAACTAACTTCTTAGAAGCATAAAGCTGGATTCGCTAAAGCATGTCATTCAGAGTCTTCTATTTCATTACAAAATTTTAATGTTGTTTATTAAATCAGAGAGAACCATGCTTTGAATTAGGAAGAACTGTTGCAAAGAGAAGACGGCAGGACTGAGACAACAGTTGATAACCTAAGAGCCAATTTCCTGTTCATATGAGCTATTAATTTGATTCCTGAAAATGTTGAATGTTCCTGTTGGAAAAAAAGAAAGAGACTTTCCTTTTTTGATGTAATTAGCTTGGTCAAAGTGGTAATCTTAGAGTCACGCAGACATTTACAGGAATTCATGCTTTCTGAGCTGTACCTTTTCAGTTTCCCTTCATTTCTTAGAGCTCACTTCTGCTTTCGTATTCTTCTTGCAGTCAAGTCAGTAAGTTAGTCTGCAGGGTCACACCAAGGTAAGAATATATTTTCAGAAAAGGTTTGACTCAGCACTGTCACAGAAGGTCCCCTGCCCTTCTCATCACGTCAGTGCAAGCATTTGAATAGCTGCATTACAAACCAGATTCAGAAACTGATCCAGGTAAAAGTTAGGGTTAGTTTTAACCTAGATGAGGTCCCTGATCTGCCTCATTATGTAGGTATGTGAAGCCTGTGCTTGCACAGTGGAGGCAGTGCAGGGGCTGAGTTTGAGCAGCAGGAAGGAAAGGAGAACACTTCTTCCAGCAGTCTTGGCTTGTGTTACTGAAGTCTAAAAGTCATTTTAACCCTTACTGTAGATGACAGACACAAAGCCTGTTTCTGGTTTTCCTGCATTTCAGCTTGTGTGTCAGGGTTTGTCTCTAGCACTTTTTATTTGTTGTTCATGCCCACATGTGTGTACAGATCTACTGTATATAAATTTTATTGTAGTTTATCCTTTATTACCTGAGAATGCTGACGTCCTAGGATGTCAGTAATTGCAAAAGGAAACATCACAGTTAGAGAGCACTAGCACTCATTTTCCTTGGTGTCTCCAAACTCTGTATGTATTCTCTCTAAGGTTTCATCCAGTTCTCTTTTGTAAAGCAAGTCACCCCCTTTCTCTGTTCCTTCAGTTGCTAAGCAGCAGCTGTTCTCCCCATTAGCCAGCCATGCATTTTTATTTGCATGAAAATAATCAAGTTTGAATATATAACTGCTTCTAATAATGCAGAGTTAAACAGCTGTACAATAAAAAAAAAAGTGTATTATCACAATAACTGATGACTGTCTTAAAAGTTAGAATTTCCCTATAGAGTAACATCAATATAGCTTTGGTTTTTTGTTTGTTTTTGTTTTGGTTTTTTTTTTTTACAAAAGACATAGCAGGTTTTTCTTTCTCTTAATCCTTACTGTGTATCTATTTAAAAAAAAAAAAAAAGTGGTTGCAGAATTGTATCTGCAGTTCACAAAAAAAATATAAATGCAAATATGAGCTGACACAAAATCATCTAGCGACTAAACATGGTGGGGGCCAGGGAAAAGCCACATTTTCCAAATATCTAATTATAGTAGCAGAATGCAACAGAATTTGATGACAAACGTTTAGACTATCACACAAAAATAACATTTCCAACAGCACATCTTAACTTCATGACTGACTCACATATCTGTGTTTGAGTTCCTGTTGATTTCCAGGATGCTCAGTATGTCTGAGGTCTACGATCTGAAATCTTGGGAGTGCTCTCGCAGTCTGGGCCTGCCCTGGATTCATCCAAACTATATTTCAGAATGAGAGCTGCGTGTGGCCCACACATTCGCAGACATTGATTTTTCAGGTGACAGAAACACAGTTTCTGCAGGGAGAAAACCTTGGCACATGAATCAGGAGTAATATATGGTCCACCCAGTTGGTATCCCATCCTAGACAGTCAGGCTGTCTACATTACACAGGAAGTTTATTTGCCAGTGTGCTTGCCACACAGACTATGTGAATAAAAAAGTGTAATTCTTTAGAATAAAACACTTGGTGCCATGCTGTATGATTTTGGGCTGCCAAACCTGTACGTACCTTGCCACATATAAGAATCCATAGTCTCGTGTTAGGCTCTGAAGTGCTGGGGTCTGAACCCCCAGCCCTGAATTAAGGTTGACATATGGGTGGT
Organism: Podargus strigoides; assembly: GCA_028020825.1. Classification (NCBI taxonomy): domain Eukaryota; kingdom Metazoa; phylum Chordata; class Aves; order Caprimulgiformes; family Podargidae; genus Podargus; species Podargus strigoides. The sequence goes on from CM051619.1 coordinate 50,042,858, forward strand.
TCCCATGGCCCTTTAAGAGGAGGGGATGAGTTTACCTTTTGGCTTTCCTCCAGGGTGCTGCCGGCCTTTCAAGGAAAGCCCTCGGGTGAACAAGCCCCAGGTGCCCTGCATTTTGGTAACGAGTGCCAGGTGTCCTGTTTGGGGATAAAAGCTGGGCCCACTTGCAGGAAGGGTTGGAGAGTCTGTCTGTGGAGTAGATGCACTTCACAGAGTTTCCTGTTGGGGAAGGACCTCCTGACCACTCATGCAACTGGATCGCAGTCAGGTCTGGCACGTACAAACGCGGGCTTTGTGGGGAGGCAACATGGGGTTACTTCTATCATATGTAACCACCTTGTTCTCCTGGTTGTCTCCCATTTTCTCTGTGGGTTACCTCGTGTCTCTGCTTGTTCCATCTATTATGAGTGATACTGTGTCATTCCTGGGGTCGCTGGGGTTGATGTCTGTTATTTGTGATCTATCTGACTTGTTTGTACCCCCAGCAATCCTCTATATACTGACCCCTTTACGTGAAATAGAACCTACGTACTGGATTGTTGGTCTGCTGCTGGCTGTGTCTTTTGTACTGGGCCTACTGATTGGCAAAACAGGCTCTAAGGCTCCCTAACACTCAGTGCAAGAAGGAGTCCTCTTAGACTGCAAAAGTGAGTACACTGTGTGAGAAGATGTCTAGAAATGTTGAGAAAGTATAAACTGAATTTTCCCCTGCCCAAAGGAGTAAGGCTGAAGTCTTAGGATTCTCAGTTTGGAGTCCTGTCCTGGTTTGACTAAAACAGAACTAATTTTTCTTTCAGTGATCTTACTTTTCAGGTAAGTCTCTCCTAGAGTTAGGTACCTCAGCAAGTGCAACCTTTATCTTATTTGGGAGACAGAAGAACAGGGAAAGACAGCTCTTTATTCCAAGTTGAGCAGATCTGGGATTTGAAAACAGATCTGCGTTTCACGCATGACTGCCTTAACAGTGGTTAATGGATGAACTAATGCACCTATGCAAAATATTAGGAGATACTAATTTCTGGTGGTTTTTCATGTTTTAAGAATGCTTATTAGACTGGATCCGCATCATAGGCAAGGTACACAGGAGGTTTCCTCACATGGAAAGTCCTGACAAGCTTTGCTTATACTCCAGGTAGTTAGGCCCACTTCTGCCAGAATTTGAGGCAACATCGTGCATGCTTATTATAGCAGCGGAAAGTCAAGTACTGTCTGAATGTTACCAGATAAAAATCTAAGGACAGCATGTAAACAGCAAGGAGTTAGTTTGTACAGGTAACTGTGCTTTGGAAATAATGCTTAAGATCCTAAGTCGTGAGATTTTTTTTTTTTTTTTTTTTCCCTCAGTGAATAGGTACAGGCTAGGCAATAGGCTCTGAAGTGTAATGCAGTCAGGTTCTGTCAGAACCAGGGCAGTCACATGTTTAATCAATGGCCCTACACCAACAATCTCTTGCCATTAGAAAACTGATGGGTAAACTAAAAGGATTAGTGAATAGTCTTAAACCTATCCTGGCAAGAATGGTGGGATGCTACTGGAAAGTAACGAATGTGTTTGGAGAGCCCAGGGAAGTGTTATGTGCAACTGTTGCAGTATATGGGACATAGGAAAACAAATTATAACATAGGATAAACAAAGGCATAGAAGTGAAAAACCAAAACTTTGGTGGAGTAAAGGTAGATTTTGTAATGAAGTAGATTTAATCTGTATTTCATAAAAAGATTCAGTATAGTGCCATATGAGAAATTAAGTAGGATGCATAGCGTAAAGAATTGCTAATGGGAAATGACAGTAGATTGTGTTGGAAGAAGGACTATAAAACTGGAAGTTGGCTACAGATAGAGTCTTCCCATTTAACATCTTTAGCATAGTTCTATTTAGCATATAAATAAAATTTTTTGATAACCTTAAGTTTGGAGGAGAACAGGCATATCATATAGGAAGAATTGTGTGGTTTGGAATAATTGCATTTCTATAATTGCTGAGAATTTTCTGCTCTGAAATAGAATGTCAGAAATGACAGAAAAAAGTATCTGGGAGACAGAGTAGTATGAATCTACCCCCCATGATGGAGTCTAAAAGGTAAGTACAAACCTAAACTGCATTAGGTGAGTTATTTCTATCAAAGCAAGTGGTATATCAATGTGATTATACACGATCTTGGTCATACCTTATTTGCACTGTTTTTTAAGTTGACAAGAGGGATGTATTTAAACTAGAAGAGGTACAGAGTAGTGTTCTAAAAATGATCATATTTTTAAAAAGCCTGTTTTATCAAGAAGATAAAAATCAGTTGGCTTCACCTAGGAAAACAAAAGATGAGAGAATATAAGTGAACCTTGTAAGTATATTTGTAACTTCAGAGTAAGCAAGAAGTAAGCCAAAGAACATTGCTGGTGTAGAATGGTTAGATATAAACTGGAAATTAACTGACTGTGGAAGAAGGTTTCTAACCAATGGAGGAATGAATTTTTTCTCTCGGTGAAAGTAGCAGGGCAGAGAATTTTAGCAAGTTTTAATATGGAGGTTGATGAAGTTCTGCAAAGGGTTAGATGATGTTTGCCGGTTATTACGTGACTGCATCTGATGATCAAAATTCTGAAAGAATTGCATGTCGTTCACTGAACATTTCAATAGTGGGTTCCTCTAATCAATGCAGACAATTTATCCATTAGGATAAAGGAGTTTTCATCATCCTTGTACAAAACACCTTGTATATTATGGATATGGTATAGCTTTCTGTTTCAGAAAACGTTGACTGTAGCACAAAATGCAACCCTGTTAGAACGTTTATGGTGGCCTTATGTATGTGTTCATGTCTGTAAATGAACATCTATGTAAATTACATATCTGTAAATTTGTGTATACAAATTCACATACATAATGTTTATATGAAAATGCAAAGCCACCTTTGGCCATTTTTGTTTCTTGGGTTGTATTTGCATTTAGCAACTTATTTCAAACAGAAGCTTTGATTGAAAGTTATTCAATTTTTTGTTTGCTTTGAAAGTAACATATTTTTTTTCCCAATGTTTTCAGGTCTTCCCGCTGCCTCATATCAGAAAAAACTCCCAGTGAACGCACGTACAGGAAAGCACAAGTATTCAAGAAAATCGTATAAACCAAAATGTAAAAATGAATAAAGACTTACACATGTAACAATGTAGAACTATACCACCTTTTTTTTTTTTTTTTTTTTTTTAAATTGAGAAAGTGTATTTAATTAAGAAGCAGCATATGCATAATGTAAGAAAATGGTCAGTAAACACTTAATTCTAAAGATGAGATTCCTGGTCTCTTCTTTGCTGACAGGATTCTACATGTCAAAAAGGAATTGAGGTTCCCTCCCATGCTTGGAGAATGACCTGTTGTCAAGAGCAAAATATTGATATGATTGCAGGAGGAATTAAGTTTAGTATGACAAGAACCCACACACTGAGGAACAATTAACAGTATAGTAATAAGTGAAGTTCAGTGACTGGATGTATGGCAATGAGAATTTCATAGATTAAATTTGATTAAAATGGACTGACTAGGTATTAGATAAAAACAGCTCTAGCACTATTCCTTGATTATGAGTCACATTTCTGGATCAGTTTAATTGAAAAACTCACTGTCTGTTGCTTGAGTCTAATGACTATAGGAGTTGGGTATGGACTTAAAAGAGAAAATTGTGAGTAATGACATGTAGTATTTGAACATTAATACTGTTTGTGGGAATGGTATGTTCGACAATGGGAGTTACTGGCAAGTAGTGGAGTATAAAGGGAAAAATGGTTGAGTGTTTGAATAGCTTTTGTTGTAAAAATGAAAGCAGTTGTTTTATTTTTACAACTGAGCTGCCAGTTGAGGCTGCATTTGGTCCTTCCATCTTCCCAGGAGAAAGCACATGTCACTGGGTGGGTTTTATTGACTTTAAAATGTATTTAATTTATATGTGTGCATATCTACATATCCCTACCAAACTCTGAAACTTTTGTTCCATACTATGCAGCTCAGGTTTTAAGAATTGTTTTTAAACAGGCAAGCAAAACATAATTTTTCATATTCTAGTTTTGATAAATAGCTGAATTTAGTTGAACTCCTCATTGAGAAATATGTCTGGTATGAAGAGAGTTAGCCCAAATGGTTCAAATAGTAAGTAATTTAAAAGATTTCACAACGGAAAATTTTCAAGTATTATAACTGCCAAAAGCCCTATCAGCCTCCTATAACTTATGTAGCTAAATGTACATGAGTATGTAGTTACTGTTTGATTTTTTTTGTTGTTGTTGTTTTAAAATATGAAATGTGTTTCTGTGAATGAATCACAGAAATGGAGCTGGATAGTAAGTGGTGAAATCCATTTAATTTTAGATGCTATATTTTTTTCTGCCATGTAGTCTGACTTCTGGGAGGCATTCCTCATTCATGCATCAGACAAAGTGAAAGAAGCCACAGTCCAATATGTAGATCACAAACAGCCATCTGTTATCCAAAAAGAGAGAGGAGTGTCACCATAAGAGTAAACTTAAAATGTTTTAAGATTGAATTTGAGATGGCAGAGCTCCATTAAATGCTTTGTCCGTCTCTGTCAGTATTGGTCCCTGTAATATATGAATGTATATATTGTGCTGCAGTTTCAGATGCCTCTATTTGTTTCTGTTAGGACAATTACCTATAGTTCACAACTCAGTATGTTTCCTGTATTGTCTAAATCTTTCTGTTTCTAATCAAGTATATATATATAGCCTTTTATTGCATCAAATAATTATTTTTTCTTCTTGGGATTTGTTCCTTTGAAATAATTTTCCAGAACAAACAATGTTAAGAAAAAAGCATTTCAAACTTCTTACTTGCTTACTTTGAGAAGTAAGGTAACCCTTGTTTAGGTTTGTAACATTTCCTTTTGCATCTTTCCAGCTCCCAAAGAATTTGTTATTTTTATATGAATTCCCACAATTTGCAGAGATCTTCCTCATAATATGCCTAGAACTCATTGGTGAATTCCAGGCGTGGTTGTAAAGAGTGTGGATGAAGAATTTATGGTTTATGTCCAGATAGAGTTTTTTACTTTGTTTCAGACATCCATATGACCTCCATGTATAGGGCAGAATTAATTACTTGAGGGTATTAATGTTTGGTCCACCAAGAGGCTGGAAAAGCTTTTTTACTTGTCCACAAATAAAATGTTCTACAGTCTGTCCTACAGCTGTATATAGAGAAATTGCTACCTTCCTGCTCCAGGATACAGTGCTTCCAAGTATGCAAGTCAAATCTAAATTAGTCTCTTTGTTGGTACTCTGTTACAAATCTATTTGTAGTTTCTGCTTGCTTGTTATCCTTAGATCCTTTACAAGTATTATGCCTTTGGGGTATTTCCATCCTATTGAATGTATTCCAGAATCTGTTCCAGAATATTTCTGTCAGTCTTTTCCCTAGCAGTAGCTTGGTTTTTCTTTTACTCAGTTTCATTTTACTACTTTCTGACTGCATTTTAGTCACACTAAGTTACTTTGAGGTATCTCAGTGTCCTCAAAGTTGTCCATTTTTTGGTGTCTCAGGAATTAAAGGAAGATGTCAAATAAAACAAGGCCTCACAACAGTTCCTGTAGCATATGGATAGGTTGCTACTTGTCCTTTATCGTAGTAGTATTCTTTTACCTGCTGTCAGTTTTCACAGTTTTATCTTGAGCCCTACAATAGTTACTGTTTTCCTTCAGCTTCAGAATTTTTACACAGTCTTTGTGTCCTTGTACCTCTCATTCAGCATTCAGTAATCTATCCAGCAAATTCTGAGTGATTTTTGAGGTTTCATGAGAGTACCAAACGCTTTCCTAAACTTGAATTATGTAACATCTAAAGATTTCCTCTGCACTCTCTATTTTGTTTTGCCTTTTGGGGAAAGTGTTGCTGTTTGTTTTATTGTAAGCTAAATATTGCCTGGTGTTCTGTTGTCCTTTAAGGCTAACATTTTCAGTGTTGCTTGGCCTAAAATTGTTTAGTGTAGTTTAGAGTTTCAAAGGTAGTGCTCTTATCTAGATGTTTAAGAAACTAATTTTATGGCTACTGAAACCTATTTTCAAAAATGTGCACTTACTGAGCACTTTTTGCTAGTGTTCTTTTTGCTCAGTACTTGCATTGATGGGACTTTTTTTAAGGGTTTACTTCTTCAAGTGCCAATCTTAATGGGAATATATAAACAGGAGAAGGGGGGAAAAGAATGGTGTGCATACATTCAAATGCATCTTTGTAAAATGCAGAAAGCCACAGAATACCATTTTACTGTGATATCCATCAGTTAAACACAGTTGCACTTCTTACTCTTTCCAAAATCAAAGTACACCTACATTTAAGATTAAAATACTGGTATTTATGCTAATTAATAATACTATATTTGTGTAAGTTCACTTTACAGAGTCTCAGTGCAGTGCACAGACAAGACATTGCTAGGCATATGACGTGGAAAAAAGGCAATGCAAACAGTGGTATACAGGTAATCCCAAAAAGAGATCACTGGAGCTGAGGTTCATTCAGATTATGGTCTTCCTAGATATATATTCCCTTTATAAATACTGCTCTGTGTGCTTCAGGTATTATTATTATTTGGGTTCTAAAAGATTACAATGAAAATGCAGGTCCCATCAGCACACAGATCTACCTCAACAATTTTGGAGTTTTGCAAATAAAATTAACTTTCTTACCAGTATGTTGATGATTTTATACCTCCAAGCATGCAATAGGTACAGTTGAAGGTACAAACTTGAGAAGAAAACAAATTTGTAGAGCAGATCTGCTAATCTACTGTGATATGTTAATTGAAATTGGGAAAGATTGAAAGGAAAGACACTATGACTCTGTTTCCAGACTCTTGGGAGGAAAATTATGTGTGTTGCTTATGAACTCCTAGTCAAGTACAGAAATCAGATACATTCTCTCTGGAAGCTGTGCAGTTAAGTGACTGAAACTGAATTCTGTTATAATGTGATGTGTGTTCACCGCTGTCTCTTGAGTAATCTTGCAGCTGCTTTAGTTAGAAAATCAGTCATACTTGTTTTCGTCAATAAGCAGGAACTTGATGGCTTGGCTAATAAAATTAAACAACATTGCCCCCAAAATCTGTAAGGCATTAAGTACTATGCAATATTCCAGTTTCCTACCCACTGCACCTCTACCTTCCTTTTCCTATGCTACTTTTTAATATATTTTGTGAAGATAGTATTTTGCATAGCTGTTTTTCTGAGGACACGACTTAGGCTTTTGACCTATAGATTAGATTTTAGATTAGATATAAGGAAGAATTTCTGGAAGCACTGGCACAGGCTGCCCAGAGCAGTGGTGGGGTTGCCATCCCTAGAGGTATTTAAGAGATGTGTAGATGTGGTGCTGAGGGACATGGTGTAGCGGTGGCTTGGCAGTGCTGGGTTAATGGTTGGAGTTGATGATCTTAAAGGTCTTTTCCAACCAAGTAGTTTCTATGATTCTATTTCATTTTTTTTTCTCCAGTAATTAAGTGATGTGTTTTCATTAGGACCATGCTTTTTTCAAAGAAAATGGTTGTTGAGTGAAAGTACTAATACACAGGGAAAAATAGGAAATTATTATGCTGTAAAAATAACTTTGAAAGAGTCTCAGATTGTTCAGACAAGGAAGAGAGCTTTCCAAGAAGTGATCACATTCTCACACTCAGCTTTAAACACATTCTTTATCTTTAAAAGGAAACAGAAGAGAATCAGTCAGTAAATCAAATGTAGTTGTGGGCTTGTCTGCAAAACCGTAACATTCTGAAATAAGGCGTTAGGACCGGACATTTGGAACAAGAATTGTCAGTGCCAAGACCTCTTGTGCTTTGAGAAAAGTGTGTATGTCTTTCATTAGACAATACTTTTCCTGCATCCCCTGATTGTTTTTCTTCGTCCTTTTATAAAGATAGCAGTTATGGTGGCTATTCTGGATGAATCTTTAGATACATGTGGAAAACCAGACTGTATTTTTTACTAAGAAATCTCCACCTTTTCATTGTTTTTGTTGGAGAAAAAAATACATGTTTAAAGACTACATGTTCTAGCTGCAACTTTTTAAACCTGTTTTGTGATAAAGATTTCACTAGCAGTTTCTCTCTAGTGCTCCAGCACAAGATTACTAGTCAGTTCCCTAATTTCTTCTTTTGCTGACTGGCACAGAACTGCTTTTTGCCTAGAGTACTTCAGAAATTGCTTGTTTAAAAAAAATAAAAAAATAAAAAATTATACATCAACAGCATCCATGTTTTTCAAGCTTATCCAGCTTTGATATTTTATCGCAGTTTGAAAGTATTAGCATTTTTAAAATCAAATAGTTCTGTTTAGAAGTAAATTTCACTCAGATATAGAGAAAATACAGCAGTAGTTGCCAAAACGGATAAAGTGCATTACCTGGAAACATATCCTTTATTTCGTATGTTCAAACAGAAAAGGAGATGAACGAACATGTCAGAGGTGTGATGTTTCTGTAAATACTGTATTGTTGTTAGCATAATTTACTTCTATGTCCCTAATAAAACCAAAACTTTTAAAGCTTATTTTAATTTAATCATGTATAAAATGATAACACTGCTACTTCAAAGGTTTAAAAGTTGTAAATGATTTGGCAGGAACTCTACTGTCACAGTAGAGCTCATAATTTCCCTGTTGGCTTCTTTGTGATGTTCCTTATCATATATTGCATCTACACTGTAAAATAAGAAAGGGCTAGAGAGACCGCTCTGTCCCCTGAGCAGTGTGGGAGCACTGTTTCAGATGGTACTAGTTGTTACAGGCCTAAACTGTCACACAGCATGCTAGTAGCTCAACAGTGTGGGTGATGTGCAGCCCAGTGTGCAAGCTTGTTCCTTGGTACCATTTTACTAACAGCATAGGCAGAGCAGCAGTGTCTCAGGTAAGGCTTTTTAAATGTACCAATTTGCCAAATTCGGAACAAGACTTCTAGGGGTATTCAGTTCCACTGATTTCTTTCTTTTCTAAGTGCTTCAAATGCATTAATTACTTTTCATAACGATCAAATAAATTAGTAATAAGGGCACTCGCTTAAGAGTCCTTAGTCCCTGCACTCAGTACTAAGTATGCAAGCTATATAATTACTGTTCAATGAAAAAACGTAAGCAGGCCTAGAAAATTAAAGCTTCCTTATTCTTTTTGGCCTCTATGTCTTCCATTCCTCAGCACTAATTGGCGAAAACCCAAGCTGGAGATAAGAGATGCTCTACATGCAACCATTTTCTCATAGGGGCACTCTCCTAGAAGAGACAGGTTTGGTGTCCTTCAAGCAATGGAAGGCCTAGAATCCAATCTACTATTGCCTCTTCAGCTGCTATTGACTAATGCAATGTTATAACCACTCTGCTGCTACGTAAGAGTATGCAACAAAGGTATGTGTGCTAAAGGAGGGGGAGATATCCTTAACTTCTACCAAGACTTAGTTCTAGATAACCTCTTAGGTAGCAAATGTAAATGTGTGCCTGATGACTGACCAGGGAGAGAGACAGTCTCTACAGCAATGAACAGTCTTCTGTAACCTGCTGTCTGAGCTAACATAAGTATGTCTTTGGTTAAAACTATCAAGAATGCAGGAGTTCTGGTGCATTTCTGTTGCTAGGTACTGCTATTGGATGACTAAACTCTCTAGTTCCATACTGTGCTACTCAGTGAGGACAGCAGTGTTCTGTACGCCATTTGCGTGGATGGGCATAAATGGCTACACAAAGAACAAAGTTCTAAAGAATTAGGTCAGTAGGTTTTATATCGAATTAGGCCTCTTGTCCTACAAACCAGTTATGGTTTTGCGTTATTATATGTTCATCGTGTCTTAAATTTGAACTACCCATTTGAGTGAGGTTATGGGTATAATTGCATGCAGGATCAGATCTGGGCAATCACAGCTTATTATTCATATGGTAGCACTGTTATAAATCAGGTATCTCTGATGTTACCCCTTGCCCAGTCAGGGTGAAGGGGTATCTGAAACTAAATATGTTTCTGTGTAATGGTTTGCACTCCATTTCCACGCCTATCCAAACCAAGCACGTATACAAAGGCACGTCAGGGAGAGTATTTTAACTGTTGAATTAAGAGAGTCATGAGGCATAGATTTTAAATGCAGAAGGTCATGAGGCTGCAGTTTCACTGGGTTGTGTGCTGCATTTGCATAGACAGATATTCAGGCAGTTAATGGTAGTGCAAAATGCTTTAATGATTTTCATTTGCATCAAGCTGTTCTCACCTCTTAGGAGCATAATGGATAAATAAAAGAGGCCTTTTGTTTGCTCTTCATGAAAGTTACCAGTGATTAAGTGGCGCTGAGGGAACAGACTCATGCTCTCTTTTTAAAAAAAACCCAAGAAAACAAAAACCAACAACAAAACTGTCCATCAAAGCTGACTTCAAAGTGACCTACTTCATTTTGATTTAAAATGGCACTTAACTAATTTTATTTTAATGTTATGCACATTTCCTAACTCAAAACACAGAACTGGTCACTCCTAACTGAAAATACAGAAATAGTTATTACATCAGACACAAAATACTCATGATTTGTTAGGGTACTCTTATAGTGTTGAATTACAAAGAAAGCTATATACACTTAGATCAGGATTTGCTCCAAATGGTTTCAGCAGTCGTGTTTTTATTAAAAATTTTGTCCAGAATATAGTTGTGGACAAATTGATACTTTCTGCACTGTATTATGATGTTTCATAAGAAAGTTCATGCCAGGGGCTTGCTAGAGAAAATCTGGTCATGATTCTTTAAGGTGTTTTCTCTGAGTTTTATTCTTAGATTTAGTCTTCCTGTGGAAGATTTCTCCAGACCTTCCTGGAACCTGGCATATTATTGTAAAGGTATAGAGATTTCCACACTATGTCTTGGCCCCTTGCAGCTCAGCATCAGCTTCTTGGGCCCCTCTGCCATGCATCAGCTCAAAAGCCCCTCCTTGAAAACAGCTGGAAGGAAGTTAGCGTACTCTCTGGCTATGTTATATTTTTAGGTATTTTCTGAAGGATTTAATGTGCAGTTCAGTGTCTTTCAGTGTAATCTTGACAGAAGTCTGAGTGGCCTTCATGGCTCTTTGAGAATAAAGCTCTGTTCTTAAAATACCTTTGTGTCACAATGGTCATGCTTAAATTTTTGTTCATAATTTATAGGCACACATCATGATTCCATTGCCCTGATTTCAGTATTGGCATCTCGGTGGCAGTATTTTTTAATTACATTTTTCTAAATGTGTTAGAGTTTCAACTTTATTGAGAAGCACAGCCAAGAGACTCCATATGCCAAATAATACCCAAATTTCAGTAGTCTCCATTTAGGGTACAAGGGTACAATGTTCCTGATAGCAGCTAGGATGAACAGGCTTTCAAGTACTTGGGTCTTTTGTTTTTGGGTAATAACTTCCAATCCTTTCAGTTTCTAACCTCCTGCCTTTGAGATAGTGATCTTGAGTACTTCTTGTGGCATTCAAATTCTCTCTCTCAAGCCTGTGTCATTTAAATCCAGATACAGAAGTTGACTTCATGGATTTGGAATACCCTCAATTTTCACAGAATTAATAGGATATTTGGGGAACACAGGATATGCAAATTCAGACCTGCTGAATACATAATTTTTATGGCCCTTCTGTTTTGTATTGGCTTTGTAATTTGTCCAGCGTTTGACTGAGGGCTAATTAAATTACTGAATTTACAATGAGAATAGATTAGTCCATCCTTCTCTTCCCTGATTTTAATTCTTTACTCCTCCAGTTAATTTTCTTTCAAATCTGCCTTTGTGTTCTCAGTGTGACATAAAAGGACTAGTCAACGGCCTGAATACAGAGGCATTTGAGGGAAATTTCCATCTGCAATCAATCTCCCCACTGCAGGAGGAGTGCTGGATATCCTTACATGTACAATAAAGATGGCTGAATTCAGTGATCACTGCCTGACCAGCATAACAATTCCTTAGCGATTTATGGCAGGTTGGGAGACCAAGGCTCTAGGATTACATCTAAGAAGAGATCTGTGCATGTGAGAATGTGACTATCTTGAGTTAGGAATAGAAAACCTGTTTGGAGGTATGTGTAATTTCAATGTATAGTAAGATGCAAAGTGCCTTCACACATGGAAATAAGATCCATTACTGACAACATATTTCAGTACCTGTAGATAAAAATGTATTTTACATGTATCTTCAGTGTAAGTTTTTTACATTTTGTGTGTTTATAGCCTCACAATGGCTTTGATCATCTTAATCTTGGTTTTTAGTCATGCACTTATGTGCAACACATGGAAATACAATTTATTAAGTATATATAGCTAAGGAGATACTCCAGGAACAAATCCTAGAAGTGAAGGTGAAACCTTGTAGCTGATTCTGACAGAATTATAGCAACTCCTTGGTGTAGTGGGAAAACTTAGTTCAAAACCAAAAATGTTCTTATGGTTTTAATTGAGCAGCAGAAAATTACTTCTGTGTGGTCATCCCTGCTAGGATATTCTTTAAAACCAACATTTTCCATTTTTTCTTGTTTGTTGCTTTTTTGGCTAGTAGTTGCCTCCATGAATTGGCATCATAAACTATGAATCTAAGGAGGATAAAATGTTTTCTGGAGAATTTGATCCAGATGTATACTACTGTTTCAATAAATAACTTTTAAGTATTTAGGGTGAAAACTTTTTTTTTTTTGGGGGGGGGGGGGGAGGGTGCAGTTGGGTTTTGTTTTTTTTAAAAAAATATCATGGTTAACTTATAAGCAGCCAAATTCTTGCTGTGTAAAACTCCAGGAAAGTCAATAGTATTTCAGCAGGGATTCATGTGGCCCTTGGGTTTTGGACTGTATCATATTGCAAGCTCCTAAAATAAGACTGTTTGGAAAGCTACAGGCTTCCCATCTTTTTGTCTGGAAAAGTTATAAAATGGAACAGGCAGGCTTTTCACAGAGCTGCTGAGAATGCAGTTCTGGCTATGCAATCAGGACTAAATAAGGAGCAAGATCTGCACTAAAAATAGAAATGGAGGCTGATCCAACTGCAGCGTGAGTTATAATCCTCACACAGCAAAGGGCTGGTAGGTTCAACTGAGGACACTCAGTTACGGAAAATCAAATAAACTTTATCCTGCTAGTAAAAAGCCACCATACCCTAGCTGCTCTAACCATATTTTTACCAGTCAGCAGAACTATTAATCATTCCTGCAAATAATTTAACATGTTATTTCAGATTCAGATTTATTTATTTTTTTTTAATTAGAGAGAGGATTATATTTGCCACATAGGAAGAGGGAAATGTGGGTTGGGTTTATGTAACTGTGTTTGAAGAACATGGGGGGAAATGAAATGACACAGGGAGACTTACTGCACTTTCCTCATGGCTGGATAAATACATTCTTATCACTCTTTTGAGCATTAAGCTAACGTGCCCACTGACATTATGGGACTCCAAATGGGCACGCTGAGCTGATGTGGGTATCTGGCCAGGCCTGGCACCTTGTCACAGACTGTGTGGTTCACAGTGTGTGTTTTGAGGGAAGTTACTCTGCTTGTTTCAAGAACAAAGTACAGAACAGTGTAGGTTATTTCTGCTCCCTTCCCTTTGTTGGTAAAATAATTCTGAAAATGTTTATCCTTTATTTGCATATATCCTTTGACACAGAGTAGATTGTTATTGCTTACTTATTGTTAGGAACATTTGGCTATTAAATATTTGGATTACGTGAGCACAACCAGCTACAGCTGTGTTCTGCTTGCTTTCTCTGCCTGTTCCTGTGTCTCTTCAAGCAGTGATACAGCAAGCATGAACACATTTTCTGTTGCTCCAGTCTTAAAAATGAGAGATTCTGTAACAGACTTCAGTAATTCATCATACAATTTAAATTTATTTACATATGATTACATATGAAAATTAACAAAATTAGTAGACACCAAATCAATCTCTACTGCTACCTAAATGTTAAAAATATTTTTATTAATTTTTAGTTTTCAGTGAGCTGCAGAATTTGTTACTGAAAATGCACACTGTTCGTGCAGGTCTTGCCTATTAATCACAGGAGTAGCTTAGTCAAATTGGAAGACAGTCAGTTGAGGAGAAACATTTGGGTTGTTTGACACATGGGAGAGCTTAGACAGCAGTGGGAGTATGTGGAAGAAGACCAAAAGAGATCATCACAGGCCAAGAATGAAGCAAATAAAATACACAGTGTCAGTGAGTCACAAATGAATTGTTTGGTTGCATTTTCCTTCCTTACCTCCCTCTCCACTATAGTATGAGCTGCAATATTCCCTATTCCCAGACTCCTGTCCCAGCACCTGTATTGCCTCTCTTCCACGTCCCATAGTGAACGTGCATCTTAGCGGAAGCTGCGAGCAGCTGCCTCATAGAAAGGCAAGCTGATCAACACCATCCTGTTGATGGGGAGGCAGCACCTTCCATCTCCAGCTGAATTCAGAGGCCTTTTTTTTTTTTGCTTTGTTGTTGCATTCTCATTACTTGTGCTTGTATTTGAAGATCTGTATTTTCTGAGGAAAAAAGAAGTGCGTGCAGTCCAGGAGGCATACAGAAAGGGTGGTGATCAATAATAGCTGTGAGTGCCTAGCAGTGAAATATGTGTATCATTATGTTTTGTTCACATTCAAAACTTATACTGATTAATTATTTCATCAACTGATTCAGGCTAAATCTTTTTAAGACTATGTAGGGCTTTGCATTAGTTTAACTATGGGCTATGCACGCCCATTTTTTTATACCTTTGGCTATTTGGAACAAATCATTTGGTGTAATAAAAGCAACATAAGCCTGCAGTGCAGATACAGTAATTTTAGTGAATTTATTAAAATAAGATAAATATCAGTTTAGTCATTACGCTTAAAAAATCACACCCAATCCAACAAAGAATTGCTAAAATTATATATGGAAAGAGAAAAATAATTTTAATAACATATTTTAGGTAACCAAGGGTTGTACAAAGAGGAAATAGCATTACTTGAACTCACAGTTTCAGTGCAGGTAGAGGCATATGAAGAATGTCATTTCAGTTTACAATGAATCTGGTTCTAGAGTAGAAAACAGTGGTGGTGAACTATGTAGTATAACTCAAAGGTTAAGACATAACTCCAAAACTGGATATGAGCAGGTGTACAGTTCTACCTTAGCTGCCTTTTCACTATTAATTTTGAACTTAATGAAAATGTGAAATAGTTCTGTGGGTCCTTACACATGCAGAATGAATGAATTCAAGTTAAGATTATTTTTCTTAAAGAGGATTTGTTTGTTTCTTGTCAGAGCCCCTTGGAAGTACAGGGGGAGGTCACAGCTGTTCTTTTCATTCACATGTAGTCTAATAAAACAAACAACATATGTATGGGGCATGAGAATTTAGCACTCAGAACATAGGGATTTGTATATGACTTTGAAAACTGTAAATAACAAATTATGCTTAACCTTTATCCTGCCACCCATCAACCTGATTTGTTAGTAAAGATTTGTGTTGGAATTGAGGTTTTCATGTGTTACATTGTTCAGAAAAATAAAAATTTCCCTCACCAAATGCAAAATAGCAAGGTCCACATTTACATTCTCAGTCTTAATTCCAATTGTCATAAGTCTTCCAGATTTACATAATTACTGCATTTAAATAATCACTTAAGACCTTCAGCTGTACTCCAATGAAAGCAGACCAGAAACCCTGCTGGAAATCACACTCTACACACGTTTTATACTTGCAAGCATACAGGACTGACCTCAGGTATGGGCACATCACCTTTTCTTTAGAGCATATCGGCATCTGGGTACCTGAGTGAGCTTGGTGGGTTAGTACAGTAGCATGCTAATGCTCATGAGCAGTGTGCTGGTGGTCCTTGCTGCCACACACAGATATACAGATAATGTATCTGGGGTGGACAGGGCTTGGGGAGAGGGGCTGCAGATTATACCATGCTTACTTCTGGTCCAAAGGACTTTTTGTTCCATTACAGTGTAGACATAGCTGTGATGGTCTCATTTATGCCTCATTTACCCTTGGAGATGGAGCTTCCAAATACTGAAGATTAAAAAACAAACCCAAAATGCATCACTCAGTTTCTTACATGTCAAGTGGGAAGATTAGCTGAATATTTCACAAATACTAATTCATCCCTCTTTTTTTTTTTTTTTTTTTTTTTTTTGTCTTTCTTGGAGACAGTGAGCCACAGAAACCCATTAGTTTGCACATTGTCACAAAGAAATTTGCTTTTGAATCACACATTGAACTTCCCTTTGACTTCCTCAAACCACAGAACCCTTACCTCTCATTTTACTCTAAAAATACCATCAATTCAGGGAAATTATGCTTGCTAGACTGAAACATTAGAAAGCAGACAAATATTTAAGTGCAGAATAGGTGGTTGCTATTCTGTTACATGATAGTAGTGAGGATGAATTTTCTGTAGGAAATGGGTAACTCACAGGATATAGGTTAGATCTTGACACCACACATGTCATGACAAAAAGTTATTGTCATCTGATAGTTTTTGGATGACCTCTTTACAGTTAAGTCAGACCCTTAAACCAGTTTCCAGTGGACAAATATCTACAACAGAAAAGCCATCATGATTGTTAGTGATCTTACATGGCTTCATGTCAATAGTGTGAGAATGTGGCATTATTGTCTGTACCAGGAAGAAATTAAATTATGGCACTTGAGTAAAATGTTCCTCTTTTTTGTGTTGTGCTTAGTCTGCAGAATAGCTAAGTAACAGATTTCAGCAGACACTCCTCTTCAAAACAGAGACAGGAAATCAAAAACATTTGAAGGCATCTTCTCAAAATAGAGTTGTCCTGAATAGACATCTTCACAGCACAGGTCAACAAGACAATGATTTCCATGTTTCAGGGATAGCTGTCACATCTTATACTTACCTGTCAGTCCTTCTAATTCCCAGATTACTTGGAAAAATCAAGTAAGACTCAGCAAAATTAACCTTTTTAATCTCCACTTGCTAAAAGAGGCCTGGTTTCCAGATATCCTGAATAGAATATCTGCAGAACTTACAGACTTCCTGCATTTGGAGCCACTGAACAGAGGAATGGTTTGATATCTGTGCTTAAAATTGTTCGCTCTCTTAGCCTGCGTGAGGGATGGCTGTTCTCCCACCTCAGACTGGAACCTGTGTCTGGACCCATCAGCTCCCAGGAGTCCCTATCCTTGACAAAAATTTTATGATGACTTTTGTCAGCTAGGATGAACTCCTGGAGGCCATCACTTCAGTGACAAGGGTGAGGAAGAAGTACAGCTGATCCTTCTTCTCTAAATGGAGACAGAGCACTTAATAGCATCCTCCAATTTCTGCCAATGATGGTTATGGAGCTCCATCTGACCTAGAAAATTAATCTTTCTGTATTCTTCCCTCAATCCACATGATCCTGGAGACAGAGTCATCTCTCCACGCTTGGGATGTAACAGGTACCCTGTAAACTACAAAAAGTGAAGTATTTTAAGATACTCACTTGACTTTTCCTGCCTAGTTATATTCCAGACTTCAAGCCTGTTTTAAGACTCTTACAGCAATTCCAGGTAAAATGTTAGATCAGATGCTGTCAGAGCAGCATCTGTGCTAGCAATTTCACCATGAAAATTATTTGTTTTAGACATCTACAGAGCCTCAACCTGAAGCTCTGTCTTCCCAACTCAACAGATGTTACATAGAGTATATTAACAACTCTTGATGGGATACAATATAAAGCGTTGTTCCAACGGCAGCCTCCCAGGAATCTGAGTCTGTCGTGGAAGAAACTAATGATTGTTGTTGAGCACACTGTGGTGGAAATATGGATATATATATTGCATACAGATAACTGCCAGGAGGAGAATGGAAAATGAGTTACCTATCAGTAATTCATCAGTGCTAGATGTGTGCATATAGAATCATAGAATAGAATCATAGAATAATTATGGTTGGAAGGGATCTCCAGGGTCATCAAATCCAACCTTTATCCCATCATATTCCTAACCATTAAACCACTAGACCATGGCCTCAAGTGCCTCATCAACCCGTTTTTTGAACACCCTCAGGGATGACAACTCCACCACCTCCCTGGGCAGCCTGTTCCAATGTCTAACCACCCTCTCAGTAAAGAACTTCTTCCTAATATCCAACCTAAACTTCCCCTGATGCAACTTGAGGCCATTTCCTCTCATCCTATCATTAGTAATTTGGGAGAAGAGACCAACACCAGCCTCACTACAGCCTCCTTTTAGGTAGTTGTAGAGAGCAATGAGGTCTCCTCTCAGTCTCCTCTTCTCCAGACTAAACAACCCCAGTTCCCTCAGCCGGTCTCCATAAGGCCTGTTTTCCAGACCTCTCACCAGCCTCATTGCCCTTCTCTGGACTCGCTCCAGCACCTCAATGTCCATCTTATACTGTGGTGCCCAGAACTGGACACAGTACTCAAGGTGTGGTCTCACGAGTGCCGAGTACAGGGGCACGATCACCTCCCTACTCCTGCTGGTCACACCGTTTCTGATACAGGCCAGGATGCCATTGGCCTTCTTGGCCACCTGGGCACACTGCTGGCTTGTGTTCAGTCGGCTGTCAACCAACACCCCCAGGTCCTTTTCCGCCAGGCAGCTTTCCAGCCACTCTTCCCCAAGCCTGTAGCGCTGCATGGGGTTGTTGTGGCCAAAGTGCATGACCCGACACTTACCCTTGTTAAACCTCATACAATTAACCTCAGCCCATCGCTCCAGCCTGTCCAAATCGCGCTGCAGAGCCTCCCTACCCTCAGGCAGATCAACACTCCCACTCAACTTCGTGTCATCTGCAAATTTACTGAGGGTGCATTCGATCCCCTCATCCAGGTCCTTGATAAAGACATTAAACAAGACTGGCCCCAAGACCGAGCCCTGAGGGACACCGCTTGTGACCGGTCTCCATCTGGATTTAACTCCATTCACCACAACTCTCTGGGCTCGGCCAGCCAGCCAGTTTTTAACCCAGCGAAGAGTCCACCTGTCTAAGCCATGAGCCGCCAGCTTCTGCAGCAGAATGCTGTGGGAAAAAGTGTCAAATGCCTTACTGAAGCCCAGGCAGACAACATCCACTGCTTTTCCCTTATCCACTAGGCGGGTCACCTGATCATAGAAGGAGATCAGGTGGGTTAAACAGGACTTCCGCTTCATGAGCCCATGCTGGCTGGACCTGATCCCCCTGTTGTCCTGCACTTGCCGTGTCATCTCCCCCAAGATGAACTGTTCCATAATCTTCCCCGGCACCGAGGTCAGGCTGACAGGCCTGTAGTTCCCCGAATCCTCCTTCCTGCCCTTCTTGTAGATGGGTGTCACATTGGCAAGATTCCAGTCATCCGGGACCTCACCCGATAACCAGGACTGCCGATAGATGATGGAGAGCAGCTTGGCAAGCTCCTCCGCCAGCTCCCTCAGCACTCTCGGGTGGATCTCATCCGGCCCCATAGACTTATGGGTGTCTAATTGACTCAGCAGGTCCTTCACTACTCTTTCCTGGATTACGAGGGGTTTATTCTGATCTCCATCCCAATCTTCCAGCTCAGGGGACTGAATACCATGAGGATAACTGGTCTGACTGTTAAAGACTAAGGCAAAGAAGGCATTAAGTACCTCAGCCTTTTCCTCATCCTTGGTAACAGTGTTCCCCCTTGCATCCAATAAGGGAAGGAGATTCTCCCTGCATTTTTTTTTATTGTTAATATATTTGTAAAAACTCTTCGTATTACCTCTTGCAGCAGTGGCCAGGCTGAATTCAAGCTGAGCTTTTGCCTCCCTAATATTCTTCCTACACAACCTAACTAAATCCCTATACTCTTCCCAAGTAGCCTGCCCCTTCTTCCAGAGGTGGTAGACTCTCTTCTTTCTCCTAAGCCCCAGCAGAAGCTCCTTGTTCAGCCAGGCCGGTCACTTTCCCCGCCAGTTTGTCTTATGACACATGGGGACAGCCTGCTCCTGTGTCTCTAAGAGTTTCTTCTTGAAAAGAGTCCATCCTTCCTGAACCCCTTTGTCCTCTAGGACTGTTCCCCAAGGGACTTTCTCAACCAGTGTTTTAAACAGGTTGAAATCTGCCCTTTGGAAGTCCATGGTGAAAGTTTTGCTGCCCCCCCCTCACAGCTCCAATTCTCTTTTCATTATACTCCTGCACACTTGGGATTCTCATACAGAGAAGGTGTTCTGAGGATGCTATTGCCCAAATTAAAATCTCAAGGAGCCTCAAGACTTACATGTGCCATATAGGTATATCAGGGCGACAGTCCCATAATCAAATGTGCAACTCCAGCAGATACACATATGTACCTCTCATCGAACTCCTGTTGCTGCATCATAAGTAATTTTTTATCAGAGGCATGAAAACCTTTCCTACAGGTTCTTAGTGCAGTGAAAGTAGTGATATCTGATAGCATAAGGATGTTCAATCGTAAGAAGGATAAGGCAATTTTAAGACCCACACACAAAGCAACAGTAAGAGTACCTGAACAAAATACATTTGAAATACATTTAAGGCATTATCCTTAAACTACAAATTGTAATACTTTCTAAGGAATTTCTAATAAATAGCTTATTTTAAAGCTGTATTTGCACAAGAAGTGTGCAATTCTACTGTCACGTACATTATTTAAGAACCCAAGCAAAATTATCAACTAGGAAAACAGTTATAAGACAATGGTAAGCCTTTGTCCTTAAAAGCAAAAACATGGACCAATCCACTACAAAACAAAAATTGGCAAGAACACATCACACTTGCTCTCTAAGAATTCTGTACATTTCCAATCTACAGCCAAGGAAAACACATCTGTCTACAATCTGCATAGTTGCAGGATGTCTCTTCTGCCAATTCATCACTTACTTAAAAAAAATAAGTTCTGTGCAATCATACTGTTGTCATACCTTATAGACAGTGGCTTGAACTTAGTCCATGTCCCATAAATAACAGCAGTAAACAAAGCTGGGGACTAGGTAGTGCAAAGCCCGACAAGAAAATAAGGATTCAGGAGACTATACAAAAAAGTAGAAAAGACCAGGAAAATGTGTTCATCCAAACCTATTATAGGAAAGCAGGACAATTGTTCCTTTTTCGTTCTTCACCATGTTTTAATACTACTTCTGTATAGAGTCGTGCATTGTGACTGTTGAGGGAAAAGTATACCTAGAATTTAGATAGGCTCTTAAAAGCAAGCATATGCCATAGAAAGAGTTGTGAACCACAGAGACAGGAAATAAATGATGGTGGTCATTTCTAGAGAATTCAAGGTCTTTCTGAAAGCCAGGGATCAAATTCAGACTCGATCCTCCAATTTAGTTAAATAAGCTACAACTGTTAGCAGCAATTTTGTTTTCTCGTGAGTCAAACTCCGGTCTTACCTTTGCCCTTTTGTATCAGTAGAAGACCAGCATGTACATATGAGCACAGAATTATTTTCTTTTCTGTAATGATCAAACCCAAATGTTATTTTACCTTTGCCAGCTTTGTGTAGGGTGATGTGCCATCTTGCATATTTATTTTCCTGGAGTGATTCCCAGAAGTATACTATGCTTTTTTCTTGCTCATGTCTCACTAGCTGTATTTATGAGTTGTGTACACCAGGTTTTCAGTCCCTGGGGACAGGCCTACACAGGAAGTCTGTGGATGATATTTAATACATACAAGTATGAGACTAGTAAAAAAGCAGCTACCGAATGGCACTCCAAATTGATCTAATTCAAAATTTCAGACTAGATCATGGATAGGTTAGTGTCCATGGTTTAAACCACAAACACCTTTATCTGCTTCGTCACATAGAAGACATGGTAAGGGTTAGTAAATCAAAGAAATGTTACTTATGCTCACTGATGCTCTTCAGCTGCTAAATATTTAAATATTAAAGTATCACAATAGACTTTTGTTATAGGATTATGTGGTGCTAGATGAGTGAAAAATGAAGTATCATAGCTTTATTTTCTATTTGAAACACGTAGCTTCAGTACGCCTCACGTTTGCAAAAGTCTCCTTTAGTCCTTGGAGGATTCAAGGGGCTCAGTTTCTTAAAACTGGGACCACAGAGCTTAGGACACACAGATTTATCATAAAAACCATACTAGCTTTTTTTTCTTTTTGGTTGCTTCCTAGAATTAAATGACTTTGCCTCAATTGTTTTAAGTGTGAAGTAGGGCAGAAAAATCCTTTCATGTCCAACATCCATACCTAATCTGAAATACCAAACTTGCAAGTAGAATTGAAGGAAATGCTTTTGGAGGAGTATGTTCAGTTCAAAATACCAAAATGTGATTAAGGGCAATGAGCCAGCATTTCCAGGACTCTTCATTGTCAAATAGAAACAAAACAATTTAAAGAGCAAATTTTTACTTTGTTTACAAAATTAAAATTCTGTTGTGCTCTGATGAATGAGTCTAATAATAGCATTGTTATTGTTATTGATTCTTGCTGATTGCATAGAAAGTATGTTTTAAAGATACCCTTTTTCTTACTATTGGATGCATGAATTCCCTTTGGCTGTAAAATAAATCAAGATAAGGCACTCTTCCTCACATGCCCTCACAACCAATGAGAGCTGATTGGTATCATGTTATCCCTTTGATTGCACCTGTGCAGTCCCATTAATTGAAAAATAACATGACCTAGGGAAACCTAATAGCTAGTAATGGTACATAGGAAAGCTGATATACAAAGCTTGATGTACATTTTCAACTGCATTTATATATACAGGTTGGCCACTTGAAAAAAACAGTTTTTACCATCCCCTGCAACTTCTGTGAGATGCCATAACCACTGGACCATTCCTCAAAGCAGAACTGATAGATAAGTATTCTCATAGGTCAAGCCAGGGAGCAAGGCATGCCCCCCCACCTCTCTGACGCTCCGATTCATTTGACAAGTCAGTTTGGTATTTATGTATGTGTTCTTCATCTGGCAAGCATTTCATCCCTAGGTCTCATAACAGCTGCACTAGGTGTGATGAGTCTGTCATCCCACGTTAGTATGTTAGTATGTCGGTATTGTACTTCAAGGATGCTCTTAGTCTTGCTCTGTGCCAGCTCTAGTGTCTGTGCAAACTGCAAGCACAGGAACTCACTTGCAAGGTGGTCTGCATACTTATGCAGTGGTTTAATATGTTGGTAGTCAGCAAGGTGGTTTAACACGTTGCTCAGTACAACAGGCAGGTGATGTGGGGCTGCTCATGTGCATGAGAAGCAGATGGAGTGGGGAGCACAGTGAGATGCCATCCATAACCAAGGTCGTTCTCTGATGTGCTATGCAAAAGCAGCCTTGTGGCCACACAGGCTTTTTAGTGATGATGTACAAGCATTCGCACTCCTGTGCCAGGCTGGGCACTCTTGCCTGGTGTGTACTGGCTGCCGAGCAGGAGGGAAATGCAAGGGCTGTAAGTGTGGTGGAGGAATTAGCACTGCCAGTTTGGTTCCACCACACATCACTGACAGATGTCAGACCTACTGGTGATGTGCAGGACAGAACCGCTGAGGTGATGTGCTGTTTGCCACCCTTTACCCTCTTGTTTCTCGTGACTCCTGAACTCCCAAAGCAATTCCCTTTAAGGTGATTCACCCAGTGACTGTAAAGAGCTGATTACTCAGTGGGGTGATATGAAGTGAGGTAGCCTGAGGACAGGCATTACCAGGGGCTGGCTTTGCAGCTTCTGCCATCTCAGCTACTGCTTTGTAAAGTCTGGGATCTGGACTGGGGGAAACCCAGTCAGTAAGTAGCTTAAAGGAAGGGCATCATTCATGCCCTCATCATCCCTTTGCCGAATTAAGGGTCCCAAGTACAACTAGTTACCTCACTTTGAGCCCAGCACTTGTGTATCTCTCCACATGCCACTGACAGCAGTACCATACCCAGCTTAAATGGTTGCTTCCTCTACCCTGACACCAGCAGGCTCCTAGACCTTTCCTGTGTAGCAGAGTCTACAGATATTTTGATCTGATATTGGACCAGACCAACATGTGTCCTGGTGCAGATAGCTATGGTAGCAGGAGCACATGGGTATTGCTAGTCAGGGAGCAGAGGCTATTGGGATCTTTCCCTCATCTCAGTCCCAGGACCTGAAGAAGACTTTCTTAAAGGCCCCCCATCCATCACATGTGCTGCAGCTGACACCTGAATCAGAGATATAGCACTGGCCTTGGAGAAGCCGCAGTGTAATTTATGCCTACTGACGGGGCAGGAACAAGTACATCCCATACTTCATGCTGGAGCCAGGATGCCTTATGCAGAGACACTGTAGCTTGTTATGTGGAGACAAGTTGGGAGAGAGGGATAAAGAAGAGAGGCTGTGCTGCTGAGAGGGAGGAACAACCAGCCGCTGACTGAGGGGGAGGAGACAGCATAGCAGATGCTGATATCTTACTCTGGTCATTGGTCCTACAGATATTGGCCAAAACTGCAAGGGATGCTCTTGAACATAGCCTGCTGCGTGACCTCTCTCACTTGGCAATGAAATGAGGTTTACGCTGTGGTGATTCAGGTTGACTTAGATTTATATTTTTTAAACAAATCGAAGTAGCATGTGTTACTTGTGAGTTTATGCTCAGTTTTTGTTTGGTTGTGTTTTTTGTTTGTTTGTTTGTTTGTATTACTTTGTTTTCTTTAATCAGAAAGAAATCACTCAGAAGCATGACTAGACTTGCTCGCAAGTGGTTACATTTAGCTGTAATCTGCCTAGTGAGTTGTAGGAGGAAAATTGCACTAGTTTGAACTGGATTTAGTAGCAAGGATGTGGGGCAGCAGAGAGAGAATTGTATAACACTGTTGTGCTGTCCTGAGTAGGAGAAGCAGCCAGTGAATTGCATGATTTTTCCATCTTTGTAATCAGTTTGTTATGCAGAGAGCAACGCCGTGGGATTCAGCATTTTATCTGCTGGGTTTTCCCTGGCAGCATCTGAAGAAGTTCATTATAAGTGTTTATCACATGATCCACTTAATCAAGCCACTGAAACTCGGAGAATAAGTCATTCTAACAAGACCCTTCAGAGCTGCCTTATAAGCTACTTACTGATATACTTTTCCTTGGTGAGCATACAATTCGTTTCCTTGTATCCCTGTCTATGATACAGGAAGTTCATTGTCCCCAGTCCAAATTCAGACATACAGAAAGGAAGCAGGGCTTACAAAGAAGCAACAGATAATTTGCAAAGGATTTTAGTTAGCCACTCAAATCCCAGATAGAGTCAGACTGTAAGCTCTTTGTAAGAACAACCTTCTGGTTTTCAGCATTAGGCACTGAGCACATCTATGTAGCTGGCTCTAATGTTGTAAAACACAGATGACACATGAGAAATTATTTGCTTCTTTTGATTAGAGGTTAGCTAATGGAAGCATGTGAGAAAAAAGAGAAATCAGAACTGAAACCATGCATTAGCTGGGTGATAACACATATACTGCATAATAGTAGCAGAGCCGGTATCTGAGCAGAGGCAAAATGCCTTGAAAGCCTGCTAAATCCCAGTGTGTGCTAGAGTTTGAGATACTGAGACTCATCTGACAAGCTGGAGGCTTGCAGACATGCTGTCTGCAACCTGCGTTTGTACACTGTACGTCTGGTAGGATAAAATGTGTTTCCCTGTGATGTACTTAGGAACTGTTCTGGTTGCAGAGAGCAAGTAGGTCGAGGGCTGCTCTGCCTTCTTGAAGGCATTCATTTTACTGAGCTCTGTCACAAGCAATGTGACACCAGATTTTCTGGCACTCAATGGATTTTCTCACTGATGCTATTTCATAGACAGTATCTTGTAAAGGCTTGCCTTCTTGGACTTGCTATCTGCTAGAGACCAGTTTGGGTACCACCACAGATGTAGGCTTGGACCAACCTTAATGAGGAAATGCCCTGGATAATTTTCCCAAGCACCACCCTGTCTCCATACAATAGCGCTGCTCAACTTTCATCTCCCAAGCTTGTGTGAAGGCAGTACAGGGTCACACCAGGCTGAATGTTGATTTCGTATAGGGATACACAGGCTGAGCCTGATGTGGGTCTCCAGAGGAACCTTTTTTTTGTACTGGAAACTGCCACTGGGACAAGGAGCATCAGGCAGTTCAAAGGAGGCTGATCCGTAAGAGAACAAAAACAGGGAAGTGTGCAGGACTGAGAAATCCAGTCAACAGAAACAAAAACCCCAAGCTGGTTTGATGGGGATGATGGTTTTTTCCATAGCGTAGCTCCAGTGAAGCAGGTCACAAAATTCACACCATTGTCTGGGCACCACTTTGAAGGAATGGTGAAACCTGTCTCTCCAATGCCAAAGCTCATCCAGCCCAGAGCTTTAAAATTCAACCTGTTTATTACTCCTGGGAGTAATTAACTCCAGCTGGGAGTAAGCAAGGAGTCTGGACTGCATCAATCAACAGATGTGAAGGTTTGAGATGTGCAGTTTTCCTTCATTGTGTTAGAGGAAACCTCTCTGTTTTCCGTGTACTTTGTACCTGCCTGTCTTGTCTTGATGCAGCCGTAAGTCTCTTGACTGCCGAAATACCAATATACCAAATTGGCATCAGTATGGCCGTGTTCTCAGGAGAGACTGTGCTGCTTCAGTAAGTTGGTTTCCAACTAATAAGTTAAAATAAGACACACAAGGCTGGAGGAAAATACTCTTTTGCCCCTCTTCATTTTAAAAATAGTAAATGCTAAATTCTTTTGCCTCTTAAAATACAGCATGAAGCCAAAAAAAAGAGGAATCCATGCTAGCTGGTTAGTTTTGCTACTTGATTCAGTTTTACTACAGTATAGTTCTCTTCCTCTTTCTCAGTTCTTTATTGTGCTCCCCGTCTGTCTTCTCGGTATCTATTGTGCCTATTCAAAAAAGTGTCTCTCTTGTAAGGCTGGGAGAAGAAAGGATTCATAAAAATAAATACTGTTTGTATGCACGTAGTACTTTAACCAGTAAATCTCCAATAACTTTACCTAAGCGGTCAGTTTGCTGTCGTCTCAACTTCTTAGGTCAGGAGGCTAGAGCAGAGCAAGTTGCTAACTTTCTGCTGTCTGCAGCAATGCAGCAGTAAAGTGGAGAATAAAACTTTCATTTTCCAAATGATTTTTCAATGCCTGACCCATTGCCCTGTACATGAGCATCCAGAATCATTGCTGGTGGCGGGTTATCTTTAGTCTGCTGTAAAGAGAAGTGGTCAGTTGTCTGCTAGTGCTGTTAATTTGGTGTTCAGGAACCACTAGTGCCTGTATCGATGCTGGGGCTGGATCTCACTGTGTCTGCACGACCTGCTTGGAGGGAAGATCTGGGAGGAAGAGTATGACAGGTGGTGTGTGCATCTGGCTGCGTGCATTCACACGTATGAGATGTACACAACGCCTACTGAGAATTGAAGTGACGCTACCAGATACTAACCAGACTGTGTTTGGTCAGTGCCAAGCTGGGCTCAATTCTCTCTCCCAGCCTAGGGATGAAAGACTCCTTAATGCACTCGCTGCTCTCCTGGGCCATTCAACTCAATCCCCAGGAGTGTTATCTGTTTAGAAGTCTTTCTCACTAAATTGCTTCCTTTGAAGACTGCAGGCTTTTTAACAGTGGACCCCAGCACCTGCTGCTTGCTGGATATCCCGAGGCTGGCACATGAGTGCCGAATGTGCCAGTCACAAAGCATCACATTTAGCAGATTTTCACTGGAGGTAGCTGATGAAAAACAGAACAGACCTGTTATAAGGACTGTCAGCCCAAGTAAAGGAAGGTAGCTTTGAAGAAAGCCTCCAAGATAGTATTTCTAGAATATACTCCTTTAGAAATAAAGTGGAAAATCCAAAGAATGAAATTCAGCCAGAATGAGCTCACTGCATGTGGTGCAGGTCATGATTTTTTCAAATCAGCTTTAATTATTAACTATTTTAATAGTTGTTTTTTGTCCAGTGTTTGCCATTACAGTACCTTTTTCTGCAGCCCTAGAAAACCCACACTTTTGTGGTTCTCTGGTGCTTTCCCACAGCATGCATTTCCCTCCCCTTAGAAAACTGATACAATACAACAGAGAGGACTTATCTGCCCAGCCTGCAAACTAGGTGCTGCTCCCTGGCAGGATTTGGGCCACCCCTTTCCCCCTTCTGCAGCAGTCAGTCCTACAGGGATTTGCACCCACTGGGTGCATCTGTGTTTCACCTGAGGTTCCCTGGATCTGTCCATTAGTCCCATGGGCTTGGTGGCTGCAGAAGTTGCTGCAAAGCTCCCGTGACCTGACGGAGGGCCTGCTTGCCCTCTCCCCCTCTGGCAACTGGAGAGATCCCTGATACCTTTCAATGAAGAACAAATGTTTTAAAAAACCCCCACACCCACCTTTGCTTTTGGTGGCATTTCTTCCAGTTTGCACAGATCTGCACAGTGGTGTGCAGTGCCCAGAGCCACAGAGGAGGATATGTGTGTTTGCGTTCATCTGGTCCCATCTAGACCAGCGAGCCTTTGAAATGTAGCCTAGCTGGCAGATCTGGTCAGTCTGGGAATCTTTGTTTTAGATGTTTTGTTATTTTGTTTACAAGTAATCTTGGCCACAGACGGGGACACACAGCCGGTGGTCTGTGCACGGCAGGGTGATCAGGCTGAGGCAGAGCTCTGAGCCTGCGGAGGATGGAGTGGGGCTGAGCTCTTCCAGCTTACTCCTGGCTTAATTTGGAGCTGGTGTTGGAGAGGCTGCTACTCTGCTGCCTCCTCCTGCAGGCTGGCATCTCGGGGCCTGGTTTGGCTTTGCTGGCGCAGGCAGCAGCATCCAGCACCCGTCTGCAGCCGTGGCTCAGAGCAAGTGCACAATGGATGTTTCTGCTCACTCCAGGTGTGCTTCTCCTGCAGACCAGATAACACCTCTCACTGTTAGCAACAACTATTTTAATACAAATATCGCACAAATATAGATATCGTTCTTCCTCCACTGATTATAATAGCATTAGACAGGGTGGAAGAGATGCGTGTCTGAAGGCTCGGTGTCTCAGAGAGGGCTTTGCAAGTGGCTTTTGTGAGATGTTCATGTGCCAGTATGGTTCGTGCTGGCTGTGGGGACTCATGTGAGCAGCTATTGGCACAGCTCATGCAGAAATGACACAGTGGAGATTTCTAATAATACTGATGTGCTGAGTGCCAGCCTTGAACTTCAGAAGACCTGTGTCCAGGACCAGGGAGAAGGAGCAGTGCCAGCTCCTTAATACTACAAACCCGGTATTAAGGGAGTGCTTTCCTGCAGCAACATGGTGATAAAGGGTGGTGGAGGGGGAGACTGCCGAAAGCTGTGACCTTCTAGGCAGGTGTTAAACAGTGGCAGACTCTCGCAGGTGTGGGCATGGGGGGACCTGTTAAATTAAAGCCAAAGTGTAACAAGAGAGTGTTTGCATTGGAAGATAACGTGCACCTGTTCTGCAGGCTGAGGATGAGGAAACTCTCCAAGACATGTTTTCCTTTGTTACCACAGTAGGCCTTTTGCACTGTGGGGCCATGTAGCTCCCCCTTTTCCCTCTCCATTACCTCTTAAGACCAGGTATCTCCCTCAGTGTTACCAGTGCCACCAGTCTGACAACCCGGAAGCATGATAAATGGTGGCAATTGCTCCTTTTCCTCCATCAGTACATCTCATTGTAGAGCTCCCCTGACCAGGCTGCCAATGTTTGCTGCACGGACTGATGCTGTTATGAAGATGCCCGAGTCTCCAGTACCTGCAGCCTGGTTGCTGGCTGGAGACAAGGGAAGGGCATGCTCCTAGCAAGGTGCCCTATGGTGCAGCTTCTCTAATGAGCCAGCTTCGTTATCTGCCTTGCTGCTGGTCCCAGAGAGGCTGCAGGGATGCCTGCCTCTTTATTTTCTAAATGGCATCAAATGATGGCAGTTAAGAGCCTACCAGGAGAAAATGAGCTCTTACAGCAGTATCTCATGTCTTGTGTGCAAGGCTTTATTGGATTAACTTTGTACAAGAATTGCTGTACACTTCCTTGCTGGAGAGGCCGATCAAACTTAACTGTGGGATAAAAACTTTACAACCATATTTTTGTCACACAGGTGACTTGCATAAAAAAAATCTTTACATGCATTAATGTCATCTCAGCTTTGGCAAGCCCGCAAAGCAGGCTCTTTCTCAATAATCTCTGTCTCTGTCTTAATGCTGCACTCATCCCAGCATTAAGTATGTAACTCTGTTGCTTTGCTTATTATTTTCAGCGTTAGGGACAGTGTATTTCCTCTCCCATGCACCCCTTTCAGATGTACAGGTCCTGTGAGAGAAACTCCCGGCGCTACTGTTGCTGTTCAAGCAATGCCTTTTGCCTCTCTGGGTACCTGCCAGCCTGCGGGAGGGAGACTTCCATACTTTCAGCTACTTACCCATTATTTACACAGAAAGTTAATAACTGACTCAAGAATTCATCTACAAATATATTTTTAGGGCTACTCTTGGTAAATTTTTCCCGTACCAGCCACAAAGCTCTTGTTTTCTGTAATTTCCTTCCTATACTTTCCCTTAACCCTAATCCATTTTAATATTAACGTGTTAGTTTTGAAACAGCCGGTGTATTCTCAGCCTCTTCTTCTCCCTCACCTGCTGATTATTTCTTTTTTTCACTGTCCTCTATCCCTACTTTTGTTGGTTGCAAAATACGGCTTTTCTCCTCCCTCTCCCCCTTCACAGCTCCCACCATCTGTCTCTCTACAAATACAAAGCTTTAGGGGAAATGATTCACTAGGCTGCTAGCTCATTACTCACACTCTCCCCATCACGGTTTCTGTGCTTCTAGGATGGACTAACTAACATAAAGATCAATGAATCCTCGGAATTGTTATTCAATTTAAAAAAAAAAAATACTGCCCCAGCAGTTAAATAGATTTGGCTCTTTGTACTTCCTAAACACCAATGCTTAGATTTTCTTCCTTGCTCTGTTATCATTGTTTTTCAGAAAAGGATCGTTGAAACAGAAGAATAGAAATCATCACTGGACCATTTAATGCAACCTTGTGCATCACATGACGCAGGAGTTACTTAATGAAATTCCCTGGCCCGAACCAAGCAAATCTGTGGTAAATCTAGAGCACATATTTTAGGATGACAGCCAGAATGATGAAAGGAATTTACTACCCAGCCTTGCTAATCATTTTGAATGCTTAACTGCGCTCCCTAATATGCTGCTTTGCAAGCAGCAAAACTGACACCGCCTCATTCCCTACAGATTTTTCTCCTCCAGCCTTACCCAGACTGTGCACCCTGAAAGCCCTCCCAGCCCCCTGCCAGCCCCATGCAGGGACAGGGTGGCCAGCTGTGGCTCCTGTGAGAGCTGGCTGGCTGGCTGCCCACCTCTGGGAAGACACTTCTGCAGACCTGAACCCCCACTGCCTCTCTGTTCACAGCGTGCAGGTTTGGGGCTACCTCTTTGCTCAGGTAATTATTTCCATGAAGCTCGTAGGCACTTAGTATCTTTGAACTTCTCCCCATTAAATGTGGTAGAAACTGGCTAAGGGGCTCAGAAGCCGTTTGAGACAGACTAGTTCACAGTGATAAAACACTTCAGGTATCTTAACATACCAGAGACAGCCATATTGAGCTGGCAGATATGCCATAGCGTGTCATGAGACTTGCTCAACCTGGAAGCTGAAATCAATACTGTGGGGCACTCCAAGTCACCCTAAATGCCAATTTTTAGGTACCCACATCCCATTCCTGTCTTCCCTTTGTTGACCTTTTAAGAAGGATTTCTGTCATGATTTTAGGCTTGTCACCATATACTAGAAAGATATTTTCTTAACTGGAAGCTTCATTTTTCATTTTATCATGTGGAAAACGGACCTCCTAGGTAATATGAAGTACCACTACCTAACATGATTTTATTGTGTCTTGTCAGAAAGCTGCCGACTTGGCAGGCTTGGCCTATTTCAGTTGTTGAGCTTCCCTTTAGAAAATGGAGTTGTAAGAAGCACAGCAAATACCACAATCAAAATTATAAAGAGTTGACAACACTGGGTACACCCTTCTCCCAGTTCTCTTAAATGGCTGCAACTCTTTATGCAAAAGCTTGCTAGAGGAAAATCTGAGTATATCTGCAATGTGGTTCTTCAATTGTTTCTTATGAGCACCACAAAGCATGTCCTGTATCACCACACCACACTGGCACCACCTTCAAGGAAAGCTAATTAAATAAGTTGGGTAACGTAACAGGAATACCAGCTTCTGGGCTAATTTATTTTTCAGACTATCAAACACATGTACTTTTTTGTAAAGCTGTGTTTGGGTCATTCTGTAACAAGTAATAAACCTGAGTAGGATCTAGAAAAGAGCCTGCACTGAGCAGGCATGAAGTATGCTGTGTCAGAGCAGGACGTTCTTGTATGACTAATGAATAAGGGTTGCAGAACTTTAAGCCAACAGGGTCCACTGTTACCTCAGTAAGGTTAAGACAGTTTTAAAAAAAGAACCCTCATCAAAGTTGTGCTTATGTGCTGCGTGAAAAAAAAAGTTCAAATTTTAGCAGATGTGAAGTTGCTGAGCCTTCCTGGTTGCCAACACCCCGTGGCTCTCCAACATGTTTGATTATTTTATTGTTCCATACCGCATGCAAGTTGTAGGAGTCAATGTTATTTCTCTTAACAATCGCTGGCTTTCCAAATGCCAGTTGTCTTTTGACATGCTCTGTTTTAAATAAGGGCTGAAGAGCAGTAATGAAGCTAAAGACCTGCTATAAAAAATAGTGCAGCGTTCCAGGGTACCGACAGCACACACGTAGTCATGCATTTAGTTCTCCTTTTGAGGACCCTTGCTGCAACACGCTGAAGGTGTTGGGGCCGAGCTGTAAGGAAATGGAACTCCAGAGATTTCAAATCTGAGAGCCCTCTAATTGAAGACAGTGTCTTTATGTAAGACAGACTAAGGAAAACTTGCATTGTCCAACAGTTACCATTCCTCCGTTGTTCCCAGCAATAATAAAAGCTGACGCAATATACAAGGTTGCCTTACAAAAGGCAAATATATTTAATAGTGTATATAAAAGTTAACTGTTTGGTAATGCTATACAAGACAGGAATATCTTTAAAGAAACCCTGAGCAAAAAGGAGGATGTAATTTCGATTTTACACTTATTGCAACATTATTTCTGGTATTTGTTTGCTATATCAACTAATAAAGGAATATGTTAAAAACAGATGTTAAAATAAAACTGGGCATTCTTTCCATTTGCAGCTTATTTAAAAATCTAGAGAAAAGAGTTCTGCCCCATCAGCTTCAGAAATAGATGTTTAACATACTGGAGAACAAGCCGAGCCTGAGTTACCCAAGACAACCAGTTCCTTTAGCAGAAAGAGTGTCTTCTGTCATCAAAAAGAGCCATCTGGAAGAGCGCTGGCTCCCTGCCAAGAACAACTGCTTGTCGTGCACTTTAAGTAATAACATTCATAACGGCACAACCTGGAGTGTTGGTAAAGGTCCTATTGGAGGAGCAACGTATTCCTCCTCCCTCAGTAACCGCAAAAGGATGTTCTTCTTGTTCTTTGGCCAGTTATAAATGTGAGTGTTCTGCAGCCAGGTAGGCACGTGTTCCTGAAAAACAAGAAAAAAATAAAAGCTGAATCCCATAAATCCTCCTGAATCTGTACCAGAACCTTGCAGATTCCATCAAAGCCTGCCAAACAAGATTTCATTTTGTCTGTTCTAAGCACTTCCCGTAACAACAAGAAATTTTAATTTGGCTTCAGAATTGTATTTGGGTTCCTAAATAGATGAACTTGTTGTGATCTCACAGCTTGCCTGTCTCTCTTTCTTTTCTGCCATCATGTTGGCTATTTTCACCACACTTCAAAGGGATTCTGATCTCAGTGACAGGCATCTAAAATAAACATTGAGAAGAGAAGGGAGACATTTCAGTGCCCCTAGGAGGGAAAGGCTGCCACCTTAGTAGCTGCTGAAGGATCCACAAAACATGTTCAACCTTGAGATAAGAATTGATAGGGAAAGAGGAGGATCATAGGGGAGCATTTCTTATCCTGTAGCCTTCTCCTCCCTCCCTTTGCACCTTCCTTCACCAAGTGTGGTGTCTCCTAGCCACCTCCTAAGCATGAGGCTGAGACCAATGCTGAGCTTGAGGAGAGGCTAATGCATCTCCAGATTAGCAGTCAACTTCCACTACTCCCCACAATCTGAGAAAGATGCAGCTTTTCAGGGGGGTTGGTTAACGCCCATTAACATAATGAAGATGGGAGCACTGCGGCCCTGGACAGTGACAGTGGGCTGATGGAGAGGAGCCTGCTCAGACCTCATGTTCCCATGTCTCCACAGCCTTGGGAGGTTTCCAGCCTGGATGTGTAGGGGTGAAGTGCTTTATTCATACCACTAATTAAAAGAGGGTCAGAGACTTTTCCTTGTCCACAAGCAGCTCATGTACACTGTGGAGATGGAGATTTCTTTTTGGAGAGGTGGTGTTGGAGGCTCCAGAACACAGCCAAAGTGAGACAGCAGGTAAGTAACATAAGCAGTCAAAACATCCAGCACTTGTTCCCTGGACCTCTTATTTAGCAGGGCAGTATTCTCCCAAGGTGGCCCCTGTTAGGAACAGCACAGTCCCTGTCAAGCCAGTGGAGCTAGCTCCGAGGACAGCAAAAAGCTGCTAGCGTGCACCATCGCTGTGGCATCTCGCCAGGGGATGCCCTGGCATGAGAAGCACAACTCCTGCCTGCCAGCAAACAACCTAGCTGCAGTCCAAATCTTTCATTCCCAAGCCTCATGCATCTCAAATTGGCTGTCTTTTCCTGGGACTGTATGGCTGTAGGAACCAGGCATCATCATTTCCACTGCTTAGGGAGCGATTTGTGTTCACTGGTGCGACTACTTTATTAGATCTACAGGATTTACTTATAAGAAGGAGGTAAGTGAAGTGCTGGGGTCTGAACCCCCAGCCCTGAATTAAGGTTGACATATGGGTGGTTCCCACAGTCCTTTAAGAGGAGGGGATGAGTTTGCCTTTTGGCTTTCCTCCAAGGTGCGGCTGGCCTTGCAAGGAGAGCCCTCAGGTAAACAAGCCCCAGGTGCCCTGCATTTTGGTAACAAGTGCCAGGTGTCCTGTTTGGGGATAAAAGCTGGGCCCACTTGCAGGAAGGGTTGGAGAGTCTGTCTGTGGAGTGGGTGCATTTCACAGAGTTTCCTGTTGGGGAAGGACCTCCTGACTCCTCATGCAACCGGATCACAGTCAGGTCTGGCACGTACAAACACGGGCTTTGTGGGGAGGCAACATGGGGTTACTTCTGTCATATGTAACCACCTTTTTCTCCTGGTTGTCTCCCATTTTCTCTGTGGGTTATCTCGTGTCTCTGTTTGTTCCATCTATTATGAGCGATATTGTGTCATTCCTGGGGTCGCTGGGGTTGATGTCTGTTATTTGTGATCTATCTGACTTGTTTGTACCCCCAGTGATCCTCTATATACTGACCCCTTTACGTGAAATAGAACCTACGTACTGGATTGTTGTTCTACTGCTGGCTGTGTCTTTTGTACTGGGCCTACTAATTGGCAAAACAGTAAGTGACCCAGGTGCCTACAGACCCATTAGTCTGACCTCACACAGGCTTCTGAACAAATGGCTTGGTGAGTGGCAGAGGTATCTATCAAGCCTGACTTTCTGCTTTCTCCAGTAGCTGAGAAGTCCCAGGCTTTGGTGAGTGGTCTCCTCAAAGTGGAGGTTTGAAAATGTTGCTCTTCCAAGTAGACACCCCACTGCCCAGAAAGGGTGAGACCCTGCAGCATTCCCTTTGGTAGGAGCACAAATAAGACTTCTTGCCTCCACCAGCAAAACTGCTTTTTCCATAGGAATGGATTTAATCTTTATGAACTTTACTCCTTTGACAAAGCTGTTTCAAATTAGCCAAGAGAGTCAAATGTTACTGGGAGAAAGATAGATAACTATGTTTGCAGGCATGTGCACAACCTTATTACCTAAAATTTGTTTCTTTACTAAATCTTGTTAAGAGCTGTAGAAGGAAACACAATAAAGTACAGCATGGGTTTACCAAACGAGCCCTCTCTCTGTCTTTGGTAAGAGACTACATTGTTTGGAGGAAGGAAATGCAATAGACCTAATCAGTCTGGACTTCAGCAAAGCATTTGATATAGGTCCACATGGGAAATCATCAGATAAGCTTGAAAAGATGGAAATTAGTGTGAGAAATGTATAGTAAGTAAGAAATCAGTAAGTGAGGATATAATGAGGGAGGCACTATACATCCAGAGACAGACTCTACGCCTTTCTTCCAGAACTGCTCCTGTGGCCAGTTTCATTTAATATCCTCCGTAATGAACTCAGTGCAAAAAGCACCTGCATGCTAATCGACTCTGGCAATAATTTGAACTTGAGGGAGGTGTGTTAAGGGTTAAAGGGTAACTACAGCTGCTATTTTCATCCAGAAGGAGAGCAGAGAAACTGAGAAGGGGGCTTTTCCTTGCCACGCAACACCAGCTGTCACTGCAGGTGGGAGTAATGGGAAAATGGTTACCACTGTTTTAATTTTTTTAATTTGGCTGTGTATCTGTAAGCTGAGAGGCAATTCTCTCTACACCATAGAGAAAATATTTGATAACTGAGAATCAAAGTGGTAGGAAGAGGGCAGACTGTATTAGTGCAGAGAGCAGGCTGCACATTCAGGGCTGTGTTGGCAGAGCATCATTTGAGCTCTCCTGGCTGCCCTGCTCACCTCAGCCCTCCAGCTGCCTCTGCTCTGCCAGAGGGAGCCTCAAGCATGGGTCAATCACATCTTAATGCTTTGATCATTGGGTGACCAGGTCAGGGGGACACATTTCTGTGGACTGGCTCAGTGCAAGCCCTGAACCAGCGAGACTCAGGTTTCCTTTAGCAGTGTATGATAGGAAGCTGGAAATGCCAGTTCCACCTTAACTGCATGTTGTGCTTTCACCCCTCATTATTTAACTTCCTAATGAACACTCTCTGGATCACGTAGATCCCTTCCTGTTGGAGGTCGACTAACTTTCACATACCAGCAGTGTTTTATGATGTGCTTCATATGAGATTAACTCATCTAATAGCCACGTCCCCTAATGAAATCTTCCAAACCTTGCTGCGCTGCTCTTTTCCCCTGCCAGCTACGGTAGTAATTGAATGTGGAAAGGACAGTATAAAAAAGACAAAATGAAAGTAATTTGCCCACCAACATCATCCAATTGTACACATATGTGGCATTTTTCAGGTACCACATCTTCTCTGACTGCCCATAGACTTTATTACTGCAACTTGTTCAGCCTCTTGCACTGTCCTTCCACCCATGATATCCTCAGTTATATTATCATTAACTACTTAGATGAAGGTAGATGATGTACTAAAGAAATGTACAAAGAAAGAGAACAAAGCTTAACAACAGTAGAAAATGCTGATCTGCATAATTTAGATAAGAAAGGTACCTCTTGAAGAACTGAAGAGTGATGTGGACTAGAGAGGATGGGCAGGAAGGCTGCCTGGAGCTTGATGCTTTCATAAGACCAGCTGAGTAAACCAGCCCTGGAAATTCCTTATAGATCACTGTCTGAGATCGCCACTGGTATATGCTAAATAGTCTTTTGATTCAGCCAAAATTAACCCAAGTTTATTGTTCTTGTGTCTGCCTCAAGGCCCAAAGGTGGCTTTAGTGCCTGCTGGGACACTTCTCTCTGCAACCCTTGAGGTGCCAGGTGGCTGCAGGCTGTATGGTCTGGTTGCGTGGCACTCAAGGAGCCCCTGAGGTTAGGGTCCTGCCCTTTCCCCTCAGATCAAGCTGCACATACTGACTGAAAATGCTGACCAGTTCCCTGCCTTTGGTCTGCCCCAGTCCCACCAGTGCTGTATCCCAGCTTTTCACACTTAAGGCAAGTACCAGACTGAGATCATTCAGGAAAGGAGCTGAAGGACATGAAATACCAGAGGTACTGTTCATTCCAAAGGACCTCACATATTTTACAAACCCAGGGACATGTTTTCAAATTTATGAGGTTATATTAAGTCAATGCCTAAATAAAGAACTTGATCACGCTCAAATCTGCAAGTTCTGTGGGACTTCACGGCCCTACAACCATTAGTAACACTGTTTAAATCTTGACTTATGTTCCAAAATTTGGGCATCCAAATACACATAAAGAATCTTTCCATACTTTTCCAAAATGCAGCTGTACTGAGGGGTAACATGACAGCTACCCAACTGTAGACAGCATTTAGTGACAAAAAACAAACACAAATCCAATATATCCATTCTAAGTTTGGGGAAGAATGCAATTTCTCAACTATAACTGAAACAGTTTAACTTTTCTGGCCTTGCAAAAATCCAAGAGATTCTGTCAAGACTGAGGAAGAAGACACAGGGATCTGATGCATTCCTTATTTCTTGTTCTCAAATTAATCTTCAAAATCAATAAGGAGGGCAGATGAAATTGCAAGTCCTAAAAAACCTTATAGTTTGCCTTTGATGGGCCCATCAAAGTTGAAGCAACAGCCTAGTACTTTAATATTTATTATCCTCCTTATTTTTATATTCTCAACCCACCCTCTTCCAGATCCTCACTTCACATCAGTCATAAATCTCTCCCATCTCACTCATCGGCATTACATCTGGACAAAATTATAAAAGGGTTAATATAAAAAGCATGCTTGCTGGATAGATTGTCTCTCTCCATTTAAATTCTTTCCATGCTCAAGACAGTTTGAGTTTTAGTTGTACATTCATCATCAGAAATACATTTATGTGCTGATTTATAGTGTGGATGAAATGTTTTTTATTTGTATGTACATAAAACTGTAAAATTTCCATGTGAAATGCAGCTTTGGAATATTACTAGTGGGATATTAAGAACCAAGAAATTGAGGATTTGGGTATTAAGATTTCTTCTGGTGCATTGTGATCAAAGTAATATGTGTTTAATCGTGCAACAAGAATATATGCTTATATGTATGTTACCTTTTTGGCATTTGGAAAAAGCACAGGGATGAATCTGAAGTTCATACTTCCTTGTTGTATAAACTCGATCTGCATCTACAATAGAACAAATTTTCAGATTTATTGTAACGACACATTAATATTTATTCACATGCATCTGGATCCTATGCTTAAAAACATTTGTTGCTTACTTAACCTGCTCTTCTGTTAAGTGATTTGAACTATTGCTAGTGGACTCAGTATCATTTTGTTTGGCTACTTAAATCTGATTCTTCATTACTACAGAAAGGATACAGGAAAGATCTGTCAACATTTCTTGAGCATTTAGTTCTGTGGTGTGAAATAATTGTGGGTTTAGCTGCAGTTGCAACCCTGTGAAATCTATTTAGAACTGACAAAGTTTGACTTGACTAAGGCCCCTGGTCCACTTCCTACGGGGTGAAAGATTTTAGCTGGAGGCCAGCTCCACGTCCAAAATAGGACCCAGCCTGTTCCCCGTGTCCCGGCTCTATGTCTGAGCTGGGACCCAGCCTGTCCCCTGTGTCGCCAGACACAGGCATCCCCAGGTTGGTAAGGACAGCAAAGATTTGCTGAGAGCTCATCTGTTGGTGACAGCTTCTGAGAAGTTTGGCTGCAGGATCAGACTGGGGAATCAGATGGGTTACAGGGTGAGAAAGGCAGCAAACTGAGGGAGAAAGGATGAGTTTCAAGGCTCTGTGGGCCCTTCTGGGCTAAATGTCCGTCCTGTGCCAGACTGCAGTGATGGGCATCTGTGACCAGTGCTGGTCCCCTGCCACCCTACCTCCCCAGGAGCCCCCCTTTGCAGCTCTGGCCTTTGCTTTGCAGATCCACCTTTCAGCCAGCTTTATTGCTCAGTTACAGGATGCCCGAAGCGATAGGGACTGGTTTATGGGGAGGAAGGTCAGGCAGTGTTAGATAAGATTGTGCTCAGGTCTCTATGACAGGGCAACAAGGGCTTGACAAGGTGAGGGAGGGAAAAATCCATAGAACAGTAAAGAATATGGAGGAATAAGATGAGCATGTTTAATAGGATTTTTCTTCCTTGAACCTCTTAGCAGATGTTAATGAGCATACGGAGCTGATGAGAGGGAGGATTAATGAATTCCAAAGGGGGGGTGTTTAACTATGGGGATTAGGGAAAACAAAGCAAAGAACCTGCCATTTGGAGACAGATTTGTCTTTTGAGAAGAGAGACAGAGTCTTTGTAAAACAGCAAATGCATGTCCTTGCTTACCATCCTGTGGATGTATTTAGTATGTAAGCCGTGTTCATCCCTGTCCAGCTGGGATTCAGCCCCTTCCACATCCTGTTTGTATTTTGGACTGATTGCTATGATTATCATCACTGTCTTCTGTTAAGGAGAAAAGCACTTTTATGAAATTGGGAAACGCAGCATGTTTGGTAGAGGCAGATCGGAAATCTGCCAGTTTGTGTTTTAAGTGATCTTTATGTTCTTGGCAAACAGGAGAGGATCTCATTCATTCTGGCAGGAAATACCGGAGAATTCGTACACTCGTTCTCCTCATTATTTCTCGAGATCTCATAATATAGAAAATCCAAATGTCAAGAGATGTAATTAGCAGCTACCAGTTTACAGTTGGAATCCCTGTAACAAAAAGCTACTTTTTATCAGTGCAGAGTGTCTATGTACATACACAGAAAAGTTTTATCTTCAAATTCAGACCTAAGTGTTTTCCAACAGCTTATGTAAAAGTGTATCTATTTAACCATCTATGGCTTTTTATACATAAAGCCAGTAAAGGCAGTTGTCTTTGGAAGCTACATCTAGGGCTCTTGGCAACAGGAATAACAACTTTTCTTGCTGATCTTAGTGGTGAGGTGTGCAAAGAGGTGGCTATGCAGAAGTGGGCTTTTGCAGATGGCCTGGGCAGGTTTGGGGGTACCGAGCAGCTCTGTTCCACCTTGCTGCAGTGGGCCAAAGGCAATGCTCTTTGCCTTGCTGGGACAGCCTGGATCCTACTTGAGACCTCTTTAATCCCAAGCCCCTGCTGAGCTCAGGTTTCCACAGAGGGGCCATCCTTCATATCTGGGAAACATTTCTCCTCCTTAATGGTGGGTCAGTGAAGAGGCTGAGCAGATGAAAGCCTCCTACTTGTGTTTACCTAGGGCCTGTCTTTCATCCCCGCCACATCAGGCTGTGAAAGGCTTCCAAGTCTGTGGCTCATAGTCAGCCTGACACCTAATTAACTCTTTCCTTCTGTGCAATATCAAGGGAATTTGCCCCACCACAGGGTCAAATATGGTAAGGAGCCATTATCCCTTACACCGACTTAACATACTCCAGAATTACTTTTGCTTGTGCCTGACATGCATGTAAACACTTACAGATGTTGAGGGTTTGCAGAGACATGCCCAGTCACACATACCCCCTGCTTGTGTCCAAGCAGTCCCTTCCTCCTCACATGTGTAAGGGTTTTGATGTTAGAAACTGCCTCTACAGTCAATGGAGGAAAACAAGCATTTCTGGGGCGGGCAGTCAGAGAAGGATCCTCATGTGGAGGCAGGGAATTGCTCTCTGCACATACTGATCTCACTACTGACTGTGCAGGAGTCCCAAAGGGGATCTGCCAGTTTGTTTTTTAAGTGACAATGATGTTCTTGGCAAAAGCAAATTCTAGTTTCTAGTTCTGGCCTCTAGTTTCAGTACCTCCATTACACACAGTGAGCTCAAGCCAAATTTGTCCTGATAAAAGCCCCAAAATGTGTGACTGCATCGCCGCAGCAGAGGCCTCAAGCTGGCTCTGCATGCAGTAGTACCATGCCTGTGTGGTAACACATTTAAGCTAAAGTGGACATCTCTAGGAAACTGAACACCTTTAGGAATGCTGTGTAGTGCTGTCTCAGATGGTTGAGCTTCCTTGCTCAGGTGAAGGAGAGCCCACCACTTTGTCATTCTGTTGCTGAGCCATGGAGATCTGCCCAGAGTGAGTCAGAGGCCTGCTGGCTACCCAGCAAGGCACAAATCACAGGAAGCTACCCCATGATGGCATGTGTCAGCTTGTGTCCAGCTGTGCTGGTATAATGGAACCACTTGGCTTGATCCTAAAGGAGATGTGCACTCACTGCTCCTTTGAACTTCAGAGGAAGTTGTTGCTGTGGGGGACTGCACTGGCAGCAACATAAATCTCTATTTTACTGCTTAAATACATACAAAGTGATGAGAGCAAATCTATCATTCGACCAATAGAGTATCAATTTCCAGTTTATGTATAGGATGGTTTATCCAGAAGAACGCTTAGCATTTTAGATAGCAACATAAAAGCTGCAGGTGAGAAGCAGGATGAACATTAGTCACTACTATGCAGCCTGGGATGAAATACAGATGCCATTTTAACCAAGTAAAAAAAGTAAAGTAAAAACCACTATTTAAAAATGACACAGAGGAACAACTTGTCCAATGGCAGCTTCAGGCTGAATGTAACAGCCAGTATTGGAATTTGACAGGAATGCCAGGATTAGCACTTCATTTCTTAAAGAAAGAGCTTTGAGACTTTAAGATAACAGAAGTGAGATTTGCCTATGCTCTTGCTGCAAGGCCTCTGCCATTTCTGTAGGGCAGGGAAGATGATAGTAGGGTTTCGCATTTTGATTCTGCTCCTGTTGCTATTAGAATAATTAAACCATTTTCCTCAGGTCACTTCTGCCATGAACAAGGTTAAATTGCCTTTACATACATCACCTAGGTAGCGCTCCATCCACTTAATGATGTCAATACCTCGTATCGTGTCCTCAAATATATCAATCTGCAAAAGAATGAAAGTCTGTGGTGAGCATCCTTTTGCCTGTTCTCCCCACTTGGAGGTCAGGAACTTTTCCCTAGTTTCTAACGTGCATGCCTAATTCCCTTAGGAAAGAAACATGACACACACACGTGTGCATGCACAACTTCTCCCCTTTCTCTGCAGGCACCCCCAGGCAGGAGGAGGTAGGGACTGCTGCAGGCACACTGCTGGGCTCCTGCTCAGCCAGCCATTTGACCCTGCCCTGCCAGCTCCCAGGGATTTTTGCTCATCAGAACAAGAAACAGCCACTGATGGAGCAAGCGGCACGCGGAGCAGAGAGCGGCGGCTGTGGGAGCGGTGGGGCGGCTGCGGCGAGTGCTGTTCGCTTTTGCTGTTGGCTTTTGCTGAGGCTTCGAGAAGGAGCCGGGCTTCCCGGAGACGGTGAAGCCGGGATAGAGCAAGGAAACCCGAGTCTGAGCGGGAATCCTGAGGAAAAATTCAAGAGAAACCGAAAGGCTGACGTGGCAGGGGGCGTGACTGAGAGCCGCGGCAAACTTTAAAAGCGGCCATCTCGGCAGCTCCCCTCAGAGCAAGCGGCACGCGGAGCAGAGAGCGGCGGCTGTGGGAGCGGTGGGGCGGCTGCGGCGAGTGCTGTTCGCTTTTGCTGTTGGCTTTTGCTGAGGCTTCGAGAAGGAGCCGGGCTTCCCGGAGACGGTGAAGCCGGGATAGAGCAAGGAAACCCGAGTCTGAGCGGGAATCCTGAGGAAAAATTCAAGAGAAACCGAAAGGCTGACGTGGCAGGGGGCGTGACTGAGAGCCGCGGCAAACTTTAAAAGCGGCCATCTCGGCAGCTCCCCTCAGAGCAAGCGGCACGCGGAGCAGAGAGCGGCGGCTGTGGGAGCGGTGGGGCGGCTGCGGCGAGTGCTGTTCGCTTTTGCTGTTGGCTTTTGCTGAGGCTTCGAGAAGGAGCCGGGCTTCCCGGAGACGGTGAAGCCGGGATAGAGCAAGGAAACCCGAGTCTGAGCGGGAATCCTGAGGAAAAATTCAAGAGAAACCGAAAGGCTGACGTGGCAGGGGGCGTGACTGAGAGCCGCGGCAAACTTTAAAAGCGGCCATCTCGGCAGCTCCCCTCAGAGCAAGCGGCACGCGGAGCAGAGAGCGGCGGCTGTGGGAGCGGTGGGGCGGCTGCGGCGAGTGCTGTTCGCTTTTGCTGTTGGCTTTTGCTGAGGCTTCGAGAAGGAGCCGGGCTTCCCGGAGACGGTGAAGCCGGGATAGAGCAAGGAAACCCGAGTCTGAGCGGGAATCCTGAGGAAAAATTCAAGAGAAACCGAAAGGCTGACGTGGCAGGGGGCGTGACTGAGAGCCGCGGCAAACTTTAAAAGCGGCCATCTCGGCAGCTCCCCTCAGAGCAAGCGGCACGCGGAGCAGAGAGCGGCGGCTGTGGGAGCGGTGGGGCGGCTGCGGCGAGTGCTGTTCGCTTTTGCTGTTGGCTTTTGCTGAGGCTTCGAGAAGGAGCCGGGCTTCCCGGAGACGGTGAAGCCGGGATAGAGCAAGGAAACCCGAGTCTGAGCGGGAATCCTGAGGAAAAATTCAAGAGAAACCGAAAGGCTGACGTGGCAGGGGGCGTGACTGAGAGCCGCGGCAAACTTTAAAAGCGGCCATCTCGGCAGCTCCCCTCAGAGCAAGCGGCACGCGGAGCAGAGAGCGGCGGCTAGCCTACGGAGAGGCAAGCGCGAGGAGAGCGGCGCGCGGAGAGGATTAGCTAGATAGACCTTAGACCGCATAGGACATGGTTGCAACGCGCCCCAAAACCCTTGGGAAAAAGAATATGGGGACTCAGACAGATCCCCCGACCAGACATGCGGCCGTGCAGGTTTCTGGCTGCAGCGAATGCCTGAGCCTGGCACTGGTACCGGAGGGAGCCAGTGACACTGCGTGTGTGAGGTGCGAGCAGATAAATGATCTGCTCGGGCAGGTGGTTGAACTGATGGAGGAGGTAGAAAGACTTAGAAGTATTAGAGATTGTGAAAGAGAAATAGATGGGCGAAGCTTCACCCTGAGGCAAGGGCAGTCAGAAAAGGGTGGGCAAGTGATGGATCCCCTCCCCTCCTGTCATCAGACAGAAGCAGAGGGTTCAGGAAATAGGGAGGAATGGAGGGTGGTCCGTCCGCGGAGAGGCAAGCAAAAACCCTCCCAACCCCCTTCACCCTCCCAGTTGCCCTTGAGCAACAGATACCACGCCTTGGAACTTCAGGGAGAAGTAAATGAAGTTGAAGGGGTAGATCAGTCTCCCGAATCACCTAAGGCTT
Organism: Podargus strigoides; assembly: GCA_028020825.1. Taxonomy (NCBI): domain Eukaryota; kingdom Metazoa; phylum Chordata; class Aves; order Caprimulgiformes; family Podargidae; genus Podargus; species Podargus strigoides. The sequence goes on from CM051619.1 coordinate 50,087,781, forward strand.
GTCAGTCATCCCGACGCCTCAGGACTTCTTCAATTAAAAAGAAAAGGAGGGTAATTGTGGTGGGCGACTCCCTTCTGAGGGGAACAGAAGGGCTCGTCTGTCGACCGGACCCATCCCACAGGGAAGTCTGCTGCCTCCCTGGGGCTCAGATTAGAGACATTAAAAGGAAACTCCCTAATCTTGTAAAGCCCTCCGATTACTACCCACTGTTGGTTTTTCAGGTTGGCAGGGACGAAATTACTACAAGAAGTGTAAGGGCTATGAAGAGTGACTTCAGGGCCCTGGGACGGCTGGTTAAGGGGTCTGGAGTGCAAGTAGTGTTTGCCTCCATACCTCCTGCAAGAATGGGTGAAGAGATAAGCAGGAAGAGTTCACAGATAAATGAATGGCTACGTAACTGGTGTCAAAGGCAGGGCTTTGGGTTCTTTGATCATGGGCTGCTATATGAGACACCTGGCCTGGTGACAGGTGGAATGCATTTGTCCCAGAGGGGGAGAAGGCTTTTGGGGCAGGAGTTAGCAGGGCTCATTGAGAGGGCTTTAAACTAGATGTGAAGGGGGAAGGGGGGACAACTGAGTCTGTTAGAGACAAGCCCAAGAGCAATATGCTGGGGCCTGAAGGAAGGTGGTCTACGGAGGATTTTCAAACATTGAAGAGAAGGGATAGATGTTTAGGCCCTGACCACGAGGCCTCCTGCCTCCCAGGGGTCCCACCAGTGCGCTCTGCTTGCTACCTGAAATGCCTGTACACCAATGCACGCAGTATGGGGAATAAACAGGAGGAGTTAGAGGTCTGTGTGCGGTCTAAAGGTTATGACCTGGTGGCAATTACAGAGACATGGTGGGACAGCTCACATGACTGGAATGTGGTCATGGATGGCTATGTCGTTTTTAGGAAAGATCGGTCAGTGAAGCGAGGTGGTGGAGTTGCTCTTTATGTGAGGGAGCAACTTGAATGTATTGAGTTTTCTCCAGGGGCTGATGAGGGGCAAGTTGAAAGTCTGTGGGTAAGAATTAAGGGGCAGGCAGGTATGGGCGATACAGTTGTGGGGGTCTATTACAGACCTCCTGATCAGGACGAGGGAGTTGATGAGGCTTTCTACAGGCAGCTGAAAGCAGCCTCACAACTACAGGCCTTGGTCCTCATGGGGGATTTTAACTACCCCGATATCTGCTGGGAGACTTTCACAGCCAGCCATTCACAGTCTAGGAGGTTCCTCCAGTGCATTGATGATAATTACTTAATGCAAATGGTGGATAAGCCGACTAGGAGAGGAGCGCTGCTGGATCTTGTACTTACCAACAAGGAGGGTCTTGTTGAAGCAGTGATGGTCGATGGCAGCCTTGGCTGCAGTGATCATGAGATGGTGGAGTTCAGGATCTTGTGTGGGAGGAATAGAGTACCAAGCAAGACCAGAACCCTGGACTTCCGCAGGGCCAACTTTAGCCTCCTTAATCAATTGTTAAGGGAAGTCCCATGGGACAGGGTGCTAGATGGTAAAGGGGCTCAAGATAGTTGGTCAACATTCAAGGACCACTTCTTGCAAGCTCAGGATCAGAGTGTCCCAATGGGTATGAAATCAAGTAAGGGAGCTAGGAGACCAGCATGGTTAAACAAGGAACTGCTGGGCAAACTTAGGTGGAAAAAAAAAATTTATGGATCATGGAAAGAGGGGCTAGTCACTTGGGAGGAATATAGGACAGTTGTCAGAGGATGTAGAAAGGCAATTAGGAAAGCTAAGGCCTCCTTAGAACTTAACCTTGCAAGCCAGGTTAAGGACAATAGAAAGGGCTTTTTTAAATACATAGCTAATAAAACAAACACTAGAGGCAATATAGGCCCACTGATGAATGAGGGGGGTGCCCTAGAGACAGAGGATATAAAGAAGGCAGAGGTGCTGAATGCCTTCTTTGCCTCTGTCTTTACTCCTGCAGGCTTTCCCCAGGAGCCCCTGATCCCTGTAGCCCCGGAAGAAGTCAGGATAAAGGAGGAGTTTGCCTTGGTAGATGAGGATTGGGTTAGGGATCAGTTGAGCAATCTGGATATCCATAAATCAATGGGACCAGATGGAATGCACCCAAGGGTGCTGAGGGAGCTGGCAGAGGTCATTGCTAGGCCACTCTCCATCATCTTTGGTAAGTCATGGAGAACAGGAGAGGTGCCTGAGGACTGGAGGATAGCAAATGTAACTCCAATCTATAAGAAGGGCAAGAAGGAGGACCCGGGTAACTATAGACCGGTCAGCCTCACCTCCATCCCTGGAAAGGTGATGGAACAGCTTGTTCTTGGCACGATCTCGAGGCACATCAAGGATGAGGGGGTCATTAAGAGCAGTCAACATGGTTTTACCAAGGGTAAGTCATGTTTGACCAACCTTATTGCCTTCTATGAGGAAATAACTAGGTGGATAGATGATGGTAGAGCGGTAGATGTGGTTTATCTTGATTTCAGTAAAGCATTTGACACTGTCTCCCACAGCATCCTTGTAGATAAGCTGATAAAGTATGGGTTTAGTGATCAGGTAGTGAGGTGGATTATGAACTGGCTGAAGGGAAGAAGCCAGAGAGTTGTGGTTAATGGGACGGAGTCTAGTTGGAGGTCTGTGACTAGTGGAGTCCCTCAGGGGTCGGTACTGGGACCGGTGTTGTTTAATATCTTCATCAACGACTTGGATGAGGGTACAGAATGTATCCTCAGCAAGTTTGCTGATGATACCAAACTAGGAGGAATGGCTGACACACCAGAGGGTTGTGCTGCCATTCAACGAGACCTTGATAGGCTGGAGAGTTGGGCGGGGAGAAACTTAATGAATTTCAACAAGGGCAAGTGTAGAGTTTTGCATCTGGGGAAGAACAACCCCATGTACCAGTACAGGTTGGGAGCTGACCTGCTGGAGAGCAGTGTAGGGGAAAGGGACCTGGGGGTCCTGGTGGACAGCAGGATGACCATGAGCCAGCAATGTGCCCTTGTGGCCAAGAAGGCCAATGGCATCCTGGGGTGTATTAGAAAGGGAGTGGTTAGTAGGTCGAGAGAGGTTCTCCTTCCCCTCTATTCTGCCTTGGTGAGGCCACACCTGGAGTATTGTGTCCAGTTCTGGGCCCCCCAGTTCAAGAAGGACAGGGAACTGCTCGAGAGAGTCCAGCGTAGAGCCACAAAGATGATTAAGGGAGTGGAACATCTCCCTTATGAGGAAAGGCTGAGGGAGCTGGGTCTCTTTAGCTTGGAGAAGAGGAGACTGAGGGGTGACCTTATTAATGCTTATAAATATGTAAAGGGTGCGTGTCATGAGGATGGAGCCAGGCTCTTCTCAGTGACATCCAATGATAGGACAAGGGGCAATGGGTGTAAGCTGGAACATAGGAGGTTCCACATAAATGTGAGGAAGAATTTCTTCACAGTGAGGGTGACAGAACACTGGAACAGGCTGCCCAGAGAGGTTGTGGAGTCTCCTTCTCTGGAGACATTCAAAACCCGCCTGGACATGTTCCTGTGTGACCTGATCTAGGTATTCCTGCTCTGGCAGGGGGGTTGGACTAGATGATCTTTTAAGGTCCCTTCCAATCCCTAACATTCTGTGATTCTGTGATTCTGTGATGGTGAATGTTAAGACAGTCAACATTTGCAAATTTGCTTTTTTTTGCCTCTCTAAACACCTCAAGAAGGTGGATGGCTGCCCACCTTCTCTCTCTGTAGAGCTGCAAGTGTCCACTATTTTCTGGCTGCAAGGGTATATACTCAGTGTGAAGTTTTAGCTTCATATTGAACTAAATTTTCAGAGTGTGTGGTAGGAAGTCAGTCAAGTCACTGATACTGGATGCAATAAACTAGATGTTAGTGACAGCAGAGAGATGGAGGACTTCATAGGGCTGAATACGACCAACACTGCTCACTTCCCTGCACGCTCAGTAAGCCCAGAAACTGGCAATCAGCGACCATGACTAATGGAGTATTAACGTTTCCAAGTTTTTGACAGAAGATTCATGTTCTGCTCTCAAGTCTTTCTTTTCCCTTTTTTGAAAGTAGAGAACACATTTATTTCCCTAATTTGGGGGCATTTTTCCTATATATATTTTTCTACAGCACACTCCAAGAATTGCCTGTCCAGCAAAAGTGCTACTAATGAACCTTCTACTCTGTACCTCTATGGTGCCCAGAGGTTTCTTATGAATTGACCATAGTACAGAACTGCTGGAGAAAAGTACAACTGCAGTCTCTGGAAAAAATCTTTGATTCATGAAAACAAATAAGCGTGTGCAAAGCCCCCCACTGAGTCTCATTCAGTTTAATGATAGCCACTTGCTTAAATGCTTTCCTGAATTGAAGCCAAAGAGTGAAGGTTGAGGGGTCAGATAGCATATGCACTTGAACTAAGAAAATATGAATCAAGATTTTGATGAACACTGAATCCTAAAGCCTCTGTGGATAGTTCCCTTAGAGAGGGCTGTTATGATGAAGCAAACTCATAAGATGTTAAGTGAAAACCTGGATGATTTATGGGATTAGCAGGCGGACACAGACCTTCTCAGGCCAGTGATTTGAGAATCCCCTTTAAAAGTATAACAAAGCAGATTAAACCATGAGATGGGCTGTTTCATTAAGCTGTGTGAAATACACTGATTTTAGATAATTTTGTATCAGAATGTATTCAGGTATTCACATCTGAAGAATCAACAATGTAATAGCATCACAGAAAAAAGGCTGGGATGGGATGAACAGGAAAATTGACCTTTTTAAATATTGATATTACAGATCAAATATGAGACAATGTTAATGGAACAGCTCACAAAATCTCATATTATTGCCCATCTGGTATCTGTCACTAAATGAATTTTCCCAGGATCATTATTAAAACACATTTCAAGGCATAAAATTCAGTTAAAATATGAGCAAATGAAAGGCAAATAATTTAAGTTACAACTTTTAAAGCCAAGGCTAGTTCATTTTCTTTGTGTCTTCTTTAACTTACGAAATCCAATGATAAACAGAAAAACATGCAAATGCGTCTGCTTTTCAAAAAAATGTCTCTTTTCTTCCTGGTTGAAAGTAATTTTCTCCGGAAGGAATACTTACAGCAGTTTGAAATCCATTTACAAGCAGGAAGTTCACAAATTTCATAACCTCCACCGCTGTGTCCACCGAATAGGTTATGAAGACCTTGCCTAGGAGAGAGAGTCCATATGAATATGTGATGCATCTCTCAGGGTGAGACTTTCACAGCCCTCCTTTTCCAGCACACTGCAGGTTCTGCCCACCTACGCCTCTTCGGATTATTTTCAAACTGGATGTGGGATAGCGCAGTGGCTTGGTGTTGAACTCAAATGACACAATTTTATCCAGCAACTAACTCCTGTATCTAGGACACATGAACGGATAAAGTAGGGTCTATCCAAGAGAGGTACTGGTGTCATACTCACTCCTACAGGCCAGAGGGCTGCAACTCTCTGGATTTGAAAGGTGATATGCAAAATGAAGGATAAAGGAAAAATAAAATCTCAGGAGAGATGTGGAGGGTTCTTTGCAATGTTATATCTCACTTGCTAGCCAGCACGGCATTAAAAAGGAAGCCAGTTTTCTGATACCTGACTTTCTGAGGAGTTGAAGGGTGAAAGCGTTTCAGGGGCTGGTGGCTGGGGAAGCTTCTCAGCCAGCACCTGTGCCACCCTCAGCCCTCACTGTGGGCTCCTGACCTGAAGCAGTCTCCACTTACCAGGTCAGGGAGAAACTGAGGTTGAGACTCGACATATTTGCATAGTTTGGGACAGGCAGAAATGCTTTATCCCTAGGGCTTTGTTTGTTATTAGTCCTTTACTGTAAGCTTCAGTGCCTCCTGCCTCAAAGGGACATTCTGTTTAGCAAGAAGTCATGAAAACAATCTAAACAGTATTTGTTTTTTGTAAACAAAATAACAAGCAATTAATGACAATTACATTTTCAGTATTCAAGGGGATAATTCCATCTCACCAAACACAAACACTCACACCCTACAGATGTGATGACACTCAATATTTTCTTTTCTTCTTGTCTTTGTGTCTTAATGTTGTTCCTCCTGCCTTCTCCCCCCCGGAGCTTTCTCACCTAAAGCTGTTGGGCTGTGCTGTAAAATCTTGCGCAGAACAAATTTGCTAACCACTTACGCAACTCCTCCGGCAAATTGCTGGTTCTCAGCGTTCCCTTGGCTGCAGGGTTACTGAGAGGTCTCGGGACAGCAGCTGGAGATGGAAACTTGTCAGAAGGACAACAGCATGCTTCATCTGGGCCACATGCCTTGGGGGGAAGTTGACCATTAGGTAGCTGGTTGTATAGCTGGTTTCTACAAAAAAAAAACAAGTGAGGATTTAAAAAGTATTTCTTTTCAGGTAAAAAATTCAGATAATCTTTTTTCTCGTAATAACACAATAAGAACTTTATCTGCATATTAGCTAGGAAAAGTTCTTGTAGAAATGCTTGGCTCAGCATTTCTAGTTACTTATTACAACATCTTTTGAATGGATACCTTGGTGACAGTCTGCCACAAGAAGCAGTTAATTGCAGAAGCAACATTAGCCACAGGAAGTAAATGCAGCTCATAGCTGAAAGCTGTTCAGTTTGCAGTTAGCAGGGGCAAAGGCCATTTCCAAGTGAGAAATAATGCCATGTTGTGGATGTTGTTACGCACGTACGGCAGCAGGATGGCACTGGGGTAACCTCTTCCTGTTACCTAAAGGGTGCTTCATGGCACCTCAGATGCTCTCAGGGTGTCCTGTGCAGCATAGGAGGCACAGCACAAGGTGGGGATTGGGAAAAATGGGAGTACAAGGGCACTCCTCCTCCAGCTCTGGCGCAGCTTGGAGGGTCTCCAGTTTTGGACAAAACTCAAAGCTCTGCTAAAGGGAACAAAGTTAATTTCTTGACAGAATTACAGAATCAATCATCTAGGTTGGAAAAGACCTTGAAGATCATCGAGTCCAACCATCAACCTAACACTGACTGTCCAGCAGACCCAACGAGGGTTTCTCCTCTCAGAGATCTGTGCTCCAGACCTACAATAACCTTGCCTAATGTGTTCTCCATTGTAACAATCAGAGAGAAAGGGATGATTTTAGGAAGCTTAGCAGTTCTTGTCCTACTACACTTTGGCTTCACAGTTTAAGTCAACAGGAAGGGGAATCTACAGAGACTTTTACATGAGGTGTGCTTTGAATCCACTGGGTTGAATCTGTGGACAAGTGTTAGGTTTCTTTGAGAGCTTTTCCCCACAGAGCAGTGACGTTTAGTCAATCAAGCCCCCTCTCTTTTTTTTCTTTGCCTTCCTTAAATGAATGATGACAGGCTGGTCACAGCATGCTTTCTGTTGTCACATTAAGATTTGGTTTATTCATTTCTGTACAGATGTTTTCTGTTACAAAATACTCTATAGGCAAATATTACCAACACATAACTGCTGTTCCTGGAATCAGCATGTAAACACCAGCCATGCAGCCGCAGGACAGACCCCACGTATTATGGATTTCTTTTAGCAGAAGAAAGTACCAAGAAAAGCAATGCGTACCTCATCAATGGCCATAAAAAACTACCCTATGGCTAATTGACAGATCTTCTCAAAACTTCACCGTATCTAACAAGACACCAAAATTTAGGAGTCTGTTTTTAAATTTTTCTATTGCAAAGGATACCCCCTATTCCTCAGTATTTTTACATTTTCATACAAAGTCTTCAGTGCCATTATCTTTGCTGCACGTACTGCCTTATTTTGCTGTCAATTTTCTGTCACAGCCCCTAACTTTTCACAGGCCAGAGCAGTGCACTATTATTTCAGTCGCCAGCCCTCTTTTTTCCCACCTGTTCTCCCAGTTTTCTGCCAAGACCATGTCACCTAAGTGGACATTTTCAAACACAGATGTCTGTAAGTTTAGTGTGGCACTTAAATAAAAATGGTTTGATTTCAGACGTCCTCAATACCTGAAGCTTTATTTTGTCTTCAGGTAGCTGAGTCTGGAGAAAACCCTGCATGGACAGTGTTATCCATCTGTTAATGACATACTTATAAGGAGGGAGATGTAAGGCCTGGTAAATTAATATTTGAAAACTAGTCAAAAAGCTCTGGAGAAAAAGTGCCAGATGTGGTGTTCTATTACTACATGAAAAAACATAGAAAAGGCTGCAAGCTGCAATGTAGAGATATATCAGCAATGGACGAGACTTCCTCCCTTTTTCTCTGTGCTACAGAAGAGATAAGAAGGAAATCACTGGAAGCCAGTGATTGAGGCGTCCCAGGCTGGTACAGTATAAAGCTGGAGACCGCAGTGAGCCACTGAATTGACCTTTGCTCTCGAGCAGGAGAGCTCTAAGGTTTCAACTGAGATATTTTTCAACCCCTCATCCCTTTAACCTCTCAGCATTTATCTTCCTTAATGCCTGCATTTCAGGGTGCTCTGTAACAACATATCGTGTATCAGGCTTTGAAGTTCTCTAGGGTAAGGTCAGGCCCCTGCTGGGTGTAAAATAACAAATAAAGGAAACTACTCAGCATCTCACATGTACTCCTGCAGCCTGGGCACACTAACATTACAAGGTTTCAGAATTATTGGTTGAAAGCCCACAAAATCAGATCAGAGAAGCTTCCACTGTACACAACCCACCCCCTTGAGGCGTACTTACAGGAATCGAGGAGGACCAGGGGAGGAGCATGTCCTCTGGGGTGGTCGGTCCCCAGTGCCCTTGGGAGCACGAAGGTTTGAGTAATTTGGGATGACTTGCTGGGCTGGGCGGATAACTCTCACGCAAGGTCCAGGAACAGCAGGAAGCCGTTGCGATATATGTGCAAAATGTTGGTAAGGAGCTCTGCCATCTGGGAGGGTGAGAAAATAAAGGCAGCATCTATCATTTCAGCCAATACATTTTTCCTCAGTTTGTGTTTACTCCTTTCCAGGCACGTCCTCCTTCACGTGTGGGGAAACTGAGCAGTTTGGAGGCATTTGCAGGTATCTCACACTGAAAGAAACCAGGTTAAGGAACATTCCAGTCTGACGTATCCTTTTTCCCATTCATGGGGTTGAGATCCCCACCCTGGGTTGGGCTGTTGGGACAACTGACAGTTAAACATTCAGGGCTGCTTTGTCCCTGCACTTACCGTGCCTCAGTGGGTTTTGTTGGGTTTGGGGTTTTTTAAAAATTTCATTTTGGCAATAGCTTGTGAAAATGAATCATCCCAACGTTCTCATGAAAGCAGATGCAAAATCCTGGAACAAATCAGTTTGCAACACTAAGGCTAAACAGGCTGCGATTGTTGTAAATGAAAAGAGAAAAAATAATCTCTTGGTTTGTTACTTCACTCTGTATGAATTTTCTGCCTAAGTGACCTGTTAAGGCCTCGGTGCTGCTCCTGTTGCCATCCAGGAGGCTGCAGGAGAAGCCCAAAGTGACAATTTTGCTCAAGTAGTTCTGAAAAACCTTACTATTGTTGGCCATGCACATGTAATGCCGTTTAATAACTAATGTAAAGTGGAACTGTTGGCATAAACTGAAAGAGAAAGCAATGTAAGCTGTTTGTTTCCCAAACGGGGAAAACTATTTTATTTTTTTCCTCAGTCTTTCTGCTTGCAGTTTTCATTAGGCAGCAGCTCTGCGTACTTTCAAGCCGCTGTGTGCAGATCAAAGTCCAGCCTGGCAGGGCTTATTAGTGCTGCATGATTATGGTGTTATGAGCTGGCTCTGAAAGCTGCAGTACTCAAACACTCTTTCCCCAACCCTAGATTGGTTTTTTTTTTTAAATCCTTTTAGCTATTTTGGGGTCATGCTTTCTTTTTCCTAGCAGCCATGAGGACTAAAACTTTCTTAAAAGGGAGAGGAAAAAAAAGAAAGAAAACAAAGCTTTGATGAAATAGTCCAATTCCAGGAGCCAAAACTTTTAAAAAAACACCACAACAAACCACTCCACAATTGCGAAGAGATTCCTGATGAAATTGTGAGTTGGCAACATCATATTTGTTGAGATTGTTTTAGGAGATTTTCCTGCTCGTCCTCTTACCTATTTGCGACAGGACAGGGTGAAAGGGGCTGGGAGAACAAAATTGAAAATAAATTTGGTCTTCTTATGGGTTGCTCATGACCAGCTCTAGGGAAGGTGGCACGGCTCTGGGAGATTCAGTTTGGTTTACAGGTTTTTAGGCTGGTATTTCACCAGCTTCCTTAGCATCTCTCTGATGCTATGGTATTTTAATGGAGGCAACCACTGCCATTCAGAAGCACAGCATGGCCAATCATGTGAGCCTGCACACACCAACAACTCTGATATATCTGAAATAATGGTCCCTGCGCACATAGCATTGCCACGAGGATTTCTTTGACTTCAGAACCAGTTTTGCTGTTATATCTCAAATGGCAGGTGTCTGGAGCCAGCTTAGAGCCTACAGGCACAATCCAGGCTATTGCTCTTCCCCGGGAGAGGCGTGTTGCAACACACAGACTGGAAAGCTTTGTTGTGGGTTGCCACTGCCCAACAATTATCTGAAATGTGAAGAGCTGTCAGGAGGTGATTTACGCTGTACCGGCCGTGTGAGAAACAGTACGGTTGCCAGCTTCTTCGTCCTGACCAAATCTGCTCCAGCCATCTGAGTTTATTTTATTCTTTTTGCCCTCTGGATATGGTTGAAATGCTAGTGATTTTTCTAAAGAAAGCCTTTCAGAGTTCCTGCTTTAAAACAAAATGGCCTCATTCAGTAAATGTCCTACTTCTCACGATGCTCGCATGTGGAGGAGGTAAATGGAGGTAAATAGTGCAGGGTGTTGTGCAACCAGCTCTTTGTCTGCTTAAAGCTGAACTGAAAGGAGAAGGTATGGACAGAAAACCAGAGAATGTTTTGCAAATGTTCAGCTGTAATAATTGATGAAAGTCCATCTGTAGCCCCTTCTCCATTACAAAGTCTCAAGATCAGAGGTGAAAACTGAGGCTCTGACACTCTCTCTCTCTCTATCTAATTATAACACATTCCTGGAATGGCAAAACTCCTTAAACAGATGTAATATAAATGCTGTGGAGTCAACAGAAGGTTAAAAAAAAAAAAGGGGTTATCAGAACAGGCCTGCAGCTTTTTATTACAAAGCCAGCCCAAAACAGGTTGGGGTCTCCTGAGTCTAATGTAATATAAATTATATTAAAACAATGATATTGCTGTTGAATGTTCAAAGCTCACTTCATAACAGATAAAAATCTCAGAGACTGAAAAGGAATACTAATTAATAGCAGGCTGTAAACCGCGTCGTAGTCTCCAAGAGCCAAAACACCCATATTGACGGAGTCACATCAGCGTTCAGTGATACAATCACCAGCAGCTGAGCGGGCTCCATTTTAAGTAATGAGCTTTCATTTCAGCTGACAACAGAAAAAAATGAGGATGATGGATGTCACACTCTTTTCACATAGAAATAAAAGACATGGGTGAGTTTGGTCATAATGCTGGGAGATACTATATACAGAGATCAAGGGTAACCTCCTATCCTGATCCTGGCAGGAAATTCTCAACTTTGGGGATCCAAGTGGGAGCGAGGAAATCTCTGAAAACAACAGGAATTAAGTCGGTATAGGAGGCTGCTGAATGACTGATGCAAGGAGGAAGGAAATGACTAGAATATGAAATAACAGCAGGGAGAAGGCTGTGTATGCTCAGCGTGACCAACAAAGGCTAGTTTCTAGGCAAAATCATTAGCCTTCATTTGATGAGTAACTGTGAGCTCTTTAACTTTTTATCTGGCTCAGAGGTTCTGCATCAGAGAGTACGGCTGCATAACCTGAAAATCTGGAAACGTAAAATGGACTGCAGAGAGATGTTTTAAAAGGTTAATAATTGCATGTTGTGCATTGCCATTAAGTACAGTAGGAAAACACCAGCTTGGTGAATGATGGCTGTGATACACCCGGAAAACCTCCCCTGGGGTAGAGCAGTGCTACTCACATGCGCCCTGGGGGTGCTGCTCTGCCATGCAGCGGTGCCCAAAGCCACTGTGGGCTTGCGAGGAGGCGTTGGGATGGGGCAAGTGCTGGCACATAGGGCACTGCTGATGCTCAGGTGCAAAAAACTCTGTGGACATCAGTGGTCCTGGGAGGTCCTGAGGGTTCAGCACAGACACCAGCGGTAAGGGAGGCTCCAGGTGCCTGATGCCCATGATGTCTCGTGACTGGGAGTTGTACCCCATGTCCACAGTCCCCAGCTCTGCTGGGGGTCTGTTTCCTGAGGGTTGCTGTGCCTGTGAACTCCCTTGGCTGCTCTCCTCCAGTGAGTCCTCGGAAGCGTCAGACAAGCTCTGCTCTGATTTACTGGAGTTGTGCCCAGTGTCAGCTGAAAGCTGTGATCTTGGCTGCATGCCTGGTTTGTCCATAGCTACAAGATGCATCTTGGAGGGAACTACTCCAGCTATTGATTCACTGGGGGAACAGAAGCACCTATTGCCATCAGGATTGGTGTGTCTAGACCATGAGCTGCTGTCCGGCTCCACGGACAGTGCTGACTGATGAGGTGCTGGTGCTTGGCAGAGGCATAATGGATCAGCCACGGGCTGAGGTGTTCGAGCGACACACCGTCTCTGGGACTCCTCATCCTCCATATCTTCTCCAGAAAGCTGCAAAGCCTTTTCCAAGACATGTTCGGGAAATGGGGAGCATGGCATGGATTCATCCACTTCGACTGGTATGCTTCGACCCACAAAAGTGCCTGAAAAAGTGGGAGAAGAAACACTGTAGATGGACAGCCATATAGACAAATGCCTGTTGTCAGTCATCACTCAACGACTCTGAGCTGGAATACTGAAAAGCAATATGTATTCTCTATATTCTTTATATTTTTATGTTTTTTAAAAAGACAGGCAGAAAATAGCAAGAAAGGTCTGGCTGAATTTTGACAAAGCAACGAAGTGGAGGATTAGCGGGAGTGTTGCTAGCAGAGTTATAATTTGGACTAACCTGACATGGAGGCCATGTCCAAGTCTTGTAGTTGCACCGGAAACGAGAATCAGCTGCCTTACTGCAAGGCCAGGATTTTCCAGCAAACTGGAAAACAAGAGAAAGTACTCTTGTAAACATGATATAGTTTCACACAGGCAATAATCCCAAAATAACTCTATCTCAGAAACTGGAAAAAAAATCCCAGTTAGAGTTCTGGAAATTACATTGCACAAAAGAGACATTTTTACAGATTTTTCGGAACTTACTGTTCCTGCTGAGACAGGAGCGGGGAAAAGCACATGAACTGAGTCTCAGAGGTAATTTCTGCACCTGACAAAAGAGCAGGCTGTTTAGGTCAGGCGATTTGGCTCAGGCTTATTCCAAGGAATACAATCGCTTGCAATATTTTACTCCAGACCTAGCTTCACACTGATGCCTTAGATATAAACTTCACTGCACAACTAGCTGAGTAATTTCAACTCCAAAGCTTGTTTCCAAATGTTTCTTCTTATTTTATCAAACCACTTAATCCATGCTATTATCATATGGATGTTATTTCAATTTACTGAGAATCAAAATACAATTTAGAGATGTTAGTTACTGCTTGGATTATTTTTTCCCTTCCTTCAGAATTGGCTTGGGCTTCTGTCCTGGTTCCCCAGGCACAGACCCATGGGCCAGCCATGCAGGCAGGCCATGAGTAGCCCCGAGTCAGCTGGGAGATCCAATCAAGGCAGCTGACTCACAGGTGTGTCCCATACCACTTCATCATGCTCATTATAAAAGGAGGGAGCTCAGTGAGGGTGGAGTTCTTCCTGAGGTTCTTCCCTCTTGGCCTTCAGTTCCTGCTGCTGACCCCAATGACCAGGCTGAGTAGAACCTTGTACACTTTGTGTTGGTGATTGTATTAGTTTTGTTATTTCATTAAATCTGTTTCTACTTCATTTCACGGGGCTTCTCCCCTTTTTTCCCAATTCCCCTTGTCGTCTGGGGAGGGGTCATCGGGTGGTAGAACAACTGCTACAGTTTAACCTCAGGTACAGGCTAAACATAGACAGCTCCAAACATCAAAATCATCTCTTCCTTTTGGGGGTGCTGTCAGCAAATTTGGTCCAGCCAGTTGATTCCTGGTGATGGATGCCTCTGTTCCACATTCACTCAGAATGTTGGCAGCAGTGATGGGTGAATGCTGAGTATGCTTCAGGAAGTGCAGCCATCTTCACTCTCTGGTACAGGGGAGCAGATTAGCTTGCTCTGAGCAAAGTTTATCTTTTGCCATGGAATACAGAGAAACAAGCCCAGTGCTCATCATTTCCCCAGCCATTTTCCTTTTATCATATTGGAGAAGCTAAAATCCCCAGTAGGAGAATTATCAGAGAAGAACTGGCTAAACACTCGAGCAACAGGAATGACAATGTTTGGCAACAGAATCTGGCTTGAAAGCCTGGTAAAGTCAAAATCACAACATGTTTGTGGAGTGATCCAAGGATCTCTCCCAACTTCAATCACAGTAGCTTGAACGGAAAAGTCAAATGAAGAACATATTCAAATGGACACAGTATGAAAAACAGTTGAACGGGATCACAGAGAGGTATAAGGGAGTGTCCCAACCTTTATCTTGGCTCCCATAGTGATTCTGTAAAAGCAAAGGATGTTCCCCCTGCTATAGGGCAAGAGCAAGGCTTTACATTCATGCTAATCAGATCAAATGACAAGTGTTCACCCCTGAAAGTACCTCTGGCATAGAAAATTCTGGGTGTAACATTTGCTGGAAAGTAGGATAAAACCTGTGCTTTGCTGCTGGGCTGTAATGTAAATATTCCTCCTCTGTGTAACTTAAAACCTATCTACGCAGAAGATTTACCGTATATTCAAAATACACATCCTGTATTATAATAAGCACATCCACAGGGAGAGTTATCCTGGGATAATTACAGTGGGATAATTACACTGGTAAATTTTCCCATGTAGGCAAGCCCTCAGAGCAGCCCTTAGTTGCACGAGCATAGTGAATACCCTGCTTCTCTGATGGCTGCAGCTCCTTGTGTGAGAGCCCTGGGTCTGGTGGCAAACCAGTTCCTTCCTGTACAGGCACCCAGGCCTGAAATTGGCGGCCAGCTCACCACCATCACACATCTCTCCCTGTGGTTCACATCCCTTTTCCTCTATGTCATGTCACTAACACTTGCTGACTCATAGTTCTCTGACAGTCATAACCAGTATGATGGGAAAGGGAAAACCTTGAGCTCCCATAATCAGCTATCAGACTGTGACAGGGACTTGTGCTGTGCTGTCCTGTGTGGCAGTAGCAAAGCATCATTTAGCTGAGACCTTTGGTCAGATGGCAGTTTAAATGACTGTCCTGTGATGCTGACTCACCAGGACAGTACAGCTCAAGATCAGATTTACAAGATGCAGGGTGTAAAGCTGCTGAGTGGTCCCCTGCCAGACTTACTTAGAGAAGCACCTGTGAAGCTTAGGAGTCAAGTTCCCTGCAAGGCATCTGCCTTTTGCTCATCTCAACAGCTTTGTAAACCTGACCCTTGTATCACCTGGCCTCGAAGTGCCTGCTCAGACATGCTTTGACTTGTGGATATCTCTGTCTGTTTGCTTGTAGGCTGAATGACGTGCACTCAAGCAGCACAAATTGTATTGCAAACTCTTGTTCCTCCCCCTGAGCATCTCCAGTGAACTGGTTCCCTGTGCAAAATTCTCCCTGGTGTTCATGAAGTGCAAACTCAGCTGCGGGGTACCAGGGTACAGCTGCAACTCTTTAGCCACACGCGTTGTCTGAGCATCCCACCCCCTGAGATATAATCCTTAGCAAACACCCAGACATTTTTCAGGAACAAATTTGCAATGCCTGGTACACTAAGATATTTCTTTGATTGCCTCTGAAGTAGTCAGATCAAAATGCTAGAAAACATTTTGAATTCAGGTCCTCTGTATTCAACAGCCTTTAGTTTAGCATCATGACAAGAAGAACAGATTTCTGCGGAGAAACCAAGAATTCAGTCCAGTGCTCAGCAAAGTAAATAGGAATCTCTCTTGACTTCAGTAGGTTTTGGATCGGGTGTCAGATGGGATTTAAAAGCTACTAAATTCCTTTGGAGGCTAAAACTTACAATGTTTTTGGCCTTCCATTGCTAACATCTGGCTATCTGTGAAATGGATCATGCACAGACTGTGAATCTAATGAAAGGTACAATATGGGCAGAAAAAATCCAGACTTGTTTTCTTCAGGTTTACTGTTTAGTGAATTTATTCTGCCTTTTGGAGGAGGGATACTAAGACTTTATCAAACTGTATTGCAAATTATCAGCTATTGAACTCTTCAAATGGCTTATTTCGGAACAGTTTAAAAATGTCTTTCCTATTAATTTAGCCCTCTGAAAGCATAAACACCTATTTATCTCTCAAATTAACTTAGTGTTTAAATGACAGCCTACTTTCCTTCCTGTGTAACATGAGCAAAATATTATGAAGATTATCCCAGATATCTGAGTAAAAAAGAATTTGGTCAGACAGATGAGAGACCTGATTCCATCACCTGTGTATTTACCTGCAAAAGTTTCTATTTTTTTAAAAAAATAGTTTTGCTTAGATCCTGCTACAGGACATCTGAGCAGTGAAAGCTGAACTTTGATACCCGCGTACAGTCCCTGCAGCCATGGGGCCAAGGTAGGAGGCACTGAGGGGCTGAGGGCTTTGGTGTTAAAACAGGCACATCATTAAAAAGGAGGAAAAGTGACTTCATCCTCCTCCTCCTCCCTCAGTAGCTCTGGTTGGAAAGAGAACCTGTTACAGCAGAAGTCTGTCTATAGAGATGGCCCCGAGGATAAATTAACCCCAGGATGAGCTGAACACTTTTTGAGCAATGCTGGCAATGGTATGTGGATGGGAATTCCCAAGAGAAATCCCCACGCTGCTGGAAATGTTACAGATGATTCAGAAACATCCTCCTCCGACAGCAGCGCTTCAGGACATTGTTTCTGCACTGCTGAAGATCCTTGGCTTTTGGAAAAAGACCCAATAGTGAGCCCATTATCTTGGTATTTTATATTGCCTTGTGCTCCACAGTTTCATTAGGTTTCCTCTGCCTTTTCTAGTTACCTTATCCTGCAAGTATACTTATGCATAAGACAGAAAAATAACTCAGGTCTCCCGCATTGAAGAATTAGGGTAAAGGAATGTTTCAGCGTATTGACATACCCTCAGAAACCCGTAGCCTGATCCCTTTTCTGGCACAGAGACTGCTGGAGAGTGTAGGTCGTGCCCAGTCTCATTTCCAAAGACGTTGCAGCTTCAAGCCAGATCCTGATATTGCCAGAAAGCTTCACAAATTTAATATCTCCCCTGCACCTATGACTATGCAGGAGATTACTGATAACCAGCTGGAGCCGTTGCATATATTCCTGCTTATAATAAAGCAAAGAGGCCCTTTCTAAAGGGACAGAGTAGCCAGGCCTGGACTGCTCTAAAAAATGTCAAGGGAACTCCTTAAACTGTCCCTTTTCCTTCTCTTTCTTCCTCTGCTCATACACCCAGTTCTGTAACGTGCATTAACTCAGCAAATAATCCTCCTGGGTGAGTGCTCAGTGACCCAAGCTCCTGGGAAGAAACACCATCCCAGCTTCTTTTGTCAGGCTTCCCAGATCCGAAGAGGTTCTTCCACTGCTCCTGCCAGGGAGCTGGGAGGGAAGCTGCACAGCCCTCCTGCTCACACTGGGCCACTGCTGGCAATGGCTGCTCCTGGGAAGCTGCAGGAAGAGCATAAATGAAGGGGAACCAATTCTTCTGTAGGTTGATAGAGATGGGCCTGAGGGCCCAAGTTTGAAGCAAGGGGCAAACTTCCCTAAAATACATCTGACAGAGGCAAGGGGCTGGTCAGGGACAGGAAGGGGGTTGGGCTTGGGCTCATCTGTGCAGTTTTCTTGCGGCTGATTGCAAAATCTGTCAGGTATTTCATCTGTTTTCCAGCATGAAGATTTGTCAGGATGTGTTGTCCCAAAACACACACTAACCATCTATCTGCTTTTGATTAGAAAACTTCTGTTGTGAAGAAACAGAAGAGAGACTCTGCAAGGCTACGCTCCCAGTCATTTCTGGAGAGAGGGAAAATATCTTTGCTCTTTTGATCAAAGTTATGTTTGTCTATATTGTTAAAAAAGAAAATTTTAGGATGAGAAGGAAACCTCACCCTCTTTGGTACACAACACACAAGTGAAGGTTTTTTTATTCACCAGTTATGGCACGTGTATAGATCAAGGCAAAGCTGAGATC
The DNA here is from genome assembly GCA_028020825.1 of Podargus strigoides. NCBI lineage: Eukaryota > Metazoa > Chordata > Aves > Caprimulgiformes > Podargidae > Podargus > Podargus strigoides. Next base: position 50,105,980 of record CM051619.1, read on the forward strand.
ACAAGAGGTAGGGATAGACAGGAATGTCTTGATTTCCAAATAATTCCTGTGTATTTTGGCTGAATCCTTTGAGCTCCCTGGTGCTGCTAATATCCATCTGCAGGATGGGAGTAAGTGGATGCAGAATTTGCAAGCTGCTGTGAGGATGTACAGGTTGAGATTGCAACAAATGCTGTTGCCATGGGGTCAAATAAGCCGAAGTGTATAATTGCCTTAAGTGCAGCTTTCACTACAGAAACACTAGACACAACTTTCCTCAAAAAAACCCAGAGACAAATCCTTTTAGGAAGAGCAAGTGCAAATGTGGGAACCATTTTGGGTCTATAACCTAAATAAACACAGCTGAGGAAATGCAAGCTCCAGAGTTTCACACTTCACCATGAAGAATTTTGGCTTCTGTCATCATGGATGCTTACCCTTTCCTTGGGTACCCTCCACAGCAAAGACTAAGGCTCATGTTCCTAGCTCAGATTTTAAGCCCTCTAGGGCAGGTAATGTTTATTTTTACAACTTCTAGAAAAAAGTAGAAAAAGAATACGAAAACAGTGTTCCTCTTCCACACTGACTATACGGTTGCTTTTGCATATTTTCTGCAGCCATGGCATGAAAGTCTACATATGCCAGGAGAACATACTTCCAACCCTCTCTGCATGTCAAACATTGTATTCTTTTTTGCAGCACTAATGTTGCTTCACTGGACAAGCCATGGTGCAAAGGGTAGCATAGACCTGGTATTTTTCACCCCTTTAGTGTAGGCTTCGATATGCGTGTAACAGGAATGCTAGGCACTAAGTAGTAAGACACTAGAAGTTAACATCCTCAAACAGGATCCAAATAGGCAACTTACATATAGGCAGCATTCCATTTCCCTGCCAGTTTTCTAATATTTGTGAAATATGAATATGTCTGCAATGATCTTGGGTATCTGAAAAATGTGTTTGTTTTCCAGAGATTACTTCCCACCTCTTTCTGATGCTGATAAAACTCCTATAGGCACTAAATAACCCCCAAACTGAGAAACCCCACAGCCCCAGAACATCTAAAAATCTTGTCACAAAACTGGGGCTAGCTGAGTGGGGTCGCTTCCCTATAGCTTTGTGCCCTACATTGGAGCCTCCAGTTCCTAATAAGGGAGAACCTCTGGCATTTCATGGGGCTGACGTATCCGTCATCCCTAACCGCTCTCCCCGCTCTGCAGTGCAGGGGCTGTGGCATGCGTGGGTGGTGGGAGGGTGTGGGGAAGCCTGGGGGACCTGACGCTGGCGTGAGAACAGCCTCACTCACTTTCATGAAACGTGCAGAAATGTATATAACTTTCAGACGTGTACCCTCTGCCAGACTTCAAAAGCCACTGCTGGGTGTGGAGGGCACTGTCAGACACGAACACCATAATTGCACATGCCTTGTTTCCTCCCTTAGAAAGACAGAAAGAAAACCCAGCTTCATTTAAAAAAAAGTACAGCATGCTTCAAGACATTGCTGGTGCTCAGCAAGAGCAAGCCCGACCTCAGAGGCTGATGGCATCGCAGGCAGCATCACCATCGGCAGATGCTTGCCATCAGCCGGCGGCATTGGTGAGCGCCCGCTGGGGCACGCGCCCTGCTGCCCGTGCCCCTCACACCCCTGTCTTCGGCGTCACACGCTGTGGGGCTCACAGCCCTGCCCAGTGGTGGCGGGGTATGGATGGCAGGGACATGGCCAGGCCAGGCCTTGAACCCACCTGGGGCTTGCAGGAAACGGGAATTTCTGATCTGGTGGCCCCCCGTGGTGGCCAAGGACCAGTAAGCCCAACTCTGCTGTTCTCATTGCCCAGCCAGCGCTAGTCCTACAAAACCCGCATCCTGAAACATCAGTTACGGAGTGAAACGGGAGCAGGTTTTACAGGGCGGATTTTATCATAATTAAAAATAAATAGTACTGGCTCGTTCCCACTGTTTCCATACCAATGCCATGGGGGTCGGTGCAAAAGGGGTCTACAGTCCTGGTTTCTTCACACTTCCCTGCCACCTCTCCCTCACCAGGTCCATGGACCTATCCTACAGAGCCCCGGGGCAGTGCTGTGGGGCACAGGAGAGGAGGCCATTGTCCAACAAGCCACCTTGAGCTTGCACAGCCCGGCAGGGTGGATGTCGGATCATGCGTGGCTGCCAGGCATTGCCAGGCAGCTACATAAATAGGCAGGACAACATTTCGACACCAGGCGTGTCCGTTTCCAGTGTTTACCCCAAACCCCTCCTGGTTAAAAAAAACAAACCAACAACAAAACTGCAGGGAAATGGCTGAAACATGTTGTAACCATCTGTGAAACTCAGGCTATCATTACATGGAGCGGGGTGGGGGGAGAGGAAAGGGAGCGAGACAGCAATTTGAGGGTAAAAAACCCCCACCGAGAGCCAGAAGTGGGTCACCGGGTAATTAGAAAGGGACGGCGCAAGGCGGCACCTCTAACACTTCTTACCTCGCAGGCGAGGGAGGGTCGCCCCGAGCTGACCAAGGAAGCCGAGAGGGCTGGCGTGCCTCCTGCGCACCCCGTCGCTCGCTCAGCGTGCCCGGATCTCCTTCCTCAGCCGGCGTTTTGGGTTTTTTTTTCCTCCTTTTACGACACTCTCCCTGCCTCTCCCAGGTAAGCGGCAGAACTGGCTCCGCAGCAGGAAGTGGAAGAGGCTGGCACGGCACGGCTCGGCACGGCTCGGCACGGCACGGCTCGGCACGGCACGGCTCGGCACGGCACGGCTCGGCACGGCTCGGCACGACGAGCGCGGCAGCGGCGGTGGGAAAGCCTGCGTGGGGGAGTGACACTTCGAAGCTTAAAACTGTCTGGAAATGCCTGCGTGCGGCTCGATCCCCCTCCCGTAGGAAGCCAGGCTGCCTCTGTGTGAGCCCCGCAGATCCATGACCGCCGGGGAGACCCGGTGTGACTCCCGAACGGTGTGCCTCGCTGGCAAAGTCCTTTCCCTTTAGTCCCGGGTCGCTTGCTGTCAATGCCAAACCTTAAACCAACTGTGATTCACATTACTGAAGACAACAATCACATGATGGGGGTACGAACTATATAAAGACCAAAAAAAGGATTTCTCGCCTGTTTCTTTTAGGTTAGACTTCTAGACGCTTCCAAGTTTCTCTCTACACCCTCAAGGAACAGAAACTTGCTTTTCCGAGAAGCTGAAACCCTTACATATTTGCACAGCTCCTGCAAGCCGGGTAACGCCGGTGCTGATGGCATGGCATGGCGGGTTCACGGAGCCCCGGTAAGCTGTGTGGGCCGTGGGGTCTGCAGAGCCCTGGTAAGCCACCCAGGCCGCACCATCAGCACAGTGCCAGGGTCCACAGCAGCGCCCGCTGGATGCAGCTGTGTGTCCCAGCCTACACTGCTTTCCTGACCCTTCCTCTGCACATTTTTCTGCCAAGAAGCTCTTCTTGATCTTTATCCTACATTTTCTTAGTTTAACTCTAGGAGGAGCCTGACTTGGCTGCAACTTGTGCACGGCTCTTCATCCTCTGGGCATCCATGGGCTGCCACTACACACTGCCTTAACACTTGATCAGCCAGCATGTGCGTGGGGGGACGTCTGAACCACTCCCAAGGCCCTCACTCGGGCAGTGCCACCACTTCTCCTTCCTGCACCCTTCCTGTGGCACTGGGGATGGAGGAGAGAGCTGCCTGCTTGGCATGTCCCCTGGGATAGACCCTCTCTGGGCACCCACCACTCTGCCAGCCGCGCTTTGTGGTGGTGAGGTGAAGCCGTGACCCAAGCACTGAGCCCCGCAGCCTGAGCTTACCTTCCTCCTGAAGAAATCCCATGTCAGCCCTGCCATCCTGCTGGCAGCCCTGACCCTCTCCTTCCCTCTCTCCTTCCCTCCTCCACCACAACATGGACCAGCAGGTTACCAAGCCTCCCTTTTGGGACGTTCTAGAGTTGTCCTTTGCTGCCCCCAAACTGCCTGGGAAGTCCCTGCTCTGCGAGCAGGTCCCAGCCAGATCCAGACCTGACGGGCAGTCAGTGCTTGTGGGCAGTGAGGCTGCATTACAGCTGCAGCCATTTGACTCAGCTCAGGGTTTAATGCCTCTGATTTGGACTCAAGCGTGGTGGCTCTGCTGCACAGCTGCTTTGCACCAACAGTTGGCATTTTCAGCACAGCTACATGAGCCCCAAGTCATGCCAAATGCAGCTCTGGTGGCTGTCCTTCTCACTGTCCTCCCACCTGGGAGCAATGATGGCCCCGCTGCAGCCTGTGCACCATGATGAGAAAGGGAGAAGAGGGGCCCAAGGCTACACAGGAGTCAAAATCAGGACATTGGTGAATGTAGGCAGGATGGGGTCAGGGAGGGAGAGCTGCTTTGAGGAGTGCCTGACCTTCCTGGGGCTCACGTGAAGGACTTGGGTAGTGTTTGTAGTGCATTGACCAGCTCCCCAGGGAACGCAGGCAGCCATGGGTGGGCATGGAGACTTGGTGGGCAGAGTCTCCCACGGGGAAATTGCATCAATACTTGTGTTTGTGTGGTTTGTTTCTAAAGGCCTTTGCTGTGCAGCCATCAAACACCTCACCCTTCGTGCAGTGGAGTGGCCTTCTCTGCCGACAACAGTTATGGACAGTCTCCTTCCGTTCTCCACTGGTCATACCCTGGACACTGGGCAGCAACAGCCAGCAAACAACAGTGGCCACCTGCCTCCCCTGTGGACAGCTGCCAACTGGTCAGAGAATGGTGGTTGTGGCTGTGACCCACACCAGCCTGCCCCAGCAGAGCTTGCCCAGGGTCCCTGCCTGGTGGGGTGCCTGGGCTTGTGTTTGAAGCATCTGGGATGCAGCTGGACAGAGAAGTTCACAGCCTCAGGGTGTTCATTTTCACACAGAATTACACACGCAACCACAGAACGGTTGAGGCTGGAAGGGACCTCTACACCCTCCTGCTCAAGCAGGGACATCTATGGTCACCCAGGACCATGACCAGCTGGGTTCTGAATATCTCCAAGGATGGAGACTCTGCCACCTCCCTGGGCAACTTGTGCTAGTGCCTGGTCACCCTCATGGTAAAAAAGTATTTCCTCATGTTCAGAGGGAACCTCCTGTGTTTCAGTTCGTGCCCATTGCCCCTGGCCCTGTCACTGGGTACCACTGAAAAGAGCCTGGCTCTGTCCTCCTTGCACCCTCCTTCCAGGTACTTATTGATATGATCATCCTGAGTCTTCTCTTCTCCAGGCTGAGTAGTCTCAGCTCTCCAGACTTTATTAATACACCAGATGCTCCATCCCTTTGATCGTCTCTGTGGCCCTTTGTTGGGCTCTCTCCAGTAGCTCTGTATATATTTTATTTGGCCACCTGGAAATGCCCCTGGGAGTTAATGCTATCTCAGTCAGCATTCAGTCCCCTGAATGGGGTCATTTCCATCCTGACCACTTATACATATCTTCATTTGAAGTGGTATTTGTGGCCCAAAGAAAGGAGCACAGAGCAGCCTGACTTTTAACGACACAAGGCCTGGGGAACATGCTGTGAAATCTGGCCCTTGTGTGAGTGCTTCCAGGTCCAGAAATCACACCTGTGGACCTAATGGTGTCTGCAGCCACAGCCAAATGACTAATCTCTGCCCCCTCTTTAACTTGCCAAACCCCAGAAACCAGCAGGTACTTGGAGCAGTTTCTCTCACTTGAGCTTTACATACTTTCTTAGCAGCCTGAGAATGAGAAAAATTCTTGAAAGACACTGTCTGCTAACTGTGTTAACAGCACTGTCTGCTGAGTGGGTTTCAAAGCAAAGATGAGGTCCAGCCCAGACCTAAGTACCCTCCCACAAAATTGTAGAAACTGCTATCAATTATCTCATTTTTGGATTAGGAAACTTAGAGAACAGATATTCGAGTTTATTTCAGCATTTCAAAAGCCTCCCTCATCCTCAAAACTGAGGTCATCCTAATTGCTTTCTGAAGGCCTGTTTTGTATTTCTGAAGTCTTCCTACTGACTTCACTGAAAGCCAGATCACACTCTGAACTCTTTAAAGTTAGTATCTCATCTGTACATTATTTACAAGCAGAATGTGATGCGTCATGTTGGGCCCATCATAGAAAGTACAGATACATATTCAAGTGCAGGATGAGTGTTTTCATTGGCAGGACAAGTAACATGGAGCTTTTTTATAAAAAGTGGTTCCTAGTCCTTCAGGAGTTGTAGTATTTCTTTTTTTTTTTCTTCATTAAGAAGATAATGTCAATATTGCGTGCCACTTCTTACATTTCCTACTGTATCTATATATTCAGAGAACTAAATCATAAATGTTTTTGCTTCCAAATGATTAACTGTTCAAATAAAGCACTGTCATGTTGCTCCACTTTTAACACTGGTGCTGTGAATTAACCTGGAGACACTGCAATGAGCATTTAATCCCATCTGCCTCAGTGTAAGGCACACTAGACTCTCGCTCTGGTTCTCTGCATTTGGCTTGCCCCTTGCTGCTTTTGCACTGCAAGGGAAACTGGGGCTTTCTTCCATGTCTGCCTGTTTAGATTGCTAGGCAGATGCCTACTGGAATATTTTCCATTTATTTTTTTTAAGGCTCTTGCTTTAGTGTTTTTCAGTCATGCCCTGGAGAGACACCTGAAAGGAAAGAAAACAGTACCTGGATGTTAGCTTGTGCAATGCTTCTAATTAAACCTTGCATAATGAAAAAAACTTGCCACTTGTTGAGATTTTTCCCATAGCATTATGCATCCTCTTAATTAAGAGCAGAAGCTAAGTAATACCTATTTTATTCCCCTTTGCTTCCAATTACATATCCATTGATCGTTACCCACTCAACATTTGACAATTAACAGAGCCCTCACTCTCTGCAGGACTGGGATGTGTAGTCCTTCAGAAATGACACATCTAGAATAATGTGAGGGGAACTGTGTGGGTGAGCAATGGGGTGAGAGGTAGGGGGAAGGGGAGGAGAAGGCCACCCAAGTGGAACAAAAGACGTGTAACATATGCAAATGTTCAGTATGCGGTATGTGTTTTATATGCTGGATGTATATGAGGTCATATACAAAGCTCAGCTGGTGGCCGCACTGCTTTTAGGAGGCATGGGAATTTGAGGGAACACTTGAGCTCTCATATGATCAAACATACCTAGTCCTCTGTCTTTAAGATGCAAAGCGGTTCCTGATTTGGCTCTTTGCCTCTGCTTTTTTAGGAGAGCAGGAGTTAGCATCTGCTTCTCCATTGTCACCGGGACTGTGGGCTGTGTCAACACAGCCCCTGCCAAGTCACCCTCAGACCCAGCTGCAGCTACACAGTCATGCCTGAGCTACTGCCCATGGCCGGGAGCATGACAGCTCTGGGAGACCTTCTGCGTTGCCTCTCCCCTCCAGGAGCCTGGCTCAGTGGCTGGGACAGCCTCAGCCCGGCACAGTGACAGGAGGGGTGTGCTGGGACCACAGCACCTCTTTCCCAACACCAGGGGCCCTACTTGTATGAGTAGCATCTTCTAGCTGGGGAAATCCAGCAGTGTAGTGGGGCTGGAAGGCAGCCCAAAGCCTGAACTGTGGCTGTGAATAAAGCACAGGGGATGCCAGGGCTTTTGGGCAGATCTCCGGCACGAGAACGAGCCCCAGGGTCAGTGAGTAAGGTTGCAACATGGTCAAAAAGCTTCCCTGCATCCTTTTATCTTTTTTTCTTTTTGCAGATGAAAATCCATCCATTACAGGGCTCATGGATTTTGTGTGAGGCTGTGACAATAAGCAACTGAGCAAACTTCACAAGACTCTGGGTGTGGAGGCTCGGCAACAAATGCTGACGCACAAAAAAAGCAAACGGGAGCACTCGGCAAGCTCTAGCCCGGCCATAGAGGAAGGAGATAATCTCATTTCTTTGCTCTTTGCCCTTTAAGCTATTCACAGAGCCTAATGCTGAGTTATTCCCAACAATGAGCTGAACAATCAAACTCCCATCTGGCCTGGTCAGGCAGACACAACCCTTGCCTTTCAGTCACAGGCACAGCAGTCTTGTGTTTTTTTTGCCTATCTTTAATATACACTATTTACCCCCACCCACAACAGGGAAGATATTTACACTTGATAACAGAAACCGCAGTTGAGGCTCACCAGCCTACTCTAATCTGATCACCCAAATCCCCGGGCACAGCGAACCACGGGCGCTGTGAGCACAGCTGGTGCTGTAACCTTTGGATCTCCCTCTACATAACATGATGCACAGCCCACCAGCTAATGACCTCCTTTTCCTGGGAGAGAAATCTCCCCTTTCAGCCCTCCTGCATACTCACGCCACAGGCCCCAGACTGCAGCCAACCCCTCGGGAGAAATGTCTTCCCTCCCCAACTTCGAAGTCAGCTGCAGGTTGCTCTTTGCAGTAGCCAGAGATCGACAGCATCACTGGGCTGTGGCAGCAGCGCTAGCTGCTACCACCCCTGTCCTGGCCTGGAAATAGGGATTATAACTGATCATGTAGTGGGAGCCAGGAAAAAAATAAAAAAAGGAAAAAAACCCAAAACTGTTTTGTTGTTAACACCATTCTGTCCTCTGATCTACTCACGTCCTGGTCTTACATTTTCATTACACATTCAGCTGCAGGGGAGGAATACAAGGAAATGGATTGATGTTTGTGTAGGTATAGAGGCTTTTGTGCACAAATTGCATTTTGAGATATAGATACACACACACACACACACACACACACACAAGAACACTGGCTGCATTGAAACTCAACAGAAAATATCTCACAGACTTAAGTGAAGCTAGCATTTCCCCTCTAATACTCCAAATGAAGCTCAGTAACCTGGTTTTAGCTGCCAGTTCTCCTGACAAATTCGGAAGCACTGGGAAGAAGAGACTGACATCCTATTGCAGTGGTGTCCTGGCAAGGGGCCTCTCTCCCTTTTCTGCTGAAAGGACATGGGTTCTGGTTCGGCCTGTGCAGGAAAATCTGAAACTGAAGCGCCTCCTTCTTCAGTTAAGATGGCAGGGAGTGCTGGCCCAATTGACAGGAGCCCCCTCAGTGATAAAATTTCCCTGCGTATGAGTCACAGGAAATTATAATCAGTGCTTGCCGAGATTGCAGAACACAATGAGATTTCTGAGCTCCAAACAGACTTCAGCTATTCTTGAAAGACAGACAGACCCTTAAACTGACACAATTGGAGAAAATAAATATCCTTTTGTCTGCACCGCTGGTGGTAATTTCCTATTAGACAGAAAAAGCCTTCTTTGATGAATGAATATTGTCTACACATTAGAAGAGGAGCTACTGTATATCTCCTAATAGTTCTTGCATGTTTCAGATCAGCCTCCTGTGAGGCCCTTAAACCCCTGGGGTACAATGTGGTAGCATTCATTAGTGTACTGCATTTTTTATTGCAACATTTGAGGAAAGGACGGTGCATATTAAAATAAATTTGAGCAACTTCCCACTCACCTTGAATTTATGTGTCAAGGTCAAATACATTTAGCAATCTGCCTTCTCCGTCTGCAGGTAGTCCTTTCCAGGCTGGAGGCCTCAGGAGAAACACTCACACTGGAGACAGATTTTCCATTTATGATTATTCTTGTAATTTCAGCAGTTAATTACTTTTCTATTTTATATTTACTTTGCTTTGTTACAGTTGTAATTAAATCAAAACCAGTACATCAGACAGAACTAAGTTAAACTCTGTTTGCAGAAGCCAAAGAATATCATCTGAGTGCCTTTGACAAACTTCGGATATTTTTGAAGACCCACCAAGTCTCATGTTATTTCCTTCTCACAGAAATGTGAATGGACTTTAATCGCACAAACTGTCCCTTTTGTGGCAGTTTTGCATTTCCGCCTGTCATTTTTCCTGGGGCTGGTGTTGGATTAAGCTTGGCCTGGAGATGCCTGGGTCAACCCATGAAGTCCTTTCAGCTGCTGGTAGGTCGCCTCTTCTGGAACTTCACCGCCACACCAATGATCAGTTGGGAATCAGGCAGGCTGGTGGGGGGAGTGTTGGCCAATTGTTTTTATCTGGATGGGATTTATTTAGCCTTACATTAAAAAAATTATTGGAGGGAACATGAGATTTTTAATCTGATAATTCAACTTTTACAGTCACCACACAGCAATTCGTGGTGTACACACAGTGCTTAAGAAAAGGTTTTTATTAATTTATAGCAAAAATGCTAACAACCTTGTTTAAGTTTTTGCTAATGTTTTTATTTGAGAGATTAAAAAACCCAAACAACAAAACTCCCAACATTAAGAAAAAGAAGCAGAAGAGCTACCGATGAGAAATGGTCTGGATTTGCCACTCAACAGCGGCACCAGTCTGCACACAAGCCAGCTGCAGGCAGAAATGCGGCAGAGACCAACATGGTACTCCTAGACCGAATGCGATACAAGAAACAACAAACCCAAGAAACAGAAGTAAAGGCCATAAAACCCCAACAATGCCCCATCTGAGTCTTACTTCCAACGAGAAACACAGGCAAAACTAATGTTTTAGGCTCATCCTGCATTACAGATGGAAACTGCACTGAAGTTTGTGGCATAGCAAAGGCTGCTAAGGAACTTGGCAGAACGGCCATGCTTTGCCACCGAGCACAGGGCCAAGCACATGACATTTTGGCTTTGCCAGCCCGCTGAATTACTACGGAGTCCTCAGTTCAGTGGATGACGTTTTAAGGCAGGGAGGTAGCTGTGGGAAAAAGAGGACCACAACTTGCTTCATAAGTACTAAGAGGAAGCCAAAAGTCCAACATGAATTATGGCCTCTTCGGTACTCCACAGCCACAGGTACAGCAACATTGAATATATCATGTACACATTACTTATAGACTCTACATGTAAAATGTTAACCAATTTATCATGGAAATCTGGTAACAAGTGACATTGCCATATAAATTCACACTTCCAGAAAGGCAAAGTGTGGAATCTTCCTTTGCAAGAGGATTTTCAGTCAATGTTTTGTATAGAAAATATTAAAACGATGATAATTTGTTCTCTGAATCTCAATTCATTATTGGGTTAGTTTTCAGGAAGGAAAAAGGTTCTCTTTAGAAAATGTGTGAATATTCAGAGTATGAATTCATAATCTAAATATTAAATAATTAAAAAAAAATTTCAACTGTCAGGAAGTTGTACTTGGCTGCAATATTTTAAAGTAGTAACAGCAATACAAGGCATAGAAAATCTTTTCCTGCAACACTTGTAAATGTGAAAGTTCAAAGTTAAATGCAACACAACTGTTAAAGAATAAGCTGCTTGTAGAACAGAGGAATGAGACACTAGCTATGCATTCAACCATCTTCCTTACAGTTGAACTCCAGCTGTTTAAAAACTTATTGAACTTCATAATTTGGAAAATGATGTCCCATAGGTAACTGGTCTGCATACTCCTATGAAATATGATGCTCCAAATAGCAAGACACCCCTTGAAAAGTTTTTATCTCATCTCCACCATTATCTTCACAGTTTAAACAAAAGAACAACTATCCAAATGTAAAATGCTTTTTTTTTTTTAATTACTAAATTAAGAAAGTTAAACAGTTTAAAAATGTAAACTTGCAAATAAACCATAACAAAATGTAATTAAGACTTTAAGATTTGCAACTCAGTATTAAAAACTCAATAGAAATAGAAAGGAATTTTGTTTTTTTGGTTAAACATAAGTAATTCAAGGTTGGTACAGACAACTGAAAAGGTCACACTTTGTTCTGTGCATCTCCCATGAAATGTAAAGAAGTGCATAGTAATTCCACTGGAGAACTTGCAGACGTAGAGAAAGTAATTTCATTAGCAGTACAGGACATTTAACACACTTATTTTACAATGGAAAAATGTTACACATAAAACAGAAAACCCCTAGTTGCATGACCAACAGTTTAGCAGGAGGAGGACATGGCTAAAATGTTATGACTTTAAGACCATCTGAATGTGGTTACACTGTTTAATAAATCTTTTCGAAACATTTCAGTATACATGTTTTGATACAGGAAGTCCTTGCAGTTTCAATTTTCCAGTTCAAATGGTGATGGTGTAGTTTTCTTGCTTTAAATATGTTCGTTTTAATTTCAAGAACAAATCATCACACACTTGTCAAACATTGGAAACATTACTGTAAATACAGCACATGATTCCTGAAAGAGCAAAGTTACAACCATCTACAGGTACATAATCATAAACAAAAAGTGCAATCCAATTTTAAAAAATCATGCTTGGCAAAAGCCAAAAATTAGATCACTGGCTTTCAGAATCCCACCAGTGTTTTCATGTCCGCAGTAAAATTATCGCTTTCTGGGTACTGCTGCAGCAGGATTCATTCAATTCCAAATGAGTTTCCTCTGCAATAGCACCCATATACTGTATGTACAGGTATATATATATTATATATATATTTTATATATAAAAAAGCAAAAAACCAAACACCTGTCCTGATTTTTTTTTTTTTTTAATTTTATTTGTTAAAACATGAAAAAAAAATGTTTTAGACAAAGAGGCCACTTCTGGAAAATAATACTTTTAGTTGAATCAGGAGAAGACTAGTTAAAATCACATAGGTTTTGCGTTTTAAAAAAAGGAAAGCACTAGGATCAGTTATTGGCACTGAGTTACTATTTACAATGAACGGAGGTTTTGCAGTTTACATAACATCAATACAATGCAGTTTTGGAGTCTCTGATGAAGAAAAACCAAGTGTTTTTCTCCTTTTCATCCAGGACATTCAGATTATTAGGACAAGTGGTCATAGGCAAGGGCTGCGGAAGTTCCCAGCTTCAGCCCCTCCTGTGCATGGCGGTGCTGGAAGATGCTCCACTCTGGAGAAGCTGATCACGGAGTTGGAAGCTGAAGGACAGGTGAGGCAGGGCTGAGGAACACCTGGTAATTCATGACAGTGTCTGGAGACCAGGGATTTACAGGTTGTCACCTGGCTGGTACTGGGGTTCTGTTGCAGTGAAGTAGTCTTCAAGGAAACCCTGCAAATATTCGAAAGTTGGACGCTCCTCTGGGTCTTTTTTCCAGCAGTGGATCATAAGCTCATGCAAGGAGATGGGACAGTCCTGAGGACACGGCATCCGATAACCACGTTCTACTTGCTCCAAGACTTCACGGTTATTCATGCCTGTTAAGGGCAGACAAACACACACCGTTTAATTACAGGAAAATTAGCCTGAGTATAACTACCTATAATACATATAATTTCTTTTGGTTTAGACAAGCAAAACAAAACTGCCCCAATGTCTTGTTTCAGCTCTTCATCTACTGCAAGCTAACCTGGATTATTTTCTTTCTCAGTGGAGGGTTTTAGGATCTAGTGATGAGTAAAACACTGCTCCCATGGTTACCCTCTTGGCTTACTCACAATGGGCAGGATTTGGCATGTTCCCTCCCCAACAAAAGTAGCTGCGAAATATATTATGTGAAGCAGTTACAGAAAGTAACAAATACTATTCAAAATTCTAGAAATTAAGATGAATTTTTGACACCCTTACACTGAGGATGGGCTGAAAAGTATCTGCAGGTTTCACTCCCCTGACCTGGTGGGTCCTGCCAAGCAGCTCTGCAGGAGAACTAGGAGGGATGCTTAAGTTCCTCCATGACCGAATCTAGAAACCAGCACCTTGATGCTGCTCTTTCTTTCTGTTAGCTTATCCTTCCCCTGGCTTCCATGACACCATTCTTCCCTGGGTCTCCTCCACTCTGTTCTTCCAAGGTGTCCTCTTGAAGAACTTCCTTTTCCTACCTTCAGGACCCAGGGGATCTTCTTTTTTTCCCCTCTGTCCCATATTTTTGGAAAACTTACTTGTGAGAAAGAATTCAATCACTTTCTTCAATACAGATTTATTTGTCTATTCTAGACCTTGACTAGTGGGAATAACTTGCTTACATCACATGGCATTTAGGCTGATCAATTTAGCTGTATCCTTGGATTTGGTTTTTACTCTCTATCCTCATGTCCTGGCTTTGTTTAATTCTTAAAGATGTTTTGAAAAAAACATCTGCAAACTACAGCCTTTCCTGACCATCCACATCTAGATTCTCATCTCATACTAGGATTACAAAACACCTTTTCCTCTTATCTTGAGAGGGTAATTTTCTCCTGCTGAGAAATTTGCAATGTCTCTGCAAAGATCATTTTCCTAGCCTGCTGTAACCACCCCTTGCATGGTCTTGCCACTTGTTCCTTGCTGCCTGCTATGTGAAATGCAAGCTGCTTTCAAAGTCTCTCACAGGCTGCCCCCTAGAATTTAGGCTGTAATTTGGCCATGACCTGGTTGATTCACAGTTCTGGTTAGCCTACTGCAGCAGCTTTGATTTTCAAAAAAACACTGATGTGCTGTTGCTTATGCTGCCTGTTGCTCACGGAGGAACCTCCTCAGAAAACTGCCTCATCCTTCTACAAATCTCTCCCTATCATCCCCTTTAGCAGTGATAACTGCAAAAATAAAGGTTAGATTACTGATTTACAGTATTCCCTATCCTGCAGACCAACACTTTAGCACTGGTTTCTTGTGTTTATCACCTGCATCAACCCACTGAATTTTTGGTGTTAAATGTTTATGAGTAGGAACAAACACTTTATATGGTCTATGGTTAGGACTCCACAGAATGATAAAAATAGCGTAATAATGGTCCTCTGCAGATACCAGATTCTGCATAGAGTTAAGGTTCTCCTGTATTATCAACTGCAAACTGATGTTGTTAGGTCACACAGGCTCACAACCAACCAGACAAGCTTACCACACACTGAACAAACACTGAAGGGTGTTCCTCATTATCCAACAGGAGCATTTTCAAACATATTCTACTTTTTTATTTAATTACAAAACAATGCTAGTGGTCTGTTAGTCATCACCAACCCAAAGGCAACACCAGCCCAGACCTTCTGGCCTTGCTGTTTTCAAGATGCTACAAGAAAAAAAATGGGCATTTTGCTCATGTTGTGTT